>CM055281.1:13747545-15042592 GCA_029237695.1 Conchocele bisecta
AGGGCACCGTAATTATGCTGGTGTCCAGACAGTGATACAATTGTACTATCGAATCCGTTGGGCAAGTGCAAAAACGGTTAGCATAGTAACATATATATATTTGGACATTGACTGTCTGAGCTGTGCTTAAAATAAAGCAGATTGATTGACTGAGTCTGGGCTGTGTTATAGCTCAGGTTCAGTCAATCAAACTTCTTGATTGCGATTTAAGATTGCCAATAGATGTTCAGAAACGTCTTCGACCGATGGACGGAAAAATACCACAATTTCATGGGCGTCGTTAGCGTTTTTGAAAAGTTGGTTCCATTTTCAGCCGTGAAGCAACCAAAATATATAAGGGGTCTGTTTCACTAAACTTCGTACGACTAAACTATTCTGATACAACAATGTTATCAGTCAGTGCGTATTCGGGTGCTAATGTATGATCGTCTGGAAATTCCAATTGATGGATTTACAATTATTGAGCATAGGCTGCATGCAGCATATGCTCAATAAATGTAAATCCAATAATTGTGCACTTACAAACACTTTCGTCGTACGAAGTTTAGTGAAACGGCCTCCAGGAACCTTTATAGATGTCGGTTGCGTCACAGCCTCTGGAAGCTTTTGATTTCTAGAAGGCAATGCTGCATTGGGGTATGTTTGGACAACAACTAGTTTCGGGGCATAGCATTTTGGGTAAATTACATATATTCGTTATTCTGCATTAGTCGTTAGTCTACCCTAGTCTACAACTCATAGAGAATAATGAGGAATAACGAATAATGAACATGGTAGAGTAACGAATAATGAAGAATAATGAATATGGTAGACAAATGAATAATGAAGAATGGTAGACTAACGAATAATGATGAATAACAAATATGGTAGACTAACGAATAATGAAGAATGGTAGACTAACGAATAATGAAAAATAACGAATAACTTTATTATAGTAGACTAAAGAATAATGAAGAATAACGAATAATGAAGAGCAACGAATACAGTATACTAACGAACAAATTAGACGAACCTGAATGGAAAGTTACTGTCGTTACATCTTAATTGGTCGCAAGAACACGATTAGAAATACACGTCAAGCGTACCTGCTAATTCGAGATGCTTGAAACTATATTGTCGTTCTCTCTGTAACGTTGGGAGTACTATTGAACTGACGGAGTGTAAAGCGTACAACGAGCTATCAGAGGGCCGTTTCACTAAACTTCGTACGACTAATATGTTCGTAAGTGCAATTTTATGATAGTCTGTAAATTCCACATTAACAATGTTTTCTTGTAAACAATTAGTGGATTTACATTTATTGAGCATAGGCTGCATATGCAGCCTATGCTCAATAAATGTAAATCCATGAATTGAAACTTCCAGACGATCCTACATTTGCACGTACGAACATTTTAGTCGTACGAAGTTTAGTGAAACGGCCCTCGGGTAACGAGCTTTGTATTGGCCGAATACGCACTGACTGATAACATTGTTGTATCAGAGAGCGTACAACGAGCTATCAGGTAACGAGCTTTGTATTGACCGAATACGCACTGACTAATAACATTGCTGTATCAGGCAGTGACCTGCTTCGAATATCCGGGTTACAACAAACTGAAAACTAACGTTTCATTGGTCCGGCGAACGGTGTCACTTGACGTTACAGATTGACATTATTGGATTGGCGTCACGAAATCAAGTTCACGTTCTTTTCAACGGAATCAACGTCATAATTTATCAGTATTTAGCCAAAGGCCATACCTGATAAGGAGAAAATCACGCTAGTGTCCTTTGATGCAAAGTTTATCAGGCTCGGCTCGGAAACGGTTGGAATTCCTCGACAAGCCTCGGAATTCCCACGCGTTTCCTAGCCTTGCCTGATAAGCATGATAGCTAACCACACTAGCTAGGTATTGTCTAATTATTGCACAATTCCACATGATAGTGTCGCCATTCTGACACTTGTAATAGCTTTACCGACATCACTTCTTGAACAACTAAATACACGGGCCTTGTGTTAGCAGCAATTCATCGGGTAAATACGTACTCTATGTCATAAAAAGTGCTCCAGTAGACGCAAAGATATTTAAGAAAATATAGATTGAAGCGGGAATAAACAGCACGTGCGTGTGACGTATATAACCCACCGTCGAGTCTGCGCAGAACCCAGGCATCGAACGCTCTACTATCCCTGTATTTAATTGGTTGCAAGTAGGAGCATTGGGTGTAACTATTCGATTTCTGAGATCTGGCGAGACAAACGGAAGACGTTGCATCAGACAGGGATTGGGTTTTGGTCTTATTACGTGTTTATTTACATATTGAAACGAACATCGTGCCTGATGGCGGTCATTATGCGAACCAATTATAATTCTACCCTGCTTCCGTGAAAAACAGTTTATTGTCAACGTCTAGTACATCTGATGGTTAACTGTGGCGTTTCCGAGAGAGTGGAAAACTGATAGGACCAACTCGGTGTTAACTTCTTTGGTCAAGTTTTGACATTTGGACGGATACAGCGGGCTTATAGTATTGTTAACATATTTCGTCCATAATCGCATTTCCGAGAGAGTGGACAAATGCAGTGGCGGATTCAGCATTTGGGGAACGGGGGGGGGGGGGGGTTTGTCTAGTTGCGAAGGTACTGCACGGCTCGTTTATGATCTAATCCAGGGGCGGATCCAGCATTTGGTGAACGGGGGTGGGGGTTTGTTTTCTAGTTGTGAAGGTAACGCTTGCAATCTACTCCCGTACCGTCCGTAGCTAGCTACGGACGGTACGGGAATAATTGCAAGAGTTACCGTTCGCAACTGGGTTGTCCTATTTTTGAGCTCTTCGAAATGCACTTTCCTGTGTTTTACGGCATTTAAATTCAACTGGTGGTAAATTATGATCTATGTAAACTCCGCGGCTGAACGGGGAGGGGGCTTGCAACTCCGGAACCCCCCTCCCCCTCCAGATCCGCCCCTGAAATGATACGTACAATAGCAATGAAATAGATGTTATTCAAGCCACTCCGGCTCATTAAGCAATTCCGAGCGGGATACCAATTTACAGAATCTAAATTTACCTTCTATTTCTATTTCATTTATTTCTCAATGAAAATATTGGAATAGGAATCGTAGTCTACTGCTTAATCCATGCTGGCACTTTGGTCACACTATTAAATAGTGCATCGTTAAAACTAAGCTAAGCCCTTCCCTGGCAGCCTTGCTAATATAAAACAAATCCTCAGTGACCCTGACCTTGGGCGGTCGGACGTGGGTCTTATGCAAAGCAAAGCACCATCCATAGACGTTCATAGACACACATTGTGGCCAAATATTATAAAAATCGTTGAAGCGGTTGATAAGTATTTGGATAAACACAAATAAAGACTTTAACGCATTTACCTTACAAACAAGGTGAGCATTCGTCCTTAGTGGGTCGTATGCAAACCAAGGCAACAAGGCACCAGCCGCCGTAGACACACACTGTGGCCAAATATTATCAAAATCAATGAAGCGGTTCAAGTTATTGAAAAATAAAAGGTTTTACTAATGTAAGAGAGAGACAGAGACAGAGACAGACAGAGAGACAGAGAGAGAGTTTTTGTTTGTTTGTTTGTTTGTTTGTTTGTTGGGGTTTAACATCTAAGGTCATTTAAGGCCGGGTCAATGGGTTTAGTACTAAATCCCATATATTACCTGTACAAGTACATGTACATGTTCAAGTACAAATGGGGAGAAAATCCCAAAATCAGAACTGAATATTTACAATAGCAAAACTATAATTTCAGCCCTGAAATCAGAATAATCCTGATCTGATGCCAGGTCCTCGCCACACCAGAATCACTTGGCCCCTACCAAAAGCAGTAGGATCAGTAATAATGTTACTACTTTTATAATGGGAAATAACCCAATTCAACTCCCAGGTAACTCCCATCCAAAGATAAAAACGTACCTGAGGGCCAAAGCAGGCAAATCGTGATTCCTATAAGGAGGAACCCATACCGTTAATTTACGCCGTCTCATTCGCCCGACCACCATCCACGAGAGAGAGAGAGAGAGAGAGAGAGAGAGAGAGAGAGAGAGAGAGAGAGAGAGAGAGAGAGAGAGAGAGAGAGCGAGAGGGAAGGGAGAGAGAGGAGGAGGGAGGGGGAGGGAAGGAAGGGGAGAGAGGGAGAGAGAGAGAGAGAGAGAGAGAAGAGAGGAATACTGATGACACATACGTACGTAATACTTCATTATGAACATTTATGTTGATATACGTTATAGAATTGATAATAGTTCATGTCTTGTTTTAAATGATTTGACAATGAACATTCCTTGGTTTCTTACTTTCCTTTGATTACTTGCATTCACGAGACGGTTCAACTGCGTGGAAACAACATATATTTTGTTAAGGCATAACCAAATAACGGCTGTTTCCATGAGAACAAGCTGTTATCTTCAACATACAATGCGCTAACGTGGAGATGTACTGAATACAGGCTAGTGTGTTTTGATATCGAGCTTATCAGGCAAGGCTAGGAAACGCGTAGGAATTATGAGGCTTGCCGAGGAATTCCTACCGTTTCCGAGCCGAGCCTGATCAACTTGATATAAACAGACAGTAACCTGGTATTCTATTTAGCAGGTAACGTTTTATGCTCAATATATATGGACAGAACGCGGATTTGCATACGTTGCGTCATTCCATTGACGTCATTCGATAACGTCACGTGACGTCATCAGAACAATGGAACGTCAGTTTTCACTTTGTTGTAACCCGGATGTTTGTATCAGGTCAATACGTATTCGGTTAATACAGGGCAGGTTATCTGATAAATAATCAATATAAACAGTTTTATTTTACAAATATTGTACTTATAACATGAAATCCTTGTTATGCCGTGTTTTAACCCATTTCATAAACGTGTAATAACACCTGCAGAGCACTTGATTGGATAGCCGCATCACCCTAATTACGTATTCGTATTATGCGCCAACGTCAAATGTCAAATTAATAAAATAGAGACGCTCGAAATGACGTCCGTAATGGCGCGACAAAACAATGATGTTTGACGTTGACGTCATCATGTGCTAACAGTCATTAGAAGCGTCCGTGACTCACTAAACTTACTGCAATTGTCAGAATGAGCTCCCGTTTGGTAGTATGTAGTGTTTACAAACGAACAGGAACCTGTTATATGGTATATTTATAATAGTTTTATTGCTAGGATGAAAACTATTTTTCTCGTTAGAGTTTTCTGCTCTTTGGAGGCTGAAGTCATGTGATAAACATAATCTCAAACTCGTTTCCCTGTGATACGAGATTTATGAAACTCATCCGCAATTTTATGCATTGTGCGTGACTCGTTTCATAAATCTCATATCAAATGGAAACGAGTTTGAGATCCTCTATATATGTATACTGTTCCGTCAATAACGAACAATGTTGAAACTGATGGAAATATCAACTCATCGTGACCAGTCAGTTTTGACCTTTAATCTGAATATTCATAAACTTGGATGTCAAACAAGCTAGACGTAGGGAATGTCTTTCCCATAAATTGTTCAATTATATTTTATATGGCTTCGACACTAAATATGGCAATCGTTTGCAGTGAAACCTTAAATCAACGTATATGTACATTGAAATGTGACCAGCCATGGGAAAAACGGGCTTAAATATTTTTCGGCCAACATCGCTCAAGGTATAGACTGTTTTCCTTAATGATACAATTGTAAAATGTTCCTGATGACCCGCGTCGCGGTATTTCTTTATCATTTTTTTGGTTCACCATTAGTCCCAAACAAATCACAGATCAGAAGATATGATGTTCATGAATTCCATTACGACAGACACAGGCGCATACATTATTGGCCTCTCTTCTTTTTACTGTAACTCCCAAACACACCGCCATGTCCCGCAGACTTGGTCGTCTCGGTACTTCCACGAATATCCTTCGCCTTCAAACACTGGTTCTGCCTCCACCAGATGTGAATATCGTTCACCGTCTTTCTGTATTCCTTCACATGGTTCAACCGCTTACACAACTCACAATACGCCATCTGCACCATCGTCTGATGATTCACTACCCTGTATTCATCCTTCCGCTTCAGATAATTTACATATCGTGTTTCGTCCAATCGCAGCTCCGTGAGAAACTCCGCTAGATGGCGCGGAGATTTAAAATCATCTGAGTCGATATAAGTTCCAACCGGAAGTAGTTTCGGATACAATCGCGCGCCACGGACAACCAACACAATATCTGAAGCAAACCACCAATATACCTTTTCTGTTATATACTCGTTACATATTGAATTTTCAAACGCCAAGTAGAAGTGATGATTATCGAGTATCAGATCGGTACAGTATTGCGTGTTCTTCGGGCATTCAAGCCCACTGCAAGGCCCATAAACGTCCAGATCGATATAGTCCGCCATTGCGTTGACATACACTTCTCTGTTACTGGCATGCTTTGTCCAGCAATGCGTCACTATCCAAGCCGCTGTCGATTTCTTTCTATGGAATATCTCAGAATAATTCTTACCAATGATTCCGGTTGGGTTTTCAGACGCTCCACTCATGTTCGCGTATCCTTCGTTTCGTATGTTTTCAATAAACCGGTGCCAGTCTTTCAAGTCTGATCTAACGTCAACATACGTATTTCCCCTTGGCAAGGTAGCACCGTATACATACGGGATATCAGAATCAAACCGATACGTCATCGTCCAGTTAAAGAAACCATTCCAGAACATGTTATGTAATTGATTAAACTGGTGTAAATATTGTGGTGCTTCCACGTCCAAGAATACATACACTTGGTTCAAGTTATTCCTCAGAGGCATTGTCGTTGGCATGTGGTTTCCTTGGAATATAACCGCATCTGTGTCGATTACTTCTGCTGTGGTGTTGAAAAACCTCACATCGCAATTGTAGTAGGGGCACATCTTTGTGTCCAGCCGCTGTTTCTGTAACTTTAATAGTCCATGGTATGGGCGATACAATCCGATTGTTATGTTCCGTGTTAACGGGTGGGACGGTTGAGAAAAACGGATAATGTCCTTAATGGCTTCATGGTTTTCTATATTACTACCGGGTGATATTGACGTATGTTGTGTCACCATTGTACTGTATATGTGGTCAAACACATTCACAAATTGTCCGGTAGTGTCCACAGCTGAAATATGTTTCTCATTTTCAGTGTTTGTACTCGAAATCAGGCAGTTTGATGGTCGAGACTGAACACAGTCTCGGCCAATCAAATAACCTGATAGCGAGAATGATAACGCCGGAGGCACCCATGAAGTTGTATGAGCAAGGATCCTTGGTATCTATTTTATACCAAGTCAACCATCCGAAGCTGAACAACGCATAGGAAGTGAGAAGCTTGTTAGTGACAAGCTATCGAATGAAGCTTTTGAATACTACATGTACCTGAATACTATACTGAATTTATTACATTATCACAGCCAAAATGGCTGTGATAATGTAATAAATTCAGTATAATAAAATACCAGCAGTACGTGATGAAGCGAGTTACTTTCATTCGATATATACTGGACCGCATTGCAACGCAACTTGTAATGTTGCCGACATGTTGACAGAAACTCATTTTGTGACTGAACAAAACAGCACATGATACAATCATGTACATGTATATGACGTTTGTATCCAATCTAGTACATTATCTAGTCCCAGAATATGGTTCTGTCAACCGACTACTTAAATCACAACAATATATATACCCGCACACCTTTCCCTGGCCTGTTTCAACCTATTAGTGACGAAATGGCAGCGATATATACGTAACACCAATGATTTGCGAATTTATAAGGAGGGTTCTAAACAAAGCTCTAGAAATACCTGATACATTTTTTACCGTCTCGCTATGTCCAGTCTCAGTCTCTGGTGTTGCAAATCGTACATCACTGTTTCTCTCATCGTTTAAAATGATAATGCCATCTTTCATTGGTGCATTTTTTTGAACAATACTATTGTCTTCATCTTGTAAAGTATTAATGCTATCTTTCACTGACTTTGTGTTTTGTACAACGCTATTTTTCACGTCTTGTAATGTGTCAAGCCTATTTATCTTTGCTGCTGCAACACTTGCTGGCGGACCATCGCGAGCGATACCTGTTACACCTTTCATGATGGTGTCGTAATTTCCATTTGCCATTCCAGGCCATACAGGTATCATTCTCATGTCAGGCAGTTGGATACCAAGCGTCCACAACAGTAGCATCAGTGCTAGAAATATGCACGTGATCGGCGCACAGTACCGATAGCTTTTGGCGATTGGTTCACTCATCGTGACGTATCTGTGTCTGAAACGACAAAAAAAAGGCAATGTCAAAGAGATCCATGATAATCAGCGGGCATGACTACTACTGTCTGTTTCACGAAACCTGTCCAAATTTTACGACCATATAAACAATGCAAAAAACAATACATTTTCGATAATATTCAATTTTATCAAAATATAATAATGAGATTTATTTTTATTCGTGAAATTTGGTCAAATAATGATTTTCTTGCGAAATATTTCCCCATGTGGATCATTTCCAAGCTATTTAGCAAGGTTTCGGAGTCAATTTCCAAACATTTTCGCTTTTTGGCTCCTCCCTCAACTCCTCGACCCCCCTCCCCCCCCCATGCTAAATTCCCATAGAAAAATCAAGTTTTCGTAATAAAATCAATATTTGACCAAATTTCAAGAATAAAAAGGAGGCTCATTCTTAAATTTTGATCAAATTTAATGCTTTAATTCTTTATATGGCCATAGTGACAATTTGGGCAGAGTTCGCGAAACAGACAGTAGACGGGCATACATGCAAGTGTGGTTTTGTTGCACTTCTGAATAGATGTCACGAAATGCGCCAGTATTGTCACATTCCGTGACACAAACGCCTCCTAGAAAACAACGATACAACGGTGTCATGTCTTATTTTGTGTTTCAAATTAAACGGGCTTTATTTTGCTTGTGAGCAACGCTTACCCAGATTAACATGCATTGTAGAGCCGACTATTGTTCATCGACGACTATCGTTCACGTGTATAATTAAGCCGGGGAAAATAACCTAGCCATTTCTGAAGCCAGTTCACCTTTGTTCATCGACGACTATCGTTCACGTGTATGATTAAGCCGGGGAAAATAACTTAGCCATTTCTGAAGCCAATGGCTTCAGAAATGGCTAAGTTATTTTCCCCGGCTTAATTATATACACGTGAATGATAGTCGTCGATGAACAATAGTCGGCTCTAACATCAACGACTATTGTCGACGACTAATGTTCACCGGTAGTGAAGTTATTTTCCCCGGCTTAATTATACACGTGCGTGAACTATAGAAGGAAAATAATTAGGATTTTACATGTTAATTTACACCATCGCGTTCGCCCGACCAACCACCCACCAAACATGCCAGTGTCGCTACATGTATAGTACAACCGTCGGCGTCGGTGGTGGCGGCATGACTGATTGACATTCACGTCGGATCGCTAACGCGCATGTCGGCTCTATAATTGACAGACTAATCGGAGAGTTACTTGCTGTGATTCCTTAATAAACATGGTGATTCCAGAAATGTCAATTTAATGGCGGTAGTCGGCGGCAACTCTATGTTCCCTAACCATTTCACCCCTAAGGAACTGGAATGAATTTTCATGTTAATTTTGCAACCAATCCAACCGCCAAAAAATGATTTTTTGGACTAGTCCATTTATGGAAAGTGGGTGTTTTTGTTCTAAAAAATATGAAAATTACGTGCAAAAATTGCAGATCCTGATGAGACGGCTCGTCACGAGCCGGCTCATCTGGATCTACATTTTTTGCTAATACCACTATACAGGCATGTGGTTAATACACATGGTGATTCTATAATTATTAATATATAATAAATGGCGACAGTTGGCGCCATCTATGTACCAGACAGCCTGTAGCTGGATGCAGAGGTGGCATGGTGTAGCAAAACACGGAATCTCGTATTAATTAACATTTTGTATTGAATTAAATAGGTTTTCTAAGTGTATTTAATATTTGGGCGTTTAACGGCCTATCAACAGCTAAGGTCATTTTAGGCCGGGTTAATGGAGTCGTGATGTGGGGGAAAATTCCAAAATCAGAACAGATTATGTATAGAGAAAAGAATTCCGTCATGAAATTAGAAAAAAAGTTGTCCTGGTGCCAGGTCCTTACCATGCCAGCGTCAATTAGCTCCACGGGAGTCCGAAGGGATATTCGCAAACTTTAAACAGACCAAATGGTTTTTATACCACAGTAAACACAACAGAACATGGATTTATTACTTATACATGTATGTATATTGAATTCTCCGACAGTTTCAAAAATGTAAATAATCAAATATGGCGTTAAATTATGCATCGTTTTGTTTTACGTCATTGTCTCGCCATTCATGGGATAGCGACGTTGCCTCTCAGTAGCGTGACGCTATTTTTTGTTAGTTTGCTTGTGTTTAGCTGCCTATCAACAGCTAAGGTCATTTAACCCTTTGAACCCGAAATCCCGCTATAGCGGTTTATGCAAAAGTGCAGATCCAGATGAGCCGGCTCGTAACGAGCCGTCTCATCAGGATCCACACTTTTTGCAAGTAATTTTCATATTTTTTAGAACAAAAACACCCCCTTTTCATAAATGGACGAATCTGAAAATCATTTTGTGACCATTGGATTGGTCGGAACATTAGCATATCACAGTCCATTCCAGTTCCTTAGGGTTCAAAGGGTTAAGGCCTGGATGTCGTTATTGACAACGTGGTGGAAAAGTCACGTGGATAAAGTTTAACGCAATACGTTGAATGGGAGTTTGCATTATGAATTTATGGAATATGTAAATTAATGTATACTGAAATGTGAAAGCTAGCTACGAACGGTACGGGAGTAATTGCAAGAGTTACCGTTCGCATCTAAGGGGTTGTCCTATTTTCGAGCTCTTCGAAATGCACTTTCCTGTGTTTTACGATATTTAAATTCAGACTCCAACTGGTGATAAATTGTGATCTATGTAAACTCCGTGGCTGAACTGGGGGGGGGGGGGGGGGGGGTGTGTGGGGGGGTTGCAAAATCCCCTCCAGATCTGCTCCAGACATGCACTATACGAAGCTCAATAAACACGAATATCATGTCTTACATGTTTTCTTCAGTAATTTAATAAACCGACAGAAATATCTGCAAGTGCGTCAATTGTGCTTTTTGTTCGCACGCCATACTGAACAATGCTTACTGGCGCGAAGTGCTTTCCAACAGCATATGGGATAAACATTAGTTACACTTCCGGAAAAAATATCCGGCAAGGCTCAATAATTTCTTTATTTCTCATCAGAAGTGTATGTTGTGACCACTCATTTGAACCGTCACAACATATACTTTGGTTCAGAAATAAGGAAAATAGATAGAGAATAGTAGGTTAGTGCCGTGAATGGGAAAAATATCTGGCAAGGCTCAGGAAACGGGATGGGCGAGGCTCTACCGAGCACATCCCGTTTCCGTGCCGCGCCAGATATGTTTTTCCATTCACGGCATTAACCTACTATTCTATTTATCCCGTCAACACCTTCAAATGGCTGTAAAATGGAAAAATTGTATTGACTGGATATCAAAAACGTTTCACGGCACTGTGTTTCACGGCACATACGCACTGTGTTGACGGGATAAAATTGAATAGTGTGCTTGAAGTCAGGTTACAGCTTAAGCACAGACAATCAACCGTCTTGATTGCGAGATATTATTGCCAGTAGATGCTTAAAACGTTGACATCTTGGAAAGATTAACACTGGCGTTTGTGTACATACACACATAAATGTCAACGTGCATGCTACTGTCTGTTCCACGTTTTGTTGCCGACGAACTTTTGGCTATTAAACACATTAAATCTCAGAAATATCTAAAGGCAAGTAGTATTTCGTCAATATTAAAAAAGTCACGCACCCAAAAAAAACAAATTATTTGACAAAATTCCATTAAATATTGATTTTATTGCAAAAAAAAGATTTTAACATGGGAATTTAACACTGGGGGCTAAAATATATTTTTTTTTAAATATTTTTTTACTTGAGGACCGATTTTCAAAATCTAACTTATTTTCTTAGTTACATCATTTCCAAATTATCTAGCCAGGTTTCGGAGTCAATTTCCAAAATGTTTCGATTTTCGACCCTCCTTGTCTTTCTTTACCTCCGTTTTGCTAACGAAAACATCCTTTTTATAAATTAAAACAACGAACACAATCTCAAAATGATGCGTTGAATGGAACGACCGGCGTTTAACCGTGTATTTAAAGGTACATGCCCACTTAGTGGGCACAACATGTTATTTATAGGAATTAAACTAGTGTATAATTGTGTCACTATTCCACCAGTTCTAAAAATGATCAAGCTATTTTCATATGCAAATGAGGCATGATATTTTTTAATTATTTATACTAATTAAATGCGTCACCGGAAAAAAATGATATTTTCGACAGATTATAAAGTAATGTCCGTTAACATTATAAGGAAATACGGTTATCGCCCCTGATATCAGGGTGGAAATTTACGTCTGATATAAAAGGTATAATCAGGCCAATAAATACATGGGCTAATGGGGAATTAATGTTTATCTTGCCAGAACTTGTCTCAGATGATGTCTCTGATATAAAGAACAGTTTGTGCCTAGTGAGTGGGCATGTACCTTTAAATGGAAATATCGTTCTCACGTACAAGACAAACAAATTATAATCGTGCCTATGCATATCATTGAACAAAACGACTCTTTCACTGGAGTGGCAAGGTTTCAACACTTTCAGCCACTGTTGTTGTTGTTATAACCACGTGATCATGCGCCTTGGTTTTGGAACCTTTAAACAATCTTATCTGTTTGTTTGTTTGTTTGTTTGTTTGTTTGTTTAACGGCCTATCATCAGCTAAGGCCGGGTCAATGGGTTTAGTACTAAATCCCATATATTACCTGGACAAGTATGTACAAGTACATGTACATTTCAAGTACATGTACAAAATGGGGGGGGGGGATCCCAAAATCAGAACTGAATATTTACAATAACAAAACTATATACGTGTTCTGACGCCGTGCAGGCACCCTCATTACATTGCATCAATAACCGATTTCACCAACATTTCTAGCAAAGTATACTTTGAGGGAGAAATTTTCAATTTTAGGATAAATTTATTAATTTTTATTATACTGAATTTATTACATTATCACAGCCATTTTGGCTGTGATAATGTAATAACTTCAGTATACTAATTCAGTATAATACTAATATTTACATCGACAAGAAATATATATTCAGCCCTGAAATTAGAATATCCTGACCTCGTGCCAGATTCTCATCTCACCAGAGTTACTAAGCCGCAATCCCCAATCCCCAAAAGTAATATGTTTAGTACTAATCTCATTACTTTTATAATGGCATAATCGGATTCAACTATCACTTACCAGAAAGCTAAAACTGTAACTGATGCGCAAAACCAGCGATATCGGGATTCCGGTAAGGATGAAACCCATCGTTAAATTACCGATCCCCTACTTCCAACCAACCACCACGAATCCCAGGATATTCGCTCAGAGCTCCAGATAAGGAATTAGTAATTGAGTAGTGTCACTCCATCATTTCTGAAACAATTGGGTATTTCAAAATGTTAATTGGGTAAAATGAAATCACACTGCTGTTAACACATCAGCAGACAGAAATTATGTAATAGTTTGCTTCTAAATGAAAACATGTCTTGGCATTTCATGAGAATTGTCTCCTTGTAGACAATTCTAATGAAATACCAAGATGTGTGGTCGGTTTATTATTTTCTGCAGCATGATCATGATAAAGGTAACACAATATTTGTATTGCTTTTTGATACTCACTACTTCTGATTTCAATTGGGTTTTTGGCAATTTTAATTGGGTATTTAAGCAAATACGCAGCTTATCTGGAGCGCTGTTCGCCGTTAAGATACGACTCCTTAAGAATGGATGCATCGTTAAGATACGAATACCCTCCAAACCTCGAAGAACTGTTTGTAAACAAGACATCTGATTTCAACGAAACGTGTGCCAGATGATTGCTGTCGGATTTATTAAATTGTTCCCGAAATTGATTGCGTTTATTCAAGGAATTTAATTTAAAATGGAGATATCAAGTTTATTATACGCACTCCTCTCGAATTGTATTTGAATACATGTACGTATACCATTGTACAGTCTGCTCTCTCGAAATCGGGCACTGATATTTATTTCAAATGAACTTATACTGTTCACAGTATATACCCAAAATAGATGTAAATGATATTATAATCAAATAATTCGTCGCTGTTCTTCTAAAACCTCGTAAGTCAAAGCTGTCTACTTTTCAGGAACCAAATACAACTAAATATCTTCCGACTGAAAATGAATATTTTTAACCATATCAATGTTAACGCTTAAAGTTACATGGTCAAGGTTAAAACAAAGACTTACGAGCTTTCAGTGTGTCTTTCAGAAAAAATGTGAAGGTAAAACATGTCAAGGTAATGTTAATGGCGGCATGCGTGTGTTCCTAATGGTTACATGTATCAAGTGTTCAAATATTGAAGAAATGCGTCAAGTAATATGAAAGTTATAGCAGGATGACGAAGCTTGTACATAATACATGTACAAATGGGGGGTGGGGGGTGGGGGGGGGGGTAATCCCAAAATCAGAACTGAATATTAGTTACAATAAAACAACTATATATTCAGCCCTGAAATCAGAATAATCCTGATCTGATGCCAGGTCCTCGCCACACCAGAATCACTTGGGCCCCCTCCAAAAAGCAGTAGGTTCAGTAATAATCTTACTACTTGTATAATGGGCAATAACCCAATTCAACTCCCAGGTAACAAAAGAGCCAAAGATAAAGACGTACCTGAAGGCCAAACCAGGCATATCGTGATTCCTATAAGGAGGAACCCCTATAGTTAATTTACACCATCGCGTTCGCCCGACCAACCACCCACCTTAAGAACAGATGCATCGTTAAGATGCGTATACCTTACGATAAGGGCAAAACCGTAGCTGACATGACTGTTCACATGTATCAATACTCAAATTAAATAATAAGTCATGCTATTCCGATGTAGTGGCTGGTTTGAGAGACTCGTACCAACTTATGACAAGCAAACGTGACGAAATGAACGAACGGACAGACAATGATACCATTGAGTTTTACCGCTTGGTGGGACATACAATACACGCAAACTCGTAATATCATATGAACCGGTAGATATATCTAAGTTAGATCACGGTTCGTCCGCATGTACGAGGATTATCGCTCGTACATGCGGACAAACGTGATATAACTTAAATGATCGCATCCTCATGCACATACCTTGCACACAAGCTGTGTTAATACAGAAACAACACCCGAAAATATGTAATAATGATATGATAAGTCATATTTGATTGATGGGCACATTGGGGGCAATTGATGCCACTTGGTGCCAACTTGAAGGTTCAAATGCTAGAAGTGTCGGAATAACCGTGCGTGCCAAGGTAAAATGAATCTATTTTCTGTATGTTTGTCGTGTCTGCTTCCACATGCAACATGAATACTATACCCAGTATGTATAAGTTATTGTTCACATATTGGATTTGTAAGGAACAAAATTAAAAGTGAAAGGGTTTAACGTCCCACCAACAGCTAGGGTCATATAGAGACGGGACCACAGTTTAAAGTCTCATCTGACAGACCAGTGTGATGGAAATACTATGAAAGTATGTTTGACGCCCTATGCGAGGTTTAACCCTTTCAACACCACAGACCTCTATAGAGACAATGTTTGCAAACAGTGCAGATCCAGATGAGCCGGCTCGTAACGAGCCGTCTCATCAGGATCTCCACTGTTTGTTAATAATTTTAAACGTCGTACAGATTACCCTTTTAGAAGAATAGGATAATTTGAATGAACAAAATTAATGAAATAGCGTGAAACATTGGCATGGAACATCCTATTAAGTTACTTGGTGTTGAAAGGGTTAAACCCACAACCTCCTTTAAAGGTACATGCCCACTCAGTAGGCACAACATGTTCTTTATAGAAATTAAGTAAGTGTATAATTGTGTCACTATTCCACCAGTTCCAAACATTACGAGTGTCCGCTATACAGATATAATGATTTAGTGATACAATGTATTTATTTTACTGATAGTGACTCGCGGTGGTATCAGGCTATTTTTATATGCAAATGAGGCATGATATTTTTTATTTATTTATACTAATTAAATGCGTCACCTGAACAAATCATATTTTCGACAGATTATAAAGTATGATCATTGCACATCAACAAATAAAAACAGAGAATAAATAGTAATGTCTGTTAACATTTTAAGGAAACACGGTTATCACCCCTGATATCAGTGTGGACATTTACGTCTCATATAAAATGTATAATATTGCCAATCAATACGTGGGGTGAAAATACGTGGTGAATGAATGTTTATTTTGCAAAAAATGTTTCAGATGATGTCTTTGATATAAAGAAAAGTTTGTTCATAATGAGTGGGCATGTACCTTTAACGTTGCAATATGTGAACTACGTGGAGCCGAAGGTGCATGATCACGTGGTTATATCAACAACAACAGTGGCTGAAAGTGTTGAAATCTTGCCCACTCCAAAGTAAGTATTATTTGATATTTTCCTTAATATGAAACGGACTTTGATGAAATATGGCCCAGCAAACGCGTCTTCATGAGCTGCCTTTGATCGTCCAGGGAGTTCGGCACAGACGTATGTCGTTTTTGCGAAGAATCGATTTCCGTGTCTACCGACACGGAAATCGATTCTTCGCAAAAACGACAGACGTTTGGGCCAAAGTACAGAGACCACCAAATGCAGCTTAACAAGTCGCGTTTGATGCGCCATATTTCATCAACATCCGTTACGTAATAAGGACAATATAAAATAATACGTACTTTGAATCGGATGGATTCTGGAAGTTTCAGTACTTGTTGATGTTGCTAGTACCACGTGATCATACACCTTGAATGCTGTCCAGCGATTGTCTTAGAAAGTAGGGCGAACTATAATAATCTGTACCGTGTCATTTACATATTAAGCGAAAACTCACAAACAAACGAGCTGAGACTTCATCTGAGGAAAAGTACCTTTAAATGGTAAACACAGATTATATAGAGAATATTCCATCGTACATTTTGAATAGCGGGAAATAATACACGAGTGTGCGTCGGCTTCCGTGTAAGCAACGAGTGAGAGTAGCGAACGAGTTGCTTGCACGGGTGCCGACGGACGCGAGTGTATTATTTCCGCTATTCAAACATGTACGATGGAATATCCTATTTATTACACTTCCACTGTCGGACACGAACTCGTATCATAACAAAATAACATGTTTAAAATTGTAATGTTCTATACATTCTATATATTTCTGCAGGATATCGATAATTCGCAAATGATCATATGAACTTGTGTCCGACCTAGGAAAAGGAGCTGTAATTCGATATTATTTGCATAAATATGTTCTATGTTATTTTAGCAAGATAATAATTCTCAATGAACATGTGCACTTTCAGCCAAAATATTCACATTAACGTTAATAAAATAGCGGAATGTGTTATTGATAACGAGGTCGTGTCCGACAGTTAATTTATTCGAACATTGTATATTATATATTATATACTAAGGCTTTAATTTATATTAAAAAATAAAAATATATTATTTTATAATAATAATATACAGCTATATATAACCAAGGCTATTAATTTATACCGTTAAACGCCGAATGTCCGTGGTTTCCAACAACGGCAGTCATGTAACAATAATCTATTGATCAAACCATCTCAGTTTTATGGATAAAGGAAAGTATACAAGAATGATTATTTCATCAACCTATCGTTAACACCATTGATTACCTGCTTGGAGAGAATTCAGACTCTTCATGAACATAATGAATCTAAAGCATCTTTTCCTGTTCGGATTATGGGTACATACACAACTCAAGAGGTTAAGTTCCAGCAGGAAATATAAACCAGAGTACCTCGTCTCAAGGTTTTGTATAATAACTGTTAATTATTATCATTTGGCCGCGGATCTGGGGCGCTTTCACTAAACTTCGTACGACTAAAATGTTCGTACATGTAAGTGCAAAATTATGATAGTCCGTAAATTTGACATGAACAATTTTTCTTGTAAACAATTAATGGATTTACAGTTATTGAGCATAGGCTGCATAATATGCAGCCTGTGCTCAATAAATGTAAATCCATAAATTGAAATTTCCAGACGATCCTAAATTTGTATTTACGTGCATTTTAGTAGTAGGAAGTTTTGTGAAACGGGCCTCTGATATTAACTCTGTTGTGTCGTCGCTTTTCTTCGCCAATATTTATTTCGAAATCTTTTTTCGCACATAAAGTCGAATTTTGACGCAAACGGAGCACACATGCACTTGCCGCCGAATTGAATTAGCTCTGTATTTATTGTTTTGTCAATTAGCGTTCTAATTTTCGGAGTTTGGAAATATAAAATGGTGAAATACGGCGAAACGACATGGGATGGGGCGGGCGGGTGATCCAAAAGACGGGGCCATACTCCATTTGTTGACGCACATACCCAAGGTGCATGTTCATGTGGTTATTACAACAACAACAGTGGCTGAAAGTGTTGAAATCTTGCCCACTCCAAAGTAAGTATTATTTTATATTTTCCTTAATATGAAACGGATTTTGATGAAATATGGCGCAGAAAACGCGTCTTCATGTGCTGCATTTGGTCGTCCAGGGAGTTCTGCACAGACTTCTGTCGTTTTTGCGAAGAATCGCAAAAACAACAGAAGTTTGGGCCGAAGTACCAAATGCAGCTTAACAAGACGCGTTTGATGCGCCATATTTCATCACAATTCGTTACGTAAAAAGGACAATATAACAGAATACGTACTTTGAATCGGATGTATTCTGGAAGTTTCAGTACTTGTTGTTGTTGTTAGTACCACGTGATCATACACATTGAGTATGCGTGCTCGTCTTCATGCAACGACGAGATGTTTCCAATACTCGTTTCATTCAATATTTATATTCATTTTTATATTTACCTCATTCAAATACATGTTCGTTTCATTTATATTTACCTCATTATGCACGTGTCAATTTCAGTAAGTTCCGCAATGGCTGATGGGAACGAATACAGACTGGTCCGCGACTTATTGCGAAGTTACGACAAGAGGATTCGGCCCAGCCTAAACGCCACGCAAGCGCTGAATGTGACATTCGGATTCTCTCTGTCACAAATCATTGACGTGGTAAGTACAACAACAACTATGGCGATAGAGACTATGTCAGAACACTCCTCCCCCATTAATATAATATGTTTGAAGCAGCGCGTTAATTACACTTCCGGAAAAAATATCCGGCAAGGATCAAGAATTTCTTTATTTCTCATCAGAAGTATATGTTGTGACCACTCATTTGAACCGTCTCGCCGAGACGGTTCAAATGAGTGGTCACAACATATACTTTGGTTCAGAAATAAGGAAAATAGATAGAGAATAGTAGGTTAGTGTCGTGAATGGGAAAACATATCTGGCAAGGCTCAGGAAACGGGATGAGCGAGGCTCTGCCGAGCACATCCCGTTTCCGTGCCGCGCCAGATATTTTTCCCATTCACGGCACTAACCTACTATTCTATTTATCCCGTCAACACCTACAAATGGCTGTAAAATGCAAAAAATAGTATTGACTGGATATCAAAAATGTTTCACGGCACCGTGTTTCACGGCACATACGCACTGCGTTGACGGGATAAAAACCTCTCTATACACGGCATCAAAATAACACATTAAATTACTTTTCAGTGGTATTTATAGATGTTGATTATGTCTGTTCATGAATGCAAAGTACACACATACTATATAAGTATGATCACTCCAATCCATGACTATATATATTTAAAATTTAAAAAAAGATCAGCAGACGACAAAACACCACAGTTAGAGCACAGTCCGCATGTACGAGGAGATAATCCGCGAGCTTTAGTGAGTGGATTATCGATCGTACATGCGGACGAACATCTCATGCCCAGACATTGCCCATCTGCTGTGTAAATGCAGACAGAAAACTCGAAAATGTATCAAAGTTGTGAGAAAGGATTATAGTGTATACTCTTTGAAAACACGGGTATGCGACCTTAAAGTAATTAAGCGGAACGGGTGCATATATAAATAATTTAAAATTAAAATAAAATATCAGCAGCCGACAAAATTGAATTCAGCATTTTAAAGATTATATTGCAACGACTTTGAATGAAAGCGAGGGCATGTGTATACACTGTAAGTGACCTTGAAATAATATAGCGTTTAACATTTAAAAATAAAAAATTAAATCAGCAGACGACAAAATTGAATTCATCATTTTAAGGATTATTGTCCATCCTCTTTGAAAACACGGGCTGATTCTTTATCCTGTCAACACAGTACGCATATGCCGTGAAACATTTTTGATATCCTGTCAATACGACCTAATCACTGTGTATGAATATATGCGGTGACTGGGGTTATATTGTTTGCATTTTGCATTTTAAAGCCATTTGTATGTGTTGACGGGATAAATAGAATAGTAGGTTAGTGCCGTGGATGGGAAAACTATCTGGCGCGGCACGGAAACGGTATGTGCTCGGCAGAGCCTCGCCTATCCCGTTTCTTAAGCCTTGCCAGATATTTTTTTCCCATTCACGGCACTATCCCGCTGTTCTCTATGTATGCGACCTTGGAATAAGAAAGCGGAACGGGTACGGAAATTGAAGGCGTTAACAGAACTCCAGATAAGGTGCGTATTTGCGTAAATATCCAATTCAAATTGCCAATAACCCAATTGAAATCAGAAGTAGTGAGTATCAAAAAGCAATGGAAAATTTGTTGTATCTTTAACACGATACAGAAAAAAATACAGAGACCACAAATATAGCATATTTTCTTATATTTCCATGAAAACACATATTGGTATTTCATTAGAATTGTCTCCAATGAGACAATTCTAATGAAATGCCAAAACAGGTTTCATTTATAAGAAAACTATTCACTAATTGCTGTCTGTTGATGTGTAAACAGTAGTGTGATTTTATTTTACCCAACTAAAACTTTGAAATACCCAATTGCTTCAGAAATGATGGAGTAAAATACTCAATTACTAATTTCTTATCTGGAGCATGGGTGTACATGTGCATTGGCAATTGCGTGCATCAACACACAGATACTGCACTCTATAGGTCATGGAAAGTGCGCTTTGTCGGCAAAATAGATTATCTCTTCAAGGTTTCATGATCACAATTAGCGGAACAATAACATGTAAATCAAGTAAGTTGCAGTGATACGGAGAATTATTTTGTATTAATTTGTTCCCACGAAATAACAATTCGTTCCCACGAAATAACAATTAGTTCCCACGAATTAACAATTCGTTCCTGCGATTTAACAATTCGTTCCCTCAATTTAACAATTAGTTCCCACGAATTAACATTTCGTTCCCACGATTTAACAATTCGTACCCTCAATTTAACAGTTCCCGCGAATTAACAATTCGTTACCGTGCAATAAGAAACATTTAATATTTGTGTTGATTTAATATCACATCTACTAAATTCATTCACCGATTCAATCAGCCACTGTTGTTGTTGTTGTTATAGCCACGTGATCATACACCTTGGGTATGTGCGTCAAGAAATGGAGTTTATCCCGTCAACACAGTGCGTATGTGCCGTGAAACACGGTGCCGTGAAACATTTTTGATATCCAGTCAATACTATTTTTGCATTTTACAGCCATTTGAAGGTGTTGACGGGATAAATAGAATAGTAGGTTAGTGCCGTGAGTGGGAAAAAATATCTGGCGAGGCACGGAAACGGGATGTGCTCGGCAGAGCTTCGCCCATCCCGTTTCCCGAGCCTTGCCAGATATTTTTTCCCATTCACGGCACTAACCTACTATTCTCTACATATTTTCCTTATTTCTGAACCAAATTATATGTTGTGACCACTCATTTGAACCGTCTCGGCGAGACGGTTCAAATGAGTGGTCACAACATATACTTCTGATGAGAAATAAAGAAATTCTTGAGCCTTGCCGGATATTTTTTCCCATTCACGGCACTAACCTACTATTCTCTATATGACCCCGTCTATTGGATCACCCCTCCCGCCCAACCCATGTGGTTTCGCCGTATGTCACCATTGTACTAGTTAGTACACGTACATGTATATGTACGGTAATTTACGTTTGTGGATATTTTGACTGTATAAAACGGGCCCGAAAGTTCGGAACGTTGATTGTGTAGATAATTGACTATTTATGTCGTGTGTAATGATTTAGCATCAGTAGATGCAGAAAGATATGTAAATTACCAAAAACCAACGAAATCCACCCAAATCTACACAGAATTCACCAAAATACCCATATGATACCAATATACCGACCATCTGTTCAAACACATGTGGCTGTGACAGGAGAAAACGGGTCTTATGGGCGTTTTGTCCAGTGTTGCTCCTGATACAATAGCACTCGTGTAGTCTGAAAACGATACGTATTGTTTGTTAGCAGCAGGACGGGTGTTTCATTGATGGAATGGCGACTGGTGCAGATCCTGATCAGTCTGTGCGGATGCACAGACTGATCTGGATCTACACTGGTCGCAAAACCCATAAGCACCATTTCTCCAATCACAGCCACTAGAATGGCGACCGGTACAGATCCTGATCAGTCGCAAGACCCATAAGCACCATTTCTCCAATCACAACCACTAGAAACCGTTAATGTATTAGTAAATCCCGAATTGAATGGTATGGAAGGTGTACGAACCAATTCCCACCCTTCAATATAAGCCGAAACGGGACGGTGAATGTGTAGATAATTGGCGATTTGCTGGATGTCAGTCGATGAGTCCAAATATAGGTAGACCAGGTGTATTATCGTCATATCATAGCCTCGTTTTCGTGTATAATAACTACATGATAAAGTGCACGTGCATGCATGTCAATATAATAGTGTATCTTGGAGCGCAATATATACATGTAGTGTGGCTCAGTGGTGTCGCAGCGGGAGAATATCCATACGTTTGCAGAACTTTTGTTCATTTTATCTGATTGAGAGTTAGAACCTGACAAAACGCATTACTTTTGTCGATATCATTTTGTTCGTTTGATGACTGGTTGCTGGGGGAAGTGAATAAGTGAAACGGCGAGGGTTATAACTATTGCTGTATGACCTCAATGTGACATGGTCGGCGAGAACATACTCCCAGATTCTTCATGTTCACACATATGAAATGTGCATTTAGTTATTAGTTTTCTTCAAATTGAGACTAACGTTCTACATATAATATATCTCATGCTTAGTTAATGTAATTTGTAATAGCAACACACATACAAAATAAATATATAATAAATCAACACTCTAACCCCTAGACTACATAAGACTTGATGACAAATCTCAAAATCAATATTGAAAAGGAATACTGGCACGGGTATATTTACCTGTCTCACCTATTCTGTGTTTTGTTTATGACCGGTTTGTTTATAAACAAGTAGCAAGCTATCGTCGGCGGACTATAGGATTAACGCAGGCGGTTGTGTACATACAGAAAGTTTATTTATTTGTTTATTTACTTAATGGTGTTTAGTGAAAATGGGGCTTATGGGTTTTGCGAACAGTGTAGATCCAGGACATTCCATCAATTAAACAACCACCATGTACTGAGACAGAAAAAATAAGTTGAAGGTTCCCAGACGAAACAAATACAAAAACGCCACCAACGGCTTGTGGATTTACATTTATTGAGCATAGGCTGCATATGCAGCCTATGCTCAATAAATGTAAATCCATCAATTACATAACGTTATAGGTGAAGGACGGGACGGACGGGAACTTCAAAGGTATTTGAACTTGAACTCGGACATGGGGAGAGCATAGGTGGGGTGTGGAATGAAAATATGGAACATGCACACGAAGTTTCAAGCCAATCGGTCATACAGTAAAGGAGTTATAAGATAATGGAGAAACGCGCACGCATTTACTAGACGCAAATTTCAAAGTTGTTTGACGTTGACCTTGGACATGGCGAGAGCACAGGTGGACGTGGAATGAAAATATGGGTGATAATAAACCTTACACGTAGCATGAAGTTGGAAGCCAATTTGTTGTCCAGCAAATACGTTGTATAGGAGAATGGAGAAACGCGCACGCATTTACTGGACGCAAATTTCTAAGTTATTTGACCTAGAACTTGGGCATAGGCGAGTATGGGTCGGGTGGTGAATGGACTTATGGATGATAATAAACATGCACATAAAGTTTATAAAGTCAATCGGTCATACGGTAACAAAGTTATAGCAGAATGGAAAACATGACGGACACCGACATGCCGGGCGTGCAACTTTGCACCCCTATATGCCATTTTCGCTGCGCGATGGGATAACAAATTAATGGAAAACGAATGAATATGAAGTGAAAATGATCGATTTGTACAACGATACATGTATGCATAACAAAAGTTTGTGTACGTGAAATAGACATTTAAACGCCTGTCGTTTCTTTCAATGCATCGTTTTGAATTGGTTTACTTATTTTTACTTAGAAAAACGAAAACGATGTCAAAACGATAACCAGGAACTAATCCAGACGGTACTTAGATCTACATTTAAAAATGCGCAAAATATAAATCTTAAAATGTCCATTGCACAGCTGTCAGGTGTGCATTCAAAATGGATAAGCAATGTAAATATCCAGCTCTAAATTCAGCTCAACATTCGATATTCATGTTGATTTGCGTTCTGTTATATCCGTGCAAAGTTTTTGTGTTTAAACCTATATGTCAAGGTGCATGATCACGTGGTTACAACAACGACAACGTCGCCCACTCCAAGGTAAGTATTATTTGATATTTTCCTTAATATGCAACGGATTTTGATGAATATGGCGCAGCAAACGCGTCTTCATGAGCTGCATTTGGTGGTCCATGGAGTTCGGCACAGACTTATGTCGTCTTTGCGAAGAATCGATTTCCGTGTCTGTAGACACGGAAATTGATTCTTCGCAAAAACGACAGAAGTTTGGGCGAAAATACAGAGATCACCAAATGCAGCTTGACAAAACGTGTTTGATGCGCCATATGTCATCAAAATCCGTTACGTAATAAGGAAAATATAAAAGAATACGTACTTTGAATCAGATGGATTCTGGAAGTTTCCGTACTTGTTGTTGTTGTTAGTACCACGTGATCATACACCTTGTATGTAATACATTCAAAGTTTGTTTTATGCCTTCAGTAGAATATTTTGTTTGTTTATTGGTGTTTAACGGCCTATCAACAGCTAAGGTCATGCAAGGCCGGGCAAACGGGTTCGGTCCCGTTTTAACCTGTTGCATTGGGGGGAAAATTCCAAAATAAGAACGGAATATTTACATCGAGAATAAATATAGTCAGCCCTGAAATTAGAATAACCTGATCTGGTGCCAGGTCCATACCACACCAAAGTCACTTGGCCCCTTCCCCTATTAAAAGCGTAATACCGGTAGAATTACTATTGGGGGTATATTTGTAACCAGATTCAACTGTCACATACAAAATGCCAAAGACGCATATATGAGGACCAAACCAGGTCTCCAGTCGGGATTCCGGTAAGGATGAACCCCGATCGTTAAATTACCCATCGCATTCTCCCACCTGCCACCCACCAGTAGAACAGTACACCCGTCCAAAATCCATGAGCAAGATATTCTTCTAACGAGAGAGAAAGTCGATTGCACTTCCGCCGTGTATGAATGTTCTCGTAAAATAACAGTTATTGTCCAATCATAAATCAGAGCGATAAAACATGATAGACACCATTTAATTTAATGCATCCTTTCTACACTCGTTGTGCATTTATGTTCTTTGAAAATACTCGTAAACGGTGATTAATGCACAATTGTGCTTCATTAAGGGTTGGGAATTACAGGCAGACCGACTAAATAGGGTTATGTTGGAGAAATCCGGGCTTATTGTTTCTGTGACTAGTGAAGGCCCAGATGGAGCCCCGCAGGGGACATGGATTTTTTTTATTAATTCGTTCCCACGATATAACAATTCGTTCCCACGAATTAACAATTCGTTCCCACGGGAACGAATTGTTATTTCGTGGCAACGAATTGTTAATTTGTGGGCACGAAGTGTTAATTCGTGGGAACGAATTGTTAAATTGAGGGAACGAATTGTTATTTCGTGGGAACAAATTGTTAATGCGAGGGAACGAATTAATAAAAAAAAAATAATTCTACGTCCACTGCGGGGCTCCGTACATAACAGCCAGTGACTTTGGCAAATGCAAATGGGGTTTATGACAAATGGGGCTTATGTCATAATGGGGCTTATGGCATAATGGGGCTTATGGTAACTGGGGCTTATGGCAATGAGTATTATGGCAAATGCGACTAGTGTAGATTCAGACCAGCCAGTGCTTATGGGAAATGCTGCCTATGGGGTGTGTGGCTTATCGCAATGTGGCTTATGACAATGTGGCTTATGCCATTGTGGTATATGACAAATGTAGCTGATGGCAAATGAGAATGATGACTTATTGCAGATGGGTCATTCATCGACGAAACGAGCTTTGTATTGCCAAAATACGAATCTGTCTTTAATAGTACATGTATCCTTCTAGCTGCATGTTTTCCGCATTATAGGCAACAGGCTGCACTATATCGCTATACCACGCTACACAGTAAAAATGTACGTAATAGCATTTACATTTCGCGCACTAAAATATAGAAAAAACCTGCAGTGCGTTGGCGTTCATACTTCGCTATATTGTTATTGAGAGACAATTCTACAATATGACACAAAAATATTACCAATAACTTACCTAACGAAGTGTGTATTAGCAAAATGTTTAGGTCACTCTCCAAGAAGTAGGAAGTAAACACAGAACTCTTCAAACACACATTTGGAAGGACTACTCCGTCATAACTTTGTATGTAATGCTATGTAATGAAATGTAATGAGAGTTATGTACTAGAATCCTTCTTGCTGAGAGCCGCCCATTGTAAACTTTAGTCACAGTAACCACAGGCACTTTGTGGTATGAACGACAAATGCCACTTTTAAATCATACTTAATTTTACTCGAATTTTAAATATATACTAGGTAGGACACTCGCCATCGTTTCAACCAACGGAAGTGGTTTATTTATTTACTTTGGACCCGGCTCTCTAATTCAGTAATTGTAACGCGCTCGAAGGCCGGGACCAGCAGGATCCCGGCCTTCCAGCGCGTTACAATTACTGAATTAGCGAGCCGGGCTCATTGTACACTAGTAGTACAACTTCCGTTGGTTGAAAAGATGGCGACTGTCATACCTTGTAGATATTTAATATCGGAGTTAAATTGGGTAAGACATAAAGAGCTGGGCTGTTATTGTGACCAATGTTTATATGAATGGGGTCTCAGCTCTCACGGATACAGAAAATATAAAAGACAGATGAAATAGTAAAACACATCCGTAGAGCTGAGATTTTCTAAGCTATGTTCAATCCAAGTGGTTAAAACAGTTAGATGCTGTATATGTTCAGTTTTATTGAAAGATATACAATGCCAATAAACAAATAACAGCCATCACGACCCAACTTGATTGGATCAGTGATGATCTCGACTAACAAAAACATACCTTTCGTATTGTACACGTAGTGATGTGTCACGTCTCACCAATTGCAAGTCACCTAGTGATGTGTCACGTCTCACCAATTGCAAGTCACCGTGATGTGTCACGTCTCACCAATTGCAAGTCACCTTCATTCTATCAGAAACGACGACAGAGTCGATATATATTTACACGTGCAGTCAATCGCAGTTCATGCGTGAACTCGGCTGTGTATATATTATTTACATACGTATATGTGGCTGTGACTGGAGAAATGGGGCTTATGGGTTTTGCGACCAGTGTAGATCCAGATCAGCCTGTGCATCCGCACAGTCTGATCAGGATCTGCACTGTTCGGTATTCCATCAATGAAACACCCGTCTTCTAACAAGCAATATAGATCGTTATCAGGCTACATGTGTTTGTAATTTTATCAGGAACTATACTGGTGACAAATCACGTAATCTCCATATCCCCAGTCACAGCTACACCTGTATATAACAAACGTAGCACGTGCCACACTCCACACAGCGGCATTGGGGCGCTGCATGGGTATTTATCGTGTATACTAGCTGCACGTTTTCCTCTTTAAAGGCAATGGATTGTCATATACCGCTACACTGCAGACAGCCTTATATATTTACGATACGGTTTCCATTTCGCGCACTAATATTTAGCGATAATCCGCTGGGCGTACATATTCATACTCCGCTATATTCTTATGTACAGTAAATGCAACACTATTATACAAACATGTTAGCTTACACTCACATACTAAAGTGTGTATTAGCTATTTCTTAGGTCACTCTACACGAGGTAGAAAGTAAACAAAGAACGCTTCAAACGCAAATTTAGAAATACTACTCACATGTAGACGGATACAGACAGATGAAAGAGTGAAATACATCACATGCACTTTGTGGTATGAACAACAAAAGTCTATCATACCCAATTTACTCTGATATTAAATATCTAGAAGGTAGGACACTCGCCATCTTTTCAACCAATGGAAGTGGATTATTTACCTTGGGCAGCGAGCCGGGAGCAAGGTACATTACTGTCTGTTTCACGAAAGCTGCCCAAATTTTACGACTATATAAACAATTGCAAAAACAATATTTTTTTCAATAATATTATATGTTATCAAAATTTAAGAATGAGCCTTCTTTTTATTTCGTGAAATTTAGTCAAATATTGATTTTATTGCGAAAAAGCAATTTCCACATGTTAAATCCCCATAGACATCTTCACAGAGTGAAGATATCTATAGGGATTGAACATGGGGATGTTTTTCTAGGATTTTTCAGAAATACTGGACCGATTTATAAATTTAACTTTTATTTTCATAGTATATCATTTCCAAGCTATATAGCCAGGTTTCCGAGTCAATTTCCTTTTTTTTTCGTTTTCTGACTCCTCCCACAACTCTCTAAAATAAAATCAATATTTGACCAAACTTCAGGAAATAAAAAGAAGGCTCATTATTAAATTTTTATACAATTTAATATTATCGAAAAAATACTGTTTTTGCATTGTTTATATGGCCGTAAAATTTGGGCAGGTTTCGTGAAACAGACAGTAGTACCACTTATGATTTAAAGAGCATTTGTTGTATGTACCACAAAGTGCCTGTGAAATACATCCGTATAGCTGAGATTATCTAGACTAGTGCATTGAATAATACGGTACAACACGGTACGCGTGGACCCAGGTACACCTACATATGTAAAACATTTCCAAGTATGTGGGCTTGTGACCTTGAATCTGGGCTTAGTGGGGGCGGCACGAACGTGAATGTGTCTCTGGGTGGTAGAGGTCCATTGGAGCAATGCGTGAAATGTGAAGCAGATCCGAGCAAGGAAGTATAAGTTATAACCGATTTCTCTGACGTCAAGTTATGTAAAGAGACTAAGTATGTGACCTTGACCTCGAGATCAGCGGGAATTTGTCACATCATGATAGTAGAGCCTTAGAGGAATGCATGTATGAACTATTATGAATTCTCAATGAAAGAAATAGAAGTTATAACATATTTCTCTGATGTTAAGTTTTGTAAAGAGACTAAGTATGTCACATTGACCTTGGGATCAGCGGGGGTTGGACGGTCGTAGATTTGTCACAGCATGATAGTACAACCTTACAGGAATGCACAAGTGAAATATTAAACATTTTCAATGAAGGAAATATAAGTTATAACTTATTTCTCTGATGTTAAGTTTTGTAAAGAGACTAAGTATTTGTCCTTGACCTTGGGATCAGCGGGGGTTTGACGGTCGTGTATTTGGCACAGCATGGTAGTAGAGCCTTACACGAATGCATGTGTGAAATATTAAGCATTTTAGAAGAAGGAAATAGAAGTTATAACATATTTCTCTGATGTTAAGTTTAGTGACTGGTGGACACACGCACGGACGGACGGACGAACGGACGGACGCACACACGGACGTACGGACGGACAACCTGACTCCAGTATACCCCCCCCCCACACACAACTCGTTACGGGGGTATAATAAATCAGCCCTTTATGGGCCTTGGAGATATACAGGCTATTGGTGTTATGTACAGTAGTGTTTGCGGTTGTATTCCTATCGAAAACCAAAACTGAACGTAGTTCAAAAGTGGGTCAGACGTGGTCCAAACACGGGTTTCCTCAGGTCGTATTCGCCAAGGAAATTTATGCATTCCCGTTTGCGACGTTTGAACAACGGTTCAAACAGTTTTCTGTGTTTCTATCCAATAAAAATGCCGATTGTTCATGACGTAACATTTCTTTGAAAGCCATGCACATGAGCATTGAAACAACACAAACGCAAAACTCTGCGCGTTTTTGAGATGGGTTCGATTCTGGATTTGACTGTGACTGTGACAGGAAAAATGAGGTTAACAACCAGTGTATATCCTGATCAGTCTGTGCTTCCGCACAGTCTGATCAAGATCTGCACTGTTCGCCGTTCCATCAATGACACACCGTCGTGCTTCTAACAATCAATATACAGGGTGGTTCAAAATATATGTCCCCACTCTAAATAGACATAACTAGTGTTGAAACTGAAGTTTATTACAAAGTAATATATTGTAGCATTTTACTCATGATATATTCTATATACTGGTATTTCAAATAATTCTGAAAATTGGTCGAAAAAAATAATGATTGTTGAAACACGATCGAGAGCATCGGAAAATGACAATGACATGTGACGGCAGACTATTTGAACCATTAACCTTATACAAAGGTAATCTTATGACTGAATGATACATCATTAAAGGTACATGCCCACCCAGTAGGCACAAAGTGTTCTTTATAGGAAATAAATAAGTCTATAATTGTGTCATTAGTCCACCAGTTCTAAAACTTACGAGTGCCCGCTATACATATATAATCATTTTGTAATGTTTATTTTACTGACAGTGACGCGCGTTGGTATCAGGCTATTTTCATATGCAAATGGGGCATGGTATTTTTTTATTTTATTTATACTAATTAAATGCGTCACCTGAAAAAATAATAGTTTCGACCGATTATAAAGTATGATCATTGCACTTCAGAACATGAGTACAGAGAATAAATAGTAGTGTCCGTTAACATTTTAATGAAACACGGTTATCGCCCCTGATATCAGTGTGATAATTTACGTCCGATATAAAATGTATAATAGTGCCAATCAAAACGTGGGGTAATGGTGAATTAATGTTTGTTTTGCCAGAAAATGTCTCAGATAATGTCTCTGATATAAAGCACATTCTGTGTCTACTGAATAGGTATGTACCTTCAAGCCGATACACATCTATTTTACAGCGAATTGGGTGTGTTGTTACATGCAAGTAGTGTCATATTTCTGTGAAAAATGTATATTATGTAAACATCCATCATTCAGATATGTAAAGGCAATTATTGTCTATTATGAAGGCCAAGTAACATAAACCATATGATGAGGTAAGTATACATATAACGTATGTGGTATTGTTTCATCAGAACCGAACTACATGTATGTAAAACAGCTGTAGATGGTTTTAGAAACCGGGGGCCCGTTTCACTAAACTTCGTACCAACAAAATGTTTGTAAGTGCAAATTTAGCATAGTCTGGAAATTTAAATTGATGGATTTACATTTATGTAAATCAAATAATTATTTGCAAGAAAACAGTGTTAATGTGACATTTACAGATTATCATAATTTTGCACTTACGAACAGTTTAATCGTACGAAGCTTAGTGAAACGGCCCCCGGATGATCAATATCCCTAAAACTTGTATTCTTTGAAAACGTATGGAATGAATCCCTCATTTTACAGATCTGAAAAAGTTATTCCATCAGCAAAAAAATAAGCAATTGAGAAGATGCACTGTTTCACAAATTAAGTAAGCTTTTGGACGCAATTTTTGTGTGAAAATCAAATGTTTCAAAGACCGGCAATGTTTACGTTATGTAAAGAATGGGTATTATTTTTGAAAAACATGTATAACTCATATAATCTATGTTTTTCGTGAATATTATATACTGGAAACATTGGTGAATAATGATTCTTTATTCTGATATATAAATCACAATGATTATTATTATCTACTTGTAACAGTTAGGTCCCAAAGTCGGGACATATATTTTGAACCACCCTGTATATCATTTACAAATTACATGAATTCGCTATTTGATCAGGAGCTGCGTTAGTCACAAATCACATAAGCCCCGTTTCTTCAGTCACAGCCATATACAACAGAACAATAGCAGTTTACCAGGCTGTATGAGCGCGGCAGTCTGTCAAAAGCTACACTGGTCTCAAATCAAAATCTCAATAAGCCCCTTTTCTCGTGGCGGGTCACATTTATGCAGATAAAGACGAGACTCGGAGACACAAACGCACTCCAGGAAAGAGCAGATCGTGAGACCCAATCAAGTTTCTATTCAGGCCATATTATATTGTGAATATGTTCATCTATATACGACTATGGTGGAAATTCGGAAAACGCGTCTTGTTAAGCTGCATTTGGTGGTCCAAACCTCTGTCGTTTTTGCGAAGAATCGATTTCCGTGTCGGTAGACACGGAAATCGATTCTTCGCAAAAACGACAAAAGTCTGTGCCGAACTCCCTGGACGACCAAAGGCAGCTCAAGAAGACGCGTTTGCTGCGCCATATTTCATCAAAATCCGTTTTATATTAAGGAAAATATCATATCAAATAATAATTACTTTGTAGTGGGCAAGATTTCAACACTTTCAGCCACTGTTGTCGTTGTTATAACCACGTGATCATGCACCTTGGCTTATAACATCATGTGATGTGCATTCAATTGTGGTGTACATTAGCATTTGCTTTTGTGTTCCCATTGGAATCCAGAAGTGAATGTGGTCCAAACGTGGGCCGAACGTGATACAAACGCCAATGCCAATTTGAATGCAATCCCTGTTTTCGCGTTTGCAAACGTCTGACAACTTTCAGGTTTTCTTATCCAATGAAAATACCGTTTATTAATGACGTAGCATGTCCCCAAATCCATGCGCATTGAAACAAAAACGCAAAATGGGTTTTCCTGAAACTCTACACAGCGATATAAAAGATGATTAAACGTTCCGATAAAAACGCGATACGTGTCACCGTTGTTGTGTCACTAAGCATGCGCAGTGAAGATACAACTGGGAAACGTACAGAAGCCACATAAACCGGTTTTCTGGCAAAGGTGAGTTAAACCAAAGCGCCATGTGTAAATGCGGTAAAAAATACTCGGACGCTACTGTGTGACACCATGATATACATGTACGTCCCGTTTATTTTCAAACATATAAAACCCAGGCTACGCCATTGACATGCCTGGATATAATGCACATGATGGAATGTGTCTCTTGCGATCTTGATTATAAAACAGATAAAGATGATTTTAAACCACACGTTGTTCAGGGGCGGATCCAGCATTTGGGGAACGGGCGGGGGGGGGGGGATTGTCTAGTTGCGAAGGTAACTCTTGCAATCTACTCCCGTACCATCCGTAGCTAGCTACGGACGGTACGGGAGTAATTGCAAGAGTTACCGTTCGCAACTAGGGGGTAGTCCTATTTTCGAGCGCTTCGAAATGCACTTTCCTGTGTGTTTACGGCATTTAAATTCAGACTCCAACTGGTAAACTCCGTGGCTGAACGGGGGGTTGCAACCCCGGAACACCCCCTTTCCAGATCCGCCCCTGTGGTAACTGTATTATCTATGACATAGCTGTAATGGTGATCATGATCTCTGTTTGTTATGATGTACGTCAATAAAACATCTTCTAAAGTGACTTTGTTTCACTTTTGATTCATTTATGAAAAACATATGTTTTTGTTATATATTTACCCATGGACATAGCTGTACGATGTAATAATCAGACATGTGTGTACTCATCGATGAAGCGACCACGATTCGATGGAATATCTACATCTACGGAGTCCCGCAGGGGACGTAGAGGTTTTTTGTTTATTAATTCGTTCCCACGAAATAACAATTCGTTCCCTCAATTTAACAATTCGTTCCCTCAATTTAACAATTCGTTCCCTCAATTTAACAATTCGCCAATTTAACAATTCGTTCCCTCAATTTAACAATTCGTTCCCTCAATTTAACAATTCGTTCCCTCGAATTAACAATTAGTTCCCACGAATTAACAATTCGTTCCCACGAAATAACGTCGGAACGAGTTGCTATATCGTGGGAACGAATTATTAATTCGTTGGAACGAATTGTTAATTCGAGAGAACGAATTGTTATATCGAGGGAACGAATTGTTATATCGAGGGAACGAATTGTTAAATTGATGGAACGAATTATTAAAAATAAAAGTCCATGTCCCCTGCGGGGCTCCGTACATGTACATATCAGCAATTCCGCTATCTATGTATATTCATATGCGCATATACCAAAACTGATGCAATCTGCAAATGTCAATACATATTTCATACAGCATACAATCTAAAAAGCTGATTAATTTACTGGGGTATATAATAATTAGAATATTCACATGTTCATGATTGCAAAGCACCCATGCGTGTCTTGAAGACACGCATGGGTGCTTTGCAATCATGAACATGCAATTTCTGCAACGACATACATGTAAAAGAGACACGCCATGTGATTGTGTACCTTCGGACATCTGCGCAATTTCATTAAATACGTTTACGAAATTTTCAAAATTTACAATATTTTTCATAAATAAAGTCAAAAGTTGACAACAGTATCAAAGTACGTTCCACACGCACTCTGAACCTTTTGTCAACTTTGGCATTTACAGTAAATATTGTAAAGTTTGTAAACGTACATTTGTATTTTTTTGAAATTTTGTCCGAAGGTACAAAATGACATATAAGTAAATTAAATTTGAGTAAATTGACATTTCCACCACTCAAAGGACATTCAAATGCACTCTATAAATATCACGCAATCTGACTGGCTGATGCTCATACATTACAGGTATATCATTGTTGATGAACGGTCGCAAATTATTTCAATGTGTATTCCTATGCCAGGAGAAAATGAGTGAAGTATAAATAGGTTAACCGCATTGTAATTTTGAAATTTGTGGCGTATATCAGAAAATGATAGGTCGGAAAACATGTCTAAATTACAATACAATTACCCCTATATACAAGTTCATGTATGATGTACATATATATGTCATATTCGTTGCAAAATTATGAAAGTCCTCTATACGATTACAGAACACATATGCCTGTCTTCAATACGCATATATTTGACGCCGTTTCACTAAACTTCGTATAAAATGTTCGTAAGTGGAAATTTAGGATCGTCTGGAACTTCAATTTATGGATTTACATTTATTGAACATAGGCTGCCTATGCTCAATAAATGTAAATCCTACACTTGTTTTACACGAAAACATTGTTAATGTGAAAACAGACTATCATAATGTTGCACTTACGAGCATTTTAGTCGTGCGAAATTTAGTGAAACGACCCCCATAATTGTAGTGGAACCGCTCTAAACCGGACACCCATGGTGTCCGGTTTAGAGAGGTTCCACTACATCACTATGTGACCCATGTTCTGCTTGTTTCTCGAATCTCGACATCGAATCACATTTCCTACATTAGAATGATTATACAATTAGTATTTTAGCATCATTTGTATGTGAAAATTTTGAATTTCCTCCGAATAACCTTTGTCGTCAATTGCAAAAGTAATACGCGTATCGCTGAAAAACAGATACGCAATATTATACATGTAGACACGATACTTGCCGGAATTCTTTGAATTGTCTAATGTTAACGAGCGAATCTAATGGAAAAGGTTTTGCCAAGGAGTCACGTGGGTCAAATTTAGTGGTAATAAAACGTCACACGCAACATTAGATCTTTTGATTTATTATTTTATTATAACGATGTATTTGTCCCGGTCGATTTGCTGATTCCTGACATGTTTGGTATTAGCTATCGATAAAGAAATTAAATTACAAAAGGAAGCTAACGAGCTCGTGATAAACGAACACATACTAAAAGAAAACTTTACAAAAACATGTATATACTGGCCAATGGCATTGCATCATCGAGCATTGACGCCAACAAAACCCCAACACGGAACAGCATATTAAAATAGGATGCAATTGAAAACGATATACGCTAAACGATAGACGGTACCGACCTGGAACGGTCTTTGGGCAAAACTACCAACTGAATAATTCCAACCGGTTCACATGACGCCATAAATGGATGTTACATTTGGAGAGTTATGTTGTTCTGAAGTTCTGGCGTTCACTTTACCCGCTAAAATCCAGAAATTTGCGATTATTGATACCATTGATGCTCATAAGTGTCTGCGATTGGAGACATTGTGCTTACAAGGTGTATGATCACGTGGTACAAACAACAACAAGTACTGAAACTTCCAGAATCCATCCAATTCAAAGTACGTAACTATTCTTTTATATTGTCCTTATTAGGTAACGGATTTGGATGAAATATGTCGCGTCTTGTTAAGCTGCATTTGGTGGTCTCTGTACTTTGGCCCAAACTTCTGTCGTTTTTGCGAAGAATCGATTTCCGTGTCTACCATTTTGCGAAGAATCGATGTCCGTGTCGGTAGACACGGAAATCGATTCTTCGCAAAAACGACATAAGTCTGTGCAGAACTCCATGGACGACCAAATGCAGCTCATGAAGACGCGTTTTCTGCGTCATGTTTCATCAAAATCCGTTTCATATTAAGGAAAATATCAAATAATACTTACTTTGGAGTGGGCAAGATTTCAACACTTTCAGCCACTGCTGTTGTTGTTATAACCACATGATCATACACCATAGCATCATAGTTATAATGTTCACCCATACAATAATAATGGGAGTGCACGTGACCTTTAACCATATTGCAGCGGCTGCAATATAACACAATATACTAAGTTTTCAACCAGGATAGTCCCAGATCAGCCTGCGCATCCGCGCAGTCTGATCCGGTCCTATTCTGTTCGTCAATGTGATTCATCACCCACATAAAACATGAATATTGAAATTTATGTACGATTAAATCAAACTGATTGAAAGATAATTTATCAGGCGTTATGCTGGTATTAATTGTGAAATGCCGCTTTTTATCAGATTAGTAAACCAAGTTCATTGTATGCCTACATCTGTATCGTATTCTAAGTGAGTGTAATCCAGCCGCATTATCGTAGTCCACTTTTGGATTACCCCAGCCACATTAAAACCCAGACCACGAAAGCTGTTGATCCCGTCTAATTCGCCCAATGGACAACAAGAAAAGAGCAGCAACGCTCCCATGACAATTCCACACAGCTGGTGATCTCGGGAGCCAGGCTATTGGTCTTTACGACTGTTTTATTGCGCAAATGGCGCATGATGTGAAAAACAATTAGCGGCTCAAGTTTGTATTTTCGTGCGGAGAGAGAAAATGTTGATGATCTGTTCACCACGGAATTCTCCTAATCGTAGTTAATAATAAATAAAACAAATATATGCATTTGCTTCCATTATTTGTTATGGGCCACCAAGCAGTAAAAGTGTACTTGTGATAATTTAAGCCAGACGCTGAATTATCGGTACGAATTATTGCACAGCAGTTACACCACCGATTGCGCTAATCTTGCCATTAGATTTGTACTTTCTTTCATTTTTAAAATGCTTGACTATTGCGCTTGAAGTCAATCAGCTTGATTTGCTGAGCCTGAGCTGTGCTACAGCTCAGGCACAGCCAATCAAACTGATTGATTGCGAGTTGATATTGCCAAATACAAATGTATATGCTTAGTAGACACGTTGCGATTTTGACAAGATTAACCGATGATGTATCATGCGTTGCTAGGTAACAGGTAGGAATTTCGATGCTCGCAGTCAATGCGAAGCAAGGACCGTTTAAATTTCGTGGTTATTTATGTGCCAGTTGATTGATTGATTTTTTATTTATTTAATTATTTATTATAGGAATGAATGGCCTTTTTGTGGAATTTATCGGGGTATAAACTTGGAAAAGTCGCGGGAATACTGGACGAAGGCCGGAAGGCCTTGTCCAGTATTCACGCGACTTTTCCAAGTTTATATCCCCGATAAATTCCACAAAAAGGCCATTCTTTCCTTATAATTCCAGCATTTGAAATAAATTCATCAAGAAAATGTGTTTATTTTCCGTTTTCTTAAGAATTATTTTAACTGCACCTGACGGTTATGGAAAGTAGTTCGGCGTGGGAGTTTACTGGGATATAAATTTTGGACAGAGACTTGCTTTGGACCAATCAAATGTTAAGGAATTGTGTAAATATTTTTGTGCTGGAATTATGATGGGTTAACGGGGTTGACTCCCGTATTCACCCGTATGTGTGGGGGTGTGTGGGGTGTGTGGGGATCCCAAAATCAGAACGGAATATTTACATATAACAATATATATCAAGCCCTGAAATTAAAATAATCTGTTCTGGCTCCAGGTCCTCACCACACCAGAAATACTTAGCCCCACACCATACAAGTAATATGATTAGTACTAATGCTACTACATACACAATGGTTAAATCGGATTCAACTCCCACGCACAACAAATGAGGGATATCGGTATTTCGGCAACTTGATGTCTATCCTTAAATTACCATTTGCCTGCGCACAACCTTCCGCCCGTATGTGACAGTTGCATTAAACTTTATTTCATGCAGACGCAACACATTATCACATGAATTTTACACTTCGATATCCTTTTAATAGTTTGAAGTTCTATAAATCCATTATTTTATTGGGAAGAACACTTGGGAATGCGGATAAACCACTTTTATTTTACGTGAGTGACTTGTGAATCTGTTTCCGGATTTGTCAAATAACAAAACAAGAATTCCGCCATGGAAGCGGTGTCGCGCCTGTCGAGGCATTTGGCCGTAACATGATCATGGGCATACATGTATGTTAAAGTAAGCATCACAAAAACTGTCAGAGAAGTGTATGTTTAAAATACGAAAAAGGTCGAAGAAAAGTGTTTCCACAACCATGTGAAGGTCAAAATGGTGAAGGTCATGTTAATGGCGGCATGAGTGTGTTCCAAATCAAGTGTCCATATATTCAAGGTGTATGATCACGTGGTACAAACAACAACAACACGTACTGAAACTTCCAGAATCCATCTGATTCAAAGTACGTATTCTTTTATAGTGTCCTTATTACGTAACGGATTTTGATGAAATATGGCACATCAAACGCATCTTGTTAGGCTGCATTTGGTGGTCTCTGTATTTTAGCCCAAACTTCTGTCGTTTTTGCGAAGAATCAATTTCCGCGTCTACCGACACGGAAATCGATTCTTCGCAAAAACGATATTAGTATGTGCCGAAATCCCTAGACCACCAAATGCAGCTCTTGAAGACGCGTTTGCTGCGCCATATTTCATCAATATCCGTTGCATATTAAGGAAAATATCAAATAATACTTACGTTGGAGTGGGCGACGTTGTTGTTGTAACCACGTGATCATGCACCTTGCTATTGAAGTAATATCCATCAAGTAATAGTAATATTATACGATGATGAAGAAACTTGTACAAACTGTTTTATGGTTATGTGTTTCCGCAAAAGATGTGAAGGTACAAGAAAGAGGTCAAGGTCATGTTAATGGGGACATGCGTGTGTTCCAAATGCTCACATGTATTAAGTGTCCAAATATTGAAGCAATCTGTCAAGTAATAATTACAAACTTTTTAACGCAATAAAATGGCTAATTTTCCGCAAAAATGTGAGGTAAAAAGGTCGAGGTCATGAAAATGGCGTCATGAGTGTGTTCCAAATGCACATATATATCAAGTTTCCAAATATTAAAGCAATCCGTCAAGTAATATTAAAGTTATACCATGATGACGAAGCTTGTACAAACATTTTGACGTAAAAAAATAGCTAAGTGTTTTCGCAAAAATATGAATGTGAAAAAGGTCACGGTCATGTTAATGGTGGCATGTGTGTGTTCCAAATGCTCACATATATCAAATGTCCAACTAGTGTAGCAATCAGTTAAGTAATATGAAAGTTATAGCACGATGACGAAGCTTGTACAAAGTTAAATTTGAAGGCAAAAGAGGTCAAGGTCATGTGAATTGGCGGCATGAACGTGTTCCTAATATTTACATGTATCAATTGTCCAACTATTGAAGCAATCCGTAACGTTATATTAAAGTTATAGCATGATGACGAAGCTTGTACAAAGTTTTTGACATTTCGGACGTAGACGCGGACGACGACGACGACGACGGAAAAGGCGGCGACTATAGTCTATACTTCTGATAAGTAGGCGCGACAAAACGCACATGTACAGATGGAAGAATATTTGTTGATAGTAAAACATAGTCCGGCTGTATGAATGTGAAAATACTCATCCAAATGTAAACAAACTAGTTTGATTGGTTATTTGTGGTTGCGACTGAAGAAATTGGGCTTATGGGAGTTTTTACCAGTGTAGCTCCTGACGAAATGACACACTCCTGTAGCCTGGTAACGATCTAGATTGCTTGTTAGAAGCATGATATGTGTTTAATTGATGGAATGGCAAACAATGCAGATCCTGATCAGACTGTGCGGATGCAGATGCACAGTCTGATCTGGATCTACACTGATTGCAAAATCGATAAGCCTATTTTCTCCAGTCACAGTTATTCGCTCATTTTCATAATACTCTATACTATTTTGTAGGGGAGAGCAGTTTGAAATTATATACCTTCATTCAACATCACCACGAAATCCCAAGAAAGTAACAATTATATATTGCAATATAAAAACAAATCTGTAAACGCTACGTAAGTCGCCAGCAAAATCGTAGCAAATGCGGTTTTCTTTCCATATGCGGAAGATTATGACTATTTTCAGAGAAAAAAACACACGACTTTTTCTGTACATGATTGCTAGATGCAATAATAAAGTATGTTTCGTGGATCAGCTAACCTAATCACAACCGAGAAATTGCTGGTTGCCGGCAAGCCTTTGTGAAGGGATATTTTTTTCGGGGAACAATTTTGATAGATTTCAAAATTTCCATACTTCACAAATTAGGGACAAAGACGGGAAATAGATTAAAATATAAAAGATATCCGTTTATTGTGATAAAGGAGGCTACATGTTCCATGAAAATATATTGAAATCGGTTGCCATGGCAATTTGATCGGTTAGCGCAATTGGTAACGAGTGAGCTTCTCACCAATGCGTCCCGGGTTCGACCGGGGCAGCATTTGAGATGGTATAATGGTCGTCGTCAGACCGGATAAGTAGGTTTCGTCCGGGTACTCCGATTTCCTCCCACATCAAGGGTCGCACGTACGCCTCCATATACGCCAACGAAACCATTGGTATACGTGCTCTCGCGCTAGATTGTAATTGTTGTACGCCACCGCCTGTGCATATCTTGCCAATATTTGCCAATGGTTTGGTTTCAAAATACTTGAATATTGTGCTTTAAATCAAACAGATTGAATGGTTGAGCCTGAGCTGTGCTAATGCCCAGGCTCAGTCAATCAAACTGCCTGATTGCGAGTTGATATTGCCAATAGATGACACAAAGTACTTATATTTAACCAAATAAGATGGTGCCCTTTTGTCTAGAATATAGAGAATACCAGGCTAGTGTCTTTAGATATCAAGTTTATCAGGCAAGGCTAGGAAACGCGTAGGAATTCCGAGGCTTGCCTAGAAATTCCTACCGTTTCCGAGCCGAGCCTGATAAACTTGATATCAAAGACACTAGCCTGGTATTCTATTTATCAGGTAACGTTTTATGCTCGAAAATGACATTAGATGACGTCGTATTCTATGGACAGAACGCGGACTTGTTTACGTTGCGTCATTAAACTGACGTCATTCGGTAACGTCACGTGACGTCATCCGACCAATGGAACGTCAGTTTCCACTTCGTTGTAACCCGGATATTTGTATCAGGTCAATGCCTGATACAACACTATGTTATCAGTCAGTACGTATTCGGTCAATACAGGGCAGGTTACCTGATAAATGTCACTAGCCGTCTAGAAAGCGAACGTAAAAAACCTCATATAAAAGTGTATTTGCCATCATTTCTGTCACGCGGTATATTTATGGCTGTGACTGGCGAGACGGGGCGTACAGGTGTTGCGACAAGTGCAGATCCAGATCAGCCTGTGCATCCGCACAGTCTGATCAGGATCAGCACTGTTCGCCATTACATCAATGAAACACCTGTCATGATTGCAACGAGCAAACTAGATCGTTATCAAGCTTCAGGTGTGTGCTATTTGATCAGGAGCTACACTGTTCACAAATCCATAAGCCCCATTTCTCCAGTCATAGCCACATTTAGCAAATATATAGAGAATAGTAGGTTAGTGCCGTGAATGGAAAAACATATCTGGCAAGGCTCAGGAAACGGGATGGGCGAGGCTCTGCCGAGCACATCCCGTTTCCGTGCCGCGCCAGATATTTTTTCCCATTCACGGCACTAACCTACTATTCTATTTATCCCGTCAACACCTACAAATGGCTGTAAAATGCAAAAATAGTATTGACTGGATATCAAAAATGTTTCACGGCACCGTGTTTCACGGCACATACGCACTGTGTTGACGGGATAAAACTTATACTTGAAAATAAAATCAGTATGCTCATGTACAGAGTACGGAGAGCCAGCGGTAGATACTGGGGTTTATTTAGAAGATTTGATTTGATATTTGATTTATTGGTGTTTAACGGCCTATCAACAGCTAAGGTTATTTAAGGCCGTGGCAACGGGTTCGATTCCGCATTTAACCTCTTTGCTGCACTGTCGGTGAGGGTGAGGATCCAAAATTATGAACGGAAAATTTACTTCGAAATAAAAAATATATTAAGCACTGAATTTAGAATAACGCGACCTGGTACCAGGTCTTAACCACACCGGAGTTACTTTGTCCAACTCAATGAAAGCAATATGATTAGTACTAATCTTACTATGTGTATATACAAAATGGGTATAACTAGATTCAACTCTAACTGAACACATAGTACCAGGTCCGTTTATTTAGAAGAATAAGCGCGCTAGTAAATGAGGGAACTATTTGCCGTGGAGTGATTTAATACCAGACGGTAAATTGGCAATGGCATCCGGCCATTGAGGAAGTCTTGAATACCTCCCCACGGACCGACCTCTGAGAAATCCTGCCTTATAGAACTTTCGTATTTAAACCACCGCCTGCGTTAATATTGTCAATATGTCTACGTTTCTAGGCATATATTGGCAATATCAACTCGCAATACAGCAGTTTGATTGGCTGTGCCACAATGCCAACGGGTTAGTTGTGAAACTTGCCACAATGCCAACGGTTGTGAACATATATTGACAATGTCAACTCGTGTTTAAGCTTTTTGAAAGGCTGTAACACAGCTCAGGCTAAGCAAATGAACTTGCTTGACTTGAAGCATTTTGAAATATTTTGATCAAGATGTATACGTTTCTATGCATCTATTGGTAATATCAACTTGCAATTAAGCAGTTTGAATGGCTGTGCCTGAACAATAGCACAGCTCCGGCTCAGCCAATGAAGCTGCTTGACTTCAAGCGCAATATTCAAGTATTTTGAAATAAGGAAAAAATTAAGTATTGGCCTGATTAGCGCAAGCGGTGGTGTACAAAGAATGGGAGGGATAGCCGAATACAGTGGAACCTCTCTAAACCGGACACCAAGAAAACACATTTGCTCTCCGGTTTAGAGATGTTTAACTGTAGTAGATTTGTTCAATGAAAAACATACATAATTATGACTGGAACTTGAGAAATAGCGCTTATGGTGTTTGTGGCCAGTCTAATTCCCGATCCGCTATCACATGTCTAAATCCTGATAATGATCTATACTGGTTGTTAAGGGTATGTTCCATCGACTGACTGACGAACAGATGCATAGTCTGATCTGGGTCTACACTGGTCTCATATGCAATAAGCCTAATTGTGTCACAATCACAACAATGCACAACATAACCTCTATAAGACGTACACAAAGAAACTCATTGTGTGCTTAATTTTGACATTATCTCAATTAACCCTTTGAACACGAAATCCCGCTATAGCGGTTTATGCAAAAAGTGCAGATCCAGATTAGCCGGCTCGTAACGAGCCGTCTCATCAGGATCTGCACTTTTTGAAAGTAATTTTAATATGTTTGAGAACAAAAAATATCCCCTTTTCATAAATGGACGAATCTGAAAATCATTTTGTGACCATTGGATTGGTCGGAACATTAGCATATCAATGTGCACTGCATTATAGATCGTTATCAGGCTACAGCTATTTGATCAGGAGCTACACTGGTCAGATAATCATATAAGCCCCATTGTTCCGGTCACGTCCACATATGAGACACGCCATGTGATTTTGTACCTTCGGACATCTGCGTAATTTCCTTTAATACCTTTACAAAATTTACGATATATTTCATAAATAAAGTCAAAAGGTGACAAAATTTCCAGAGTACATTCGGAGTACAATTCCGCATGTACCCTGAAAATTATGTCACCTTTTGACGCTATTTACGAAAAATATTGTACATTTTGTAAACGTATTTCATGAAATTACGCAGATGTCCGAATGTACAAAATCACATGGCGTGTCTCATATTGATTCCATTGTACTAATTCCAATGTCTGTTTTCAGGATGAAAAGAACCAGATACTGACGACCAACTGCTGGCTAAACCAGGTGGGTACATGTACAGGTAATGAGTAGTATAACATATCTTCCATTAGCACAGGCCGGCGATCACGTAACGGCAGTCGAACCGGCTGGTTCATAAATATATAGAATTACAATATTACAAGTGTGTCTTTAACCATGAGTAGTATGCAAGGTGCATGATCACGTGGTTACAACAACAACAACAACACCTGAACCTATTGAAAGCTCGCCCACTCCGAAGTAAGTATTATTTGATATTTTCCTGAATATGCAATGGATTTTGATGAACTATAGCGCAGCAAACGCGTCTTCATGAGCTGCATTTGGTGGTCCCGGGAGTCTGACACAGACGTATGTTGTTTTTGCGAAGAATCGATTTTTGTGTCTAGACACGGAAATCGATATCTTCGCAAAAACGACAGATGTTTGAGCCAACATACAGAGACCAGAAAATGCAGCTTAACAAGACGCGTTTGATGCGCCATATTTCATCAAAATCCGTTACGTAATAAGGACAATATAAACGAATACGTACTTTGAATCTGTGGATTCTGGAAGTTTTAGTACTTGTTGTTGTTGTTAGTACCACGTGATCATACACCTTGGTATAGCATCACTTCCATACGAGCAGTCCGATAATTGCTTACTTAGCCAGATTTTATTAAAGTGGTTGCGCAGAATCATTACATTACAACAGTCCAACAAGCAATCAAACAATAGCATGATATCTACGACCAATTGCACAGCCATCTTACATGAACTTACATGAAGCTTAACTCTTTCAACCCTAAGGAACTGGAATGGACTGTGATATGCTAATGTTCCGACCAATCCAATGGTCACAAAATGATTTTCAGATTCGTCCATTTATGAAAAGGGGTGTTTTTGTTCTAAGAAATATTAAAATTACTTTCAAAAAGTGCAGATCCTGATGAGACGGCTCGTTACGAGCCGGCTCATCTGGATCTGCACTTTTTGCATAAACCGCTATAGCGGGATTTCGGGTTCAAATGGTTAATACAACGTACTCGTATATTGTTACATGACTGCTGTTGTTTGACACCGCTCACAGCCGTGTGCAAACGTACAGCGCGTGCTGTTTGGCCATGGCTGTAGATAATGCTCATTTCGGGTCCAAGCCAACACCCAATGCACGTGTCTCATGTCGACATGACGTTACTACAACGCGCCATTACCAAGATGCATGATCACGTGGTTATAACAACAACAACAGTGGCTGCAAGTATTGAAATCTTGCCCATTCCAAAGAAAGTATTATTTGATATTTTCCTTAATATGAAATGGATTTTGATGAAATATGGCGCAGCTAACGCGTCTTCATGAGCTGCATTTGGTGGTCCATAAAGTTCGGCACACACTTATGTCGTTTTTGCGCAGAATCGATTTCCGTGTCTATAGACACGGAAATCGATTCTTCGCAAACACGACAGAAGTTTGGGCGAAAATACAGAGACCACCAAATACAGCTTAACAAGCCGCGTTTTTTGCGCCATATTTCATCAAAATTCGTTACATAAATACGTACTTTGAATCAGATGGATTCTGGAAGTTTCAGTACTTGTTGTTGTTGTTAGTACCACGTGATTATACACCTTGATTACGTCACCAGACCAGTTCACAACGGCCCCACAGAAATTATGAAATTGATACGGAGGATGGGACACCTACATTACTCGACGTGTACTGCGGCCCCGGAATATGTATGTGTAAATCATATGTTGGAGTGGAATAGGTTATCAAAGTACCGAAAATTCAAATTACACGATATTTCCAACGGAAATGTGACAATGTCGTACCTTACAGTAGCGCTTTTCTGCATCTACCTATTTGTATATACTAATATCGTAACCTATCGATAATCGGTTATGTATTGGTATATTTAATGAGCTATCGTATGATCATATAATATGTTGTTTGTACCGTATCATCGTATGGTACAAACGAACTATTTACGAATATTATTACAAACATACGATTCCGTTCGTTATTAGATATATCCGTACGGATATGGTATCCGTACGGATTATGGGTAGACTATACCATAATCTGGTTATGTTTGTACGATACAAAACGTACAGAAGTATACCAACAAATGTACACAATATTGGAGGATATGACAAGGTTGGATTTTTCTTTCTTAGGAGTAAGTGAACCTATTGTTTAGTTCATGCAGAACCAGTACAGACTGGCTGCAGGTCATGTACAAGTGGGTCCCACAACATCCATACGAATAGTGAAAGTAGGAGAGACTGGCCTTATTGGATGGCATTCGGTTAAATTGTATAGTAAAACTATTTGGTGGTGTCTGACCTAGAAAACATATCGTATTGGTATAGTATACGTATAGTATTGGTATAGTACGTATAGTTGACCTGCAGAAAAGCGCTACTTTATGTTCTATCAATATAGCAATATTTTAAAGTGACACTGCTGTCTGTTTCACGAAAGCTGCCCAAATTGTACGGCTATATAAACAATTCAAAAACAATATTTTTTCGATAATATTAAATTAAAGGAAACTTTAAGAATGAGCCTTCTTTTCATTTCGTGAAATTTGTTCAAATATTACGAAAAATTTATTTCTCTATGGGAGTTTAACATGGGGAAAAAGAGGTAGAGAAGTTGTGGGAGGAGTCAAAATATGAAAAAAATTGGAAATTGACTCCGAAACCTAGGTAGATAGCTTGGAAATCAAAGTTAAATTTAAAAAATCGGTCCAGTATTTCTGAAATTCTAAAAAAAATCCGCATGTTAAATCCCCATAGACATCTTAACTCTGTGATGGGGATTTAACATGGGGAAATTGTTTTCGCAATAAAATCAATATTTGACCAAATTTCACGAACTAAAAAGAAGGCTCATTCTTAAATCTTCCTTTAATTTAATATTAACGAAAGAAATATTGTTTTTGAATTGTTTATAAGGCCGCACAATTTGGGCAGCTTTCGCGAAACAGAGTATAGTATTGGCAATCTCAACGCGCAATCAAGTACAGTGGAACCTCTCTAAGCCGGACACAGAAACATGTTAGTTGTACTTACTTTTGATACGTTTCACTGCCATTTACCTCTGTTGATAATGTATGTTCATGATCGCAAAGCATCCACGCGTGTCTTGAAGTAGACATATGTCTGTTGTACAATGGAACCTCTCTAAACCGGACACACTGGGGACCTCCCAGGGTGTCCGGTTTAGAGAGGTTCCATTGTAAGACTGACCCTGAGTTGTAGCACATCAGCAATCTGCTTTATTCTAGACAAAATATTCAATTATTGGCAAGATTAACGCAGTCGGTAACATCAATGGGTCATTTTGGCGAAGATCTAGTGCCATTAGATCATTTCAAACTGAATATGTCATTGAAGAAGCCTACTGTCTGTTTCACGAAACATGTCCAAATTATATGGACATATCCACAGAGTAAAAACAATATTCTTTTGATAATATTAAGTTTTAGAGCAAAATTTAAGAATGAGCATTATTTTTATTGAATATTTGTTCACTTATTGATTTTATTACGAAACAAATGGACTCTGAAATATGGGTAGATAACTTATTAATATATTAAACTAAGAAAACGGAAGTTAAACTTTTGAAAATCGGTCCACTATTTCTGACATTAGACTAATTACCCCAATGTGTGAAGATGTATATGGGGATTAATATGGGAAATCGTTCTGTCGAATTAAAATGAGTATTGGACCAAATTTCACGAAATAAAAACTCATTCTTAAAGTTTTATAAAATGTACTACTACATGTATCGAAACAAATATCGTTTTTGCATTGTTTAACATTTGGGGAACAGGTTTCGTGAAACAGAGTATAGTTGACGTACATGGATATTGGGTTGGTAACGAAATTAGTCCATCCTTCGTTCTAGCAGTAAATATGTTACATATATTTCCCGCTCAATCAGTGACACAATTAGGTCGCTAATGTACACAGTGTTACTGGAACTATTGCATTTGTGGCTGTGATTGGAGAAATGGGGATTATGGGTTTTGCGACCAGTGTAGATCCAAATCAGCCAGTGCATTCGCATAGTATGATCAGGATCTACACGGTTCACTTTTCAATATGTGCCCACCATGCTTCTAACATGCAATATAGAACGTTTTTCAGGCTACAAGAGTCAGCTATTTGATCAGGCGCTACACAGGTCATAACTCACATTTCTCCAGTCGCAGCCACATTTGAGCGATGATCGAACAGATCCGGACATATTTCATTTCTGCCCAGTACAGCTCCTGATCAGAGTTCCACTCATGCAATCTGATGGTATACAGTGGAACGTCTCTAAACCGGACACCTTGGGAGGGCCCCAGGGTGTCCGGTTTAGAGATGTTCCACCGTAATTCCGATGTACGATCACTGAAACGCATGCCTGTATGCATTGCAATCATGAACGCTGATAAACACCAGCGACATTTGACAGTGACATCGGTCATAATTTAATACTTCGATGTTGAAAAGGTGTTCGGTGTAGAGAGGTTCCACTGTATACCAAATTATTTGTCGGATATGGGATGGATGGTTAATTTATAATGGCGAACAGTGAACACCCTGGCCAGGCTGTGCGTCTGCGCAGGCTGCTCTGGGTCTACACTGGTCGCTGTGACAATAAGCCCGGTTTTGCCAGTTCACTGTCCATTTATATGCGTGACGTCAGAGATGGTAACTAAACCAGGCCATGAACATATGATTGTTGTTGTTGTGATTTTTTTTTGCCATCTGTGAATTGAGAATCATGTCCATCGTGTCCATTTACTGGGAACACAGTCTAATCAGGATATCAGGATATATGCACGAGTTCCGCAGCGTGCGATATTGCGCGACTTTAGCGCTCCGCGGCGGAACGAGTGGCATAGTATATCCACATACAAATCAAATAACCTTTTCATTATACACGTACATCACTCGCAATTTAGATAAAATATACAAAATGTAAATAAAATAAACAAATTATTGGTGATTAAGAATGGACTATTTTGCGAGGTGAAACGTAGTTCCGGCAATGACCAATATGAACTCACGAGACGTCAATGTGGAAAATATTGACGTCTTGCGTTGCATTGCGTTTCAATGGGAAACGAAAGTACGTATATTATAAAGATTATTATCAGGCAACAGGAGTGTGCTATATGCTCAGGAGCTACAGTGATCACAAATCCCATAAGCCATATTTCTCAGGTCGTTGATGCAAATAAACACAATGATACAGTTTTGCGATGGGTAAAAGGCATTTGATAAGAATAACGACCATGAGGTTTCAGGGCTCCAGATAAGGAATTAGTAATTGAGTAGTGTTACTCCCATCATTTCTGAAGCAATTGGATATTTCAAAATTTTAATTGAGTAAAATAAAATCAGACTACATTTTACACATCAACAGACCGCTGTTATTGAATAGTTTGCTTCGAAATGAAAACATGTCTTGGCATTTCATTATAATTGTCTCCTTGGAGACAATTCTAATGAAATACCAAGATGTGTTTTAATGCAAAATAAGAAAAGTATGCTATATTTGTGGTCCGTTTATTGTTTATTGGCACTCGCTACTCCTGATTTCAATTGGGTTTTTGGCAATTTTAATTGGGTATTTAAGCAAATACGCAGTTTATCTGGAGCCCTGGATCCACTGTAATTCAGGTATATGAGCGTGCCGAGACATGCTGCTGTTAATTGCTAACACGAAGAGTCATTAGCTGTCTATATAAATTAAAGTGAGACCCATCAAAATTAAACAAACTTATTTTGCTAGGTATTCGGTTTAGCGATGTTCCACTTCATTCATTCATTCGGCTTATATTTAAGGGTGGGAATTGGCTTGAACACCTTCCATGCCCGGGTTCCACTGTGTTGCATAACCTATATATACTACCACGTGAATATATGAATCGGCGTTAGGCTACCATTACGCCCATCTAGTTCTGGCAGATGTGTAATATACACGCAACGGCATTCAACAAATTACAGTTTTCAGCAGCCATTTGTGGCAAAAATACATAAACAATACGTTAATGTGTGCCTGTATATTGTTGGTGTAGGATAGTGAATGTCCAGGAACGTTTTGGTATATATGAAATGTTATGTATCGAATCGCACTTTTACGAAACTAAAGTACATGTTTGTATATAGTAAAATACAATGCAGTTTACTATGAATTTGATCAAATACAACGTTGTATTTCGTTGATATGATATGTACAGACCCTAAATATAAAAAAAATGAATTGAATATCTGACACTTCATTATTAGCGGCACCGTGCATTCAATTAGAAGTTTTAAATAATATTTTATAAAATATATGGTATAAATACTTTATTGTGACTAGCAAAACGAATTTTCATTAAATTAAATAAACATGATGCCAAAATAAACTTTCTAATGTTAGTTTCTGTTTGAAGCAAAACACATCGTTATACATTGTATGTGCACATTCGGCAAATTGTAATTATAGTAGTTATAAACTAAGTTATAGCGGATTTTTAATTTATGCATAATTTATGCAAATGAGCCGTGTCATCACAGTACGATCATAATGCAAATTTCGATCAATATACTTCTCCGTGCCAATACCTACTCTTAAATATAAGATAACACTCATTATAACTGTGAATAATTTTTTTTTCAAAATGCGTATTTCTGTATACATGATATATATATATGAAATTAATTAAGACAGAATCTTAAAATTAAAATTATAATAAATGTAACTAAGTTTGTATGCGTCATCTATGACGTCACAGTAATCTCTGCATACTCCAAGCTAATTAAAAATTAAAACCTACATAACTAATGACAGAGGTGGAGTACTTGCATACGATAATGAGCATATTAAAGACAACTGGGGCCCGTTTCACTAAACTTCGTACGACTATAATCTTCGTTAGAGCAAAATTATGATAGTCTGTAAATTTCGCATTAACACAGTTTTCTTGTAAACAATTATTGAATTTACATTTATTGAGCATAGGCTGCATGCAGTCTATGTTCAATAAATGTAAATCCATTAATTGAAATTTCCAGACGATCGTAAATGCACCTACGAATATTTTAGTCGTACGAAGTTTAGTGAAATGGCCCCTCCATTGCAGAGGCCCATTAAACGTTACGGCTGCGGACAGACATGGAAAACGTGACTGAAAACATGATACGAGTGCTTCCGTTGGCCACTGTTTAGTAGCTTATTAGACACGGGACGTAAATATTAATGTATTGTGTGAATTCGATATTTCGGTTCCGTAGGGAATACAGGTTAGTATGGTGTCTCGCTAGGAACATTAACAACTTTAAAGGTACTTGCCCACTCAGTAGGCACAGAATGTTCTTTATATGAATTAAACTAAATACTACCCAGTTTCACTTGAGGAACACTGAACATGTTGGTCACATAATGTAAATAGAGTATCCGCGGGCAAAAAAATGTAAACAATATTTGGGGATATGACGAGGTTGGATTTTTCTTTCTAAGGAGTAAATGAACCTATTGTTTAATTCATGCAGAACCAGAACAGACTCTGTTAAATTATATAGTAAATCTATTTGGTGTGGTCTAGCCAGAATGCTAATTCGAATATTCGGCTGCAATGACTGCACCGTCTCTGCATGACTGACTTGATTGCGATAGCCTGTTAGGGAGAAACCAGACCCGTGAAATGTAAACAATCGCCGCCTACAGTCTGAATGGCCCGACCAGATGGCGCTATACGGCCAGACGGCCACCATTAGTAGTAGGGGATAATTATCATCAGATGGATTCTGAAAGTCTACTAATTGGTAAACAAATCAAAGTAGTTCTACATGTACACCGGGTCATACAGTGGGGTCGGCGTGTAAGTGCGCACACGAACGAACACGACAGGTTGGAACCAACCTGTCGTGTTCGTTCGTGTGTGCACGTACACGCTGATGGTACAATGCGTCCCGTTATTCAAAGCACAGCTCAGGCTCAGACATTCGATATGCTTGATTTCAAACACAATATTCAAGTATTTTGAAACAAAACAATTGACAAATGTTGGCAAGATTAACGCAGGCGTTAATCTTGCCAACATTTTTCAATTGCGTTTGCCAGAAGGTCCGGATTCTGAGAATTATTAGCGTCGTGAAAATTACAATGCTGTATTTAGTCATTTCATCAAAACAGTGCTTATAATATAGCAATGTCATTGCAACGTTTATACCATAAAAAGGTACTTTGGTTCTCAGACACGGGTTTTGTAGAATGTGACGCGGTAGGGCGGATTTCTTTAATATATTCTTTTTTGGAGATGTTCGTCTTTGACTTTTTACAAGTCGCCATATGCATATATGTTCTATAAATTGCTATAACCTCTTTAACTGTGAAAATTAACCAGATCTTCGTCATACATGATTGGATTTAACATATGTTTGCATGGTAGTGTTTTTTATTGATCATGTGGCGAATGTAAAGTACGATTTAGTATTTCTCCATGACGATAAAATGTTCGACGCGCAGGGATTTTTCTGACTCTAGAAATCAAAGTACGTTTGTATGGCCTTAGTCATTTATGTACTTCGAGTAAAAGTAGGGAAAACGCCAAACGTCGGGACACGAGCTTAAAGAAAATTCGAGAACTTAAAACACTCATTTTCAACATTTCGCGATTTCACAATGGCCCGTTAAATTTCTATTTCATTCGCCTGAAGTTGAAAGTTCGCGAATGAGCCGGAAATAGAGAAGCCGCAAGCTATTCCTTCCAGCCCACCATATAATACGTATGATCGAAGCAGTAATTTCGTTATCCCGATCCTCGTCGATGTAATGTTACTAAAAGCAAAGTTCTGGCTTGTTATATTCGTATCACTACCAATTATCCGTGATGGAATCTCTGTTGACCACAGTATTATCGGCCTACCTGTAACTCCCAGAATTTATATTCGATATTGCCGAACAAATCATAGCAGGGCTAACAGTGTATACAGTAGAACATCTCCAAACCGGACACCATGGGGGTCCCCATGGTGTCCGGTTTAGAGGTGTTCCAATGTAATTCAGAAACTACTGTCTGTTCCACATTTTTCTGCCGACGAACTTGTGGCTATTAAACACATTAAATCTAAAAAATATTTAAAATTTAAAAAAAAATTGTTTGATGAAATTCCATCAAATATTGATTTTATTGCGAAAAAACGATTTTACTATGGGAATTTAACATGGGGAGTCAATTTCCAAAATTTTCGTTCTTTTGATCCTGAAGGATCAAAAAACGATTTTTTTTTGGAAATTGACTCCGAAACCTTGCGAGATAGCTTGAAAATGATGTAACTAAGAAAACAAAAGCTACATTTTGAAAATCGGTCCACAAATAAAAAAATAAAAGGAAAAATCAATGTTTAGCCCCCCACGTTACGAGCCGGCTCATCTGGATCTGCACTGTTTGCATAAACCGCTATAGCGGGCTTTCGGGTTCAAAGGGTTAAACGATATGCTTAGATGCGAAGATCCTTCTGGCTGTTTCTGTACTCGAAAACGATATTTTTGTTTAAATACCCTGCTTCCAACTACATTTGTATTTAAACGCCAGTCGTTTTCTTCAACGCATATGGTGTCGTTCATTTTTCGAAACGCATGTCGTGTCTTTTACACCTCGTTTTCACATCGATTCCCCGATGCTTTCGTTGGTTTAAACGTGACATGTTTAAACCAACGAATACATAGTTTTCGAATTGACAAAAAAAACACATGTAAACCAACGAAAAATCGTTTTCTATTAAATCGAAAACGATGTGAAAACGATGTTAAATCGATCGTTTGTGGAACAAGGATCAACTCCGGGCTGCATGTAGGCTCCTGCGCACATGTTAAGTCTATGTAGGCTAATGGCGTGGGTATGTTCCAAACAGAAACACGCCGGAGAATAACGTAATTAGCCTATTTTAACCCTTTCACCCCTAAGTAACTGGAATGGACACTCCTATGTAATTTCTAAGACTATTCCATTTATCAGAAAGGAACAATGTTTTTTTTTAGATCATAGACTATCCGCAAATGGTGTAGACCCTGATGAGATGGATCGTAACGATCCAGCTCATCTGGATCTACACCGTTTTCAAATATAAACACAGAGGTATGTTGCGTTGAAAGGGTTAATGGACATCGTCATTGAACACGAGTTGTTAATTCGACACATCTTATTTTGTTACATTTATCATGATGGGTAATATAAGCCCCGCCATGTGATTTTGCACCTTATGCGATGTGCGACGTTTCATGAAAAATATTAACATATTTTACTACGCGATTAGTCATGAAACCTATTTACTATATTTTCCGTAATTCATGTCTGAATTTGACGAAATAGTCAGAGCAAATTCAAATATCATATATGGAAAATAGCACAGCCCATAATTATGTGTTCCTAGTTCTACGAACGAAATATTGCCTATCGTTTAAATCAACGAAAACCTCATTTTCTAATTAAAACAAAGAAAACGATGTGTAAGCGACACGACATTCGTTGATGAAAACGACACTTATACGTTGAAAGAAACGACAGGCTCTTAGCCTGTCGTTTCTTTCAACGTATAAGTGTCGTTTTCATCAACGATTGTCGTGTCGCCTTAGCCTGTCGTTTCTTTCAACGTATAAGTGTCGTTTTCATCAACGAATGTCGTGTCGATTACACATTGTTTTGAGACGGGTAATTAAACGAGTACAGAAACAACCAAGCGATGTTCGTTTCTATGCATATAGGCGTACACAACGATGTATGTACGTCACGGGCACCTGTTACTTTTGCCAGCTGCGATATGTTCCTAAATATCTGAGCAACAGTTGAAGCAATATTGATGCGGAAAAGTATAACCCGCTGAGGACACCATTCTCATTCTTCATTGCTTGTTTGATTTGGATATTGACTCATATATAAAACACTGAACAAATAATTGCGCATGACTTGCATTTAATTTTTATCCCACTAACAAAGTGCGTATGTATCGTGAAACACGGTGCCGTGAAACAATTTTGATATCCTGTCAATACGACCTAATCACTGCGTATGAATATGTGCGGTGGCTGGGGTTATATTTTTGCATTTTACAGCCATTGTAGGTGTTGACGGGATAAATAGAATAGTAGGTTAGTGCGGTGAATGGGAAAATATCTGGCGCTGCACGGAAACGAAAATATCTCGCAAGGCTTAGGAAACGGAATGGGAGAGGCTCTGCCGAGCACATCCCGTTTCCTAAGCCTTGCCAGATATATTTTACTAAGCCTCGCCAGGTATATTTTCCCATTCACGGCGCTAACCTGCTATTCTCTATATACTAAACCACGCATCTTGAAAGCACGATGGGTACAGTAGTGTCTGAGCTTTAGTTGTGGATCCAGCCACGTTTGGCTCACGTTTGCGTTGCGTTTGCCAGAAAACCAGTTTCTGTGCGTTTCCCCGTTTTATTTTCACTACACATGCTCAGTGACAAACAAAAACGGTGCGCATGCGCGCATTTTCATCGGAAACGTTTAGCTGTTTTTATATCACAGGAAAGTTCGTATTGCATGTTTGTATCAATGTGATATGCGCATGTTTTTGGAGGAAATGCTGCGTCATGAAACACCGGCATTGTCATTGGCCAGAACAAAACAGAAAACGGTTTGAACTCGGTAAACATGAGAACCCCTTTTTCAGACGTTTGCAAATGGGAATACATAGAGGATATTCCATCGTACATGTTGAATAGCGGGACATAATACACGAGTGTGCGTCGGCTTCCGCGTAAGCAAATAGTGAGCGTAGCGAACGAGTTTCCTGCACGGAAGCCGACGGACACGAGTGTATTATTTCCGCTATTCAAACATGTACGATCGAATATCTTATTTATTACATATCACGGCGGAAATACTATGCATATTTCTTGACATTGTAAGCAAAATAATTATGCTGTACTATGAATAGATACACACTGACGTGTTTCCTTTCCCGCGTTTTGACGTCACGTGACGTCAAACGTGACGTCATGTAACTTTTTTTTAACTCCAAAGTACGCAGCTGTTTCTATGAACTAGATATATTTGAGTGCATATTTGGAATGTGTTCAGTCACATTAAAGGTACATGCCCACTCAGTAGGCACAACATGTTCTTTATATCAGAGACATCATCATCTGAGACATTCTCTGTCAAAATAAACATTCATTCAACATTGTACATTAGTCGAGACTCTCTCCAGATTTTCAAACAAGAAACGAGGCAAAGCCACGAAGGCCAGGTTTTTTCCAACGTATGCCAAAATGGAGACGATATCGCGCTTTCTGCAAGCTGGTGCGACAATGATGATAAACACCCATGTGAAGTATCAAGGTAATGGGTGAAGCAGTTGTGGAGATATAGTACACGAGAACACTTTAACAAAAAAATTCAAAGTAATTTGACCTTGACATTGGGCACAGAGGCCGCACGGTTGGGGGGGTAGAATGAAAATATGGATGATGATAAACACCCATGTGAAGTTTCAAGGTAATGGGCGAAGCAGTTGCAGAGATATAGTATAACGAAAAAGTTTTAACCAAAAACTTTAACCAGACGTACGTTAAAAAGTTAACGTTGAAAATGGCTAAGTCAATTACGTAGAAATAATAGGTGAAGGTAAAAAAAATGGTCACATGTTGGATAGTTTTATGTGGTAGGCACCCCTTGGTTATGAAGTTGTGAAAGTTTGGTGGTCCTAGGTGGTACAGTACCAAAGAAATGGACATAAACACGAAAAGTTAAGATTGTAAACGCGAAAACTTAACATTGAAAATGGCTAAGTCGACTGCGCGGACAAAATGGGTGAAGTTAAAAAAGAAGTAACATGTTGGATAGTAATATGTGGTGGGCACCCCTTGATTGTGAAGCTGTGAAAGTTTGGTGGTCCTAGGTGGTACAGTAACAAAGAAATGGACTCAAACACGAAAACTTAACATTGTAAACGCGAAAACTTAACATTGAAAATGGCTAAGTCGACTGCGCGGAAAAAATGGGTCAAGTTAAAAAAAAAGTAACATGTTGGATAGTAATATGTGATGGGCACCCCTTGATTATGAAGCTGTGAAAGTTTGGTGGTCCTTGATGGTACAGTAACAAAGAAATGGACTCAAACACGAAAACTTAACATTGATTGTGGAGGCCGCCCGCCCGCCGCCCGCCGACCGCCCGCCCGCCCGGCTTTCGCCAATCCAATAGCCTGGATTTTTGTTAAAAAAACCTGGCTAATAACTATATTTCGAATGTAGCACAAGAGGATGCAATTACTGGTGTTCTCTTCACGGTGTATTATTTGTAAGGAGTAGATTACGGGTTTTCTCTCACAGCGAAACCCATGCAAATAACTCGCAAGAGTGTAATAAAGGGATTTCATTTGCTAATAGGAATACAGAAAACACGCGTTTGGGCCACTTTTGGCCCACGTTCACTTCCGGTTTTCAATAGGAACACAAACTCACACGGTACCGTATACATTGTTATCAATTACACACGCCTAAATACACTGTCGTCAAAATTGCATATATTACATTTGCTGGAGTCTTTGAATGGGTTTGGAAGACTCGGCTGAATATAAATAGCGCAATTAGGAAGATTTCGCGGAATATTTCTTTCATTCGGTAGGGGATATTTATTATATTGAGTGTCTCTATTCAGCTTTCAGGCATCGATTTGTGAGATCACTAAATTGCCGTTCACGACAGAATTATACGGCAAATATGAAGGGCGTATGCCATTATAATTGTACCCCAGCACGGGGAAACGTGGTGATACGACTACTAAATATTTGCTGGTCAGGCGATGCATCTGCATAGTGTGAACATGGTACGCTGTTCTTTAAGGGGGGAACACTTTTTCCGGTAAATTTTAGTTGGAGCCTACCGATTTTATTCTTTCACGAACTCCAAAAATGGCAATACGCGAGACGTTTATTGCTTCATCACTAGATGCTGGCAAGTTGTCTATTATACAAGAGGGTGCGGTAATTTGTGGCTGAGTGACTGCAGAAATGGCGTTTATGGGATTTGTGACCAGCCTGAGTGTAGCCATTGGTGATAGCACACTTTTGGAGCCCGATAGCGATCCATATTGCTCGTTCGAAGTTTCACGGGTGTTTCTTTGATAGAGTAGCCAACAGTGCAGATCCTGATCAGACTGTGCGGATGCACAGTCTGATCTGGATCTACACTGTTGACAAGCCCAATAAGTCCCATTTATCCAGTCAGAGACACATACGAGTTAAGCAAATCACATTTGGAACCGCTTTGGAACAAAATTGGTAAACAGAAAAAACGTTCCTGAAAATGTAATTTTATGAAATAGTTTAAATTCACTTTCTATCGTTATGCTCGGTATGCTTAGAGAGAGCAATGCATCTATATATACTCAGCGACAAAAGAAACCGTACAGTCCAATAATATTGGCCTATTTGGGAGAAGAGGAGAGATATAAAATAATACTGCAGAAAAAATGTTCATGCAATAACAATATTTAATTCACATCACTTATTAAGCATGTCATAGGACAACAGCATGTTCGAGCCAATTCCCACCCTTAAATACATACATGTACATGCATAAGCCGAAACAGAACGAAACAACAGCATTTGCCGTAGGGGTTGGATACATGTACAGATGTTAAACAGTAATCACGACAATGCTTTTGACTGAATGAAGCAGGACCAAACAACTTTATGCTGTCAGTTACCTGATTTCGTTGGTCATTCTCTCGGCACTGCATGTTGGATTGTCATGTTACTTTGTGGTTTTATTCGGTTATCACGACGCTGTGCACAAACGACAGTTTGCATGGAATTATTCAACCGTAACTGTAACCATGACTACGCAGTATTATTCGGCATAGTCTTGACTGTATCGGCTCATGGGTTTGCTTTAATATAAGGCAGATTTGATAGAAAAGGATGTTGCAAATCGTTTATAAATATACCTGTGCTCTTTTAAAAACTGTACGGTTTCTTTTGTCGCTGAGTATAGAATACCCGAATAGTGCATTTTGCTATTAAACTTATCAGGAAATAGTAGGAAACACATAATAATTCCTACAGTTTTGAAGCCGATTTGATTTGATTTTATTAATTGGTGTCTAACGGACTATCAACAGCTAGGGTCAGACAAACGTGTTCGATCCTGCATTTAACCTGCTGCATTGTGGGGGGATGAATCCCAAAATTAGACTAACATGACCTGGTGCCAGGTCCATACCACATCAAAGTCACTTGGCCCCTTCCCCTAAAGTAATAGTATAAGGAATGATCATATTACTTCAGATTCAAATCTCACCTAGTTACAGGAATGCCAAAGACGTACCTGAGGGCCGAACCTGGGGCCCGTTTCACTAAACTGCTTACGACTAAAACGTTCGTAAGTGCAAAATTGTGATAGTCTGTAAATGTCACATTAATACTATTGTCTTGTAAACAAGTATTGTATTTACATTTATTGAGCATAGGCTGCATATTGCAGCCTATGCTCAATAAATGTAAATCCATCAATTAAAATTTCCAGACGATCCTAAATTTGCACTTACGAACATTTTAGTCGTAAGAAGTTTAGTGAAACGGTGCCCAGGTCTCCGGTCGGGCTTCCGGTAACGATGAATCATTGAAGGATGAAGTTAACATGTAATGAGGATGGATTGAAAACAACGTGCATCTGGGTACGTCGTGTCGTTACACTGACATCACTACCAAGGTGTATGATCACGTGGTAGTAACAACAACAACAAGTACTGAATCTTCCAGAAGCCATCCGATTAAAAGTACGTATTCTTGTATAATGTCCTTATTTCGTAACGGATTTTGGTGAAATATGGCGCATCAAACTTGTCTTGTTAAGCTGCATTTGGTGGAATATGCACTTTGGTCCAAACGTCACTCGTTTTTGCGAAGGATCGATTTCCGTGTCGGTAGACAGGTAGACACGGACATCGATTCTTCGCAAAAACGACATACGTCTGTGCCGAACTGCCTGGACGACCAACTGCAGCTCATGCAAGACGTGATTGCTGCGCCATATTTCATCAAAATCCGTTTCATATGAAGGAAAATATCAAATAATACTTACTTTGGAGTGGGCAAGATTTCAACACGTTCAGCCACTGTTGTTGTTGTTATAACCATGCACCTTGACTACCGTCTGTTCCACGGTTTTCTGCCGACGACCTTTTGGCCATTAAACAAATTAAATATAAACAATATGTAATAGTAAGTACATTTTCATCAATAACAAAAAGTCACCTTCCCCCATTTTTTCTTTGATGAACTTTTATTCTTTCTCAGTAAAAACATGGTTTGACAGCACTTCACAATCATTTTCATTGGACATTATTCTAAATTAGTGTTAACCCTTAGACCGCTACTCACAACAATTGTCGTCTGCTGTTGCTTTTATATCTTGCCTTATTTCTCAATAAAGACATGGTTTGACAGCACTTCAGAATAATTTCCAATGGAAATGATTCTGAAGTGCTGTCAAACCATGTTGTAAATTATTCTAATGTGCTGTCAAAGCATATGTTTGATGATGAAAATGGAAAATAGAAAATAAACAGCAGACGGCAAACAAAATAAGGGTTAAACATGGTTTGATGAGAAATATGGAAAAACAATTTTTTAACAGCAGACGACAATTTTTTATTCAGCAATGTAAGGGTTAACATGATAGCTGCATTTCAGTCTTGAAATAATATATAGAGAATAGTAGGTTAGTGCCGTGAATGGGAAAAACATATCTGGCAAGGCTTAGGAAACGGGATGGGCGAGGCTCTGTCGAGCACATCCCGTTTCCGTGCCGCACCAGATATTTTCCCATTCACGGCACTAACCTACTATTCGATTTATCCCGTCAAAACTACAAATAGCTTTAACATGTTTAAAATTCAAAACAATAACATCAGCCGCATCCTCAAAATCGGAGAATCGACTAGTATGACAACCGCACATATTCATTCGCAGTGATTATGTCGTATTAGCAGGATATCAAAAATGTTTCATTCGCCAATTTCACAATGGTGCAGTGCTAGCTCTTTCTGTTATGAAAATTATCTTAATCCTTAGACCGCCACACACAACAATTGTCGTCTGCTGTTGCTTTTATATCTTGCCTTATTTCTCAATAAAAACATGGTTTGACAGCACTTCAGAATCATTTCCAATGGAAATGATTCTGAAGATGGAAATGATTCTGAAGTACTGTCAAAGCATGTTGTAAATTATTCTAAAGTGCTGTCAAAGCATGTTTTTGATGATAAAAATGGAAAATAAACAGCAGACGACAACAAATTAAGATAGCGGTCTAAGGGTTAAACTGTATGTCAATGCAGTTTGTGCATGTAATTCATTGTTTTAAATTAGACTTCTAACACACCACAAATTCCAATCAAGTATATGTAAAACGATTTTAGAAATAATAATATCATGAAAACCTGACATTAACTGCATGTATATGTAGATACGAAGCCATCTAAATGGTGCCAAATCGCCAATGGGGTATGCAAAAGTAGCCAATGAGGTATGCACAAGTAGTCAATTGGGTATGCAAAAGTAGCCAATGGGGTATGCAAAAGTAGCCAATGGGGTTTGCAAAAGTAGCCAATGCCAATGTAAACAATACTTGGGAACATGACTAGGTTGACTTCATCTTTCTTAGCAGTAATAACCTATTTCTGTTCATGCAGATCCAGTGCAGACAGGTTGCAGGTTATGTAAAAGTAGTTACAACATCAATGCGAATAGTTGAAAAAAGGAGAAAAGTAGAACTAGAGCAGCTTCAGCTGCATCAACGGTTTGAGCCTCAAACATTGATTTCATGTGTAACTAAGCTTTAGCCCAAGGTGTAAACTATCGGTTGCAAAAAGAATTTCTGACGTTTTAGAATGAACAGTCCAACATTATTGTGTTCGCATCATCACACCGATATGGGGCCGGTTAGCTTAGAGGTAGAGCGATGGACTCGGAGCGAGGGATACCGGGTTCGATCATCAGCCAAAGTTTTAGCTAAAGGACTGAAATATCGACTACAGCAAAAACAATTGAAATCGAATGATAAATAACGAAGCTGACGTCACATCCGTTTGCTATATTTTGAAAACTTGAAAAATACGTTCATCTTTGACATCGAATAGAGCCGTAAGTAGTCAAGATATAGCTTATCATCTTTCATGCGGCTGACACTCCCCTATCACCCTGGCAAGAAATTATGTTGCTGACAGTACTGTACAAATTGGAAAACGTTTGTAAAGACCACCCGTTATCAGCCGAAATTCGGCAAAATCATTGAAAAGTATGTACATTTTTCAACTTCAAATGCATATAGCTCTTTTATTTGAGCCCGTAAGTCAGCGGATGATTATTTTTCGATAGTTATCGCCCTTAAATTGCAGTTTACGGCATTTGTAAATACACCTAATACAATTAAATATGTGCAATATTCCGCCAGTGAAGTTTTCGTTTGTTTTTCACCATAGGCCTGGCACAAAGCGGGAAAGTTTTAGCTAAAGGACTGAAATATCGACCGCAGCAAGACATTTTGAAATATATTGATAAATAACGAAGCTGACGTCACATCCGTTTGCTCTATTATGAAAACTTGAAAAAAAGACGTTCATCTTTGACATCCAATAGAACAGGAAGTTGTCAAGATAAAGCTCTGAAAATGATCATCTTTTATGCGCCTGACACTCCCCTATCACACTGGCAAGAAATTATGTTGCTGACATTACTTTACAAATTGGAAAACGTTTGTAAAGACCACCCGTTATCAGCCGAAATTCGGCAAAAAATCGGCAAAATCGTTGAAAAGTATGTACATGTACAGTTTTCAACTTCAAATGCCTATAGCTCTCTTATTTGACCAGATAACCGAGAACTGTCAGCGATTTCGAGATAGAGAATTTTGTCAGCTTTCCAATGCAAAAAGAATTTTTGAAATCGGTTGGAAAATAAGGAAGTTATAGAAAGTATGACGTCACTTCCGGTTTCGTGGAAAGTGGCATTAAGAGATTTCTGAAAATCTCTGAGTCTCTGCTCACACTTGATCCGAATCGGCATGCACAATTTGAAGTCGATCCGACCAGCGGTTTGGGCTGTAGACTAAACGGCTGAATAAAAAAACAAAAAAAAACAACAAAAAAAAACCAACGAATGCAATAGGTTTTCGGCGCAGCTGAAAGCCGCCTTAAACCTAACTATTTGGTGCGTTCTAACCGACATGTAGCATGAATTGGGATCAACATCCGGAATATGCATTCACGATCACAAAGCGCTTGACAATGTTCACAAAGCGCTTGACAATGATCGCAGGACGCTTGACGTGTTGCATAGGAAATGTATTGCTTCGAGAGTCGAAGCGACAGCCATGTGCGGTAAACGGATTTCAGATCATTCGCCAAACGTCAGAATGAAGTTACCGTTCGTTGAATCCTTGGTCTGAGAAAATGGAACTTGCGTCTTTGTGCGACCAGTGTGTGCTATTATTAGACCGCGTAATGCGCAGTTAGATCAGGATATTCGCCGTTTAGATACACCGTCATTGAAGTAGCAGCGAGGTCGAAAGGGACAACGTTAGTCCCAACCCGTTATGTTTGAACGCGAGTAAAGTCCTTGAACCATAATTACACTTGTTGATAAAGCACAGTACTCAGTATTCCGTTATAACCCATTGTCGCCATTTGTGTCTATGACGGGGGAAATGGGGCTTATATGTTGTGCGACCAGTGTAGATCCAGATCAGACTGTGCAATGAAACACACATGATGCGTCAAACAATAGCGACCAGTGTAGATCCAGATCAGACTGTGCAATGAAACACACATGATGCGTCAAACAATAGCGACCAGTGTAGATCCAGATCAGACTGTGCAATGAAACACACATGATGCTTCAAACAATAGCGACCAGTGTAGATCCAGATCAGACTGTGCAATGAAACACACATGATGCTTCAAACAATAGCGACCAGTGTAGATCCAGATCAGACTGTGCATCCGCACAGTCTGATCAGGATCTGCACTGTTCGCAATTCCATCATTGAAACACACATGGTGCTTCAAACAATAGCGACCAGTGTAGATCCAGATCAGACTGCACAGTCTGATCAGGATCTACACTGTTCGGAATTCCATCAATGGAACACACATGATGCTTCAAACAATACCGTTATATCGTTATCAGTCTACGAGTATGTTATTTGATACACTGACCACAAATCCCATAAGCCCCATTTCTCCAGTCACAGCCATATTTACAAATGTATCAGGTAACCTGCCTTGCATTGACCGAATACGTACTGACTGATAATATAATTTGATAATATGAAATAAATGCTGAAAACCGCATGCAAAAATAACAACTATTAACAAAAGTTACAAAGGTTACATTTTAATTAGCTGAAATATGCGTGTATGAGGTCATTAAATAACAATTATGTTTTACATGTATTTATATTAAGTCTAAGTGATTTTTTATCATTATTTTATTACACGAACTTGACAATTTATGATGAAATAAATTGAGAAATGTATACAAATATTTTCATTTTAATTAAAACTTTTTTATTGGGAATCACAAGATTTTGTCGGAAAAAAAATGCATACATTTGCATAAAATGTGCAATTATGAAATATTGCATAACTCTTCATCGGATTATAATGCTTTCATGGTGTTTTCTGCATGTCGTTTATATTGCCATTATCTACTAGTTTAAAAAACATATTTGAAAATGTATTCGTTTTATTTATATGACCTTTAACTCAAGTGTGCAGAATTGAAGAACATGTTTTCACTTTGAAGCGCGGTCTTCCCTGTTTGAGACGTGTTTTGTCTCTGATGTTACTGCGAGACAGTTCCTTTACAATTTCAAATAAGCCGTCTGAACAAAATTGGATGCACCATTTTAGTGACGAAACGATTTAAATCGTATTTCATATTAACATAATTAAAGGAGGCTTGAGCGGCGGAACTAATTTCGTTTTATGCTTCCACGCAAAAAGTAGTGCCAAATTGAATTGTAAAGTCTGGTACCTGTTTGTGAACGTCAGTCCGTTATGGAAACCTATAGAATATAGAATAATGAATGCTGATACATGCATAGCCTGATACGAATTTTCATTCTGAACGAATGGATACATTCTACACATCTTACTCGCATGATTTCACATGAGTGTTCTCAGCAAGGTGTTTATTTTTACCACCGGCTTATGAAAGTGGCCGTACTGTGTTTGTAGTTGCGACGGTAACTTACAATCTACTCCCGTACCGTCCGTAGGTAGACATACGGACGGTACGGGAGGAGATTGCAAGAGTTAGTGTTCGCAACTACGGTGTTTGCTGCAAGCGTATCTACTTGACAAACCGATAGGGTCTACTCTGTTTCGCCATTCCATCAGTAAATTATACTGTCATCAGACAAAAATATTACACAACCGCCTGCGTTAATATTATTCATATATTATAGGAATGAATGGCCTTTTTGTGGAATTTATCGGGGTATAAACTTTGAATAGTCACGGGAATACTGGACGAAGCGATAAAAAATTACAATTTTCGAAAAAAAAATATTTTTTTTTCGAAAATTGTAATTTTTTAAGGCCTCGTCCAGTATTCCCGTGACTATTCAAAGTTTTTATCCCCGATAAATTCCACAAACAGGCCATTCATTCCTTATAATTCCAGCATTTGAAATAAATTCATCAAGAAAATGTGTTTATTTTCCGTTTTCTTAAGAATTATTTTAACTGCGCCTCACGGTTACGGAAAGTAGTTCGGCGTGGGAGTTTACTGGGATATAAATTTTGGACAGAGACTTGCTACGGGCCAATCAAATGTTAGGGAATTGTGTAAATATGTTTGTGCTGTAATTATCAACGTTTATGAACATACATATATTGGCAATCTCAACTCGCAATCAGGCAGTTCGATTGACTTAGCATGAGCTGTAGCACAGCTCAGGCTCAGTCAATCCCGCTGCTTGATATCAAGCACAACATTCAAGTATTTTGAAATAAAAAACATGACAAATATAGGCAGGATTAGTTGGGGTTTTTTATAATATGAAATTAGAGCAAAATTTAAGAATGAATCTTCTTTTTATTTTGTGAAATTTGTTCCAATGTTGATTTATTGGGAAAACAAACAATTTCCCCATGTTAAATCCCCAGAGTGAAGATGTCTATGGGGATTTAACATGTGGATTTTTTTTCAGAATTTCAGTAATCCTGGACCGATTTTCAAAATTTAACTTTTGTTTTCTTACTTAGATCATTTCCAAGATATCTAGCCAAGTTTCGGAGTCACTTTTCATTTTTTAGCTCCTCCCACAGCTCATCCACCTCCATTTTCCCCATGTTAAATTCCCATAGACACATCAATTTTTCGTAATAAAATCAATATTTGACCAAATTTCATGAAATAAAAAGAAGGCTCATTCTTAAATTTTACTATAATTTAATACTGTCGAAAGAAATATTGATTTTGCATTGTTTATATAGCCGTAAATGTTTGGCTGTTATGCCTTGTTGTCATCAGTTCATGAGACGTAAAGCATATTACCGCCCACACACGCGCTCACTTCGTGTCACACTGCCAATAGATTGAAATCACTGCTAGGGTCGGAGCTTCGCGACTGTGCAGAGAGAGAGAGAGAGAGAGAGAGAGAGAGAGAGAGAGAGAGAGAGAGAGAGAATTTTTTTTTGTAAATCAAAATAAGTAGGTCCAGTTGTGCGATGCCATTCGAAATAGGCTAGGCAAGACTCGTAAATCAGACAGTAGACTACGTGATGTAAGTGAATATGCAGAAAATTACCACATTCGTCATAAAATTGCTGTCGATTCACCAATAATGCCAATCATAGACATCACGTGACGTGAAATCGCGACACTGTCTGTCGATTTTAACGTAATAACTGTCACAAACTATCAATGCGCACGAACTGTACAATATGGAAGATCGATCACATTTATTACAGTGGAACGTCGCTATGCTGAACACAAATATACGTATACAGCGAAACCCCTCTAAACCGGACAGTCAGGAAAATAGAGAATAGTAGGTTAGTGCCGTGAATGGGAAAAAATATCTGGCAAGGCTCAGGAAACGGGATGGGCGAGGCTCTGCCGAGCACATCCCGTTTTCCTGCCGCGCCAGATATTTTTTTCCCATTCACGGCACTAACCTACTATTCTATTTATCCCGTCAACACATAAAAATGGCTTTAAAATGCAAAAATAGTATTAACTGGATATAAAAAATGTTTCACGGCACTGTATTTCATGGCACATACGCACTGTGTTGACGGGATAAATACGGATGTTCAACTCCGATGTGTTTCGCTGTTATGTATCTGTGATTACAATGGCTTTGCAATATTGCAAAACACTGGAATGTGTCATGAAGTGCTAACATGTCTGATTTACAGTGGAACATCTCCAAACCGGACACCCTGGGAGGTCCCCAGGGTGTCAGGTTTGGGGAGGTGCCACTGTATCAGATACTACGCTATGCATTTACCGGATACACGTTGTTTGATATATAAGTGACGTATCCTGCATTGATTTAATACGCATATCCGGGTTACAACGATTTGTAAACTGATACTTCATTGGCCGAATAATGTCACATGACGTTAACGGATGACGTCAGTGTAAAGACACAACTGGTGAACAAATCCGCGTTATTTTCGACATTTTTGCTGAACGCGCAATTAGTTACCAGTCTGATAAATATATATAATACAGTGAAACCTCTCTAAACCGGACACCTTGGAGGTCCCCAGGGTATCCGGTTTAGAGAGGTTCCAATGAAAATCAGGCATATGACCAATTTGAAATGTATTGGCGTGCTTTGAAATCATACATTATCATCTGAGGTAAATGATCAATAAACTCATCAAAACTAAGATCACAGATGTTGCCTTAGTGTCCGGTTTAGAGAGGTTCTAATGCACAAAGCTAGTGTCTTTTTTTGTGGGAGGAAACCGGAGTACACGAAGTAAACCCACTTATCCGATCTGGGAAGTTTACGCAATGACCAGAAGCTACGCTGGTATATTAAAAGCGTATGTGACTTTTCGCATACCATCAATTTGCAGATATTTGCATTTATAGAAACCAACCAGCTGTGTCTCAAGATTGTGCAATATAAATTTTATTGAGCAATTACAGAAGTAGAAAGTTATTTCCATAAAAAAGATAATGGCCTTTGCAAACTAGCAGATGTCATGAGTTCGACTGTAACTACGGGCGAGTAGACGCAAGTTAAGGATATAGTCTAGTCAAACTCGTATTGTTGTAAAAGAGAAATTTATTAAAATAACGAAATGGTGGTTATATGAGTTTATAAATGATTTGACAGGGTTCATGTCAATGTGTACTGTACTGTGCATTGAGAGGTTATTTGTAAATATCAGTACACCACCGGTTGCGCTAATCTTGCCAATATTTACCAGTGTCTTTATTACAAAATACGTGAATATTGAGCTTTGAAAGAAATCAGCTTGATGGACTGAGCCTGATCTGTAACACAGCAGCTATTGTTTTATTAGTAGCGTTTTTTATTACAGTGAAACCTCTCTAAACCGGACACCCTGCCTCAGGGTGTCCGGTTTAGAGAGGTTTCACTGTAAATCACTCATTTGATCATTCTGAGTCATAGTTGCGCGCTATGCTATCATGAACATACATTATCACCTGCGATAAATGACCAAGAAACTAATCAAAAATAAGATCACAGATGTATCTTTGATGTCCGGTTTAGAGAGGTTCCACTGTATATTTATATAGGCCAAAAGAAGGGTACATCTACCTTAATAATGAAGGTTTCACTTGTACATGTACAGTTGAACCTCTCCGAGCGGCCACCTCTCTACAACAACCGCTAGTTTGCATATTACATATGACTCTACATGTATACATGTAGAGTCATATGTAATATGTAAACTAGCGGTTGTTGTATATATATATAGTTAACCTCCCTACAACAAGCACCTCTCTAAAACAACCTCCCATGGGAAGACACAAAACCGGCTGTTGTATAGAGGTGGCTGTTGTAGGGAGATGAACTATGGAGGCAACCTGTTGACAACAGCCGCCCATGGGAAAACACAAAGCTGGCTGTTGTAGGCAGGTTGTACTGTACCACAATCGATGACCTGCAAAAAAGGCAAACATGCTTGTGTTGTATTTGTAACGAGACCATTCAAAGGCGGCATTAAAGGTACATGCCCACTCAGTAGGCACAAACTTTTCTGACACATCATCTGAGACATGTTCTTGCAAAATAAACATTCATTCACCATTACCCCACGTAGTGATTGGCATTATTATACATTTTATATCAGACGTAAATGTCCACACTGATATCAGGGGCGATAACCGTGTTTCCTTAAAATGTTAATGGACATTACTCTTTATTAGCTGCATTTATTTGTTGGTGTGCAATTATTATACTTTATAATCTGCCGAATATATTATTGTTTCAGGTGACGCATTTAATTACTATAATTACTATAATTACTATAAATAATTAAAAAACGATATGCCTCATTTGCATATGAAAATAACCAAATACCACCGCGAGTCACTATTAGTGAAATAAATATTACTAAATGATTATATCTGTAGCGGGCAATTGTAATGTTTAAAACTGGTGGAATAGTGACACAATTATACACTTATTTAATTCCTATAAAGAACAGTTTGTGCCTACTGAGTGAGCATGTACCTTTAAACTATCATTTTGCCGAAGGAAACTACGAATTAGGATTATCCGCGAACTTTCCCCAGAAAATTGCGTTTTGCCAGGAATCAGAAAATACGGGAAATCGAATACACCCGTCAACGCGTTCGTTACACGCGACACGTGTGCTCTCATTCAGATGTCTGATTGGCGTAATTTTCTCGGAATGCAATGGTATATTGGTTTTTCGACGGCGCGCCAAAACAGATGGGTGGGCGGTCAAAGTGGATATTTAGCTCAATAATTCCCAGAAACCCCTAGGGGCTAATTAAGGGTCTATTCAATCTGAGATTGAAACAGCTTAAGAGAAACTGTATACAGCGAAACCTCTCTAAACCGGACACCCTGGGAGAACCCCAGGGTGTCCGGTTTATAGAGGTTTCACAGTAAATCAGACATTTGATCATTCTGAGACATAGTGGTGTGCTATGCGATCATGAACAGACATTATAACCTGCGATAAATGACCAAGAAACTCATAAAAAATAAGGTCACAGATGTGTCTTTGGTGTTCGGTTTAGAGAGGTTCACTGTACCTCGTTGTCGGGTGTGCTGTTCGATTTCTTGTAATATGGGTACGCTGGGCGAATACTATGTGCCGTGGCTCTGATTGGAGAAATCGGCATTATGCCATTTCTAAATCTTGGTCGTCTAGCTCATTGTGATATGGATATAGAGAATAATAGGTTAGTGCCGTGAATGGGAAAAAATATCCGGCAAGGCTCAAGAATTTCTTTATTTCTCATCAGAAGTATATGTTGTGACCACTCATTTGAACCGTCTCGCCGAGACGGTTCAAATGAGTGGTACAACATATACTTTGGTTCAGAAATAAGGAAAATAGATAGAGAATAGTAGGTTAGTGCCGTGAATGGGAAAAAAATATCTGGCAAGGCTTAGGAAACGGGATGGGCGAGGCTCTGCCGAGCACATCCCGTTTCCGTGCCGAGCCAGATATTTTTTCCCATTCACGACAATAACCTACTATTCTATTTATCCCGTCAACACCAACAAATGGCTTTAAAATGCAAAAGAAATAATCCCAGCCACCGCACATATTGATACGCAATGATTTTGATATTGACTGGATATCAAAAATGTTTCACAGCACCGTGTTTCACGGCACGTACGCACTGTGTTGACGGGATAAACACATGTATGCGATTTGTTGGAAACAGGACTAGTGATTTTCCTAATGAATGGCGAACAGCGTAGGACCTGATCAGACTGTACGCATGCGCAGGCTGGTCTGAGCCTACACTGGTTGCACACGCCATACGCCTATTTCTCAAGGCACAGTATTTATAGACTTGTACCTATTACTGGTGCAGTCATTACGTTCCTAGATCTAGACCACGTGGGTAGATGACGGACTGTCTATTGTCGTCCAGCACGGACGCATGTTAATCATTGCGCATGCGCTCTTTGGCAATTTTTGCGCACGTTACCGTTCCGTGGAGAGTGACCAGAATAATTGTCTGTAAATTTGAAAACATGTTTGTTGTTGTTGTTGTTGTTGTTGTTGTTGCTACTGTTGTCTTTCTAGACATGAAATAACATGTTCAGAGGTCAGAGTTAATACTAATTTAATAATCAAATTAACAAACTATTCACCTACATTTAATCATGTGTGGACAATACGTCGCATCTCTCAATGTAAATCGCACACAATCCCTTAAAAAACGACAATTTCTCGCAGCCTATAAGAACCGTCTCTTGCGCATACAAAACATGGCTCCATCGGAAAAACTGAGCAAAAAATACAGCAGACGAGAAAAAAAATCCGCGTTGTCAGGGTTTAAACTAGTTTTCTGGGAATATTGTTAGAACAGAAACCGTTCCATGGGTCAGATCGTCACTATGGCAGTGACTGGAGAAATGGGGCTTATGGGTCCTGCGACCAGTGTAGATCCAGATCAGACTGTGCAGTCTGATCAGGAACTGCACTGTTCGCCCGTCCATCAATGAAACACCTGGTGTATCAGGCTACACGAGTGCGACATTTGATCAGGAACTACGCTGGCGGCAATTCCCATAAGACCCAGTTCTCCAGTCACAGCCACAGCTCCATGTGTCAGATCTTAATTACGATCAGGGTTGATTTCCCGCCCTGCTTGACGATAATTGATCCGGGTCATGCGACGCTTGCATCTTGAAACTTACACCCCTATTCGGCGACGACCAGTATGTATTCATACGCTGTTTGCCAGTCTAAAGTTGTCGTCATATCTATAAATATATTAATATATGTCGATGATGTATTTATACTCAAAAATCTGACATCATGATTACGCAAATAGGTCCATATTATTGCGCGTGACCGACGCGAATTGCGCATGCGTTGCCAAGACCGGCGTCTGGTTCCCGGATAGATTGATGATAATTTGTAAACATTTGCACTGAGAAATTGGCTCATGAATTTCATTAACCTCGAAAGATCTGGGACAAGTCCGTACACTGGAGGCTCCGACATAGCGACGGCGTCCGACAATACTAGTCTGGCCTCTTGCCATTAATTACAGCACTAAAAACCAGTTTCCTGATCCGGTGTCAGGTACCCTTAGTACACCGGATTACGTAGCACCAGGTATGGATATCAGTACAATTAATAAGTACATATACATGGTAATAATCATGTTGCATCCATAAATCGATGATTTAGCCAGAAACACCGCAGAAAATATAGTTGCGAACAGTAACTATAGCAATCTACTATCGTACCATACGGACGGTACGGGAGTAGATTGCAAGAGTTATTGTTCGCAACTACAGAAAATAAAGCAATTTTAGCCCGTTTCTTGCAGGATTCTAGTTATAAATTACAATGTCTTCTGATCAGTTATGTTTGTTTTCCCACTAATGTAAGTATAATATATTGTGCTTACGGCATAAAGAAAACTCTATTTGTATAGTAACCCGAATGTTCTAGCTGTCGCTGCGTGGCAGGTAATTTGCATAGTCGTTTAGCCTGACTCTAGTATTACAACACTTATCGCATCCTCGTGTATCTTCGATATTGATTTTTAGAAAAAAAAAATCCACATGACATTTGAGTTTTACGGTCAATTTCCGACGTCGTTTTCAGAAAATATAATGGATTCCCGAAATAAATTTCGGCGAAAAACGGCGATGCGATTAGGGAGGCAATACGAGAGCTGGACATATTGTGACTGTGACGGAAGAAATGTGCCTTATGGGTTGTATTACAAGTACGGGTGTTTTATTGGTGGAATGGTGAACATTGCAGATCCTGATCAGACTGTGTGGACACACATGCTCATCTGAATCTACACTAGTCGCAAAACCATAAGCCCGTTTCTCCAGTCACAGCCACATTAATGTTCATGTGAGTTAATAGGTGTCCTATTGTCGTTTTCAGATGTGGATCGACTACGATTTACGGTGGAAGGAAGACAAATACGGGGGCCTGAAAGTAGTTCGGCTTCCGTACGACGCCGTTTGGAAACCCGACATTTTACTGTATAATAAGTAGGTATTGCGGAGTTCTGGAAGTAGTCCGTCCATACATGCAAATGTGGCTTACCATAGATATGAAAATATATGTATAAGGAACAACGTTCCTTGTCACAATTTTCACACATTTCCGGGTGTTGTTTCTGTATTAACACAGCTCGTGTGCAAGGTATGTGCATGAGGATTTGTCCGATCACGTTTTTCCGCATGTACGAGGAGATAATCCGCGAGCTACAGTAGCGCTTTTCTGCTCCTTACCTATTTGTATATACTAATATCGTATACATATCATAATCGTATAGTATTGGTATATATTAATGAGCAATTCGTATGATCATATAATATTGGTATGTTTGTACCGTATCATCGTATAGTACAAACGTACTATACGAATAGTGTACAAACATACGATATCCATTCGTATATAAGATATATCCGTACGGATATGGTATGAATGTACCATAATCTGGTATGTTTGTACGATACAAACGTACCAGAATTATACACATGTATAAAAATCGTATAAACGTACGATTTGAATGGTATATCTATACGATATTGGTTGGTATGTACGGTACAAACATACCGTACGTTTATATTATATGCATATCGTATATAAAACATATCGTATTGGTATAGTATACGTATAGTATTGGTATAGTACGTATAGTTGACCTGCAGAAAAGCGCTACTGTAGCTAAAGCTCGCGGATTATCTCCTCGTACATGCGAACTAACCGTGATCTAACTTATACTTAATACACCACCTCCTGTGCTAACCTTGCCAATATTTGTCAACGTCTTAATTGCGAAATACTTGAATATTGTGTTTGAAAGAAAGCAGCTTTATTGGCCGAGCCTGAGCTGTGCTACTGCTTGATTGCGAGATGCTATTTCCAATAGATGCTTAGAAACGTTGACATGTTGGTAAGATTACCGCAGGCGGTGGTGTATCCAGAAACCTGAAATACCTGTGTTAATCTTGCCAATATGACAACATGTCTAAGCATCAAGTGTTAATATCAACTTGCAATAAAATAGTTTGAATGCTTACGCCTGGCTCAGGCTCATCAATCAAGCTGCTTTACTTCAAGCACACAATATTCAAGTATTTAGAAATAATGGAAATAATAAGTAATGAAGTTTCATCCCGTCAACACAGTACGTATGTGCCGGGAAACACGGTGCCGTGAAACATTTTTGATATCCTGTCAATACGACCTAATCACTGCGTATGAATATGTGCAGTGGCTGGGGTTATTTTTTGCATTTTTAAAGCCATTTGTAGGTGTTGACGGGATAAATAGATAGTAGGTTAGTGCCGTGAATGGGAAAAAGTATCTGGCGCGGCACGGAAACGGGATGTGCTCGGCAGAGCTTCGACCATCCCGTTTCCTAAACCTTGCCAGATATTTTCTCCCATTCACGGCACTAACCTACTATTCTATATTTTGCATGATTAGCACCTGCAGTAGTGTAGCAATTGAACAGCATGGTGTTGTGAACACAGCCCGTTAATATGGCTGGTTGAAAATAAGTTCACTAATTTGACATTCTGTGAAATCAACGTCAGAAAGTAGTCCGATCTGATGTTTGGCCAACGATCGTTTTTGACACCATATTTCCGTTATTATGAAAAACATCAGTAAGTAGCTACGTCGGTCTGAATCTAATTCATAAATACGGGCGTCTGAAAGTCGTTCATCAATACGGTGGCCGGAATTTAGTTCATAAATGTAAATACGAAAGTAATCATTCAATTCGGTGGTCTAAATGAGACACGCCATGTATTTTTTTACTTTCGGACATCTGCGTAATTTCATGAAATACATTTACAAAATTTACAATATTTTCCGTAAATGGTGTCAAAAGTTGACGAACTTTTCAGAGTACAAGCGGAATGATATTGACTTTAATTATGAATAATAATGTAAATTTTGTAAACGTATTTAATGAAATTACGCAGATGTCAGAATGTACACATGGCGTGTCTCAAATGTGGTACACACAGACGATAGTATGAAAGTAGCTCGGCGATCCGATGGACTACACTATTCGGCTTTATATTTAAGATAGATAGATAGGGGTGTGTGAAGTTGGCTCTGACATCGAACATCGAACATCGAAATTCACCGGTTTGAATTTCGAGTTGAATATCGAGTTGAATATCGAGTTGAATCCAAAGCTCCGAGGTCGATATTCACCGGAACTGATTTCGAGCTGGGTGTTTTGAATATCGAGCCAGCTCTGAGATCGATATTCCAGCAGGTTGGACATACGCATTTGAATTTCGAGCTGGGTTCTTTTGAATATCGAGCCAGCTCTGAGATCGATATTCGCGAAGATTGAGATGTGCATTTGAATTTCGAGCTGGGGTGTTTTGAATATCGAGCCAGCTCTGAGATCGATATTCGCGAAGATTGAGATGTGCATTTGAATTTCGAGCTGGGTTGTTTTGAATATCGAGCCAGCTGTGAGATCGATATTCGCGCAAATTGAGATGTGCATTTGAATTTCGAGCTGGGTTGTTTTGAATATCGAGCCAGCTCTGAGATCGATATTCGCGCAAATTCAGATGTGCATTTGAATTTCGAGCTGGGTTGTTTTGAATATCGAGCCAGCTCTGAGATCGATATTCGACTACAAGATGGTAAATGCAATGCGAATTTCGAGCTGGGTGTTTTGAATATCGAGCCAGCTCTGATATCGATATTCGAGCAGGTTGGACATACGTATTTGAATTTCGAGCTGGGTTCTTTTGAATATCGAGCCAGCTCTGAGATCGATATTCGCGAAGATTGAGATGTGCATTTGAATTTCGAGCTGGGGTGTTTTGAATATCGAGCCAGCTCTGAGATCGATATTCGCGAAGATTGAGATGTGCATTTGAATTTCGAGCTGGGTTGTTTTGAATATCGAGCCAGCTCTGAGATCGATATTCGCGAAGATTGAGATGTGCATTTGAATTTCGAGCTGGGTTGTTTTGAATATCGAGCCAGCTGTGAGATCGATATTCGCGCAAATTGAGATGTGCATTTGAATTTCGAGCTGGGTGTTTTGAATATCGAGCCAGCTCTGAGATCGATATTCGACTACAAGATGGTAAATGCAATGCGAATTTCGAGCTGGGTGTTTTGAATATCGAGCCAGCTCCGAGATCGATATTCGAGCAGGTTGGACGTACGTATTTTAATTTCGAGCTGGGTTCTTTTGAATATCGAGCCAGCTCTGAGATCGATATTCGCGCAGATTGAGATGTGCATATGAATTTCGAGCTGGGGTGTTTTGAATATCGAGCCAGCTCTGAGATCGATATTCGCGAAGATTGAGATGTGCATTTGAATTTCGAGCTGGGTGTTTTGAATATCGAGCCAGCTGTGAGTCGATATTCGCGCAAATTGAGATGTGCATTTGAATTTCGAGCTGGGTTGTTTTGAATATCGAGCCAGCTCTGAGATCGATATTCGACTACAAGATGGTAAATGCAATGCGAATTTCGAGCTGGGTGTTTTGAATATCGAGCCAGCTCCGAGATCGATATCGAGCAGGTTGGACGTACGTATTTGAATTCGAGCTGGGTTCTTTTGAATATCGAGCCAGCTCTGAGATCGATATTCGCGCAGATTGAGATGTGCATATGAATTTCGAGCTGGGGTGTTTTGAATATCGAGCCAGCTCTGAGATCGATATTCGCGAAGATTGGGATGTGCATTTGAATTTCGAGCTGGGTTGTTTTGAATATCGAGCCAGCTGTGAGATCGATATTCGCGCAAATTGAGATGTGCATTTGAATTTCGAGCTGGGTTGTTTTGAATATCGAGCCAGCTCTGAGATCGATATTCGACTACAAGATGGTAAATGCAATGCGAATTTCGAGCTGGGTGTTTTGAATATCGAGCCAGCTCTGAGATCGATATTCGAGCAGGTTGGACATACGTATTTGAATTTCGAGCTGGGTTCTTTTGAATATCGAACCAGCTCTGAGATCGATATTCGCGAAGATTGAGATGTGCATTTGAATTTCGAGCTGGGGTGTTTTGAATATCGAGCCAGCTCTGAGATCGATATTCGCGAAGATTGAGATGTGCATTTGAATTTCGAGCTGGGTTGTTTTGAATATCGAGCCAGCTGTGAGATCGATATTCGCGCAAATTGAGATGTGCATTTGAATTTCAAGCTGGGTTGTTTTGAATATCGAGCCAGCTCTGAGATCGATATTCGACTACAAGATGGTAAATGCAATGCGAATTTCGAGCTGGGTGTTTTGAATATCGAGCCAGCTCTGAGATCGATATTCGAGCAGGTTGGACGTACGTATTTGAATTTCGAGCTGGGTTCTTTTGAATATCGAGCCAGCTCTGAGATCGATATTCGCGCAGATTGAGATGTGCATATGAATTTCGAGCTGGGGTGTTTTGAATATCGAGCCAGCTCTGAGATCGATATTCGCGAAGATTGAGATGTGCATTTGAATTTCGAGCTGGTGTTTTGAATTTTGATCGAGCCAGCTGTGAGATCGATATTCGCGCAAATTGAGATGTGCATTTGATTTTCGAGCTGGGTTGTTTTGAATATCGAGCCAGCTCTGAGATCGATATTCGACTATACAAGATGGTAAATGCAATGCGAATTTCGAGCTGGGTGTTTTGAATATCGAGCCAGCTCTGAGATCGATATTCGAGCAGGTTGGACATACGTATTTGAATTTCGAGCTGGGTTCTTTTGAATATCGAGCCAGCTCTGAGATCGATATTCGCGAAGATTGAGATGTGCATTTGAATTTCGAGCTGGGATGTTTTGAATATCGAGCCAGCTCTGAGATCGATATTCGCGAAGATTGAGATGTGCATTTGAATTTCGAGCAGGGTTGTTTTGAATATCGAGCCAGCTCTGAGATCGATATTCGACTACAAGATGGTAAATGCAATGCGAATATCGAGCTGGGGTGTTTTGAATATCGAGCCAGCTCCGAGATCGATATTCATGCATATTGGACATACGTATTTGAATTTCGAGCTGGGTTGTTTTGAATATCGAGCCAGCTCTGAGATCGATATTCACGCAGATTGGAGATGTGTATTTGAATTTCGAGCTGGGTTGTTTTGAATATCGAGCCAGCTCTGAGATCGATATTCGCACAGATTGAGATGTGCATTTGAATTTAGAGCTGGGTTGTCTTGAATATCGAGCCAGCTCTGAGATCGATATTCGCGCAGATTGGATGTGTATTTGAATTTCGAGCTGGGATGTTTTGAATATCGAGCCAGCTCTGATATCGATATTCGCGCAGATTGGAGATTTCAATTTGAATTTCGAGCTGGGTTGTTTTGAATATCGAGCCAGCTCTGAGATCGAAATTCGCGCAGATTGAGATGTGCATTTGAATTTCGAGCTGGGTTGTTTTGAATATCGAGCCAGCTCTGAGATCGATATTCGCGCAGATTGGAGATGTTTATTTGAATTTGGAGCTGGGATGTTTTGAATATCGAGCCAGCTCTGAGATCGATATTCGCGCAGATTGGAGATATCTATTTGAATTTCGAGCTGGGATGTTTTGAATATCGTGCCAGCTCTGAGATCGATATTCGCACAGATTGAGATGTGCATTTGAATTTCGAGCTGGGTTGTTTTGAATATCGAGCCAGCTCTGAGATCGATATTCGCGCAGATTGGAGATGTGTATTTGAATTTCGAGCTGGGATGTTTTGCATATCGAGCCAGCTCTGATATCGATATTCGCGCAGATTGGAGATTTCAATTTGAATTTCGAGCTGGGTTGTTTTGAATATCGAGCCAGCTCTGACATCGAAATTCGCGCAGATTGAGATGTGCATTTGAATTTCGAGCTGGGTTGTTTTGAATATCGAGCCAGCTCTGAGATCGATATTCGCGCAGATTGGAGATGTGTCTTTGAATTTCGAGCTGGGATGTTTTGAATATCGAGCCAGCTCTAAGATCGAAATTCGCGCAGATTGAGATGTGCATTTGAATTTCGAGCTGGGTTGTTTTGAATATCCTGCCAGCTCTGAGATCGATATTCGCCAAAAGGGGAGATGTGCATGTCAGCAGGGTTGAATAAAACTTGAAAAGCACCTTACACATATACAAGTGACAAGGAAGCTGTATACCCACTATCAGTAATCAATTCAATATATATTATCGTTTAAACATTTTACTAGTTACAATAATTAACAACAGATTAACGGACATTAACATTAAATGCCCCTCCATTATTGTGGTAGGGCATAACATAAACGTAGAAAATATAATGAGTAGTTGCTTATGGTCTTGAACATATTTCTTTCTTTTATGTCCAACATTTAGTTTAGCTGGTCTCTGGTGCAGGTACATGTGTAGACATATAAAGATAAACGTAACTGTAACTATCTGCACAATGAGTTACCTCAGTAAACATGGGCTTCCAAACAAAAACAAGGGCACCGTTATTACGAAGCTAATCCCTTCGATGGCAGCCTTGATAATAATAATACAAACAACAACACACAAGTCATCAATGACCTTCACCTTGGGCTGTCGGACGTGGGTCGTATGAAAACAAAACACCATCCCTAGATATACATTGTGGCCACATATGATCAAAATCGATGAAGTGGTTCATAAGATATGGAATAAACAAACAAAAAAACATTAACATTTTTTCTTACAAACAAGGTGACATAGAGCAGTCGGATGCGAGTCGTAGAAAAACAGAGCACCATCCCTAGACATACACTGTATATAACCTTTCAATCTTCAAAATAATTTATATACATATTAGTTATGCGATAGCAAGGGGGCATATTACGTTGCTGTTGAGGTTATGTCCGTCCGTACTTGTATATTTATGTGGAAAAGTTGAAAAGTTTCTCCATCATGTAATATCTTCAATAATACAAAAAGGATTGCTTTAATATTTGGACAGTTCATTCACCTGAACATGTGTGATGCACTCGCACCACCAATGACAAATTACATGACCTTGTGACCTTTGAAATGGTGCTGAAACACTTAGTCCCTTTGTTACGTCGAAAAGTTTATAAGAGTTTCTCCATCATGCAATATCTATCATATTACTTGAAGGATTGCTTTAATATTTGGACAGTTCATTCACATGAATATGTGTGATGTACTCGCACCACCAATAGCATGATCTTGACCTTTGTGACTTTCGAAATGATGCTGAAACACTTAGCCATTTTCTTACGTCAAACAGTTTGTAAGTATTTCTTTAATATTTGGATACTTCATTCACCTGAACATGTGTGACGCAATCACACCACCAATGACATGACCTTGACCTATGTGACCTTCAAAATGGTGCTGAAATACTAGCCATTTTATTAAGTCAAAAAGTGTGTAAGACTTTCTCAAATGACTTTGAAATTTATGTAAATTTAAAGTTTTCTTTTGTTGACACTCAATCTCAAGTTAAGAGTCCAGTATGCCATGGGGGCATACCCATGTTTTACAAACATAATGTCATTGTCATTTGCCGAGTCATGTGTGTCATTCTGTTGCTTTTCTACTTCTGCATTAGCGAGCACATGTACATGTATATATATAGTTTCGGTTCTGGAAGGACAGTTATGTGCACTCTTGTTAAATAATTTTGATTTTGTTGTCCGTTGTCTTTCTTCTATAGTTTTCTGTAATCTTTCTAGAGCCGGATTCTCTTTTTAGCTGCTGCCAGATTTTGCTTTATGTTTCTTCCCCATGCTGGTACTGAAAATACAATGATATTGACCTTCAGCTTAGTGGGTACTGCATTTGTCACAATGGAACAAGTGAGCAGGTGCTCACGGATACCCTCGAACAAATATGGGGAGATAACTGAAAATTAGTGAGACAAGAGTTATTATTATTGTGCGCGACACACCTTTGGGTCGGGTCTATGCATGTGTGAAGTATTGCAAGTTACGGTTCTCATTAGTTGCGAACAGTAACTATTGAAATCTACTCATGTACCGTCCGTAGCCAGAGTTACGATTCCACTCATAGGCTTCCTCTGCAGAATAGCGAATCACATCTGATTCGCACTTTAGCAGTTAATTGTGATATACATTGTACTTTATATATTTGCCATCTGAAAACAATATTAGTATTAATAAAAACTAGTAATTAATAATGAAACAAATTTTACAATTGTAGAAAGTTTAGAAAATTACATTTTGCCTTTCCAGACAATAGACCCTATTTTAAATTGTTAATGTTGAATTTGGCTGCAACTGACAGTCAATTGCTGATTCTAGCTTCAATTTACGTTATCACTATCAGATCTTCTACATACAATTACATACATAATTGCTGGAATATCTTATTTTCATAATGTTGACACTCATTTCAGTTCAAATATATAGAAAATCTTTCATAATTAACTGCTAAAGTGCGAATCAGATCTGATTCGCTATTTTACAGAGGAATCCTATCAGTGGATTCATAACTCAGGCTACGCATGGTACGGGAGTAGATTACAAGAGTTACTGTGCGCAACTAGGTTCGCAACTAATATTATGCAGAAACATGGAATTATTCTATATTTCTTTATTATGTAAGTACAGTCAAAGCATCGTATTCATAATTATTATGATGTACATGAATACAGCTTTATTTGTTAACAAATATAATAATTACATGAAGATTTGGGTTAATTCAGGTAAGATTTGGGTAAATCGTGCCACTCTGGCATCAACACTGTGCCTTATTCAAGCTATCGGCCGGCAACCTGAATGTGTGCAGTGGCGGATACAGGGAGGGGGGAAATATTAGTATTATAAAAATAATACAAACTAATAATTCTGAAAAGTATTGTAAAAGTACATTAATACAAACTAATAATTCTGAAACAAATGTTACCATTGTAGAATGTTTAGAAAATTATAACTTTGCCTTTCCAGAAAATGGACCCCATTTAACTTTCACATATTGAATTTGACTGCCATTGACTGAGTCACTTGTTGATGCTAGCCTAAATTTACTTTAACATGTCATCTACATATGTAAATTTATTTAATAATTACTTGAATATGTTATTTTCATAATGTTGACACTCATTTCAATTAAAACACAAATCTTTCACAATTAGCTGCTAAAATGTGAATCAGATCTGATTTGCTATTCTGCAGAGGAAGCCTACGAGTGGAACCGTAGTAACTCTGGCGGCTACGGACGGTACGGGAGTAGATTGCAAAAGTTACTGTTCGCAACTAGTAAACTACTCACAGGCTTCCTCTGCAGAATAGCAAATCACACCAGATTCGCACTTCAGCAGTTATTTGTAACATAATTTTTATATATTTTCCATCTGAATACAACATTACCGTAGTATTATTACATGTAGAAGTAATACAAACTAATAAATTTGAAACAAATTTGACCATTGTATCAAGGTTTAGAAAATAACATTTTGCCTTTCCAGAAAATTGACACCATCTGAACTTGTACATGTTTAATTTGGCTGCCAATGGCCGAGTCACTTATTGATACTAGCTTAAATTAGTCCATGATAGCGAATAGCTATATCAGGTCATATACATGCATACATTTATGTCATAATTAATGTAAATTGCTATTTTTAAAATGTTGACATTGTCATTCGAGTTAAAAAATATAGAAAATATTTCACAACTAACTGCTAAAGTGCGAATCAGATCTGAGGAATCATATGAGTGGAATCGTAACTCTAGCTATGAACCGTACGGTAATAAATTGCAAGAGTTACCGTTCGCAACTAGTATATTGCCAGTTACGAACGGCAACTCTTGCAATTATTCCCCTACCGTCCGTAGCCAGACTTACGATTATAAAAGTAATACAAACTAATAATTCCGAAACAACTTTTACCGTTGTAGGTTTGTTAGAATTATTTTTGTTTTGCCTTACAGAAAATGGACCACATCATAACTTTTACATGTTGAACTTGAATGCCACTGACTGGGTCACTTGTTGACTCTAGCTTAAATTCACTATATCAGGTCATCTACATAATTAAATTTGTGTCTACTTGCATATGTTATTTTCATAATATTAACACTCATTTGAGTTAAAAAATATAGAATATCTTTCACAATTAACTGCTAAAGTGCGAATCAGATCTGATTCTCTATTCTGCAGAGGAAGCCTATGAGTGGAATCGTAGCTCTAGCTACAGGAGCTGCAAGAGTTACCGTCGCAACTATTATATTGCAACAGTTACTGTTCGCAACTATGTCAGATCAAGGTCCAGATATTATAGTGAGCTCATTCAAAAGACATTGCCACAATGTACATTGTCACATGAGCATTATCTTAGACACTTAGTCAGTCTAATTTCGACTGCCCCACCCCCCCCCCCCCCCCCCCCCGCCCCCCCCCCCGCCCCAGTGAAAAATACTGGATGCGCCACTGGTGCAGCAATGCTTTTATAAAGCCCCACCACTTTTGTCATGTATTTTACCTCAAGTGAATGATACTCTTCCATTCTTGGAGATGGCTATCTTTTGTTCTTCTGGTGGCAATGAACCTGCCATGATGCTCCGGTAACGAAAGATAGATATAGGCGCGACTTCTTGGAAACTCCACGGATTCTAACTTGCGCATGTTGTTGTTGTTGTTGTATGACTGATTTTCAGCCGCTTATTTTCGTCTGAATACCTCTACAGCAACAAAGACTGCGATAGCATTGTTTCCACACATACCCAGTTGACTTATACCTTGTCTAAAATACCCAAGAAACAACGGGGTTTGCGATGTACCAACGACCAGTACAAGTACCGAGACACTGGTCCAGCTGACCGGGCATCCAATACCCACAACAGACAATCGGGGCACCGAATCATCTTACTCAATCTCTGCAATATATAGTTTACATCAATTTTCTTGGGTGAATGTAACATTGTCGTCTACACGAATACCGTCATTTTTAACATAATAGCTTTTTGACACATCAAGGGGTCATGCATCCAGGAACCAAATATATTCATGTCTACCACATTCCAAAGGATCATGCCTATTCCATTATAAAGTTGACTACATACACAAGTTTGGTCGTAAAAAATAGACACTTTGACTTCCGCCCGTGCCTCCGTCTGAAACAGTATCTGTTCTGCAGTTTTAATTAAGTGTGTCTTGAAAATTTAATGCATCTTTTTCACCATCCATTTTTCATTTTGTATTCTAGATAGGCGGATTCATGGTAATGTCAAGGTAAACTAACTTTCATATGTACATTTATGATTAAAGCTTTTAAAACGCCTTTAAAAGTGGATTTAAGGTTGTTCAACGCTTACATTTCCGAAAAAGTAACATATGTTGATGTAACCAACCCAAACATAAACATTGAATGCGATGAGCTACACATAGTCAGCAGAAAAGGAATATGAGAAAGTTGCAAATCTATTTGGGTGTCAGTTCTTTACTGACGAAACAATTAGAATATCTGTATACACAACCAAGAAATTAAACATTTCCAAAATGCCTACATGCAATTTGCAAACTGCATTGTTGTGTTCTAGTTTATAGTACTTTGGAAATTATTACTTTATATGTTATACAATTTCTCCAGTTAAATTATTAAGTGAGACGGAGATTACGTTTACTTTGGCTATTCAATTATCAAACTACATATTAATTACATCTAGCGTATTTTGTGGGAATTTGGGTCGTTCGGTAATTTGTGAAAATATTGTCATAACAATTATTACACATGTATTTTCTAAAGATATAATTGCTACATTATCAATAGCAAGTAGTGTCCCTTGCAACGATTATTCAGTAAGCTAACTGCCATGAATAATGAAAACAATCCACTACAACAAAGTCTGCTTTTCACTGATGTAACAGTGGAAATTGATATTTATTCACAAGAGCAAGGAAGCATGTTTCATCACATAGCGTTTTAGTACACCTACACACATTTTCCGGAAAATATTACATTCGGTATAACATGTGTTATGTTGCAGGAAATAATCTATATAAAATAGGTAGTTAACTCCACCATTAACTATACTATAGTTTTTTGTTTTATGCATCCGAGAAACGGCTGGGTTGTGATGTACACTACAGTGACGTTTCATGAACATGCGCACGTATTCCTATCGAAATTCACAGCCATAATCGTGTAGTCCAATATATGTATGAGAAGAGCTGGCTTGATATTCGAAACACACCTGCTGGAGCTTCTAAGCATGTCAAATCTACTTGAATGTCAACCTCCATATTTAAAACACAACAGCTCGAAATGCAAATGCATATCTACAATTTGCTCGAATATCGATATCAGAGCTGGCTCGTAAACCAAAACACACAAGCTCGAAATGCAAATGCACATATCATTTCCGCTCGAAAATCGATGTCAGAGGTGGCTTCATATTAAAAGCAAAAGCAGACAGAAATGCAAATACATTATATACAATTTTGATGTCACGTCTGGCTCCATATTCAAAACACCATAGCTCGAAATTCGCATTGCATTTGCAGTACAACCCAGCTCTAAATTTAAATACACATCTCCAATCAGCTCGAATATAGATGTCCGAGCTGGAAACATATTGAAATATAGACAGCTCGAAATTCAAATACATATATATCTACAATATCGATCACAGAGCTGGCTCGATATTCAAATATCCATAGTTCGAAGCTTGAAATTCAAATTCATATCTACAATATCGATCTCAGAGCTTGCTCGATATTCCAAACAACCGTGCTCGAAATTACATATTCATAGCTCGAAATTCTAATACATATCTACAATATCGAGCTCAGAGCTAGCTCGATATTCAAAACAACCCAGCTCAAAATTCAAATACACATCTACAATCTGCTCGAATATCGATCTCAGAGCTTGCTCGATATTCCAAACAACCCGTCTCGAAATTCCATATTCATAGCTCGAAATTCAAATACATATCTACAATATCTAGCTCAGAGCTAGCTCGATATTCAAAACAACCGAGCTCAAAATTCAAATACACATCCACAATCTGCCAGAATATCGATGTCAGAGCTGGCTCGATATTCAAAACATCCTAGATTGAAATTCAAATACACATCTCCAATCTGCTCGAATACCGATCTTAGAACTGGCTCGATATTCAAAACATTCCAGCTCGAATATCGATCTTAGAGGTGGCTTGATATTCAAATATCCATAGCTCGAAATTCAAATACATATCTACAATATCGATCTCAGAGCTGGCTCGATATTCAAATATCCATAGCTCGAAATTCAAATACATATCTCAATATAGATCTCAGAGCTGGCTCGATATTCAAAACAACCCAGCTCGAAATTAAAATACACATCTCCAATCTGCGCGAATATCGATCTCAGAGCTGGCTCGATATTCAAAACATCCCAGCTCGAAATTCAAATGCACATCTCAATCTGCGCGAATATCAATCTCAGAGCTGGATCGATATTCAAAACAACCCAGCTCGAAACTCAACTAGACATCTCCAAATCTGCGCGGAATATCGATCTCAGAGGTTCTGGGCTTCGCCATATTCAAAACATCCCAACTCGAAATTCAAATGCACATCTCAATCTGCGCGAAAATCGATCTCAGAGCTGGCTCGATATTCAAAACAACCCAGCTCGAAATTCAAATGCACATCTCAATCTGCGCGATTATCGATCTCAGAGCTGGCTCGATATTCAAAACAACCCAGCTCGAAATTCAAATGCACATCTCAATCTGCGCGAATATCGATCTCAGAGCTGGCTCGATATTCAAAACAACCCAGCTCGAAATTCAAATAGACATCTCCAATCTACTGGAATATCGATCTCAGAGCTGGCTCGATATTCAAAACAACCCAGCTCGAAATTCAAATGCACACCTCAATCTGCGCGAATATCGATCTCAGAGCTGGCTCGATATTCAAAACATCCGAGCTCGAAATACAAATACACATTTGCAATCTGCGCGAATATCGATCTCAGAGCTGGCTCGATTTTCAAAACATCCCAGCTCGAAATTCAAATGCACATCTCAATCTGCGCGAATATCGATCTCAGAGCTGGCTCGATATTCAAAACAACCCAGCTCGAAATTCAAATACGTATGTCCAACCTACTAGAATATCGATCTCAGAGCTGGCTCGATATTCAAAACACCCCAGCTCGAAATTCGCATTGCATTTACCATCTTGTAGTCGAATACCGATCTCAGAGCTGGCTCGATATTCAAAACAACCCAGCTCGAAATTCAAATGCACATCTCAATCTACGCGAACATCGATCTCAGAGCTGGCTCGATATTCAAATCAACCAGCTCGAAATTCAAATGCACATCTCAATCTGCGCGAATATCGATCTCGGAGCTGGCTCGATATTCAAAACAACCCAGCCAGAAATTCAAATGCACATCTCAATCTGCGCGAATATCGATCTCAGAGCTGGCTCGATATTCAAAACACCCAGCTCGAAATTCGCATTGCATTTACCATCTTGTAGTCGAATATCGATCTCAGAGCTGGCTCGATATTCAAAACAACCCAGCTCGAAATTCAAATGCACATCTCAATTTGCGCGAATATCGATCTCAGAGCTGGCTCGAAATTCAAAACAACCCAGCTCGAAATTCAAATGCACATCTCAATCTTCGCGAATATCGATCTCAGAGCTGGCTCGATATTCAAAACACCCCAGCTCGAAATTCAAATGCACATCTCAATCTGCGCGAATATCGATCTCAGAGCTGGCTCGATATTCAAAAGAACCCAGCTCGAAATTCAAATACGTACGTCCAACCTGCTCGAATATCGATCTCAGAGCTGGCTCGATATTCAAAACACCCAGCTCGAAATTCGCATTGCATTTACCATCTTGTAGTCGAATATCGATCTCAGAGCTGGCTCGATATTCAAAACAACACAGCTCGAAATTCAAATGCACATCTCAATTTGCGCGAATATCGATATCGCAGCTGGCTCGATATTCAAAACAACCCAGCTCGAAATTCAAATGCACATCTCAATCTTCGCGAATATCGATCTCAGAGCTGGCTCGATGTTCAAAACACCCCAGCTCGAAATTCAAATGCACATCTCAATCTTCGCGAATATCGAACTCAGAGCTGGCTCGATATTCAAAACACCCAGCTCGAAATTCGCATTGCATTTACCATCTTGTAGTCGAATATCGATCTCAGAGCTGGCTCGATATTCAAAACAACCCAGCTCGAAATTCAAATGCACATCTCAATTTGCGCGAATATCGATCTCGCAGCTGGCTCGATATTCAAAACAACCCAGCTCGAAATTCAAATGCACATCTCAATCTTCGCGAATATCGATCTCAGAGCTGGCTCGATATTCAAAATACCCCAGCTCGAAATTCAAATGCACATCTCAATCTGCGCGAATATCGATCTCAGAGCTGGCTCGATATTCAAAAGAACCCAGCTCGAAATTCAAATACGTACGTCCAACCTGCTCGAATATCGATCTCAGAGCTTGCTCGATATTCAAAACACCCAGCTCGAAATTCGTATTGCATTTACCGTCTTGTAGTCGAATATCGATCTCAGAGCTGGCTCGATATTCAAAACAACACAGCTCGAAATTCAAATGCACATCTCAATTTGCGCGAATATCGATCTCGCAGCTGGCTCGATATTCAAAACAACCCAGCTCGAAATTCAAATGCACATCTCAATCTTCGCGAATATCGATCTCAGAGCTGGCACGATATTCAAAACACCCCAGCTCGAAATTGAAATGCACATCTCAATCTTCGCGAATATCGATCTCAGAGCTGGCTCGATATTCTAAAAAGAAACCCAGCTCGAAATTCAAATACGTATGTCCAACCTGCTCGAATATCGATCTCAGAGCTGGCTCGATATTCAAAACACCCAGCTCGAAATTCGCATTGCATTTACCATCTTGTAGTCGAATATCGATCTCAGAGCTGGCTCGATATTCAAAACAACCCAGCTCGAAATTCAATGCACATCTCAATTTGCGCGATATCGATCTCGCAGCTGGCTCGATATTCAAAAACAACCCAGCTCACGAAATTCAAATTGCACATCTCAATCTTCGCGAATATCGATCTCAGAGCTGGCTCGATATCAAAACACCCCAGCTCGAAATTCAAATGCACATCTCAATCTTCGCGAATATCGATATTCAGAGCTGGCTCGATATTCAAAAGAACCCAGCTCGAAATATTCAAATAAGTACGTCCACCATGCTCGAATATCGATCTCAGAGCTGGCTCGATATTCAAAAACACCCAGCTCGAAATTCGCATTGCATTACCATCTTGTTAGTCGAATATCGATCTCAGAGCTGGCTCGATATTCAAAACAACACAGCTCGAAATTCAAATGCACATCTCAATTTGCGCGAATATCGATCTGGCAGCTGGCTCGATATTCAAAACAACCCAGCTCGAAATTCAAATGCACATCTCAATCTTCGCGAATATAGATCTCAGAGCTGGCTCGATATTCAAAACACCCCAGCTCGAAATTCAAATGCACATCTCAATCTTCGCGAATATCGATCTTAGAGCTGGCTCGATATTCAAAAGAACCCAGCTCGAAATTCAAATACGTACGTCCAACCTGCTCGAATATCGATCTCAGAGCTGGCTCGATATTCAAAACACCCATCTCGAAATTCGCATTGCATTTACCATCTTGTAGTCGAATATCGATCTCAGAGCTGGCTCGATATTCAAAACAACACAGCTCGAAATTCAAATGCACATCTCAATTTGCGCGAATATCGATCTCGCAGCTGGCTCGATATTCAAAACAACCCAGCTCGAAATTCAAATGCACATCTCAATCTTCGCGAATATCGATCTCAGAGCTGGCTCGATATTCAAAACACCCCAGCTCGAAATTCAAATGCACATCTAAATCTTCGCGAATATCGATCTCAGAGCTGGCTCGATATTCAAAAGAACCCAGCGCGAAATTCAAATACGTATGTCCAACCTGCTCGAATATCGATCTCAGAGCTGGCTCGATATTCAAAACAACACAGCTCGAAATTCAAATGCACATCTCAATTTGCGCGAATATCGATCTCGCAGCTGGCTCGATATTCAAAACAACCCAGCTCGAAATTCAAATGCACATCTCAATCTTCGCGAATATCGATCTCAGAGCTGGCTCGATATTCAAAACACCCCAGCTCGAAATTCAAATGCACATCTAAATCTTCGCGAATATCGAACTCAGAGCTGGCTCGATATTCAAAAGAACCCAGCTCGAAATTCAAATACGTATGTCCAACCTGCTCGAATATCGATCTCAGAGCTGACTCGATATTCAAAACACCAGCTCGAAATTCGCATTGCATTTACCATCTTGTAGTCGAATATCGGTCTCAGAGCTGGCTCGATATTCAAAACAACCCAGCTCGAAATTCAAATGCACATCTCAATCTTCGTGAATATCGATATCAGAGCTGGCTCGATATTCAAAACACCCCAGCTCGAAATTCAAATGCACATCTCAATCTGCGCGAATATCGATCTCAGAGCTGGCTCGATATTCAAAAGAAGAACCAGCTCGAAATTCAAATACGTATGTCCAACCTGCTCGAATATCGATCTCAGAGCTGGCTCGATATTCAAAACACCCAGCTCGAAATTCGCATTGCATTTACCATCTTGTAGTCGAATATCGATCTCAGAGCTGGCTCGATATTCAAAACAACCCAGCTCGAAATTCAAATGCACATCTCAATTTGCGCGAATATCGATCTCACAGCTGGCTCGATATTCAAAACAACCCAGCTCGAAATTCAAATGCACATCTCAATCTTCGCGAATATCGATCTCAGAGCTGGCTCGATATTCAAAATTCACCCCAGCTCGAAATTCAAATGCACATCTCAATCTGCGCGAATATCGATCTCAGAGCTGGCTCGATATTCAAAAGAACCCAGCTCGAAATTCAAATACGTATGTCCAACCTGCTCGAATATCGATCTCAGAGCTGGCTCGATATTCAAAACACCCAGCTCGAAATTCGCATTGCATTTACCATCTTGTAGTCGAATATCGATCTCAGAGCTGGCTCGATATTCAAAACAACCCAGCTCGAAATTCAAATGCACATCTCAATTTGCGCGAATATCGATCTCACAGCTGGCTCGATATTCAAAACAACTCAGCTCGATTATCACACAAGCGATCATCGATCTCATCTTACGCGAAAATCGATCTCAGAGCTGCGATATCAAAACACCCCAGCCCCCTCGATTCAAATGCACATCTCAATCTGCGCGAATATCGATCGCAGAGCTGGCTCGATATTCAAAAGAACCCAGCTCGAAATTCAAATACGTACGTTCAACCTGCTCGAATATCGATCTCAGAGCTGGCTCGATATTCAAAACACCCAGCTCGAAATTCGCATTGCATTTACCATCTTGTAGTCGGATATCGATCTCAGAGCTGGCTCGATATTCAAAACAACACAGCTCGAAATTCAAATGCACATCTCAATTTGCGCGAATATCGATCTCACAGCTGGCTCGATATTCAAAACAACCCAGCTCGAAATTCAAATGCACATCTCAATATTCGCGAATATCGATCTCAGAGCTGGCTCGATATTCAAAACACCCCAGCTCGAAATTCAAATGCACATCTCAATCTTCGCGAATATCGATCTCAGAGCTGGCTCGATATTCAAAAGAACCCAGCTCGAAATTCAAATACGTATGTCCAACCTGCTCGAATATCAATCTCACAGCTGGCTCGATATTCAAAACACCCAGCTCGAAATCAGTTCCGGTGAATATCGACCTCGCAGCTTTGGATTCAACTCGAAATTCAACTCGATATTCTACTCGAAATTCAAACCGGTGAATATCGAATTTCGATGTTCGATGTCAGAGCCAACTTCACACACCCGATAGATAGATAGATATTCTTTATTTATAGAGGGTGACTCGGTTGGTCGGAACCAATCTTCCCCGAGGCCCTCTTAAGAAGTGCATATACATGTACATACATAAATATACAATACATATTGAAATGATTACATGTTGTATGCATACGTGAATTTAACATGAAGAAATAATAATGATGAGCCATAACGAAAAGTGGTACATGTGTCCCGACAGTCCCATATCATACTGCGCATCGACGCAGCTTGAACTGGGTTTAACACGTTTATTTCTCAGTGATAGTTTCAGTTTTTGCTATAAGACGCTAAAATTCGTTCTCGTGCGCCTGATATAGGGTTACACGGTCGCTAAGCTCCACAAGACCAATTGTATCATGGCAAATCAAACACGCGGTCATTGTAAACTGTATACCATACATCGTAATTTCGTGATTAGTGACGCTGGCGGGGGGCACAATTAACAAGTTTATATTAATTGATAATACCGCTACTTCAGCCGCTATCGATCCTTCATCCAGTTAAGACAATTACGGGAAAATGTAGTTAACGACGTGGAACGTCTTATGTCAATTGGAATACTATTCCAGATTAGCGCGCCTGAGTATGAAAAGCTGTTTTTAAAGAGATTACTTTTAGGTTTGGGAACTTAAGGGTGGGCATTGGCTCGAACACCTTCCATACCCGGTTGAACTACACCATGTACACTGTACTCGTACTTCATTAATACTGATATGTGAAAGTAGTTCGTAAATACGGCTGTCTCGAATTATGCCGACATGAGGCCGTTACTAAATATACGGCGGTCTGTCATTTTCGGAACATATCACCAAATGCTAATACAGTGGGACCTCTGAAAACCGGACACCAAGAAAACACATGTGATCGCATGTTTTATGTGTTTCTTGGTCATTTATCTCAGGTGATAATGTCTGTTCCTGATCGTATAGCACACACCTATGGCGCGCACAATGATCAAATGTCTGATTGACAGTGAAACCTCCCAGGGAGTCCGGCTTAGAGAGGTTTCGCTGAACTGAACTCAGTAGGCGCACAATGTAGACATGATCTGAGACATTCCCTGGCAAAATAAACATTACTTCACCATTAACGCATGCATTGATTGGCATTATTATAGGAATGAATGGCCTTTTTGTGGAATTTATCGGGGTATAAACTCGGAAAAGTCGCGGGAATACTGGACGAAGGCCAGTATTCCCGCGACTTTTCCAAGTTTCCTTATAATTCCAGCATTTGAAATAAATTCATCAAGAAGATGTGTTTATTTTGACAGACAGCTGCCATTTGTTTACATTGACAGCACTGACAGCGCACCTGTAGAAAGTAGTTCGGCGTGGGAGTTTACTGGGATATAAATTTTGGACAGAGACTTGCTACGGGCCAATCAAATGTTAGGGAATTGTGTAAATACTTTGTGCTGGAATTATTATACATTTTATATCAGACGAAAATATCAGAGGCAATAACCGTGTTTCGTTAAAATGTTAACGGACATTTATTTTTTGATATCCAATGATCATGCTTTATAATCTGTTGAAAATATTTTTTCATGTGCATTTAATCGCAGTTTGAAGTAACGGGCCGAGGTCTATAAATACACTAAATATTCCTAAAAGCATCAATAAATTAAGAAAAACAATAAGCTAAACATTTTGTTTTTACTCTCTCCATATACTCCATCTATTGAAGGTTACGAAGTTTTTAATAGGCCGAACCCAGACGGCCTCGAGACAACGGACTCTCACGAAACGTCAACCGAGTTATATAATTGTCGCTTATTGCAGAAGTTGGGACAATGTTAGTATTCCGCAACGATATATTCCCCGATGCGCTATGTCAACGCGTTTTCGAGCTATCGATTGTTTTGTTTTTAAAACATTATCATCATTGCTAGGTCGTGAAAGAACGGACATATTTCCGAGCCCAATACTGCTATATAAAGAAGTAAACAACGGGTTCAAAATACACTTTTACGTCGTCCCGGCCAGTAAAGAAACATTTTGCATAGAGCAAACATTGTTTCCAATCGAACATTTGATCAAACCTACATTTATACCCGTCCTGTGCGTCACGACAGACAATTTAATCGCACAGACATTTCTATCATTTCTCGGGAAGCCATGTTTTCCAATCTATGTTCATCCGGAATTCCGTGTGACGTCATCTCATTGTAATGATCTTTTTGGTTGGTTGTCTTATCTTGTTCCCGGTATATGCGCGCTGGCGACTTGCCTTCCGCGGTTATCGGCCAATCATATGAAGTGTAACAACGACTGTACGTTTAGCGATGACGTCATCGGGGAAGCCCACGGTGATTGGAATTTTTGTTAGCTTATTTTTTTTCTTCATTTATTGACGCTTTTATGCATATTTAATGTATTTATAGACCTCGGTCCGTTACTTCAACCTGTGCATTTAATTAGTATAAATTCCTATAAAGAACAGTTTGTGCCTACTGAGTGGGCATGTACCTTTAAAGGTACATGCCCACTCAGAGGGCACAAACTGTTTTTTATAGGAATTAAATAAGTGTATATTTGTGTCACTATTCCACCAGTGCTAAAAATTACGAGTGTCCGCTATAAGAGATATAATAATTATTTAGTATTATTTATTTTACTGATAGTGACGCGCGGTGGTATCAAGCCTTTTTCATATGCAAATGAGGCATGATATTTTTTAATTATTTATACAAATTAAATGCCTCACCTGCAAAAGTATTATTTTCGACAGATTATAAAGTATGACCACTGCACATCAACAAATAAATACAGATAATAAATAGTAATGTCCGTTAACATTGTAAGGAAATACAGTTATCGCCCCTGATATCAGTGTGAAAATTTACGTCTGATAAAAAGTATATAATAATGCCAATCAATACGTGGGGTAATGGTGAATGAGTGTTTATTTTGCCACAAAGTGTCATACATGTATGTACAGAATATATAAAACTATCTGTCTGCCTATATGATAACCTATTGAGTGGGCATGTTCCTTTAACATTGACGTCTTATTTCCAGTGCTGACGTCGCTACCCACTTCTCTTCCATAAGTTCAAACGTGATCGTGACGTCAGACGGTAACGTCACGTGGCTCTCCATGGTGATATTCAAAAGTTCCTGCGCCATAAACGTCCGGTACTTCCCTTTTGACGATCAAAACTGCTCCATGCAGTTCGCGTCGTGGACGTACGACGGTTTCCAAGTAAACATCGTCTTGACAACCAAAGAGGGAGACATCAGTAATTATATTCCGAACAGTGAATGGAATTTACAACGTCTGTACGTCGAACGTAACGTCGTTTATTACTCGTGTTGTGAGGCGCCGTATCCAGACATCACGTTTTATATTCACATAAAACGGCGTCCGCTGTTCTACATATTCAACATGTTTCTACCGTGTATACTGATAACTCTAGTAGCTTTGCTAGGCTTCTATATTCCGTCGGACTCTGGAGAGAAGGTTACCATGGGGATAACGACGCTGTTGTCAATGACGGTGTTCATGATGCTGGTCGCGGAGAATATGCCGCCGACGTCTAACGTGTTGCCGCTTATTGGTACGTATCGACATCTGGTTGTAATTTTGAATCGCAGTAGCGGTCACAATTTACGGGAGATAACTCGAATATAAATTTGGCACGCCGCATTGAAGAGTTTAAACTCATTAACAGTCGTGTAAATTCTCCCGCTCAAGTGGAAAACGATAAGTGACTGTAACTGCGACCAGTGTATATCCAGATCAGCCGGTGCATCCGCACAGTCTGATCAGGATCTGCACTGTTCGCCATTCCAGTAATGAAACAACCGTGAAAGTCGTACTTCTAACAACCAATATAAATTGTTATCAGGCCTCAGGTAGTGTGCTATCTGATCAGAAGCTACACTGGTATAAATGTCATAAGCCCCATTTATCCAGTCACAGCCAAACGGGGATGGCGGAGGGACATTGGCCACATAGCCTCGATTTTTATGAACTCGGTGAACTCGTTTAATAAATAACATATTACAAAAGCACTGATAAAATATTCTCTATTTATTTCACGCATACGTATACATTGTACTATACCGTATCACTTTGCATATTTCAGGTATATATTACGGAATAACGATATTCATCGTCTCCACGGCAACGGGGATGACGGTAATGACCTTGAACATCCACCACAAAGGTCACAGAGGTCGAGCTGTCCCGCCGTTGCTAAGGACCGTGTGCCTGGGTTTTTTCTCCAAGATTTTCTGCATGCCGCTACGTAAACCTGCGCATCTGGAAAACTTTAAATCTACAGTCACCGTGCGTATATACTAGTGCTACACAAACACATGTGTTACTCTTTCCAAGATGTCAACGTTTCTAAGCATCTATTGGCAACAACAACTCGCAATCAAGCACTTTGATTGGCTGTGCCTGAGCTGTAGCACAGCTAAGGCACAGCCAATCAAGCTGCTTGACCTCATGTACCATATTCAAGTATTTTGGAATAAAGACAAAAGTATAAGTTAGGTTCGACAAGGAAAACATTTGCTATGGCACGCGGGAACTATTTGAACCCAAGGCCGTAGGGAATCGTCAATACAATCGTCGGTGTATGTCTAGAGAACGGTGCTTATGATATCTGTGACCGGTCTAGCACTCGGTCCAGTAACAAAACATGCTTCTGCAAACCGTCAATTCAATTACATGTATAACTTTCGTTTGTGTAGTGTGACATCTGACTATGCTCGTCGTAGATACCATAAGGCCCATTATCTCATGTTTCAGTACTCCAGTGACGGGATGAGGACGGACAGTGGTCAGTATGTCCGGTACAAGCCGTCCGTTGATTTGGACAATCCAACTGACCCTGGCACGCACAGGAACCCAACATACGTAAGTCCGCGCCGGCGTTAAATGTTACATGTCAAAGTAGGTGCCGGATTCTTGATGAATTCCCGTTCAGCTACATTCAAAAGAAACTGATAAATGAATGCATAAACACGTTATCTCTAGTAACCGGCGGAAGAAATTTGCGCTGGTTACTCGACGAAACATTTTTTATGCGCTATCTATTTTGCTTAAATTAGGATGTTAATATTATAGAGAATAGTAGGTTAGTGCCGTGAATGGGAAAACATATCTGGCAAGGCTTAGGAAACGGGATGGGCGAGGCTCTGCCGAGCACATCCTGTTTCCGTGCCGCGCCAGATATTTTTCCCATTCACGGCACTAACCTATACTATTCCATTTATCCCGTCAACACCTACAAATAGCTTTTAAATGCAAAAATAACCCCAGTCACCGCACATATTCATACGCAGTGATTAGGATAGCAAAAAGGTTTCACGGCACATACACACTGTGTTGACGGGATAAAGATTAATATTTGCACATGGTATTCAAACTTGTTTAACACCGGCACTGGGGTTTGTGAAAAAAACAAAAGCATTCGCAGATGGTTCTACATGCATGCAACATTGGCATCAGTTCCAAATGTCGTTTAAGTTCTTGCACATTCACACAAATGGATATGTTTAATTGATTGGGGTCTCATGCCTGTTCAACAGTAAGGTTATATGTGGGTGTGACGGGAGAAATGGGGCTTATGGTATTTGTCAGTGATCATTATAGCTCCTGATACGCTCTTATTATATAGCCCATAGCGATCTATATTACGTGTTACATGTACACAGGTGTGCCATTTATCCCGTCAACACAGTGCGCATGTGCCGTGAAACACGGTGCCGTGAAACATTTTTGATATCCTGTCAATACGACCTAATCACTGCGTATGTATATGTGCGGTGGCTGGTGTTATGTTTTTTGCATTGCCAATTGTAGGTGTTGACGGGATAAATAGAATAGTAGGTTAGTGCCGTGAATGGGAAAAATATCTGGCGCGGCACGGAAACGGGATGTGCTCGGCAGAGCCTCGCCCATCCCGTTTCCTAAGCCTTGCCAGATATTTTTTCCCATTCACGGCAGTAACCGACTATGCTCTATATACCGATTTGGTATGTGTGTATTCATGGACTGAGAGCAAATCGGAACCCTGAAGTCAAGCAACAATAATTCCAGCACAAAACTATTTACTCAATTCCCTAACATTTGATTGGTCCGTAGCAAGTCTATGTCCACAAATTATATCCCAGTAAATTCCCATGCCGAACTACTTTCCGTAACCGTCAGGCGCAGTTAAAATAATTCTTAAGAAAATGAAAATAAACATATTTTCTTGATGAATTTATTTCAAATGCTAGAATTATAAGGAATGAATGGCCTTTTTGTGGAATTTATCGGGGATATAAACTTGGAAAAGTCGCGGGAATACTGGACGAGGCCTTAAAAAATTACAATTTTCGAAAATTTTCTTTTATTTTCGAAAATTGTAATTTGTTATCGCTTTTATTTGTTTTATTTCAGACGTTCAATCATATTGGTGAAAGAAGTTCGTTTCGTTCCAAAATACGACCAGATAATTTCGTATCTTCAGCGTGTAACGGATTCGGCCCGTACGCGTCACAAAACACATCATCATCATCAACAACAACAACAACTACCAACACAACACTTCCCACAGAATCATGAAAAGACTTCAAATCTCTCGGACTCGTTTGAAATGCAGTTTTTACGCGTTTTGAATAAAATCAACTCAACAATTGAAGAAAATGAATCGAGGCTTGCGGAGACGGATGAGCGGGAAAACATTAAGCTGGAATGGCAGCACGTGGCTAGAATCATAGACCGAATCCTGCTAATCATCTTTGTTATGATCACGTTGACAACGACTTTTGCCATAATGTTTCAAAGAGAATCTACATTAAGTGACCAGGATTAATAACATAACCATGGCCAATAATGAATCGGTAATGTAATCCCGAAATAGTGGGTCGCGTGTTTTGTTACCGCGCTACACCGCCTCGGAATGTATTGCGCAGATTGATTAACCCTTTGAACCCGAAAGCCCGCTATAGCTGTTTATGCAAACAGTGCAGATCCAGATGAGCCGGCTCGTAACAAGTAATTTTCATATTTTTGAGAACAAAACATACCCCCTTTTCATAAATGGACTAGTCTGAAAATAATTTTGTGACGATTGGATTGGTCGGAAAATTAGCATATCACAGTCCATTCCAGTTACTTAGGGTTGAAAGGGTTAAATCATCACGTTATTGTTTGAAAATTCAAACCAAAGTACAAGAGTAGTTATTGGTGGGTATGCACAAGATTAGCGTGATGCAATCCATATAAGCCAATCAATAACATTAAGTTCTTAAGGCTTCTTCTCATTGGGTGCTGGTGGTGCGTTATGTGTTTATTTATGGCCAGCCAATCGTACTTGAATGTGGCGTAATTCGGTAACGTCATGTGACGCCGTTCGACCAATGAAACGTCGGTTTTCAATTGTGTGTAACTCTTATATTCGTATCAGGCTAATACCTAACATAGCAATATGTTATCAGTCAGTACGTATTCGTATGAACTAATTCACCTGCGAATTTGGCTATTGATAATTTCGTGATCATCCGTTTTCTGTACATACATGATATTTGTACTGAATATAAATGCATACATGTACATGTACTACAATTTACATTCTAAATACATCAAAAGTTGCCATTCGAATGTGTGTTGAAAATGATGGTTTAATAAAGTAGTATGACGCTGTACGTGACAGTATGCTAATACGCATGTCACAGAACTGTAGCGGACACTAGAGTGCACTCTATAGTTATGTAAGGTGAACGTTAGGTGAACTAGCATACCGTCGCTGTTCTTCTAACACCTCTTAAGTCAAAGCTGTCTACTGTTTAGGAATCAAATAAAACTAAATAATTCCAGCACAAAAATATTTACACAATTCCCTAACATTTGAATGGCCCGTAGCAAGTCTCTGTCCAAAATTTATATCCCAGTAAACTCCCACGCCGAACTACTTTCCGTAACCGTGAGGCGCAGTTAAAATAATTCTTAAGAAAACGGAAAATAAACACATTTTCTTGATGAATTTATTTAAAATGCTGGAATTATAAGGAATGAATGGCCTTTTTGTGGAATTTATCGGGGATATAAACTTGGAAAAGTCGCGGGAATACTGGACGAGGCCTTCCGGCCTTCGTCCAGTATTCCCGCGACTTTTCCAAGTTTATACCCCGATAAATTCCACAAAAAAGGCCATTCATTCCTATAATAATTATTACATTTATATATCGTTTTTAACCATATGTTAGCACTTACAGTTAAATGGTAAAGGCTAAAACAAAGACTTGCAAGCTTTCATTTCTATATTTTTTAGTAGTTTGTCCAGTATTGTTTTCAAGTTGTTCTTAGAGATACGAGTCATTCCGGATTTTTTCACCATTTCATTTCATTACGTATACCTGTTTTTCTAATTGTCATTTTATGTATAAGATGTTAATATTATCTAAGAAGTTAAAATGCAAAATGTACACTCACTCTAGTATCCGTTTCTGAATGTTTGTTTTTGTTATTTTTTGCAATTTTGCGATACCACGCATCAAAGAAGTTATACGAGGTTTTAGAAGATACAAAATACGAACCAATTTATTGGATTTTGTGACATGACTATTAAATTGTCATAAGTGTTGCTAAAATTATCGCAGATAACGTATTTTGATTTGCATTACAACAAGGTTTTCGAAGAACAGCGACGATACATTGGTTTAAAATGTACTACTGCACTCATCGCATATACGTCTAACAATGTCTAATACGGTACATTGTTTTTTTATTTTCCGAGGGATCAGCGGAAAAAAGGGACTGAGTCCATAATAGACTTAGCCCCCTTCTGCCACTAAACCCTACGAGTTCATTCGTCCAGACGTCCACGCAATGAATAAGCCGTCAATTACAAACACAAGGTGCATGATCACGTGGTTACAACAACAACAACAATGGCTGAAAGTGTTGAAAGCTCGTCTACTCCAAAGTAAGTATTATTTGATATTTTCCATAATATGCAACGGAATTTGATGAAATATGGCGCAGCAAACGCGTCTTCATGTGCTGCATTTGGTGGTCCCGGGAGTTCGGCACAGACTTATGTCGTTTTTGCGAAGAATAGATTTCCGTGTCTGTAGACACGGAAATCGATTATTCGCAAAAACGACAGAAGTTTGGGCCAAAGTACAGAGACCACAAAAATGCAGCTTAACAAGATGCGTTTGATGCGCCATACATGTATTTCATCAAAATCCGTTACATAATAAGGACACAATAAGAGAATACGTACTTTGAATCAGAGGGCTTTTGGAAGTTTCGGTACTTGTTGTTGTTGTTGTAACCACGTGATCATACACATTGAAACACTAATTTATTTTCTTTCGTGATGTTACATTTCTGACGGAAATATAGTGTAATTTGAGCATATATGCAGATTTTCGGTACATTGACCATCAGCTCCATTCAAACAGCTGATGTACACATACATATCCTGGGCCAGCGAAAATTTCAATGTGACCGTTACGAACTGGTCTGGTGACGTAATGGCGAGTTCCAGTAACGTCATGAGACATATGCATTACGTAGGTGTTGGCTTGGTCCCGAAATGAGCAATGTCTACAGCCATGGTCGAACAGCACACGATGTACGTTTGAACATGGCTGTGAGCGGTGTCGAACAACGGCAGCCATTTAACCCTTCCTACGTTGTCTAATTTCTAACTTCCCTACTTCTTACTTCTATCGTTCTTACTTCAAACTTCCAACTTCATTACTTCCTACTTCTAACTTCATTACTTCTAACGTCTTTACTTCTTATTTCTAACTTCCAACTTCATTACTTCTTACTTCCTTACGTGTAACTTCCTTACTTCTAACTTCATTTCTTCTTACTTATAACTTCATGAAGTTAGAGGTAAGGAAGTTAGAAGTAAGGAAGTAAGAAATGCTGAAGTTGGAAGTTAAAAATAAGAAGTAAAGCAGCTATCAGTGAGAAGTAATGAAGTTAGAAGTAGAAAGTAATGAAGTTGGAAGTTAGAAGTAATACGTAAGGAAATTACAATTAAGACGTAATGATGCTGGAAGTTAGAAGTAAAGAAGTAGGATATTAGAAGTAAGGAAGTTAGAAGTAATGAAGTTAGAATATTGAATACGTCAGAAGTCCCTCCAGGGCTTCCGTACCGATATGTGTAGACAGTGATTGTTTGATTGGTTGATTCATTGATCGATTGATGGATTGAGTGATGTTTTACTTCCGCTCAATAGCAAGGTGATATAAAGGGCTGTATAAACTGTGCATTTGGTTGCCGTGGTTACGAATCCTTGATTTGTTTGTGTTATGCCTGCGTCGGTAGACGTTGGCGTTAAAAAATTACAATTTTCGAAAACAAAGAAACAAATATTATTTTTTTTTCGAAAATTGTAATTTTTTATCGCCAGATACATTGCCCCTGCGCTAATTTTGCCAATACTTATTTTATTCGTTATTTCAAAATTCTTGAATAGTGTGCTTGTAGTCAAACAGCTTGATTGGCTGAGCCTGAGCTGTGCTACTGATATTGACAATAGGTGCTTGGAAACGTTGATATCTTGTACAAGGTGCATGATCACAGTGGCTGAAAGTGGTGAAATCTTGCCCACTCCAACGTAAGTATTATTTGATATTGTCCTTAACATGAAACGGATTTTGGTGAAATATGGCGCAGCAAACGCGTCTTCGTGAGCTGCATTTGGTCGTCCAGGGAGTTCGAAACAGATTTATGTCGTTTTTGCGAAGAATCGATTTCCGTGTCTAACGACACGGAAATCGATTCTTCTCAAAATATGATAGAAGTTTGGGCAAAAGTACAGAGATCACCAAAATGCAGCTTAACAAGACGCGTTTGATGCGCCATATTTCATCACAATCCGTTACGTAATAAGGACAATATAAAATAATACGTACTTTGAATCGGATGGATTCTGGAAGTTTCAGTACTTGTTGTTGTTGTTGTTGTTGTAGTTAATACCACGTGATCATACACCGTTGGTGTAGTTTGAACGTGGGACAAGTAAATGACATATTTATGAGTGATATTTCAATATAATATACTTACATGTACCATTAAATAGCTGAAAAAACACACCATGTTGTACATTCGCATAATAAACTTATTTTAAAAACATGAGTATGGCGTTCAGTCGTGTATTATAATTTATCCCGTCAACACAGTGCGTATGTGCCGTGGAACACGGTGCCGTGAAACATTTTTGATATCCAGTCAATACAATTTTTCCATTTTACAGCCATTTGTAGGTGTTGACGGGATAAATAGAATAGTATGTTAGTGCTGTGAATGAGAAAAAATATCTGGCGCGGCACGGAAACGGGATGTGCTCGGCAGAGCCTCGCCCATCCCGTTTCCTGAGCCTTGCCAGATATGTTTTCCCATTCACGGCACTAACCTACTATTCTCTATTTAGTATGTCTCTGGGAATATTAAAGGTACATGCCCACTTAACAGGCACAAAATGTTCTGTATAGGAATTAAATAAGTGTATAATTGTGTCACTATTCTACCAGTTCTAAAAATGACAAGTGCCCGCTATACAGATATAATCATTTAATAATAACCTGATGTCAGTGTGGAAATTTGTGTCTGACAGAAATTGTATAATTGTATAATTGATAATGCCAATCAACACGTGGGGTAATGGTGAATGAATGTTTATTGTGCCAGAAAATGTCTCCGATGATGTCTCTGATATAAAGAACATGTGCCTACTGAGTGGGCATGTACCTTTAAATGAGATTAAATCCATGTAATTGGTAGAGTGTATAGGCCACCAGACTCATAAATAATACCACAGCCAGGGCCATGACCTCTGACCTCGCGCCATTACACAAATTGTCGGTGCACGAACATTGTTCAGCACTGCCTCGGTTGTTCACGTATTTCTTCGTACATCCGAGTTTAAACGTAGTCGCCTTCGTGCAATTCCGGATGTATACTGAAATGTATAAATAAATGTCATAAATAATAGTTATGTTTCAAATATACTGATTGTTTAATACATTTGTTTTAATGATTACAAATTCAGTATGTGAACTACAACTATTTTATTGTTGTTCCCGCCCCTTCGCGCGCATATGTTCCATTGAACGTTAACGTCGCCCCTAAACGGGTTTTCGAATTACGATTCTACTCGTCTTATATGATTGGCGGTTTGACAAAGCAACGTGAATACACACGTAGTAACAACGTGCGCACGTCGTTAAAGTACGACAATATTGACCTCTAAATATAACGTTGTACTTATTGTAAAAAGATATTTAAAATTTAATGATATTCATGTAAGAGTCAGAATATACAATTAATTGAGCTTTCAATATTCGAGAAACTATAGAAAACACTATTCTCCATGAGAAGAATTCACATACGTGCAAAAGTACGGAGCCCCGCAGAGGACATGGATTTTTTTATATTAATTCGTTCCCACGAAATAACAATTCGTTCGCTCAATAATTATAACAATTCATTCCCTCGAATTAACAATTCATTCCCACGATATACCATTTCGTTCCCTCGAATTACCAATTCGCTCCCACGAAATGACAATTCGTTCCCTCAATTTAACAATTGGTTCCCTCGAATTAACAATTCGTTCCCCCGATATAACAATTCGTTGCCACGAATTAACAATTTGTTCCCGTGGGAACGAATTGTTATTTCGTGGGAACGAATTATTAAATTGAGGGAACGAATTGTTATTTCGTGGGAAGGAATTAATAAAAAAAATATTCTACGTCCACTGCGGGGCTCCGTATAAAAGCTTGTTTTCTAATCCTGTTCTCAAGTGTATGTATAATATATTACAATGTATATATATCTCACTCGCCATAATTTGAATAGTGTTTAAACTAAACAATATTACATATTCACCATGCGGTTCGACGTCTTTAATGACAGTCTTCATACAGCTACCACAACCTGCGACGACATAACTCGTGTTTGATGACGTCAGGCGGAAGTCTCTGCCGCACAAATCACCGTGACGTCCTGAATCGCATTTGTAGCACTTTAACGTCGTACTTGTAACCAATGACACTGAAATACGGAGTGTTATTGCTTAGATATCAATTGTTGCCTAGAAATTGCCTGTATATGCCTGCAGCAATAACATACACATTCCAGGCTGATACGGCGTGTTTTCCAGTCGGATACTGAAACTTCTAGTCTGATATTGCCATTTCTAGTCTAATACCATCGTTACTAGTCTGATACCGCCGTTTCCAGTCCGATACCATGTCTCCCGTGCGTATTAAACCAGTTCCTTTAGGCATGCGCATGGCGTATGTTTACTTTATCGGCAGCATAAATTTTGACAGATGCCGGGAATTTAAATGTGTAGGCTCTGTATTTCATTACAACTTACATCACATTACAACAGGATTATCACAACTGCTGGATGATTGATATTGAAATTGATATCTAAGTAATCTAAGTAATAAAGACGTTAATACGTGTCTTGTTTGATATCGGCCTAGGTATCGTCCCTCGGTAACTTGGTATTAGCCTTCGACATTCGGTCTCAGGCTGATACCAAGTTACATCTGGCCGATACTTAGGCCGATATCAAACAAGCCACGTATTAACCTCTAAATAATTGATAGGGTCAATGGAATAAAGGGGCTGAATCCCTCGTGGAGCCAGCCCCTTCTGTCACTGACCCCTTCAATTGTGACACGATTGAACGATTGAGCTAAAAGAACGATACACGGATATATGACGGCAATGGTACCGTCTTGGAACGGTTACTGGGCATGATTAACCACGAGTGAGTTACATGTCATCATAAACCTCCGAGTCCAATTAGGAGGTGGAACGACTGGCCTTGTACAGTAGCGTTTGCATTCGTATTCCCATTGGAAACCACAAGTGAACGTGATTCAAAAACGCACGTTTCTTGTATTCCTATTAACCAACTAGATTGGTCAGTAAGCGATGCTTACGGAATACCGCCTGGGCCCAGGTACCCCTAAAGTATGTAAAACATTCCAAGTGTGTGGGCTTGTGACATTGACTCTGGGCTTAGCGGGAGCGGCATGAACGTGAATTTGTCACAGGGTGGTAGAGGTCCATTGGAGCAATGTGTGTGTGAAATGTGAAGCAGATCCGAGCAAGAAAATAGAAGTTATAATAGATTTCGCTGATGTTACATTTTGTAAAGAGACTAAGTATGTGACCTTGACCTCGAGATCAGCGGAATTTGTCACAGCATGATAGTAGAGCCTTAGAGGAATGCATGTATGAAATATTAAGAATTTTTGATGAAAGAAATAGAAGTTATAACATATTTCTCTGATGTTAAGTTTTGTAAAGGGACTAAGTATGTGACCTTGACCTTGGGATCAGCGGGGGTTGGACGGTCGTATATTTGTCACAGCATGATAGTATAACCTTAGAGGAATGCACAAGTGAACTATTAAGAATTTACAATGAAGGAAATGGAAGTTATAACTTATTTCTCTGATGTTCAGTTTTGTAAAGAGACTAAGTATTTGACCTTGACATCGGGATCAGCGGGGGTTGGATGGTCGTGGATTTGGTACAGCATGGTAGTAGAGCCTTACAGTAATGCATGTGTGAAATATTAAACATTTTAGATGAAGGGAATAGTTATAACATATTTCTCTGATGTTAAGTTTTGTAAAGAGACTAAGTATGTGACCTTGACCTTGGGATCAGCGGGGGTTGGACGGTCGTGGATTTGGCACAGCATGGTAGTAGAGCCTTACAGGAATGCATGTGTGAAATATTAAGCATTTTAGTTGAAGGAAACAGAAGTTATAACAATATTTCTCTGATGGTAAGTTTTGTAAAGAGACTAAGTATTAAACATTGACCTCGGGATCAGCGGGGGTTGGACGGTCGTGGATTTGGCACAGCATGGAAGTAGAGCCTTACAGGAATGCATGTGTGAAATATTAAGCATTTCGGATGAAGGAAATAGAAATTATAACAATATTTCTCTGATGTTAAGTTTTGTAAAGAGACTAAGTATTTGACCTTGACCTTGGGATCAGCAGGGGCTGGACGGTCGTGGATTTGGCACAGCATGGTAGTAGAGCCTTACAGGAATGCATGTGTGAAATATTAAGCATTTTAGAAGTTATAACAATATTTCTCTGATGTTAAGTTTACGGACGCACGGACATCCTTACAAATTGGGTTTGTGTGTCTACTAGCCACATAAGACCCGTCTATACACATGAAATAAGCCAAATAAACCGAAAAAAAAGTCACGTAAACCATAAAAACGTTCTTACAAATTGGGTTTATGTAACTAACCCTATATTTTAACAAGTCCATCCCCTGTGGGGCTAGCCACATATACCCTGTATGTTGGTACGGACGGACGCACGGACGGACGGACGGTCGGACGGACAACCTGACTCCACAGTATACCCCCCCCCCCCCCACAACTCGTTGCGGGGGGTATAACAAATACCTGCATACCCGTTTGCAAACGTCTGAAAACTGGGTTGTACGGCATATTTTTACTGGCTATTAAACCGTTTTCCGTTTTTTGGTTGTCTTATCCAATAAAAATGAAGTTTTGTTTTCATGACGTAGCATTTACTGTAAAAACAATGTGCACGTGCATTGAAACAAAAACACAACACGGGTTTTCAGCGATATAAAAACCCTTTTAAAAACGTTTCGGATCATCGGACACGTTTCACCGTTCTTGTATACCAAGATGCATGATCATGTGGTTACAACAACAACAACGCCGCCCACTCCAAAGTAAATATTATTTTCCTTAATATGCAACACAGCAAACGCGTCATGAGCTGCATTTGGTTGTACAGGGAGTTCGGCACAGACTTGTGTCGTTTTTGCGAAGAATCGATTTCCGTGTCGGCGAAAATACAAAGACCACCAAATGCAGCTTAACAAGACGCGTTTGATGCGCCATATTTCATCAAAATCCGTTACGTAATAAGGACAATATAAAAGAATACGTACTTTGAATCAGATTGATTTTGGTAGTTTCATTACTTGTTGTTGTTGTTAGTACACGTGATCATACACCTTGTTAGTGTAAATAAAACGGGGGAACGCGGAGAAACCACTCAAACCGGTTTTCTCGCAAACTTAGCGCAAACGTAGCGCAATCGTGAGCCAAACGTGGGTGAAAATCAAAACGCCATGTTGTACCATCGGATCAAAATCCCAGACGCTACTGCACATGTATATCGTTCCAATATCTATTCGGACTCGCTGTTTCGGCCCAGCACCTCTTCGTCCTATGTGACGTTACCTAGTAAAACCATCAACAAAACCGTAAACATATGTAGAGCCGTTCGATCCATGATTTCACTGTAACCCTGACGACGGATTTGGAATTTTGTTGTCACTTTGAACCACTATAATTTTAATTAATTCGCTTACAGTATCATAATTAAACTGCGTCAACTCATCCGGCAAATTACATGTATGCGTTCAGTAATAGCGATAGTTTTGTCCACAGTAATTACAGATTCGCGTTTATTCGTATGTATTTAATAAATTTACAAAACTTAGAGTAAATACATAAATTCCGAAATTAGCAAACTCTATATACATATTATAGTGCAACACTCTCCTGTTCAAGTGACGGATTACGAAGATAAATGCATACACATTAAACCTAGAGTCCCACATGCCAGAATATAATATAGGGAGACATACTTTGTTTCGTTTATTCTTTAGATATGACATTTTTCGGGCAAACTGAACATTGACTTACTATTACCAGACGTGCTAATTGACAGTATTATACTCTCTTTTTTTTATATCAAACGCGAATTGCCAGTTTGATATCGGGGGTGATAACCGTGTTTCCTTAAAATAATAAACGGAAACAACTATTAGTTCCATTATTTATTAATGATCACACTTTATCACAATATTTTTTTTCATGTGACGCATTTAGTTAATATAAATAACATGTCCTGCCTCATGTACATATGAAAATAGCCTGATACCATCGCGAGTCTTTACATTAAAGTTACTAACTGATTTTATCCCGTCAACACAGTACGTATGTGCCGTGAAACATGGTGTGAAACATTTTTTATATCCTGTCAATACGACTTAATCACTGGGTATGAATATGTGCGGTGACTGGGGTTATCTTTTTGCATTTTGTAGTTGTTGACTGGATAAATAGAATAGTAGGTTAGTGCCGTGAATGGGAAAGATATCTGGCGCGGCACGGAAACGGGATGTGCTCGGTAGAGCCTCGCCCATCCCGTTTCCTAAGCCTTGCCAGCTATTGTTTCCAATTCACGGCACTAACCTACTATTCTCTATATATCTTCACAGCGGGCACTCGTAATGCTTAAAACTGGTGGAATAGTTAAGCAATTTATAATTCCAGCACAAAAATATTTACACAATTCCCTAACATTTGATTGGTCCGTTGCAAGTCTTCGTCCAAAATTTATATCCCAGTAAACTCCATGCCGAACTACTTTCCGTAACCGTCAGGCGCAGTTAAAATAATTCTTAAGAAAACGGAAAATAAACACATTTTCTTGATGAATTTATTTAAAATGCTGGAATTATAAGGAATGAATGGCCTTTTTGTCGAATTTATCGGGGATATAAACTTGGAAAAGTCGCGGGAATACTGGACGAGGCCTTCCGGCCTTCGTCCAGTATTCCCGCGACTTTTCCAAGTTTATACCCCGATAAATTCCACAAAAAGGCCATTCATTCCTATATTAATTTCCATAAAGAAAATGTTATACCTACTCCAGCTTTAACGGCATTATGGCTCAGATGATGTATATATAGAGAATAGTATGTTAGTGCCGTGAATCCCGTCAACACCTAAAATGCAAACAAAAATAACCCCAGCCACCGCACATATCCATACGCAGTGATTAGTCGTATTGACAGGATATCAAAAATGTTTCACGGCACCGCGTTTCACGGCACATACGCACTGTGTTGACGAGATAAAGAATTATATTCAATATGTGGATGTTCGCGTTATTGACTGCGCGTGAACTATATCAACCAACCGGCCATTCTCATCTGATCAAACTCCAACCAATTGGTGAGGTTTCTACGAAGCCCAGCAGAGACATGGATTTGATTTTTTTTATTAATTCGTTCCCACGAAATAACAATTCGTTCCCTCAATTTAACAATTCGTTCCCTCGATATAACAGTTCGTTCCCACGAATTAACAATTCGTTCCCACGAAATAACAATTCGTTCCCTCGAATTAACAATTCGTTACCACGAAATAACAATTCGTTCCCTCAATTTAACAATTCGTTCCCTCGAATTAACAATTAACAGTTAGTTCCCACGATATAACAATTATATTCCCACGAAATAACACTTGTTATATCGTGGGAACGAATTGTTATTTCGTGGGAACGAATTGTTAAATTGAGGGAACGAATTATTTCGTGATAACGAATTGTTATTTCGTGGGAACGAATTAATAAAAAAGAATTATACGTCCACTGCGGGCCTTTGTAGGTTTCACTGTAACTACCGATTACATGTACATAAAAACTACCATGCCACGCCATATATTTAGGTTCAGAAATACTATATATAAATGTACAATTGAATGATCTTTTGTTACGCCGTAAATACAGAATAGTAGGTTATTGCCGTGAATGGGAAACAATATCTGGCACGGCTTAGGAAACGGGATGGGCGAGGCTCTGCCGAGTCCATCCCGTTTCCGTGCCGCGCCAGATATTTTTCCCATTCACGGCACAAACCTACTATTCTATTTATCCAGTCAACACCTACAAATAACTTTAAAATGCGAAAAATAACCCCAGCCGCATCCTCAAAATCGGAGAATCGACTAGAATGACAACCACACATATTCAAACGCAGTGATTAGGTCTTATTGACAGGATATCAACAATGTTTCAAGGCAAATAGGCACTGTGTTGACGGGATAATTTAATTTTCTGCCCATACATGTACCCGTGATCCAGCCCCTTTAACATAATTATCGTACAGCCTCAGGAAGTCAACATGTACATGAATTGTCGTATCCGTATCCGTATTTTTTGATGATCCGTATCCTTATTGTGTATTCACACACATGAAGTACATTTACAGTGAAACCTCTCTAAACCGGACACCCATGGGAGGGTGTCCGGCTTGGAGAGGTTCATTGTAAATCAGGCATTTGATCATTGTGAGCCATACTTGTGTGCTATGCGATTACGAACAGACATTATCACCTGAGATAAATGACCAAAAAACTCATCAAAAATAAGATCACACGTGTTTTCTTGGTGACCGGTTTGGAGAGGTTCCACTGTAATATATTTAGTATGGAGTGCATCAATACTACATGTATTAAATGTTCAACGGTACTTACTAAACCACGAACACGATGTTCCAACGTTTCGGCCCAATGACTTGGGGTCGGTGAATGTTCATTCTGCCGTATCGTATTGCTTTGATACCGACATATCCCGTGGTACGAAACAAATATGGGACAATAGTTCTGAGTGCAGAACTCGAATTGCATTACATTACATTCATTACATTACATTGCATTGCATTGCATAAGCGTTATGACGGAGTAATATTTCCAAATTTGCGTTTGAAGCGTTCTTTGTTTACTTTCGTGGAGAGTGACCTAAGAATTGTGCTAATACACACTTTATGAGGTAAGTTTATGATAATGTAGAACGTTCTCTCAAAACAATAGTTTAAGTATTAACGCCAACGCCCTGCAGATTATTGCTATATTTTAGTGCACGAAATGGTATGAGCGACAAAAATTCTCTTTAAATCATACCCAATTTTACTCTGATATTAAATATCTAGAAGGTAGGACACTCGCAATCTTTTTAACTAACGGAAGTGGTACTAGAGTACCTTGGGCCCGGCTCGCTAGTTCAGTAATTGTAACGCGCGAGAAGACCGGGACCCTGCTGGTCCCGGCCTTCGCGCTCTTTACAATTACTGAATTAGCGAGCCAGGCCCAAAGTAAATAATTCACTTCCGTTGGTTGAATAGATGGCGAGTGTCCTACCTTCTAAATCTTTAATATCTGAGTACAATTGGTTATGAAAGAGGCGTTTCTCGTTCATACCACAAAGTGCCTGTGATATTGTTTACATCATTTTCGAACACACTTCGTATTTCCATAAGTGGATATATTGATTACACATTTCAGATTCTGAAGTCGTTCATTTCAAGAGTCATTTCCTCCGCCATATTGCCAGTCAAATGATCTGTTTGAATAGCATGCTCAATGTATTTATCCCGTCAACACAGTGTGTATGTGCCGTGAAACATTATTCATATCCTGTCTATACGACCTAATCACGTATGAATATGTGCGGTTCGATTCTCCGATTTTTAGGATGCGGCTGGGGTTATTTTTCGCATTTTAAAGCTATTTGTATTGACGGGATAAATAGAATAGTAGGTTAGTGCCGTAAATGGGAAACAATATCTGGCGCGGCGCGGCACGGAAATGATACCGCAGAGCCTTGTCCATCCTGTTTCCTAAGCCTTGCCAGATATTTTTCGCATTCATGGCACTAACCTACAATGCTCTATATATGCGTTCAGTGGCGGTTTTTGGTTTCTATGTCAATTTGTATTTCTCTGATTTTCAACTACTTTCCCGACATACTTAGTGAAATAAAGTCAATTTTACCGTCCCTGCTATGCGCATGTGTTGCGCACCACCAACACAACCGCATGCGCTTACTGTCTGTTTCACGAAACCTGCCCAAATTTTACAGCTATATAAGCAATGCAAAAACAGTATTCTTTTCGATAATATGAAATTAAAGCAAAATTTAAGAACGAGCCTTCTTTTTATTTCGTGAAATTTGGTCAAATATTGGTTTTATTACGAAATTTAACATGGGGAAAAAAGATGTAAAGGCGTGTGGGAGGAGTCAAAAAACGAAAAAAATTGGAAATTGACTCCGAAACCTGACTAGATAGCTTGTAAATGATCCAACTAAGAAACCAAAAGTTAAATTTTAAAAATCGGTCCAATATTTCTGAAATTCTAAAACATTTCCCCATGTTAAATCCCCATAGACATCTTCACTCCGTGAAGATGTCTATGGGGATTTAACATGGGGAAATTGCTTTTTTCGCAATAAAATCAATATTTGACCAAATTTCACGAAATAAAAAGAAGGCTCATTCTTAAATTTTCCTTTAATTTAATATCATCGAAACAAATATTGTTTTTGAATTGTTTATATGGCCGCAAAATTTGGGCAGCTTTCGAGAAACAGACAGTAGCTTACCAACATTTGTTAATTAGTTTGTTTCGAAATACTTGAATATTGTGCTTTAAATCACGCATTCTATTATGACAAGCAATACAAAATGTTAACAGGCTACAGGAGTGTGTTAGTTAATCAGGAGCTACGCTGGTCATATATCCCATGAGCCATAGTTCTCCTGTCACAGTCACGTCCATAACCCGGGATTATTACATTTCTAGCCAGTATAGTTTCTGCTCACCTTTCACATTCATAGAGCCAGATATTGTTTGCCGGTATTCGCCATAATGAATGCATAATTCCCGGACCGAATACCGTAATGCGTGTCTGCACGGGAAGATCTGGATCTACACTGGTTTACAAGGGAAATAAGCCGGATTTTGTCAAATCCTGGTCAAAGTCATGTAATAACGAGCATCTAATTTATTTATAGAACAAAAACATAGACGTGACATGATTTGAAAAGTTCTAAATTGTGTTTGGATACCCGCAGTTTGATACATAAACACAATAATTAGGACATACGTATATGCATTCATGATGACGACATAAACTATTGGATTGTATACGTGAATGAAGTAAGTGATATTTTTAAATTAAATGTTTCTATATTTAAACATATATATATGCCAATTGGGTGTTTTGGCCCATTTCTACTGTTTTTTATATTTTATATATATTTATATACGTTTGTACATAAATATATAGTTGTTTTGTATGCTGATATAAAAATACTAAACCATTTTACTGTTTTAGGCTTCTTAGCCCCTGTGGCTAGGGATTTGCCAAAACAATGCTTGTTGTACAAACTTATATAGTTGTTTTGTACGAAAACGATAATCTTCAGCAATATATATGCAATGAACCACGAAACCGTAATATCACAATTGGCAGACTCTTGTCTGGTTTCACTATTTTATAGTATCTCTCTTTTAATCTTACTTTATGTGCTCCACATTGAACACAGACTTGATATTTTGCATAAGTGCCTTTACCACACTGTAAGAAACGTTTTACTTCACTTTTGTTCATTAGGTAGTTATGCAGTTTGCAATATTTTGATTTTTTTTGTAGGGTTAGAATGACACGTTCATGGTCGCCAACTTTTTTGAATGCGCATTCCATGTATTACTTACATTATTTATTTTTTATTTGTTAAAATAAATATATTAGACAAATAAATTTATAAAATAATGATATAAAATTCTTCAAAGATGAAGGCGGTGGAGAAAGAAAATATGTCGTTGGACAAAACCATGGAGAACAAAGTGCTGTTCTTGATAGAAATAAAGTAGATGAATTTTATAATAAAAAAACTTCTTATTTGCAAACTTGGATTGAGAAATTGACAAATACAGCATCCGGTTTAGAGATTGAACACTGCACTACACTATACTTAAACATTGTAAAATATGAACCACTCAAAGGCTCTTCATACATACCTTTACCCAAAGCATTGGCAAATAAAAAAGCAATATGAAATGTGAAAAATTAAGACGATAAATGCTTATTGCACGCAATAAACTCTGATCTTAATCCTGCTTCAGACCATTCTGACAGATTATCAAAATATCCTAATTATTTACTTTACTTAAAAGCTGAAGGTATTGACACCCCCACACCAATATCTCAAATATTAAAATTAGGGAAAGAAAACAACCTGGAAATTAATGTGTATGGATATACAATATCAAAGACAGAGAAAATAAGCATATTCCCATATTACATACCAGACCAACCCAAATAAATGCAAATACATGTAATTAATTTACTTTTGATATCACAAGCTGTAGAAGTTGATACTGATGAAGAAGTTGATCCTGATGAAGAAGTTGATACTGATGAAGAAGGAATTATAGATGAAAATGACCCTGATGCGTTCTATCCTGAAGAACCAAAGAAAGAAACGCAATACCATTAGTGTTGGATTAAAAATCTAAACAGACTACTCTATGACCAAAACAAACATCATGGAAAAACCTATTTCTACGACCGCTGTATTTACGGTTTTACAAAAGAAGACTTACTACTCAAACATAAAGAAGATTGTGAAGGCATCAACAAAACTGCAACAAGAATAGAAATTCCCCAAAATGATAAAAACCACATCAAATTCAAGTATAACCCTTGATCGCTGAGACTGTTTCCTCTCGGGAGTTGACTGTTCCATTTGAACAATTGGCGCATCCAGCGTAGTTTCACTGGTGCCCGCGTCAATATCATCAGGGTCATACGTTTCATTATCATAATGTATAAAGTCTCCTTCTCCACCTTCAGCCATTAATTATTTTTTTATTATTATTTTGAAGTATATAATTCATAAATAAAAAGAAATGACTACATATGGTAGAAAACTTAATCGTTATAGACATTTAAAGAACCACTCGGAGTAAAAGGAATAAGATAATCAATTACAATAACAAATAATCCATCTACCATTGATACAAATCTACAGCTTTTTGTGCGGTTTCCAAATTTAGGATCAAACGATTTGATTGTGCCTGGGACAGTTCGTTTATCTTTTGCAATAGCATTAACATCCACTGATGACGATCGCAGAGTTGTTCAAAATCTCGGACTTGCGATGTCAAGAAAAGAACTATTAAAATAACTGGTAATGAAATTATGTCCGTTGACGATTCAGATGTGTATTACATCTATCTCGATCTATAAACTTATAATTAACTCTTAAAAGGCCAAAACCGGAGATTATCGTCTGCTTTTTTCATTTTTCAGATATGTTTTAACAATGCACATGTTGGACAGCACATGATAATTGTCTACATTGGAGACAATTATCATGTGCTTACACAATAGTTTTCATTACGTACAAGAAAATGTGGCCTGTCGGCACACGAATTTCACAGGGTGGCAGATTTATTTTCGAAACTCCGGCGAACTTGTGACGGACGGACACACGGACACACTGTCCAAATATGATATGCCACCGGCTCTACAGAGACCGGTGGCAAACTAAAATTAAACAAGAAATGCGTCTGTCGAACGCGGATGCCACCTGCAGCATATTTGAGAAACTGTGACAAAGTGGTTAACAGAAAAGTGTGACACCGTTTCTTCGAAACCCGGTGGCATAAAACAGACGACAAAGTGGAATTCAGCATTGTCAGGGTTAGTCATGCATCCAGACGTGAATACCGGCGCAGCATTTAATCCCGCCCCCATCGTTTTTACCGCGAATATTATGGAACATCTGATTGGCTGACTGAACGTATGAACCCATTAATTAGATAACCGACCCTGACTGGCACTTGGGTCAGCCTAGACTGACCATGCTTATAATTTCGGCGGCTTGTCTCGCTTTCCGTTTTGACTGCGGAACACCGGATTTTACTCAGGCATGTATACGTTAGTTATAGTCTGTTTCACAAAAGCTGCCCAAATTTTACGGCCATATAAACAATTCAAAAACAATATTTTTTTCGATAGTATTAAATTAAAGGAAAATTTAAGAATGAGCCTTCTTTTTATTTCGTGAAATTCGGTCAAATATTGGTTTTATTACGAAAAATTGATTTGTCTATGGGAATTTAACATGGGGGAAAAAGAGGTAAAGGAGTGTGGGATTAGTCACAAAAAATGAAAAAAAAATGGAAATTGACTCCGAAACCTAGCTAGATAGCTTGGATATGATCTAACTAAGAAAACAAAAGTTAAATTTTAAAAATCGGTCCAGTATTTCTAAAATTAAAAAAAAATTCCTCATATTAAATCCCCATAGACATCTTCACTCCGTGAAGATGTCTATGGGGATTTAACATGGGGAAATTTTGTTTTCGCAATAAAATCAATATTTGACCAAATTTCACGAAATAAAAAGAAGGCTCATTCTTAATTTTTCCTTTAATTTAATATTATCAAAAGAAATCTTGTTTTTGAATTGTTTATATAGCCGTAAAATGTGGGCAGCTTTCGTGAAACAGACAGTAGTTTTGCTTAGGGCCAACCCTACATACAAGTATGATGATAATCGTACCTACATGCATCGCTACTGTAAGGTGGGCGTCATTTGCGCGTGATGAATTTCATATGTACTATTTTGTCATTTGGGACTTTCTTTCTAGTTTGCACTGTTTCCGATCATGACTTGTGACGTAATGTTTGTCATACATGTATTTAGTATGGTCACCTTTTAACTCGTTTGTTTATATTTTTTCAGAGGATATGACACTACAGGAATACGTTAATCTATTTGATGGAACGAACGTTTATTTCTGATTCCTGATCCGTAAGGAAGACAAATGATAGTTGGTAACGACACATGTGTATGCATGAACACCATGTCCGACTGTTTAAGGTCGATTTCACTGAACTGTTTTGTTACTTGGCAAAGCGTGCATGTATGTCTAGACAATCTGCTTTATTGTGCATGCCCCACATGAAAATATAATATTTAGTACTTATTCATTGTTTGCATAAAACAACTGTATTTGTGGATGAGACTGGAAAAACGGGGCTTATGGGGTATGCCACCAGTGTAGTATGCACATTCGTGTAGTCTGATCAAGGTCTACATCGTTCGCTATTCAATGAATGAACGCCCGTCATGTTTCTAAAGCAACATACATTGTATATTGTTATTAGCCTAAATAGGTGTTATATTTGATCAAGAAGTATAAATCGCATAAACCCAATGTTGCCAGTCACAGTCACAAGTATGTTCCTATTTTTGTTTGCAATAGCTGTTTCAATCACTAAGCAACTAACTAATATTTAACAAGAATGTGTGTCTAACCATGATTCCTTGGTGTAAGAGTCATGTCAGTTCCTGTGTATTACACGTGCCGCAGTTATAGAGAATAGTAGGTTAGTGCCGTGAATGGGACAAAATATCCGGCAAGGCTCAAGAATTTCTTTATTTCTCATCAGAAGTATATGTTGTGACCACTCATTTGAACCGTCTCGCTGAGACGGTTCAAATGAGTGGTCACAACATATACTTTGGTTCACAAATAAGGAAAATAGATAGAGAATAGTAGGTTAGTGCCGTGAATGGGAAAAGATATCTGGCAAGGCTCAGGAAACGGGATGGGCGAGGCTCTGCCGAGCACATCCCGTTTCCGTGCCGCGCCAGATATTTTTTCCCATTCACGGCACTAACCTACTATTCTATTTATCCCGTCAACACCTACAAATGGCTGTAAAATGGAAAAATTGTATTGACTGGATATCAAAAATGTTTCACGGCACCGTGTTTCACGGCACATACGCACTGTGTTGACGGGATAAATGGTATACTTCAGAGAGTCTGTTAACTTGACATATTTTTGGAATATTAACATTGTGACAATTAACCGTCAATAGGAACAATTCGTAAACCTAACTGCATTTTATGACCAAGTTCATAGTGAAAAATGCTTTTTTCAGAACGAAAATATTATGAACCTTTTCATATTGACCTCATTACATGTATGTGATGAACAACGAGAATATAATTGGCAAGTTTCGTAAGTGCGCTTTATGATTTCATAGTGACGCTTATGAACATTTTCTTTGCTACTAATGTTTGTCAGAGAACGGAAATATTATGCAAATTTTCATAGCACTAATGTTTGTTTGAGAACGGGAATGTTAGAACAATTTTCATAGCGGCTACAATATGTGGGAGCGATGGTACGTTTTATGAAAATTTTCATAGCGACTAATATTTGTCTGAAAACAGTAATGTTATGAACATTTTCATATCGACTTCAATATGTGAGAGTGATAGAACGGTTTATGAACATTTTCATACTGAGAGGTATTTTACATTTTATGAAATTTTTCATAGTGAGAGTGATATTACGCTTTATGAAAATTTTCATAGCGAAAGGTGTATTACATTTTATGAAAATATTCATTATGAGAGTGATATTACGTTTTATGAAAATTTTCATTGCTAGAGGTATATTAAATTTTATGAAAATTTCCATAGTGAGAGTGATATTACGCTTTATAAATTTTCATAGCGAGAGGTATATTACATTTAATGAAATTTTCATAGTGACAGCCAAATTACGCTTTATGAAAATGTTCATAGTGAGACGGATATTACGCTTTATGAACATTTTCATAGTGAGACGGATAGTACGATTTATGGACATTTTCATAATGATTGTTTATCTGAGAACGGTATTTTATGAAAATGTTCATAGTGACTTCAATATCTTCAATATCTGAATAACAACGGTAGTTGACCAGGGCCCGGTTGTTCAAAACATCAGTTAGCTTAACGGACTGTTAAATCCTTAACTGAATGGTTAAAATCTCTGTTAAAACAGAGATTTTAACCATTCAGTTAAGGATTTAACAGTCCGTTAAGCTAACGGATGTTTTGAGTAACCGGGCCCTGGTGAGCAATTCTTATGAAAATGTTCATAACGCTTGAAGGCTAAGGAGATTGTAGAGAGAAGCACTCTATAAAAATCGTTCATGGTGACATCAGCCGTCGGCTACTAAAATGTGGTGAAATATTATGATAATTTTCATAGTCACGTCCAGTCTGAACTTTTCATAACCTCCTTATGCATATGGGGTCGTTATTTTGAGCAACTGGAATTGCTCAAACAGAACTGGAGCCTGTTATAAGTATAAATAAATAAAATATTTATGTATACTTTTATGGCATCAATTTAACTAGGGGCCTTCTGTTTTTCACTCATCCATGCCTCTCGGCTGTCTGTCTCTGTCTGACTGTCTGGCGTTCATCCTTCTGTGTGTGTATTGGTCTGTGCGTGCATCTGGATTAAAGTCTTTAACAAAAATGTTGTGGGGCCATGTTGTTGAAAAAAATTTAAATTGTATTTGTTAGTCTGTTTGTCTGTCAGATTGCGTTTTAAATGCAATACATACAGGGGACTAAAGTGTACTTCATGGATTATCTGACCATTTAGATTGAATTATACCATTTCTTGACATGTTATTTGTACATTGTAACTCGTAAAACATTTAAACTACAATACAGAGTTCAAGCTTGCTTTGTAATATCATGAATCCTTGTGGTATGTATATCCGTTTTTAATGACATGATATGTTATATTTTCATAAAAATATCTTATTGCTGGAATTAGATATGATCTTGAATTGGCAATACATATTAAAATGGCGTACATGTACCATATAATAATACCATATATGTGTAAGTCACATTGATCAAAAATTGCGTCACTGTGTACACTGTGTACAATTTGGCTTTTAACTATTTAATCACACTTTACATGCATGGGTTTAAAGGTGGTTTGCCTCAAATTATATAGAATGCCATTTTTACGGACATTAAGCAGGTACCTAATTCTGTTACTATTCCACATGCTTTTAACATTGAAAGTGTCTGTTTTCATACGCCCGTTTGAAAACACAGGACGTATTATGTATTCATCTTGTACGGGCGGGCGGGTGGGCACAGCTTGTCCACGCAATAACTAGAGGTCTACTTGACGGATTGTAACCAACGTTGGTATACATGTTTATCACGGCAAGACAAAGAAGCATGTTGACTTTGAAACATTTCCGATGACATATCTCCCCTTGGCGGCCATTTTTAATTGTCTCACTCTGTATCCTTGTCCACGCAATAACTCAAGTTCTACTTCACCGATCGAAATCCAATTCGGTATACCTGTTTACCATGGCAAGACAAAGAAACCTATTGATTTTGAAAAATGTCCGATACTTATCTCCCCTTGGCGGCCATTTTTAATTTTCGCACTCTGTATCCTTTTCCACGCAATAACTCAAGTTCTACTTTTTGAAAAATGTCCGATACTTATCTCCCCTTGGCGGCCATTTTTAATTTTCGCACTCTGTATCCTTTTCCACGCAATAACTCAAGTTCTACTTCACCGATCGAAATTTTCAATACATGTTTATCATGGCAAGACAAAGAAGCCTATTGATTTTGAAAAATGTCCGATACTTATCTCCCCTTGGCGGCCATTTTTAATTTTCGCACTCCGTATCCTTGTCCACACAATAAGTCTAGTTTTACTTGACGGATCGTAACCAAATTCGGTTTACATGTTTATCACGTCAATATGAGTTATCTCCCCTTGTTGACTGGCCTTGCCTCTACGGGCGTATATTGTGATATTCGGCACTCTTGGTATACATTATAAACTGATACATGTATTTTAATTCTGTGTTAGTAGTGGTGAGCATCAGTTCATGTACATTTTAAATCAGTGCGATTATTTTTTGATTATTTAAATAAACTAGAAATGTGGCCTGTCGGCACACGAATACCCCCACTGGCAGCCAAAGAAAACGAGGCATTTTTTATTATAAGCCATTTAGCCGAGCGTTAAGGTTTCAAACGCATCAAGTCTGCGACCTTGACCTGGGCATAGTGTGATAATCCATAAATAGGTTTGAGCTTTGACCTTCAACTGTGACCTTGACCTTGGATGTAGGTGCGTGGTTATTGATCGCGACACACCTTCTCATCATGAGAAACATTTGTGCCAAGCCATTTGATAATGCAGGCATCGGTGTAGAAGATATAGAGCGGAAGGGAATTTCAATAGGTTTGACCTTTGACCTTCAACTGTGACCTTGGACGTAGGTGCGTGGTTAGCAATTTGATAATACATGCATCGGTGTAGAAGATATAGAGCGGAAGGTAATTTCAATAGGTTTGACCTTTGACCTTCAACTTTGACCTTGACCTTGGACGTAGGTGCGTGGTTATTGATCGCGACACACCTTCTCATCATGAGAAACATTTGTGCCAAGCCATTTGGGAATTTCAATATTTTTGAGTTTTGACCTTCAACTGTGACCTTGACCTTGGACGTAGTTATTGATCGCGACACACCTTCTCATCATGAGAAACATTTGGGCCAAGCCATTTAATAATCCATGCTTCGGTGTAGAAGATATAGAGCGGAAGGGAATTTCAATAGGATTGACCTTTGACCTTCAACTGTTACCTTGACCTTGGACGTAGGTGCGTAGTTATTGATCTTCTCATCATGAGAAACATTTGTGCCAAGCCATTTGATAATCCATGCATCGGTGTAGAAGATATAGAGCGGGATGGAATTTCGATAGGTTTGACCTTTGACCTTCAACTGTGACCTTGACCTTGGACGTAGGTGCGTGGTTATTGATCGTGACACACCTTCTCATCATGAAAAATATTTGTGCCAAGGCATTTGATAATCCATGCATGGGTGTAGAAGATATAGAGCGGAAGGGAATTTCCAACATACCGACCGACCGACCGACCGACAAGCTGACTCCTATATACCCCCAACAAACTTTGTTTGTGGGGGTATAATTATGTGTACAAACTTAATTATGACTGAACAATTATTATTCACCAGAAAATGCACGAACACATATTGATTTCTTTTGAATAAATATTTATTTTTATACTTTATTATTTTCAGAAAACGCGGTTTATGGTTAATATCGTCCCTGACCTCAAAATTATTGATTTCTGTCATACAAATAATGCAAAATAATTCCAATCAGTGGACCAGGTTATAACAAGTAAACCTATTTGTGCTTAATAATATAGGAATGAATGGCCTTTTTGTGGAATTTATCGGGGTATAAACTCGGAAAAGTCGCGGGAATACTGGACGAAGGCCGGAAGGCCTCGTCCAGTATTCCCGCGACTTTTCCAAGTTTATATCCCCGATAAATTTCACAAAAAGGCCATTCATTCCTTATAATTCCAGCATTTGAAATAAATTCATCAAGAAAATGTGTTTATTTTCCGTTTTCTTAAGAATTATTTTAACTGCGCCTGACGGTTACGGAAAGTAGTTCGGTACTGCAGTTTACTGGGATATACATTTTGGACAGAGACTTGCTACGGACCAATCAAATGTTAGGGAATTGTGTAAATATTTTTGTGCTGGAATTATTGATGGTTGAAACAATAAAATATGACCTACAATACATTTTGTATGATTTAACTAAACAAAATGAGATCAGGGGTGATAACTGCATTTTCTGAAAATATTAACAAAAATCAATATTTATTCAAAAGAAATCAAAATTTGTTTGTCCATTTTCTGGTGAATAATCTATACAGATTCCAAGAAATTCTCAATGGACAAAGCGTGCCCAAGGTAAACAACGCGACCCGAGCAGATTTGGAAGACAGTGGGAAGGAGGTATTCTGGGAGCTGCATCTATGTGCCTTTGCCAGCTGTGGACGAACACACAAACCATTTGGTCGATGAGGTTATTATTTCTTGCGTTTTATATAAATGATTGATGCACCTCAAAATGTATTGATTGTGTTAGCAGCTGATCTGTCTACTGAAACAGGCATTTGTTGCTAACATCACAAACAAACTTACCGACATGTGCAGAGGCCTTTTGTATTGCGCCTGCTTGTAGTTGCCACTTTGGCGTCTGTCTGATTATCTAAATACATGAGCATACATAATGTGATGCATTTTAGAATATCGAAATCAACTAACACTAACACGTATGACCTAATGCAGTCGTCACCGTGGGGACAATGTGTGTAAGTGTATCCCCTGGACGAAAGTCGGGGGATACTATGGATTTGACACCGAACATCGTCCGCGTCCGCCGCAGACACTTCTTGTCCGGAGCATAACTCGAACACCCTTTGGAATATTTTCATGAAACTTCACACATGCATAGACAAGGCGAGACAATTGATTCCGCGGAATTATTCTTTACTTATCTCACTTTGTTGTTTCACGCACTGATTTCGTGTCCGGAGCATAACTCGAACACCCTTTGGAATATTTTCATTAAACTTCACACATGCATAGACCACGACCCAAATGTGTGTCGCGCGCAAGAATGACAACTATTGGTTCTTATCTGGAGCCTGACTCTAATACCTAACATATTAGTTTTCTCTCACTATTTTGTTGTTGACTGCGTGTAGGCATGGAGGGGGATACACATGCGCTTGTGGACAAGCGTCAATTTCTAGTTTTTATGTGTAATCCCTTTGTTCGGACCAAATTTTGGAATAATATATTACATGTATATAAAAAATCATGTAAAAAGTAATACAACCTCCAAATATCATTCCGCAGAGTTATTGTGTTACCATCGTCATTAGCGACGCCTTGGTGATGATTACACATTTTGTGTTCGATGTTTTATTTCAGATTGGCTGTCTGACACATGATGTCCACAAGGATGTTATTGTCAAAATACATTCTTTGGTATCAGATGGTGTCAGAAACATAGCTGAAATGAACCGCCACATAACAGCATTTTCTAAGGCGACATTAGAGAAAGGCAAGTATGAAATATTGAGACGTGCGGTGAAGAGAAACAGAAATTATAACACATTTTCATCAACGTTATTAATAATGCACTAAGATTGTGACATTGACCTTGTGGTTAGTGGGTGTATGATGGTCGTAGATTTGTCGCAGCATGATTGTTTGTTTGTTTGTTTGTTGGGATTTAACGGCCTATCAACAGCTAAGGTCATTTAAGGCCGGGTCAATGGGCTTAATACTAAATCCCATATATTACCTGTACAAGTACATGTACATGGTCATGTACAAATGGGGGGGGGGGAAATCCCAAAATCAGAACTGAATATTTACAATAACAAAACTATATAGTCAGCCCTGAAATCAGAATAATCCTGAACTGATACCAGGTCCTCGCCCCACCAGAATCAATCGGCCCCTCCCAAAAGCAGTAGGATCAGTAATACTCTTACTACTTTTATAATGGGCAATAACCCAATTCAACTCCCAGGTCACAACAGAGCCAAAGATAAAAACGTACCTGAGTGCCAAACCAGGCAAATCGTGGAGGAACCCCTACCGTTAATTTACGCCGTGTCGTTCGCCCGACCACCACCCACCGCAGCATGATAGAGAATCATTAGACAAATCAATGATCGTATGGCCGCCACTGTACCCACTGTCAAGGTCACATACTTGGTGCATTAAAAACTTTACAATCCAGATAAATGTATCATAGTTTTTGTTTCCTTGCTCCAGCTCGATTCCTCAGTAATGGCCACCAGGGATTTATCTATATACACAGACTGGGGGCTGTACATGTACGTGTGTGAAGCAGATATCCAGATGGGATCACCAGTTATGGATGACCACCTGAATTAATATATGTTTACAGGCTCATATTCTACAACTGCCTGATGACGTAATTGAGAAAATGTTTACGGAGGTGGTGCTGGCAGACGGGGATATAGCTTATCTTCGCTTGTCACTTGTCTGCTCAAGATTTAAAAGAATCTGTTGCGGCACAGCGTTTAAATCTGAGTGCCATTTGTCTTGGCTTCTGAGTAAGTGTGCATGCATGTGTGTTATGTGTATGTGTTTGTCTTTACTACACACATATTTTCTGAGAATGTCTTTAGTTTGGAATTTCTGATCTTCACGAAACATCATATTGATAAAGTCAACACAGCTATTGAAAGTGGACTTAATCACTGTTCCTGAAATATATGTTCACTCACAAAACCCAGCTTATAGTTTATACCTCATGGGGATTATGAAGTTTCTGTACACCTCCATAATCCAGAAAATATCTTGTAAAACGATGACGAAAATAATTTAATTATGCACAATGAAATTTCACAATTTTCCGAAAACACATGGCATTTCTCATACGTTTTACACACCTGTGTTTATCCATGTATCTATACTTGACATCCAATGTCAAGGTCACCAACAAAATCCGAAATCTGCGTTAAAGTTTTTAAATACCTTATATCTCTGCAGTCCTAAGTCACATTGATTTGAAACTGCATATGATTATTAGTCATGATCCATATAGTCATGCTGTACTCCACTCATGCGGCCCCTGTGCCCAAGGTCAAATGACTTGGAAGTTTGCGTTCCGAAATCTGCGTTAAAGTTTGTATATACCTTATATCTCTGCAGGCTCATATTCTACAACTGCCTGATGACGTAATTGAGAAAATGTTTACGGAGGTGGTGCTGGCAGACGGGGATATAGCTTATCTTCGCTTGTCACTTGTCTGCTCAAGATTTAAAAGAATCTGTTGCGGCACAGCGTTTAAATCTGAGTGCCATTTGTCTTGGCTTCTGAGTAAGTGTGCATGCATATGTGTTATGTGTATGTGTTTGTCTTTACTACACACATATTTTCTGAGAATGTCTTTAGTTTGGAATTTCTGATCTTCACGAAACATCATATTGATAAAGTCAACACAGCTATTGAAAGTGGACTTAATCACTGTTCCTGAAATATATGTTCACTCACAAAACCCAGCTTATAGTTTATACCTCATGGGGATTATGAAGTTTCTGTACACCTCCATAATCCAGAAAATATCTTGTAAAACGATGACGAAAATAATTTAATTATGCACAATGAAATTTCACAATTTTCCGAAAACACATGGCATTTCTCATACGTTTTACACACCTGTGTGTCTATACTTGACATCCAATGTCAAGGTCACCAACACAATCCGAAATCTGCGTTAAAGTTTTTAAATACCTTATATCTCTGCAGTCCTAAGTCACATTGATTTGAAACTGCATATGATTATTAGTCATGATCCATATAGTCATGCTGTACTCCACTCATGCGGCCCCTGTGCCCAAGGTCAAATGACTTGGAAGTTTGCGTTCCGAAATCTGAGTTAAAGTTTGTATATACCTTATATCTCTGCAGTCCTAAGTCACATTGACTTGAAACTTTATATGCTTCTTAGTCATCATCAATATATTCATTCTGTGTCCCACTCATGTGGCCCCTGTGCCCCTATGTCAAGGGCAAATGACTTAGAAGTTTGCGTTAAAGTTTCTGTCAAAATTTGCGTTAAAGTTTTCACATTGTACCTACTATCTCTGTAACCGTCAGTCAGATTTCCTTGAAACTTTGTATGCTTATTGGACATCAAACTTCAAATAAATACACTCTGAGACCATCAAAACCCTCGGCGGGCTCGACATGCGGGCCGCGGCCATCCTCGTTAAATAAACTATGTCTACTACTTAAGTACTTAAGCCATAGTCATTTAAGGGTGCACATAGACATGTGGATATTACCGGGACCTACATGAACTAGATATTCCGCAAGAATCACCAGGTATGGCCCACTATCAACGAGATATCCAGTAAGAATCACCAGTTACAGCCCACTAGGATCTATACACACATATATGTGGACTGTACCGGGACCTACATGAACGAGATATCACGTAAGAATCACCAGCTATAGCCCGCTAGGATCTATACATACAGATATGTGGACTGTACCAGGACCTACATGAACGAGATATCCAGTAAGCATCATCAGTTATAGCCCAATAGGGACCTACATGAACGAGATATCCAATAAGCATCAACAGCTATAGCCCACTAGCATCTATATACACAGACATGTGGACTGTACCGGGACCTACATGAACGAGATATCCAGTAAGAATCACCAGTTATAGCCCACTAGCATATATACACACATACATGTGGACTGTACCAGCACCTACATGAACCAGATATACAGTAAGCATCATCAGCTATAGCCCACTAGCATATATACACATAGACATGTGGACTGTACCAGGACCTACATGAACGAGATATCCAGTAAGAAACACCAGTTATAGCGAACTAGGATCTATACACGTAGACATTTGGTCTGTACCAGGACCTACATGAACGAGATATCCAGTAAGAATCACCAGTTATAGACAACTAGGATCTATACACACATATATGGGGACTGTACCGGGATCTACATGAACGAGATATCCAGTAAGAATCATCAGTTATAGCCCACTAGGATCTATACACACATATATGTGGACTACACCGGGACCTACATGAACGAGATATCCAGTAAGCATCATCAGCTATAGCCAAATAGGATATATAAACACAGACATGTGGACTGTACCAGGACCTACATGAACGAGATATCCAGTAAGAACCACCAGTTATAGCCTTCTATGATCTATACACATAGAAATGTGGACTGTACCAGGACCTACATGCACGAGATATACAGTAAGAATCACCAGTTATAGCCCACTAGGATCTATACACACATATATGTGGACTGTACCGGGACCTACATGAACGAGATATCCAGTAAGCATCATCAGCTATAGCCAACTAGGATCTATACACACAGACATGTTGACTGTACCATAACCTACATGAACAAGATATCCAGTAACAATCACCAGTTTTAGCTCACTAGTATCTGTGGATTGTACAGGGGCCTACATGAACCAGATATCCAGTAAGCATCATCAGCTATAGCCCACTAGCATCGCATCTATACACATATACATGTGGACTGTACCAGGACCTTCTTGATCGAGATATCCAGTAATAGTTATAGTTATAGCCCACTAGGATCTATACATACAGATATGTGGACTGTACCGGGATCTACATGAACGAGACATCCAGTAAGCATCATCAGCTATAGCCCACTAGGATCTATACACACAGACCTGTGGATTGTACCGGGACCTACATGAACGAGATATCCAGTAAGAACCACCAACTGTAGCCCACTAGCATCTATACACACAGACATGTGGACTGTACCTGGACCTACCTGAACCAGATATCCGGTAAGAACCACCAGTTATAGCCAACTAGGATATATACACGCAGGCCTGTGGATTGTACCGGGACCTACATGAACGAGATATCCAGTAAGAAACACCAGCTGTAGCCCACTAACTTCTATACACATAGACATGTGGACTGTACCAGGACCTACATGAACGAGATATCCAGTACGAATCACCAGTTATAGCCCAATAGGATCTATGCACACAGACATGTGGATTGTACCAGGACCTCCATGAACGAGATATCCAGTAAGAATCACCAGTTATAGCCCACTAGCATCTAAACAAACAAACATGTGGACTGTACCTGGACCTACATGAAGGAGATATCCAGTAAGAACCACCAGTTATAGCCAACTAGGATATATACACATATACATGTGGACTGTACTGGGACCAACATGAACGAGATATCCAGTAAGAATAACCAGTTATAGCCCGCTAGCATCTATACACATAGACATGTGGATTGTACCGGGACCTACATGAACGAGATATCCAGTACGAACTACCAGTTAAAGCCAACTAGGATATATACACATATACTTGTGGACTGTACCAGGACCTACATGAAAGAGATATCCAGTAATAATCACCAGTTATAGCCCACTAGGATCTATACACACATATATGTGGACTGTATCGGGACCTACATGAACGAGATATCCAGTAAGAAATCACAGCTGTAGCCCACTAGCATCTATACACACAGACATGTGGACTGTACCAGGACCTACATGAATGAGATATCCAGTTAGAATCAATAGTTATAGCCCACTAGGATATATACACATAGACATGTGGACTGTATCAGTACCTACCTGAACGAGATATCCAGTAAGAACCACCAGTTATAGCCAACTAGCATATATACAGACAGACATGTGGACTGTACCTGGACCGACATGAACGAGATATCCAGTAAGAATCACCAGTTATAGCCCGCTAGCATCTATACACATAGACATGTGGATTGTACCGGGACCTACATGAACGAGATATCCAGTAAGACACACCAGCTGTAGCCCACTAGCATCTATACACATAGACATGTGGACTGTACCAGGACCTACATGAACGAGATATCCAGTAAGAATCACCAGTTATAGCCCACAAGGTTATATACACATAGACATGTGGACTGTACCAGGACCTACATGAACGAGATATCCAGTAAGAACTACCAGTTATAGCCAACTAGGATATATACACATATACTTGTGGACTGTACCAGGACCTACATGAACGAGATATCCAGTAATAATCACCAGTTATAGCCCACTAGGATCTATACACACATATATGTAGCATTTAATTTAAAAGAAAAACACTGCGGAAACCTGTTGGGTCTATTTGATGTACACGGAGTTTCCCCGCCGTGGCCAACAAATGTACCCCATAATTTGGAGGATATGACAAGGTTGGATTTTTCTTTCTTAGGAGTAAGTGAACCTATTGTTTAGTTCATGCAGAAACCAGTACAGACTGGCTGCAGGTCATGTACATAGTGGGTCCCACAACATCCATACGAATAGTGAAAGTGGAGGAGACTGGCCTTATTGGATGGCATTCGGTTAAATTATATAGTAAAACTATTTGGTGGTGTCTAACATGAACGAGATATCCAGTAAGCATCATCAGCTATAGCCCACTAGCATATATACACATAGACATGTGGACTGTACCAGGACCTACATGAACGAGATATCCAGTAAGAATCACCAGTTATAGCCCTCTAGCATATATACAGACGGATATATGTACTGTACCGGGACCTACATGAACCAGTATTCAGCATAAATCAGCAGACCAATATATCTATATATGTTTTCATTTTGAGAACATACTCCACTTTTTGTGTAGTCCGATGTGTTATAAATATATTTGTTTTACTGGTTTCTATGGACTGTTGTTTTTTATGTTTTCATTTTATTCATTAGCCCACCATGCTCCTTACTTCATTGCATTTTACAGCTACGACTCCCAGATGAGACATCGGTCTCGTGCCTATTTTTCAATGTCTACCTGTCCTCGCTGTCTTTTCAGCAAAGACAGCTGAAAAGTCAGCGGCGGATTTTCAGACATACCACAACGGCGAGAGGCGGAGTTAAACTATCACGCGTTGTATGACGTTTTCCTACGGTAACGTCTACACCTCGCCGAACTAGATATATTATAGCATTAACCCACTTAAACGCTGATAAATGGCTGAAAAGAAGTATAATCTTAAAATGTGATTTTCATATAATAAATATACCGTGTATTCATCCATCTCTGACTTCAAAACGTTGATAATTGCTGTTTTTCTTGAGTTTCAACACAACAAATATTCTTCGTGAAATTCTGCCAGACCCGAGTAGGGAATCCCGAGGAAATACCGTAGCTGACTTTGCGACGTCATTATCTCGAGACGACGTCAGATTCCCGAAGACAGGTTTTCTCGTGACGCGGCTCATATATCATTGATGACTGTTCAGCTACAAAGCAATTAACTAAGAACAAAGATATGCTGTCACAGCCCGCATTCTCTGGGCGACATGCGAAGCAAAGCGTTTTGGTTATATCACAGAGATATAATTCAGTGTTAAAAGACTTAAGAGAACAGACGAAATGGCTGTGTATGTTTTATACGAAAGATAGAGGTAGTTTTGAGGACTGTTTGAGAGAAAATGATGTCATTCCGACTCTGAAAGAAAGAAACAAACACTTTTTATAAGTTGCTTAAATAATGCTGAAAATTGCTTAGCATTACTTAAAATTACTTATTTTACTTGATTTAACTTTAACTGAATGTTAATTTGATTCAACTTGATTTAACTAAGCAATTCCTAGATAACAATGTTAAGCATTGATCGGTAAATAGGTATTGCTTAGCATTGCTGAGCAATTTTAAGCAAATATATCTTAAATAATAGTAGTAATATATAAAATGTTGATATTCATACCATTATTGATTATTATATTTGGATCGGTTTATTTCAAAATTAAATTTATATTGTGCAAAATAAAAATGGAATGTGAGAAACTTATAAAACAACTGAGTGATGATAAAGTATACAATGATATTGATGTACGTGAAGTAAATAATGACCACTTAAAACACCGGTTATCTGCGAATATTTCAGGCGGGAAAGCTGCCCAATATTTACGTCAAGATATCACTATTTCACACTAGAAGAGTTGCCAAATGGACAAGTATTAAAATTGTATAATATATATGAAAGAAGACTGGGTGCTTCTATGACAAAACCTCTTGGTAATACTAGTTTGAATATGTATGCTATACTAGCTGGTAAAGTCCTACCTATACAAGAAGAAAATCATACTAAACTCGTAGCCGATTTAGAAGATGACCCATTTGTTGAACATGCATTGACTAATACTTGCTGTGAGTTATATTTTAGTTTCTGGCGCCTAGTACTACAATGATAACAACACATAAATAATGCCAATTTAAAAATATAAATGATATAAATAAAAATAATGGAGACGGAGAACACACAACAGATTCCTGAAGAAGAAATTCCAGAACGAAAAGAGGAGATACAACAAGTAACAAAGAAACCAAAACGGGTGGAAGCTGGCAAAAAGGGTGCTGCTGTGCGTGAAGCCAAACAAGAAAGTCTATTAAATATGATACATAAGAATGAAATAGACATATTTTATAGCAGGAATGTGTCTAGCTGCCGGTGTTGTGTTTGGCTGGAAATTGCTCAATCGAAATAAGATTGTAACAAGGGAACCTGAAATGCCTAGTGTCGGTGATGTAAAACACAATCCACATTTTATGGAGTAAACAATTAATTAAATTAAATTAAATGATATATAAATAATAAGAAAAAGCTAATGATGTAGATGAGGCTATACGAGAATATAATGCTGTCACTGCTCCAGTTTCGGGCGCACAACGATCACAATCGTTTGGGAGAGTGCCAGTATTGAGTGATTGTTATACACTTTCACAGAGTCAAAAGGATAGAGAAATTGTGTTTATTGTTGGCGGAATGGCGGTTATTGGGTTCATTGCGTATAGATTGGCTTAATTTTAATGCTGGCGCCAATGCCAACTTACATGTTTCGGGAGATGGCGACGTAAACAAAATTCAGGTGGAGTGCAGTTCGCAAGTCCATTCGCCCCCTGCTATATATTCTCTACTTTACGCATTCTATAATATTAAACGTTACGTATTTTAGCTTTGTAAAAGCATATGCTTCCGCCAGGATTAACAACAAAAGCAACAGTGGAACTTATAAAGAATACACCAAGCCACGGTCTGCCAAATATGGAGATCCGTCATCTTGTCCTAGTTTCGCCAGAACGAGACTTCGGGTAAACGAACCCACGCGATAGTGAAAATAGAAGAAATTGTGCACTTCTATTCGGTGTGTTTAATGTAAGTTTAGATGCGATTTCACTCGCTACATTAGTGCAGTTTTATAAATAAACCATACATGCAATTCCTGCTAACAATGTACATTTTCAAATACTAACCTCGATTGCCCATCTTTAACAACTATTTACTTGTTCACATGACATTGTACCACCGTATTTACTTACATGCAACTTTAAAAACATAATATATTTACTATAATACACACTACTATACATATTTGGAACGGTTGCGTTACAGGTTCACTTTTGTGATGTTTATTGTTTTGCAAATAGAAATGTAATTTCAATTATTATGGTCAATACCTCATGTGGCGATTGTGATTGACATTGATATATAATAATAATTGTGACCGGCATATGTTACACATGAGCAAATTACAAAAGTTACCTAACAGCAATCAAAGTCTTATTGTGTACCCTTACTTGGGGATTTTTTGTCACATCTCTATGTACATCAGTTGTTTCTGTCAAAATGTTCCGGGTTTATACGTGTACAAAGTGTTGTGCGTTGCGTATCCGTGGAGTTTCCGTTAGTTGCGTTTCAAACCGTGTGTCGTCTACGTGTAATACGTTTTCGGCCATGCGTTGCGTTTCCCCACTCATGCGCATGCGCGAAAGTCGAACAAACCGTGTTCAACGCATTGAGTTTCAAAAGCGTGTAATCCGTGTACAACGGTTGTAAACGTATACAACGGTTGTAAACAACGCATTGAGTTTCAAAAGCGTGTAATCCGTGTACAACGGTTGTAAACGTATACAACGGTTGTAAACGTATACAACGCTAAGGTAAACCGTTTAAACGATTTAACGCTTTCTTTGACGAACGGTTACACGCATCTACATGTACACAGCACCGTACAGATGAAACCGTGTTATACGTATAACACGTTTCCACGGGTTTTAACGCATTACACGTTTTGGTATGCCAACCGTGTATCGCGTAGAATGCGCATGCTCAGATCGTTCTTCGTGTGTGTATATATACTTCTAGACTCACTGCAGGGCTTCTAACATTTTCAGTTTTCCGGTTCTGGACCGATTTGTGAACTCTCAGATCGATTGAGATTTGAAAACTACTCTTAAAAATCGGTCCGAGAAGTAATTTATGACACATATCCGCGGGCCATATCCGTGTTAAACCAGTGTGCAGCTCGCTGTGTATTCAGTTTCTCCAAATATCGATTAATCTTAACACAAGCGTGGGACAGGTGTATAGCGGATTAGTGACTGAAATAGACTGGCTTCAGCGTAAACTGAGATACGAGAGTTCCTAGACTCGCCATTTCTGATGATGTTAAAATAAAATAAATAAACCATGCACTGTGTTTATCTGTGTTCGTAATATTTAACCCCAAGTAACGGACACGGACTATTGGCCCGGGCTATTCCATATTAAGTTAGGAACTGTTACATTACGCTGTATTAGGGGTCATTTTTGTGTATATAAAATGTACATAGGAATGCCGCAGATCCTGATGAGCCGGCTCACGTGATCTACAATTCGCAAACATTTTGATAAACGACAAGGTACATCTGTCGTGTTAAAAGCGTGACTCATTAGGCATCAGGGATTAGGGATCAATTGAAGTGCTAAATCACACGGCCGATGTACTTCGAACTCGATCTGAGGGTATGTATTCGCGATATTTTAAAAGGGACGAAACAAGGACGCCTCGAAGCGATCAGAGGTATTTGCGTTAAAACGTGTAACCGTTGTACACGTTTCAACGCTTTCTATCGCTTTCTATTCATATAGCTACACGCTTCCAGGTAAAGCGTTGTACACGTTTCAACTCTTTCACCTCGCTGTATATGTATACGCCAAAGCGTGTTATATGCCTTGAAGCTAAACGTATTACACGCTTTAAAACTTAACGGTTCGACAATGTGTATTACACGTATACGAACCGTATTATACGTTTAAACAACGTGTACAACGCTTTTAAACTAAACGGTTTGACAATGTGTATTACACGTGTACGAACCGTATTATACGTTTTAACAACGTATACAACGCTTTTAAACTAAACGGTTTGACAATGTGTATTACACGTGTACGAACCGTATTATACGCTTAAACAACGTATACAACGCTACAGCAAACCGTTGCGACAGCGTTGCGTTCGCGTTGAGTTTGCAAGTGTTGTCTACGGTGGAACAAAAACGGAGACTGCACATGTATATTGTATATTTTACTGAGGTGTTTGTATGGTTGGTAACTGGTTGACATGCTTAAAGATATCAACAGATGAAACATAGATGAAATAATGTAAATATCCCTAGCCTGAAAGCTCTATCATTGTATAAGTTGACCCTCTTCCACTGAGAACTCCATCACTGAGTTAGCCTCGTATTCCACTGGGAACTCCATCATTGAATTAACCCGTCTTCCAATTTGAACTCCATCACTGAGTTGGCCCTTCTTACATATAGAACTACAATCATTGAGTTCAAAGATAATATATTTTTTAATGACCATAGTGGTTTATAGACCATTTACAACCTATAATTAATTCCTTTTATTTTATAAGTGGAATAACAAATGCACATCAGATCTGTCTTACTCATATGTGTACGTATTCATGGAGATGTGACAATATTCCAAGAGGGTGATTTGTTATGTGTGCTGTTTATAAGTGTATATATATGCATATAGATATATGTGTATGTATGCATGTATCTGCTAGTATGCATGTATGGATATATGGTTATGGTGGTGAGTGAGTATGTACATGTATAGTTCATCATACTCGTGTACCATGCATGATACCGGATGGTGTTAGAATATAATATGCATAATTAGAATATTACATACAAATATAATATTACATACAAATATGATATTGACAGCGAGATGGTTTTGGTTTGTTTTGTGCCTGTGTTGTGAGTGGTTGCTATGGTAACTTAATATAATTCATGCACAGAGCATGGCAATTATACTGGCTGATAATACATATTTTTTATTTTACCATATAACCACGCTCCTTTGATTTGTTGTTATTATATTTATAACTATATACGCTTACCACATGGTACTCTTACCAACCTGTTATGATACTATAATTAGCCTGTTATGAGCTAAGATGCTATATTGTTGATAATGCATATCTATGTGTATTGGTTGTATGGTAAATATTAAATTTAGTCACATTGCATATATGTAGACAGTTTTATGTTATCAATGCATTATAATATCAAATTTCCTTAATAAAGTTGTTGGTATAAAATTATTACACACCTATTTGTTGTGTTATAACCCTTTCTGTGGTCGTGTGGACAGGCTGTATTTTTCTAATAATATATTATGATTTCACTATTATTGGTAGACCAGGGAACGACTTTACAGGGCTTGTCAATAGCAGATACACTCATAGCGCATAGGTACTATCGCCGTATACCGGCTTAAAGTTAATATACGATTGTGCCGATGCTTGCCACGTTGACACAGGTCTGGCTGAAATCCGAGACAATTAGTTAGCCAAACAAAATAAAAACCCAACACATGCAAGCAATAAAATGTGTTGAAACTCTCTGGTGATGCTATAATGACCTCAGTTGTCGTTGTTTCGTGCAAAAAATAAACAAGTGACTTTGTTATTGTGTACCTGTATGACCAGTCAACCACCAGGTAAACCACCATGTAAGGTGCAGCAGCCAACATGCCAGTGCCTGTCCCACGTGGGTTTGTTTACCCTAAGTTCGAAAACGAGGCAAGATGGCGGCCAAACCGTAACTTGTTAATGGTACGCCGATTGAATTTTTCGCTTATTGGATATTAATAGATACTGAATTTATATCCATGTATATGTATATATATGAAAAACCCCTTTCATAACTATACACACATTGTCAGAACACTGTTAAAGGATGCCATGTGGCTGGTATCTCATGAATATTCATAAAGGAAATTTACGGTCCAGATTTATATCAGTTTTATTTCGGTCAAATTTCGACCAAACTTCGGTGTATTTACGGGGAAGTATGAAATTGGTAAGGTTTATGTGAAGAAAATCAAATACCTGTGGGACTATATGAGAAAAAACATTTTTTTCGCCAATAGGTATAAATAAATAATTATAATTTGCACACCATTTGTATGTTGTATGGGAAACTGATGAGCATACATGAGAAAACCGGGCTTAACGACACAATTTTCAGTTTTTACTTTTTCGCGTATTCTGAAGTGCAGATCTACATCGTTTGAAAGCCATATGCCGCAAAAATTGTCAATGTATCCCAATTATTTTTCATTTTAGAAGTATTTTTATGACGCGTGGTAAAAACTTATATGACGTTTTAGATCAATGCCGTCGAGATTACGACGTTTTTATCAACGGCGTATACAAGGGGTGTTGATAAAATACCCGTACAAGTCCTATAGATTTGTCATCTTTTATCGTATGTCGACCAAATTTGAATATCTTGTAGCCTGACCAAGTGAATCCCATTAGGCCAAGACAAAGTATGACAATAATGTTCATAGCTCGTGTTGCAGTTGCTAATGTAACGTCATGTTTTGGATTTCGGCCCAAGTAATGTAATTTCGTATGAATAATTTTCAAATAAGGCAGATTGAGAAGTGTTGGCTTTTCCCTGTTGTTTGCTGCTGTCTGAAATAATTTTGGGGAATAATAGCGACATTATTTAACATTTCGTATGCGACGACATATTTTAAAAATCTGAGATCATGACCGGAAATGACGTAGTTTAACGACTGCCAGCTCTGTGTAAGAGAATATGCCGGAAAACCCTAGAGATCATATTAAAGTTTGTATTTTAGCACAAAAAACGAGATATTGATTATGAGAGAAAGTCCATCATCGGGATGACAATGATTATACGAACGATACAATCGGATAGACAATGGACACAAAGGCGCGACATGGATGTCCAAAAGTGACGTTGTCAGACGTTGTGACCCAAAGTAAAAGGCTTGGTCGACTGACCACTTGTCGTGAAATGCAAGATCGGTTGAATTCATTGTGTGATTAAAAAGATTTAAATATGAGGAAACATATGGCTAGACGGATCCCGATGATGGTGAACATGTAGCAGAAGGCCAGGGGAGAGTTACCAATTTCTCTCGAGTTTTAGGATAGTTGAAATGACATCTGTACATTTTTCCAATTGAGTGGTTACAGTGGATGAATCAATTATCAAATATCGTCGATTGAGGCGTTATTCAATCCTCCATATTCGCCCAATCTTGTCCCATGTGATTTCATTTTTTAATACCGTACACGAACAGCTGCATAAAGTGAATCCACTTCGACAACGTCAGCAGTCAATAATGTTACTGCTGGTATTTCAGGTGGTATGTTTGAACAAAGGTGAATTGCATTGCCTGTCTTAGCTGTCGGAATGTTTATGTAATATAAAAAAAATATGTTATACCGTTTATTTTGAAAGATAATAACCCATTGTGTGAGCACGAATGAACACATGGACATGTTCTTCTTCCATTGAACAATATGGAGCATAACATTAATATAACGTCATTTTGACGTCGGGCCCTATATCGCGTGATGACCTTGTGTTGGTAACGATACAATTGCCCATGGATATATTAAAAGTACATACCCACTCAGTATGCACAAAATGTTCTTTATAGGAATTAAATAAGTGTATGATTGTGTCACTATTCCACCAGTTCTAAAGATTACGAGCGCCCGCTATGCAAATATAATCATGTAATAACGTATATTTTACTGATAGTGACTCGCGGTGGTATCACGCTATTTTCATATGCAAATGAGGCATAATATTTTTTAATTATTTACGTTAATTAAATGCCTCACCTGAAAAAAATAACATTTTCAACAGATTATAAAGCATGATCATTGCACATCAGGAACTAAATACAGAGAATAAAAGTAATGTCCGTTAACATGTTAAGGAAACACGGTTATCGCCCCTGATATCAGTGTGGAATTTACGTATAATATAAAATGTACTATAATGCCAATCAATACGTGGGGTAAAAGGTGAATGAATGTTTATTTTGCTAAAAAAATGTATCAGATGATGTCTCTGATATAAAGAATATTTTGTGCCTACTGAGTGGGCATGTACCTCTAATGATGAGTTGTGCATATGAAATCGATAAAGCATTTATCAATCATCATGGATGTGAAGTTTCACGTAAAAACTTTCAATTTCTTTTTATTTTCATTTCAATATGAAATACATTTCAGACACACCGATTGGAAATCAGGGATGAACTATACTCCCAAGGGGCGCTTGTCCCCGAATCCCCAATCCCCACCCTTCGTCGCCTCATCATATGATTGTGCCCACACGTAATTTTCACGATAATTGTTTTCTATTCCAATATTATATCATAAGGATGTGTACAGAATTGCTGAACAACACGACGTCGGGTAGATTTGGTAGCGTGATACCTTATAATTGTCGCTGTGTGTCTAACTTGAGTATCGCATTACCATCGCCTCATTCACACATACATTATTATGCAGTCAAGTGATAAGCTGGTGATGCTACAAATCATGCGAAAAGCATACTTAGAAAAGTCGCGGGAATACTGGACGAAGGCCGGAAGGCCTCGTCCAGTATTCCCGCCACTTTTCCACGCCTGATTCAGACATACATTATTATGCAGTCAAGTGATAAACTGGTGATGCTACAAATCATGCGAAAAGCAAGTTTATGACCATCAAATTTCCAATTAATGTCAAGACTTTTCGAAAACTCCACCGACCTTACTGTGTGTTGTGTGTATTATGTATTGCTTATACACGAACGATCAAGAAGCTGCAAATTGAAATCACTGATTCTGAATATATTAGAGAGATTTTGATGCATTTGTTTTGCCAAATTCAATACAAACTCCGGATATATATGGGCCGCGCTCTGTGAAAACCGGCCTTAATGACAAAATTTTCGATTTGCATTTGTTTACATTTTCTGATGCGGACACCTTTCAAAAACAATATTCTGAAAAGAAAATGCAATTATGTTTTAATAGTTTTGTTTTATCTCACTTTTTGTAGCACCATGCGAATCACGCGCGAAAAAAAAAAGTAACGTCATCGAGAAAATGACTTTATTGAAACGGCTACGTTTGTACAATGCAACCCAACAACCTACAATAGAAATGAGTGTTCATAGACTCATTGACTGTGCTTGCTGTAAACTGTATTTGCTGATAAGTTACACTAAATTTATCTACAAGTGTTAGTATGTATACTATCAAACATTCATCAGAATAAAACTATGATATGTACATGTAGTGAATAAAAAAAACTATCGATTTTAAATCTATAATTAGCCGACCTGTGGCTTCGTAATTTGCCACCATCACCATAATAGATTCATATACGTGTGTCGTCAGAAAGATACATTGTAATTATTTCATAATTGACGTCATTTACAGTTAATTGTGACGTCATTTATTGATTTAGACAATACGTCACCAAAGACCAAAAAACTAAACGGCATTCCTGGTGTTGGAAATTGTATATTATATCGTATCGGTGATTGAAACAAATGCATTTTATTTCAGTAGAAATGAATGACCAGAATTTGGATAGGCCTATGGCTGCACATATCAATCACTTCAGCGCCCGATGCGGTCTAGAGGGTAGTCGAACACCCCCGGGCATTTTTAAACAAAGTAAAAAACGACTGTCCATTCCCCGACTCTTGGAATTAAATTTACATCTCAGAAAGCGGGAAGAACATTTTCCTGTGTAGCCAATATGACTGACGGACGGGCTAATGTACATGTACCCCGGTCTAGCAGGTGGCAGGTCTATGTGAAAATGCTGCGCTGACCCCCACTCCCTCGACTGGCCACCACCGCCACTGCCGGGAAAATGTGGAGATGTAACATACATGGTTGTATAATTGTTACATGTCCCGATAAAAATACCGGCAGTATATTCTCTCGTCGGGAATAATTAATTTGAAAATGAAATGTGCAATTTACTTTTGTTGTGTTTCAGAAAAAAGTACATTCAGCGCCTTTGTAAACAAAGAAACAGCCATGCTAAAAACAAGGGCGGATTCACGTAGGGAAAAACCCGGCACACCTAAAATTTGGCGAGTAAAGAAATGTTTGCTCTAAAATGCGCCATAACGCAGCAAAATGGGGTGTAAATATCAAACATATTCCAGAGGGCATACTGCCGGACCCACCTAGCAGTTTCCCCAGCTGCGCTTGGTCGACGAACAAACGGTGCTCGTTCGAAAGTATAGTAAACTATTTCAATTAAGAAGTCCCGCCCCCCCCCCCCCCCCACACCCTAACCTGAAAACCTGGATCCGCCCCTGAAAAGCACCGTGGCGTACGTACATGTATTTTGCATAACTGCACACTTTCACACAGTCAGCGATTTACACACTAAATTTGTCCCATACACAACATTTATTTTGGAGAAATGACACTCCACACCCTGCGACTATTGTTCGAAGCGGCTCATTTGAACTTATACGTCTTTAATGTGTGCATGTGCTTTTGCTTTATATTATTTAAACGCCTCCGAGTAGAACGGCCCTTTGATAACAAACAAAGCACGCAGACAATGTAGTACAATGTAAGAAAATTAACAACAATCTGACAAAGTCGGACTTCTTAAATGTGTAAATGTTGGAGACCTGTGCACCTGTGTCTGATCAGCGTCTGCAATGATTGCAAATATACTAGTAAAATTACTATACATGCATATAACCATATTTACAAGTGGTCATTTTAAAGAATATTTACATTGTTATCAAACGGCAATCGTACGGCTGATTCAATGTGATATTTTTGAAAGTCGCTAAATATTACGTGACACCGTACACGGAAGTGTTAGCAGATACAGATATAAATCAGGGGGGCGTTTCACTAAACTTTGTACGACTAAAATGTTCGTAAGTGCAAAATTATGATAGTCTGTAAATTGCACATTAACATTGCTTTCTTGTAAATAATATTGGATATACATTTATTGAGCATAGGCTGCATATGCGGCCTACGCTCAATAAATGTAAATCCATGCATTGAAATTTACAGACGATCTTAAATTTGCACTTACGAACATTTTAGTCGTAAGAAGTTTAGTGAAACGGGCCCCAGTAGGTTACGTCCTTGGTGGCTATAATTATGTATTACAATTATCATGATTATTGTATCGCAGTAAATATGCATGACATAATACCAACACACTAAATAATAAAACATGTTTGGCCCAGTGTCACCATGATGCGATATGCCAGGAGCGGCGTACATTTTGGCACTATCATAATTATACCCCCGCAACGAGTTGTGGGGGGGGGGGGGGTTATACTGGAGTCGGGTTGTTCATCCGTCCGTGCTTGCGTCCGTGCGTCCGTAAACTTAACATCAGAGAAATAGTGTTATAACTTTTATTTCCTTCATCTAAAATGCTTAATATTTCACACATGCATTCATGTAAGGCTCTACTATCATGCTGTGCCAAATCCACGACCGTCCCACCTCCGCTGATCCCAAGGTCAAGGTCAAATACTTAGTCACTTTATGAAACTTAACATCAGAGAAATATGTTATAACTTCTATTCACTTCATCTAAAATGCTTAATATTTCACACATGCATTCCTCTAAGGCTCTACTACCATGCTGTGCCAAATCCACGACCGTCCAATCGCCGCTGATGCCAAGGTCAAGGTCCAATAAGTGGTTGCTTTACAAAACTTAACATCAGAGAACTAAGTTATAACTTCTATTTCCTTCATTGAACATTCTTAATATTTCACTCGTCCATTCCTCTAAGGCTCTACTATCATGCTGTGACACATTCCCGCTGATCTCGAGGTCATGGTCACATAGTTAGTCTCTTTACAAAACTTAACATCAGATAAATAGGTTATTACTTCTATTTCCTTGCTCGGATCTGCTTCACATTTTACACACGCGTTGCTTCAATGGACCTCTACCACCCTGTGACAAATTCACGTTCATGCCGCTCCCGCTAAGCACAGAGTCAAGGTCAAAAGCCCACACACTTGAACAATTTTACATATTTTAGGGGTACCTGGGCCCACGCGGGGGTATTCCGTAAGCCTTGCTTACTGACCGATCTAGTGATACATCTGTGATACGCTTATTTTTCTGAAAATTTCCAAATCGTATTTTTATGTTGATTGATGTTGACAGGCGAAACAGTAAATTAAACGAATTAAGCCCTGTGCACAGTTCTATTTGTTACATAAGTATACTGATTCTGTGATGGTGTTACATGTATCTAAACATTACCGGTTGTATGGTTATTTAGTTTCAAATGTCAGTGCACATGTCGTCCATATATTATAAAAAATAATAGACAAAATCCCTACGTGTTTCCTTGAAGGAAAGCGAAAAAATAGACAACTGTCCGAACCACTATGGAAACAAGTATACAATTCTGCCACGCGTATCCAGCATTAAAATGTTTGTGAGCCACAAATAGTAAAGCGTACGGTTATAAATAGGACAACGGCAACTTATTGCAATGACGCAACTATTTCAAGTGTCAAAATCCGACGTGACGTTGGTAAATTTAAGCGTAACTTTGCGACGTCATTTTCAGGCTTTCATGACGTTGTCATTAAGGCAGGTTTTCATGGAGCGCGGCCCATATGTAATGTCATTATACAGTTGCGTGTCTACCTCCATTCCATTTATGATAAAGTAAGTGGGATTAAATTGCATATCATTCGCTAAGTACTGGCTAGAATTGTTAAAAAGTCTCAATTTACCGAAATAATAGATGGTAATATCGTTGACATGCACTAGGTTCATATTTCAGATTATGTAGGGATCAAAGTGCAGTGTAAGTGAAGACTTCGCTGATATGTAGCCAGTTAAATTAGGGGATAACCATGCTTTGTTTTTCGATTTGGAGCGGTATGTGGGAGGTTTTATGGTCTGTGAATCAGTTTTACGGCTCCGCTGACCCTCCCACATACCGCTCCAAATCGAAAAACAAAGCATGGTTATCCCCATTCTAATGCATCTATTGTGCTCCCCGCTTTCTATAAACGTCGTAGCATATCACGAACAGTGATCTTTTTCATTACGTCAGCAGGTTGTTGTCGTCATATCGATAACCGCCTCACACAAAATTAATTTGAAGAAATTTAACTCCGCCGAATAATATTCCCATTTCAAATAGAGATTAACGAGACTTTTTCTTAGACATCTATACATTTATTCAACTGTAATGTTTATATTAACTATTGTATTGCTTTTGTATGTTTAGTTGCAACAGTTATTTGCTTTTATTCATTTAAAGAAATGCCAACAATTCTGCATTGGGTTCGTGTGATTTTACAAAGTAAATGTCAGCAACAACTTGTGTCAACAGGCCTAGGATTTCCCTGGATTTACGGCTAATTCAGGTGAATACCCATCTGCAATACAGTTATTATGTATAGTCATGTATGTGCACATTGGAATTCGTAAAGTTATAGGCTGGTACTGGCATATTGAGTTTGCATTTGAGCACTTTATTAAATTATTCTGCATTTTGGGCGGGTGGGGTAATATTTTTAGGAATTTGTTGAAGGGCCACCACACTGAAGCCACGTTTGTCAGCCGTTGGTAGATTCTCTTTTCTGCTTTGGGTTGTAGGTTGCATGTCAATATGGCCGAATGGATAACCGAAAATGTACCGAAATTAATTTGGAAATATTTGCATTCCCCGCCGCGCTGGCCATTGTTTACAAAAGCGCGTAGGGTTACATAAATATGTGAAGTTGTAAAACACAGGCTGGTAAAACGGAGATTTTATATGCTGTGATTTTTCATATTTTATAGGCTCTGATTTCAATTGACCAATCAGATGCGTGCTTTCTAGTTTCGGTGCATTATAATTAGGGGATAACCATGTTTTGTTTTTCGATTTGGAGCGGTATGTGGGAGGTTTTATGGTCTGTGAATCAGTTTTACGGCGACGCTTTAGCGGAGCCGTAAAACTGATTCACAGACCATACAATCTCACACATACCGCTCCAAATCGAAAAACAAAGCATGGTTATCCCCATTCTAATGCACCTAGTGTGCTCCCCGCTTTCTGCAACGTCGTAGCATATCGCAAACAGTGATATTTTTCATTACGTCAGCAGGTTGTTGTCGTCATCGATAGATAACCGCCTCACACCAAATGAATTTAATGAAATGTAACTCCGCCGAAGAATATTACAATTTCAAATATAGATTAACGGGACTTTTTCTAAGACATCTATACATTTATTCAACTGTACAGGGATCCTCTAGATTATCGGACAAAAATGGCAGTTTTTTGACGATATTTTTCTTAAAATAGCAGCTACGGGCATAAACATTTCACAGAACAATCGTCGGTTCTTGCTTTCTCAACGCATCTAAACTATTTAGCGAAATGTGCCATCTTTCTCACTTAAAATTGGGTCAGATCATCAGTCGTAAGATTGACCCAAAATTAACATCGACAATCAGTTATCCGGACAAACGTATAATATACCTGTCTTATAACTTGTATTCTCAACATGAAATCATAATTGTATCGCCTGTAAACCAGTGTAAACAGCGTTGTGTAGTTCTGCAGAAAAACAATCACCATTCGCTTCTTGGAAAACAACGAATAGTATATAGGGAGTTAAAATGATACCACCAACCTACACACCACCCCTACGCTCCATCAACAGTCCCACACCCCTCGAATTTGTGTATAAACTGAATAGACAAAAAGTGCGGACCACCTATAGAATACAGAGCCAAGTTAGACAACTGTGTACTTCTAAAACGGGTCGTCCTTGTCAGAGTTGTCTCTCTTATACCATACAGTCGTTTTAAATTATTAATTAATTATTTAAATATTATATTTGCTAACATATAGGAAGTATGATAATATTAATTAATTATTTAAAACTGAACACCCCTATTATTATATAGAAAATATAATAATTAAATATTTAAATAATTAATTAATTATTTAATTATTTAAAAAAAAGTATATTTGCCAACATATAGGAAGGATGACAATATTAATTAATTATTTAAAACTGAACACCCCTATTATTATATATATGAAATATAATAATTAAATATTTAAATAAATAATTAATAATTTAATTATTTTAACAAGAAACGAGGCAAAGCCACGAAGGCCAGGTTTTTTCCAAGCATAGACACTTGGATAACATAATTATACCCACTTTTTGTAGACTAGATGGCCGTGGCCTGCATGTCGCTCCTTGGGGCGAGGCATGGACTTTAAAAAAATAGATATAGTAGATGGAAAAACTTTAACGAAAAAACTTTAAGCGGACACGGACGTACGGACGGAAGGACGGACGTATGCCAAAATGCCGACGATATCGCGCTTTCCGCAAGCGGGTGCAACAATGATGATAAACACCCATGTGAAGTATCAAGGTAATGGATGAAGCAGTTGCAGAGATATAGTACACTAAAAAAGTTTTAACCAAAAAACTTTAACCAGACGTACGTTACAAAGTTAACGTTGAAAATGGCTAAGTCAATTACGTAACATTGACGTTGACATTGGGCACAGGGGCCGCACGGTTGGGGGTTAGAATGAACATATGGATAATGATAAACACCCATGTGAAGTTTCAAGGTAATGGGCGAAGCAGTTGCAGAGATATAGTATAACGAAAAAGTTTTAACCAAAAAACTTTAACCAGACGTACGTTACAAAGTTAACGTTGAAAATGGCTAAGTCAATTACGTAGAAATAATAGGTGAAGGTAAAAAAATGGTCACATATTGGATAGTTGTATGTGGTAGGCACCCCTTGGTTATGAAGCTGTGAAAGATTGGTGGTCCTAGGTGGTACAGTACCAAAGAAATGGACTTAAACACGAAAACTTAACATTGTAAAGGCGAAAAATTAACATTGAAAATGGCTAAGTCGACTGCGCGTAAAAAATGGGTCAAGTTAAAAAAAAAGTAACATGTTGGATAGTGATATGTGGTGGGCACCCCTTGATTATGAAGCTGTGAAAGTTTGGTGGTCCTAGGTGGTACAGTACCAAAGAAATGGACTTAAACACGAAAACTTAACATTGTAAACGCGAAAACTTAACATTGAAAATGACTAAGTCGACTGCGCGGAAAGAATGGGTCAAGTTAAAAAAAAAGTAACATGTTGGATAGTGATATGTGGTGGGCACCCCTTGATTATGAAGCTGTGAAAGTTTGGTGGTCCTAGGTGGTACAGTAACAAAGAAATGGACTCAAACCCGAAAACTTAACATTGCTTGTGGACGCCGCCCGCCGCCCGCCCGCCCGCCGCCCGCCCGCCGCCCGCCCGGCTTTCGCCAATCCAATAGCCTGGATTTTTTTTCAAAAAACCTGGCTAAAAAAAGTATATTTGCGAACATATAGGAAGTATAAAAATATGCTTGCGAGAAATTTCTTCGGACGAAGAAAAATGAGAAAAGATATGGATGAGAAAATTATTCCGCCTCAACTGATTAGCGGTGTAGAAAAGCTTCATATAACTAGAGATCAACTGCGAAAACAAGCGGATGATCTCAACATAATATACAGTAAACGCCTAAGAGCTCCTGGGTTGACAAAACTAATAAAATGTCAAGCTAAAGAAACGAAAACTGGTAGTTATTCAAACATTGAGTTAAACCACGGTTTAAACCAAGGCTTAAAACAAGATTTGAAAATGTTACCACAAGTTGAAAAACTCAGATCAGAAGCCTCATTGCTAGGGTTGACATACAGTAAACGCCTACGAGTTCCAGGGTTGACAAAAGCTATTGAACGAGGCTAAAAACACAGCTCTCATGACTAGGTTTACCAGGGCATACAAGCGAGGTGCCTTCAATAATATAGACAATGCTGATAAAGTTGGGCATAGACTTGCGGAAGAAAGTATTATGAGTCTGCGTGCCAATGCTATCGCGCAGAGAAAGACCCCACAGAAAGTGGTGGCGAAGTTGAACCGAAAGTTGGTGAACGCAATAGCCGACGAAGGTGAGAAGATATTAGGCAGCCACGACGAAAGTAAGGAACGGGTGTAGAAAGGTAGGAGAAACATAGAGCTTTCTTTTCATAAGGGTATAGAAGGGACAATATCTGAAAGGATAGTTGACAAGTTGGCTCCGATGCTGACGAGAAACTTCTATCTGAGATACTCTTTGTCTTAGAAACTAGCACATATAGAGGAGAAAGCCAGTCGTGGTAGAGCGAAAACTATAATGTTTTACAAAAACCTCGGAGGTAGCAAATGGATGAGTTCTTACGAGGAGGTACGTACATGGGTGAAGAGCCAAGAAGAAACTCGTATGAACCTGGGTAAGATAGACAGACCAAACACTAAATGGACGTTTGTCCGGTGGGTAGACGTATTCGTAAAACTAGTTTTAGGTGATAGGAGGAAAGACACAGGGTTAGCCTCAACAGTAGCATCCGGAGGACCTCTTCCGGATTGGTTGAGGAACATGAAGGGCATGTACGCGTTAGATAAATACAACGACGATTTGTGTCTTTTCAGATGTCTAGCTATTCATTTGGAAGATGTTCGAGCGGACAGGTGTTGTGATAAGGCACGAAGCATGGCTAACGAGTATTTCGCGAAAAACAAGAAAACCGCGAGAGGACCGGTTCCTTTTGAGGACATGAAGAAAGTGGTGGAATGTTTCAGTGTATGAATAGAAGTGTACGAACCAACGGAAGAAGGAGTGGTATTTGAGAAAGACACCGGCACACTACGAGGAGGTAGGAGAGAAGAAGATGACGATAGGATTGTTAAAAAACCACGCGTTCCTCGTGACAAACATAAAGAATCTAACAAAAATCTACTGTTGCTACGACTGCAGACAGAGATTCACCAACGCCAGCAACATGAAGAGGCACGCATGCAAATACATGCAGGGGAGAGACCGTAGTCGTGTGCAAAGGTAAGATGATAGACAGACCAATGTCCGCGTTTGAAAAAGCCTTCTACCCAAGATCGCACGCCAGCAAAATGTCGATAGACTGGATAAAATCATTAGAAGGCAATCACATACACACCGCCAGGTGTGGACACGGAGGAGAAAGGTGGGTTGCAGGGGCTCCGGTCGACGGATACTGCAGGGAGACAAATACCGTGTACCAATTCCACGGCAGTCACTGGCACGGATGTCCACTCCACACAAACCGCATGGGTAAAAAGATAAAAAAATAAAAAACTCGATAGGGACGCGGCAATAATCTCAGCCGGATACACACTCGTGTTATTTGGGAGTGCGACTATAATTCACGAAATCATCCACAAGTAGAACAGACGGTCCCGGAGACAGTGTTGTACCCGCACCAAATAGTGTACGACTTTGAAGCTTACCTAGACGTCAACGGAGGGGAGGTAAAAACTCGAGACCTAGAGTACGAGGTTGCCCACGTTCCGATAAGTGTTTCAGTAGGCGACAGTCTCTCAGGAACGACAACACACATTTGCGAGAGAGATCCTGAAGTTTTGGTATCAAAGTTCTTGAGGGAGTTGAAAAGCCGAGGTAAAAATATCAAAATCGATGTGCACCGCAAGTACATGCCGACTGATTGGACAAACTCCCGGAAACACAAGTCAAAGCTATAAAGAGGTGGATAGAACAGGTTCCCGTGGTAGGATTCAACTCTAGTAGATACGACATAAACCTGATAAAGAAACATCTCGTTGGGAAACTGGCTGACACAACCGATAAAGTTATGGTAGGTAAGAAGACAAACACGACGATATTTCTGTTCACTCCGGAATTCAGGTTTCTAGACATTGCTCTGTACATGGGACCCGGAACTAGTTACGACAAGTGGGTCAAGGCATACGACAGCTCGATGCACAAGTCTTTCTTTCCCTACCAGTGGTTCGACTCCCCAGAAAAGTTGGACTACGATGGTTTACCACCCATCGAACACTGGTATTCCAAACTGCGAGGCGGATACCTTATTACAGAGAGTGAGCTAGAAGCGTGCAACGCGATATACAAAGAGAAAAACATGAAAACTTTCGCGGACTGGCTGCGATACTACAACGACCTGGACGTCGCACCGTTCTTGGAAGCGGTGGGAAAAATGTGTAACTTTTACAAAGACAGAGGAGTGGATATTCTTAAAGACGCAGTAACGCTACCCGGTGTGGCTCTGCAATATTTGTTGCGAGGAACCATCAAGCAGGATGTGAAAAGCTACAGAATAAAGGAAAACGCCGCCGCATACGCAAAATGTCCACCACTGTACGCACCCGAAAAGGAAACTTACGACATGCTGGAGGGAGCTCTTGTCGGAGGACCGTCTATAGTGTTTTCGAGATACGCGGAAGCCGGAGTATCTAACATCCGCACGAATAAAAATAAGAAATGCGGAGCGGTGCTCGGTTACGACGCTAACGCACTGTACCTGTCGACTCTGAAGAAAGTGATGCCTTGCGGTAAAGAGATCATCCGACACGTTGGAGAACCTACAAACCAGATGGTTGTGGACAGATTCTCGGTTCGGATTTGCGGAGGTGGATATCGAGGTGCCGAAAAATTTGCGAAAACACTTTTCGGAGATGTTGCCGCTGTTCACAAACGTTAAAGAAGAAGAGGTTCCAGAGCACATGTTGGTTTACCTAGAGAATACAGGTAACAACAGGGGAGACGGTAAGAAACTAATGGGAACTCTGTCTACAGAGAAGACGTTGCTGTACGCGCCGCTACTGAAGTGGTATCTGCGACACGGATTAGAGATAACTGCTGTGTACAGAACTTTGGATTACCAAGCAGGAAAGCCGTTCGAATGGTTCGTAGACGAAGTAACCGCAGCACGTAGAACAGGAGATGTCGACAGTAGCAAGGCCGTTGTGGGCGAGATATTCAAGTTGGTTGGCACCTCTTGTTGCGGAAAGATGATCGAATGTTCCGAGCGCCATCTAAACACAACGTATACTAACAACGAGAGCTGCGTTGACAAAGCATTGAGATCCGCATTCTTCGAAGATATCGAGGAGATTGGAGACGCTTACGAGATATCTAGCAGGAAACCGAGAGTAGTAATGACTAGACCGTTTCACTGTGGGATAGCAGTTTATCAGTTGGCAAAGTTGAGGATGTTGGAGTTCTACTACGACTTTCTAGATAAATACGTTGACCGAAGCAATTTCGAGTTGATACAGATGGATACAGACAGTATGTATACAGGAATTTCCAGCAACAGCCTGGATTCTATAATAAAGTCGGATATGATCGACTCTTTCGAAAGAGAGAAACGAGATTGGATAGCTTGGGATAAGTGGAGCAACCGCGAGCCAGGACTCTTCAAGATGGAGTTCCGCGGACACCGAGCGATTGCCTTGTCTAGCAAGTGTTATATTGTCGAACAAGTTCCCGAAAAAGGAAGTCGGGAATAAGGAGACAAAAAAATTAAACCGGATGATTTTATGAAACATTCCGCCAAAGGTATGTCCAAGAGAACAAACAGTCTGAACTGGGATAGATACAAGAAAGCGTTGGAGGGTGGTCTAGACATTGGAAAAAACAGGGGTTTCAGAATGAACAGTGGAGTCATGAAGACTTACTCGCAGACAAAGTTGGGACTATCCGCGTACTACGATAAGAGGAGGGTGTTACCCGACGGTATCCACACGGAACCGTTGATGTAATAAAACGAATCAAGATTTAAATTACTATGTAAAATGGTAATCCGGAGGCAGCTGGGTGTCAGAAGGCACCGCAAGAAGTTCTTCGCGAACAAACCCGCGCGATGGACCATCATCCAAATAGTAGAGCACGGGCTCATCGGGTTTGGTAATAGATCGATCCAGATGATATACATTGAGAGACCACACGGGATCAGTTGCGCGGCAGCGGCCACCTTCGAGCTCTCCCGGTTGATAGAGATACCGGACGGTAACATCCGATGGAAGCCGTTTCTCCGCTAAACCAACAGGTCGCCCGCGCGAGACGGCGGATGGTTTGTGCGACACCATTTTCGCCTTGATAGCATCTACAGGCTTCTTACCAATCAATATGATCACCTCACCATTCAGTGCCGAGACCACAGCGGGCAGCCGGGTCACCCACTCGGTCGATCGCGAATGAGGGTCTACAAGCTCTTTGGCATATTGGTGCCCGAACAGCCTCTCAGCCAGGGTTCGATTGAACCGCTCCACGATCCCCTCGTCCCGGTGGATGTTGACGCTGCCGCGTCTAACAGAAACTTTGTGTTTAGACAATAGATGAGATACCGCACCCATGAACTCGCGGCCGGGATCGACCTGGAGAAGATTCGGCCATTTGAGAGGACTCCTCTTATATATTCTGGAAAGAGCCTCGGCCACCTCCTTAGACTCTTTAGTGGCCAACGGCTCAGCCCCCTTATACCGACTCGCTATGTCAACTATTGTCAGTGCGTACTTGTACGTCTTGCGACCGACGCGATCGTGAGGGAGAAATAGGATGTCTGCTTGGTGGACTTCGTTCGGCACCGGCACGTCGAATTTCGGGCGCGGAATATTGTGAGGCGCGGGCAAATAGATCTGCCAGATGGCCTGCTTCTTGAGCCATTCCTTGGCTGCGTTTTCGGAAACCTTGGTCGCCGCCGCGAGGTTCTTGATGGCCGCGAGCCCCTTCCAGTAGCCGCGGGGGCAGTAGTATGTGTTTGTTAACTTGCGCGCTAGGCGAACCGATAGTTTGGTATTAAGTTTGCGCGTGTCCATCGTATGCGAGGTATTCTAATAGATCGGACAATCTCCAACATGCCCTCGCCAGATCGTCCGGTAACTGCGTCGGCGATACTAAACCTTTGTTGGAAGTCCAATCGCAATTGGATTGGAACAGGAGTGGGAACTCGGAGGAATCTAACATCCGCTTTGCGAAAAGGGTGGCCGCTTTTTCATCCTCACGCCACGTCTGTAGAGAGTCTTATGGGCCAGACGGATCAGACCCTTTGCACCAACTAAACGGTGCTTAAGGGCCGTGTAGCCTACATCGATCAAAGCGTAATAAAGCTCGTCAACTAACATCGTTATATATATATATATATATATATATATATTATTTAAACAAATATTTTTTTTTAATTAATTATTGCTTTTTGCTTATTGCTTTTCCAATGTAGTAGCTGACGAGACCCGTTGCAACCATTCCCACGACGACGAACGCGATCTCGCGGTCTTTTTGGCCCTCTGACGGTACATATAAATCTGAAAGCTGGGGCTTGGGATCCAACGGTGAGAGACTTTTCTGCGGATATGCCCGCACGTACTCGCGGATGGCGTCGTCAACGTTGCGGAAAGTTTGTATGGCGTGATTCTCGCGACGAAGAAATTCGTTGAGCCAGTCCAGACAGGCTATTGTGCTATTGAGTTGTTCTACAGCTAAATCATGATGCTTGTGCTCCTCATCCGCGTCCGAGCTTTTCAGTTTCGAGAAGAAATAGTTGCTACCGCTGAAAGCCAATGCGTTCACCACAGCACCACCTAATACCATTGCGATCGAAGCCATTATTTCCATATATTAACGGGTAGAACTCCAGCTTTAATTAGATAATCTCGGGTCCAAACTGCGGCCGCTACATCTAAGGTCGCGAGCCCTACGTCTCTCACAGTAAAGTCCAATTTGGGGGCGGACCCTCCTAAGGCCGCCTTTGATAGTCGAGCATACCCGATAATGAAACCCGATATCACCACGGCGTGATAAAGTGCATTCACTATCATTTTACCATCTTGTTCAGCCATTGTTATAATTATTGCATATAAAAGGGATCGCGATCAATGGTAAAATGGGGCGCATCCAATTGCGATTGGTGTTTCGTAACTGTTTTTGGATGAATTGATGGGGTGTTTTTTTTCGATAAGGATTGGTGTAATAGGGGGTATTTCCACACACACAGGGCACCAACAACTGTCAGACCACCACCAACAACCCACGGGATGATCCAGGTAGGTTCAACAATGTTGATGTAATAGGTGGTAGGAGATACAGCAATCGGAGATTGCTCTTCCAATTCGTGGATTGGGGGAGAAACATCTGCCAACGGGTGTTTTGCTGTTTCAACAGCAATCGGGTTCAACTCCAATTTCGATTGCAACGACTGTTTGGCCTCTCGAAGCTCAGCGAGTATTTTATCTTGTTTAACTTTTCGGGTGGCAGCCGCTGCCCGCCCAGCTGCCTGTCTTTTTGGGTTTTTATGTCGTGTAATCGGGTTCAACTCCAATTTCGATTGGGTTGGAGGTGCAATCGGGGATTGTGGTTCCGTCACTCTCGCAGGTGTGTCTTGTGTCATCATTTTCAGAGCTTATAGTTCGTGGGCATATATGTCCAAATTGACAGTGTTTACCCGTGGTCAACGCGGTTGTCAGTGGAGCTAAGTACATTCCAAACTTGTGATAAATTGAGCAACAGGCTGTTCTAAGAGTGTGTCCTATAAAATGGTCAATCTCTAGATCGCGAATCAACCCCGCGGTGTTTGGTATAGGGAGAAGTATACTAACAGCGGTAGCGTACAAATGAATAGCCGCCGATCCAAGAGTTTTTGTCATCTCCGCACCTAACCTAGATTCGTATCGCGCATACATTTTATCAATCTCGACATCTGACATCTTATCCACCTGACAAACTGATAGACGCCTACCGAGATAATGCTCCGATTGTCCCCCAGCAACCAGCGCAGCTAGCCGCTCGCGTCGCGCCGCGTTTTCATTCGTATCAGCAGGTGTTCCATCTGTCGGGATCAACGGAGTTGAGGTTTCATTTCCTCCCAATTCTCGATTGGTGTTGGGGTTCAACGCAGTTGAGGTTTCTTCCATTAGCTGATCGAGAAGTTCGTCGCAGTTCATTATTACTAATTTTCTTAAAATTAATATTATTATACTGACAAGTCTCATAAGTCTAACATATTGCCAAGCGCACCACCCGATACTTATGATCACCGTTATGCTCGCAACAAAGCTCGCAGCGGAGCAACAAATTGTTAACAATTGCTCAGCATTGTTAAGCATTTTCTCAGCATTGTTAAGTATTTGTTAAGCATTGTTCAACATTGTTCAGCAATTGCTCAGCATTTATTCAGCATTTGTTAAGCATTGTTCAGCATTTGTTAATTAATTAATAACTTTATAAGCAGTTGGTTGATCAGTCTTTAGTAGAAGCTTGGCGTGCTTAGTTTCCGAAAGCATCTGTCGAACCTCCAGTCGCTCCTCGCGCGTTGGAATAACGTCGTTCTCTCGAAGACAATCATCGAATGAGTCTCGGTCCTTGCAGTGAAAGAGGGCGACCCATTTCGTTTGCTCGCGCAGATCCTTGAGGACGGCGTTGTACTTTTGAGTGGATATCCATACGCTTTGTCCCGCATGGCGGCCAGAAAATGCGAGCTCGGAGAGCATGTCCTTCTTTTTGGTCATCGCCGCCTTGGCCGAGCAGTCGTCAGTCACGTATAGGGTGGGCTCTCCCTGGAATCTTTGGTATAAACCACGCAGCCAATCGTGAAGCCTGTCACCGGGGTCAATGACGTATACCTCAGGGTCGGTCCATATCCACTGGCGCCGCTGAGCCCTCGAGCAAGTCCAGGATGAAAACCGTTTTTCCGCATCCTGTCTGCCCACATATTATGGCAGAGTGGGCATCACCAATTGGTAAATTGGATTTGTTTGAAGGTTTTAAATCTTTAGATTTATATTGATTTATTAAATCAGTAGAGTGCTGAGACGTATCGGCCATCTTCGATGTTGAGTTGTGCGTCTGTGATTATATATAAGTACACGTTCAATGGACCATTTCCATCCGCCTCTTTGGTTATCTGGATCGTCACACCCTCGCTAGCGTTCTCAACTTGGCGTCCGCTACCGTGTATTTGGTCGACGTCGCTGGCTCGCATGTCTAGCCATAACGCGTATTTGGTGGTCCGCGAGGGAGACGGCCGAGAGCTGCAGGTCTTTGGCAACCACGGCAACCTCCGGGGAGCGTTTAGAGCCGGCAGCAAACTGCTTTCTGACTTCGTCCCACTGCTGGTGTGCGCGAAGACCCGCGCTGTAGAGTTGATTGGGGATTCCCTCGATCGTCACCTCTACCTTCGTGATTTTGGGGTTATAACATTTGTCTGTTTTTCTAGCACCGAGCGCGAACCGAGCATCCTCGAACAACATCAGTATACCTTTCATCGAGCGGGCGGGTACGTTGACGTTAATACTCCGCAATGTGTCGCTTTTGTTTTTCGTCATCTTGCGGTGACGAAGAACTCGGTCGTAAAGTATGGCAACGCGCACGGTATACTGGGATCTGATTAATCGCGCGAGTTCAGGCATCGTTACCATGTCGTACTCCAACGAAACATTGTCGATCGTATACGTCGATGCTATGTCGGTGGCTATGAGAACTCGGCCGTAGTCGTTGAATGTTAGTTCGTATTCGAGGCGATCAGCCAAAGCACTCTAATAGTATGGCATGTGACTCTCCAGCAACTCAAAGTCGAGCGGGATGTAGAAGCCGTTGCCGTAAGCGCCCGCGTGGTAGGTTGCGGCTAAAAGCATCAAATGCCCCAATCGTCAACATGAATACCGGAAAACCCCTATCGCTGAACACCATTGTTGGAACCCGGGGCGGTGGCGAAATCATAAAGAACGAACTAGGATTCGTAGATTGGGTGCTTGGTAAAACAATTATGCCCACCCGCGCTGTAGAGGCCCTACAGTCTACCGACGAAACGATGGCGAAGACGGCCGCCGCGATAGAAACAATCGAGCTCAGCGAGGTCCCTCGTGTAGCCACCGACGCTATTCGCACGGTGGAGACCACGGTCAGTGAAATAGACAGCATGATGGATGACCCCCCGTTACCTCTTCGCGAAATCCTGGGACTCAATAAAACTCTGCAAACGGTCCAGGGTGAACTGGGCCTTAACAACGCCAAACTCTCGGCGCTGGATGAACATATCGCGCTAGAAGAAAGGAAACTGGGTGAAGTCCGTGACGATAGAGAATCTACCGAGCGGATCACCGAACGCATGCGGTCGTTGCGGGATGAAAGAGAAGCGCGCTTGGAGGCTGCATCGGCTTGCTGTGAGGCTCTCCGCGCCCAAATAAATCGGATCCGCGAAACAATCTCGAGGGTTCTACACAAGGACACGACACTCGGTGAGCGACTTCGCACTCTGTTCAGAGAGCAGGGCGTCAAAATAGTAAGCATCCTCACAGCTCTATGCATGACTGTATCAACCATAGTTCTAGTTTTCACTGGTGGTGCGGCGGCTGCACCCGCGCCAGCACCCGCGCCAGCACCCGCGCCAGCACCCGCGCCATCCAGTGGAGCCAAGGAGTGGGTAAAAAAGCATATAAAAGCCCTCGCCAGTCTCCTGGCTAAATTAGCCGGAAAGGCGGCTGCCGCGCTGCCTGGGTTGACCGGGGTCTCGTCTCCTTCTTGCTATCTATATTATCAAAAACGGCCGGATGGCTCGCCGAGAATGCTTGGGCCTTAATCGTGGCGATCGCCGGTCTCCTACTATTCTCTGCCAGAGAGTTCCTAAAACCAAAGCGCAAATAGTCCGATCGCCACGAGGGCGACGACGAGCCCTAATTTTTCATCCTCGTGGGTTGTAGTTCCGAAGGAACTTGCTGGTGCATCAAGTCCTATTGCAGCCGTTGGAACAACGGTGGAACTTGCTGTGACACTAGTTCCCGCTCCTATTCCAATTCGTGAATTGGGGGAACTTGATGAAGTGCTTTGTGCTTGGGTGGGTGCTTGCTGTTTTATGAAATCAGCTCCATGCGCGGTGCGCTTGATGATATCCGCTTTCACGTTCCCGTTATGGCCGATCTTTTGTTTTGCGGTGGCGATTACGATCTGATTATTGTAACCGTCAACCCGGTCGTCTCGTAGTATCATATTGCTCGGCGCCATATACACACATATTCCAAGTAAATAGTCTACTGGGGTGCCGGCATACTGCAAAACGTCTTGATACCGCTGGATCGCCGCCGGGAGGTCCACCGGTTTGTTTATTGCGTCCTCGACATTTGCCAAGAACTTTTTTTGCGCGTCAAACGCCGTCCCGGTTCCTAGTATAGAACTGCGCGCTTGTGCCTGTGCGCCGAGGATGGCCCAGATGTACGTGCGAATGGAGTCGTTGAGGCGACTAACTCCGGCCTGCGTGAACCCCAGACCCTTATCTAACATAAATGTACCCCACGCGTCCTGGACCTCAGCAGCCTGCTGTATGTAATCGACGTGAGCTCGTTTCGGAGGTAGCCACTCGCAGGATGAGACGCCGCAGTGCCGACCTCCAGACACTTCCGGCCCGAAGGTCATCGTCGTGGGGTCAAAATTCCCGGCGTTCCGACTAACGATGTGGTCGCCGGAGTGATCGTGTCTAAAATCAGTCTGCGTCCAATTCCCGGACTGGCCCCGAATGAGAACGTCCCCGAGGCCAGTGTTGCTAGGAAATGCTTTCTGGTGCCATTCCGCGTCTTTTGGGACCCCAAATTCGTTACAAATTCTTTCGAACGCCCTACGGTCGTATGCGCTGGAAATGGGATTCCAGCCGTCGTCCTGCGGCAGAGAGATTTTCTGTTCTTTGAGAATCCTCCTAATAGTGTAATACGCGTGAAAGTTGTAAACGGCCCTCAAGAAGGGGTCCTCCGCGGACAGATGGTCCTGAGAGGAAACCCCGCATCCGGCTGTTGCGCACCATACGGCGAAGTTGAGCTGATTCTGCCAAAATTGCATCGGTGTTGTGTTCCACCCGTTCACGGCCTCTATGGTAATAATCTTGGGCAGCCTATATTGTTCAAAGATGTCGGGAAAGTTGGTTTGAAAGCCTTTTCCGCCGCTAACTTGGATAGTGGGGTGCATCAGCCGGGGAACCTTAGTGTCATATACCCCGCCGACCGCGTACTTTGCATTTGAATTAAAGCTAAATGCCTTGGTATCCATTGAAAGATATTATTATGTTTGCTACTATCACTAATGTTCAAAAAGAGAGTTGTGAACTTCAGATGTCAATCGAAAACGCAGGGTAGGCCTTAGATCAATCACCTTCACGGTTGGGTGGGAGAATGTGGGGAAGAGTGAAGGGTTTGGGTATGTGAAGGATGGACGCTCAGTAGGTGTAAAGCTGCCTCCCGGACTGTGGAGTTTTAGACAGGTCAAAGATGTTGTCACCTCAGAGCTTGACGGTAGAGTCAACCTCACAGTATCGAAGGCTACCGGGCTCGCAACAATGACCATCGGCCCAGACAGCCGGGTAAGGATCTCCCCGGCGTTGGGTATTCCACTCGGTTTTAGAGAGACATACGCCGCGAATAAAGGATTGTTTGTCCCGGGTGAGTACGTCGGTGATAACCCGGTGGCCTTCGCCTTCACGAAAACTCTCAGGGTGTACATGGATCGGGTGAACACATCGTACAACACGGTAGACGGATCTCCCAGCACATTACTGAAAACCGTGCAAGCCAGTGATTGTTTCTTTGGGGAAACCGTGACCTTAGACTTCCCATGCCCCGAGATGAAAGTTTTAGAATCGGGACATATCCACGAATTTACGGTCTATTCTTGATGATCAAGCGAGAGAGTTAAAGAACTATTACCCGATTTCGGTCGTCCTAGAAATTTCAAATTAATAAAATTTATAATTTTTTTAAATTAATTAGAATTAAACGCGTGTTCGTAATTTATATATATATATATATATATATTATTGAAAATTAGTATATACGGACCAGGTAGTTCTTCCAATTCGAATCGGGATAGGGTGACAGATTCAAAGAATTTGGAACCGGCAGAAGGGGGATTCATCCCGACAGAGAGCGACTTTTTAACTACCGGTAAAACCAAGGCCCTGATCAATAAAACTATATCGGCGGCCACGGACGAGATTCACAAGAGTCTACTATCACAACTTAGAGTATATACCCTGGCTGTGACTGCACAAGTTCGTGAAGAAACACATACAGAACTAAACGATCTAGGTGGGAAAATAACCGAATTTCGGGAAGAGGCCCGGGTGGGAATTGAGGGAGTTCGAACGGGTATTGAGAAAGACCAGGCGGCCCTTACGGAGGCTTATAGCGTGTTGCGCTCAGAGGACTCTCTCAACAGAGAAGCATCACTTACTGAACTAGGAGAAAAAATAACCAAATTTCGAAAAGAGGCCCGGTTGGGGATTGAGGGAGTCCGAACGGGTATTAAAGAAAGCCCGAGAAGATCACCAGGCGGCCCTTACGGAGGCGTATAGGGTGTTACGCTCAGAGGACTCTCTCAACAGAGAAGCAGCACTTACTGAACTAGGCGAAAAAATAACAGAATTTCAAAAAGAGACCCGGTTGTGGGTTGAGGGAGTCCGAACGGGTATTGACCCAATCACCAGGGGGTATTGAGAAAGCCCGAGAAGATCACCAGGCGGCCCGTACGGAGGCTTATATGGTGTTGCTCTCAGAGGACTCTCCCAACAGAGAAGCAGCACTTACTGAACTAGGTGAAAAAATAACAGAATTTCGGGAAGAGGCCGGGTTGGGTGTTGAGAGAGTCCGAACGGGTATTGAGAAAGCCCGAGAAGACCACCAGGCGGCCCTTACGGAGGCATATGGGATGTTGCGCTCAGAGGACTCTGCAGCACTTACTGAACTAGATGGAAAAATAACCGAAGTTTCCGAAAAACTGAAACGTGTTCGTAGAGCCGCGAACAAAGCACTTGAGGAGACCTCTGAAAAGATTCGTGCTGAGGCCCATACCTCTATCGGGGGGCTTGCCGGACTGTTGAAAACATTGAAAACGCAAAAACGTGTCATCACAGTTTGGGCTGAGAAGCGGGGCCCATTAACTGAGGGGCTCTATGAATATTCATTCGGTACCAAAGCGAGCAATAAATATGGGGAATACGCCGTGCCAGCTACAGGTACACTTCTCCGAATGGCTGTCTGCTCAGCTAATGCTAATGGTAAATCTGTTGGCGCGGTCGTGATAAATCTTGTAGTGGATGAAGAAGAACGGGGGTTGGAGTCAATAAACTCGCTGGAGATTGTTCCGCGGTGGTTTTCGTTCGCCGGTGACGATCCAATTAGACTTTCCGAAGGTAGTGTTATTAACTTTGTTACGAAAATCACTGACCCGGTGAGTTCTTCCACTATTGTAACATTGTTAATTGAACTTGATTTGTAATCATGAACGAGTCACCGCTTCCAATTGTCAATACCAATCCATCAACATAATTTTCTTAAAATTATAAAATGTATTATATTGGTGCAGTAAACAATTTATTAATAATAATAAACAATTTAAACAATTTAAAAAAAAAAAAGTTTTAGGTCCCACCGAGGCTCGAACCCGCGCCAGCAAAACCCTTCTGGGCCCATCCCACTAAGCCTTCGCTTTAATTCTCTTCTCTTCTCTTTTTTAGGCTTAGTGTGATGTGTCACGCTCACATCTCCTCCACCCCATCATTGGACTGTTACCGCGGACCCCTCCTCCTCATTACTTCCATCCGCTAGAATGTGTAGAGCAGCCAGAGTGAAATACATGTGGCGAAACCTGTCTCAGAGCTGAGTGTATTGCTGGCGTCCCAGCAATGTATATATGTGTTTATTTCTCGTATATAAACCTAACTGTTGTTGGTGGAAATGTATGGTATAAGAGAGACAACTCTGACAAGGACGACCCGTTTTAGAAGTACTCAGTTGTCTAACTTGGCTCTGTATTCTATAGGTGGTCCGCACTTTTTGTCTATTCAGTTTATGCAGAAATTCGAGGGGTGTGGGACTGTAGATGGGGCGTAGGGGTGGTGTGTAGGTTGGTGGTGTCATTTTAACTCCCTATGTACTACTCAACGTATCTATAGAATTTATTGTATTTATAGAATAACTCTGAAATGACGTAATGGGCGCACTTGCATGCCCCCGCGAGACTTTCGACGTTGTAAACAACTTGTGGACAATGTTGAGGAATATTTCCAGCAAATCTTATTAAAATGTTTACCATGGCAATATATTCTTCACACTGGCATGGAAACAGCAAGCACCTGCGCGACTTAGATGTATTTTTTGCAAATTCTGATTAAACGAATGCGCGTAATTAACAGGTATTTTCATTTGTCCGATAAACTGATTGTCCGGATAACTGGTATGACCCAATGTAATGTTTATTTTAACAATTGTATTGTTTTTATATGTATAGTTTCAACAGTTATTTGCTTTTATTCATTTAAAGAAATGCCAACAGTTCTGCATTGGGTTCGTGTGATTTTTGCAAAGGAAATGTCAACAACTTGTTGTGTCAACAGGCATAGGATTTCCCTGGATTTACGCCTAATTCAGGTGATTACACATCTGCAAAACAGTTTATTATGTATAGTCATGTATGTGCACATTGGAATTCGTAAAGTTATAGGCTGGTACTGGCATATTGAGTCTGCATTTGAGCACATTATTAAATTATTCAGTATTTTGGGCGGGTGGGGTAATATTTTTAGGAATTTGTGTCAGTCATTGTTACATTTTCTTTTCCGCTTTGGTTTGTACAGGTCAATATGGCAGGCAGAATGGATAACCGAAAATGTACCGAAATTAATTTGGAAATAATTGCAAGCCCCACCGCTGGCCATTGTTTACAAAAGCGCGTAGGGTTACATAAATCTGTCAAGTTGTAAAACACAGACTGGTAAAACGGAGATTTTATATGCTGTGATTTTTCATATTTTATAGGCTCTGATTTCAATTGACCAATCAGATGCGTGCTTTCTATTTTCGGTGCATTAGAATTAGGGGATAACCATGCTTTGTTTTTCGATTGGAGCGGTATGTGGGAGGTTTTATGGTCTGTGAATCAGTTTTACGGCGACGCTTAAGCGGAGCCGTATAACTGATTCACATACCATAAAACCTCACACATACCGTTCCAAATCGAAAGACAAAGCATGGTTATCCCCATTCTAATGTACATAGTGTGCTCCCCGCTTTCTGCAACGTCGTAGCATATCACGAACAGTGATATTTTTCACTACGTCAGCAGGTTGTTGTCGTCATCGAATTATAACCGCCTCACACCAAATGATGCTAAGACATCTATACACTTATTCAACTGTAATGTCTATTTTAACAATTGTATTGTTTTTATATGTGTAGTTTCAACAGTTATTTGCTTTTATTCATTTAAAGAAATGCCAACAGTTCTGCATTGTGTTCGTGTGATTTTGACAAAGGAAATGTCAACAACTTGTTGTGTCAACAGGCCTAGGATTTCCCTGGATTTACGCCTAATTCAGGTGATTACACATCTGCAAAACAGTTTATTATGTATAGTCATGTATGTGCACATTGGAATTTGTAAAGTTATAGGCTGGTATTGGCATATTGAGTCTGCATTTGAGCACTTTATTAAATTATTCAGTATTTTGGGCGGGTGGGGTAATATTTTTGGGAATTTGTGTCAGTCATTGTTACATTTTCTTTTCCGCTTTGGTTTGTACAGGTCAATATGGCAGGCAGAATGGATAACCGAAAATGTCCCGAAATTAATTTGGAAATAATTGCAAGCCCCACCGCTGGCCATTGTTTACAAAAGCGCGTAGGGTTACATACATCTGTCAAGTTTTAAAACACAGACTGGTAAAACGGAGATTTTATATGCTGTGATTTTTCATATTTTATAGGCTCTGATTTCAATTGACCAATCAGATGCGTGCTTTCTATTTTCGGTGCATTATAATTAGGGGATAACCATGCTTTGTTTTTCGATTTGGAGCGGTATGTGGGAGGTTTTATGGTCTGTGAATCAGTTTTACGGCGACGCGTAAGCGGAGCCGTAAAACTGATTCACATACCATAAAACCTCACACATACCGTTCCAAATCGAAAAACAAAGCATGGTTATCCCCATTCTAATGTACATAGTGTGCTCCCCGCTTTCTGCAACGTCGTAGCATATCACGAACAGTGATATTTTTCACTACGTCAGCAGGTTGTTGTCGTCATCGAATTATAACCGCCTCACACCAAATGATGCTAAGACATCTATACACTTATTCAACTGTAATGTCTATTTTAACAATTGTATTGTTTTTATATGTGTAGTTTCAACAGTTATTTGCTTTTATTCACTTAAAGAAATGCCAACATTTCTGCATTGGGTTCGTGTAATTTTTACAAAGGAAATGTCAACAACTTGTAGTGTCAACAGGCCTAGGATTTCCCTGGATTTACGCCTAATTCAGGTGATTACACATCTGTAATACAGTTTATTATGTATAGTCATGCATGTGCACATTGGAATTCGTAAAGTTATAGGCTGGTACTGCCATATTGAGTTTGCATTTGAGCACTTTATTAAATTCTTCTGTATTTTGGGCGGGTGGGGTAATATATTTGGGAATTTGTTGAAGGGCCACCACACTGAAGTGACGTTTGTCATTCGTTGTTATATTTTCTTTTCCGTTTTGGGTTCTGCAGGTCAATATGGCAGAATGGATAACCGAAAATGTACCGAAATTAATTTGGAAATAATTGCAAGCCCCGCTGCTGGCCATTGTTTACAAACGCTCGTAGGGTTACATAAATCTGTCAAATTGTAAAACACAGACTGGTATACGGAGATTTTATATGCTGTGATTTTTCATATTTTATAGGCTCTGATTTCAATTGACCAATCAGATGCGTGCTTTCTATTTTCGGTGCATTAGAATTATGCCTTCACCATTTTGAATTCATAAGGACAACCAACGAGAAAGAGTGACAATGTCAAAGAACGACAGTTAGGCGACAATGTACAGCGCCTCAAGCATTTGTAAGTCTTTGATGCTGTATCTTTGATAGTATCCTTGCTATACTATTTTTACACGACACCATAGCCATAACGTCAAATATGGATTCACGTTCAGTGACATCACAAGTACGTGACGTCACGTCATGACGTCATAATATTTGTACTGAGGTACAAGGCATCGCGTGTATATTAGTGAAAGTTTCAGTAAGACACTAATAAACGTAAATGGGAGGGCAAAATGTAAACTTTTACTGCGACGTTAGACAATTTGAATGGTCGTTTTTGCCGACGTCGTTTAAAGCTTTTCACGCGTTGTCATTAAGCCCGGTTTTCGTATGGCGCGGCCCATATATGTTTGTTTGTCTTTCAACAATTGGTCTCCTCTCGTGCGTGCCATGTTGTTGACCCGGTATGATGTCCGTCTCGTCTGTTTAATGGTAGCAGTTGTACAATTGTACAACAAGCATTGTTTTGGCAAATTCCTAAAACAGTCTAAAGCCTAAAACAGTAAAATGGCTAAGTATTTTTATTTTTATATCAGCGTACAAAACAACTATATTTTTTTTTTATTTGTGTACAAACGTATATAAATATTTATATAATTCCTAGCCACAGGGGCTGAGAAGACGAAAACAGTAAAAATGGGCCAACACACCCAACTGACATATAAATAACATGGATAAATATAGTAGCGAATGTCGCAGCTAAAAAAGGTTCATTGGTTTGCGACCAACGTAGCATCAGATCAGACCGCGCGTCCGCGCTGTCTGATCATGGTCTACATTGTTCGCTATTGAATTAAATATTGCACCTTGTATCTATACACAACGTAAATACGTTAGCATTAATGTTTTAAATGGACACGCGTTTTACGTGTACTTACATACATGTACTAAATTGGTGGCAGGAAACAAACGTCACTGAATAAATACAGTACATTGTATACCAGGCTAGTTTCATGTAATGTAGAGAATAGTAGGTTAGTGCCGTGAATGGTAAAAATACCTGGCAATGCTCAGGAAACGGGATGGGCGAGGATCTGCCGAGCACATCCCGTTTCCGTGCCGCGCCAGATATTTTTCCCATTCACGGCACTAACCTACTATTCTATTTATCCCGCCAACACCGTCAAATGGCTTTAAAATGCAAAAAAATAACCCCAATCACCGCATATATTCATACGCAGTGATTAGGTCGTATTGACAGGATTTCAAAAAAGTTTCACGGCACCGTGTTTCACGGCACATACGCACTGTGTTGACGGGATAAAACTTGTATAAATAGTATCGTGATAAACCGAACTGTTTACAAATGACCAACTATGCAATATGGTGCGTAGAAATGTACAATATCGGTAGAGTTCAAATTGCTGTTATTCGTCCCATCTGATATACATGATGTAACTACACACAATCGTCGATCCCAACCATCACCTTCTACATCAATGAGACACGCCATGCAGTTTTGTACCTTCGGGAATCTGCGTAATTTCATGACATATGGTTACAAAATTTACAATATTTTCCGTAAATGGAGTCAAAAGTAATTACGCATGTACTCTGAAATCTTTGTCAACTTTTGACTTTATTAATGAAAATTATTGTAAATTTTGTAAATCTATTTAATGAACTTACGCAGATGTCCGAAGGTACAAAATCGCATGGCATGTCTCAAATGTTGTAGACTCACTGTTTGCAGTCACACACATCTGGAGCTACTGTCTGTTTTACGAAAGCTGCCAAAATTTTACGGCTATATAAACAACATTTATTTCGATAATGTTATTTTGTATCAACATTTAAGAATGAATATTATTTTTATTTCGTGAAATTTGGTCCAATATTGATTGTATTACGAGAACACAATTTCCTCATGTTAAATCTCCATAGACACCTTCACTAAGTGAAAATGTCTATACGGATTTTAACTTGGGGACATATTTATAATTTCCTAAATAATGGACCGATTTTCAAACTTTATGATGTCCAAGCTATCTAGCCAGGTTTCGCAGTCAATTTCCAAAATGTTTTTTTTTTTTACTCCTTCCACAGCTCCTCCATCTCATTTCGCCAATGTTCAATTCCCATAGACAAATACATTTTTCGTAATAAAATCGATATTTGACCAAATGTCACGAATTAAACAGAAGGCTCATTCTTAAATTTTAACACAATTTACGATTATGAAAATAAATATTGTTTTTGCATTGCTTACATGGCCGTACAATTTGGGCAGTTTTTTTGCATTTACAGTCACATATATGTCGCTGTGACAGGAGAAATGTGGCTTATGGGATCAGATAAAACACTCCTGTAGACTGATAGCAATCTATATTGCTTGTTAGAAACATGACGGGTGTTGTTTTTGATGGAATGGCGAACCGTGCAGATCCTGATCAGACTGTGCGGATGCACAGTCTGATCGGGATCTACACTGGTCGCAAAACCGATAAGCCCAATTTCTCTCTCATGGCCGCATATAAGTCCGATTTGTACAAGGTCGCTTCTTATATACATGTAACAACCTAAATGATTATACTGGCACGCATCATTATACGGGACTTATTCCTTGCATTTCAGACGCCGACTGTACACAGATACGAAACGACGAGAAAAATCGGTCTCGAGCCCGTACATGTACATGTAACAGTGGCTAATGTCGGACCAGAACACATACATACTACCGTATTAAAGTCTGAGCAGGACACGGGTACGCAACGATAGGTAATGCTTAAATATCACACAGATACGTTACCACGAGTATTTCTGATCCGACCACAGATATACGTACAGATAGGTAACGTTTGACTAGAACATAGATACGTTACGGTTGGTAAACTCTGAACCGGACGCATATACGTATGGATACGTGAAATCTGATAAGAACACCTATTCGTAATTATGGGTAAAGTTGTAGTCAGGAACTACCGCTATTGCGTACCAACCGTGATCATTTGCATATTTCTAGTGCTGGTTGTGTTGATATGGACGCTCAATGTCAAACTGCCCGACATCAGAATGGTACCGGTACTCTCTTCTCGCAGCAAAGGGATACATAGAGTGCATGAAGGGAGAGATGGAAGTGATATCATACATGAAACTGATGGCGATATTAAGAGTATGACAGAAACTACGTTATCAATAATCGGTAATAGTGCGATGCAAAGCGCGACACCAGAGGTTTCTATCACCATTCAGATACCCGTAGACGATAGCAACAGCATCATACAACGAACTGCGGAAATGACAGAGGATACAACGGCAGAGAGCCCGACACTAATACCTACGTATGATGATAACAGTAACAGTAGAATCATCACACAACGTGCAACACCAATAACTGAGGACAGTGAGACAAGAAGCAGAACAATGACAACGGAAGATACTATGTCAAACAGTTCGACGCAAATTACAAAACCTGGTGATAGCATGAATAGCTTGGAAGGCGATGATGACAGCGTAATTCAAAGTACAGCAGCTATGACCGAGCACAGCGATATCAATCACAGCTTGGAAGATGAGAGCAACGATATGACAATAGAAAGCACGACACCAGTTACAAAGAACATTACGATCGATTTCACAACCGAACATAATGAGAGAAGGCAACGTGTTGATATTCAAATTGCTAAACCGAGAGACGGCAAAACAATACAAAATAATGATGAAATAAATAAATTACAGAATAATGACGAAATCATTAAATTAAAGAATAATGGTGAAATCAATAAACCACAGAATAATGATGATATCAGGAATGTACTAGAAATCAAAGAACCAGTATCATCAGCAGACAAAAGCGCAGAGCAGGATCTCTTGAAAGATATTTTCCGATTTGACAAACCGAAAATTCCTTTAAAACGAAATATATCAATCATGCTGTACCACCCATACCATGGCATTATACGTTCGCATAGCCAACACCTGAATATGAAAGTGTGTCCATATCATAACTGTCAGGTGGAAACCTACAGTGAGATTACTACACACCCTATAAATGTGGACGCCCTGATATTCCAAGGAAACAATATTCCCGTACAAAAGCCACGGAGAAGAAACACAAACCAGGTGTTCATGTTTCTAAACACGGAATCGCCACAATACCTACAGCAAACTCAGTTTAAAAATGTATCTACGTGGAATAATTTCTTTAACTGGACAATGACTTACCGTTTGGACTCTGATATCCCCTACACATATGGCGGCGTTGTGCCGAAAGCGGACACTCGCCACGTCACATCTGACGTCACCGACTGGCAACAATACATTCAAACCGCGAGAAATGGCGTCTACGCAACACAGAGTACAGCGACAGTGAAGCATAAGGTAACGGGGTCACGTGGTAAAGATTACTCCGCGATATTCCACAGAAAGAAGCACACTGCGGCCTGGGTGGTGAGCCACTGCTCGACACAGCGACAGAGTAATCGGGAAACGTACGTGACCACCATGGCGGACCACATTGACATTGACGTATACGGGCGATGCAGTCACAGGGAATGCTCAAGGGACGGCTCATGCGATAAAATGATCATTCGGGATTATAGCTTTTATATCGCGTTTGAAAACTCACTATGCAATGATTATATAACTGAAAAGGCATACAAATGGTACGGATATGACATTATCCTGGTTGTTCGCGGAGCGAGACGATATTCGCACTTACTTCCAGTCGGGACCTGCGTAGACGCGGACGATTTCCGATCGCCACGCCATCTAGCGGAATTTCTCACTCAGCTCGCGGTGGACAAGAGCCGCTATATCGGCTATCTCAAACGGAAGGACGAATTCAGGGTGCTAAGTCAAGAGACGATGTACCAGATGGCGTATTGTGAGATTTGTAAACGATTGAACCATTTGGAGCAATACAGAAAAACGGTGAAGGACATTCATGTTTGGTGGACGGGAAACCAATGTACAAAACCGGCCGAATTCAAGCGGACTATAGGATATGATATGAAGATGTTTGACAGATGGAATCCCAAAATTAACAAGAGAATCTTACATGAATGATGATTTTATATGATATTTATTAAACGAGTTTACTGATTTCGTAAGAAACAGCACACTGGTTTGAATCTGTATTGACCACACATCGTGTTTTCAGTATCGGTCTTCTTTGCATATTTATATTTACACTCTTGTATTATGATTATTATAAGGTTTGATCAGGGAACTGTTTGAACCCCAAGGCCGCAGGCCGCGGGTTCAAACAGTTCCCGAGGGCCACAGCAAACGTTTGCACACGGCTGGACATGATCAAACGTTATTGTTACATTTCCAACAAAAAAAACTAATGTAATTTGAGCATTATATTCAGTATTTTCAGTACTTTTATAAATTGTTCCATTCACGTAGATAATTTTAGGTATTCATATTCCGGGACCGCGTCATGAACGTCATGGACGCCATGAAGTAGTGACGTCATGAAGGCACTTCCGCGTAGTGACGTCATGAAGGCACTTCCATTACGCGCGGCACCGGAATGAGTATTGCCTAAAGCCATGTGCAAACAGCACGCGCTATATGTGCACATATGTGCAAACAACGGAAACCATGTAACAATACATGTAATACATAGAGGAGATTCCATCGTACATTTTGAATAGCGGGAAATAATTGTACACGAGTTTGCCGACGGACACGAGTGTATTACTTCCGCTATTCAAACATGTACGATGGAATATCCTATTTATTACACTTCCACGGCGGATATATATGTACCTCTAGTCAATTTTTCAGATTATAATTAATGAATTGTGATGTGCGTATGAATAGTTACACAATCACGTGTTTTCCCGCGTTTTGACGTTACGTTGCGTGACGTCAACTGTGATGTCAAGTTAACTTTTTGAAATCCAAATTACGAAGCTGTTTCTATGAACCAGATATATTTGAGTGCATGTTTGGAATGTGTTATTTTGACTGTAGGCTAATACAAATTAAACATTTTGCATGGTAGCTTGTGGTTTCCAAGAAAACAGTCGCGCAATTACGGGTGTTCTCTTCACTATGTATTATTTGTAGGTAGGTGATTATGCAATAAATAAAATTATAATTTGTATTAAGTTTATTATTTGATGGTGTGTTCCCGTCGAAAATAACATGTGAAAGGGTTTAACGTCTTAGCAATAGCTAATGTCACATATTGAAGGGTTCTCATTTTTCGGCCTCGGTGAATATGACTTTTCTCAGATCCGTATATCTCGTGTACACCTCCTCAAAAGTCAATAATTGTATAATATTAACTAGAAATGGACGCTTTTCGACAAACGCATGTGTCTCCCCCTCCCCAGATACACAAGTAGTTTGAAAAAAGGGTGTTCGAGTTATGCTCCGGAGACAAAATCAGTGCGCGGAAAAACAAAGGGAGATAACTAAAAATATAGCAATGCAAGAGTTGCCATTCTTGCGTGACACACATTTAGGGTCGTGGTCTATGTATGTGTGATGTTTCATGAAAATATTCCAAAGGGTGTTCGAGTTATGCTCCAGACACGAAATCAGTGCACGAAACAACAAAGGGCGATAACTAAGAAATTAACGACGCAATAGTTGTCATTCTTGCGCTCGACACACCTTTGGGTCGTCTTCTATGCATGTGTGAAGTTTAATATATACAAAGGGTGTCCGAGTTATGCTCCGGACACGAAATCAGTGCATGAAACAACAAAAGGAGATAAGTAAACAAAATTAACGATGCAAGAGTTGTCATTCTTGCGCGCGACACACCTTTGGGTCGTGGTCTATGCATGTGTGAGGTTTAATGAAACTATTCCAAAGGGTGTTCGAGTTATGCTCCGGACACGAAATCAGTGCATGAAACAACAAAGGGAGATAAGTAAACAAGAATTCCGCGAAATCAAATGCCTCGCCTTGTCCCGCCTTGACCTCGAACATAGGCCCGAAAGCAATTTTCACTGGCCCGAACATATACAATTATTGACTAGTGAGCCATAGAATATCCGATTATTTTCTATGGCTCACTAGTCAATAATTGTTTTAGTATATGATAATAGTCTGTATATAACACTTACGACCTTATGCTACTAGACAAAAATTGAAAAAGAATTTGAACACAAAATTGGTAAAAAAATGAAAAAAATGAAGAAAAAAAGTTTAAAAATTAAAAATAATAAAGCTCGCTACTGGAGCCCAGAATTTTTTTTAATAGCCCTATATTTATATACATATCATATCTGTACAGGTCCACATATTGCCACAATATTGTCAACACAGTTTACTGAAATGTAATATAATAATTTACCTGTATAAATTACCTGTAATAAGTTAGTGGTCAGTTAGTGGTCAGTCTGGACATTTGCACATGCTAGCACATGCACAGGTGAATGGTTCTCCCAGTCACTATTGTTCAACCGGAGAAGGCTATTGTTCTCTCTACAGGTAAGGTGTACAGAGCACACGAGAAAACGGGTCTTCATGCATTATTGTCCAGTTTGTAGAGTGCGCGAAACAAAAAAGGGAGATAACTAAAAAATTAGCTACGCAAGAGTTGTCTATGGGCCGTGGTCTATGCATGTGTGAAGTTTCATGAAAATATTCCAAAGGGTGGTCGAGTTATGCTCCGGACACGAAATCAGTGCGCAAAACAAAAAAGGGAGATAACTAAAACTTTAGCAATGCAAGAGTTGTCATTCTTATGCGCGGCACACCTTCGGGTCGTGGTCTATGCATGTGTGAAGTTTCATGAAAATATTCCAAAGGGTGTTCGAGTTATGTTCCGGACGAAGTGTCAGCGGCGGACGCGGACGCGGACGCGGACGCGGACGCGGACGCGGACGCGGACGCGGATGATGTTCGGTGTCAACTCCATAGTATCCCCCGACTTTCGTCCAGGGGATACAATTAATTGCCAATTTGGCATTTTTACTATTATTTGCCTTCCGGTGTTTTTGAAGGTTATGATCTTGAGGAAACGTAGTATCGAGAATACACAGTACAGAGAATACACAGTTGTTTCCTTTTAAGGAAACACGGTTATCGCCCCACTATCAAGTTTTGCAATTCACGTGTGATATAAATCGTACAAAAATGCCAATTAATACGTCCGGTAGTGGTAAATGAATGTTTAATTTGTCCCAAAATGTGTCATAGCTAAAGAATTGACGAACAAAGATGTCTCCTTATATTACAACATGAGATGTAGAGTCCAGGGCCCGTTTCACTAAACTTCGTACGACTATGATTGTCGTAAGTGCAAATGTAGGATCGTCTGAAAATTTCAATTGATGGATTTACATTTATTGAGCATAGGCTGCCTATGCTCAATAAATGTAAATTCAATAATTGTTTACAAGAAAACATTGCTAATGTGAAATTTACAGACTATCATAACTTTGAACTAACGAACATTTCAGTCGTACGAAGTTTAGTGAAACGGCCCCCTGGTTTAAAGGCATTACTGTCTGTTTCACGAAAGCTACCCAAATGCTACGGCTATATAAACAATGCAAAAACAAACAGATTTATTTCAATAATTTATCAAAATTTAAGAGTCTTCTTTTTATTTTGTGAAATTTGGTCCAATATTGTTTTTATTACGAAAAAACAAGTTCCCCATGTTAAAGATCCATAGACGTCTTTAACGCGGGGAAATATTTGTGATTTCAAAAATAGTGGACCGATTTCAATAGCTAACTTTTGTTTCCTTCGTTAGATCATTTCCAAGCTATATAGCCAGGTTTCTGAGTCGATTTCCATTTGAGTTATTCCATTTTTGTCTCACAGCTCCTCCATCTCCTTTTTCCCCCTGTTAAATGCCCATAGACAAATATTATTTTCTTAATAAAATCAATATTTAACCAAATTGCGCAAAGTAAAAAGGAGGCTCACTCTTAAATTTTGATATTATTTAACATTATCGAAACAATTATTGTTTTTGCATTGGCCGTAAAATTTGGGCAAGTTTCGTGAAACAGACAGTAGGGACAGAGGGGTCAGTTCCAACCTGTCGTGTTCGTTCGTGTGTGCACTTACACGCTGACCCACTGTATCGGATATCAGCATACGGTGGTGAAACAGGTGAGATAGAAAGAAATACTTCTGTCCGACGAACTTTTGGCTATTAAACACATTAAATCTAAAAAATATTCAACAACAAAAAAGTCACCCTCCCCCAAACATCCATCAAATATTGATTTTAATGCGAAAATACGATTTTCCTATGGGAATTTAACATGGGGGCTAATATCGATTTTTTATATATTTTTTATTTGTGGACGATTTCAAAATCTAACATTTATTTCCTTATTTAAATAATTTCCTAGCTGTTACATTATGTCCATCAATGTCGTTATGCAACCACTCAGGTTGCAATGACCAGTCACCCTGACCCCTGACCATGCTCCTTGTAGCATGGCACCTGCCAATGACAGCAGCCCCTTATCATGCTTATTAAGTCCCGCCCTCCCCATGTTACACATGTACAGAGTCAGTCTAGTAATAGCACTCAGAGAACATAGTACCAATTAAAAGATAGAACACAACTAGTCGTTCAATTAATTGTATTCATCCACAATAGTGATAATACAACATGGTGTCAGAGTAGAGGGATTACCAGTGTGAATTTGAACATTCCTGAATGGACATTTAGACAGTTAAATTCCATGCGAGCAGAATTTCAATCATTCACTACAGAATGGATTTAAACGGTGTACCAACTCCATGTATGGACTGGAATTGTACCAATCTACCTGAAGCGTGGAGAAAATTCCAGCAACACACTGACCTGATATTCAGAGGTCCATTGAAAGACAAGGGAGAAGATGTGAAAATAACATACTTGCTGCTCTGGATCGGCGATAAAGGCAGAGACATCTTCGACACATTGTCTTTAAGTGAAGAGCAGAAGACAAACTTGAATGCCGTTTGCGGTGCCATCAAATTGCACATACAACCTAAGTGCAATCCAGTGTTTTCACGTTACAAGTTTAACAATGAAATTCAAGGAGAAAACACAGTGGAACAATTTCTCACAAAGTTGAAGCTATTAGCACAGGACTGCAACTATGCTGATCCAGAAGAAATGATACGTGACAGAATTGTGTTCGGTATCAAATCACAGAAAGTGAGAGAGCGGCTAATCACAGAAGGCGACAAACTCACGTTAGACAAGGCTACTCAGATATGCCAATCAATTGAGTATGCCCAGGAACAATTGCGCACTATGAATCAACCAACACCATTAGGTGCCAACACCGACGTCAATGCGGTCCGGACAAAGATGCCACCACGACAGCCACGCAGGTATCCAGCTTCTCCAGCTCCGACCTATGACAGACAGGCGCGTAACAAGCCACCAACATGGAAACCCAATGGGAGCCCGCGATGCAGAAACTGTGGTCAAACACATAACAAAGATCAGTGCCCAGCCAGAGGACAACAATGCCATTATTGTCAAAAGTGGAACCACTTCGCTAAAATGTGCCTTTCAAAATCTAAAAATGTCAATGATGTTCAAGCCATGGATAATTGTGATCAGGATGTGTATGATCATAGTGAATTGGATGTGTATTCGGATGTATATGTGGATAGTGTTGAGTCCCGGATTATCAATGGACAGGTATATGCAGAGATACAGGTAGGCCCTACAAATTGTTTGATTAAATTCAAAGTTGACACAGGCGCTTAAGTCAACATCCTTCCCTACTCTGTATTTCAGAAACTGAACATCAAAGCTCCACTTCAAAAATCCAACACACAGCTATCCGCATACAATGGTAACTCACTTGACTTGTTAGGGTGCATCAAACTTCCCTGCCTACATCCACGGTCTGGTCAAACGCACAATGTCGAGTTTCATGTAGTTGATACAAAGTCACCTCCACTATTTGGCTTACAGTCAAGCATGCATTTCAAACTACTCAAACTCACATACTCAGTAGAAACTGGCAATTCACCCACTTTCTACACAAAACAATCTGTTCTACATGACCACTCTGAGGTATTTCAAGGTATTGGTCTCTTCCCAGGGGAGTGCACGATTCACTTAGAACCCAATTCAACACCTGTTATCCACCCACCAAGAAAAGTCCCTGTTGCGCTACACGATAGATGCAAGTCAGAACTGAGTCGCATGAAAAAGTTAGGTGTCATTGCTAAGGTAAATGAACCGACTGAGTGGGTAAATTCTATGGTCATTGTGCAGAAAAAAGAAGGAAAGCTCAGAATTTGTCTCGACCCGAAAGACTTGAACAAACGCATTCAACGTCCACACTACCCTGTGAGGACTCTCGATGACATACTTCCGCAGCTCGCAGGTGCTAAATACTTCACAAAACTTGATGCACGGTCTGGCTACTGGTCTATTAAGCTGTCTGAACAATCATCGTTCCTCACAACATTCAATACCATGTTCGGTCGGTACAGGTATCTGAGGCTTCCGTTCGGTTTGCGTTCATCGGGTGATGAGTTTCAACGGAAAATTGATGAATGCTTTGAAGGTCTCACAGGTGTTGTATCAATTGTTGACGACATCTTGGTTTTCGGTAAGACTCGGGAAGAGCATGACAACAATCTCCAGGCTGTTTTGCAACGCTCATTGGAAAATGGTGTTCGCTTTGAATGAGGATAAACTCGAAGTTGGTGTCTCTGAGGTGACATATTTCGGTCATGTGTTGTCGGCAGAAGGGTTAAAACCTGATCCTGCGAAGGTTTCAGCTGTTAAGGACATGTTGCCCCCTACCAGCAAGGCCGAATTGGAGACCATTCTTGGTATGGTCACATATCTGTCCAGATTTGCCCCAAATTTATCTGAGATTACCACTCCATTGCGCAAGGTATTGGCGAAAGATGTTGACTTTTCATGGGATATAAACACAAATTGACGCATTTCTCAAGGTCAAGGAGATACTTACACAACACCCAGGTCCCGTGCTATCCTATTATGACCCACATGAGCCACTGACCCTGCAAGTGGATGCGAGTAAGTTTGGATTGGGTGCAATAATCATGCAAAATGGAAAGCCCATTGCCTATGCATCCAAATCGTTGACCCCTACTGAAACGAATTATGCCCAGATTGAAAAGGAAATTTTTGGAATTGTATTTGGCTGCAAACGCTTCCATCACTATGTGTACGGCCGTAGAGTTCATGTCCAAACCGATCACCTGCCATTGGTCTCAATCCTAAAGAAATCCATTCATGTCGCCCCAGCCCGTTTGCAACGAATGATGCTTCAATTGCAACGATATGACATTGACGTCACACATGTCCACCTGGCAAACAAATACCTGTTGCCGACACTCTGTCTCGTAAGTCACTCAGTGATACCTTCCCTGAACTTTCTGAAGGTATGGACATTCAGGTCAACATGGTCATGTCCAGCCTACCTGTTAGTGACAGAAAACTTGAAGAGATAAGGTCACACACTGAGCTAGATGAAAATCTATGTATTCTCAAACAAGTCATTCTTAATGGTTGGCCAGAAACCAGGGGCAAGTGTTCACCTCACATACTTGATTACTGGACATATAGGGATGAGTTATCATTCGTAGATGGTCTGATCATGAAAGGTCAGAAAATTGTCATGCCCAAAACATTAAGGTCGAAGATGCTCGAAGTTGTCCATACTGGTCACATGGGCACAGAAAAATGTTTAAAACGAGCCCGTGACGTTATGTATTGGCCGCGAATTTCTGTCGATATTACCAAGATGGTGTCCAATTGTAAAATTTGCTTAGAGCACAGGAACTGTAACCCAAAGGAACCCCTTATTTCCCATGACACGCCCAATTACCCCTGGAAAACTGTGGCCACAGATCTATTTACTTGGGACAACAAGAACTATCTGGTTGTTGTAGACTACTACAGTCGTTTCTTTGAAGTCAAGGAACTTCCGAGTCTAAAAAGCAGTGCTGTGATCAACCGAATGAAGGGTATATTTGCCCGTTTTGGAATTTCTGAGAAGGTCCTGTCCGATAACGGCCCTTGTTACACATCTCAGGAATTTGCCAACTTTGCGAAAGAATGGGATTTCCATCACGTGACCACCAGCCCATATCATCATAAGTCCAATGGTCTAGCAGAGAAATATGTCCAAATATGCAAACGCATCTTGACAAAGGCTAAGGCCGATGGCAAGGACCCACTAATCAGCATTCTCGAGTACAGAGTTACCCCTCTTGACATCGGTTATTCTCCATCCCAGCTTCTCATGAGCCGACAGGTAAGATCAGTCCTACCAGTATCCAAAACCAGCCTAGTTCCTCAGGCAATATCCCCTAGCGTAGTTCAGGAGAAAATCCGCTCTAAGAAACAGAAGGTGAAATCTCACTATGACCAGACTGCTAAGACACAAATTCCCCTGAATGTTGGTGATTCAGCACACATACAACAACATGACAAAACATGGAAACCAGCTGTAGTGACCGCGAAGCACAATAGCAGGTCATACACTGTTCGTACCCCATCTGGTTCAGTGTACACCCGCAATAGGCAACACTTACTCAAATCAAAACAGCACACAGCAGACATTGATGCACCAGATTGTGAAATACAGAGTGCCCCTGAAAATGTAGAACCTCACGAAGAAGCCCAAATCTCAGAGCAGGCTCCACCTCGTATCTCTGCAAAACCCACCGTTGATAATCAGGAACACAACTCTGATATGTACATAAAACTTAGGTCTGGAAGGCTGGTTAAGCCAAACAAATAACCCTTGTTGTATAGCTGTAGTAATTAATCTGTGCTAAAGACTAATGGGTCAAGTATCTGAACAAGACTCCATGGAACTATTGTGTTGCAGGAAATGTACTGACCACATGTGGCATTAAGGACAGTAGACATTGATTCATTAGGTGGTCAGCTAGTAATAAACAATTTGACATGCTATTAAACTGTCATCTTATCAGAAAGCAACACATAAAGGATTTCAGTAATTATTTGTTTATGAACCTTAAACTTAAACTCACCAGTGCTAATTTCAATTTGAAAGCCATAAGTTTGTTGTTGTTTGCTTTCTGTTAAGAAGGGAGATGTTACATTATGTCCATCAATGTCGTTATGCAACCACTCAGGTTGCAGTGACCAGTCACCCTGACCCCTGGCCATGCTCCTTGTAGCATGGCACCTGCCAATCACAGCAGCCCCTTATCATGCTTATTAAGTCCCGCCCTCCCCATGTTACACATGTACAGAGTCAGTCTAGTAATAGCACTCAGAGAACATAGTACCAATTAAAAGATAGAACACAACTAGTCGTTCAATTAATTGTATTCATCCACAATAGTGATAATACAACACCAGCTATATCGCCATGTTTTGGAGTCAATTTCTAAAAGTTTTCGTTTTTCGACCCTCCTGGTCAGCCTCCTCCTCCTTTTCGCCCAATGTTAAATTCCCATAGGAAAATCGTTTTTCGGCAATAAAATCAATATTTTATGGAATTTCATAAAATAAAATAAATTGAGGAGGGTGACATTTTTGTTATTGATGAAACAGTACTTACATTTTTCTTTGTTTAGACTTACTATGTTTAATAGTCAAAAGTTCGTCGGCAGCAAAACGTGGAACAGACAGTAATTGTATTGCATATTTATCGTATTTCTGTAAATAATATAGGAATGAATGGCCTTTTTGTGGAATTTATCGGGGTATAAACTTGGAAAAGTCGCGGGAATACTGGACGAAGGCCGGAAGTCCTCGTCCAGTATTCCCGCGACGTTTCCAAGTTTATATCCCCGATAAATTCCACAAAAATGCCATTCATTCCTTATAATTCCAGCATTTGAAATAAATTCATCAAGAAAATGTGTTTATTTTCCGTTTTCTTAAGAATTATTTTAACTTCGCCTCACGGTTACGGTAAGTAGTTCGGCGTGGGAGTTTACTGGGATATAAATTTTGGACAGAGACTTGCTACGGGCCAATCAAATGTTAGTGAATTGTGTAAATATTTTTGTGCTGGAATTATTACATAAGGGAAAACACGATGAACCCAAACATGAACCGACGAGTCGCCTGAGAAAACAGCGGAACCTGGAGCAAAACAAGATTATAATACTGAAAAAATAACTAGCGTTGCTAGCTTATTACAATCATTGTTTCTAATATTTATTCAACTAGTGTTTTGAATGAAAACATATATGTCTATCGGTGGTATACATGTAGTATTATCATTTTGGAAAAAATAAATGATTACTCCCTCAAAGTATACTTTGCTAGATAAGTATACTTTGCAAGTTTGATGAAATGGGTGACAGAAACAGGTAGGGAAGATAATTTGGCTTGGAATTTTCGCTGTGTATGTTCCAGTATGGAAAACATATGAAATTCCTTTATTTTTTTTGTGAAATGATAATACATGTACTATGACACATTTAGAAAGAGTTTTCCATTATAGGCGCGAACGTAATTAATTTAAATAAAAATAAAACTAGGGAAAGTGAGCAGGGGCTCACGTATACCCCCGGCCACCGCCTCGACAGACAAATAAAAAGTTAAACGCAAATATCTAAATAACTTTAACGCAAATTTCTAAGTAATTCGACCTTAACCTTGGACATGGGTGTGTTATTGAATGAAAATATGGATGATGATAATGACGTATATGAAGTTTGAAGTCAATCCGACTTACCGTTGCAGAGATAATGGGTACCCGAAAATGTTAACGCAAATCTTACGGACGCACATTCCTAGTTAATTTGACCTTGACATTGGACATGAAGGCCGCCTAGGTGTGGTATGGAATGAAAATATGGATGAAGATAAGGAAGTATATGAAGGAAGTTTGAAGACAATCCGACTTAACGTTGCAGAGACAATGGGTACCCGAAAACCGTTTAACGTAAATCTTTCTAAGTAATTTGACCTTGACCTTGGACATGGAGACCGCATGAATGTGGTATATGATAACAATATGGATGATGATAAGGAAGTATATAAAGTTTGAGATCAATCCGACTTACCGTTACAGAGATAATGGGTACCCAAGCATGTGTACGTGGACGGACGGACGGACGGAGTTGCGAAAACTATATACTTATACCCCTTGACATACTTCGTATGACGGGGGTATCAGCGCTCCAGATAAGGTGCGTATTTGCGTAAACTTGAATACCCAATTAAAATTGCCAAAAACCCAATAGAAATCAGAAGTAGTGTGTATCAAAAAGCAATGAAAAATGTGTGGTATCTTTATCATGCTGCAGAAACCAATAAACAGACCAAAAATATAGCATATTTTCTTAGTTTTCCATGAAATCACATCTTGGTATTTCATTAGAATTGTCTCCAAGGAGACAATTCTAATGAAATACCAATATGTGTTTTCATTTAGAAGCAAACTATTCAATAAGTGCGGTCTGCTCATGTGTAAACAGTAGTGCGATTCTATTTTGCGCAATCAAAATTTTGAAACACCCAATTGCTTCAGAAATCATGGAGTGACAATACTCTATTACTAATTCCTTATCTGGAGACCTGCGGCACTAACCTACTATTATATTTATCCCGTCAACACTACACATAGATTTAAAATTCAAAAAATAACCGCAGCCTCATCTCCAAATCGTATTGACAGGATATCAAAAATGTTTGACGGCACCGTGTTTCACGGCACATACGCACTGTGTTGACGAGATAAATCTGACTTCCAATCCGGAGGTTGTGGGTTCAAACCTGGCCTTAGGCATCAAAATAGACGTTCATGGTCTTTCCATACCACTGGCGTGTCGGAAGAGACGTTAAACTGTAGTCCATTCTCTATATGACCTTACATGTAGCTGTTGCCGGGACGTTAAGCACGTTAAACTCATTCATGTTAACTTTTCCACAACGCGACATCGGAGTTTTAATCCAGCGCTACATGTATCAGTCGAACCAGGGAGCCCATTTCAATAAACTTCGTACGACTAAAATGTTCGTAAGTGCAAATTTAGGATCGTCTGTAAATTTCTATTGATGGATTTACATTTATTGAGCATAGGCTGCACATGCAGCCGATGCTCAATAAATGTAAATCCAATAATTGTTTACAAGAAAACATTGTTAATGTGAAATTTACGGACTACAAGAAAACACAGTTTATGTGAAATTTACGGTCTATCATAATTTTTCACTTACGAACATTTCAGTCGTACTTAAGTTGAGTGAAACGGCCCCCATGCATTGTATGGGCATGGGCTTGTATACATAACGTATATGTAGAGCACGATTCGTCCGTCTGTACGAGGAGGGACTCTTGATTTATAATCGTGCTTCGTGTACGTATTACTTAAAGGTACATGCCCGTAGGCACAACACGTTATTTATATCAGAGACATCATAGATATCATAGACATAGAGTCATTTATGACAAAATAAACATTCATTCACCATTACCCCACGTATTGATTGGCATTATTATACATTTTATATTAGACGTAAATCTCCACACTGATATCAGGGTAGATAACCGGGTTTCGATAAACTGTTATCGGACATTATTATTTATTCTCTGTATTTATTGTTGATGTGCTACTTCATAATCTGTCGAAAATATTTTTTTTCATGCGACACATTTAATTAGTATAAATAATTAAAAAATATCATGCCTCATTTGCATATGAAAATAGCCTGATACCTTCGCGAGTCACTATCAGTAAAATAAATATTACTAGATTATTATATCTTATAGCGGGCACTGGTAATTTTTAGAACACAATTATACACTTATTTAATTCCTATAAAGAACAGTTTGTGCCTACTGAGTGGGCATGTACCTTTAACCGTGTCCAATGAAAACGCTGCGCCATTTTTGTATCACTGCGTAAGCGCTGTCAAGATTTAACAGGGAAACGCACAGACATAACCACAACCATATGGTTTTCTGTCAAAGGTAGCAGAAACCAAAATGTCATGAGTAGACTCAGGGAACAAAAATTCAGACGCTGCTACACACAGCCGGAAAATACATTATGTAATGCTAGTGTTTAGCTTGGCAAGGATTTAGGGTTACAAGGACACGAAACATCGCGTTTTCTCGGAACACCCGGTGTGCCTAACCGTATTTTCTTAAAATGTTAACGGACATTACTATGTATTCTCTGTATTTGTGTTTCGATGTGCAATGATCGTACTTTATAATCTGTCGAAAATATTATTTTGTTCAAGTGACGCATTTAATTAGGATAAATAATGGAAAAAATATAATGCCTCATTTGCATATGAAAATATCCTGATACCACCGCGAGTCACAATCAGTAAAATAAATATTACTAAATTATTATATCTGTATAGCGGGCACTCGTAATTTTTAGAAATGGTGGAATAGTGACACAATTATACACTTATTTAATTCATATAAAGAACACGGTGTGCCTACTGAGTGGGCATGTATGTACCTTTAACGTTTCCTAGCATTTTAATCCATCACATAATTTATAATGCGTAATTTAAATTGTTATTTTATGATTTTATGTATAACAATGTTTCATTGGCGAAACCACATGTGTGGCAAAGGCGGAGTTTATTTCGCATATTCTCCCACTGTATGTCAACTTTTGACGTCATTTACCGAACATAATGCCATTAATGGTGATTTCCTCATACCAATTCCCGCAAATACGGCCAATTATTTGTTTGATATGGCTTTCGTTTAACTGATTATGTAATTTATGTAAGTACACGTAACACTCGAGAGATAATAGATAGCATCTTTAATCATAATAAATGGACTCAAGGTCATTCTAATTTAATTAATGCATGTAATACATGTGTGGCCTATTGGTTCTGCGACCAGTGTAGATCCTGATCAGACTGTACATTCGTAGAGTCTGATCAGGATCTGCACTGCTCGCCATTCGATGAATGAAACACCCAGCATTATATTCTAACAAGCAATACTGGGGCCCGTTTCACTAAACTTCGCAAGACTAAAATGTTCGTAAGTGCAAATCTATGATTGTCTGGAAATTTCAATTGATTGATTTACATTTATTGAACATAGGCTGCATATGCAGCATATGCTCAATAAATGTGAATCCAATAATTGTTTACAAGAAAACGTTGTTAATGTGAAATTTACAGACTATCGTAATTTTGCACTTACGAACATTTTAGTCGTACGAAGTCTAGTGAAACGGCCCCCCGGATGTTAACAGGCTACATGAGTGTGCTAGTTAATCAGGAGCTACGCTGGTCATACATCTCATGAGACCTTTGTCTCTGTCACAGCCGCGTGTGTGTAGGGTCCATAACCTGGGAAAATCGGGACTATTACATTTCTAGCCAGTATAGTTCCTGCTCAGCTTTCACATTCATAGAGCCAGCTATTGTTTGCCGGTATTCATCATAATGAATGCATGATTCCTGGACCGAATACCGTAATGCGTGTTTGCACGGGAAGATCTGGATCTACACTGGTTTGCAAGGGAAATAAGCCGGATTTTGTCAAACCCTGGTTAAAATCATAATTGACCAGTTAGTACGTGCGTGTACATTGTATACATGTATACATATAGCGGTTATACATGTATGTGAACATTAAATAATAGAATTGGAATATTGCGTACAAGTCTTGTAATAACAAGCATATAATTTATCTATAGAACAAAAACATAGACGTGACATGGTTTGAAAAGTTCTAAATTTTGTTTGGCTACCCGCAGTTTGATACATAAACATAATTATGACATACGTGTATACATTCATGATGACGACATAAACTATTGGATTGTATACGTGAATGAAGTAAGTGCTATTTTTTAAATTAAATGTTTCCACATGTATTTAAACATGGATACAAATAGTAGCGAATAGTGTACAAGATGATTCATCAGGATGTTGTAGATGACTTGTATAAATATTATCGTGATAAACCAAACAGTCTACAAATGACCAATTATGCAATTTGGTGGGTAGAAATGTACAATATCGGTAGAGTTCAAATTGCTGTTAATCGTACCATCTGCTATACATGATGTAACTACACACAATGGTATATCCCCACCATCCTCTTCTACCCCAAGGAGACACGCCATGTTGTTTTGTTCCTTCGAAATCTGCGTAATTTCATGAAATACGGTTACAAAATTTACAATACTTTCCGTAAATGGAGTAAAAAGTTGACAAGATTTTCAGAATACATGCGGAATGGAATTGCGCATGTACTCTGAAAACTTTGTCAACTTTTGACTTTATTTATGAAAAATATTGTAAATTTTATAAACATATTTAATGAAATTACGCAGATGTCAGAAGATACAAAATCGCATGGTGTGTCTCAAATGTCGTAAACTAAATGTTTGCAGTCACATATCTGGAGTTACTGTCTGTTTTACGAAAGCTGCCCAAATTGTACAGGTAGGGTTGGTAGCGTTACGGTCCCTATGGGGGCACTCGGGTAACATGGTCCGTATAGGGGCACTAAAATGGTCCAAATAGGGGCACTTATAAACATGTATTTTAAAGGATTACATCGATATATAACACTGATAAGTATATACAGGAACCATTGTATGTGGTACAACAGGTGAGAAAAGTATCTTACGACATTTGTCACCATTGTAGATCAGCCTGCCTCAAAGTACTAATGCGACATGTCATGTAACGGCTCTCATCGAGTGGTATAACACTAAGTAGTATATAAGGGAACCATTGTATGTGTATCAACAATTATGAAGGAAGGACCTGACGGCATTTGTCACCAGCGTAGTCCCACATATGTCATAAGCCTCAATTCTCCTGGAGCCGTTTCACTAAACTTCGTACGACTATAATGTTCGTAACTGCAAAATTCGTAACTGTAAACAATTATTGGATTTACATTTATTGACCATAGGCTGCATGCAGCCTATGTTCAATAAATGTAAATACATCAATTGAGATTTCCAGACGATCCTAAATTTGAACTTACGAACATTTTAGTCGTACGAAGTTTAGTGAAACGGCCCCCCTGTAACATACATGTATTTGCATCTAGGCTGGCATCAAATTCACATTATTTCTGCAGTTAGTCACATATATGTGGCTATAATTCCAGCACAAAAATATTTACACAATTCCCTAACATTTGATTGGTCCGTAGCAAGTCTCTGTCCAAAATGTATATCCCAGTAAACTCCAATGCCGAACTACTTTCCGTAACCGTCAGGCGCAGTTAAAATAATTCTTAAGAAAACGGAAAATAAACACATTTTCTTGATGAATTTATTTCAAATGCTGGAATTATAAGGAATGAATGGCCTTTTTGTGGAATTTATCGGGGATATAAACTTGGAAAAGTCGCGGGAATACTGGACGAAGGCGACTTTTCAAGTTTATACCCCATAAATTCCACAAAAAGGCCATTCATTCCTATAGTGACTGGAGAAATGGGGCTTATGGGATTTATGACCAGTGTAGCTCCTGATCGGATAAAACACTCCTATAGACTGATAGCGATCTATATTGCTTGTTAGAAACATGACGGGTGTTGCTTTTGATGGACTGGCGAACAGTGCAGATCCTGATCAGACTGTGCGGATGCACAGGCTGATCGGGATCTATACAGGTCGCAAAAGCGATACGCCCAATTTCTCTCCTCACAGCTACATATAAGCCCGGTTTTTGTAACTTGGTCGCGTCCTATATACATGTAACAACCCAAACGATTATACTGGCACGCATCATTATACGGGACTTTTTCCTCGGATTTCAGACGCCGACTGTACACAGATACGAAACGACGAGGAAAATCTGTATCGAGCCCGGACATGTACATGTAACAGTGGCTAATTAATGTCTGACCAGAACACGTACATACGACCGTATGTAAAGTCTGATCAGGACACAGGTACGCAACGATAGGTAATGCTTAAACATCACACAGATACGTTACCACGAGTATTTCTGATCCGACCACAGATATATACGTACATATAGGTAACGTTTGATTAGAACATAGATACATTACGGTTGGTAAACTCTGATCCGGACACACATACGTATTGACACGTAAACTCTGACAAGAACACCTATTCGTAACGATGGGTGAAGTTGTAGCAAGAAACTCTCGATATTGCGTACCAACCGTGACCATTTGCTTATTTCTAGCGCTGGTTGTGTTGATATGGACGCTCGATGTCGAACTGCCCGACATCAGAATGGTACCGGTACCCTCTCCTCTCGCAGAAAATGGGATACATAGAGTGGATGAAGGGAGAGATGGAAGTGATATCATACATGAAGATGATGGCGATATTAAGAGTATATCAGAAACTACGTTATCAATAATCGATAATAGTTCGATGCAAAGCGCGACACCAGAGGTTACAAGCACCTTTCAGATACTCGTATACGATAGCAACAGCATCATACAACGAACTGCGGAAATGACAGAGGATACAACGACAGAGAGCACGACACTAATACCGACGGATGATGATAACAGTAATAGGCGAATCATCACACAACGTACAACACCAATAACTGAGGACAGTGGGACAAGAAGCAGAACAATGACAACGGAAGATACTATGTCAAACAGTTCGACGCAAATTACAAAACCTGGTGATAGCATGAATAGTTTGGAAGGCGACGATGACCGCGTAATTAAAAGTACAGCAGCAATAACCGAGCACAGCTTGGAAGACGAGAGTAACGATATGACAATACAAAGCACGACACCAGTTACAAAGAACATTACGATCGATTTCACAACACCATTAACCGAACATAATGAGAGAAGCCAACGTGTTGATATTCAAATTGCTAAACCGAGAGAAGGCACAAAAATACAAAATAATGATGAAATAAATGTATTACAGAATAATTATGAAATAAATATATTACAGAATAATGATGAATTCATTAAATTAAAGAATAATGATGAAATAAATAAATCACTTAATAATGATGACATCAGGAATGTACTAAAAATCAACGAACCAGTATCATCAGCAGCCAAAAGAGCAGAGCAGGATCTCTGGAAAGATAGTTTCCGATTCGACAAACCGAAAATTCCTTTAAAACGAAATATATCAATCATGCTGTACCACCCATACCATGGCGGTATACGTTCGCATAGACAACACCTGAATATGAAAGTGTGTCCATATCATAACTGTCAGGTGGAAACCTACAGTAAGATTACTACACACCCTATAAATGTAGACGCCCTGATATTCCAAGGAAACCATATTCCCGTACAAAAACCCCGGAGAAGAAACCCAAACCAGGTGTTCATGTTTCTAAACACGGAATCGCCACAATACATACAGCTAACTAAGTTTAAAAATGTATCTCAGTGGAATAATTTCTTTAACTGGACAATGACGTACCGTTTGGACTCTGATATCCCCTACACATATGGCGGCGTTGTGCCGAAAGCGAACACTCGCCACGTCACATCTGACGTCACCGACTGGCAACAATACATTCAAACCGCGAGAAATGGAGTCTACGCAACACAGAATACAGCGACAGTGAAGCACAATGCAACTGGGTCACGTGGTAAAGATTACTCGGCCATATTCCACAGAAAGAAGCACAATGTGGCCTGGGTTGTGAGCCACTGCTCGACACAGCGACAGAGTAACCGGGAAACGTACGTGACCACCATGGCGGACCACATTGACATTGACGTATACGGGCGATGCAGTCACAGGGAATGCTCCAGGGACGGCTCATGCGATAACATGATCATTCGGGATTATAGCTTTTATATCGCGTTTGAAAACTCACTATGCAATGACTATATAACTGAAAAGGCATACAAATGGTACGGACATGACATTATCCTGGTTGTTCGCGGAGCGAGACGATATTCGCGCTTACTTCCAGTCGGGACCTACGTAGACGCGGACGATTTCCGATCGCCACGCCATCTAGCGGAATTTCTCACTCAGCTCGCGGTGGACAAGAGCCGCTATATCGGCTATCTCAAACGGAAGGACGAATTCAGGGTGCTAAATCACGAGACGATGTATCAGATGGCGTATTGTGAGATTTGTAAACGATTGAACCATTTGGAGCAATACAGAAAAACGGTGAAGGACATTCGTGGTTGGTGGACGGTAAACCAATGTACAAAATCGACCGAATTCAAGCGGACTGTAGGATATGAAAGGCTTAAGATGTTTGACAGATGGAATCCCAAAATTAAAACGAGGATCTTTCATGAATGATAATTTTATATGATATTTATTAAACGAGTTTACTGATTTCATAAGATACTCGGCTATTAAGCCGAGTTTCTTACGAAATCAGTCAACAAGTTTAATAAATCTCGTATTAAATCAACAAAATGTTATTTATTCCATAAGCACAGCACACTGGTTTTAATATGTAATGACCACACATCGTGTTTTCTGAATCGGCCTCATTTGCATATTTATGTTTACACTCTGGTATTCTGATTAGTAATACATAGAGGATACTATAGGAATGAATGGCCTTTTTGTGGAATTTATCGGGGTATAAACTTGGAAAAGTCGCGGGAATACTGGACGAAGCGATAAAAAATTACAATTTTCGAAAAAAAAAGATTTTTGTTTTTTCCTCGAAAATTGTAATTTGTTAAGGCCTCGTCCAGTATTCCCGCGACTTTTCCAAGTTTATATCCCCGATAAATTCCACAAAAAGGCCATCCATTCCTTATAATTCCAGCATTTGAAATTTTAAATAAATTCATCATTTGAAATAAATTCATCAAGAAAATGCATTTATTTTCCGTTTTGAATTATTTTAACTGCACCTGACGGTTACGGAAAGTAGTTCGGCATGGAGTTTACTGGGATATAAATTTTGGACGAAGACTTGCAACGGACCAATCAAATGTTAGGGAATTGTGTAAATATTTTTGTGCTGCAATTATTCCATCGTACATTTTCAATAGCGGGAAATAATACACGAGTGTGCGTCGGCTTCCGCGTAAACAACAAGTGAGCGACATGTAGCGAACGAGTTGCTTGCACGGACGCCGACGGACACGAGTGTATTATTTCCGCTATTCAAACATTCACAAGGAATATCTTATTTATTACACTTCCACGTCGGATATATATGCACATTTAGTCTATTTTTGAGATTATAACCAATGAATGGTAATGTGCGCATGAATAGTTACATAATGACGTGTTTTCCCGCGTTTTGACGTTACGTTGTGTGACGTCAACTGTGACGTCATGTAAACTTTTTGAAATCCAAATTACGAAGCTGTTTCTATGAACCAGATATATTTGAGTGCATGTTTGGAATGTGTTATTTTGTGGTTTCCAAGAAAACAGTCGCGCAATTACGGGTGTTCTCTTCACTGTGTATTATTTGTAGGTAGGTGATTACGGGTTTCTCTCAGAGCGAAACCCGTACAAATAACTCGCAAGAGTGTAATACACCGTGTTATAACAATGTGAAATAACTCGCAAGAGTGTAATACACCGTGTTATAACAATGTGAAATAACTCGCAAGAGTGTAATACACCGTGTTATAACAATGTGGAATAAGTCGCAAGAGTGTAATACACCGTGTTATAACAATGTGAAAGCCTATTTTATGCAAGAAATAAAATTATAATTTGTATTAACCCTTTCAACCCTCAGGAACTGGAATGGACTGTGATATGCTAATGTTCCGACCAATCCAATGGTCACAAAATGATTTTCAGATTCGTCCATTTATGAAAACGGGTGTTTTTGTTCTAAGAAATATTAAAATTACTTTCAAAAAGTGCAGATCCTGATGAGACGGCTCGTTACGAGCCGGCTCATCTGGATCTGTACTTTTTGCATAAACCGCTATAGCGGGATTTCGGGTTCAAAGGGTTAAGTTTATTATTGGTTGGTGTGTTCCCGGCGAAAAGAACATGTGAAAGGGTTTAACATCTTAGCAATGGCTAATGTCACATATAGACGACGGGTCCTCATTTTTCGACCTCGATGAATTTGACTTTTCTCAGATCCGTAAATCTCGTGTACACCTTCTCAAAAGTCAGTAATTGTATAATATTAATTAATTGCCAATTTGGCATTTTTACTATTATTTGCCTTCCGGTGTTTTAGAAGTTTATGGTCTTGAGGAAACGTAGTATCGAGTTTTAAAACAGAGAATAAACAGTTGAATCCTGTTGAGGAAACACGGTTATCGCCCCACTATCAAGTGTGGCAATTCACGTGTGATATAAACCGTACAATAATGCCAATGAATACGTCCGGTAGTGGTAAATGAATGTTTAATTTGCCCCAAAAAGTGTCATAGCTAAAGAATGGACGAACAAAGATGTCTCCTTATATTACAGCATGAGATGTAGAGTCCAGGGCCCGTTTCACTAAACTTCGTACGACTGTGATTGTCGTAAATGCAAATTTAGGATCGTCTGATAATTTAAATTGATGGATTTACATTTATTGAGCATATGCAGCCTATGTTCAATCAATGTAAATCCATCAATTTAATTTTCCAGACGATCCTAAGTTGGTACTAACGAACATTTTAGTGGTACGAAGTTTAGTGAAACAGGCCCCAGGGCCTTTAAATAAACCGAGGCGTAGCGTACAGACTGCATGCGTTTGTATATTGTACTGCTATACGAATATCAAACAGTGTAGACAGTGCCGTTAACGAAGATGCACAATATATAGAACTGCGTTGGTCACTTTTTAGATCATTGTATCGATTGACCATTTGACCGGTAGTTATGGTCACTTTATTGGCGTACAAACATGTGACCCGTCATAATGAAACGGGGCTTCTTGTGTGATTGTGTGTTCAACCGGAGTATCCACTAATTAGACATCTATATCATGCAGTCTGACACTGCCTTTGTCAGATACATCAATCATGGATAGTGTATGTGGCTAGTGAAAACAGCGTAGGCCCTGATCAGTCTGCGCGCATGCGCAGACTGATCTGGGACTACGCTGTTTGCAACCTCGGTAATTTCCTTTTGTGGCGGCGAATCACATATGTACATGCATATTGTTTAAATTATAATTTATGTTTGTATGTGTACCGACGGAATTGAAAATGTCACGGACACTAGGTATGTTCTTATTATTAATTAAGTTAATATATAGATGATATTCCAACGTACATGCTTGAATCGTGTGAAATAATACATTCCGCGTAAACAACGAGTAAGCGAAGCGAACGAGTGTATTATTTCAAGCTATTCAAGCATGTACGGTAGAAATTTATATTTATTACATTTCTGACCAACATTTTCTAACAAAAATGCATTTTATAATGTTTCGGGGGCGTTTGCATCTGCGTATGAATTTTTGTGGGCGGAGCTTCATTGTTAAGTTGACAATTACGGGTTTTCTCTCACAGATAAATTCATGCAAATAGCTTGAAATGTAATAAATTGTTATAGCGCATATTAAATTCATACATGCATGAGCTCACAAAACAATATTTTATTACTCTATACCTGCTGCCAATGTAGTTCCAGACCAGACTGCGCATTCTGATCAGGAGCTGCACTGTTTCCGAGTTCCTGTCACAGATAGATCGTTGTTCGGCATGAACAAGGAAATGCTCCATTAGATGTTAAAGCTATTGTGTCTCAAATGATGTCTCGGATATCCAATAAGGGTTTGTTCGCTTCATGCGCAGTCAATGACATATATAAACCAATCGCATCATCTTAGTTTGATCTCATTCTCATGACATGAGCGATATTCAAGCCCTTGCGTTCAGTAGCCTATTTCACCAACATTGCAAAGTTTACTTATCTAGCAAACTATACTTTGCGGGAGAAATTTTCAATTTCAGGATAAATTTAGTAATTTTTATTATGCTGAATTTATTACATTATCACAGCCATTTTGGCTGTGATAATGTAATAAATTCAGTATAATAATTCTGCATATTTTGAATCATCAAATATATGCAGTGGTTGGTTCTATATGAAATAATGCATTTTGGGAAAAATAAATTATTACTCCCTCAAAGTATACTTTGCTAGATAAGTATACTTTGCAAGTTTGATGCAATGGGTTATAGAAACTGTGCTCGGTAGGGGAGATAATTTGGCTTTGAATTTTCGCTGTGTATGTTCCAGTATGGAAACATGTGTTTATTTTTTTTGTTGGGGTTTAACGGCCTATCAACAGCTAAGGTCATTTAAGGCCGGGTCAATGGGTTTAGTACTAAATCCCATATATGTACATGTACATTTTCAAGTACAGTGCAACCTCTCTACAACAGCCACCCATGGGAAGACGCAAAACTGGCTGTTATAGAAAGGTGGCTGTTGTAGGGAGGTTAATGCTGAATTAAATTTTATCGTCCGATGTTTATTTATTTTCTTCAATAATTCTCAATAAAAACATGTTTTGACAGCATTTTAGAATCATTTCCAATGGAAATGATTCTAAAATGCTGTCAAAACATGTTTTTATTGAGAAAGAATGCAAAATCAACATCAGACGACAATTTTCATGCTCAGCAGTCTAAGGGTTAGATATAGAGGAAATCATCCATTTGGGATATATAATAGTGGCTGTTACAGAGAGGGTGTTGTTGTAGAGAGGTGGCCGTTCGGGGAGGTTCGACTGTACATGTACAAATGGGGGGGTGGGGATCCCAAAATCAGAACTGAATATTTACAATAACAAAAGTATATATTAAGCCCTGAAATCAGAATAATCCCGATCAGATGCCAGGTCCTCGCCACACCAGAATCACTTAGCCCCTCCCAAAAGCAGTAGGATCAGTAATAATCTTACTACTTTTATAATGGGCAATAACCCAATTCAACTCCCAGGTAACAAAAGAGCCAAAGATAAAAACGTACCTGAGGGCCAAACCAGGTAAATCCTGATTCCTATAAGGAGGAACCACTACCGTTAATTTACGCCGTCTCGTTCGCCCGACCACCACCCACGAAAACATGTGAAATTCCTTTATTTTTTTGTGAAATGATAATAAATGTAATATGCCACTTTTAGAAAGAGGTTTCCATTATAGGTGCGAACGTAATTAATTTAAATAAAACTAGAGAAAGTGAGCAAGGGCTCACGTATACCGCCGGCCACCGCCTCGACCGACACATAAAAACGCAAATATCTAACTTTATCCTGTCAACACAGTGCGTACGTGCCGTGAAACACGGTGCCGTGAAACATTTTTGATATCCAGTCAATACTATTTTTGCATTTGACAGCAATGTGTAGGTGTTGACGTGATAAATAGAATAGTAGGTTAGTGCCGTGAATGGGAAAAAATATCTGGCGCGGCACAGAAACGGGATGTGCTCGGCAGAGCCTCGCCCATCCCGTTTCCTGAGCCTTGCCAGATATTTTTTCCCATTCACGGCACTAACCTACTATTCTCTATAACTTTAACGCAAATTTCTAAATAATTCGACCTTAACCTTGGACATGGGTGTGTTATTGAACGAAAATATGGATGATGATAAGGACGTATATGAAGTTTGAAGTCAATCCGACTTACCGTTGCAGAGATAATGGGTACCCACAAAATTTAACGCCCGTCTTACGGATGCACATTCCTAGTTAATTTGACCTTGACATTGGACATGAAGGCCGCCTATGTGTGGTATGGAATGAACATATGGATGAAGATAAGGACGTATATGAAGTTTGAAGTCAATCCGACTTACCGTTGCGGAGATAATGGGTACCCGAAAACGTTAACGCAAATCTTTCTAAGTAATTTGACCTTGACCTTGAACATGAAGACCGCATGCATGTGGTATGGAATGATAATATGGATGATGATAAGGAAGTATATGAAGTTTGAGATTAATCCGACTTAACGTTACAGAGATAATGGGTACCCAAACACGTTAACGTGGACGGAAGGACGGACGGAGTTACGAAAACTATATACTATATACCATCGACATACTTCGTATGCCGGGGGTATAATTAATTAGTAAACATCTATTGCAATTCATGTTCATAATACTGAAATTAATACTACCCCCCCCCCCCACCCACCTGCTTCATCATGTTCTATACATATCTGAGATCCAGGGGCCCGTTTCACTAAACTCCGTAAGACTAAAATGTTCGTAAGTGCAAAATTATGATAGTTTGTAAATTTCATATTAACATTGTTTTCTTGTAAACAATTATTGGATTTACATTTATTGAGCATAGGCTGCATATGCAGCCTATGCTCAATAAATGTAAACCCATCAATTGAAATTTACAGACGATCCTAAATTTGCACTTTAATTTGCCTTTAAATGAGACATCATCTGGGACATTTTCTGGCAAAGTAAAAATTAATTCACCATTACCCGACATATTGATTGGCATTATTATATATTTTATATCTGATGCAAATTTCCACACGGATATCAGGGGCGATAACCGTGTTTCCTTAAAATGTTAAGGGGCATTACTATTCAGTATTCTCTGTATTCATTTTTGCATGTGCAATGATCATACTTTATAATCTGTTGAAAATATTATGTTTTCAGGTAACGCATTTAATTAGCATAAATAATTAAAAAATATCATGCCTCATTTGCATATGAAAATAGCCCGATACCACCGCGCGTCACTATCAGTACAATAATTATTACTAACTGATTATATCTGTATAACGGGCACTCGCAATTTTTAGAACTGGTGGAATAGTGACACAATTATACACTTATTTAATTCCTATAAAGAACATTCTGTGCCTACTGAGTGGGCATGTACTTTAATGGCATCGAGTATATTTGTTTAATCAAATCCAGATTTATTTCAGGTGCCACATTGTACATTTGTAGTTGTCACTGGGTTCAAAAATACGATACAAACATGCATTTAAATGTTATACTAATTTGTCATATCAGAGTATGTGCATATCTGACAGCGAGTGTAACGATACCGTCTGCCGTATTCACAGATGACTTCGTATCTGTGCATAGGGGTCGCTTATCGTACGAGTATAATTACGTAATTACGCATAGCTATTTATTATCCTCTGAGTCCGCTATGACAGACACAGTTTCTAATGCACTCTATAAATATCACGCAATCTAATTGGCTGATGGTCATACATTACAGGTATATCATTGTTGATGAACGGTCGCAAATTATTTCAATATGTATTCCTACGCCAGTAGTAAAGGAGTGCATAAGAAATAGTTTAACCGCATTGTAATTTTGAAATTTGAGGCGTATATCAGAAAATGATAGGTCGGAAAACATGTTTAATGGCTCCGCTAGCGAGTCGCCATTAAACAGATTTTACGACCTATCATTTTCTGATATTATTTTTGCGTTGTAACCAAATGTATTTGGTAATATGATTTGAGCAACTATTATAAAAACTTTATAGGTGATTTGAATAACTATTACAAAAACTTTCAAAAAATGTATAAACAGACGGACGGACGTACGACCAGAAGCGATGGGTACTTGTATTAAGTGGAAGGATGTATTATTACTAAGTAATGCATGTGTGCAATATGAAGATATTAGCTGAAGGCAAACAAAAATTATAGGTGATTTGACAGACAGATAGGGCAAAACCTATAGGGCACCGTCGATTCTCGTGTTTTTTTTACATCAGAAAAGCCATTTTATTTTCTAGCTAATAGCATGGAATAAATATAAGTTTGATATTTTATGTAAATGATATCGAAAGATGACGAAATGTTCATAACAAATGCGGAATTGTATCCCGCATTTGCTATGTAAATTTCATCAACTTTCAACTTCATTTGCGGAAATTATCGTAAATTTTGTAAATATTTTTCACGAAATATCGCACACGTTCTTAAGTACAAAATCACATGGCGTGCCTCATATGAGGCAATCCATGCTATTTTGCACTTAAGAAAATGTGCGATTTTTCATTAAAAGTATTTACCGAAACTGTTTTCTGCATTTGCTCTGAACATTTCGTCCACCTAGGGCATCATTTACGGCAAATATTATAAATGTTGTAAATGGTTTTCATGAGATATCGCAAATCTTCTATATCAAGGTGCATGATCACGTGGTTACAACAAAAACAACGTCGCCCACTCCAAAGTAAGTATTAGTTGATATTTTCCTTAATATGCAACGTATTTTGATGAACTATGGCGCAGCAAACGCGTCTTCGTGAGATGCATTTGGTGGTCCCGAAAGTTTGGCACAGACTTATGTCGTCGCAAAAACGACAGCAGTTTGGGCGAAAATACAAAGACCACTAAATGAAGCTTAACAAGACGCGTTTGATGCGCCATATTTCATCAAAATACGTACTTTCAATCGGATGGATTCTGGAAGTTTCAGTACTTGTTGTTGTTGTTGTTAGTACCACGTGATCAGACACTTTGTATATGACACGAGCCATGTGATTTCGTATGAACTCAGATGACTGGTCTCATAATACGGAGCCCCGCAGTGGACGTATAATTATTGTTTTATTAAATCGTTGCCACGAAATAACAATTCGTTCCCACGAAATAACAATTCGTTCCCTCAATTTAACAATTCGTTCCCCCGAATTAACAATTCGCTCCACGAAATAACAATTCGTTCCCTCGATTTAACAATTCGTTCCCTCGAATTAACAATTCGTTCCCTCAATTTAACAATTCGTTCCCACGAAATAACAATTCGTTCCCTCGAACTAACAATTCGTTCCCACGATTTAACAATTCGTTCTCACCAATTAACAATTCGTTCCCTTGCATTAACAATTAGTTTCCACGAATTAACAATTTGTTCCCACGATATAACAATTTGTTCCCTCTTCCCTCGAATTAACAATTCGTTCCCACGATATAACAATTCGTTCCCTCGAATTAACAAATCGTTCCCACGAATTGTTTTGGCGCCCAGCTGCGCGCGCATCACCTTTGTGCGCGCGCAGCTGGGCGCCAAAACAATTCGCCGGAACGTAGAAACGAGCCATGTGATTTCTTTTTAGGTACGGCTGGTCCATATAGATCCAAACTCAACAAAACACGAGTGTATGTATATACATACGCCATGTCCGGGTTATGTGGTAATTCGGTCGGACTAGTTTTAACCCTTACATCCCTAAGTAACTGGAATTGATTTTGATATGTTAATTTTGCAACCAATCCAACCGTCACTAAATGGTTTTCAGACTAGTCCATTTATGAAAAGGGGGTACTTTTTGTTCTCAAAAATATGAAAATTACTGTCAAAACATGCAGATCCTGATGAGACGGCTCGTTACGACCCGGCTCATCTGGATCTGCACTGTTTTCATAAATGGCTATATCGGGCTTTCGGGTTCAAAGGGTTACTCGTGGCAAATACTTGTCATATTCGATAAGCATTTTTATCAGGACAACGCGTTATTGTGTAATTATGCATAATACTTACGTTGATCATATCTCAAATGTGTTGCCGACGGAGATATAGACAGTATACAGTATTGACTATGAAAGATCAAAAGTTCACACTTTATATATATGGACGTATATGTAAACGCGTTTTGGTAAGTTTTATGCACAAATAAATACCAGACTAGTGACATTGTATATACATACATTCGGAGTTTGTTGAGTTTACCTCTATAGCATGTTTATCAGGCGGAGACTAGGAAACGTGTACGAATTCCGAGGCTCGTCGAGAAATTCCTACCTTTCTGCGACGAGTCTGATAAACTTGATATCAACATACACTGGCATGATATTCGTATTTATCAGGTAACTTACATGCTGTGCAAAGTACATGTGTAATGCAGTCTATGTTGAAGGTGCGCGGACTTATTTACTACGCGGCATTACACTAGCGTCATTCGGCAACGTCATGTGACGTCGCTCAACCAATGGAGTGTCGGGCAAAGTAATTTCTGAAATCACATTGGCCACGATGCTTGATAGCTTCGTATAATTCTATTTTATTATTGCATAAAATGGGCTTTCACAGTTTAATAACACAGTGTAATAAAAATCATAATACACAAATGTAATAAAGATGCAAATGAGTCCGCTACAGAAAACAGCTTCATATTATGATGATGTGCTTATGAAATAAATATAATGTAACATGTGTGTTGATTTGATATGATATTTATTACACTCATAGCCTCGTTTGTTATGTAATCAGTAAACTCGTCTAATATATATCATATTACATCATCACTCATGTAAGATCCTCTATATATATATTGTACATCGAATAAAATGGCGTCATGGCATCATGTCGATCAAAAACCATGTGATCCCACGCCAATTTTACAGTACTGTTGGCGTTTTTCAGGCAAACGAAGCACAGCATCGATGCAGGTCCGCTATGGCTATCCAATCTTACTTGTGATGTTCCTGATGACGACATACCTACTTTTAACGTGGAATCTACAACTTCCACACATCAAAGGCCGTCTCGAAATCACTCGGATAGTTTACGAAAACGAGAAACAATACATACGCATTCTAAACACCACCTTGACAGACGATGATTACCGGAAACATATTGCTGACACAGAAGTAAGTGGTTCGATCAAAATGTATCCGAAAGTACAAGCAGACGATACCGGAAGTCTAAATGTGTCCATGGAAGTTTTGAATGATTCAATCGTAGCGCCACCTGGTGATACAAAGCGCCGTCCAATCACAATATGGTTCTATCGGCCATATCACGCGGTGCTGATAGATCAAAAGAGACGCCTTCGTATGCAAGAGTGTTACTATGACAACTGCGAAGTGACGTTCGCGAAGACGACGGAGGACACGATTGACGCCGACGCCATTTTGTTCCAGGGAAACAACATGCCGAGAACCAAACCACGCAGACGGGACCAGGATCAGGTATATGATATCCGGCTTTGCTACAGTACCAACACTGATATATGGTACAACAACCTGTGTTAATATTGCCAAGATTATCCATGTTTCTGACACATATTGCTAATGTCAAGTCGCAATCAAGCAACGTGAATGTCTGAGCCTGAGCACAGCCCACGCTCAGCCAATCAATCTGCTTGATTTCGAGAACAACATTCAAGTATTTTGGATTGCAAAAATTGGAAAGGTTAGCGCAGACGGTAGTGTATGTGTTTCACATCCAGTGACTATGGAAACCTGTTAGGGCCATCTTGCAGTGTCATATTCTCGACTTATAATAATTATATAATACACCACTGCCTGTGCTAATCTTGCCAATATTTGCCAATGTCTTTATTTCAAAACTCTTGAATATTGTACTAGAAATCAACCGTCATATTAATTACTGCAAAAGCTGACACAAAATTCAGAGCTCATGCGGAATTGAATTCCGCATGAGCTCTGAATTTTGTGTCAGCTTTTTAGAGTCATTTACATAACGTATCGGCGAAATACAACGACACTAAGGGATGGAATAATTACCCCGGGGTCACGTAATTCGACAGGGCTGATTATGTACAGCTACATGTACACTGTCGCCTGCGCTAATCTTGCCACTACTTATTATTTTTGAATATTTGAATATTGTGTTTGAAGTCAAGCCAATCAAACTGCTTGATTGCTAGTTGATATTGTCAATAGATGCTTACATTGTATATACGTTGACATCGTGGCAATATTGACGCAGGTGGTGACGTATACAGGATGTAGGGTCACGTGGTTTCTGAACGGATTGTTATAGACATAATGTAGCAAACGCGAACCTTTCTTCGTGAAGTTTTACGGGTTTGTAAAGAACTTACAACGCAACACGTATGCCCTCGTATTTGGTGTGCTACATGTATATCGATGGTCTAGTAACATAAGGTCGTAAGTGCTATGCTTTAGCATTGCAGTTACGACCTTATGTTACTAGACCATCGATATGTTATCAATAGCCATCCGTTTGTTTGAAATATTTTAAGAACATCTACTGTAAAATGACATCACATATTACGTCATGTCGGAAAACGTCGTTCGAAAACGATCGGAAACCACGTGATCCCATACCCTGGTATAGTACTGTTTGATATTTCAGTAGCCTATTTGCACCAACATGGCAAAGTATACTTATCTAGCTAAGTATACTTAGAGGGAGTAATCATTTATTTATCCCGAAATGCATTATTTCATTTAGAACTAACGACTGCATATATTTTATGATTAAAAGTGTGCAGAATTATTATAAATTTATCCAAATATAATATTTCAGGTGTTCGTGTTTCTGGACTACGAACCGCCGCAATATTCTAACATCGTACCAATACACAGACCATGGTACCGTAACTACTTCAACTGGACGATGACCTATCGTATGGACTCTGACATCGTATATCCGTACGGGACGATTGTACTGAACGATGGCATCACACGTACTAACGAGGCCAATGGTGGTTTCCTTGGTGTAGGTGATTTGGAAACAGATACCGTAGACAAGGCAGGTGTAAACGTTGAACGCCCAGTTGGACTGCCTGGAAAGAATTACGAGGAAATATTCAACAGAAAATCCATGACTGTCGCGATCAAGCCACATCACTGTATGACACCGAGTAAAACAGAGGGCTATGTGCACGGTCTCTTAAAACACGTTGATGTTCATGTCTACGGTGAATGCGGGCAAGATAATTGCTCCAAAGTTATCGAAGACTGCTATAGGGAGATAATAGACACATCTAAATTTTACCTGTCGTTTGAAGATTCATTATGCACTGACTACATTACCGAGAAGGTGTATAGAATGTATCCGGAAGACATTATTTTAGTTGTCCGCGGTGCGAGAAATTACACCACACTGATACCGCCAGGGACGTACGTCAATGCGCATGACTTCATCTCACCGCGCCACCTGGCGGAGTTTCTGGTCCAGTTAGGGGGAGACAAAGAACGGTATATCGACTACCTGAGGCGGAAAGACAGCTACAGGGTTACCAGACAGCAGCAAAGTGCCCAGGCCGCATACTGCGATTTGTGTGAGAAGTTGAATAAGTTAGAGTCGAATAGAAAGACGATGGAAAACATTTACACGTGGTGGAAACAGGACAGATGTACACAACCGTATGATATTTATGGAATAGGCGTCCACGTGAAAACCGACAGTTCAAATATGTGACCTTAACCCTTTCACCCCTACGTAACTGGAATGGATTTTGATATGTTAATTTTGCAACCAATCCAATCGTTACAAAATGATTTTCAGGCTAGTCCATTTAAGAAAAGAGGGTAACTTTTGTTCTCAAAATATTGAAAATTACTTTCAAAAAGTGCAATCCTGATGAGACGGCTCGGTACGAGCCGGCTCATCTGGATATACACTGTTTGCATGAACCGCTATAGCGGGCTTTTCGGTTAAGTGTTGCTGTGTGACTGGATACAGACATGTACATGTATAGCTTATGGTATTTTTGACCAGTGTATCTCCTGATCAAATAGCACACTCCTGTAGCATGATAACGATCTATATTGATTGCTAGAAGCATGGCGTGTGTTTCGCTGATGGAATTATGAACGGGATGAACTGTATCTACCATGATCAAGGTGCATGATAATGTGGTTACAACAACAACAACACTGGCTGAAAGTGTTGAAATCTCGACCACTCCAAAGTAAGTATTATTTGATATTTTCTTTAATAGGCAACGGATATTGATGAAATATGGAGCAGCAAACGCGTCTTCATGACCTGAATTTGGTGGTCCCGGGAGTCCGGCACATACTTATGTCGATTCTTCTCAAAAACGACATAAGTTTGGGCCAAAGTACCGATACCACCAAATGCAGCTGAACTAGACGCGTTTGATGCGCCATATTTAATCAAAATCCGTTACATAATAAGGACAAAATAAAAGAAGATGTACTTTGAATCGGAGGGCTTCTGGAAGTTTCAGTAATTATTGTTGTTGTAACAACGTGATCATACACCTTGATGATCTCAAAACCCATAAGCCCCATTTATCCAGTGAGAGACACGTATGGCCTTGAACTTGGGCTGACTCTAGAATCACGTCACCAACATTCATTTAAAGCAAGTATTAAAACGTTTATGCAAAAACAATATTTATTCCGATAATATTAAATTTTATCAAAATTTGAGAATGAGCCTTTATTTCGTGATATTTGGTCAAATATTGATTTTATTGCGAAAAATTGACTTGTCTATGGGAATTTAACATGGGGGGAAAGGATGTAGAGGAGTGTGGGAGGAGTCAAAAAACGAAATATTTTTTAAATGGACTCCGAAACCTAGATAGATAGCTTGGAAATGATCTAACTAAGAAAACAAAAGTTAAATTTTAAAAATCGATCCAGTATTTCTGAAATTTTAAAAGATTTCCCCATGTTAAATCCCCATAGACATCTTCACTCTGTGAAGATGTCTATGGGGATTTAACATGGGCAAATTGTTTTTATCAATAAAACCAATATTTTACCAAATTTCACGAAATAAAAAGAAGGCTCATTCTTAAATTTTCCTTTAATTTAATATTATCGAAAAACATATTGTTTTTGAATAGTTTATGGGGCGGGGGGGGGGGGGGGAGGATGTAGAGGAGCCGTGGGAGTAGTCAAACAACTAATAGTTAAAGTTTGCTTTAATTTAATATTAACGAAAAACTATTGTTTTAGTATTGTTTATATAGCCTTAAAACTTGGGCAGGTTTCGTGAAACAGACAGTATGCAATCAATTTCTGGCACCGTTCGACGTTGATTAGGGAAACTACTGGCCGATTTTCGAAATCAATACCGGCAGAGTTGGTGATGTGGTAAGGGAGGAAATGCCAGGAGCTGCGAGCGACTATATGAGACACACCATGTAATTTTGTACCTTGGGACATCTGCGTAATTTCATGAAATACGTTTACAAACTTGACCATATTTGTCGTAAATAAAGTCAAAAGTTCACAAAGTTTTCAGAGTACATGCGTAATTCCACATGCACTCTGAAAATCTCGTCAACTTTTGATACCATTTACGGAAAATATTGTAAATTTTGTAACAGTATTTCATGAAATTACGCAGATTTTCGAAGGTACAAAACAGCATGACGTGTCTCATTGGGATAGAAGAGGATGGTCGGAATCGACCAGTCAAAAATTTCCAGAGGTCATCCGGAATATCAGCAATTCCGCATGTGCTCTGGAAATTTTAGCTGTACCTATTGTTCGATATGAAGTTATTTATAAAAAGTATGCTACATGTATTTATGCAAGTTGATGTAATGGGGGATCGTAGCTAGTTATTCCCTTTGAGTGTATTTATAGAAATCCGGTCCAAATTGTGTATTTAGCATCATATTGCTTGTAAAAAGGGCGATTTCCGTATGATTTTTGATCCAGATCATCCTACATATCTGCGCAATCTGATCTGGGACTACATTATTTGCCAGATTCATATTTTCACACTTATTAATTTTCAATTGCAAACAGTGTAGACTCAGATCAGAATGCACCTATTTACAAGTGAAGCGTTTAGTCCTGTACATTCCCTTCTACATAGTCGTCTATTTTACTTACAATGACGATTTGCTATCGAGGTTCACAAACGAAGTGAAAACGATTGTTTTATACAACGATATGCATAGAAATTATAATCGTTTATTGTACGCGAAAACGATACTTTCGTTTAAATACCCGGCTTTCAACTATTTAACTGCTTATCGTTCATTTCAACGCATCGTTTTGACATCGTTCTCCTTGTCTAAATTAGAAAATTATGTTTTCGTTGGCTTAAACGTGACACATTTAAGCCATCGAAAACATTATTTTCTAATTACAATTACGGAAACATCCGGGCTGTATTCCTAAGGTTTAATCCGGCGTTGTTTAATTCGAGTGTATGTTCCAGAACGAAAAGCTAATATTTGTTGCTTGCTACCTTTATGCCACCGCTTTTCAAAATTATGAACATTACTGTCAAAAAGTGCAGATCATGATGAGACGGCTCTTTAACGAGCCGGCTCATCTGGATCTGCACTGTTTGCATAAACCGATATAGCGGGCTTTCGGGTTCAAAGGGTTAATAGTTGTTTTTCTATCATTCGGTTCCGGTCATTTATATTAAGAGTAAATGACCACTCTGACTTTCGCAGCAGCAAATGACTCTAAGCTTTTTAGTAATATTTGTTATGGTGATTAAACGCACAATTAAACAAGTCACATGGTAACACCTCCGTTGTCAGGTAGACCACGTGTTGTGTTATGCTATACGAGTAGCATGCATGGGAAAACACGGAATGAAAATATTGGCGTGAAAATACGATGGAATTGTAAGCAATGTCGACATTTGTACATTTCAAAATCAAAGAACATTGTTTAGTTTTATACACCTTTGCCTGTGCGCCGATATATTAATATAACCAGGCGCCATACAAATCGACCTTTAAGCTAAAATGATTTAGCTTAAAGGCCGATTTTTATGGCGACTGGTTCACAGGTTGATGTAACATTAAACATATCTAAACTCACCATGTTTCTCATGGCGTTACTAGAACGCGCCATTACGTAACCAGACCAGTTCACAATAGTTGAACTGACATTTTGAAATTGATGCGTCTTCATCACGTGACGTGGACTGCGGCCCCGGACTATTTATGTATAATAACAAGAGGAAATAAAGATGTTGAATTGAAGTGAATTGTGTTATAAGAGGGAGAAAAATAAAAAAGAAGCTTATTTTGTTCACGTATTGATGATTTTAGATATATTTAATGTATTTATAGGCCATGGTCCGTTACTTCAACATGTAGCCTGGTCATGTGATGGTTCCAGGGTCTGTATTGTCAGATTGTGTATCCCGAAAGGATATAAAATCCGCCGCTGATTGTTTTAAATATCGTGTCACACGATCGACGAGACTGTCGGTACAGACGAAGGGAGCCGAGTTCTACAACGAGCTGTAAAAACACACTATATGTTTTTATCCTGTCAACATAGTGTCAATGTGTATGATCACGTGGTACTAACAACAACAACAACAAGTACTGCAATTTCCAGAATCCAGATGATTAAAAGTACGTATTCTTGTATAGTGTCCTAATTACATAACGGATTTTGATGAAATATGGCGCATCGAACGCGTCTTGTTAAGCTGCATTTGGGGGTCTCTGTATTTTCGCACAAACTTCTGTCGTTTTTGTGAAGAATCGATTTCCGTGTCTCCGACACGGAAATCGATTCTTTGCAAAAACGACATACGTCTGTGCCAAACTCCCTGGACCACCAAATGCAGCTCATGAAGACGCGTTTACTCTGCCATATTTCATCAAAATCCGTTGTATATTAAGGAAAATATAAAATAATACTTACTTTAGAGTGTGCGACGTTGTTGTTGTTGTACAGTAACCATGTGATCATGCACATTCAGTGCGTATGTGCCGTGAATTATTTGTGATATCCTGTCAATACGACATAATCACTGCGTATGAATATGTGCGGTTGTCATAGTCGATTCTCTTTATTTTGAGGATGCGGCTGGGGCTATATTTTTTGCATTTTAAAGCTATTTGTAGGGGTTGACGGGATAACTAGAATAGTAGGTTAGTGAATAGGAAAACTATCTTTGTTAGCAATGGATATTTGTGTCAGTTGCTATATAAACAACACGCGCCAACTTGGAATAAGTAACTAGTTAACCCTTATTACGCGGGAAACGAAAATTGTCGTCTGCTGTAACAATCTTATTTTTTAATAAAACATGGTTTGACAGTACTTTTGAATCATTTCCAATTATACAGAGCTGTCAAAGCATATTTAAAAACATTTTGGATAATGGAATATAAACAATTCTATTCAACGAGCCGTTCTATTAGTCCAAATATAGCATAACACTCACCACTAATTGCAACAGAAAGTATCTCAGTGCTCAGTAATCCGTTCCATAGATAACCCCATAATAACATACTAAACGTAGAAGAAAATCAAAATATATGAAAGAATCCTAATTAAATGAGCAAATGACAAATAAAAATGTATTATAGGAATGAATGGCCTTTTTGTGGAATTTATCGGGGTATAAACTTGGAAAAGTCGCGGGAATACTGGACGAGGCCTTCCGGCCTTCGTCCAGTATTCCCGCGACTTTTCCAAGTTTACAGTCCCCGATAAATTCAACAAAAAGGCCATTCATTCCTTATAATTCCAGCATTTGAAATAAATTCATCAAGAAAATGTGTTTATTTTCCTTTTCGGTTACGGAAAGTAGTTCGGCGTGGGAGTTTACTGAGATATAAATTTTGGACAGAGACTGGCTACGAGCCAATCAAATGTTAGGGAATTGTGCAAATATTTTTGTGCTGGAATTATATACATGTACTTTTTTCGAACAATTTTGTCAATGTTCGATACCATGTTGGGAATATTACCAACCCACATGTTTATAATGGGAAATTTAGCTCAACATATTGCATTGCTGTAATGGTGGCCATCTTTGATTTATGCAAACGTCAAATTACCTCGTAGAAGTTCAAGTCTCAAATGATTGCATATTTCACAATCAAAACTGTAAACTGTCATTTGGAAAATGTGGAAACTTTGCTGCCATCTTGGATTTATACAAATATAAGGTTCGACCATGACCAACCGTGTGTAAACGTTTGGTTCAAACAGTTCCCGAGTGTCACGGCAAACGCTTACCCACAGCTGGACATGGTCGAACGTTATTGTTACATTTCCGTCGGAAATATCATGCAATTTGATCTTATATGCAGTACTTTCGGTACTTTGTTAACCCGTTTCATTCAAACAGCTGTAATTTACACATACATATTCTGGGGCCACAGGACCGTCACGTGATGTAGCCGCGCCAATTCAAAATTTCAGTGAGACCGTTGTGTACTGGTCTGATGACGTAATGGCGCGTTTTAGTAACGTCATGAGTGACATGCACAACGTCGGTGTTGACTTGGCCCCGGGATAAGCATTGTCTACAGCCATGGTCAAACAGTACGCGCTGTATGTTTTCACACGGCTGTAAGCGGTGTCGAACAACGACAGTCATGTAACAATGTCAGATTACGTCGTAGCAATTCCATAATGATTGGATACGTTAAAAACAGACTAAGGTAATTTAAAACGCTTAAACTATCATTTCAGAGCAATGTAATGTGTGGAGCTAAAATGTCCATTATAAAATAGTGGATGGGGTAATATTAGCAACAGATTAACGAAAATTGTTTGAAAAAAGCATATTGTTTTACTTGTTTTTGCTTACTGTTAATGTTTGTGTATGTCTGAACTCATAAACAACTGTAAATCGCTTTCCTTTACTCATTTAAATAAGAGTATGTCAAGTGTGAGAAATTAACGTTTGTTATACAATTATTGTAATTAAACATATGCACAAAAATAAGCTTTCACATCTTTCGATTGTATTGTACGTTTAGTATGTTATTATGTGGTCTCTGTGGAACGGAATTGCACTAAGATACTTTCTGTTGTAATTAGTGGTGGGTTCCTTTACGTATTGACTGCCAGGCTGGTCTGTTTGTGTATCTAGATGATGCGTGTATTTCAGACTAAATCACTAATTCAACAACTGTTTGATTTCAAACATGATATTCATTCTAGTACATGTTCAGGATCATCAATCATGGTGATGTAAAGGTGAAAATCCAAATGAAATGATGCACAGAAGAAGAGATTGAAGAAGAAGAAGTTGATTCAAACAAAATTGATGCGTTGACAAGACATCAAATGAAACTACACACACACTGAGGAGCAGCCACACGCACCAGTCATGATATTGGTCATGTTCTTGCTTCTGCACGCTATTTCATGCGGAAGGAATCACTCCGAAGCCAATGAAATGTCAAGACTTATTGATTACTACACAACTATCCGTCAAGTGTTTGGGTGTGATGTTGACCTATGCTCGGACAGAGCGGTAGACGATAATCCGCCACCGGTCACTCTAGGCACGTGCTGTTCCCGGTGCTCATGCGCGTCGAGTTGTGAACGTAATGGCGAATGTTGTCCCGACATGCTCCAGACATTTCCGGAACCGCACCAGTATCCGACTGGAGGAGTTTACGGCTGTGTATCGCGCCTGCACAAACACAGCGACAATTCTATATATGATAGGGTTGTGTCTAAATGCGATGAGAAGTATTTGGATGCTAACACCACCCGACGATGCGCATTTGCACAGGATTATAATGAGACGTACAACAAAGAAATCGACTCATATGTTCCAGTAGTGGACAAACAGACGAATGAGACATACCGGAACTACTTTTGCGCTAAATGTAATTTCGTATTAGACGACACTATCGTCCAATGGAATGTCGCCATTCAATGTATAGATGGCGTGGCGTTCCTTCCAAGAGGCGTGTCTACTCTCATTGACGACATCGCCAAAGTTGATGATTGTGACGTCATATATAGCCCGCCAATTGGGTTCCCAGATCCAGAAAGGTGTACGATGTTGATTTCCAGCTGTAACGAAACTGGTAATTGGCTTTCGTATGACAAACTCACCGAAGACGCATGCGCGGCCTTTAGGGCACCTTTCAGTTATACATATGCAAACGTATTCTGCTATATGTGTAACACAGATGGTATTGTGATTAGGGTGATGGAATGCCTTGAACCATCTGGGGGTGGCACATGGCTACCTACGTTTTCAATGCTACTGGACTTCCGGAAGTCACCAAAGAAAGCCGACTCCGAATCAAGGTGTTCCGATGGATTCGAATACGATTATCATACGGTGAGTATAGTCGTGCGTAACAAACAGGGTAGCTGTAATTTATACATATTTATACATATACTATATTACAGTAACATGCTACCCAGTGAATTAACGCGATTCTGGTGGGATTTATTTCCTTGAATATTTCCTATTTAATCCTAGAGGCGAGATGTTCGCGAGACGTAATTCATACGCTAACACAAAAATTGTCAATTTTGGCAACGTTATAAGCTGGCATTTCACATTTTTCGAAGAGCATGCAATCTACAATTTATTTCACTACCATTTTGAAATATTGGATTTATTTCCCTTCACATCTGTAAATCCGACAAAGAAACTCGTGCTCCGCACTCGTTTCTTTGTCGGAATTTCAGATGCCTGGCCTCTTTTGCTAAAGCCAAACATTTATACTCTCTCGTTTGTTTGATTTTTTCTACACACTATCGATAGCTTATATATATAATGCCGAAATTCGTATGGCTAAACAAAATAAGTATAACAATTGTGACTTTTGTTGTTCATGTAAACACAACACATTTGGCTTGCAGGTGGGTCGGCATAAATAAGCATATATTTAACTAATAAGCGATCTCAGGTTTGATCCTTGGTTGCTACAGCAACCATCACAAACAGTATAACTTCTGTTCAGTGGTGACTGTCAAACTGTATTCGTTACACTTTTAGATGTAGGCCTAAATTAAAATATTGTTTGTTTGATCTTTACCACCCGCCTCAGTTTTTTCCCGCCGACTCCAAAGCTTTTATTCCAATTTCAAAATAAAAAAAAAAAATCTTTTTTTCTTTTGCCTTCCGCGATTTCCATTTTTGTCCATTTCGGTTCCTTTTCGCTAATTAGAACCATTTACAAAATGCTCCGAATCATAAAATTTATTTTTTAATCTCTGTTCTTTCATGTGTTTAAGATCTTGTGGAACCGTGTGCTGTTAATCGTAATGTGCACACGTGTGCTTATATTGAAGTTCATTCCATTACCGATGTACGGTGGCCTGAATTATGTGTAGATTAAATATCATATTTTACCTGGTCTCCTCTGTCTATTTTGGTACGAAATGTAGATTGCCTTCTATGTGTTATGAAGTTTCGTCTCTATACGTGGCTGTGACTGGAGAAATGGAGCTTATGGGATTTGTGACCAGTTCAGATCCATTTCAGCCTGTGCTTCCGTACAGTCCGATCAGGATCTGCACTGTTCACCATTACATCAATGAAACATCCGTCATGTTATCAACAAGAAATATAGATTGGTACCAGGCTACGTGATCTTGATCTCCACTGGTCACAAATCCCAAAAGCCACATTTCTCCAGTCACAGCCATATATGAGACAAGCCATGCGATTTGGAACCGTTTTCTAATTTAATTAAATACGTTACAAAATGTACATAAATAATGTCAGAAGTTGACACAATTTTCAGAGTACATGCGGAATTATATTCCGCATGTACTCTGAATAATTTGTCAACTTCGGAAGTCATTTACCGAGAATAGCCCATTTTCTTAAAAATCTATTTGATGAAATAACCCAGATGTCCGTAGGTACACAGTCGCATGGCTTGTCTTATATAACCTTAGATGCGACGTTAAACCCTTCCACGTGTACTTTCATCTGCAGGAAGAATGCCGTGACGTAGTCTGCCTTGACATGACCGTTTACGACAATGGCACATGCCGCAGTCTGTTCAACAAAACCCAGCCGGGAATCTGCTATGAGATGTTCATAATGATAACTCCAAAATCACACACTATGCTGCCAAGTAAAGTAGACTTCATTACTGCGTTGATTGAATTGGCACGGGACCTTTTGAACCAAGAGAATACAGTTTCGTATTACGATATCCATACGCCGGTGATAGACGATAACGCTAATGCAACTAACGAGGTAGATGATACGTATTATATACTGCATGTCGAAATAAGGGGTAAAGAAGCCAGAGAGTTAACAACAGACATTCTACAGTTGGACAACACTGAAGCCGAAGTACGAGTGTCTGGATTCTACGAGACCGTATCGGTACAATTGCAAATCACTTCTTTCGAGGTTTTAAGGGAGTTCAATAACGATACGCATGTGCTTTTTCAGAGCTGGGTTAACAGCACTGGTGTGTTTCCTACAATAACCAACGCACTGCTAGACGCACAATCTACCGGCATATTGCCGGTAGATTGTGCGACCAGCAGGGTGTTGGTAACACAGGTGTCCAGTTGTCCTTTGGTTTCTCTGAACCTGTCAGATATTGTCTTTGAAAAGCGTCGGACAGGGATATATCTAGTCGATATAGATTTGCTTTTCCGACTGGGTACTTTTAAGCTTGACACAACCTTGGGGAAGTTAGCGGTGTGTGCTTCTAGTTATATTCAATCGATAAAGGCGAAGTATGAGGGCGTGAACATACTCAATGAAACGGATGATGTTTCGGAATTAATGATGTTGGTCTGTTCAATCCTGTCTGTCACGTGCTTAGTTATAGTTCTTGTGACGTATTGTCTGTTTCCGGTTTTACGAACACAGCCTGGAGTAAACAATACGGCGCTGTCTGTATGTTTGTTATTGGCACAAACGGGTTTTATTATTGGTACAAAGCGTCCAGAACTTGGCTCCATGTGTAGTGTGATTGGTGGAACGATACACTTCTTGTTCTTGGCGGGAATGTTCTGGATGGGCGTCTGCTCGGTACACATGTTCCGGGTTTTCAGAAGTTTGACTTCCCCTAAAGAGATTGGGCCGGTTCTAAAAACTACAACCATTTACGCAGCTGTGGTCATTGTATTATCAGTAGTCTGTGTAGCAGTCAACATAACCGTGACGTACATTCGAAGTTCCGGTTCTGACTATGGTTACGGCGGCGATGGATCGAATTGCTACATTACATCCGCCGTTATGATTGGCTACACGATGACACTTCCGGCTGGATTGGTTGTCGCGTTCAACGTTATTTTGTTTCTGTGCGTTGTCGTCAGAATCAATAACATGTCCGCTGTCCAGTGTAGCACTATAAAGACACGTAGATATTTCGCCATCTATGTCCGTCTGTCCACCATTACTGGAGTCGCGTGGCTCTCCTGCATTCCTTTCTTTGTTACAAACATGTTGGTGTTCAAGTACATCAGTGTAATTCTAACATCGTCACAGGGGGTGTTTATTTTTATGGCGTTCATTGTCAATAAGCGCGTTTGGAATTTGTACAAAGGGATTGTTGGGATGAGGGCGGCCGTGGTGACTTCGTCGTCAGAGACACGCATAGCGCGAATCACAGATACCAAAACCTAAGTCTGGATAGCACTACCGTCTGCCCAACGGTAGGCGAACTGCATTGCGTAATTTCAATTTTGATATATTAATCAATTGACACATTTCAAAACTATTCATGCTTATGTACCTTGCTTGTCGTCTGCTGTTTATTCTCTTATCTTTGCCCAATGAAATACATGTTTGTCAGAAAATCAGAATATTATTACATGACGTACAGTGTGTGCTATTTGACCATGGCTGTATTCAATGCCCATTCCGGGGCCAAGCCAACACCTATGCAATGCATGTTTCTCACGACGTTACTAGAACGCGCCATTACGTCACCAGACCAGTTCACAATAGTTGCGCTGACATTTTGAAATTGATGCGTCTTCAACACGCGACGTGGACTGCGGCCCCGGAATATTTATGTGTAAATCAGCTATTTGAATGGTGCATATTATCAAAGTACCGAAAGAACAGTGTATATGCTAAAAGTACACGATATTAACGACGGAAATGTAACAAAAACGTTCGATTATGTCCAGTCGTGGGTAAACTTTGCCGTCACATTCGGAAACTGTTTGAACCCGCAGCCTACGGCCTTGGGGTTCAAACACTTCCCTCGTGTCACGGCTGCGGCCTTGTATCACGGCTACGGCGGTGGGGTTCAAACAGTTCCCTCGTGCCACGGCAAACGTTTACCCACGGCTGAACATGGTCGACCATTATATTCGCCACGGGAGATACGTGCACTAATGGGGAATGTGCACTAATGGGGAAACATGAATTTGTTCAAGAATAAAATGATCTGAAAATCAGCAGACGTTTTCCGTTTACATGAAATTGAAATGAGGAAAGCGTAAATCGATGTTTTGTACCTGTGGCTGAGACTGGAGAAATGGGCTTTATGAGAGTTATGAGAAGTGCAGCTTCTGATCCAATATCATTCTCCTATAGCCTGAAAACGATCCACAAACACCACATATCCACTCAAAACCACAGTTAAAGCGCGAGCGTAGAAGAATACGGAGCCACAATTATCGCAATGTAGAACCGCCTATTGTTCTTCAACGCTTGGAAAAGTCGCGGGAATACTGGACGAAGGCCGGAAGGCCTCGTCCAGTATTCCCGCGACTTTCCCAAGTTTATATCCCGAGTGTCCATCTGTGAAAAAAAGCCGACAATGCAGGTTCGAATAACTTTTTCATAAAAGTACTGTGGTCTCCGAAGAACTTTGAACATTTCATAGACATTTAAAACTAGTGAACAGTAGAGGTTGACATCAATGTTGATGTTGATGCTGATGTCAACCCCTGGTGATACCCAGTTTTAAATGTCTATGCAAATTTCATGACATTCTTCGGAGACCAACGGTACTGGTGTTCTTTCAACACGTGGACAGTAAGCGTTAATGAACCATAGGCGGTTTTACAACTGTGCACTGATGGGGAAACATGATTTTGTTCAAGAATAAAATTATCTTGAAACTCAGGAGACGACAAAATATTCGTTTTACGTTTACGTGAAATTGAAATTAGGAAGGTGTAAATCGTATATGTCGCACCTGTGACTGAGACTGGAGAAATAGGGTTTATGAGAGTTATAACACGTATAGTTTCTGATGGAATAGCACTCTCCAACAGCCTGAACCTGATCGACATTGATAGTTAGAAGCATGGCTGGTGTGTTGTTGATGGAATGGCGAAAAGTGCAGGTCCTGATGAGACTGTGCGGATGCACAGTGTGATCTGGATTTACACTTGTTGCAAAACCGATATGCACCACATTTCCAGTAACAGTCACAGAGAGAGAGAGAGAGAGAGAGAGAGAGAGAGAGAGAGAGAGAGAGAGAGAGAGAGAGAGAGAGAGAGAGAGAGAGAGAGTACGGAGCGCCAATTATCGCAATATTGTCTATAATTATAATATCTTGTCTTATCTTGCATTTTCTTGTTTACTACACAATTATGAATATTGGCTAGAAGCATTGTACATATTGCTTTATTCGTAATAAATATGTATACATACATATATAAGTATGCTCTTTTCAAAGTCACGTGTTGGTGTTGTTTACAGAAAACATTAAAAATCAAAAATTAATCTCGAAAAAAGCTCAAATACTAGTACTAATATATGCGACTCGGGAGAAACGGCAACGGCCGCAGAACGGCAACAAATTAAAATGTCGATTGTCATCCGGGCTTATCGTAACATGTTGAGGTCACATATTAATATTAGCCAGAGTGACAACCATTAAAGGTACACACCCACTCAGTAGGCACAAACTGTTCTTTATAGGAATTACATAAGTGTGTAATTGTGTCACTATTCCACCAGTTCTAAAAGTTACATGTGCCCGCTATACAGATATAACCATTTAGAAATAATTATTTTACTGATAGTGACGAGCGGTGGTATCAGGCTATTTTCATATGCAAATGAGGCATAATATTTTTAGATTATTTATACTAATTATATGCATCACCTGAAAAAATAATATTTTCTACAGATTATAAAGTATGATCATTGCACATACACAAATACATACAGATAATACACAGCAATGTGTGTTAACGTTTTAAGGAAACACGGTTATCGTCCCTGATAACAGTATGGAAATCTAAGCCTGATATAAAATGTATAATAATGCCAATCAATACGTGGGGTAATGGTGAATTAATGTTTATTTTTCCAAACAATGTCCCAGATGATGTCTCTGATATAAAGAACATTCTTTGCCTACTGAGTGGGCATTCACCTTTAATACGACCTTACACCCGATGTCCATCCACAGCGCCAGTGTCTTCATTGAGCGAAAATCTATGGAGCCACATTTCAGCTCAATAATTAGGACGTCATATCCGGCTTTGTTAATGGATAAATCGCCTTTTTATCAACACCGGTCTATCCAGCGGGCGTAACACTATGGCAATTTCAGCTCAATCGGACACTGTTCAAAAAGTTTCGTTAATGCAGATATACAGTGTAGAGTATAATTGCAAACGAAAATTGCCTCGCCAATCCCGTTACGACCTAATCACTGCGTATGAATATTTGCGGTGGCCGGGGTTATTTTTGTTGCATTTTAAAGCCATTTGTAGGTGTTGACGGGATAAATAGAATAGTAGGTTAGTACCGTGAATGGGAAAAATATCTGGCGCGACACGGAAACGGGATGGACTCGCCAGAGCCGCGCCAATCCCGTTTCCTAAGCCTTGCCAGATATGTTTTCCCATTCACGGCACTAACCTACTATTCTCTATGTTTACCAATCCCCATTTTTTACAGGCGGCTTATATATTGAAATGATTTAAAAACGCAACACAGAGCTAAACATGTTATTTATCCGCCCATTGTATAATTCGGCAATGAAACCGTTTTATGTCACAGTTACATCACGGTTCGTCCGCATGTACGAGGAGAGACATGTAATCCGCGAGCTTTAGCAAGCGGATTATCGATCGTACATGCGGACAAACGTGATCTAAATGTGTTATCACATCCTCATGTCCATACATTGCTCATGTGCTGTGTACATGCAGAAACAAAACTCGAAAATGTATCAAAGATGTGACAATATGAGGAGATTCTACATGGATTTTTTTTAATTAATTCGTTCCCACGAAATATCAATTCGTTGCCTCAATTTAACAATTCGTTCCATTGAATTAACAATTCGTTCCAACAATATAACAATGTTAAGTCGAGGGAACGAATTGTTATATCGTGGGAACGAATTGTTATATTGTGGGAACGAATTGCTATTTCGTGGGAACGAATTGTTAAATTGAGGGAACAAATTGTTAATTCGTGGGAACTAATTGTTAAATTGAGGGAACGAATTGTTATTTCGTGGGAACGAATTGTTATTTCGTGGGAACGAATTAATAAAAAAAAGAATTCTACGTCCCCTGCGGTGCTCCGTAAAGATGTGACAATATGAGGATAAATAACAATTCAGTATCTATCCAAAATAACCCTGGAATCGATACGTCAAAGTCACGTGGTACACTGCGGCCACGTGGATACATTTGTAACTAGAGCAAGTGAGCAGGGGCCCACGGATACCCCCGGGCTGGTTCGAACACCAAATATTGTGTAAGTCATTTGGCCTTGATCTTGGGCATGAAAGCCGCAATGGTGTGCTAGGGAATGAAAATATGGATGATGATAAGGAAGAATATATATATGAGCCGCGCCAAATAATTGAATAATTTTCAAATAAGGCAGAGTGAGGCGTTTCCCTGTTGGTTGCTGCTGTCTGAAATAATTTTAACATTTCGTATGCGACGACATATTTTAAAGTAGGCAGTAGGCCGCTTATAACATTAACTCTGTGACAAAACACGATACCGGGCAGATTTGGTAGCGTGATACCTTATAAATGTCGCCGTGTGTCTTTCTTGAGGATCGCATTACCATCGCCTGATATACATTATTATGCAGTCAAGTGATAAACTGATGATTTGATACTACAAAAGCACTTTCGACATTTCCAATTAATATGTTGATGCATTTATTTTAAATTCAATACAAACCCCGGATATTTATGTCATTTTATAGCTGCGTGTCTACCTCCATTTATGATAAAATGAGTGGCATTAAATGGCATATCATTCGCTAAGTACTGGATAGAATTGTTCAAAAGTCTCAATTTACCAAGATAATAGATGGTAATATCGTTGGCATACACTAGGTTGTTCATATTTAAGATTATTTAGGAATCAAAGTGCAGTGTAAGCGAAGACTTCGCTGATATGTAGCCAGTTAAATTATGCGTTCACCATTTTGAATTCATAAGGACAACCGACGAAAAAGAGTAACAAGAGCTGTAGGGGAACAGCATAGCTCGACTACGAGGGTTGTCTATGTACACATAGCTTGACAAACAAGGTGGCCGCGGCCTGCATAAAAACCTTAACCAAGGTTGACTAAAAACCTTAATCAAGGGAAATTAAGTAAGTAATTCAAGGTTAAATGTAGGTCAATGTGGCCGCGGCCTGCATAAAAACATTAACCAAGGTTGACTAAAAACCTTAACGAAGGGAAATTAAGTAAGTAATTCAAGGTTAAATGTAGGTCAATGTCATATATAGGTCAGGGGTTATTGATGTACATCACTAGGAGATGAAGTTTTCCAAGTATGGTTGCTGTAGGCCCAGGAATAATATTCCATATACAAGCTTGACTAAAAATCTTAACCAAGGGGAAATAAGAAAGTAATCCAAGGATAAAAGTAGGTCAAGGTCAAATATGATGTATGGTGTCTGTATGCACAATAGTATTCCATGTAGAAAGCTTGACTAAAAACCATAACAAAGGTTGACTAAAAACCTTAACCAAGGGGAATTAACTAAGTAATTGAAGGTTAAATGTAGGTCAAAGTCAAATATAGGTCAGGGGTTGTTGATGTACATCACTAGGAGATGAAGTTGTCCAAGTATGGTTGGTGTAGGGCCAGGAGTATTGCATCTACAAGCTTGACTAAAAACCGTAACCAAGGAGAATTAAGTAAGTAATTCAAGAGGAAATGTAGGTCAAGGTCAAATATAGATCAGGGGTTATTGATGTACATCGCTATGAGAAAAGGTTGTCCAAGTATGGTGTTAGTATGCACAATAGTATTCCATGTACAAGCTTGACTAAAAACCTTAACCAAGGGGAATTAACTAAGTAATTCAAGAGGAAATGTAGGTCAAGGTCAAATATAGATCATGGCTTATTGATGTACATCCCTATGAGAAAAGGTTGTCCAAGTATGGTGTCTGTATGCACAATAGTATTCCATGTACAAGCTTGACTAAAAACCTTAACCAAGGTTGACTAAAAAGCTTAACCAAGGGGAATTAGCTATGTAATTCAAGGTTAAATGTAGGTCAAGGTCAAATATAGGTCAGGGGTTGTTGATGTATATCACTAGGAGATGAAGTTGTTCAAGTATGGTGGGTGTAGGGCCAGGAGTATTCCATATACAAGCTTGGCTAAAAACCTTAACCAAGGGGAATTAAGTAAGTAATTCAAGAGGAAATGTAGGTCAAGGTCAAATATAGATCAGGGGTTATTGATGTACATCCCTATGTGAAAAGGTTGTCCAAGTATGGTGTCTGTATGCACAATAGTATTACATGTACAAGCTTGACTAAAAACGTTAACCAAGGTTGACTAAAAACCTTAACCAAGGGAAATTAAGTAAGTGATTCAAGAGGAAATGTAGGTCAAGGTCAAATATAGATCAGGGGTTATTGATGTACATCGCTATGAGAAAAGGTTGTCCAAGTATGGTGGTGTCTGTATGCACAATAGAATTCCATGTACAAGTTTGACTAAAAACCTTAACCAAGGTTGATTAAAAACCTTAACCAACGGGAATTAACTAAGTAATTCAAGAGGAAATGTAGGTCAAGGTCAAATATAGATCAGAGGTTATTGATGTACATCACTAGGAGATGAAGTTGTGCAAGTATGGTGGGTGTAGGGCCAGTAGTATTCCATATACAAGGTTGACTAAAAACCTTAACCAATGCGTGACGGTGACGCCGACGCCGACGCCAACGCCGACGCCGACGCCGACGCCGACGCCGACGCCCGCCGACGCCGACGCCGGGTCGCCGACGCCCGCCGACGCCAACGCCGGGGTGACAACATAAGCTCTACTTATTCTTCGAATAGTCGAGCTAAAAATGTAAAAGAACGACAGTTAGGCGACAATGTACAGCGCCTGAAGCATTTCTAAGTCATGATGCTGCGAGGAACTCGTGCAAGTATCCTTGCTATAATATTTTGTCACGACACCATGGCCATAACGTCAAACATGTATTCACGTTCAATGACGTCACAAGTACGTGACGTCAAGTCATGACGTCATAATATGTATACCGAGGTACAAGGTATCGCGTCTCATATTAGTGAAAGTTTCAGTAGGTTATCATTTTCCGTTTTCTGTTCACACTTAATGTTAACTTAATGTTAAATGGGAGGGCAAACTGCGAACTTTTACGGCGACGCTAGACAATTTGAAACGTCGTTTTTCCGACGTCGTTTACCGCGGAATCCCCAGCATGAAACGGATTACATTGTTTTTCCTATTCTGTGTCATCACTTTATATGCATATCTGAGACACAGTCCCTTTAAAGTTTGTACGATCCGAGACGATCAGATATATCAGTTTCTCCTAATTGCGTGATTATACAGTCGCTGTTTCCCAGGTGCTACACCGTCGCCTGCGCTGATCTTGCCAACTTTATAAAAAATAAACATTTCAAAATACTTGCATTTTGCGCGTGAGATCAAACAGCTTGATTGGCTGAGCCTGAGCTGTAGCGATTGGCTGAGCCTGATATGTGATGCAGCTCATGCTCAGCCAATCAAACTGCTTCTTGCCTGCGAGTTGAGATTGCCGATATATGTTCAGCAGCGTTAACATCTGGGCAAGATTGACGCAGGCGGTGGTGTATGGGTATGTACACTATGGATCATGGCAGAATGAATTCGCAGTGAATGACGACCGAATGAATGATGATCAGTAAAGACTCAGATCAGACTGCGCGCATGCGCATGCGCAGTCTGATCTGTGTTTTTACTGATCACAATGGAATTAAATCAGGGTTACAATGGGCATAAACACACCACAATATGTATTTGCTTGAGAATGCATGAACATCACTAGTTATACTGACAATTCAAGACATACGACCGTTTTTGTGACGCCATCACTCACTCATACAGTAAATGCGTTAGGCAAAACCGTGTGTATACGTTTGTTTGTTCCCCAGGTAACGGATTCCGAGCATAATTATTGGTATACACAACACATAGGCATTTATCTATATCTGCAGTAACGACTGCGGTTTTTGCGATTTTCCACCTCATGTGCTGTATACCTGTTGCCGTTATTTATACCACGTGTGTTTACATCCGCATCCGCCGGGATTACTACGCTGATAATCAGGTGAATATTATTTGTATTTATTTAACCCTTTCAACACTAAATACCTGGAATGGACTGTGATATGTTGAGTTATGGACCAATTCAATCGTCACAAAATGATTTTCGGACTAGTCCATTTATAAGAAGGGTGTGTTATATTTTTCGAAAAAATATGAAAATTACATTGCAAAAAGTGCCGATACTGATGAGACGGCTCGTTACGACCTGGCTCATCTGTATCTACACTGTTTGCAAACACAGCTAAAGAGGTGTTTGGTGTTGAAATTTATTTAAGTTTACGATATGTAATGTAAATGCTATAGAACGATACTGACCAGTCTAGCTCCTGATCAAACATCACAATCATGCAGTCTTGATAACGATCTATATTGATTGTTAGAAGCACGACGAGTGTTTCATTGATGGAATGGCGAACAGTGCAGATCCTGATCAGACTGTGCGGATGCACAGGCTGATCTGGATCTACACTGGTCGCAAAACCCATAAGCCCAACTTCTCCGGTCGCAGCCACATATATGTTCAGAAGCGTTGGCATCCGGGCAATATTAACTCAGGCGGTCGTGCACATGCACGTGCATCTACTCGTCGTGTCATTAAATGTACGTGTTTGTAAATCCGATGCATGCCGACGCTGTTGCCAAGCTAAACACTTACATTACATAATGTATTTTCCAACTGTGAACTACGGAGCCCCGGCAGGGACATTGATTTCTTTTTTTTTTTAATTCGTCCCCACTATTAACAATCCTTTGCCACGATATATTAATTAATATGTTAATTCGTGGGAACGAATGGTTAATTCGTGGGAAAGAATTGCTAAACTGAGGGAACGAATTGTTATTTCGTGGGAACGAATTAATAAACAAAAATATTCTACGTCACCTGCGGGAATCCGTAGTGAGCAGTAGCGTCTGTATTTTTGTTCACGAGTCTACTCATGACAGTTTGGTCTGCGCTACGTTTGCCAGAATACCATTGTTTTGTGGTTCCTGTGCGTTTCCACGTTAAAAGTTCACTGCGCATGCTCAGTGATACAACAATGGCACAGCATTTTCATTGGACACGTTTTTTAGTGTTTAATAAATTGTATATCGCGCAGTCTGTGCAGAATTTCAGGAAAACCCGTTTACGTTACTCAGCCCTTACAGCACAGTGAAAAAAAAAAAAGGATTTTTTTCAAAAAAATATAGGACACTATATCTGGCCTCCCAACACCCCTTCTAGCCAGCCGAGTTCCACTACAAATCCACAGTAACCCACAGCCAGTATCTGAAAATATAGAAATGCATGATAACCAAACGTCATTGACATTACAAATAATCCAACATACATGATGAAGGAATATAATAGTAATTAAACTAATTCCAAGAGTTTATAAGAAACCCGGAAGCAGTTTGTTTCGTATCGACTCCTGTAACTTGTTTAATGCACATATTCCATAATCACATATGTAAGACTATATTGTTAGCTCAGCATGGCAGGGGCGCTAATCCCTGAAAGGTTGCAGAAATGTAACTTATTACATTAAAAAAGGGATTTTTGAAAAACAATTAAGAATGAATTGGCACACATCATGGTACTACATAAATTAATTTTATTGAAATGATGTCGACATCACATTAATAAATACTTATGGATGTCCTTTAAATTGCATGATGAATTTAGTGCAACAAATTTAACAAAAAAGTTCTATTTTAGCCAAAGAAAAAGCAACCTTTTGCTTACCCAAACAATATATAGGAATTATAGGAATTTTGCCCAAAATATAGGATATTATAGGACATTTTGAAAAAGTCTGAAAAATATAGGAATTATAGGAATTATAGGACCACTGGAAGGGCTGGTTACTGTTTCAATGCGCATGCGCATGTTTTTTTAGAGGAAATGCTACGTCATGAAAAACGGCATTTTCATTGTTGTATTCAGGGATGACGTCACCAGTATCAACGCGGCATCAGCAGACGCTACTAGACGGCCTATATTCCATGTACAACACTCAGACGCTGACCGACGTCATTTTGGAGGCAGACGACAAACAGTTCGCTTGCCATAGAAACGTCCTTGCCGCGAGCAGCGACTACTTCCGGTGGGTAGTATGGTAGGCCAGATGCACAATAATTTCTCACCAGGAAAACACCTGTGATCTTATTTTTGACGAGTTTCTTGGTCATTTATCTCCGGTGATAATGTATGTTCGTGATCGCATAGCACACAACTATGGCTCAGAATTATCAAATGCCTGATTTAGAGTGAAGCCTCTCTAAGCCGATACCCTGGGGGACCTCCCAGGGTGTCGGCTTAGCGAGGTTTCATTGTAGCATACTAGTACATGTATATGTATCGTATATTTTAAAAGGTGTTTATTTCACAATTTGTGTACGCATTGCAATGTACATTATAAACTATATGTGTCTGAGCTTGGATAAATCGCTCTGTTTTATATTGCCTGAATAAGGGATCGTAGCTAGTTATGTCCCTTTGCAAATATAGTGATAGAGATCCGGTCCTATGCTGCGTTTCAGCGTTTACATCTTACTGAATAGCGCAAACAATGAGTTTTGCGAACAGAGTAGACCCAGATCAGACTGCACATCTGTGCAGTCTGATCTGAGTCTACACTGATTGCAATAACATTAATAAGTGTCTGACAAAAATGTAGTCCCAGATCAGATTGCGTAGATATGTAGGATGATCTGTATCAACACTAGTAGAAATCACTATATTTGCTACCATTCACAACACATCATGCTACATTCGCCCTTTTTACAAGCAATAAGGCCCCTAAACTACACAATTTGGACCGGATGTCTATACAAAAAATCAACGGCAGATAACTAGCTAATATATCCGTCATTATGTACATTTCAGAGCCATGTTTACACACGCTGTGCGAGAAAGAGACGAAATGGTTATCTCCCTTCATGATATCGACCCTGAAGTCCTAGGTCTTGTGATTGGTTACATGTATACCGGAAATGTTGATGTGACCAATGAAAATGCCCAAGACGTATTCATGACAGCGACTATGTTTGAAATGTTGGATTTGATTGGTGAATGTGCAAATCACATGATCCGGGAAACGTGCATATCTAATTGTGTTGATATTTACATATTCGCGTCGCATTATTCTTGCTTTGAGCTTAAATGCCATGCCAGAGCGTACTTACTGGAACATTTTGGTGATATAATTCTCGAAAATGACAGGATTCTCGATTTGGAATTTGACGATTTCTTAGAAATAATTTCGAGTGACGACATATGCGTGGAAAAAGAAGAAACCGTTTATGAAGCAATGATTGCATGGATCGGCAAGCTTCAGTACAGGGAGAAATATCTACCAAAACTATTCAAAGTTGTACGCCTACCACTATTATCAGACAGCTACCTGGAAAACCATGTTCTATCAAACAATTTAATTTCAAATGATGCATTTTGCAAAAGCTTAATTTCGGTGTACAAGTTGTACCAAATAAACCAATCAGTGAATACATGTTCATCCGGAACGAACACGCGGGGGTTAGACGTAGATTTAGATTCAGGGCAAAATAAGTGTACGTTCGATATTAATGAGAAACCACGGCTTGGAATGTTCAACCGTACAATGATTGTGTTTTCCGGCGGAGCACACGGCGCGGACGAACGTTCCTTTACCGCCTTCAACCCCATTACGATGAAGAACTACCTCAGTATAAAACCACATCCAACGTTTGACTTCAAATTTAAAATCGACTTCTATGAAATGACAACATCGTCCGATAATAGGATTTACTTTTTAGGCGGAATATTTTATGACGAACACCATTTCGAAGATAGTGGCTCTGCTTTAAGTAGTGTATTAGAATACAAGCCAAAGGAAGGCAATTGGGAGTTAATGTCTCCGATGAATACCAAGAGATGTCGATTCTCGGCGTGTTGCACCGGAAGTAGTATATACGTGACAGGCGGGAAACCGACGTATCCACGTGGACAGCCGACAGACACGGCGGAAGCATACGATTGTGAAAACGATTACTGGAAGCCGATTGCCGATATCCCAATCGAAATTTACAACCATGCGTCTGCCTGTACAGCTGACGCCATCTTTCTTTTTGGTGGGCAAGACGAAGATGACGAATATTTAGATACTATTTTTAGATATGACATACCACGTAATTTCTGGTGTTTGGTAACAACACAAATGTCTAAACCACGCGCGCAATTATCAGCGTTCTACCACAAAATGAAGATATATTTAGTGGGCGGGGTATCGTTGCATGAAAACATTCTAACAGTGGCGATTTACGACCCAGCTAACAACACATGGAGCCATGGGGAGCCGTTTCCGGAAGAAAGAAAAATAACATCTGCCTCATTTCTTAACGGATCTATTTTTATTTGCGGAGGTGTGCGACATTTAGGAATAAGCGGTCGCAGAAATCGGCAGGTGGAATCTAGAGACCTTTACATGTATGATATTGACACAAACAAGTGGTGTAAAGTTGTAAAACTGGTGCAATATGGTAACACAAATGCGTGCACGGTTGCACGTCTCAACACCAGGTACCTACAAGTCAGTGAGTTCGTAAGTAGTTCCGGCAGCGATGCTTGATAGAAATGACAATACTGGTATGTATACAGGTAGTTCATGGTAATTCGGGAAACAGTCTAACCCATTGCCCAGAGGTGCTTTGGACGATCCGAGGTACTATTGCAATAGTGCATCGATCGGGTCGTCCACAGCACCGAAGGAACATAGAGAATAGTAGGTTAGTGCCGTGAATGGGAAAAATATCCGGCAAGGCTCAAGAATTTCTTTATTTCTCATCAGAAGTATATGTTGTGACCACTCATTTGGACCGTCTCGCCGAGACGGTTCAAATGAGTGGTCACAACATATACTTTGGTTCAGAAATAAGGAAAATGGATAGAGAATAGTAGGTTAGTGCCGTGAATGGGAAAAAATATCTGGCAAGGCTCAGGAAACGGGATGGGCGAGGCTCTGCCGAGCACATCCCGTTTCCGTGCCGCGCCAGATATGTTTTCCCATTCACGCCACTAACCTACTATTCTATTTATCCCGTCAACACCTTCAAATGGCTGTAAAATGCAAAAATGATATTGACTGGATATCAAAAATGTTTCACGGCACCGTGTTTCACGGCACATACGCACTGTGTTGACGGGATAAATATGTTTTCACTGTTCCCCGAATGACCACGAAATAACTCGACCTGTAATCACTAAACCTGTGACACACTGAACATTTGCAATGGGGCGCATCGACTAACCAATCTAATTTACGTTCAATTTTATGAAGTAATCTTCGACAAAAATCATAACGTCATGAATTTCAGAGGTGAAATATTGTTGATTGCCCAGGCACGAGGAACTTGCCGAGGCACACGGAACTATTGCCCAGGCACATCAAAAACCAGGGAATTAGTCAAAACTATGAACTTATATACAGTTGGGTAATAAATGATACATACTGAACGTCAATTATGCTATTATATGTACATGCGATGTATACACACTATGACATATTGTGTAGTTATTTTACTTCGATGCCAAATAGAAATCCGGGACAAGAATAACCTAAGGCCATACCATATCTCTTCTATGTTAAGCATCCACCCAGTTGACAAAAACCGGTACAAACTAAGCCTTGAACAAAACGAAGGTAAATTTATTTTAAAAACTTCCTCAGGGTTGATGAAGCTTTTAGCAAAAATATATTTGTTTGCAGGGTTGAGGAAGTTTTTAGCATACATTTATATTTAAGCCAGCAAACTTAAGAAAAAAGAAGAAAACAAATACTCTTATTAAATTGGCCTTTCATAAACGGATTTAATACTTGGACAGGACAAGTCCGCCAATCAGTTTTCATATTACTTCACCAGTAATAGTGTAAAATACCGTACACATTGTGTGTTTTTTTCACAGAACCATTTTGACCTACCCGCACGCGGACGTATGGCCTACAGTGGGGTCAGCGTGTAAGTGCACACACGAACGAACACGACAGGTTGGAACCACTGTAATTCATGTATACAAACAAAATGTAAATATTTTTTTGAATTTTTTCTCATTTCGCATCAAAAGTGTATGTTGTTACCACTCAGTTGAACCGTCTCGGCGAGACGGTTCAACTGAGTGTTAACAACATACACTTTTGGTGGGTAGCGAACCAACCTGTCGTGTTCGTTCGTGTGTGCACTTACACGCTGACCCCACTGTAACGCATCACACCATATTAACCCTTTCCACCCTAAACACATGTAACTGGAATGGACTGTGATGTGTTAATTTAAAGACCAATCCAATCATCACACAATTTGCAGACTATTCCAATTATATGGAGGGGTGTTATTTAATCTCTAAAACATATGAAAAGTACTTGCAAAAAGTGCAGATTCTGTTGAGACGGCTCGTGAGGGCCAAGCCAGGGGCCCGTTTCACTAAACTACTTACGACTAAAATGTTCGTAAGTCCAAATTTAAGATCGTCTGTAAATTTCAATTGATGGATTTACATTTATTGAGCATAGGCTGCATATGCAGCCTATGCTCAATAAATGTAAATGCAATAATTATTTACAAGAAAACATTGTTAATGTGAAATATACAGACTATCATAATTTTTCACTTACGAACATTTTAGTCGTACGATGTTTAGTGAAACGGCACCCTGGTCTCCAGTCGGGATTCCGGCAAGGACAAATCCCGATCGTTAAATTACCCATCGCACGCTGACACCTTCCTCCCATATGATATGTATTAAATTCGTTGATTGATTTTATAAGAAATTTCGCATAGCCTCGTTTCATATGACACTCAGTAAACCCGTTAAATAAATACACTATTAACCCTTAGACCGCTACACACAACAATTGTTGTCTGCTGTTGCTTTTATATCTTGCCTTATTTCTCAATAAAACATGTTTTGACAGCACTTCAGAATCATGTCCAATGGTGTCAACGCATGTTGTAAATTATTCTAAAGTGCTGTCAAAGCACGTTTTTGATTATAAAAATGGAAAATAAACAGCAGACGAAAAAAGAAAAAAAGTTAAGATAGCTGTGTAAGGGTCAAACATCACTCATGTATGTTTGTTTGTTTGTTTATTAGTGTTTAACGGCCTATCAACAGCTAAAGTGGTAAGGCCGGGCAAACGGGTTCGATCCCATTTTAACCTGCTGCATTGGGGGAGGGGGGGGGATACAATAGGATGACGAATATCGTAATACTCACATAGGGGGTATAACCAGATTCAACTGTCGCATACAAAATGCCAAAGACGTATGTGAGGGCCAAACCAGGTCTTCAGTCGGGATTCCGGTAAGCATGAACCCCGATTGTTAAATTACACATCGCCTGTTCCAACCTGCCACACAATCACTCATGTAAGATCATCGCCATGGGCGGTTTCAGGGGGGGGGGGGGAGGGGGGCGGACCCGGCGGGCGCCCCCCCCCCCCACCCCCCCCCCCCCCTAAAATTCGCAAAGTAAAGATTTTTTACAAGTTACAAGGCACGTTTCATGCCAAGTGCCATGTATTCCATGCATTTTTCGGTCGTTTTCTTATTGTTTCAAAATTTAAACGTTTTCAATCAAAAATCATGTGTAAACATACTGTGACAGTGTCAATATTGTTGCTCCAAAATGCGCCAGAACGCAGGAAATGCGATGTAGATTTGCAAAATCTTCCGGGTGGGAATGCCACCGGACCCACCTAGCACCTAGCGCGATCTCGACTATTTTGCAATACTTGACTATATTATCGAACGAGCTTAGCTCGTTCGATAATATAGTCAAGTATTGCAAAATAGTTACGCCCCCCCCCCCCTAACCTGAAATCCTGGATCCGCGCCTGATCGCTCTCTCTAATATAAAACCCCATCACACCAGTGGGAGATAACAAGGAGCGCCTTGGCGTAATGGTTAGTGTGTCAGACTACTGATCCAAAGGTCGTGGGTTCGAGCCCGACTAGCGACGTGCGTTGTGTCATTGAGCAAGACACTTTATCCACACTGCTCCAGTTCACCCAGCTGTAAATGGGTACCGATAATTCGTAGTTGCTCTGTAAATACGAATTACCGGCTTCTCTCAAAAAATCTCTACCTCCGTTCTTTCTCCCATCCTTGGGAGACAGCATGCAAGGTCCTAGAGTGCTGCCGTTAAATATAAGCTAAAGAAAGGAGATAACAAAAGGTCATAAAACACAAACGTAGTATGTATTGAAATATTTATTTTGTGCTATAAAACAACAGAATAAGAGTATCACGCCAAGCATCAGTACAGAAAACACCCAATGATAAGTTATTTCTCTCAGAGATTCAAAGAATGTGCCTCAATAATACAACTAGATGGCAGCGAACCAAAAAACGTACTCGGACGCACGCCAATGTGCAGCAAGCGAACCGAAAAACGTACTCGGATGCGCGCCAATATGCAGCAAGCGGCGCCACAAAAACAAGGGCATTGTTATCACTAAGCTAATCCCTTTGCTGGCAGCATTGATAGTAAAATAATTTTAACCTGCTGCATTGAAGGGAAACCCCCACAATCAGAACAGAATATATTCAGCCCTGAACTTAGAATAACCGAACCTGGGGGCCGTACGACTAAAATATTCGTAAGTGCATAATTATGATAGTCTGTAAACAATTATTGGATTTGCATTTATTGAGCATAGGCTGCATATGCAGCCTATGCTCAATAAATGTAAATCCATCAATTGAAATTTCCAGACGATCCTAACTTAGCACTTACGAAGATATTAGTCCTACGAAGTTTAGCGAAACGGGCCCCTGGTGCCAGGTCAATACCACACCAATATCACTTGGTGCCCCCTTCCCCTAAAACTATTGTGTTTACGAATAATCATAATACCCATGTCAGGGTAACACCAGATTCAACTCTCACATACAAGAAAGTCAAAGACGTATCGGAGGGTCAAACCAGGTAGGTCTCTGGGGGCCGTTTCACTAAACTTGGTAGGACTAAAATGTTCGTAAGTGCAAAATTATGATAGGCTGTAAATTTCACATTAACCATGTTTTCTTGTAAAAAATTATTGGGTTTACATTTATTGAGCATAGGCTGCATATGCAGCCTATGCTCAATAAATGTAAACCCAATAATTGATATTTCCAGGCGATCATATATTTTCACTTACGAACATTTTAGTCGTAAGAAGTTTTGTGAAACGGCCCCCAGGTCAGGATTCCGGTAAGGATGAATCCCAATCGTTAAATTACCCATCGCATACTCACACCTGCCACCCACTCAGCGCTGAACCCCTGAAATTAGAATCACCTGACCTGGTACCAGGTCATTACGACACCAGGGGGCCGTTTCAAACTAAACTTCGTACGACTAAAATATTTGTAAGTGCAAAATTATGATAGTCTGTAAATTTCACAGGAGCAATCTTTTCTTGCAAACAATTGTTGGATTTACATTTATTGATCATAGGCTCAATAAATGTAAATCCATCAATTGAAATTACCAGACGATCCTAAATTTGCACTTACGAACATTTTAGTCGGACGAAGTTTAGTGAAACGAGCCCCAGAGCCACTTGGGCCCATGTACATTTGTACGTATGTGGACTAACCCTATATCCCATCTTGACTACATGTATTGGTGAGTGGTGATCTTTTTCAGCAAAAGCACGGCAGCTTGATGGGTTGAGGCTAGAAAATGAGGTTAGGGGAGATTAGCACAGCAGGTACATGTACAGCAATGTTTTGTTCCCAAACTACAGCAATGACACGGACGAAAACGAATGGAAAACAGTGTGAAAACGTTTTGTCCAATGATATGCATAGAATTTAATATCGTTTGGGTGCTTTTTTGTACACACGCCTGTCGATTATTTCAATGCATTTTGTGCCGTTTTCTTTAAAGGTACATGACCACTCAGTAGGCACAACGTGTTCATTATATCAGAGACATCATCCGAGATATTTTCTGGCAAAATAAAAAATAATTCAACATTACCCCACGTATTGATTGGCATTATTATACATTATATATCAGACGTACATTTCTACACTACAGGGGCGAAAACTTACTAGTAAATTATGCTCTGTATTTATTTTTTGATCTGCAATTATCATACTTTATTATAGGAATGAATGGCCTTTTTGTGGAATTTATCGGGGTATAAACTTGGAAAAGTCGCGGGAATACTGGACGAAGGCCGGAAGGCCTCGTCCAGTATTCCCGCGACTTTTCCAAGTTTATATCCCCGATAATTTCCACAAAAAGGCCATTCATTCCTTATAATTTCAGCATTTGAAATAAATTCATCAAGAAAATGTGTTTATTTTCCGTTTTCTTAATTAAAAATTATTTTAACTGCGCCTCACGGTTACGGAAAGTAGTTCGGCGTGGGAGTTTACTGGGATATTAATTCAAAATTATTATTTTTTCAGGCGACGCATTTAATTAGTACCGGTATAAGTAATAAAAAAATAGCATGCCTCATTTATATGTGAAAATAGCCCGATACCACCGCGAGCCACTATCAATAAAATAAATATTACTAAATGATTAACTCGTAATTTTTAGAACTGGTGGAATAGTGACACAATTATACACTTATTTAATTCCTATACAGAACATTTTGGACCTACTGAGTGGGCATGTACCTTTAATGCTTGTCCTGTCGTTTACCATTTTTACACATCATTTTCACATTGGTTTTCATTTTTTTTTAATTAGAAAACGATGATTTCGTTAGTTTCAACGTGACCAATGGAAGTATCATTTTCTAAACGCTGTGTAAATGAACGACAATCGTTTGTTTATGGAATCAGGGACAATTGATTTACTAGTATTTATTTATTGATGTTTAATGACAGCTAAGGTCATTGAAAGTGGGGGAAAATGGGTTTGATCGCGCATGTAACCTGCTGCATCGGGGAATCAAGAACAAATCCGTAGCTGTACATGTAATGTTAAAGATGAACGTCAAAAACATGGTTTGACAGCATTTTAGAATCATTTCCAATGGAAATGATTCTAAAGTGCTGTCAAACCATGTTTTTGACAGTCATGGTCTGTACATGTACATGTATTTTGTGCAAAACAATTAGGCTTCACTCAGAGCTCCAGATAAGGGGCGTATTCAGTTGGCGTATATTACACACCTATTTTAGCAGAATACGCATTGATTATCAACACTGGGAGTACAAAATACTCACAGCAATGTGAAAATACGCATTGATTATCAAATTGGGAGTTGAGCTGCAAAAAGCAACTAAGTAAATTTTCAACTGTATTACAGTATAAATAAGTTAATTTAATAAGTAATATACACTGAAATAAGTGTTTGTTTATTGGTGTTTAACGGCCTATCAACAGCTAAGGTCATGTAAGGCCGGGCAAACAGGTTCGATCCCGTTGGGGGGAAAATTCCAAAATCAGAACTGAATATTTACATCGAGAAACAATATATTCAGCTCTGAAATTAGAATAACCTGACCTGGTGGCAGGTCCATACCACACCAAAGTCACTTGGCCCCTTCCCCTAAAATAAGATTACGAATAATCGTAATACTCACATAAGGGGTATAACCAGATTCAACTGTCACATACAAAATGCCAAAGACGTATGTGAGGGCCAAACCAGGTCTCCAATCGGAATTCCAGTATGGATGAACCCCGATCGTTAAATTACCCATCGCTTGCACCCACCTTCCATCCACCTGAAATAAGTGAATGTTTACATTTGTTTTGATCATTTCCTCCCTAATTAATAATGAAGAAAATCAATAATCCATTTGTAAAAATAGAATACGCATTGAATTTGAAATCAGGGGTACAGTACTCTTTAGACAAAGCTTATCTGGAGCGGTTATTAATAAGCTGAAACAATTTGTCTGTCTTAAGGGTGTCATTATGCCAAACAGATGCTTGTTGTGTTAGCATAATTTATACAGCTGCTACATAATTAGGCATAGACCAGCTACCTTGTACATAGGACATTAATAGTATAAATCTTTGTTCTACCCATATGCTAGTTTATCAGGTAACTTAAGCATTCCCCTATTAGGGTTGACATCTGTAGTATTGAAAGCCTTATTCCATCTATTCAAAATAATACTTTCAAGTGGTCAGGGGCCCGTTTCACTAAACGTTGTACGACTAAAATGTTTGTAAGTGCAAATTTAGGATCGTCTGGAAATTTCAATTGATGGATTTGCATTTATAGAGCAAAGGCTGCATATGCAGCCTATGCTCAATAAATGCAAATCCAATAATTGTTCATAAGAAAACATTGTTAATGTGAAATTTACAGACCATCATAATTTTGCACTTACGAAAATTTTAGTTGTACGAAGTTCAGTGAAACGGACACCTGATCTCTGTTGGAAACCAGGTACGTACAATTCATTAAAATTAATAACATCTTCAAAACGACACATGTACTGTACAACTCAACATCAAAATAATTAATAACAATGAGATATTGTGAGATTCTGTTACAAAGCAAAACCAGAAAGAAAAAATAATAAATTTTTCGATTACATGTATAGCGAAATAATCAATAAAAATTATAAAAATTAACGTATATGTATGTTTGTTTATTGGTGTTTAACGGCCTATCAACAGCTATGGTCATGTAAGGCCAGGCAAACGGATTCGATCCAGTTTTAACCAGCTGCATTGGGGAGAAAATCCCAAAATCAGAACGGAATATTTACACCGAGAACAAATATATTCAGCCCTGAAATCAGAATAACCTGACCTGGTGCCAGGTCTATACCACACCAAAGTCACTTGACCCCTTCCCCTAAAAGTAATAGGATTGCGAATAATCATAATAATCACATAAGGGGTATAACCAGATTCCAACTGTCACATACAAAATGCCAAAGACGTATGTGAGGAATTCCGGTAAGGCTGAACCCCGATCGTTAAATTACCCATCACATGCTCTCACCTGCCACCCACTAAAGTATAATGTCCATATATAGTACATTAGCATAATTGCATTACAACATCGTATACATACATGTAGTAGTGTTCTGCTTAACAAACAATTCATTCATTCGGCTTATATTTAAGAGTGGGAATTAGCTCAAACACCTTCCATACCTGGGTTAAGAAACCCGAAATCAAACCTTTTATATGCCGATTGCTGCCCTATAAGTAGCAAAGGCTAAACTGTAATATATATCAATAACTTTAACCCTCACTACGCTGGAGAGAGAAATTGTCGTCCGCTGTTTTACATTTTTGCATTAATTCTTAACAAAAAAAAAAAACGGTTTTGACAGCACGTGAGAATCGTCTCCAGTGGAGACGATTATCACGTGCTGTCAAAACAGCTTTTTACTGAGAAATATTGAAAATAAAACATTCCGGCAGATGACAAAATTTAATTCAGCATAGTAAGGGTTAACATAGATTGTGTCAATTTCAGTACCTAACATTAAATATTTGGACACCATTCGTTTTGGAAACCCCTATTTTAAATAAGGGTTTCCCAAAACAATTTGTATCCAAATACATTGTTAATGTGATAAACCAGTACAACCCAAAACAAATTATATCTGGGGGCCGTTTCACTAAACTTTGTAAGACTAAAATAATCGTAAGTGCAAACTTATGATAGACTGTAAATTGCACATTAACAATGTTTTCTTGCAAACAATTATTGGATTTACATTCATTGAGCAGCCTATGCTTAATAAATGTAAACCCATCAATTGAAATTTACAGACGATCCTAAATTTGCACTTACAAACATTTTAGTCGTACACAGTTTAGTGAAACGGGCTCCAGGTCCGTTATTGTTATAAAGGAAAAAACAAAGTGTATCCAAATACATTGCCATTGTATGGAGCCCTGCAGGGGACAATGGATTATTTTTTATTAATTCGTTCCCACAAAATTATAATTTGTTCCCTCAATTTAACAATTCGTTCCCACAAATTAACAATTCATTCCCACTGGAACAAATTGTTATTTAGTGGGAACGAATTGTTAAATTGAGGGAACGAATTGTTAATTCATTGGAACAAATTGTTAAATTGAGGGAACAAATTGTTATTTCGTGGGAAGGAATTAATAAACAAATAATTCTACATCCCCTGCGGCGCTCCGTACCATTGTGATACAAGCGTGCAAGCTAGAAAATAAATCCCACCATAATGACTTACATGTACATACATCACACAATGTTTTTTATTACTTTTCAAATATTTTTTTATTTTTCACACAGAAGTTATGAGTATGTGCATCATAGAAAAGCAATCGGATCAGAAAGTACACAAATGCTCCATAAAGACAACAAAACAGGTAAAGTATTTAACTCTTTGCATGCTGGGAAATTGGTGGGCTATAAATAGTTTGAAAATAGCAGACGATAATTCATTGTATTTTCCTTTATTTCTCCCTATAAATATCATGAATATGTCTTGGAATTTCATTAGAATTGCGTCCAGAGGACGCAATTCTAATGAAATTCCAAGACATATTTAGAGAGAGAAATAAGAAACATACTCGTAACTTGTTGGATGTCATTTTCACCGCTAGCATGCAAAGAGTTAATGAATAAAACCATGGGCTGTTGCGTTTACTGTAATCGCAATTTCGAACAGTTTCAAAAATGGAGATATTAACCAAATTAGGAAATTAGGAATCTTATAGCTTCACATCATTCGATAGAACAGCAACGTTGCAGTCAATAGCAGGACATTGACAATGACGATGAACATTATGTATTTTAACAAGTAAAATTCGAATGAATCAACGTAGCGCGACATCACGTGGGGTTAATGTAACGTACTTATAAACGCAATACCTTGGATGTGCATTTCCATCGTGAATTAAAGGACAGGTACAGTATTGTGAGTATATGCATATCAATAACAAAACACACCTTGAAAAAGATGTTTTATTAAACAAAAATGACCGATACATAGCGATTACCAGGCTAGTGTGTTTTCACTTTCATCAGGCAAGGCTAGGAAACGTGCTCGCCGAGGAATTCCAATCGTTTCCGAGCTGAGCCTGATAAATGATACGCGTATCAACCCGTAGACCGCTACACACAACAATTGTCGTCGGCAGTTTGTTTACACGAATAAGCACTCTCGAACCGCGAGACCGGTCCGAGATGTGTATATTCATGTAAACAAACCTATTGTTCACCTCCTTAGAGCATAAATCTGAAGCGGAATGAATACAGTACTGACACATGTAATTGTTATTGTGTTTACACTGTCGGTGACTATTCCTGATTTTCGGAATATTCGTGGTAAGCGTCATATAATAAAACAATTATAGCCTTTTGAGTCGGTGTTCATGACATTTACGGACCTTCGAAAAGTGATGTTTGAACATCACTTTTCGAAGGTCTGTAAATCCCATGTACACCTCCTCAAAAGACAATAATTGTATAATTCAGAGCTCCAGATAAGCTGCGCATTTGCTTAAATACCCAATTAAAATTGCCAGAAACCGAATTGAAATCAGAAGTAGCGAGTATCAAAAAAGCAATAACAATTTTGTGGTACCTTTATCATGCTGCAGTAAATATTAAACAGACCACAAAAAATAGCAATGCCAAGACATGTTTTAATTTCGAAGCAAACTATTCAATAATTGCTGTCTGTTGATGTGTAAACATTAGTGTGATTTTATTTTACCCAATTAAAATTTTGAAATACCCAATTGCTGCAGAAATGATGGAGTGACAATACTCAATAACTAATTCCTTATCTGGAGCCCTGTAATGTAATTTGACCAATTCAATGTCAATGAAAGTAGCTCTAACCCCGATATGCGTATTTATCGTATATATATTGTATTTATATATTTTTTTGTTGCCTGATAAATGCCGCACAAGACGCGACTGGGAACCAGGGGACAGTTTCACTAAACTCATTACGACTAAAATGTTCGCAAGTGCAACATTATGATAGTCAGTAAATTTCACATTAACAGTATTTTCTTGTAAACAATTATTGGATTTACATTTATTGAGCATAGGCTGCATAAGCAGCCTATGCTCAATAAATGTAAATCCATCAATTGACATTTACAGACAATCCTAAATTTGCACTTACGAACATTTTAGTCGTACGAAGTTTAGTGAAACGGGCCCCAGAAGCACTCTAAACAACTACAAATTTTCACTTTGCGGTGAAACAATTCATGGATAACTAGACACGGAGAAAATGATAGGAAATATCAGAATCGGTCACACAAAACTATGTGCATTGACTGTAAATAGTGATTGAAGGAAACAAATAACATCGCCAAACACGAAGGATAAATTTATACATCTCTAACAATGTTTCTATAAAACATAAAGAAACGACCTGCATTTACAATATCACAGCATGTTCACACAGGTGGAAGACTCGGACCTATGACACCAAAAAAATGCCTATTAAAAAAATCCCATTACCCCACCCACTTGGTCTCGTACATTACCATCTTCTATATAAATAGAAGATGGTAATGTACGAGACCAAGTGGGTGGGGTAATGGGATTTTTTTAATAGGCATTTTTTTGGTGTCATAGGTCCGAGTCTTGCACCTGTGCATGTTCATACACAAACAGTGACAGAATGTCACCAACTAGCATTTAAAAAAAAAGATGAACCTGCCGTTCTTTTAAGTCTGTAACCATGGTAACTATCACTGTTGTCTGGAAGTCGGCGTGGCGTATCACTAGTGACGTGACCCGATATGTTTGGGGGTCACTCGATACATTTTGCTTTAAAATACATCATTTTCATGCCAGAATATTTCACATTTAGAACTACGAAGTAGATAAATTGTGATAAGAATATTTTTAACCCTTAGACCGCTATCTTTAATTTTTTGTCGTCTGTTGCTTATTTTCTATTTTCCTTAAAGCATTAAAGCTGTTAAAGCATGTTGTAAATTATTTTAAAGCATGTTTTTGATGATAAAAATGGAAAATAGAAACTAAACAGATGACAAAAAAAATAAGATGGCGGTCTAAGGGTTAAAAGAGGAAAATTTGTATGCCTGCAAACCTCATCAAGCCAGGTTAGTTTTATAAGCTGCAAGCCCATGTGTGACTTGTGAATACAACAAGTGTCTTATTTGTTAAATGTTTTCCGACCGTTGTAATTCCAGTAGTCGATTTCACCAAAATTGCAAAGTGGACTTATCTAGCAAAGTATTCTTTGAGGCAGTAATCATTTATTCCTCCTGAAATGCATTATTTCATATAGAACTAACAACTGCATATATTTGATGATTAAAAAAGTATGCAGAATTATTATACTGAATTTATTACATTATCACAGCCAAAATGGCTGTGATAATGTAATAAATTCAGTATAATAAAAATTAATAAAATTATCCTTAAATAAGTATAAACATATTTTATTCTATGATAATGTCCATCAACGTAATTATATAGGTTTTGTTTGTTTATTTGTGTTTAACGGCCTATCAACAGCTAAGGTCATTTAAGGCTGGGCAAACGGGTTCGATCCCATTTTAACATGCTGCATTGGGAAGAAAATCCCAAAAATCAGAACGGAATATTTACATCGAGAACAAATATATTCTGCTCTGATATTAGAAAAACCGGACCTGGTGCCAGGTCCATACCACACACTTATCCTTAAATTAAAAATGTCTCCCTCAAAGTATACTTTGCTAGGTAAGTATACTTTGCAATGTTGGTGAAATCGGCTACAAACCCGGCTGACCTACATATATGTCCACATCCTACACTATGCGCAATTGAGTTGTGCAAACTGTCTTGATGCCGAAAAAAAAGATGGAAAAAATGCATGAATTTGCTAGGTTGTAAGCACCTACACTAGTAAAAACATTCAATCCGTCAATTTTCCGGCTGGCTCACATTTACAATAATTTATTTGCTCATCAATAGAAAAATAATATAGGGGTTGATGTCAACTCTGGATATATATTTGCATGGAGAATTTGCATCTGTAGGCCATTTAATTATACAAGTAACGATTGTATAAGAGAACATAGTACACAACTTGATATGAATAATATAGAGATCTACATGTATAATTAGATGTAAACATTAGGCAACTGTTAATGGACACTGTGAAAAGGGACATGAAAAGTGCAACCAGTGTCGACCCAGATCACCTGTGCATATTACTGTCTGTACAATGTTCATCATTCATTTACGGCAAAAGCATTCTGTTTGTTTTTGTTTGTTTATTGGTGTTTAATGGCCTATCAACAGCTAAGGTGATGTAAGGCTGGGCAAACGGGTTCAATCCCATTTTAACCTGCTGCATGGGGGGTGGAGGGGGGGATCCCAAAATCAGAACAGACTATTTACATCGAGAAAAAATAGTCAGCCCTGAATATCAGGGATTAGACATAATTAGACATAACAATTCCATGTTCTCTAATTGTTTCCTGCGTCATAATGTCTCTTTTTCAGATGTAGCATCTGGGTATTCACTATTTGTCAGGTGTTAGGGTCAACCCATTACATGTGGAATTCAATTACAGGTATGACCTTTTTTTAAATATTTTATTTTTATCTTTGTTATTTCTCAATGAAAGTATATGTTGTGACCACTCATTTGAACCGTCTCAACGAGACGGTTCAAATGGTGGTCGCGACATATACTTTTGAGCGCATAGAAGGAAAATATTTAGGATTTTCCGCAAACGTAATGGCGTATCCTCAGCATGAAATGGGTTAACAAGATATATATTTCAAAGCGAATTCACACACTTCACTCTCACAGCATTCTTATTGTTAACCCTGTCACCCCTAAATATCCATACGAGATCTTCCATAATGCGTTATGGAATATTCCATTAACTATAAAATGTTCATTTTTTTTTAGATTTGAATAATACGGACAAATATTGCAGATCCTGAGGAGTCGGTTCGTTACGATCTGGATTCGTAGTGTTTGTACAAGTTGGCTTTATAGTCTGTAGGGCTGAACTTGATTTGAATTACTGGTGTTTAATGGCCTATCAACAGCTAAAGTCATATAAGGCCGCGGGCCAACGGGTTCGATCCCGCATTCAACCTGCTGCACTGGGGGGAAAATCCCAAAATCAGAACGGAATATTTACATAAAAAAAAAATCAGCCTGTAAAGCTGAAAGGGGTAACAGTTACATGTAGAATAACAGACGTCGGACAATACATTAACACTAGAAAACTACACCAAACATATATGATATGTATGTATATATATTATGTCATGATTAGTACGAGTAGTATACAATTAGGGGAATGACTCCCTTCACCATCACACGTGCAGCCTGCTGTCTGCAAGCAACATCCCAATAAGTTAACAGACAGTAAGGGCGTCATTAACCCTTTCCCTGTTTTGCGATATTTCGACTCTTCCAAATCGAAAACATCTGAATAAAAGAATCAATTGCTGGGTCAAATGATGGTTAAATTATCTGATAGAGTAGAAAACATTGTGGGAAAAGGAGAAATTGCTTGTTACAAGCAATTTCTCCTTTTCCCACAATGTTTTCAAAAGACATCTTCTGCAGAGGCGTGAAAAGTCGTCTCTATCAGGGAAAGGGTTAAGGGATGTTTTCAGCCATTCCCCCGAGGGGCGTTGATGATCCCCTAGTTTTTAGCCAGACCTTTGAGGTGATTATGATCCTCTAGTTTTTAGCCAGACCTTTGAGGTGGTTATGATCCTCTAGTTTTCAGCAGAACATTGAGGAGTTTTCATGAACCCTAGTTTTCGGTCAAATCTTTGACAAGAGATGTTTATGATATCCTAGTTTTCTGCAAGTCCCTCGAGGAGTGTTTATGATCCCCTAGTTTTATACCATTCCCTTGAGAAGTGTTTATGATCCCCTAGTTTTCTACCATTCCCTTGAGAAGTGTTGATCCCCTAGTTTTCTACCATTCCCTTAAGAAGTGTTTATGATCCCCTAGTTTTCAGTCATTTCCTCGAGAAGTGTTTATGATCCCCTAGTTTGCAGTCATTTCCTTCAGAAGTGTTTATGATCTCCTAGTTTTCTACCATTCCCTTGAGAAGTGTTTATGATCCCCTAGTTTTCAGTCATTCCCTCAAGGTGTGTTTATGATCCCCAAGTGTTCTGCCATTACCTCGAGGAGTGTTTATAATCCTCTACTTTTCTACCATTCCCTCAAGCGGTATATAATTATGATCTTAGAGTTTCCACCATTTCCTCGAGGAGAATGGATATTATATAGTTTTCAGTCCGTAATAATGATATGAGCCAACACTGCACAACCACAGGTTGAAGTAACGGACCGAGGTCTATACATACATTAAATATGCCTAAAAGCATCAAGAAATGGAAAAAAAAGAGCTAAATTTAGCTCTTTTTTTTTTCTTCATTTATTGATGCTTTTAGGCATATTTAATGTATTTATAGACCTCGGTCCATTACTTCAACCTGTGTGCACAACTATAAGAAGTGTGTAAGGTGAGCCAAGACAATGCACTTAGGGGAGAAAAGATAAACAAAAATTTGTTAAGCACAAACAAACGTTAAGGAATGATGAAAATGGGAGATGATAACTAGACAAGAAGCCATCAATGTATTTCAATTGAAGACCTAAAATATTTGCAGAATGACACATGAGGTAAGTGGTGTTACAAGACAATGCAATTACTAGGGTGTCTCTCATATTAAATGCAGAGCTCCAGATAAGCTGCGTATTTGCTTAAATACCCAATTAAAATTGCCAAAAACCCAATCAAAAAGCAATACAAAATTTGTGGTACCTTTATCATGCTGCAGAAAACAATAAACAGACCGCAAATATAGCATATTTTTCTTATTTTCCATGAAAAACACATTTGGTATTTCATTAGAATTGTTGTCTCCGAGGAGACAATTCTAATGAAACGCCAAGACATGTTTTCATTTCGAAGCAAACTATTCAATAATTGCTGTCTTCTGATGTGTAAACAGTAATATGCTTTTATTTTACCCAATTAAATTTTTTAAATACCCAAGTGCTGCAGAAATGATGGAGTGACAATACTCGATTACTAATTCATTATCTGGAGCCCTGTATAAAATGTATGGGGATCACGAGGATGATATGTGAACATGATATGGGTAAGGTAGATGGGTTACCGTAATATGGAGCCCAAAAAAACATTCTCAACTGGTAAACATATCCTTAGCAATATATATATAAACAATCTGGGCCCGGTGCTCAAAGCTTCTGTTAGCTTAACAGACTGTTAAATCCTTAGCATTGCTAAGGATTTAACAGTCTGTTAAGCTAACAGAAGCTTTCAGCAACCGGGCCCCGACTACAATAGTAGAGAAACATACATTCATTAGGCCTTAATAGTTGAACCGCTCTTATATATTTGAATAAACACATGTCATACATAATTTAATACCTCAATATTATACAGTTATTACGGTACCCTTGTTCATAGTAAAAATGTGGAGATGAAAATAGAAGCTCCAGATAAGTTGTTTATCTAATGAGTATTGTAACCACAGATTTCAAATTCAATGCATATGTCACCTTTACAAATGCATTATTGATTTCCTTCCTTATTAAACAGGGAACAAATGATTCACAATTCTTTTTTAAAATTCATTTGTTGAGCTGCAAAAAGCAAACACTGTTTGCTTTTTGCAGCTAAACTAAGTGAATTTTCAACTTTATGACAGTATTTTCACTACTCAATTTGAAAATCAATGCGTGTTTTCACATTGCTGTGCGTCTTTTGTACTCCCACCTTTGATAATCAATGCGTATTCTGCTAAAATAAGTGCGTAAAATACGCATCTTACCTGGAGCTCTGGATGAATTCTCACATTGTCTGGCTCACAATACAGTTAATGATTTATGACCCGTCACAACGAAAAGGGACTAATGAGCAGCGGACCAGTGTAGCTCCAGATCAGCTAGCAGATCCATATTAACCCTTTACGGATAGGATGCTTTCAAAGTAGTATGAACATTCCTTTAACTAACCATATGTTCGCATATAGGATTAAGAATAATCGTATTATTCTTACACACGGTATAACCAGATTCATGAGGGCCAAACCAGAGGCCCGTTTCACTAAACTTCGTACGACTAAAATGTTCGTAAGAGCAAATTTAGGATCGTCTGTAAATTTCAATTGATGGATTTACATTTATTGAGCATAGGCTGCTTATGCAGCCTATGCTCAATAAATGTAAATCCAATAATAGTTTACAAGAAAATATTGTTAATGTGCTATCATAATTTTGCACTTGCGAACATTTTAGTCTTACGAAGCTTAGTGAAACAGGCCTGAGGTCTTTGGTCGGGATTTCAGTAGGCTGTAGGCTGGCTGTACGGGCTGATCGGGTGCTACACGATCCCACAGTCAATAAGCCTGTTTTCATTGTGACATGCCATATTTGTACAATTGGAATGTTAAAAATCATAGTTTCTAGTAATTAACAGTTTGGGCTCGGCTCTGTATAAACATTCCTTATTGCATTCTATCCCATCAACAAAGTGCGTATGTGCCGTGAAACACGGTGCCGTGAAACTTTTTTGATATCCTGTCAATACGACCTAATCACTGCGTATGAATATGTGCGGTTGTCATAGTAGTTGATTCTCCGATTTTGAGGATGCGGCTGGGGTTATTTTTTGTGCATTTTAAAGCTATTTGTAGTGTTGACGGGATAAATAGAATAGTAGGTTAGTGCCGTGAATGGGAAAACATATCTGGCGTGGCACGGAAACGGGATGGACTCGGCAGAGCCTCGCCCATCCCGTTTTCTGAGCCGTTTAAATTGCCAGATATTTTTTCCCATTCACGGCACAAACCTACTATTCTCGTACTCTGTAAATATTGTGCAAAATAAAATGTTGAAAATTACCAAGGTGAGAACCACACCAAAACAATGAAGTATTTCGCCATTACATTGTACTGTGATTTTTATTTTGAAAATAAAAAAATCAATGTAAATATAATACGGCCAAAAAATTTGAAATATTATCCCACCACCGAGCTAAAGTCACAAAATTTGTAATGCAATTTACATCTAAAACATTTTTTGTACAGTGCAACCTCTCTACAACAGCCACCCATGGGAAGAGGCAAAATTGGCTGTTATAGAGGTGGCTGTTGTAGGGAGGTTAATGCTGAATACAATTTTATCGTCTGATGTTTATTTATTTTCTTCAATAATTCTCAATAAAAACATGTTTTGACAGCATTTTAGAATCATTTCCAATGGAAATGATTCTAAAATGCTGTCAAAACATGTTTTTATTGAGAAAGAATGCAAAATCAACATCAAACGGCAATGTTCATGCTCAGCAGTGTAAGGGTTAGATATAGATGAACTCATCCATTTGGGATATAAAATAGCGGCTGTTACAGAGAGGTGGCTGTTGTAGAGAGGTGGCCGTTCGGGGAGGTTTGACTGTATTTTAATAAACATCATCAAAATACCAGCAAAATAGTGAGGAACATGCAAAAAGGTTGGTGTACACAGAGCCTAACCTACCAACACATTTCATGAGAGGCTACAAAATATTCACGTGATTACAACAACAACAACAACAACACATACTGAAACTTCCAGACGCCCTCCGATTCAAAGTACGTATTCTTTTATTTTGTCCTTATTATGTAACAGATTTTGATGAAATATGGCGCATGAAACGCGTCTTGTTAAGCTGCATTTGGTGGTATCGGTTCTTTGGCCCAAACTTCTGTCGTTTTTGCGAAGAATCGATATAAACAACATAAGTATGTGCCTAACTCCCGGGACGACCAAATGCAGCTCATGAAGACGCGTTTGGTCGTCCCGTGAGTTCGGCCATGTTTCATCAAAATCCGTTGCATATTAAGGAAAATATCAAATAACACTTGGAGTGGGCACGCTTTCAACACTTTCAGCCATTGTTGTTGTTGTTTAACCACGAGATCATGCACCGTGATATTGCGATATAAAAATATAAATATTCTTCCTGTTTAGTTAGGCCATGTAATATTAATATGCAGATTGCCTTTCCTACCTAAAACTCAAATAAATCAACAAATGTATTCTTGCGAAAAAACTGCACTATTTTATTTGTTTTAGATATATTGCTCCAGATAAGCTGCTTATTTGCTTAAATACCCAATTAAAATTGCCAAAAACCCAATTGAAATCAGACGTAGCGAGTATCAAAAAGTACATGTACATGTTCAAGTACATGTACAAATGGGGGGAAAATCCCAAAATCAGAACTGAATATTTACAATAAAAAAAGTATATATTCAGCCCTGAAATCAGAATAATCCTGATCTGATGCCAGGTCCTCGCCATAAGTATTATACATGAAATGGGTTAGCTATAACACAATGTCCTCACATATAGGGGTCATTTCATGAAAACATATTTATTACATAATAACAAAGGAACAAGCAAAACAATTACAATTTTCGAAAAAATCAGTTGATTGCATGGGGTTTAATTAATGTCCATTCAACACGATGTCATATGAGACACGCCATTTGATTTTGTACCTTCGGACATCTGCGTAATTTCATGAAATACGTTTATAAAATTTACAATATTTTCCGTACACGTCGTCAAAAGTTGACAAAGTTTTCAGAGTACATGCGGAATATAATTCCGCATGTACTCTGAACATTTTGTCAACTTATTACTTTATTTATGAAAAATATTGTCAATTTTGTAGTGGACCAATTTTCAAAATGTAAATTGCTTTCTTAGTTGGATCATTTCCAAGCTATCTACCCTGGTTTCAGTTTACCCAAGTTACGAGGATTGTTCCAACAGTAATATGATATATATATTATGTACAATTGTTCACATAAAGCAAAAACAAACTTACTGTATACAGAACATGATGAACATATAGCGCCACATAACACATATTAACAATACATGTGTATATTATAAGCCAATTATTAAAGCATTACTGAATTTGGTGAATATTACAGAATATTTTTTTGTAACCATTATTTTCCATTACCATAATACGAGGTATGGATTCTACACATCAAATTAGCGATGATTTTAAAATGGATCAGAAAATATTCACATACAATGCGTGTCCTGCTGTCAGATAATAACAGGCTAGCTCATCAGGATCTACGCTGTTGGTATAAACATTCACATTACGGCCTGAAAAAGGTTTGAATTTCAGCAGGAAAATTCAACATTTTTTTCGCCATGTATCAAAAAAAATTCACCATCTAATAATATTTATAGTTCTTCTCAAATTTGAAATGGGCTAGTGCAGGCGATTTACTGCCTTGTCGGAGATCGATTTTGAAGATACGAGATATGTCAATGGATTTTCGATATCTTTTGTGATTACGAAGTTCTGTGATATGTGCTGTAAACAAGGCCGTGACGGGAGATAAGGGGATTATGGGTTTTACGACCAGTGTAGATCCAGATCAGACTGTGCATCCGCAGTCTGATCAGGATCTGCACTGTTCCACCATTCCATCAATGAAACACCCGTCACGCTTCAAGCAAGAAATATTAATCGGAATTAGGCTATACGAGTGTGATAGAAACACCCGTCATGCTTCAAGCAAGAAATATCAATTGGTATTAGGCTACAGGATTACTATTTGATCAGGAACTGCACTCGTGACAGATCCCATAAGCCCCATTTCTCCAGTCACAGCCACAACTGATAATTCTGCAGGTGACCTACACATTTTCCCAACAAAACTAAGTCTATTTTTACGGAATCCATATCGGGGAAAAACGTATAAGCTCAACACAGAAAATCCTGTGAAGAATCTGCAATTTTCGATATCACCAATAGGAATAATATTTTTTTCTAAATCAATATAATAACCCTATATATTCGGACCCAATTTATTCTAGGAAACACATATAAATATCTGGTTTCCCACAACACAAAGTGTCCCAATGTTTCTGGTTACTATGGTAGTACTACATGTATATTGCAATAATGCTATATTTGGATACCATTTGTTTTGGGAAACCCCTAGGGGTTTCCCAAAACAAATGTTGTCCGAATATTTGCTGTTATTACGGTAGGCACAATAGAGATGTGAAAAGCAGAACATTTCCTACATTGCCCCCATTGATAGTCATTGAATAATGATTTTTTCTCGTCTATTGGCAGATATAATATTTACACATCACAATCACGCTTGATATGATTTTAACATTGAGTAGATTTCTCAGCTTCGGTCCGTTGCTATGTAGCGTTGCTAACGGCAACCGTTGCCAGGGTTACGCTGTGCGTTCTACGGCATATTTGTCGCCACCGGCATTGTCTCTCTTCCAGAATTTCATCCCCTGCATCTTTTCCTTCATTTGACTTGGCCGGTGCTGCAAATTGATTGATTGATTGATTGGGGTTTTAGCGAGTCGTACATGTACTTTCAATAAGCAAAAAAAATCAAAATTGGCAAATTTTATCCATTAAAAACAAATCCAAGTGATTGCCACAGAGTGTCTCACCCTAAGACTAGAAAATGTGTTCATAGAACACGGATGCCCCACATATCGCTTTGATAGTAAACGAGGCAAAATTCTAAGTAAAAAAAGGGAGATAATCTCTGACCTGGGGGTCAAATAAAAAATCTAAATCAACTTTGGACATTTACTCATCATAAGGAAGCTACATACCAAGTTTCAGGTGTGTAGCGATAACAGTTTAAAAGTTTTACGAGTTACAAGATAAAATTGCCAAATTGTAAGTCGAAAAGGGGGAGATAATCCATGACACGGGGGGTGGAATAAAAATCGAAATAAACTTTGCGCATCTGCTCATCATAAGGAAGCTATATACCAAGTTCAAGGTCTGCAGCTAGTATGGTTTAAAAGGTTTTACGAGTTACAAGGCAAAATTGGGAAATTTAAAGTCGAAAGGGGAGATAATCCATGACCCGGGGGTCAAATAAAAACTCAAAATACAATTTGCGCATCTACTCCATAAGGAACCAACATACCAAGTTTCAGGTGCGTAGCTACTAGGGTTTAAAAGGTTTTACGAGTTACAAGGCAAAATTGGGAAATTCAAAGTCGAAAGGGGAGATAATCCATGACCCGGGGGTCAAATAAAAAATAAAAATAAACTTTGCACATCTACTCATCATAAGAAAGCTACAAACCAAGTTCCAGGTCTGTAGCTGGTACGGTTTAAAAGTTTTACGAGTTACAAGGTTGGTGACGGACGGAAGAACGGACCGACAGGATGGACGGACGGGACGGACAAGGGTAACGCTAAATGTCCCTTCACTATCGTGATGGGGCATACAAAATCCATGTCAAAGTTAGCCACCAATGTCAGGAAGCTATTGATGATGTCTGTAGCCGATTTCACAAAAATAGCAAATTATACTTGCTAAGTACACTTTGAGGGAGAAATGTTCAATTTAAGGATAAATTTATTAATGTGTATTATACTGAATTTATTACACTATAAGGTTTGATCATGTCGAGCCGTGTGCAAACGTTTGCTGTGGCCCTCGGGAACTGTTTGAACCCCAAGGCCGCAGGCCGCGGTGTTATTGTTACATTTCCAACAAAAAACTGATGTAATTTGAGCATTATATTCAGTATTTTCAGTACTTTTATAAAATCGTCCCATTCACGTAGATAATTTTCGATATGTATATTACGGGGCTGCGTCATGAACGTCATGAAGTAGTGACGTCATGAAGGCACTTCCGCGTAGTGACGTCATGAAGGCACTTCCATTACGCGCGGCCCCGGAATGAGCATTGCCTAAAGCCATGTGCAAACAGCACGCGCTATATGTGCAAACAACGGAAACCATGTAACAATATGTAATAAATTCAGTATAATAATTCTGCATACTTTTTTTAATCATCAAATATATGCAATCGTTAGCGTCTATATGAAATAATGGAAAATAAATGATTACTCCCTCAAAGTATACTTAGCTAGATAGGTATGCTTAGCAATTTTTGTGAAAATGGTAAAGATGCGACAAATATGTCAGGAGACATGGAACATTTTGACGCACTTTCCAAAGTGTTGACGCCTACAACGACACGATGCCTACGCCAAAATTATGACCACTATGTCTCACTTTCCACTAAGGCCCTAAAAAAACACTTTGCGTCTCAGACACAGACTTTGTAGAAAGTGACGCGCGAGAGCGGATTTTTTTAATGTATATTTTTTAGATCCTCATCTCCGACTTCTTTCAAGCTTCCTGATGAATTTTGCATGTGAATTTAACATGTGCTTCACATATCGATGATCTAGTAACATAAGGTCGTAACTGCTATGCTAAAGCATAGCAGTTACGACCTTATGTTACTAGACCATCGATATGTGTAACATAGTTACAGTATCCTCATATACCAGGGGCGTTCATTATATTTTGACATGAGTTTGTTTCAGTAACTAACACCATCATATTCCTGAAACTTTCACAGTCAGTCATCCTTTTGAAAATGTACATTTTTTTTAAATTTATTTCATGGAAGCCCTAATTTCAGGCAGAGATGTCGAAACATTTCAATCAATGAAAAATTGTACTTCAAGTTGGTATATATTGCAATGGTTTAGGTGCAATATTCAATATGTTACAGAGTGGTTGTCAAAATATAATGAATGCTCCTCGTAGACATGAAAAATCACCAAAGTGTAGTCAGACATGATTTAAAATATTTTTGCATGGTCATGATGGCAGCATTTTGATCGATCATGCAACAAACTTACAATACGTTTTTATTTGTCCATAACAATAAAAAGCTCTGATGTGCAGGGATGTTTCTGATGCTTCAGAATCTGTGAACCAAAGTACATTTATGGCCTAACCAAGGTGCATGATCACGTGGTTACAACAACAACAACGTTGCACTCTAAAGAAAGTATTATTTGATATTTTCCTTAATATGCAACGGATTTTGATGAAATATGGCGCAGCAAACGCGTCTTCATGAGCTGCATTTGGTGGTCCAGGGAGTTCGGCACAGACTTGTGTCGTTTTTTGCGAAGAATCGATTTCCGTGTCACACGGAAATCGATTCTTTGCAAAAACGACAGAAGTTTGGGCGAAAATACAAAGACCACCCAATGCAGCTTAACAAGACTCGTTTGATGCGCCATATTTCATCAAAATCCGGAGTTCTGGAGTTTCAGTACTTGTTGTTGTTGTTAGTACCACGTGATCATACACCTTGCTAACGAGGGTGAGACAAAAAGTGTATTCCAAATGTAATAGGTTAGAAACAATCGTACCTCCATAAGCCACATGCCGGAGGGAGACGTGGGGTTAGTGTATGCGTAGTAGACCCATCCTCCGATGGCAACCAGCAAACCCACCACAATAATCAAAACCAGGATAACGACAGCAACGTGATCGGACGATTGATCTGAAAGTATTTGATTTGATTTATTGGTGTTCAACGGCCTATTAACATCCAAGATCATTTAAGGCCGGGCCAACGAGTTCGATCCCTGAAACGGTAAATATTGTTTGATTGGTTGGTTGGTTGACGGAGACATGATCAGATGTACAAAGGCGAATTATTGATTGATTGTATATCAATCAACCAATCAATCAATCAAGTTATCAATCAATAGGCAAAGTATTGATTGATAACATTATTGGTTGGTTGGTTGGTTGGTTGGTTGGTTGGTTGGTTGGTTGGTTGGTTGGTTGGTTGGTTGGTTGGTTGGTTGGTTGGTTGGTTGGTTGACATAGACATGATCAGATGTACATTAAAGACAAATTATTGATTGATTATGATTAGTTAATTGATTGGTTCGTAGATTGGTTGACAATCAATCAAGCAATCAATCAATAATTAGCCTATCAATTATTGATTGACAATTTGATTGATTAGATGGTTGGTTGGTGATTGGTTTGGTTGGTTGGCTGGTAATTGGTTGATGGTTTGGTTGGTTGGTGGTTTGGTTGGTTGATTGGCTAGTGGTTTGGTTGGCTGGTTAGTTGGTTGGTGGTTTGGTTGGTTGACCGGATGATTGGTTGGTTGATTGATTGGTTAATTGAGTGTATGGTTGTATGATTGGTTGATTGTTGGTTGGATGGTATGTTGACAGCAATATGAGCAGCTGCATCTGAAAGGTGAATTATTGATTGGTCGCTGTTTTGATTGGATGATTGATTACTTGATTGATTGGCCAACTGATGATAACATGAAGAGATTCAGATGAAAGGTGAATTGTTGACTACTGTCTGTTTCACGAAAGCTGCCCAAATTTTACGGCCATATAAACAATTCAAATTCAATTTTTCGATAATATTAAATTAAAGGGAAATTTAAGAATGAGCCTTCTTTTTATTTTGTGAAATTTTGTCAAATATTGATTTTATTGCGAAAAAACAATTTCCCACGTTAAATCCCCATATACATCTTCACAGAGTGAAGATGTCTATGGGGATTTAACATGGCGAAATTGTTTTTTATAATTTCAGAAATTCTGGACCGATTTTTAAAATTTAACTTGTTTTCTTAGTTAGATCATTTCCAAGCTGTCTGGCCAGGTTTCGGAGTCAATTTCCAAATGTTTTCGTTTTTTGACTCCTCCCACAACTCCTCTACCTCTTTTTCCCCCCCATGTTAAATTCCCATAGAGAAATAATTTTTTCGCAATAAAATCAATATTTGACCAAATTTCACGAAATAGAAAGAAGGCTCATTCTTAAATTTTGATAAAATTTAACATTAATATCAAAAAATATATTGTTTTTTCATTGTCTATATAGCCGTAAAATTTGGGCAGGTTTCGTGAAACAGACAGTAATTGATGGGATGATTGGTTAATTGAATAATGATTGGTTGATTGATTTCGTCACTGGTTGATTGGTTGGTTGATTGTAAGATTGGTTGATTGTATGATTGATTGATCAATTTGATGATTGATTGATTGATTGATGTGATGATTGGTTAATTGATTGATTAACTGGTTGATTGGATTGTATATGTAGCATGCACAAAAGGGGAAGTGAATAACTTTTAACGTCCCACCAACAGCTAAGGTCATATAGAGACGGGACCACGTTTAAACTCTCATCCGACAGACCAGTGGGATAGAAATACTGCGTAAGTGTTTTTCACGCCTAGGGTGAGGATTGAACTCACAACCTCCGAAAGTCAAGGCCAAGGCCCATCCCTATAGCATGCAGAAACATGGGCCAGGGCTCCAGATAAGCTGCATATTTGCGTAAATACCCAATTAAAATTGCCAAAAACCCAATTGAAATCGGAAGTAGCGAGTATCAAAAAGCAATAACAAATTTGTGGTACCTTTATCATGCTGCAGAAAACAATAAACAGACCACAAATATATGCTTTCTTATTTTCCATGAAAACACATCTTGGTATTTCATTAGAATTGTCTCCAAGGAGACAATTCTAATGATGCCAAGACATGTTTTCATTTTGTAGCAAACTATTCAATAATTGCTGTCTGTTGATGTGTAAATAGTAGTGTGATTTTATTTTACCCAATTCAAATAGTGAAATACCCAATTGCTTCAGATATGATGGAGTGAAAATACTCTATTACTATTTCCTTATCTGGAGCCCTCGTGGGCTATAGCATTATATGGTGAGTAAGCAAACAACAACAACAACATGCATATTATATACAGGGTGATCCAAAATATCTGCGACAAATATATTGACTTAAAACTGATAATGTATATTATTTTACACATTGTTTTAAAGTCACTCTTTTTATTGGAATAAAAAGAGTGACTTTAAAACAATGTGTATTAAATAAATTTGCTTCCCTTCGGAGGTTATTGGAAATTACTATATTATTATTATTTTTTTATTATTATTGTGTTGTTCACAGGCATTCGGCGTGTTACGGGTTTCATCAGTATAACTCTATATACCGGTATATGAACTTTCGTCGGACACGACCTCGTATCATAACAAAATAACAGGTTTAAAATTGTAATTTTCTATGCATTCTATGTATTTCAGCAGGATAACAATAATTATCCCGTCAACACAGTGAAACATTTTTGATATCCTGTCAATACTACATTTTACATTTTAAAGCCATTTGTAGGTGTTGACGGGATAAATAGAATAGTAGGTTAGTGCTTGGCAGAGCCAATGGAAAGGATTCTGAAGTGCTGTCAAGGCATGTTGTAAATGATTCTAAAGTGCTGCCAAGGCATGTTTTTGATGTACATTTTCCACAAGATATGGGTTAACACGAAATATGAGACAAGCTGTTAGCTTTTGTTTCAAATGAGATTGCGATTTTTATTGCAAAAATATTTACAGAAACTGTGAAATTTTCTGTAAATTCCTCGAGTAAAATGACATATAAACAAAACTTGAATGATACAAATTAATACTCATTCAAACAATATATAACATTTCACAAATGAAATGAAAACTATTAAACATGGAGTGGGCATGTACCTTTAAAGAAAATCAAGTTTTTACCAAACATTTGCGAAAGTAGGTTCGCTGTTCTCACTACAATGTAATAATTGTGGCTATGACTGGAGAAATGGAGCTTATGGGATTTATGACCAGTGTAGCTCCTGATCAAATATCACACTCCTGTAGCCTGATAATGATCTGCATTGCTTGTTAGAAGCATCATACAGGTGTTCCATTGATGGAATGGCGAACAGTGCAGATCCTGATCAGACTGTGCGGATGTACATGCTGATCGTGAGATACACCGGTCGAAAAACACATAAGCCCCATTTCTCCAATCAAAGCCAGATACAAGTCAAACTGCAAATGGCGTAAAGTGAATGAAAGGGGAGTAACTGTGTATGTGCTATCACTGTTGTGTACAGTAGAGACTGAGTTTATGCATTGTGTTTTGGTGTGACCCATGTTTGCGCTACAATTAGCAGAAAACCAGTTTTGTGTTTTCAGAGCATTTGCCCGTTTTATTTTCACAAGCATGCTCGTTTTTATATCACTGTACATGTGCAGATCTAAGTTTCAGGAAAACAGGTTTTGCATTATCCGTTGCAATATGCATGGTTTGTAGAATCAATACTACATTATGAACTACGTACTGTCTGTTCCATGTCTTGCTGCTGACAAACTTTTGGCCATTACACGCATTAAATCTTAAAAATAATAAATGTAAGTAGTTTTTCATCAATAACAAGTCACCTTCCCCAAAAAAATTATTTGAAAAAATTCCATTAAATATTGATTTTATTGCGAAAAAACGATTTTCCTATGGGAATTTAACATAGATTTTTTAAAAATCTTTTTTTTATTTGTGGACCGATTTTCAAATGATAAATTTTATTTTCTTATTTACATCATTTCCAAGCTAACTAGCCAGGTTTCGGTGTCAATCTCCCCCACTAGAAGATAACTCTTGCAATCTACTCCCGTACTGCCCGTAGTTACCGTTCGCAACTAGGGGGTTGTCCTATTTTCGAGCTCTTCGAAATGCACTTTCCTGTGTTTTACGACATTTAAATTCAGGCTGGTGGTAAACAAGGGGGGTGGGGGGGGGGGGGGGGTGCAACCCTCGGAACCCCCCCTCTAGATCCGCCCCTGTGAATGTCCTTAACAACATTATAATGACCAAAGAAAATTATTTCAAATATAATACATAGAGAATACCAGGCTAGTGTCTTTTGATATCAAGTTTATCAGGCAAGGCTAGGAAACGCGTAGGAATTCCGAGGCACCTAGCCTTGCCGAGTCAGTACGTATTCGGTCAATACAGGGCAGGTTACCTGATAAATATCCCATTTGTGTATACACTGGGATTATGATAATTGTTTTCCAAATGTATATACATGTACGTGTATATTCTATGAATGACAAACAACACATTTTGACGGTCGCATTGATATTTATTTTTGCGTCACAATTGAATATACAAAATGTACAGTCAAACTTGCACAAGCGACCACGTGCATTTATGGAAAGTAATATCCGCCATAATTCTATGTGACTTGATGTTTGCGTGCTGATGACATTACAACTTATATTCATGTTATTTCATTCGTCATTTGTATTTATTACATTTGAAATCTGCTTGTTGTAATTGTATTTGTCTTTCTTACATGTCCATTCTGCTGATTGATTCGTTCATTCGTCTTATTTACATTACAATTATTGATACGTCCTTATTCGTGTCCCTGTTTTATTGCACTAAGCATTTGCAATAGAAAGCAAGAACAAAGCACTTAGCACTTTGAATAAGGCCGAAAGCAGTAAGGACAAAGCCACAGGAAGTTAGCATCAAGCCACAGTCCGAAAGCACAAAGCCCCAACTCTGTTTATATCACATGACATGACATGTTCCTCAAGTAAAACTGGGTAGTAATGGATCAAGATTTGCAAGCAAACTGTGTCAGTGACCTCAAAATACCCGCACAATTTTGTTCATACTGGACTACTATTACCCCGTCGACGATTTCGCACCATTTATTATTCTCTAACCTATATTAACTAAATTGCATACGTATGTATGGTGTTTGACTTACTAACGTGTTTTATACATACATGTATCCTCATAATTAAATTACATATGTACCTAATTGAAAACAATCACATTTTTATAGTAAGTTACACAGGTTGACTTACACAGGTTGACTGTCAAACTGGCACGTTACCGATGCAAACCAATAACCGTCCGGGATCAGACTAAGGTGGGCCACCACCATCGATTTTCCCTAAAAAACTAACTCGTTACCACACATTTTCCTATTCTCTGCTACTTTCATTTTTTATGGATGTTGTGGGACCTACTTTCCAATAACCTGCACTTATTCTGCTCTGGATCTTGACTGATTAAAATACAGATTTAATTATTGTTGAAGCTGGTGTCCCATTTAGTAGGTACACATCTTTCTTTATGGAAATTAAATAAGTGTATAATTGCAACTAGTCCACCACTTTTAAAAATTACTAGTGCCAGCTACACAGATATAATTATTTAGTAATCTTTAATGTACTCATAGACTCGCGGTGGTATCACGCTAGTTCCATATGCAAATGATGCAGTATTTTTAAATTATTTATATCAACTAAATGCTGAATAAATATTTTTATTGACATCATAAAGTATGATATATTGCACATCAAAAAATAAATAAATGGAATAAATAGTTGCTTCCGTTATAACTTTAAAGAAACACGGTTATTGCCCATGATATCAAACTGGCATTTCACGTTTGATATAAAAAGTATAATAATGTCAATGAGTACGTCTGGTAATGGTATATCAATGTTCATTTTGCCAGAAAAATGTCAGATTGAAAGAATAAAGAAAAACATGTCTCCCTATATTATAACCTGGCATGTAGCACTCTAGGTTTAAGGTTAGAGAAATTGAGTATGCAAAAGTAGTCCGGGCCGGCATAAAAAATAGTCCAGGGCCCGGTTGTTCAAAACATCAGTTAGCTTAACGGACTGTTAAATCCTTAACTGAATGGTTAAAATCTCTGTTAAAACAGAGATTTTAACCATTCAGTTAAGGATTTAACAGTCCGTTAAGCTAACGGAGGTTTTGAACAACCGGGCCCTGGTGTTTTAAGGTCACAGACACAGTTTGCTTGCCAATCTTGATCCATTACTGTAACCTAGTTTCACTTGAGGAACATGTTGGGGGTGTTTTTTAACACCAGTTTTAAGCATATTTGAAGCATTTAAAAGAAAACACCGACTATATGTTTTTCATGCAAATATGACTTAGTGATCACATGTTGTAAATGTCATAGCTCCAGATAAGTGCGTCAAATACGCCAATACGCACATTATTTTAGCAGAATACGCACTGATTATCAAAAGTGGGAGTACAAAATACTCATAGCAATGTCAAAATACGCATAGATTTTCAAATCGAGTAATGAAATTACTGTAATAAATTAACACTGTTTGCTTTTTGCAACTCAAATAAGTGAATTTTTGAATGTGTTTTATTTAATTTTTATCATTTGTTCCCTATTTAATAAGGAAGAAAATCAATAACACATTTGTAAAAGTAAAATACACATTGAATTTGAAATCTGGAGGTATAATACTCTTAAGACACAACACTTATCTGGGGCTCTGAATGTATAGCTATAGGTGACTGATATAACTGTGAGCCATGACCTGACAAAACTGGGCTTATTGCTTTTGTGACCAGCATAAAAACAGACACGGACCAGACTGTGTTTACACAAACTGTCTACACTGTTCGCCTTTCAACCAAATGTCCACTTTTCTTTACATTACTGCCTGCACTAATCTTACCAATATTTTTCTAAAAAAAAAAGTGCTTGAAATCAACTGGAATGGATTTTGATGTTATTTTTTCAACCAATCCGATCGTCACAAAAATATGAAAATTACTGGCAAAAAATGGAGATCCTCATGAGACGGCTCATCACGAGCTGGCTCAAATGGATCTACACTGTTTGCCAATACGTACCACAAAACAGGTATGTAGGATTGAATGGGTCAATGGCTTAATTAATATCGGCAAACAATGTGAAGTATTGTCAGACCAGATGAGTGTAAACACTGATCAGGAACTGTAACACCGGTCAGAAACGACTTTAGCCCGTTATTTTGGCACATCATGAATAAATTTTTGTGTTCCACAGATTTGGTCATTATAGGAATGAATAGCCTTTTTGTGGAATTTATCGGGGATTATAATTCCAGCATTTGAAATAAATTCATCAAGAAAACGTGTTTATTTTCCGTTTTCTTAAGAATTATTTTAACTGCGCCTCACGGTTACGGAAAGTAGTTCGGCGTGGGAGTTTACTGGAATATGAATTTTGGACAAATTTTTGTGCTGGAATCATAATACATATAACCCACCTAGCGTTGTGACTGCAGGAGTAACAGTAACAGTACTAGTACTAGTACCAGTAACAGTACTAGTACCAGTAACAGTACCAGTAACAGTACTAGTGAACAAGGTTGTTTTTTTAGCTGGAATGAAAAATGAAAAGTGAAAGTTTAACATCTCATCAACAGTCTAGGTCATGCAATTCACCCTCGAATGGAATGTGATATGTTAATTTTCCGACCAATCCAATCATCACAAAATGATTTTCAGTCCATTTATAAAATATGTGTTGTTTTTTTTCTTAAAAAAAATATGAAAGTGCAGATCCTGGTGCACTGTTTGCAAACATCACAAAAGAGGTCTGTATTGTTGAAAGGGTTAACATCTTATCTCAAAGACTAGTTGAATCAAAATATTATGGAATTATTTTTCATGCCCGAGGATTGAAACCAGGACCTCTGATATTGTAGTATAATGGCATGTAATGCAGGGCTCCAGATAAGCTGCGTATTTGCTTAAATACCCAATTAAAATTACCAAAAAAAAAACAATTGAAATCAGAAGTAGCGAGTATCAAAAAGCAATACAAATTTTGTGGTACGTTTATCATGCTGCAGAAAACAATAAACAGACCACAAATAAAGCATATTTTTCTTATTTTCCATGAAAACACATCTTGGTGCAAAGGCATGTTTTCATTTCGAAGCAAACTATTCAATAACTGCAGTGTTGATGTGTTATTTTAAAATTTTGAAAACGCAATTGCTTCAGAAATGATGGAGTGACAATACTCAATTACTAATTCCTTATCTAGAGCCCTGGCTTAATGGTGTAACACTAGACTAAAGGTGGACAAATTGAATGTGAAAGTATGCTACAGACAGGCCAACACGAAGACATTGTTTCCAATCCCGAGAAATGACACAATAAATGAATGGGGTTTAATGTCCCGGCAACAGCAAAAGTCATACAGAGATGTGACAACAGTTTAAAGTCTCATCCGACAAGACCAGTGGGATGGAAATACTATGAAAGTACTTTTGATGCCTTAGGCGATGTTTGAACCCACAACATACAGATTGGATGCCAGGTGTCCTAACCACTAGGCAACAACCCATCCCTCAAAAAATGAAATGAATTGGGTTTAACATCCCAGCAGCAGCTAAGGTCATTAGGTCAGAAGAAACATTTAGGCTTGGTAGGTTGGTAAATTATTTAATAAATCAGGAGATTTTAGACGTAATTGTTGATGTCTACACATTACACTCAGGCCCATACGCAGGAATTATTTTAGGGGTGCGTTATCGACGGCGCGAAGGGCTAAACATTGTTTTTGCACACCCACGGACAAACCTCCGCAGATTAACCCTTTCACCCCTAAGTAACTGGAATGAATTTTGATTTGTTAATTTTGCGACCAATCTAAATCATCACAAACTGATTTTCAGACCAGTCCATTTATGAACATGGGGTGTTTTTGTTCTCAAAATTATGAAAATTAATTGCAAAAAGTGCAGATCCTGATGAGACGGCTCGTTACGAGCCGGCTCATCTGGATCTACACTGTTTGCCAATACTACTATGCAGACCTGCGGGTTAAGAGTGAAAGGGTTAAGGGTATTTAATTACCATTATTATTCATTATACTACATTACCGGTACTATATATATTATAAAAAAAACGAAAAACAAAAATTATACCTGATTTTTATCCGAGCTATTAGCTCGGATTTAGTAACTATATGAAAATTTGCAGTCATTGCAGATATGCTAATGAGTTAAGTGACGGTTGCAGTGTCACTGTTTGCGGGTTTAACTTTAGAAAAACACGCGGCACTACGCCATAAAAAAGTAGTTCAACAACCGTGAGTAAAACAGCGAGCTATCTTACCGTTTCAGCGTAATACATGTGTTGTTTGCTTTTTTGTGCTATATGTGTGTTATTGCAAAAGTTTTTGTATACTTTATAAACTATTAACTGTTATTTATTAATATGAGTTCTTTGTTATGTATGTTGATATTTTGCGCAATGATATAGTAGGGGCGGGATTTCCCTGTGACGTTTTTCTTGAATGACCAATCAGATTAAAGTTTACATTCTGAACTTTACATAGGTCAATGGCTCGATAAAATCCGACATTGGAGAGCGAAATTATGATGATTTAAAGCAGAAACATTGTTTTTTTACATTGTTGTTTTAATCATCTTCAGACATCGATATTATTAATCAGTGTCCATTTTACTTAAAAAATCAACAATTTAGTAAAATGGTTCGCGCGGAAATCCAAACTTTCCAAAGAGGTGCTAGCAATTTTTTTATAATTACACGTCGTGTGTGTTAGCGCATACGCTGCCGACAGTCTTGCGACTTGACGTTACACAGCATATACAGTATGATACACTTCACAAAGGAAACGTTGTCTTAACGTTGTCTTGAGTTTGAATAAGGATAATAATTATCTCTAGATTATTTGTATTATGAATTAAAAAAAGTATATTTAAATAATTAGATATTAATTTAAATAAATATTTCTGCATCATTTACTCAATAAATTAAAATTGAATGTGTAGCTGAAATGAAAGTGAAAGTACAACGTTTTTGTTATATCCGGTTTACAAATCACTGCGGATTCCTATTTGAATTGGAAAATGATATGAATTTTAAATGTAGGAGACTCTGTCAGGAGAAAATGGACTGATGACATATGTCACCAGTCTAGTTCCTGAGCTATGACTGTGACAGGAAAAAAGGGACTGATGACATATGTCACCTGTCGTGTTCCATGCATGACTGCTCGCTCTTGTTTGTAATTGTTGTAAAATATATAAAGTTTAAACTGTGTATACAAAACTATAGTTATACGATATACGATTTGCCTTAAAGTTTTCTGCAACCGTAAGTCAAATTGACTTCAAACTTCATATACTTCCTTATCATCATCCATATTTTAAATTCCATACATGTACCACACCCATGTGGCCTTCATGTCCAAGGTCAAGGTGAAATTATTTTGAACAATCTTGTTTGTCAAGATAAATGTTGTTTTTGCAGCATTGATAATGTATAATGATTCGATGAATATATTGATTTTAAATGGAGTATATATGATTTTTTGTGTGAAATATTAAAATGGTTGCCATGACAACCAATATTATTAAACGTTCACATGTTAAGTGTATTGCAAGATGGTAACAGTACTCGGGTGTATTGCATTGATTTTCGAAAAGTAAACACATTTTCAACAAATACTATTTTCCAATATTGGTTGCCATGGTTACTATGGTAATGCATATATATTTCAGAACTAGTGTATAATAACATATGACAAAGCAATATATCCTGTGAGTATATATAGTCGGGAAATTATTGAGCAAGTGAAACTTGTATGTAGCTGACCATTTGAATAGTTGCTGTCTCAACTACTGACAAGCCGCAATACATCTATTCCGCAAAGTTCCGCATCCCTCCTGGTGCCAATTCTTAAAACTACAATGTACTTTCCAACAAATGAATTATTAGTATATGTGTCCTCCACAAGCACGTACTGCGAAGGATTTCTTTGATTTTAGGCGCGGCCGTTTTGACCAAATATGGGCCGTTTTGACCTGGGGCCGTTTTGACTGTAATCCACCTGATTTACGGCCACTATAAATGTAATGATTATTTGGCTGGACATGCATTCAAGTAGCTTAGTTAAACAAAAATAATAATAACAAATTTTATTTTTACACACATTGTGTAGATTACATTAAAGAAAACTTTTTTGTTAGTATTCACATTAACGTATTTATGAAATCTTAATCAGTGATGTACTTATTCACCGTCTAATGTACTCTCAACTTGTCTACTTTAAGAAAACAAAATCTCTAAAGAAATTCTCAGAACAAATTCTTCTCAACATCAATATTTGGAGAAGTCTGTATTTAAATGGGTAAACTTTCAAAGTAAATAATGATACAAAGTTAAATGTTGTGCTGGAACAAGCAGATGTCCAACAACGCCAACTCCACCCGGGACGGTCAGTCGAAAGTGGCCGTGCACATATCCGTGATAAATAAATATTTCATACGCATGCGCATTCAACATAAACAAATTGGACATTTTGAGATAGCTTTCGAATTTACAAGACTTGGACATAAATGTCGGATAAACACCTTCACACGTAAAATAAAATTTTTTTACAAAGGGATGTTCGTTATTAATAATTTATTGATACAGCGTTGACTGTTTTGTATCGCTAACTTATCAATCGCACTGGAAAAACGATTGCAAAAATCACTCTTCCAAGGTGTTACAAAGAAAGAATGGTAGAGATTTGCTACCCTAGTGGAGAGACAGCGTAGCAGGGCAGCAATTTTCTTTCAAACCTGCTACCGGTATATGCTTCTACCAAGCAATATTATAGGAATGAATGTCATTTTTGTGGAATTTATCGGGGTATAAACTTGGAAAAGTCGCAGGAATACTGGACGAAGCGATAAAAAATTACAATTTTCGAAAAAAAATCCCCCCAAAAAAGATTTTTTTATTTTTTTTTTTATTTTTTTTTCGAAAATTGTATTTTTTTTAAAGCCTCGTCCAGTATTCCCGCGACTTTTCCAAGTTTATATCCCCGATAAATTCAACAAAAAGGCCATTCATTCCTTATAATTCCAGCATTTGAAATAAATTCATCAAGAATTTATTTTCCGTTTTCTTAAGAATTATTTTAACTGCGCCTCACGGTTATGGAAAGTAGTTCGGCGTGGGAGTTTACTGGGATATAAATTTTGGACAGAGACTTGCTACGGGCCAATCAAATGTTAGGGAATTGTGTAAATATTTTTGTGCTGGAATCATAATACATATAACCCACCTAGCGTTGTGACTGCAGGAGTAACAGTACTAGTGAACAAGGTTGTTTTTTTCACTGGAATGAAAAATGAAAAGTGAAAGTTTAACATCTCATCAACAGTCTAGGTCATGCAATTCACCCTCGAATGGAATGTGATATGTTCATTTTCCGACCAATCCAATAATCACAAAATGATTTTCAGTCCATTTATAAAATATATATATTTTTTTTTTCTTAAAAAAATATGAAAATTACTTGCAGAAAGTGCAGATCCTGATGAGCCGGCTCGTTACGAGCCGGCTCATTTGGATCTACACTGTTTGCAAACATCACAAAAGAGGTCTGCAGAGTTGAAATGAAAAGTGAACAGTCATGCAATTTAACCCTTTCAACCATGGAATGGACTGTGATATGTTAATTTTCCGACCAATCCAATCATCACAAAATGATTTTCAGTCCATTTATAAAATATGTGTTGTTTTTTTTCTTAAAAAAAATATGAAAGTGCAGATCCTGGTGCACTGTTTGCAAACATCACAAAAGAGGTCTGTATTGTTGAAAGGGTTAACGTCTTATCTGAAAGACTAGTTGAATCAAAATATTATGGAATTATTTTTCATGCCCGAGGATTGAAACCAGGACCTCTGATATTGTAGTATAATGGCATGTAATGCAGGGCTCCAGATAAGCTGCGTATTTGCTTAAATACCCAATTAAAATTACCAAAAAAAACCAATTGCAATCAGAAGTAGCGAGTATCAAAAAGCAATACAAATTTTGTGGTACGTTTATCATGCTGCAGAAAACAATAAACAGACCACAAATAAAGCATATTTTTCTTATTTTCCATGAAAACACATCTTGGTATTTCATTAGAATCCAAGGAGACAATTCTAATGAAATGCAAAGGCATGTTTTCATTTCGAAGCAAACTATTCAATAACTGCTGTGTTGATGTGTTATTTTAAAATTTTGAAAACGCAATTGCTTCAGAAATGATGGAGTGACAATACTCAATTACTAATTCCTTATCTAGAGCCCTGGCTTAATGGTGTAACACTAGACTAAAGGTGGACAAATTGAATGTGAAAGTATGCTACAGACAGGCCAACATGAAGACATTGTTTCCAATCCCGAGAAATGACACAATAAATGAATGGGGTTTAATGTCCCGGCAACAGCAAAAGTCATACAGAGATGTGACCTCAGTTTAAAGTCTCATCCGACAGACCAGTGGGATGGAAATACTATGAAAGTACTTTTGATGCCTTAGGCAATGTTTGAACCCACAACATACAGATTGGATGCCAGGTGTCCTAACCACTAGGCAACAACCCATCCCTCAAAAAATGAAATGAATGGGGTTTAACATCCCAGCAGCAGCTAAGGTCATTAGGTCAGAAGAAACATTTAGGCTTGGTAGGTTGGTAAATTATTTAATAAATCAGGAGATTTTAGACGTAATTGTTGATGTCTAAATCATCACAAACTGATTTTCAGACCAGTCCATTTATGAACATGGGGTGTTTTTGTTCTCAAAATTATGAAAATTAATTGCAAAATGTGCAGATCCTGATGAGACGGCTCGTTACGAGCCGGCTCATCTGGATCTACACTGTTTGCCAATACCACTATGCAGGCATGCGGTTTAAGAGTGAAAGGGTTAAGGGGGTGCATTTGCACCCGTCGCACCCCTTTTGCGTACGGGCCTGACACTTACGAAGTCGTAATTGTAACAACTATGTCTCACTAATGTGCCCCGAGACAACAAATGTAGCCTGTCGGCACACAAATGCCTCTGGTGGCAGATTTGAAAAACTTTGGCAAACTTCTTAACCCTTTCAACCCCAGTAACAGGAATGGACTGTGATATAGAGAATAGTAGGTTAGTGCCGTGAATGGGAATAAATATCTGGCAAGGCTTAGGAAACGGGATGGGCGAGGAGGCTCTGTTTAAATTTAAGTACTTTTCCATCAATAACAACGCTCACCAAATTCTTTTATTTGACAAAATTCCACCGAATATTGATTTTATTGCGAAAAAAAATAATTTTCGTATGCGAGGTAAAAAATGGGGGTTGGGGGATAAAAATATTCTAACTTGATTTCTTAGTTACATCATTTCCCGGCTATCAAGCCAGGTTTGGTTATCAATTTGGTGCCACCTCTTTTTCTCCCAAATTACATTACCATAGGACATGTTTTTTTTCGCAATCAAATTAATACTTGATGGAATTTCATCAAATAAAATATTTAAGAGGGTAACTTTTGTGTTATTGATGAAAACTTATATACCACTAGATATATTATAAATTTAATATACTGTTTATACTGAAAGTTAGCAAAATGTGTTACAGACAGCAGACTTACTTGTCGGTGGCGGTGCAATTTGTGGTCGGGTTGTGGGGATTGCCGAGCAGTTGGAATCACCAGACTGTAACCATAGTAACAAGACAATATTTACAAATTTCCATAACTCTCTCTCTGTATCCCATATATACTGGGTTTACACAGAAATTATTGAACAAGTACGAGCAAAGTCCATTCAAAATTGATTATCTAGAGCTCCAGGTAAGCTGTGTATTTGCTTAAATACCCAATTCAAATTACCAAAAACCCAATTGAAATCATAAGTAGCGAGTATCAATATGTTGTGGTACTTTTATCATGCTGCAGAAAACAATAAACAGACCACAAATATAGCATATTTTTCTTACTTTCCATGAAAACACATCTTGGTTTTTCATTAGAATTGTCTCCAAGGAGACAATTCTAATGAAATGCCAAGACATGTTTTCATTTCGAAGTAAACTATTCAATAATTGCTATTTGTTGATGTGATTTTACTTTAGCCAATTACAATTTTGAAATACCCAATTGCTTCAAAAATGATGGAGTGACAATACTCAATATTAATTCCTTATCTGGAGCCCTGTATATGTCCGAGTACATACACAAGGTGCATGATCACGTGGTTATAACAACAACAACAGTGGCTGAAAGTGTTGAAATCTTGAAAGTATTATTTTATATTTTCCTTAATATGAAACAGATTTTAATGAAATATGGCGCAGCCAACGAGTCTTCATGAGCTGCATTTGGTGGTCCATTGAGTTTGGCACAGATGAAAATACAGAGACCACCAAATGAAGCTTAACAAGACGCGTTTGATGCGCCATATTTCATCAAAATCCGTTAAGTAATAAGGACACTATAAAAGAATACGTACTTTGAATCAGATGGCTTCAGGAAATTTCAGTACTTGTTGTTGTTGTTAGCACCATGTGATCATACACCTTGATACATGTATAAAGAAAATATCTAGGAATTTGCACAAACAAAATAGCATATCCTACGCATAAAATGGGTCAAAGTCTGAAATGGCACATAGCATATATATGGCTGTGACTGGAGAAACGTGGCTTATGGGATTTGTGACAACTCCTGTAGCCTGACAACGATCTATTTGCTTGTTAGAAGCACAACAACGGTTTCATTGATAAAATGCAGGTCTGGTTCAGACTGCGCGGACTCTGGTTGTGACACCCAAAAGCCCCATTTCTCCAGTCACAGCCACATATCTCTTGCCTTACCAAGCTATGGCAATCAGAGGCGATCCAGTCCTGTCTATACCAGTCGACACTGTCGCTGCACCGCTTCACGATACCACACCATCGACAGGAAAAGTTACCGCGATGTGTGATACAGCTCTCACAATTCTTCTCCATATTGCATGCTGAAACAAACAAAAACATTGATTGATTGATTGACTAATTGATTGATTGATTGAGGTTTTATTTCTAAAGATATGTTTTGTATCTGAAAGTATTATACCCCCAGATATCAAATTCAATATGTACTTTTACAAATGTATTATTGATTTTCGTCCTTATTAAATAGGAAACAACTGATATAAAATAAAACAAATTTAAAAATTCACTTATTTTAGCTGCAAAAAGCAAACACTGTTTGCTTTTTGCAGCTAAACTAAGTAATTTTTCAACCTTTTAACAGGATTTTCAGTATTCAATTTGAAAATCAATGTGTATTTTCACATTGCTGTGGGTACTCCAACTTTTGATGATCAATGCGTATTCTGCTAAACTACGTGTGTAAAATAATATGCCAATACACACCTTATCTGTGGCTCTGATTACATTTTGAAAATAATGAGAAAAGTATCTATGGCAGTATTTGAACTCAGATAATATCGCTAGGATTCTCCACCTCAGTCCCAACCACGTCAGTGAATATTTTCCTCACAAATCATCCGGATTGCTGAAAAATGTGGAATGTCAATGTCACGTGCAATCCAGTGAATATGACGTCATGTCATTTGTAAATCTTGTTGCCATGACCCGCGACTGGCACAAGCTCTAGTTTTAGAATTAAATCAACTTTTTCTAATTAAAAAACGAAAGCGATGTAAAAACGATGGGTAAATAACATGACATGCACTGAAAAAGATGACACGTTTAAAGAAACGACAGGCGTTTTATATAGATGGGAGCTGGCTAATTAAACAAAAATATTTGTGTGCACAAAAAAAACCCAAACAATATTCATTTCTATCTATGTCGTTGTTACCAAACGATCGTTTTTCACTTCGTTTTTCATTTGTTTCGTTTGGGAATCTTCAACAAGTCTTCGCTGTATGTACAACTGGGTACCTGTAGTCTATTTTTTGATAAGTACACTTTGCGGAAGAAATTTTCAATTTAAGGATAAATTTATTAATTTTCATTATACTGAATTTATTACATAATCACAGCCATTTTGGCTGTGATAATGTAATAAATTCAGTATAATAAATCTGCATACTTTTAATCATCATAAATGCAATCATTAGTTCTATATGAAAATAATGCATTTCGCGAAAAATAAATGATTACTCCCTCAAAGTATACTTAGCTGGATAAGTATGCTTAGCTATTTTGGTGAAATCGTCTACTGGAAAATTACTTGGCAGCGGGTGTATCAAGACGACGGTTCCTTCGGTGATGACTGTCGTGTTTAAGGTCACTCGGTGGTACTCATAGATAGTTCTTCGTTTCGTACCTACAAAAAGCAAAACGGGAATTAATTCATTGCACATGGAATATTGATTGATTGATTGATTGATTGATTGAATTATTTTAAAATATCTGACTTGTCGACACCTTGCACTGCATATTTTTACATATGATTCTTGGAGAATTTGCTGGATAGTTTTGTACGTTTGTTGGGGTTTAACGGCCTATCAACAGCTAAGGTCATTTAAGGCCGGGTCAATGGGTTTAGTACTAAATCCCATATATTACCTGTACAAGTACATGTACATGTTCAAGTACATGTATAACTATTTTTATAATGGGCAATAACCCAATTCAACTACCAGGTAACAAAAAGAGCCAAAGATAAAAACGTACCTGAGGGCCAAACCAGGCAAATTGTGATTCCTATAAGGAGGAATCCCACCGTTAATTTACACCATTCCTGGATAGACAAAAGTGTTTACAAAGCCAATTTGATAAATAAATGTATGAACATAGAATACTATGAAACAGGCTCCAGATAAGGAAATAGTAATTGAGTATTGTCACTCCATCATTTCTGAAGCAATTGAGTATTTCAAATTTTTAATTGGGTAAAATAAAATCACATAACTGTTTATACATCAACAGACAGCAATTATTGAATAGTTTGCTTCGAAATGAAAATACGTCTTTGCATTTCATTAGAATTGTCTCCTTGGATGTTTTTTTCATGGAAAATAAGAAATACATTGCTATATTTGTGGTCTGTTTATTGTTTTCTGCAGCATGATAAAGGTACCACAAAATTGTTATTGCTTTTTGATACTCGCTACTTCTGATTTCAATTGGGATTTTGGCAATTTTAATTCGGTATTTAAGCAAATACGCAGCTTATCTGGAGCGAGGATGAAACATGAAACATTGATATCAATAACACAACAGACTAGAATTTATCTGCAATACTGATCGGTTGAATTGATGACTATAATTAAAACTAGCCAAACACTAAAACAGTAATATAACACTTACACTCTGATAACAAATATGCATATATTTATTAACAGAAAGCAACGAGCATAGTGGATGAATGTGTATAAGCATAGACAAAAAATATACTGGCAGAGTTAGATCTAAATTAAAGTGAGTTAAACCCATTTCAGTCTAAGGATACGATAATTTTTGTTGAAAAAATCTAATTATTTTGTTTATTTCTCGATAAAGGTATATGTTGTTACCACTCGTTTGAACTGTCTCGTCGAGACGGTTCAAATGAGTGGTAACAACATATACTTTCGAGATGAAATAAAGAAAATAGGAATTATTTTCTGTCAAATGTTTCAAACTAGACTTGGTATTATTGTATTCCGTCTGTAATGGGTTAACCAATTACACTAATAGTTAGAATAGAATTATCAAATTTATTTATTTCTTCTAGAAAATATATGTTGTTACCACTCATCTGAACCGTCTCGTCGAGACGGTTCAGATGAGTGGTATAAACACGATATAATTTTATCAAGAAATAATGAAAATATTTTTTCCACAATTTGTTTTATTCTTAATGGGTTGCGTACATATGCAGGATACAACAATAAAGGCTAATTATAAAGTATGTATGTGTATCACTTCACTAATACCCTCACTGGCAGTCTAGCTAATATAAATTTTTTTGTCATTTTTGCCTTACAAACAAGGTAATTTTGTTTGTTTATTGGTGTTTAACAGCTATGTCATTTAAGGCCGGGCAAACGGGTTCGATCCCTTTTAACCTACTGCATTGGGGAGAAAATCACAAAATCGGAATGGAATATTTACATTGAGAAAAAATATATTCAACCCTGAAATTAGAATAACTTGACCTGGTGCCAGGTCCATACATGTAGCACACCAAATTAAGTCACTTGGCCCCTTCCCCTAAAATAGGATTACAAATATTAATCGTAACACTCACATAAGGCCATAATAAAATGTATGTCGGTTTGCCGGCAAGCGACCGGTCCGAAAAAGACGTTCCAACCCAAATTATTTAATCACCATAAAAGCAACAAGTTATTTTTTTTTTTTTTGCGTTCAATTTCTTGACATTTGGGTAATAATTTAGCGTTCATTTCCGACCATTCTGCTCGTTTTTTCTCGGTGTCAGCTGAACGCTTTTGATCACATTCGTTGTCGCGTTATTATGTAAAACACAAGTATTTCAGTGAAGCAGACGGAAGCAAATGATGGCGCATTTCATTTTTTCTGTGAACGCAAAAAATGATCTTATCTATCTCACTAAAGCTCACCCCAATAAAGTCAAAACTTGAAAATTCACAATTAAGTAAATTTTAAACTTTATTACAGTATTTGCACTACTCAATTTGAAAATCAATGCATATTTTCATATTGCTGCGAGTATTTTGTATTTCCACTTTTTATACCGGTGTAACAAGCCACTTCCGCCCCCCCCCCCACCCCCATTCAGAAAATCCCCCCCGCATTAAAACCGGTGTAACAAGCCATCACCTTCGCCACCCCCCCCCCCCCCATTCATTCAGAAATTCCCCCCGCTTTTTATACCGGTGTTAACAGCCACTTCCGCCACCCCATTCAGAAAACACCCCCGCTTTTTATACCGGTGTAACAGGCCACTTCGCCACCACCCCATTCAGAAATCCCAACGGCTTTATTTTTATACCGGTGTAACAAGCCACTTCCGCCCCCCCCCCCCCCCCCCATTCAGAAATCCCCGCCGCTTTTTATACCGGTGTAACAGGCCACTTCCCCCCCCCCCCATTCAGAAATCACCCCGCTTTTTATACCGGTGTAACAAGGCCACTTCCGCCCCCCCCCCACCCCATTCAGATCCCCCGCCCTTATTTTTATACCGTGTAACAAGCCACTTCCGCCCCCCCCCCCCCCCATTCATCAGAAATGCAAGCTTTTATCACCTGTGTAACAAAAGCATTCCGCCCCCCCCCCCACCCCCCCCCCCCCCCCCATTCAGAAATCCCCCCGCTTTTTATAACAGGTATAACAGAAATCGCCGTCCCTCATTCAGAAATCACCCCGCTTTTTATACCGGTGTAACAGGCCACTCCCCCCCACCCCCCCCACCCCATTCAGAAATCCCCCCGCTTTTTATACCGCCGTAACAAGCCACTTCCGCCCCCCCCCATCCATTCAGCAAATCCCCCGCTTTTTATACCGTAACAGTCAGGCTTCAGCCCCCCCCCCCCCACCCCCCATTCAGAAATCCCCACCCCCCCCACTTTTTATACCGGTGTAGCGGGCCACTTCCGCCCCCCCCCCCCCCCACATTCAGAAATCCCCCCGCTTTTTATACGGTGTAACAGGCCACTTCCGCCCCCCCCCCACTTCATTCAGAATGGGGGGGGGGGTGGGGGGCGGAAGTGGCTTGTTACACCAGTATAAAAAGCCACTTACCCCCCACCTCCCCCCCCCCCCCCCCCCACATTCAGAATTCATCCCCGAAATCCCCCCGCTTTTTATACCGGTGTAACAGGCCACTTCTGACTGCCCCCCCCCCCCCCACCCCCCCCCCCCCCCCCCATTCAGAAATCCCCCGGCTTTTTACAGGTGTAACAAGCCACTTACCCCCCCCCCCCCCCCCAAATTCAGAAAATCCCCCCGCTTTTTTATAACCGGTGTAACAGGCCACTTCCACTCCCCCCCCCCCCCCCCCCCCCCATTCAGAAATCCCCACCCCCCAAGCTTTTTATACCGGTGTAATGTAACAGGCCACTTCCCCCCCCCCCCCCCCCCCATTCCATTCAAATCCCCCCGCTTTTTATACCGGTGTAACAGGCCACTTCCGCCCCATCCCCCCCCCACATAGAAATCCCCCGGGGGGAATTCTGGGCCGGCCGGAAATCCCCCCCGGGGGGATTTCCATCGAGTCAACTTCTTCCCCCCCCCCCCCCCCCACACAACCCTCTAATTTTTTTTCAACAATGAAAGGTTTAATTATAAAATAACAAATAATATAAGAGTGTAGTATTTGCAGTATATACGACAGCTATATAGACATAAAATATTATATGGGTGGGGGGATATCCTCCCCCCCCCCCTCCCAATACCACCAGTCAGAAATCCCATCCTTTTTTTTCAACAATAAAAGGTTTAATAATTAATTAACAAATAAAATGTAGTATTTGCAGTATATATGACAGCTGTATAGACATAAAATATGTTTTAGGGATGGGGGGAATTTGGGCCTGCCCCGAGATCACCCCCCCCCCTCCCAACTAGTCAGAAATCCCCCACCCCCCACCAACAATGACCAGTCATAAATGCTTTTTTTTTTCAACAATAAAAGTTATGATCATATAATTCCAGCACAAAAATATTTACACAATTCCCTAACATTTGATTGGTCCGTAGCAAGTCTCTGTCCAAAATTTATTTCCCAGTAAACTCCATGCCGAACTACTTTCCGCAACCGTCAGGCGCAGTTAAAATAATTCTTAAGAAAACGGAAAATAAACACATTTTCTTGATGAATTTATTTCAAATGCTGGAATTATAAGGAATGAATGGCCTTTTTGTGGAATTTATCGGGGATATAAACATGGAAAAGTCGCGGGAATACTGGACGAGGCCTTCCGGCCTTCGTCCAGTATTCCTGCGACTTTTCCAAGTTTATACCCAGATAAATTCCACAAAAAGGCCATTAATTCCTATATTAACAAATAATATGTAGTATTTGCAGTATACAATGGTGTGTTAATGGCTAATTCTGCGCACCTGTAATCAATGCATATTCTGCTAAATAAGTGCGTAAAAAATGCCAATATGCACCTTATCAGGAGCATTGTATATAAAAGAGCTACAGATAAGGTGCGTATTAGCATAGTTTACGCAATTATTTTAGCTGAATACGCACTGATTATCAAAAGTGGGAGTACAACATATGCACAGCAATTCGAAAAAGCGCATTGAGTAGTGAAAATACTGTAATAAATTTGAAAATTCACTTAGTTGAGCTGCAAAAAGTTACTTTTTGCAGCTCAAATAAGTGAATGTTTAAATTTTATACATTTTTTATCATTTGTTCCCTATTTAGTAATGAAGAAAATCAATAATCCATTTGTAGAAGTAAAATACGCAATGACATTTTGAAATCAGGGGGTATAGTACGCTTTAAACACAAACTTTAAGCTTATCTGGAGCTCTGTGCTTCTCAGGTAAATATTTGACACAAAGCTTATCTGGGGCTCTGATATAAATAAATAAAAGTAGTAAATTCGAAGGACAAATATTAGCATAGTGTAAGCGCAAGTCCAGCACCCGAGAGGACAGTAATGATTACATTGTCTGGTTGCCATGGCAACAATATTATGACAGGAGCTCTAGATTATTATATTGTCACATGAATTTATTTGATCTACAACAGTAACTTTGCAAGACTGCAAAATGGATTTCATCGTGCAATGAATGAAATGCGGAACAATGTTATTTATGGCCACAAGTGCTCTTACACTTTTTATTTTTTATTCCGAGTTTACATGTTCAGTGATAAAAAAAACAGTGAAACGTGTTAACCGTTTTCATAACAGTGCTCATGTGCAGCCTATGCTCAATAAATGTAAATTCATTAATTGTTTACAAGAAAACCTGGTTAAAGTGAAACTTACAGACTATCATAATTTTGTACTTACGAACATTTTAGTCCTACAAAGTTTAGTGAAACGGGCCGCTGTTCACCCCTAAATATCTTTCATGAACTGCTCCGTGGTATTTTTGGCATATTCCATTAATCAGATTCTGGATAAGTTTGAAATAAATATCCACAAACAGGGGAATTAGGGGGTACCATAATAAGACCATACCATATCTGTTCTATATGTTAAGCGTCCACCCAGTTGACCAAAACCTACCTACGTATCCGGTAAAAACAAACAAGCCCTTGAAAAAAACGAAGGTAAATTTATGCTAAAAAGTTTTTTAGCATAAATTTAATTTCAGCCAGAAATCTCTAAAAAAAAAGGAGAAAATACTCGTTATTAAACTTGTTAAGTGGACATTCACAAACAGATTTAATACTTGAACATTAGTCCCCCAATCCTTTTTATATTACTTCACCAGTAAATAGTGTCTAGCATACACATTGTGTTCGTTTTTTTTCACAGAACCACTTTCAAAACAGACCCGCACGCGGATGCTAACAGAGAAAGAACTTGCTTTATCCCGTCAACACAGTGCGTATGTGCCGTGAAACACGGTGCCGTGAAACATTTTTGACATCCAGTCGATGCAATTTTTGCATCTTACAGCCATTTGTAGATGTTGACGGGATAAATAGAATAGTAGGTTAGTGCCGTGAATGGGAAAAAATATCTGGCGCGGCACGGAAACGGGATGTGCTCGGTAGAGCCTCGCCCATCCCGTTTCCTGAGCCTTGCCAGATATTTTTTCCCATTCACGGCACTAACCTACTATTCTCTATCTATTTTCCTTATTTCTGAACCAAAGTATATGTTGTGACCACTCATTTGAACCGTCTCGGCGAGACGGTTCAAATGAGTGGTCACAACATATACTTCTGATGAGAAATAAAGAAACTCTTCAGCCTTGCTGGATATTTTTTCCCATTCACGGCACTAACCTACTATTCTCTATATAGCCTAACACAAGTGTATACATGCACTTGGAAACACGATCATATATATAAGACACGCCATGTGATTTTATACCTTCGTCAATCGGACATCTGCGTAATTTCATTAAATATGTTTACAATATTTGTCATAAATAAAGTACATGCGGAATATAATTTTGCATGTACTCTGAAAACTTTGTCAACTTCTGACGCCATTTGCGGAAAATATTGTAAACATATTTAATGAAATTACGCAGCGTGTCCGAAGGTACAAAATCACATGGCGTGTTTCATATATGGCTTCACACAGCAAGCATGTTCAAATATTTAACGTTAGTATGCGTCTACTTGTTTACCGTAATCCAATTTGCTTTGGGGTGGGCGGGTGTGGGGGGCTTTCCCAAAACAAATGGTTTCAAAATATCAAGGGTTATTACGGTAATAGTTGTAAAAGCTATTCACAAATATTAAACAGGTTGAAGCTATTTTTCTGCAAGTTATTCACAAAGGGGAATTTGCGATAAATTTTATAAAACAATATCATGATCTGATGCCAGGTGCCATATGTTAAATCACAATGTAAACCACTTCATGAAATCTATTTAGTGCAAAGACTTAATATCTCTATACCCATTTCACTAAAGTTTGTACGACTAAAATGTTTGTAAGTGCAAATTTAGCATCGTCTGGAAATTTCAATTGATGGATTTACATTTATTGAGCATAGGCTGCATAGGCTCAATACATGTAAATCCAATAATTGTTTACAAGAAAACGTTAATATGAAATTTACAGACTATCATAATTTTACACTTACAAACAGTTTAGTCCTTTTAAGCTTAGTGGCCCGAGTTCCTCCAGGTTTCAAGTAGGGTGGTGTCTCAAAAACATTTTATGGCTGAACAACAAATTTCTGTTTATTTTACTATTTGAAACATTCCACACCACTTACCAGGGATTCTGCTGGCGATCGCCACTTTCGCAATTGGCGATAAAAATAAACAGTTGGCAATAAAAAAAACAATTTTTTATTTTTTTTTTATTTTTTTTTTTATTTTTTTTTGAAGTGACAATTTTTTTATTTTCCCCAGCAGAAACCCTGACTTACTCATCCATTTCTTATTGTGATAATATGAAGTTTTGACGGAATTCCATCACTCAAAGAAATTGGAGCACAAATTTGGGAAGGGAAACATCATTATTATTTCAACAATGTATTTTCAGATTTAATATGTTTAATTGGTTAAGCGGAACAGACCGAAGTATGGCATGCTTGCCAATTAGACACTGGCGAATTAGACAATTAAATTCATACCCGCATTCCTGGTGTCGTAGTAGAAAGCATCGGAAAGACCAATTTTCACTGGATGTGCGTCCGAGCTGATATTCATTATCGGAATGGGAAGCTGCAAATATGACATACCTTCAAGCTGTTAGCTTTTTCATGCGCGAAACTAATTTATTATATATAGCTCAGGAAAAAAAATAATTAAACAAAATATTTTCCTTATTTCTGTGATAAAGTATACATTGTGACCACTCAAATGAGTGGTAACAACATATACTTTTGTTGCGAAATAATGAAAGTATGGGAAAAAATAAAAAAACATTATTTTCCTCATTTCTGTGATAAAGTATATAATGTGACCACTCATTTGAACCGTCTCGATGAGACAGTTCAAATGAGTGGTAACAACATATACTTTTGTGGCGAAATAGTGAAAATATGGGAAAGAAAGAAAAAACATCCTGAAAAGCAAAGCGAAAGAATATGTTGTGATTACTCATTAGAACCTCGTTAAGACGACTCAAACGAAACATCACAAGATATTCTTTTGTGGAGAAAGAAACTAAATACAGAGAACATGTTATTTTGAAGAAGTCAAAGGTTAGACAAGAAGTCAAAGGTTAGACACAGACATGAAAGCGGTTAAATCTGAAAAAATGTAGCTTATTTAATTTCTGACCAGTAATTCCTGATCAGCTGTGTCTGTCCCATGTGTGCAGTGAGAAATTAGAAAGAACATACCAAACATGTTCTACATGTTAGACTGGGCTGGGTTGCTCAAACCCTCTGTCAGCTTAACCCTTTCAACACCAAGTAACTTAATAGGATGTTCCATGCCAATGTTTCACGCTATTTCATTAATTTTGTTCATTCAAATTATCCCATTCTTCTAAAAGGGTAATCTGTACGACGTTTAAAATTATTAACAAACAGTGGAGATCCTGATGAGACGGCTCGTTACGAGCCGGCTCATCTGGATCTGCACTGTTTGCAAACATTGTCTCTATAGAGGTCTGTGGTGTTGAAAGGGTAAACAGACTGCATGTTAAATTTAAGGTACATTGCCCAATCAGTAGGCACAAACTATTCTTACATCGGAGATTTCATTCACCATTACCCCACGTATTGATTGGCATTATTATACATTTCATATCAGACGTAGCTATCCACACTGATATCAGGGGTTATAACCGTGTTTCCTTAAAATGTTAACGGACATTACAGAGAAAACAACAGAAACATTTTTATCAGACAAAGTTTAGTGAAACGGGCACCTGATCTGTATAGCTGCACTGGTCAAACATTAACAGTTTGCATGCTGGGAAATTTATGGGCTATTAATAGTTCAAAAATAGCAGATAACAATTCAGGATATTTTCTTTTATTTCTCCTTATAAATATGAATATCTCGTGGAATTTCATTAAAATTGCGTCCAGAGGAGGACGCATATCATGAATATCTCATGGAATTTCATTAAAATTGCGTCCAGAGGAGGACGCAATTCTAATGAAATTCCAAGACATATTTACAGAGAGAAATAAGAAACATATACTCGTAATTTGTTGGATGTTATTTTCACCGCTAGCATGCAAAGAGTTAAATAAGCCCATTTATTCGATGACATGACACAACTACAAGGTGCATAATCACGTGGTTACAACAACAACAACGTCGACCACTCCAAAGAAAGTATTATTAGATATTTTCCTTAATATGCAATGGATTTTGATGAAATATGGCGCAGCAAACGTGTCTTCACCAGCTGCATTTGGTGGTCTAGTGAGTTTGGCACAGACTTCTGTCGTTTTTGCGAAGAATCGATTTCCGTGTCAGAGACACGGAGGAAATCGATTCTTCGCAAAAACAACAGAAGTTTGGGCGAAAATAAAGAGACCACCAAATGCAGCTTAACAAGACTTGTTTGATGCGCCATATTACATCAAAATCCGTTACGTAATAAGGACACTAGAAAAGAATACGTACTTTGAATCGGTACTTGTTGTTGTTCTTAGTACCACGTGATCATACACCTTGAACAATAGCACAGTAAAAGGCTGATATAAGGAGGTGGTATTGTGTAGGTGCACTATGAATAAATCAAATCGTCTGTGCATGTACACCCCGTGTGTAGATATACATGTGCAGTCCGAATTTTCTCTTGGTTCCACAAACAAATGATCACCTATTATGTACATATCGTTTTGATATCGCTTTTGTTTTATAATTAGCTAACCAAGTTTTTGTTGGTTTAAACATGTCGCTTTAAACCAACAAAAACATTGTTTTCTAATTAAAAATAACGAAAACAATTCAAACTGATGCATTCAAAGAAACGACAGGCGTTGAAATAACGTTTTCAAGTACAAAAAAAGAAAATGATAAACGTATCTTTGCAAATTGTTGTACAAAACGATCATTTTCACTTCACTGTATTAATATTAGAGCTGATGATTTGCTCAAAAATCAGCTGAAACAATCTGAAAATAGGTCATTTTGGTACAAGTCAACAGTGACACTAAACACTTGTTTAACCGATTTCATGCTGAGGATACGCCATTATGTTTGCGGAAAATCCTAAATATTTTCCTTCTATGTGCTCAGAAATATATGTCGCGACCACCATTTGAACCGTCTCGTTGAGACGGTTCAAATGAGTGGTCACAACATATACTTTCATTGAGAAATAATAAAAATAAAATATTTAAAAAAAATAATACCCCGTAAAATTCTTACACTAAAATGTTCCTAAGTGCAAAATTATGATAGTCTGTAAATTTCACATTAGAAATTATTGGATTTACATTTATTGAGCATAGGCTATGCTCAATAAATGCTAAATCCATCAATTGAAATTTCCAGACGATCCTATATATAGTTGCACTTACGAACATTTTAGTCGTACGAGGTTTAGTGAAATGGGCCCCTGTACTAGATGACAGAGATAGGGACTAAATGTACACAATTGAAATGTATATTTAATGAAAACAGCTGTCATCAACCGAGTGAAATAAAAACAACAATCTACCCCAAAGCAACCATTAAATAATATAAATTTACACCTGTTGAGTAGAATTTGAAGATGTTTTTCCCACTTTTCTTATTTCTCCTCGAATACATATCATGTGACCATTCATTTGAACTGTCTTGATGAGACCACACGGTGGTCATGATAAAAATGTTCGATGAAAACTAAGAAAAATATAGAATACTTTCCACCAGAATAATTCTGCAGCCTTGGTATATAATGGATTAGCTAACAGTTAACTGGAAGCATTGAGATAAGGAAATATATAGATTAGACTAGACTAGCTGAAAGGTGATAATATACGTCACACACACCTCCGATTTTAACTGAAAGGTGATAGATAATATACGTCACACACACCTCCGATTTTAACTGAAAGGGGATAATATACGTCACACACACCTCCGATTTTAACTGAAAGGGGATAATATACGTTACTCACACCTCCAATTTTAACTGAAAGGGGATAATATACGTCACATACACCTCCGATTTTAACCCAATTTAAGTCTACGGACACAAAAACAAAATATTGAAAAAATCTGATTACATGTATATTTTGTTCATTTCTCCATAAAAGTATATGTTGTTACCACTCATTTGAACCGTCTCATCGAGACGGTTCATATGAGTGGTAACAACATATACTTTCAAAAAGAAATAGAGAAAATAGCGAAAACAAACTCTCAAAATGTTCAAACCACTGTAATTGGTTCATAAGTTATTAAGAAATGAAAGGTGCTACCAATGTATGTACGTACTCGGACTAACACTATATCACCTCTTGCACACCATGTCCGTCCCCTCTGCCCTTTATCACGTCAAAATTTCTCAGTTGTTGCTAATATATTTAGAAAGAACATTAGATCGGTCAAAGTGGACGTACATATCACGTGTGTGACATACATGTAGCAGGGTATAGAGAGATATAGGCCAGCTGACACAAAAACAATCCACACACGGCAAAAAGTGTTAGCATTTGGGATTGTGTCGACTTCGGCACCTTGCTCTGTAATATCTGTTTGTTTAATGATGTTTATAAGTTTATAAGGCACCTATTCTCTGCCATTATTAGTTCCATAAAATATTGCATTTTTTGTATTTATTTGTTTATTTATCTGTTGAATTTCTGTCAACAGTGACAGTAAACACTTGTTTAATTTTCATGCTGAGGATATGTTTGCGGAAAATCCTAAATATTTTCCTTCTACGTCATAATGTGCTCAGAAATATATGTCGCGACCACCATTTGAACCGTCTCGTTGAGACGGTTCAAATGAGTGGTCACAACATGTACTTTCATTGAGAAATAATAAAAATAAAATATTTAAAAAAAATCATACAAGTAAAGGTGTATGCCGCACATAATAGTTTAAGAAAATGATAGACTTATGTGATAAATTATCAACAGCAGAATAAAACAGAACACAAACATTTCCATATTTGATGCATTACGAGTCACAGAAAAGCTATATGCTGTGTTGTTAACAAGGCCCCGATATCGCATGATCCCACACAAGCTGGAAAGCCTCGTTTAGAAAGAAACTACAAATAAAAGCAACTAAATGACGGTGAAATTAATCCACAACGAGCATACAAAGTTGACCAGAAAAAACTGGGAAAAAACATTGCAAGCCTCTTTTTCTCAAGGCTTATTTACATTATTCAATTGGCCAACGAGTTTCTTTATTATAGGAATGAATGACCTTTTTGTGGAATTTATCGGGGTATAAACTTGGAAAAGTTGCGGGAATACTGGACGAAGGCCGGAAGGCCTCGTCCAGTATTCCCGTGACTTTTCCAAGTTTTATCCCCGATAAATTCAACAAAAAGGTCATTCATTCCTTATAATTCCAGCATTTGAAATAAATTCATCAATAAAATGTGTTTATTTTCCGTTTTCTTAAGAATTGTTTTAACTGCGCCTCACGGTTATGGAAAGTAGTTCGGCGTGGGAGTTTACTGAGATATAAATTTTGGACAGAGACTTGCTACGGGCCAATCAAATGTTAGGGAATTGTGTACATATTTTTGTGCTGGAATTATATTGCATCATCTGAGATCATCATCTGACACAAATATATTGTATGCAAGGCTCCAGATAAGGAATTAGTAATTGAGTATTGTCACTCCATCATTTCTGAAGCAATTGGGTATTTCAACATTTTAATTGTGTAAAATAGAATCACACTACTGTTTACACATCATCGGACCACAATTATTGAATAGTTTGCTACTAAATGAAAACATGTCTCGGTATTTCATTACAATTGTCTCCTTGGAGACAATTCTAAAGAAATACCAAGATGTGTTTTCATGGAAAAATAAGAAAATATGCTATATTTATGGTCTCTTTATTGTTTTCTGTAGCATAATAAAGACACCACAAATTTTTCAATGTTTTTTAATACTCACTACTTCTGATTTCAATTCGGTTTATGGCAATTTTAATTGGGTATTTACTATTTACGCAAATACGCACCTTATCTGGAGCTCTGTGTTGTATTGCAAATACGCACAAAAACGACCAGTGGCTCTTGGTTACGAATTAAACCAGGACAACTTTGTATTCAAGTTGGACTATGAAGTGTTATGCACATGTGTGTCATACCATCTTTGACTTCATCATCATAATACGCATCGGCAATTCCTACATGCACCGTGTGATGTTCATCGCTAATGTTAACCAATGGTAATGGAAGCTGGAAATGTCAAGGACATATTAGCTAATTGTCAGATTTTTAGTGGAGATTTGGACGGTGGCAGGTGGGGAGGGGGAGGGGGTTAATTGCCACGCAATACACATATTAATGGTCCTGGGGTGGCAGACATGGAAGATATGAAGGTCATGAATACATGGCCCCTGCAGATAAAAGGTATCTTAAAACATTTCATGCGGAGGATATGCCGTTTCGATTGTGGAAAATCGTTAATATTTTCTTTAAATATGCTCAGAAGTATCTGTCGCGACCACCATTTGAACTGTATGAAGGTCATGAATACATGGCCCCTGCAGATAAAAGGTATCTTAAAACATTTCATGCGGAGGATATGCCGTTTCGATTGTGGAAAATCGTTAATATTTTCTTTAAATATGCTCAGAAGTATCTGTCGCGACCACCATTTGAACTGTCTCGGTTCAAGTGAGCGGTCACAGCATAATTATACCGTACTTTAAATGACAAAGAAGAAAAATAAAATAAAATATTTAAAAAAATGTATAACGTAAAGGTGTATTCCACATGTAATGGGTTAAAACATTTGCAACAATTGACATCTTAGTTCTATTTATAGTAATCCGGTCCAAATTGTCTATTTTATGGTCTTATTGCTTGTAAAAAAGGCGACTGTCGTTCGATTTGATGTATAGCCATTATAGTGTTTTCGACACGTGTCTATCTAGATTATCCTACATATCTGGGGGCCGTTTCACTAAACTTCGTACGACTAAAATGTTTGTAAGTGCAAAATTATGATAGTCTATAAATTTCACATTAACAATGTTTTCTTGTAAATAATTAATGGATTTACATTTATTGAGCATATGCTGCATATGCAGCCTATGCTCAATAAATGTAAATCCATCAATTGAAATTTACAGACGATCTTAAATATGCACTTACGAACATTTTAGTCGTAAGAAGTTTAGTGAAACGGGCCCCTGATCCGGAACTGCATTATTTGCCAGCTAGATTCATATTTTGAAACTTATTAAGTTTACTGCAAACAGTGTAGACTCCGATAAGACTGCACAGATGTGCAGTCTGATCTGGGTCTACCCTGTTCGCAGTCCTATTCTTTTGCACTATTCAGTAAGTTTAAATTATGCTAAAATAAACCATAGGACTGGATTTCTATGAATAGAGATTTGCAAAGGGAAGTAACCGACTACGATCGCTCATTTCTTGATGACAGGCAGTCTCTCTCTGTCTTAGTGATTGAATGGCGATGAATGTAGGCCCTGTAGCCTATTTCATCAACATTGCAAAGTATACTTTACTAGCAAAGTATACTTTGAGGGAGTAATCATTTATTTTTCCAGAAATGCATTATTTCACATAGAACTAACAAATGCATATATTTCATGATTAAAAGTATGCAGAATTATTATACTGAATTTATTACATTATCACAGCCATTAATGGCTGTGATAATGTAATAAATTCAGTATAATAAAAATTAATAAATTTAAAAAAAAAATGAAAATTTCTCCCTCAAAGTATACTTTGCTACTAAAGTATACTTTGCAATGTTGATGAAATCGGCTACTGATCAGACTGCGCGGATGCACAGGCTGATCTGCGGCTGTGTTTCTTGCAAGCATCATAGGGTACCTTGTTTCTGCCGGTAGCTGACATGCAAATGGTATATAACTTGGGGAGTGTAGAGCTGCACATTCAAATTATTAATTGATTATTGGTGTTTAACGGCCTATCAACAGCTAAGGTAATTTAACGCCTGGCCAACGGGTTGGACTATCCCGTATTTAACCTGTCCATAATGAGGGAAATTCCAAAAATCAGAACTGAATATTTACAGAAAAAATATATATTCAGCCCTGAAATTAGAATATACTGACCTGGTGTCAGGACCGTTCCATACCAGAGTCACTTAGCTCCAACCCCAAAAGTAATATGATCAGCACTAATCTTATTACTTTTCAATGGGAAATAACAGGAGGGCCAAACTATGCAAGTCCGCATTCCGGTAAGCTTCAACCCCATTCGTTGAATTACCCACCCACATTCAAATGACAACTCTGCTGTAAAACATCACTGAACATGTTTCATGTATCAATAAGAAATGGCATCGTTAAACGAAGCTTATCCAGCCTTAATAATAATATGAAGAAAAAAATTAATAATAATAAATAATAAGTCCTCAGTGACCTTGACCTTGGGCGGTCGAACATGGGTCAAACTGGCACAATTGATTTTAAAATAAGAAAAGCAAATAAACAAGAGGGCCATGATGGCCCTAATTCGCTCACCTGACTCCATGAACACCAGAGGAGAATGTGACATTGAGTTCATGTATTTTAAAAAAATTGTGCTATTTTTAGATGGCGGTGATCTGGGATTAAGGGATGACTCTCATTTTACCAAATCTGAAAATGCTTCACCCAAGGATCTGAACTTACTATGAAGTTTGGCCAGCATCGGCCATGTGGTTCCTGAGAAAAAGACGTTCACAATCTTGAATAAATGGACCTTTTGGAGGCCATTATGGATGACATAATCATCCAATTCCGACAAATATTGCACCAGAGCAATCGCCTCATCGATACCTTCAATTTGATATATGACATGAGCATATTTGTTCAAAAATAAAATTTGACCCCATGAGCCACGCCCCTTTTTGACCCCGGGGTCACCATTTTAACTCTTTTGAAAGAGCATTCTACGTCGATCATTCCTACCAAGTTTCGTCGAAATCCGGCTGGCAGTTCATGAGAAGAAGATTTTTTAAGAATTTGTGCAATTTTCAGATGGCGGCCATCTTGGATTAGCGACGACCTCCATTTTAACAAATCTGAAAAGGTTTCACCCATGGACCATAATTAATGTTTGGCCACCATGGGCCAAGCGGTTCGTGTGAAGAAGAATTTTGAAATCTCTGATATTTAAAGAACGACCTTTTGACCTTTCGTCGGCATTCTTGGATGACATAACCATCTGATTTCGAAAAATGCACCAGAGTGATCGCCTTGTTGATACCTTCGATTTGATATATGACATGACCATATTCGGTCAAAAATAAAATTTGACCCCAATTTGACCCCACGGGTCGTTTTTTCAAGTTTTCAAAATAGAGCAAACGGATGTGACGTCAGCTTCGTTATTTATCAATAGATTTCAAAATTTCTTGCTGCGGTCGATATTTCAGTCCTTTAGCTAAAACTTTCCCGCTTTGTGCCCGGCCTATGGTGAAAAACAAACGAAAACTTAACTGGCGGAATATTGCACATATTTAATTTCCGTTTTATTAGGTGTATTTACAAATGGCGTAAACTGCAATTTAAGGGCGATAACTATCGAAAAAAATAATCATCCGCTGACTTACGGGCTCCCTCCATCTACACCAAACCGCTGGTCGGATTGACTTCAAATTTTGCATGCCGATTCGGATCAAGTGTGAGCAGAGACTCAGAGATTTTCAGATATCTTTTAATGCTACTTTCCACGAAAACGGAAGTGACGTTATACTTCCAATAACTTCCTTATTTTCCAACCGATTTCAAGAATTCTTTTCACATTGGAAAGCTGACAAAATTCTCTATCTCAGACTCACTGACAGTTTTCGGCTATCTGCTCAAATAAAAGAGCTATATGCATTTGAAGTTGAAAAATTTACATACTTTTCAACGATTTTGACGAATTTCGGCTGATAACAGGTGGTCTTTACAAACGTTTTCCAATTTGTACAGTACTGTCAGCAACATAATTTCTTGCCAGGGTGATAGGGGAGTGTCAGCCGCATGAAAGATGATAATTTTCAGAGCAATCTCTTGACTACTTACGGCTCTATTCGATGTCAAAGATGAACGTATTTTTTCAAGTTTTCAAAAATAGAGCAAACGGATGTGACGTCAGCTTCGTTATTTATCATTCGATTTTAATTGTTTTTGCTGTAGTCGATATTTCAGTCCTTTAGCTAAAACTTTGGCTGAGGATCGAACCCGGTATCCCTCGCTCTGAGTCCATCGCTCTACCTCTAAGCTAACCGGCCCCACATTGGTGTGATGATGCGAACACAATAATGTTGGACTGTTCATTCTAAAACTTCAGAAATTCTTTTTGCAACCGATAGTTTACACCTTGGGCTAAAGCTTAGTTACACATGAAATCAATGTTTGAGGCTCAAACCGTTGATGCAGCTCAAGCTGCTCTAGTTATCATAGTTTTCATCGGTTCTCGGCCTGAAATTCTAAAATTCCCTGACTTTTCCCTGACTTTTCAGAAATTTAAAAATTCCCTGACCAATTTCAAAATTCCCTGACAATTCACTGACCTTGAAAAAAATAATTTTTTCCCTGACCGTGGACACCCTGATCTTGGATTACGTGATGACGTAATTTTAACAATTTTGTAATCCCCCTACCCAAGGACCATGACCATGAAGTTTGGTGACTATAGGCCCAATGGTTACTGAGGAGAAGATGTTTGAAAATGTTCACGGACGACGGACGCCGGACGCCGATGGACGACGGACACATTGCGGTAACAATAGCTCACATGAGCTTCGCTCAGGTGAGCTAAAAAAGCTTTTAACATTTTTGCCTTACAAATTTTCTTTACAAAAAGGTGAACATAAGTCCTCAGTTACCATGACCAATTAATTGGTCGGCCGGACGTGGGTCATATGCAAAACAAAGCACCATCCCGAGACACACATTGTGGCCAAATATTATCAAAATCGGTGAAGCGATGCATAAGTATTGAATAAAAACAACTTTAACGCATTTGCCTTACAAACAAGGTGAACGTAAGCCCTCAGTGACCTTGGGCGGTCGGACATGCGTCGTATGCAAAACAAAACCCCATCCTAGACACACATTGTGGCCAAATATTATCGGTGAAGCGGTTCATAAGTTAATGAACAAGAGTGCCGCAAGTCACAAAATACGCCCGTCGAATATGGGCCACATAGCGAAGATGCAAAAATGTGAAGCTGTTATCAAGCCAAGAAACATTAATGAGAATTTGAAAGTCTATAGCATTATTTCTTCATCTCATTGTGCTAAACATATATACAAATTTAGGCAAAGATAGAAAAAGTAGAAATGATAGGGAATTGGATACAATAATGTAGAAAAAATGGCTATAAAGTTAAAAAAACACCAAGGTGCACATCTTCAATATGTGTAGAAAACGTGTGTATAGTTTCAGAACGATCGACTGAACGGTTTCGGAAGAGTTGTGTACACAAACTCTGTACCGTATATAGAATTGTTTTGAACAAGAAACGAGGCAAAGCCACGAAGGCCAGGTTTTTTCCAAGTATAGACACTTGGATAACATGATTATACCCACTTTTTGTAGACTAGATGGCCGTGGCCTGAATGTCGTGCCTTGGGGCGAGGCATGGACACTAAAAAAATAGATATAGTACACTGCAACTCCATTATAACGAGATGTTCGGGGTCCAAGATTTCAAACCGCGATCGAATCCGACCGCGTTATAAAATTTCGGGACATGCACGGGTACTGGTACTGCACGGGTTACTGGTATCATCCGCATTTCGGTTACCAACTATTGCGGGAATTCCATTAGCAACGGACCCATATAAAAGCATGTCATTTGAACAGAAGTGAAAGTAATTATTAATAATGCCTATGACATACAAACTTGTATTAATGTATTAAACATATGAGTTATTTATAAAATCATGCTTATTACGTTGTATAGTGCTCGCAATAGACAGACGCTTATTACAATTTATACTACTCGCGATCAACAGACGCTTAAACGGAGTAAATGATAATAAATAATGCCTATGGTCACGTGTCCTGCCCACGTGTCCTGCCTATTCATGCGGACGATTAGCTGTGCATAATCTCGGGATGTGGGGTCACGTGATCTATTGTTTACGCTGCAAGTCATATTGATGAATGAAATTTACGATTTAAGCGAGATTGCCGTGGGCTGCAGTGTAAACAATAGACCATGTGATCCCATACCCAGATCATGCTGAAACACCAGTCTAATTTATTAGAACGCTAAATATTACACCTGGGAGTAAAGAATAGGAAAGGCGATCGAACACGCAACCATTTATTAGCGACAATTATGTGTTAACACGGATACATTGACATTACTTGGTGACAATAAGCGGTACATTTACGTGACTGGAGAAATGGTGCTCATGGGATTTGTGAGCAGTGTAGCTTCTGATCAGGCGCTACATCCCAGCTCGCAAGCCCATATGGGTCCTATGTGGGCTATATATGGGCAGGCCCATATGGGCTGGTTGATATGGGTCCCATGCCTATTAACATGCTTACCTGATTAAAGGTATTACATTTGCTAACATACTAATAATAATCCTTTCATGGACTTTGAACTTCGTTGTTTAAATAAACTTGCAGAAATCACGAATCAACTAATTACACGATGACTACGACGTCGGACGATTTTTTTTTTTTTTATTTTTTTTTTCTCGATTTTTTTAATATTTTAATATTTTTTGGGATCCACGAGAGACCCACGTTATAATGGAGATCGCGCTATAAGCGACCGTGTTATAATGGAGCTGCAGTGTAGATGGAAAAACTTTAACCAAAAAACTTTAACCAGACACACGGACACATGGACGTACGGACGGACGTATGCCAAAATGCCGACGATATCGCACTGACAATGATGATAAACACCCATGTGAAGTATCAAGGTAATGGGTGAAGCAGTTGCAGAGATATAGTACACAAAAAACTTTAACAAAAAAATTCAAAGTAATTTGACCTTGACATTGGGCATAGGGGCCGCACGGTTGGGGGGTAGAATGAAAATATGGATGATGATAAACACCCATGTGAAGTTTCAAGGTAATGGGCGAAGCAGTTGCAGAGATATAGTATAACAAAAAACTTTTAACCAAAAAACTTTAACCAGACATACGTTAAAAAGTTAACGTTGAAAATGGCTAAGTCAATTACGTAGAAATAATAGGTGAAGGTAAAAAAAATGGTCACATGTTGGATAGTTGTATGTGGTAGGCACCCCTTGGTTATGAAGCTGTGAAAGTTTGGTGGTCCTAGGTGGTACAGTACCTAAGAAATGGGACTTAAACACGAAAACTTAACATTGTAAACGCGAAAAGGTGGCTAAGTCGACTGCGCGGAGGAAAAAAATGGGTCAAGTTTAAGTTCAAAAAAAGGTAACATGTTGGATAGTGATATGTGGTGGGCACCCCTTGATTATGAAGCTGTGAAAGTTTGGTGGTCCTAGGTGGTACAGTAACAAAGAAATGGACTCAAACACGAAAACTTAACATTGATTGTGGACGCCGCCCGCCCGCCCGGCTTTCGCCAATCCAATAGCCTGGATTTTTTTTAAAAAAACCTGGCTAAAAATGTAGAAAAAATGTCTAAGTTAAAAAGGTGATATTTTTGTTAAAAAATATTTTTTCGGCATAAAAACACCAAGGTGCACATCTTCAATATGTAATAGAAGACGTGTGTATAGTTTCAGATCGATCGACTGAATGGTTTCGGAGTAGTGTGTACACGAACTATGCACCGTTTCTGTCGTATAAAAATTAAAGGTGCTACGTAACGTACATGCGCACTCACATTGTGGCCACATATTATCAAAATCAGTCAAGTGGTCCATAAGTTATTGAACATTTAAGGTGTTACGAACTGCGTATGTACATACATTCGTACATGGACTAACGCTATATCCCCTCTTGCCTATTGGCGAGGGGATAACAAGCAAGTGGACAGGCTATACATGGTTCCAGGTCAAACGGAAGCAGTTTTGTTCAACTATGGAAGAGTAATTATGGGCATATTGGAACCTTTGTGTGTTCAAGTCCCAGTGGAATACTCCCAACAAATACCATGCGGTAATCTGCTCAATTCCAACACTGAAAATTGGAACTAGAAACATTAATTCCAACAAGGGCATCATTATTATGAGGCTAACCCCCTCGCTGGCAGTCTTGATCATAAACAAAAAAATAAATAATTGTAACGCGCACGAAGGCCGGGACCACGACACAAGTTATGGACAAATATTATCAAAATAGGTGAAGTGGTTCATAAGTTACTGAAAAATTAAAGGTGTTATTAACGTACGTACACATGCAAACACTAGGTATGTACGTACATGGACTAACGCTATATCTCCTCTTGCAACGGATGATGATAGATAAATAAGTGTATGAAGTTTCAAGCCAATTCAACTTACGGTAACAGAGATAGTGGGTAGCTCAAAATTTTAACACAAATCTCATACAGACAGATGGACAACGTGGCAACTATATGCGATACGTCATGCGATTTTGTACTCAAGAACATGTGCGATATCTCATGAAAATAGTGAAAATAGTGAATATGCCGTAAGTGATGGCAAAAGCTGAACAATTTTCCGAGCAAATGCGGATTAGAATTGAATTCCGCTTTTGCTTTAAAAATGTTGTCAACTTCTTATGTCATTAACCCTTAGACCACTACACACAACAATTGTGCACAGGTTGAAGTAACGGACCTATAGTCTGTTTCATGAAAGCTGCCCAAATTTTACAGCTATATAAACGATGCAAAAACAATATTTATTTTGATAATATTAAATTAAAGGAAAATTTAATAATGAGCCTTCTTTTTATTTCGTGAAATTTGGTCAAATATTGATTTTATTGCGCAAAAACAATTTCCCCATGTTAAATCCCCATAGACATCTTCACGGAGTGAAGATGTCTCTATGGGGATTTAACATGGGGAAATTGTTTAGAATTTCAGAAATACTGGACTGATTTTTAAAATTTAACTTTTGTTTTCTTAGTTGGATCATTTCCAAGCTATCTAGCTAGGCTTCGGAGTCGAGGTTTCCAAAATATTTTGTGTTTTTTTACTCCTCCAACAACTCCTCTACCTTTTTCCCTCATGTTAAATTCCCATAGAAAAATCAATTTTTCGTAATAAAATCAATATTTGACCAAATTTCACGAAATAAAAAGAAGGCTCATTCTTAAATTTTCCTTTAATTTAATATTATCGAAAAAAATATTGTTTTTGCATTGTTTATATAGCCGTAAAATTTGGGCAGGTTTCGTGAAACAGACTATAGGTCTATAAATACATTAAATATGCCTAAAAGCATCAATAAAAAAAAAAATAAGCTAAATTTGTTTTTACTCCCTCTATGAAGGACCTACCTTTTTGTAGACGAACGCGATCGATCCATTGGAGTGGAGAATCGTTTGAAAGCGGAATGATCCATGCTCTATAAATAAAATAAAAGTGAAAATGTTTAACGTCCCGCCAACAGTTAAGGTCATATAATAAACCCAATACACAAATATGATGAGAAATGATTGATGGATACAGAGCTCCAGATAACTTTGTTTCTAAAGCGTACTATACCCCCTGATTTCAAAATCATTGCGTATTTTACTTTTACAAATGGATTATTGATTTTTTTATTACTAAACAGAGAACAAATGATAAAAAATATATAACAAATTTAAACATTCACTTAATTGAGCTGCAAAAAGCAAACACCAGCTCAATTAAGTGAATTTTCAACTTTATGACAGTATTTTCACTACTCAATTTGAAAATCAATGCGTATTTTCACATTGCTGTGCATATTTTGTACTCCCACTTTTGATAATCAATGCGTATTCAGCTAAAATAATTGCGTACAATACGTCAATACGCACCTTATCTGGAGCTCTGTGATAGACGCGCTGATTCAAGGATTAATCCTTTTCATGCTGAGGATATGCCATTATGTGTGCAGAGACGCTTCAAATGAGTGGTCACAACATGTACTTTCATTGAGAAATAACAAAAATAAAAAGAATGTAGTTCATACCGTAAAGGTGTATTCTGAACTGAATGGGTTAATTGATACACTTTGCAACCAATACACAGATATTGCTTTCTCAACGCATGTAAACTATTTAGCAAAATGTGCCATCTTTCTCACTTAAAATTGCGCCAGATGATCAGTCATAAGACTGCTCTAAAATTAACATTGACAATCAGTTATCTGAACAAACATATCTTCATCTTATAACTTCTATTTTCACCTTGAAATCATAATGTTATTGCCTGTAAACCAGTGTAGACAGCATTGTGTAGTTCTGCAGAAATCACAATCACCATTCGCTTCTTGGAAAACACCGTATTTATAGAATTCAATGTATTTATAGAACAACTCTGAAATGACGTAATGGCCGCACTCACTTGCAAGCCCCCGTGCGACTTTAGACGTTGTAAACAACTTATGGACAGAGTTAAGGAATGTTTTCAGCAAATTTGACTAAATGTTTACCTTGGCGATATGTTCTTCACACTGGCATGGAAACAACAAGCACCAGAGTGACTTAGATGTGTTTGTTGCAAAATCGGATCAAATGAATGCACTTACTGAACAGGTATTTTCATTTGTCTGATAAACTGATTGTCCGGATAACTGGTATGACCCCTGTATGACTAGAAATAATTGACTGGATAGGCTGATTGATTATTTCAATGTGTAATTGATAGATCTTGACCCCAATACACAGACATGGTGAGAAATAATTGATTAGTTGGCTGAATGATTTATTCCATCATTCACCCATTACATGCAGAATACAACTTTAAGCATATGCATAATTTTATATTTTTTTTATTTCTCAATGAAAGTATATGTTGCGACCACTCATTGGAACGGTCTCGACGAGACGGTTCAAACGACATATACTTCTGACCGCATAGAAGGAATATATTTAGGATTTTTCGCAATAAAAATGGCATATCCTCAGCATGACATGGATTACAGGGCTCCAGATAGGGAATTATTAATTGAGTATTGTCCCTCCATCATTTCTTCTGATTTCAATAAGGTTTTTGGCAATTTTAATTGGGTATTTATGCAAATATGCAGCTTATCTGGAGCTCTGGGTTAACAGAAATGTGGAAACTGGTGGGGACTGGTTAAGACAGGAACAACACTGTATTCAAACAATGGCACTACAGTCTGTGGTGTTGACATAAAAAATGTTGCCCGTTGGCACACAAATACCCCCCCCCCCACCCCCCCCAATGGCGGATTGGAGAAACTCCGACAAACTTCTTAATCAAAAGTGCCAAGCGTTTAAGCAACTTTGTGAAGGTGATCAAAAGGTCAATGTCATTTAAGGGCAGCATGGATGGGTGGCATTTGTGTACACCTGTGATGTATTGAAATATTATGGTAATCCTTCAAGGGATATATATTTGATTTGATGTATTGGTGTTTAACGGCCTATCAACAGCTACGGTCATTTATGACGAGGGACATAGAACCAAACCTGGGATATCAGTAGTTGATTTCACCAAAATTGGTAAAGCATACTTATCTAGCTAAGTACACTTTGAGGGAGTAATCATTTATTTTTCCTGCATATATTTAATGATTAACAGTATGCAGAATTATTATACTGAATTTATTACATTATCACAGCCAAATGGCTGTGATAATGTAATAAATTCAGTAAAAATTAATAAATTATCTTTCAATTGAAAATTTCTCCCTCACATTGTACTTAGCAAGATAAGTATACTTTGCAATTTTGGTGAAATAGGTTACATGAGTTTTAGGTGAGGATGAAACCCATCCAGCCAACCTGCTCCCAATATTTGGCAGTATTATGGTACTTACTTTGTTGGTCTTGTAAATGAACATCCCGCCATTCAACTATAAGTCTGTCGCCTGAAATGTAGACCATGTAATTCAAAATAAATAACTACCGGTATCTGCATACAACTGGCTATACGTTTACAAGTACATTTATGCTATTCAATTTCAGCATGTAAATGTATCCTCATAGTAGATTGACATTGTGTATACTGATTGATTGATTGATTGATTGATTGATGCTTTATGTCTGTTCAACTCTTTTACATTTATGGTATTCATTTTAAGTAATTAAATATACAGTAGAACCTCTCTCAACAGGACACCCATACAATCTATGTCGGCTTAATTGTATGTGTTTATTGTCATCTCTCACCATCTGTTCATGATCACAAACCACGTATACCCGTGTCGCGGTGTCCATATGCCACATTTACAGTGGAGCCTCTCTAAACTGGATTTAGAGAGGTTGCACTGTATCATCATGGTAGATTGTGTTTGATTGATTGATTGATGTATGTATAAATAATTGCAAGGTCATTTATTTATTTATTTATTTAATGGTGTTTAACAGCCTATCAACAGCTAAGGTCATTTTAGGTCGGATTAACCGAGTCTCAAACCATTGTTCACCAGCTGTTCTGATGGGGCGAAAATCCCAAAATCAGAACTGAATATTTACAGAAGAAACATATATTCAGCCCTGAAATTAGAACAACCTGAAACGTGCCAGATACTCACCACACCAGCTGTTCCCTAAAAGTATTAGTACTAATCTTACTACTTTTATAACCGGATTCAATTAGCAATAACGATTAAACGAGGGATATCAGCATTCTGGTAAGCATGAATTCTATCATTAAATGTACCCTGTGTATGCTCCCATCCAACCACCCACCAACTGCAAGGTCATATACAGACACAAACGTGCATGCACCTTTATGGGGAAGCTTTATACATTCAGCATGTACAATTACAAAACATTCAAAACTTAAATGTGGCCGTGACTGGAGAAATGGGGCTTATCGGTTTCGCCACCACTGTAAATCCAGATCAGCCTGTGCATTCGCACATTCGCACAGCCTGATCTGGATCTACACTGCTGGCAATCCATCACTGGAACACCCGCCATGCTTCAACCAAGAAATTTAGATCGTTATCAAGCTATAAGAGTATGCTATCTGATCAGGAGCTACACTGGACATGGTCACAAATCGCATAAGCGCCATTTCTTCAGTCACAGCCAAATTTACAATTTAAACCGAGCCAAATTCATAATTTAAACCGAGATATCGCTACAACACTGGAGTCACAATATCTTGATCAGATGCCAAGTATCTTAAATATACAGGTAGAGGGGAATCAAGATTTATTTACTCGGATATACAAACCAGGGTGGAAAAGTCGCGGGAATACTGGACGAAGGCCCGAAGGCCTCGTCCAGTATTCCCGCGACTTTTCCAAGTGGGATCACGTGGTTTCTTCGTCAAAACGAAAGAAGAGATTAACCCTTAGACCGCTACTCACAACAATTGTCGTCCACTGTTGCTTTTATATCCTGCCTTATTTCTCAATAAAAACAATGTTTGACAGCACTTCAGAATCATTTCCAATGGAAATGATTCTGAAGTGCTGTCAAAGCATGTTGTAAATTATTCGAAAGTGCTGTTTGTTTTTGATGATAAAAATGGAAAAGAGAAAATAAACAGCAGACCACAAAAAAAAAGTGTTAAAGTGAATTATACAATAACAAGAAACGAGGCAAAGCCACGAAGGCCAGGTTTTTTCCAAGCATAGACACTTGGATAACATAATTATACCCACTTTTTGTAGACTAGATGGCCGTGGCCTGCATGTCGCGCCTTGGGGCGAGGCATGGACACTAAAAAAATAGATATAGTAGATGGAAAAAGTTTAACCAAAAAACTTTAACCGGACACACGGACGAACGGACGGACGGACGGACGTATGCCAAAATGCCGACGATATCGCGCGTTCCGCAAGCAGGTGTGACAATGATGATAAACACCCATGTGAAGTATCAAGGTATTGGGTGAAGCAGTTGCAGAGATATAGTACACAAAAAAACTTTAACAAAAAAATTTAAAGTAATTTGAACTTGACATAGGGCACAGGATCGCGCGTTCCGCAAGCAGGTGTGACAATGATGATAAACACCCATGTGAAGTATGAAGGTATTGGGTGAAGCAGTTGCAGAGATATAGTACACGAAAAAACATTTAACAAAAAAATTAAAAAAATCAAAGTAATTTGACCATTGACATTGGGCACAGGATCGCGCTTTCCGCAAGCAGGTGCAACAATGATGATAAACACCCATGTGAAATATCAAGGTATTGGGTGAAGCAGTTGCAGAGATATAGTACACGAAAAAACTTTAACAAAACAACTCAAAGTAATTTGACCTTGACATTGGGCACAGGATCGCGCTTTCCGCAAGCAGGTGCGACAATGATGATAAACACCCATGTGAAAGTATCAAGGTATTGGGTGAAGCAGTCGCAGAGATAGAGTACACGAAAAACTTTTAACAAAAAAATTCAAAGTAATTTGACCTTGACATTGGGCACAGGATCGCGCTTTCCGCAAGCAGGTGCGACAATGATGATAAACACCCATGTGAAGTATGAAGGTATTGGGTGAAGCAGTTGCAGAGATATAGTACACAAAAAAACTTTAACAAAAAAATTCAAAGTAATTTGACCTTGACATTGGGCACAGGATCGCGCTTTCCGCAAGCAGGTGCGACAATGATGATAAACACCCATGTGAAATATCAAGGTATTGGGTGAAGCAGTTGCAGAGATATAGTACACGAAAAAACTTTAACAAAAAAATTCAAAGTAATTTGACCTTGACATTGGGCACAGGATCGCGCTTTCCGCAAGCAGGTGCGACAATGATGATAAACACCCATGTGAAGTATCAAGGTATTGGGTGAAGCAGTTGCAGAGATATAGTACACGAAAAAACTTTAACAAAAAAATTCAAAGTAATTTGACCTTGACATTGGGCACAGGATCGCGCTTTCCGCAAGCAGGTGCGACAATGATGATAAACACCCATGTGAAGTATCAAGGTATTGGGTGAAGCAGTTGCAGAGATATAGTACACGAAAAAAGTTTAACAAAAAAATTCAAAGTAATTTGACCTTGACATTGGGCACAGGATCGCGCTTTCCGCAAGCAGGTGCGACAATGATGATAAACACCCATGTGAAGTATGAAGTATTGGTGAAGCAGTTGCAGAGATATAGTACACGAAAAAACTTTAACAAAAAAATTCAAAGTAATTTGACCTTGACATTGGGCACAGGATCGCGCTTTCCGCAAGCAGGTGCGACAATGATGATAAACACCCATGTGAAGTATCAAGGTATTGGGTGAAGCAGTTGCAGAGATATAGTACACACGAAAAAACTTTAACAAAAAAATTCAAAGTAATTTGACCTTGACATTGGGCACAGGATCGCGCTTTCCGCAAGCAGGTGCGACAATGATGATAAACAGCCATGTGAAGTATCAAGGTATTGGGTGAAGCAGTTGCAGAGATATAGTACACGAAAAAACTTTAACAAAAAAATTCAAAGTAATTTGACCTTGACATTGGGCACAGGGGCCGCACGGTTGGGGGTTAGAATGAAAATATGGATGATGATAAACACCCATGTGAAGTTTCAAGGTAATGGGTGAAGCAGTTGCAGAGATATAGTATAACGAAAAAGTTTTAACCAAAAAACTTTAACCAGACATACGTTAAAAAGTTAACGTTGAAAATGGCTAAGTCAATTACGTAGAAATAATAGGTGAAGGTGAAAAAATTGTCACATGTTGGATAGTTGCATGTGGTAGGCAAAAAAAAACATACCCTTGGTTATGAAGCTGTGAAAGTTTGGTGGTCCTAGGTGGTACAGTACCAAAGAAATGGACTTAAATCACGAAAACTTAACATTGTAAACGCGAAAACTTAACATTGAAAATGGCTAAGTCGACTGCGCGGAAAAAATGGGTGAAGCTAAAAAAAAAGTAACATGTTGGATAGTGATATGTGGTGGGCACCCCTTGATTATGAATGCTGTGAAAGTTTGGTGGTCCTAGGTGGTACAGTACCAAAAGAAATGGACTTAAACACGAAAACTTAACATTGTAAACGCGGAAAAACTTAACATTGAAAATGGCTAAGTCGACTAGCGGAAAAAATGGGTCAAGATAAAAAAAAGTAACATTGTTGGATAGTGATATGTGGTGGGCACCCTTGATTATGAAGCTGTGAAAGTGTGGTGGGTCCTAGGTGGTACAGTAAACAAAGAAATGGACTCAAACACGAAAACTTAACATTGATTGTGGACGCCGCCCGCCGCCCGCCCGCCGCCGCCGCCCGCCCGCCCGGCTTTCGCCAATCCAATAGCCTGGATTTTTTTTCAAAAAAAAAGGCTAAAAACCAACGTGCACTGCATTTGCTGTGCTAAGTTTCATAACAATCAGTCATGCAATTCGAAAGATATTTAAAGAAGTCCGCTGTGAACATGAAAAATTACCCGACGGCATTTACAACCAGTGTAGACGCTGATAGTTTTGCACAGGTACACAGTACGAGTGTGGACCATTAGTTTTGCCAATGACAGCTATGTCATTAAAGGTACATGTCCACTCAGTATGCACAAAATGTTATTTATAGGAATTAATAAGTGTATAATTGTGTCACTATTCCACAAGTTCTAAAAATTACATGTGCCCGTTATACGGACAAATCATTTAGTAATATTTATTTAACTGATAGTGATGCGCAGTGGTATCAGACTGTTTTCACATGCAAATGAGGCACGGTATTTTTTAATTCTTTTTACTATTAAATTAAATGCGTCACCTGAACAAATAATATTTCAACAGATTATAAAGTATGATCATTCCACATAAAAATAAATACAGAAAATACAGAGTAATGTACAAAATGCATAATAATGCCAATCAATACATGGGGTGATGGTGAATGAATGTTTATTTTGCCAGAAAATGTCTCGATGATGTCTCTGATATAAAACAAACATTTTGTGCCTACTGAGTGGGCATGTACCTTTAAAGTGAATTATACAATAATATTTAAGGAAGTCCACTGTATACACAGCTAAAAACATGAAAAGATACCCGATGGCCTTTACAACCAGTGTAGACACTGATCGTTTTGCACAGCCACACAGTACGAGTGTAATCCATTAGTTTTGCCAATGAATGAATGGCGACCAGTGTAGGCCCTGATCAATGCAGTCTGATCATTCCCTACGCTGGCTGCTTAAGTCGTAAAGTACATTTTCTGAACTACGGGCCAATATATCATTGTTAATAGTTAAACACTAACCTATGCAGGTTTGTTCATACAATACCATACTTAACTTCCGTGTTTTTGAACAAGATAATTGTTCATAAAAACATGAGAAGAAAAAGAAACAATTAAACAATTCATCATCGAAACAATCAAATATTCTATACTATACCTGCAAGTATGTAATTAGAAAATTATTTAACTCTTTAACACTGACAGATCTGTTTTGTAGTATTAGCAAACAGTGTAGATCGTGACGAGCCGTCTCATCAGGATCTGCACGTTTGCAAGTAATTTTCATATTTTTGAGAACAGAAGCAGGGATTCCGCTGGCGATCGCCACTTTCGCAATTGGCGATAAAAATAAACAATTGGCGATAAAAAATTACAATTTTCGAAAAAAAAAAAATCGAAAATTGTAATTTTTTATCGCCAATTGTTTATTTTCATCCTATTTGTTATTCCTTTTCCCTGAGAAGCGCCCCGTTTTTCATATTAATGCTGAAAATAATTTTGTGACAATTGGATTTGTTGCAACATTAACGCATCAAAATCAATTCCAGTTACTTAGGGCGAAAAGGTTAAATACTATGTACAAGACATGGAATGGCAATAAATAACGAAGGACCATGTATTATGAGCATATATCAACATATTCAAAGGTCAAAGGCATGCACATAATGTTTGTTTTGTTAATACATGAAGATTCACATAAAAGTCAATTTAATGTTGAGATGTAGTTAATTTTTAAAGATTTTTCTTTCATAAATTTGAGATAAAACAACAATATTGACAGTAATTTGACAAACAGATTGTAATGATCAAACTGTCTGCAAAAATATCGTTCTTTGTCAATGAAACACATGTTTGCCAATAATTTGGTATTAACAAATTATGACAAATGGACCAGGGCTCCAGATAAGGAATTAGTAATTGAGTATTTTCACTCCATCATTTCTGAAGCAATTGGGTAATTTTAATTGGGTAAAATAAAGTCACACTACTGTTTACACATCGACAGACAGCAGTTTTCGAAATGAAAACATGTCTTGGCATTTCATTAGAATTGTCTCCTTGGAGACAATTCTAATGAAATACAAAGATGTGTTTTCTTCCGACATGAAAGCAATGCCAACTAGATTCTGAATTAAACTAGGAATTTCATTATGATTACATGTAATAACAATGTGTTATTATATAAAAGGGTCTTTCACAGTGTAATAACAGTGCATTAACCGTTACTACGCTGAATTAAATTTTGTCGTCTGCCGGAAATGGTTTGTTTTTAATATTTATTGACAAAAACCTGTATTGACCTTGCATTCTCATTTTAGTTAAGAGTCAAGGCAAAAATGAGCAACAGCAGACGACAATTTCCATCTCCAGTGTAGTGAGGGTTAAATACCATAATGTAATAAAAATGTAAACGAGACGGCTACAAAAAATATGTTCGTTGACGATTGCAGCTTCGATGTTGTGCTTATGAAACAAATAAAATCTAAGATTTGTGTTCATTTAAAGTGCTGTTTATTAAACACATTGACTGATGAAACTTAGCTTTGCAGATGTATACCATATTAGAATAGCAAGAGTGTTACATTTCTCTTTATTGCATAAACACAATACAATACATTGAAGCTGCCAATTACATAGAATGTTTACAGTTCACACAGGTATAATATAGGAATGAATGGCCTTTTTGTGGAATTTATTGGGGTATAAACTTGGAAAAGTCGCGGGAATACTGGCACGAAAAAATTACTTTTCGATGATCGAAAATTGTAATTTTTTAAGGCCTCGTCCAGTATTCCCGCGACTTTTCCAAGTTTATATCCCCGATAAATTCAACAAAGATGCCATTCATTCCTTGTAATTCCAGCATTTTAAATAAATTCATCAAGAAAATGTGTTTATTTTCCATTTTCTTAACAATTATTTTAACTGTGCCTCACGGTTACGGAAAGTAGTTTGGCGTGGGAGTTTACTGGGATACAAATTATTATCAGTTGATGAACATTTATTTGCATAGCAAATGTGGAATTCTATAACGCTGTGAATATTTTGTGAAAATACAGAAAATACAGAAAATATCTAAACTTGGAATATTTTCCACGACATATCGCACAATTACTTCTTAGGCACATGGCTCGTCTCAGTGAATTATGAACTTTAATACACATACGTGGCTGTGACTGGAGAAATGGGGCTTATGGGATTTGCTACCAGTGTGGCTCCTGATGAAATAGCACTCCTGTAGCCAGATAACGATCTATATCGCTTGTTATAAGCAGGGCTCCAGATAAGGAATTAGTAATTGAGTATTGTCACTCCATCATTTCTGAAGCAATTGGGTATTTCAAAATTTTAATTGTGTAAAATAGAATCACACTACTGTTTACACATCAGCAGACCGCACTTATTGAATAGTTTGCTTCTAAATGAAAACACATCTTGGTATTTCATTACAATTGTCTCCTTGGAGACAATTCTAATGAAATACCAAGATATGTTTTCATGGAAAAATAAGAAAATATGATATATTTGTGGTCTGTTTATTGTTTTCTGTAGCATGATAAAGATGCCACAAATTTTTCATTGCTTTTTGATACTCACTACTTCTGATTTCAATTGGGTTTTTGGCAATTTTAATTGGGTATTTACGCAAATACGCAGCTTATCTGGAGCTCTGTATAAGCATATCCGGTGTTTCATTGATGAAATGGTGAACAGTGCAGATCCTGATCAGACTGTGCGGATGCACAGGCTGATCTGGATCTACACTGGTCGCAAAACGCATCAGCCCCATTTCTCCAGTCACAGCCACATATGTATATTGCACTGTCAATGCCCATTTTATGCAATAAGACGTTTTTCACATGACACAATTAAACTGGAGCAGAAACATAATTATACTACAAGGAAAAGCGTGTTTTTTTTTCATGTAATCTTTTCAACATCGTCTTTTCACACAATACAACTTGTCATATAAAACATACAGGAATGTTTTGTTTTTTTAAATTGACAAGTAGTACAAGACGTTTTCTTCAGTGACGCAACAAGATGTGGCTTTGACACGAGAAACTGTGCTTATGACATTTGAAGTTAGCCAATAGATTCATTGGGGTTGCAGAGCTCCAGATAAGGTGTGCATTGGTGTGTGTATTGTACGCACTTATTTTAGCTGATTATCAACAAAAAACTCACGGCATTATGTGAAAAGATGCATTGATTTTCAAATAAAAATGATTTTAAGACTTGTCCATTTATGTTAACTGGATGTTTTTCTGTTTAAAAAATAATAGGAAAATTGATTGCAAAAAGTGCAGATCCTGATGAGACGGCTCGAAACGAGCCGTCTCATCAGGATCTGCACTTTTTTGAAATAATTTTCATATTTTTGAGAACAGTATTTTTAAACATATTTTTTAATCTACAGTGCTTGCAAACACCACTAATATGGAGTTAATGTTGAAAGGGTTAAGATATGAATATTCAAGGATTTATTATATATAGATCTTATATAGACGGAAATGCATGTGTACATGTGTTGCATCCTGATCAAATCAGTAGCCTGATATGATGCCAGGCACCCTAACACCCGTAGCCTATTTCACCAACATTGCAAAGTATACTTTGCTAGGAAAGTATACTTTGAGGGAGAAATTTTCAATTTTAGAATAAATTTATTAATTTTTATTATACTGAATTTATTACATTATCACAGCCAATTTTGGCTGTGATAATGTAATAAATTCAGTATAATAATTCTGCATACTTTTAATCATGAAATATATGCATTTGTTAGTTCTATATGAAATAATGCATTTCGGGGGAAAATAAATGATTACTCCCTCAAAGTATACTTTGCTAGATAAGTATACTTTGCAATTTTGATGAAATCGGCTACAGGGCTCTAGATAAGGAATTCTGCAGCAATTGGGTATTTCAAAATTTTATTTGAGTAAAATAAAATCACACTACTGTTTACACATCAACAGACAGCAATTATTGAATAGTTTGCTTCGAAATGAAAACTTGTCTTGGTATTTCATTAGAATTGTCTCCTTGGATGTTTGGAGACAATTCTAATGAAATACCAAGATGTGTTTTCATCGAAAAATAAGAAAGATATGCTATGTTAGTGGTCTGTTTATTGTTTTCAGCAGCATGATAAAGGTACCACAATTGTTCTCATTGCTTTTTGATACTCACTACTTCTGATTTCAATTGGGTTTTTGGCAATTTTAATTGGGTATTTATGCAAATACGCAGCTTATCTGGAGCTCTCGCATTTATATATAGAACATTGTGTGCCTACTGAGTGTACAGTTCCGCAAAATTTATTCCATCCTGTTCACCATTTAAAGGTACATGCCCACGCAGTGGGCACAAAATGTTCTTTATAGGAATTAAATAAGTGTATAATTATGTCACTATTCCACCAGTTCTAAAAATTACGAGTGCCCGCTATACAAATATAATCATTTATTAATTATCAATTTACTGTTAGCGACGCGCGGCGGTAACAGTCTATTTTGATAATGTGCGGGGACGACGACTTTCACATCACGGCTTGCGGTGCGCATGCGCAGTATACTACGCACGCTAGTAGGCTTCCCAACATGTCCAAACGTCCAGGACGGAAATTGTATGAAACGGCGTCGGCCAAAAAAAGGCGAAATGTCTGAGGGACAGGCAGTACAGAGAGAGAGAGTGGTTAATATTGGCGATCAGATCACCAAATGGAAAGAGTTACGTGGAGATTTAGATTTGGACTCGAACAGAGATTTTTCTTCTCAACTTCCGATACTTCACTGAGCATGTCAAAGATGTGATATGATTGACCGTGTCACGTGACGCGTATTGGTAAAAATAGCACGAGGTCGGAAAATACCATTTCTGGTCACGGCATATAAAATGCGATTTAACACCAATTAACATGCGCCGTAATTAAAAATAGCTCGTTAGTGGGTAGACAAATGGCTCATATAAGGCATGACAGAAAATGAAAAATAGTAGTACAGTGTAACCTGCTGCGTGGGCATGTACCTTTAATATAACATGATATAGTACATACATGTACATATAGCTGTAGATAGATAACAATATTTCATAGCTCCAGATAAGGAATTAGTAATTGAGTATTTTCACTCCATCATATCTGCATGAAGCAATTGGGTATTTCACTATTTTAATTGGGTAAAATAAAATCACTACTGTTTACACGTCAACAGACAGCAATTATTGAATAGTTTGCTTCGAAATGAAAACATGCATTGGAATTTCATTAGAATTGTCTCCTTGGAGACAATTCTAATGAAATACCAAGATGTGTTTTCATGGAAAATAAGAAAAATAGGTAATGAAACATCAAGATGTGTTTTCATGGAAAATAAGAAAAATATGGTATATTTGTGGTCTAGTTATTGTTTTCTGCAGCATGATAAAGGTACCACAAATTTTGTATTGCTTTTTGATACTCGCTACTTCTGATTTCAATTGGGTTTTTGGCAATTTTAATTGGGTATTTAAGCCAATACGCACCTTATCTGGAGCTATGGATAGATAACAATACTTAATATACAATAAAATTTAAGCGCAGTCAAGTAAACAAACATAATATGTTAACTTCTACAACAAAACGAGTCTCTTGGAAATTAAATTGCTGATTACTGGTAACATCCACACTTCCTCTAAAACAAAATGTAAAATTATTAATTTTTAAAAAATAAAATAGATATTCATGTTTTTTACAATAGTTGGTGCGGAGTGCAGCACAAGTGTTGGGAATACTTTCATACAAAATACTGAAGATTTGCAGGTCAATGTCCATATTGGTTAGAAATGCATTGATTTATTGGTGTTTAACAGCCTATCAACAGCTACGGCCATTTGAGGCCGGTCCCAACGGGTTCGAGCTTGCATTAAACATGCTGCATTGGGGGTCATTACTACACCAAAGTCACGTCACAGGGCCCTTCCCCTAAAAGTAATAGGATTCAAAATAATTGTATTACTGTTCTAAGGGGCATAAATATGTTCAACTCTCACATACAAGAATGCCAAAGACGTACCTGAGGTTAGAAATGCAATAACTCAGCTTTCAACAGGGTGAATTAACTCTTACACCGCTATCTTAATTTTGTTGTTGTCTGCTGTTTATTTTATATTTTCCATCAACAAAAACATGCTTTGATAGCACTTTAGAATAATTTGCAACAGGGTTAATTTATATAATGACATGGACAACAAAAAGTTACACATTACATTGCATAAAAAACACATAAACACACGTATCATTCAACAAAATCACTTTGTAAACCAACAGGAAAAAGTGGTAGTGGTGTTGTAGAAATGTTTGATCTCTTTTAGTGACATTTTACAGAATTCACGAGATATTGTGGTGGATTCTTTGAATGAGAAACATTGTTTCACACATATATGAGGCATACCTAAGAACAGTGAGCAAATTTTCATGAAATATATAAACAGAAACGTCATTTACAGAAAATGTTGTAAATATTTTCATGCTCTTATAGGTACAAAATCATCTCATATGAGACGCGCCATGTGATATTGTACCTAAGAAGATGTGCGATATCTCATGAAAATATATGTACAAAAGGTACGATAGTTTCCGTAAATGACAGCGTAAGTCTACAAAATTTTCAATAGAAAAATAGAATTCCACATTTTGCTATGAAAATTTCAACTTTTGACATCATTTACAGAAAATATCGCCATTTCAGGTATTTTTAATGAAAAATCTTCATATGTTGAAAATCACATGGTTTGGCTCAAATTGTCTCCTTAGATAGCAATTGAAGCAAATCCCGCATCAATGATTTGTTGGAAGAATATATGAGACAAATATCATACCTCACTATCACTCCATTGCAAGAAATTTATTGAGAAGACATTTTTTTTTAATGCATTTATTTGCCTTACAAATAAGGGGCCTGTTTCACTAAACTTCTTACGACTAAAATGTCCGTAAGTGCAAATTTAGAATCGTCTGGAAATTTCAATTGATGGGTTTAAATTTATTGAGCATAGGCTGCATATGCAACCTATACTCAATAAATGCAAATCCAATAATTGCTTACAAGAAAACATTGTTAATGTTAAATTTACAGACTTTAGAGTTTAGTGTTTAGTGAAACGGGGGCCCCAGGTGAATCAGTGACCTTGACCTTTGGGGTTCAGAGGAGTCGTTCATAAGTAATTAAGAAATGAAAGGTGTTATTAACATACGTACGTTGATGCTATACTCCAATTATAAGACACGTCATGGGATTTTGTGCCTTCGGACATCTGCGTAATTTCATTAAATACGTTTACAAAATTTACAATACTTTCCGTAAATGGCATCAAAAGTTGACAAAGTCATCAATAAAGTAAAAAGAACATCAGAATATAATTCCACATGTACTCAACCTTTTTGACGCAATTTACGGAAAATATTGTAAATACTGTAAACGTATCTAATGAAATTACGCAAACGTCCGAAGGTCCAAAATCACGTGGATCGTCTCATAATATGAGACGATCCACGTGATTTTGGACCTTCGGACATCTGCGTAATTTCATTAAATACGTTTACAGAATTTACAATATTACGGCCTATCCATGAGGATGTAACAACATATGGGAATACACAAATGTTTAGGGAATGATCGCAATTTAGTGACTGTGACTGGAGAAATGGGGCTTATGGGTTATTGCCACCATTGTAAATCCCGATCAGAAATGAAAGGTGTTACTGATGCACGTACATACATGGACTACAGCTCTATCCCCTCTTGCCCATAGGCGAGAGGATAACAATAAATTAACAACAAATGGCATTGCTAAACAAAGCTTATCCCCTTGATGACAGCTTTGATGATAAAAAAAGACAACAAAAAAACAAAACAGTTGGTGACCTTGTGTGGTCGAACGTGGGTTGTACTGGTAGCCTTGATAATAAGAAAAAGAAAAAAGAAAACTAACATTTTTCCATTACAAACAAGGTGAACATAAGTCATCAGTGACCTTGAACTTAGGCGGTCGGACGTGGGTCGTATGCACAACAAAGCACTATCCCTAGACACACATTGTGGCCAAATATTATCAAAATCGGTGAAGCGGTTCATGAGTAATTGAAAAATGAGTACGTACATGGTTAGTTAGTAAGCACATACGTACGTACATGGACTAACGCTATATCCCATTTTGCCTATCGGCGAGGGTATGATAATGTTGTACACTGGGTGTCCCCAGTAACAATTTACCACTAAAAACACCCAAACTAAAAACAGGAAGGAATATTTGAGTGGTGCAAACAAAAGGTGTGTTATTACAAGTATATTTTTATTAGTCAGAAAGCATATCACATTGGCGAAAGGAGACGACTATGATCGAAATTAGGTTACAGAATACACCATGCATGTATGCAGGTCTTTGTTTTCTATTTTTGTAGCTTTCAACTGGGCTGCCTGTTCTGATAGTTCAACCATTTAACCATGAAAGCCCGCTATACATGTCACAGGATAGTACTATTTTAACCATGAAAGCCCGTATACATGTCAAAGGGATAGTACATGTTTTTAACATGGAAAGCCCGTAGACATGTCCAGGTAGTACTTTTTAACCATGAAAGCCCGCTAGACATGTCACAGGATAGTACTATTTTAACCATGAAAGCCCGCTAGACATGTCACAGGATAGTACTATTTTAACCATGAAAGCCCGCTAGACATGTCACAGGATAGTACTATTTTAACCATGAAAGCCCGCTAAGGACATGTCACTGGGATATACTATTTTAACATGAAAGCCCACTAGCATGTCCACGGATAGTACTATTTTAACCATGAAAGCCCAATATTAAATGTCACAGGATAGTACTATTTTAACTAACCAGAAACCCAACTAATCATGTCACAGGATGTACTATTTTAACATGAAAGCCCACCCTACAAGTCACAGGATGTATATTTTTACATGAAAGCCCACTATCATGTACAGGATAGTACTATTTTAACCATGAAAGCAATATAACCATGAAAGCCCGCCTATACAATGTCACAGATTAGTACAATTTTAACCATGAAAGCCCGCTAGACATGTCACAGATAGTACTATTTTAACCATGAAAGCCCAGCTAGACATGTCCACAGGATAAGTACTCATTTTAACCATGAAAGCCCGCTATACATGTACAGGGATAGTAAACTATTTTAAAACCATGAAAGCCGCTATTACATGTCACAGGATAGTCTATTTTAACCATGATAAAGCCCCGCTATAAATGTGTCACAGGATTGTTGATATATTTTAACCATGAAGCCGCTATACATGTTACAGGATAGTACTATTTTTAACCATGAAAGCCCACTATACCCATGTCACAGGATGTATATATTTTAACCATGAAAGCCCTCTATTACATGTCTCAGGATAGTACCTATTTTAACCATGAAAAGCCCGCTAGACATGGTCAACAGGATTAGTTACTAATTTTAATCCATGAAAGCCCACGCTATTAAATGTCACAGGTTTTAGTAACTTTTTTAACCAGGTAAGCCCGCTATACTTGTCTAAGGATAAGACTTTCTTTTTTAACCCATGATAAAGCCCAGCTATTCATCCTTCACAGGATAGTACTTATTTTAACCATGAAAGCCCAGCCTTTACATGTCCACTGGGATTGTATTTTTTAACCAGAAAGCAGGCTTTACATGTCACAGGTTAGCTACTATTTTAACCATGACAAAGCCCCGATTTACATGTCACAGGATAGGTACAATTTTTAAAAACCATGAAAGCACGCCCCCTAACACCTTGTCAACAGGGATAAGTACTTTTTTAACCTGAAAGCACGATATTTTAACCAAGTCACAGGATAAAGTATCTTTTAACCCATGAAAGACCCTATACATGTCACAGGATAGTTATATGAAACATTGAAAGGTTTGGTTATGTGGTTTTGAAGAACCATGAAAGCCCCCCACCCCCCAACCACCCACTATACATGTCCACAGGATAGTATATTTTAACCATGAAAGCCCACTAGACATGTCACAGGATAGTACTATATTTTAACCATGAAAGCCCTTTTACTAGACAATGTCACAGGATAGTACTATTTTAACCATGAAAGCCCACTATACATGTCACAGGATAGTACTATTTTAACCATGAAAGCCCACTATACATGTCACAGGATAGTACTATTTTAACCATGAAAGCCCACTATACATGTCACAGGATAGTACTAGTTTAACCATGAAAGCCCACTAGACATGTCACAGGATAGTACTATTTTAACCATGAAAGCCCACTATACATGTCACAGGATAGTACTATTTTAACCATGAAAGCCCACTATACATGTCACAGGATAGTACTATTTTAACCCTCTCATCACAACAGACCTCTTCTGCGGTGTTTACAGACAGTGTAGATCCAGATGAGCCAGATCGTAACGAGCCGTCTCATCTGGCTCTGCACAAACTTAATTTACTGAAATTAACTCTTTGCATGCTGGGAAACTTGTGGGCTACACTCCCGCCTGCGATTCTCTTACCAAGAATTGCAATCCAGCGGTCCTTGAATTGCAATTCATCCCCTCTGAAATTGCAGTCTAATTGCGGTCCAATTGCGGTCCCGTTTTTGCGGTCATTCTTTCGCGATACCGTTTGTGCGGTCATCCTTTCGCAGTCCAGTTTGTGCGGTCATTCTTTCGCTATTTGCGGTAAAAACTTAGCGTTATGCGTATATATACACCTAATTCTACTATTTATGTATATTTTATTGGATTTTAAATGGCTAAATACAGATAGGAAAATATATGTTTTCGTCAGAAAAAATCAACAATTTTGATTGTATTGCCGCATTGGTCAAGCAGAGCGGTCCGCTGGTTTGACCGCAGAGCGCAGCGTAAAGCGGTCGTTCTTTCGCAGTTTAAAGAAAAAAAGGAGCGTAAACTGCAATTAAAAGCGGAGCGCAGCACTAACTGCGCTATAAGTATTGCAATTCCGCAACCAACTCTTTGAAACGCAGTCACATGATTGCAGTCCGATTGCGGTCCAATTGCAATTAATGGGAACTCGAATTGCAATCCTGCGTTCCAGGAATTGCAATTCACCTGGTAAGAGAACCGCAGGCCACTCTGTATAAATAGTTCAAAACTAGCGGACAAAAATTCATCATATTTTCTTGTATTTCTCACCGTAAATATCATGAATATGTCTTGGAATTTCATTAGAATTGAGTCCTGAGGACTCAATTCTAATGAAATTTCAAGACATATTTACAGAGAGAAATAAAACATATACTCCTAATTCGTTTGGCGGATATTTTCGCAGCTAGCATGCAACTGTTAAAAGGAAATTTACTGTTCATCCAATATGGTGATAGATGAATACATGCACGGATGAGATGAATGGCCGACATGACTCCAGTATACCCCCACAATTCAATGCAGGGCTATAAATAGACAGAGACGTGATTGGTTAGAAAAGAGTGACATCACTGCCCACTACACTATACCTCCTGCGCTAAACGTGCCAAAATTTGTCAATTTATTTATAAAAAAATACTTGAATATTGAACTTGAATTCAACCAACCTGATTGTCTAAGCCTGAGCTGCGATGCAGCTCAGGCTCAGCCAACCAAACTGCTTGATTATGAGCCGAGATTGCAAATAGATGTTCGGAAATGTTGATATCTGGGTAGGTTTAACTCAGGCGGTTGTGTACATAAGGTGAGATAGGGTAAGCTGATTGATTAACCCATTTTATGCTGAGGATACGCCATTTTGTGTGTGGAAAATCCTAAATATTTCCTTTCTATGTGCTTAGAAGTATATGTCGTGACCACCATTTGAACCGTCTCATCGAGTGAGTGGTCACAACATATACTTTCATTGAGAAATAACAAAAATAAAATATTGAAAAAAGAATCAAATCCGTAAAGGCGTATTCCGCAAGTAATGGGTTAACATATCAATGTATTGATGGAGTGCATCATCATTGAAGTGGGGGCTAAGTCCATAAAAGACGTAGCCCCCTTCTTCCACTGGCCCCCTTCAATCGGGTTACTAAGTAAGTAAGCTCAGAATATTTATATGCCATAAGAAGACGAGATATTTGCGACATTTGCAACCAGTTTATCCCCAGATTGATCAGGGTATACACCGTTCAATATTCCGATACACATTTATCAGGTTTATTCTAATAGTAGCCCCCTCCTATATTTTCGGTCAAATTATTTTACATTCACATAGTAAAATTGTCTCAAAATTTGAATGTCTATTTTTATGCACTTATAATGCCAAAACTAATTCAGAAAACAACATAGCCCCGGGAGCATTTATTAGACAGGCCCATAGCCAGGGGGGGTCGGAGCGGTCGGACGACCCCCCCCCCCCCGCCCCACCTCGAGGTCCACTTTTTTAGCCTCGAGTTCCACTTTTTAAGCCTCGAGGTCCACTTTTTTTAGCCTCGAGGTCCACTTTTTTAGCCTAGAGGTCCACTTTTTTAGACCCCCCTAGATACCTCAGGCCCCATGGGCCTTCAAAACGACCCCCCTTCAAACAGGTCTGGCTACGGGCCTGTTAGAACATACAGGTAATACAATATTACGGTACTGCAATCAGTATGCACATTCTGATCAGGGGCTGGACTTGTTGCAAACGTTGTGAGGTACTTTTTCTTCACTAGTGGAGATCTACACTGCAGGGCTCCAGATAAAGAATTAGTAATTGAGTATTGTCACTCCATCATTTCTGAAGCAATTGGGTATTTCAAAATTTTAATTGGGTACAGTAAAATCAAACTACTATTAACACATCAGCAGACCGCAATCATTGAATAGTTTGCTTCTAAATTAAAACATGTCTTGGCATTTCATTGGAATTGTCTCCATGGAGACAATTCTAATGAAATACCAAGAGGTGTTTTCATGGAAAAATAAGAAATATATGCTATATTTGTGGTCTGTTTATTGTTTTCTGTAGCATGACAATTCTGTAGTTTTCCAAGGAGACAATTCTAATGAAATGCCAAGATGTGTCTTCATTTCGAAACAATCTATTCAATTATTCAAGTCTGTTGATGTGTAAACAGTAGTGTGATTTTATTTTACCCAATTGCTTCAGAAATGATGGGAGTGACAATAATCAATTACTAATTCCTTATCTGGAGCCCTGATAAAAATCTACTATACAGATGTCTGAATAGTGAGGGTTATCATAGTACACATTGCAGGTGAACTAGGTACAATAAAGGAGCAGTGTGTGACCTCTCAATTTGACCTTTCAGTTGCATAATTATTTGATTGGTTCTAATGTAAAAATCATACTTAGATGAGAAGCATTACCATTAAGTCATAAAATATAAAGATGTTTTTTTTTATTTAACCCTTAGGCCAGTTTTTTTTTATTTGTTGGTTTACGGATTTTTTTTCCGCGAGATCGGGTCGGTCGGTCGGAAAAAAATAAAAATAAAAAAAAGTTTTTTCAATTTTTTTATTCTTTTTGGCACAGGGTTGGGTCGGTCGGGGAAATAAAAAAAAAATAATAAAAAAAAAAGTCTGTCGCGCGGATGCCACCGGCGGCATATTGAAGAAACTGACAAACGGGTGAACCAAAAGTGTTAAATCAAAGGGTGAAGGTCATATGTAGTATGGCAAGGCAGGTGTAGCATACATGCAAATGAATGAAGTATGGAAATATTGAAGCAGTTAAGCAACTTATGTAGATGCTATGGCCAGTTTGAGAAACTGTGACAAACTGGTTAACCGAAATTGCTAAGTCCTTTCAGCAGCCCTGTGAAGGTCAAAAGGTCAAGGTAATATAAAGTATGACAAGGCAGGTATAGCACACATACCAATGATTGATGTGTTGAAATATTGAAGAACTTGAGCAACTTATGTAGAAGATATGGCCGGTTTTGAGAAACTGTTACGAAGTGGTTAACCGAACGTGTGACGGACAGACGGACGGTCCGAACACCATAAAAATCACCTTTTTAAGGCACATGGTTGGGTCGGTTCACCTTTTTAAGGCTCATGGTTGGGTCGGTTTGTGGTCGGTAAAAAACAAAAAGGCCAGTGATTGTGATAGAGTGAAACTTGTGTTAACCGGCATCGTCTCGGACCAAGAGTTTGTCGGTTAACGTAGGGAGTCAAGTTCAGCAAGTTTCTTTATATTCTACATAGCAACTCAGTTTCATATTCACATACTGTTGAATGTTGATCACTGTGAATGGGTTGCGTAATGCGTACATATTAATACCGTATCTGGTATAATTAAATACAAGACAACGAAGCGGCGATATAGTTGAAACGAATATCAGTGGGGGTGGCACGAGTGTGGATTTGTGGCAGGGCGGTAGAGGACCCTAGGAAGAACGCATACATAAATATGAAGCACATCGGAGCAAGAAAACAGAAAATATAGGCCATTTACCTGAGCGTTAAGGTTTTGAATTTTTGCATTCAATCTGAAACTGAGATATATCAAATCATATTGGAGATATATCAAATCATATCGAATCGTCCATTCGCAGGTTGTTGTTGTTGTCGCTGCTGCTAAGATCTGGTTTCCGCCACTTACTTTTCTCGGCACAGCAAAAAAAATTTTTTTTTTTTTTTGATCGGAGGTAAAAAAATCTAAAAAAAAATCGGAAATTAAAATTTTTATTTTTTTCCACATTGTCAAAAAATCGGGTCGGCGGATCTGTAAACCAACTAATAAAAAAAAAACTGGCCTTAGAATGCTGGAAACGAAAATTGTCGTCAGCTGGTGTTTCTTATTTTGTCTTTTTCCCCCCAAGAAAAACAATGTTTGGCAGCATATTAGAATCATTTCCATTGGAAATGATTCTAAACTGCTGTCAAATAATGTTTTGATAAAAAAAATCGAAACTAATAAATAAACAGCGGACAAATTTTAATTCAGTAAGGGTGGTTAGTGGTGTTGAATGTCTTGTCAACGGCTAAGGTATTTATTTTTAAGCCGATTAGTAATTTTAGCCGCTACACCAGGGATTCCGCTGGGGAAAATAAAAAAATCGTCACTTCAAAAAAAATCAACAATTGGCGCTAAAAAATTTCACTTTTTTTCGAAAATTGTAATTTTTTATCGCCAGCCAATTGTTTATTGCGGAATCCCTGCTACACTAATTGCTTCAACACCCCCCTAAATTAACCCTTTCAACCCTAAGGAACTGGAATGGACTGTGATATGTTAATGTTCCGACCAATCCAATGGTCACAAAATGATTTTCAGATTCGTCCATTTATGAAAAGGGGGTATTTGTTAAAATTTGTATTTGTTGAAAATTACTTTCAAACAGTGCAGATCCTGATGAGACGGCTCATCTGGATCTGCACTGTTTGCATAAACCGATATAGCGGCCTTTCGGGTTCAAAGGGTTAACATTGTAAATATTCTATAAAACAAAGGTCAAGTAAACAGGTTCACACACTTCTACGGAGCCCCGCAGGTGATCTAGAATTTTTTTTTTTATTAATTAGTTCCCACAAAATAACAATTTGATGGTCTAGTAACATAAGGTCGTAAGTACTATGCTTTAGCATAGCAGTTACGACCTTATGTTACTAGACCATCAAATTAGTTCTCTTAATTTAACAATTCGTTACCACGAATTAACAATTTGTTCCCTCAATTTAACAATTTGTGCCAACGAAATAACAATTCGTTCCCACAAATTAAATAATTTGTTCCCTCAATTTAACAATTTGTTCCAACGAAATAACAATTCGTTCCCACAAATTAACAATTTATTCCCTCAATTTAACAATTTGTTCCAACGAAATACTAATTTGTTCCCACGGGAACAAATTGTTAATTCGTGGGAACAAATTGTTATATCGTGGAAACGAATTGTTAATTCGAGGGAATGAATTGTTAAATTGAGGTAACAAATTGAGGGAACAAATTGTTATATCGTGGGAACGAATTGCTAATTCGAGGGAACAAATTGTTAAATTGAGGGAACAAATTGTTATTTCGTGGGAACGAATTAATAAAAAATATCCATGTCCCTGCGGGGCTCCGTACACTTTCGCTATACTACAAGAGGTTTACCTGGGTGTGGCAAGACATGAGAAAACCTTTGATAGCGCAATGATATGCGTATGCGTCCATAATTTCTTTTGATCACCCATTATATATATGTATACCAATTTGAATATACTTGAAAATGAGCTATCTTCATTGTGAGACTATGATAATTCCAGCTAGTAGTTCAGACCAAATTTCACGAAATAAAAAGAAGGCTCATTCTTAAATTTTGATAAAATTTATTATCGAAAAAAGTACTGTATTTACATTGTTTATATGGTCGTAAAATTTGGGCAGGTTTCATGAAACAGACAGTAAGTCCCCTTCTTCCCGTTCATTTGTTTTCTCATGTGCTGCCTGAATGTTACCACAGCAAGAAAGGTTACCACAGCAAAGACGGTTACTATGGAAACTATACATATAACTCACTTTTCCTTAAATACAATATTTCGGATTGGTTCCCGATACGCGTGTCAAAATTGGCCATAAGTGGAGCGATAAATTGGGTCGCAGTCAACCACGAGTGTAAATATGGACTCATATATATAAAACCTAAAATTGGGAAGAAAACAGAGCATTTTAATTAATACATTTACAATCACGGGTAAAATGTGTACTCACCACTTTTTTTATAGAGGACAGTAGACTGGCTACCACCGGATTTTGACTCAAAGTTTGCCATCAGAGGCGCAATATACTGCGTAGCAGTCAAAAACTTGTGAATAAATGGGCTGACATACAGGAAACCTATAAATACAAAGGATTATATGGGAATAAATTGAGGCACGCCATGCGATTTTGTACCTTCGGACATCTGCGTAATTTCATTGAACGCGTTTATATAATTTACAATATTTTTCATAAATAAAGTCAAAAGTTGACAAAATTTTCAGAGTACATGCGGAATTATATTCCGCATGTGCTCTGAATTTTTTGTCAACTTTTGACGCCATTTACGGGAAGTATTGTAAATTTTGTAAACGTATTTCATGAAATTACGCAGATGTACAAAATTACACGGCGTGCCTCGATTATACATTTGTATTTTGATAATTTTGAAATAAACATTTAAATGTCTACACAATACTGCCTGAAGATATGTAGCCGATTTCATCAAAATTGCAAAGTATACTTTACTAGCAAAGTCTACTTTGAGGGAGAAATCATTTATTTTTCCTGAAATGCATTATTTCATATAAAACTAACAACTGCATATATTATACTGAATTTATTACATTATCACAGCCAAATTGGCTGTGATAATGTAATAAATTCAGTATAATACAAATTAATAAATTTAATGAACATTTCTCCCTCAAAGTAGACTTTGCTAGTAAAGTATACTTTGCAATTTTGATGAAATCGGCTACAGATGGCAAAATGAATTTTAGATAAAAAACTGAAGTAAGGTTAGCGTAAAGAATACGAGGCAAAGATAAATCTCAAATTAAATTACCATACATTGTATTTAAAAGCACTGGGCCTCAGATATACATGGTCATTTTAATTGTAGATTTTTAAACGGGTAAAAACAATTTGTTTTTCATATTATAAACATTTTTGCCAAAGGATGGTTACTATAATGGATTTTTTTTTTTTTTTTTATAAATGTGGTACAGTTTGTTTGTTTGTGTATTGATGTTATCAACATCTAAGATCATGTAAGGGCTGGGATAAATGGATTTGATCCTGTATTCAGGGCCAGGTCCATACCACACCAGTCACTTGGCCCTTTTCCCTAAGAGAGATACTACGAATAATCGTAATACTCACATAAGGGGTATAACCAGATTCAACTGTCACATACAAAATGCCAAAGACGTATGTGAGGACCAAACCAGTAGCCTATTTCATCAACATTGCAAAGTATACTTTAGTAGCAAAGTATACTTTGAGGGAGAAATTTTCAATTTTATGATAGATTTATTATTTTTTTATTATACTGAATTTATTACATTATCACAGCCATTTAATGGCTGTGATAATGTAATAAATTCAGTATAATAATTCTGCATACTTTTAATCATGAAATATATGCATTTGTTAGTTCTATATGAAATAATGCATTTCAGGAAAAATAAATGATTACTCCCTCAAAGTATACTTTGCTAGTAAAGTATACTTTGCAATGTTGATGAAATAGGCTACTGGTCTCCAGTCGGAATTCCGTTAAGGATGAACCCCGATCGTTAAATTACCCATCGCATGCTCCCACCTGCCACCCACAAAATGTGGTACAGATGATCATTTGAATATTTCCTCAGGGCTCCAGATAAGCTGCGTATTTGCTTAAATACCCAATTAAAATTGCCAAAAACCCAATTGAAATCAGAAGTAGCGAAAAGTTCACTACTGAATTTGAAAATCAATGAGTATTTTCACATTGCTGTGCGTATTTTGTACTCCCACTTTTAATAATCAATGCGTATTCTGCTAAAATAATTGCGTAAACTACGCCAATACGCACCTTATCTGGAGCTGTTGTTTTGGGAAAATTCATCATTTACTAGAACTGTGGACACAATAACCCCCGCTGGCAGCCCAAGAAAACAATTGCACATTACACAATGAAGATGTCTATGGTGATTTAACATGGGTTAACGTTCTAATTTCAGAAATAGTGGACCGATTTTCAAAATTAAACTTTTGTATTCTTAGTAAAGATCATTATTCATTTCCAAGCTATCGAGCCAGGTTTCGGAGTAAATTTATTTTTTTTTTGCTCCTTCCCAAGTTCTTACATTCCTTTTCCCCCATGTTAAATTCGCATAGACAAATCAATTTTTTTGTAATAAAATCAATATTTTATAATAATAATAATTTCACCAAATTTCACGAAATAAAAAGAAGGCACATTCTTAAATTTTGATAAAATTTAATATTATCGAAAAAAAATTGTTTACATGGCAATAACAATTTGGGCAGGTTTCGTGAAACAGACAGTAGGTTCAGAAATATGATACAAATCTTTAAAAAAAAATAATCCTATTTTGTTTCATCACTTTCTCGGCATACCATATTCATTCTAATAGTAGCCCCCTCCTATATCTGCATTCTAAATATGTTATTTTCACATACAAAAGCCATTTAACCCATTAAAGACGGGATACACTTATAGTAGTATGAAACTTTTTAGGGGGGAAAATCCTATTTTCTTCATTTCATCTCAAAAGTATATGTCGTTACCACTCATCTGAACCGTCTCGATGAGACGGTTCAAATGAGTGGTAACAACATATACCTTTATGGAGAAATAAACAAAAGAATGAGAAAATGGCTTAGCCGCCGGGGGGCGTTTATGAGAATAAATACGGTATATCAATGTGAGAGTGAGTGCCTTTAAAGGTACATACCCACTCAGTAGGCACAAAATGTTCTTTATATCGGAGACATCATCAGAGACATTTCCTGGCAAAATAAACATTCATTCACCATTTCCCCAAGTAATGATTGGTATTATTATACATTTTATATCAGAGGTAAATATCCACACTGATATCAGGGGCGATAACCGTGTTTCCTTAAAATGTTAACGGACATTACTAATTATTCTCTTATTTATATTTTGATGTGCAATGATCATACTTCATAATCTGTCGAAAATACTATTTTTTCAGGAGAGGCATTTAATTTGTATAAATAATTAAAAAATATCTTGCCTCATTTGCATATGAAAAAGGCCTGATACCACCGCGCGTCACTATCAGTAAAATAAATATTACTGAATGATTATATCTGTATAGCGGGCACTCGTAATTTTTAGAACTGGTGGAATAGTGACACAAGTATACACTTATTTAATTCCTATAAAGAACATTTTGTGCCCCTTAAGTGGGCATGTACCTTTAACTCTTTGCATGCTGGGAAACTTGTAGGCTATAAATAGTTCAAAACTAGCGGACAAAAATTCATCATATTTTCTTTTATTTCTCCTTGTAAATAATTCATGAATATGTCTTGGAATTTCATTAGAATTGAGTCCTGAGGACTCAATTCTAATGAAATTCCAAGACATATTTACAGAGAGAAATAAAAGAGCATGCAAAGAGTTAATGTTAAATAACTGTATTTAATGCGATGACTTACCTCCTGTGGCGATAGTAACATTTGTAATGAGGTGTCCATAAAACATAAAGTCAAAAGACACCGTCTGAAATATAAATTATGTGTTCAGTAGCCGATTTCATCAAACTTGCAAAGTATACTTATCTAGCAAAGTATACTTTGAGGGAGCAATCATTTATTTTTTCTAAAATGCATTATTTCATATAGAACTAACAACTGCATATATTTGATGATTAAAAGTATGCAGAATTATTATACTGAATTTATTACAATATCACAGCCAAATGGCTGTGATAATGTAATAAATCCAGTATAATAAAAATTAATAAATTTGTCCTAAAATTTAAAATTTCTCCCTCAAAGTATACTTTGCTAGGAAAGTATACTTTGCAATGTTGGTGAAATGGGCTACTGAGCTCCAGATAAGCTTTGTGTCTAAAGTGTACTATACCCCCTGATTTCAAAATCATTGCGTATTTTACTTTTACAAATGAATTATTGATTTTCTTCATTAATAAATAGGGAACAAATGATAAAAAATATAACAAATTTAAACATTCACTTATTTGAGCTGCAAAAAGCAAAGTTTGCTTTTTGCAGCTGAACTAATTGAATTTACAACTTTATGACAGTATTTTCACTACTCAATTTGAAAACCAATGTGTATTTTCACATTGCTGTGCGTATTTTGTACTCCCACTTTTAATAATCAATGCGTATTCAGCTAAAATAATTGCGTAAAATACGCCAACACGCACCTTATCTGGAGCTCTGTGTGTTTTATCACATAGGTAGATAACGTGTGTCAGGTCTTTTCAAATTCAAGATGGCCACCATCTCGGGTATATTTTACGGAATGAAAGCAAACACATTGGGACAGATTCAATGGAATGAACTGCTATGCATATCTTAATCAGTATTACGGTACTACTTTCAATGAGTCGTATTAATACAATATGGTCTTATTGATGTGTGACTCTATGATGTGTTCATGATTTATTCAGTTACAATCACTAGTTCTGTAGCCGATTTCAACAAAATTGCAAAGTATACTTATCTAGCAAAGTATACTTTGAGGGAGTACTCATTTATTTTCCCGAAATGCATTATTTCATATAGATCTAACAAATGCATATATTTGATGATTAAAAGTATGCAGAATTATTGTACAGAATTTATTACATTATCACAGCAATTATGGCTGTGATAATGTAATAAATTCAGTATAATATAAATTAATCAATTTATCCTTAAATGGAAAATTTCTCCCTCAAAGTATACTTTGCAAGGTTGGTGAAATCGGCTACAGGGCTCCAGATATGTTTTGTATTGAAAGAGTATTTACATGTACACCCCCAGATTTCAAATACAATGCATATTTTAATTGTACAAATGTTTTACTGATTTTCTTCCTTATTAAATGATAAAAATATATAAAACACATTTAAAAAATCACTTATTTGAGCTGCAAAGCAAATTTGCTTTTTACAGGACAACTCGGTAAATGTTTAACTTTAAAACAGTATTTTCACTACTCAATTTGAAAACCAATGCGTATTTTCACATTGCTGTGAGTATTGTGTACTCCCAGTCCCACTTTTGATAATCAATATAGGAATGAATGGCCTTTTTGTGGAATTTATCGGGGTATAAACTTGGAAAAGTCGCGGGAATACTGGACGAAGGCCGGAAGGCCTCGTCCAGTATTCCCGCGACTTTTCCAAGTTTATATCCCCGATAAATTCAACAAAAAGGCCATTCATTCCTTATAATTCCAGCATTTGAAATAAATTCATCAAGAAAATGTGTTTATTTTCCGTTTTCTTAATAATTATTTTAACTGCGCCTGACGGTTACGGAAAGTAGTTTGGCATGGAGTTTACTGGGAAATAAATTCTGGACAGAGACTTGCTACGGACCAATCAAATGTTAGGGAATTGTGTAAATATTTTTGTGCTGGAATTATTGAGTATTCAGCTAAAATATGTGTGTAAAATACGCCAATACGCACCTTATCTGGAGCTCTGAATTAGTGTCTAAGTTTTTGTTCCAAGTTTACACAGGCGTTCTGGCTTGACCAGGGATTCCACTGGCGATCGCCACTTTCGTAATTGGCGATAAAAATAAACAATTGGCGATAAAAAATTACAATTTATTTTGAAGTGGCGATTTTTTTTTTCCCCAGTGGAATCCCTGCTTGGACCCACGTTTGCGGTGTGTTTGCCAGATTTCGGTGTGTTTTACTTATATTCACTGAGTATGCTCAGTGATACAAAACACATATCACGTGCAGAGATTCAGGAAAACCTGCTTTGCGTGTTTGTTTTCAATGCGCACGATTTTTAGAGGAAATGCTATGCCATGAAACAACGGTATTTTCATCGAATCAGAAAACCATAAAAAGTAAAATGGTTTTAACTTGGTAAAAATGGGGTAAACAGTTTTCAGACGTTTGCAAACGGGAATAAAGGAAAGGAAATGAACGTTTGGACCATGTTTAGCCGACATTTGGACCGCGTTTGTTACTGGTTTCCAATGGCAACGGGAACACAAGCACAAATGTTTTGACGTGCCTGTGCAATAGTTGCACTGGCCCGGTCAATAGTTCCACGTGCCTGGTCAATAGTTCCGCGTGCGTGTGTCAATAATTCCGCTTGCCGGGGCAATAGTTACGCGTGCACAGGCAATATTATTACCCAACTCCCCGACTGATAATCCATAGTTTTGACTAATTCCCTGGGTTTTGACGTGCCTGAGCAATAGTTCCGTGTGCCTGTTTAATAATTCTGCATACCTGGCCAAATTCCAAGTCAAAATTTGTTTTTACCCGAGCGTTAAAGTTTTTGAAGCACCAAGTATGTGACCTTGACCCTGGGCTTGGCGGGGGCAGGACGAACGTGGATTTGGCACAGGGAAGTAGAGGACCATTAGAGCAATGTGTATATGAAGTAAGAAGCTGATCTGTGAAAAGGAACAGAAATTATAAGATATTTACCCGAGTGTGAAAGTTTTTGAAGCACCAAGTTTGTGACCTTGACCCTGGGCTTGGTGGGGGCAGGACAAACGTGGATTTGGCACAGGGCGGTAGAGGACCATTAGAGCAATGCGTATATGAAGTATGAAGCTGATCCGTGAAAGGGAACAGAAATTATAAGATATTTATCCGAGCGTTAAAGTTTTTGAAGCACCAAGTATGTGACCTTGACACTGGGCTTGGCGGGGGCAGGACGAACATGGATTTGGCACAGGGCAGTATAGGACCATTAGAGCAATGTGTATATGAAATATGAAGCAGATCGGTCGAAGGATGAAGAAATTATGAGACATTTACCCGAGCGTTAAAGTTTTGTGACGGACGGGATGGACGGGACGGGACGGACAAGGGTAACACTAAATACCCCCTCCACTATCGTGGTGGGGCATAAAAATAAGAAAATGTGGCCTGTTGGCAGATTGGAGAAAGTGTGGCAAAGTTAATTTATGTTCATTGTGTCACATACACGTTACAGGTTGAGTAATAAAAGATTTATTTTATGGTCATTCTACAAACAGTCAAAACGTATTGCTCCCTCGGTGCTGTGGACGACCCGATGCACTATTCAGGGATTCAGCTGGGGGAAAAAAAAATCGCCACTTCAAAAAAAAATTAAAAAATCGCCACTTCAAAAAAGAAGTGGCGATTTTTTTTCGAAAATTGTAATTTTTTATCGCCAATTGTTTATTTTTATCGCCTATTGCGAAAGTGGCGATCGCCAGCGGAATCCCTGACTATTGCCTTTGGCCTCGGGCAATAGTGCCTCGGGTCGTCCAGAGCACCTCAGGACTGTTCGCCGAATGAGCATGAAATAACTGTATACTGTAATACACTTACCACAGCGGTTCTGTGGCTATTGGAAAGTGTTGTGTGCCCTTCAACGTCATACAGATCATGCCAGTACGAATCAACAATTCCGTTTATCGTATGCGACGTGTAGTAAATGTGATCATCCTGAAAAAAACAAAAACATGGCAGGACGTTAACAAATTATAATCTAAATTCTCCTGAAAGAGATATACAGTAAAGACTCTAATAGACGCCCATGCTCTAATAGACGCCCACCCCCCACTTTTTATGCTGAAAATGACATATTTTTTGGCTGATTTTCCCAAAATTTGTGCCTCTAATAAATGCCCAGTACTAACTTGAAACAAAATCGGAGACAATTGTCCAACTAGATTTCTTTACTTTCCAGTATTTCCTTGAAAATCAAAAAAAAAAAAAACATACCGTAAAGAGTCTAATAGACGCCCATGCTCTAATAGACGCCCACCCCCAAGTTTTGACGTTGAAAATTACCCAGTGCACACTTGAAACAAAATCGGAGCTAAATGTCCAAAAAAACTTCTTTTCTTTCCAGTATTTCAAAGGCAACTTCCTTGAAAATTGGGGGAAAAAACATAATTTCTACTTTCACTTTCAAACGCTGAAGCGAATTTCCGGTGTCACAGTAAATTCCTCATCGGCAGTAGCTCTTTGCACGGACGCTGGATATCAGAATTTAAACAGAATTCACAACGTGGGCGTAAATCTGATTTCCATTCAAGACGCTGTCTTGAATGGAAATCAGATTTACGCTTACGGTGTGAATTCTGTTTGAATTCTGTTCAAACTGTGTAAATTCTGATATCCAGCGTCCGTGCATTACCAGTATTTTAACATTTTTACCGACTGTACCATAATGACCAAAAGTCGGCCGAAACGTCTTGGTCAAAAATGTCCATAAACTGACAGACAGTACAATCAAGTATGGCAGAGACTGAGACGTTGAGAGTAACGTCCCTACGTTATGTTTTTGTTTTGCTTTGTTCAGAGAGTAGAAAATTGTATATTTCTATAATTTTCCCTTCGCTTAATAACATTTGCCTCTATTAAAACGCCCACCCAGTACTTCGGAGCCAGTGGTGATTCTAATATAGATGCCCGGGCGTCTATTAGGATCTTTACGGTAAATATGTCAATTAATTATTTCTAAAAGCAGACAGACATATGATAAGTAGGGATGGTAGTTGTATTAATGTGGAGGATGTATCGTTACTCAAGTAAGGCATGCGTGTGCAATATGAAGATATTAGCTGAAGGCAAAGAGAAATTATAGGTGATTTGAGAAACTCTAAAACAAAAACTTAAAAAAAAACACAAAAAAACAGACAGACGTACGATCAGTGGCGAGGGTAATTGTATTAATGTGGAAATATTATCTTTACTAAGTAATGCATGTGTGAAATAATGGCGAACAGTGTAGATCCTGATCAGACTGTGCGGAGGCACAGGCTGATCTGGATCTACACTGGTCGCCATGAAGATATTACATGTAGCTGAAGGCAAACAGAAAGTATATAGGTGATTTGAGAAACAAAAACTTTCAAAAAATAAACGTGATGACAGTCGGACAAATGGACAGACACAGACACAGGGCAAAACCTATAGTGCACTGCCGATTCTCAGCGGGGCCCAAATTATGGTATGCGTACTGCCCTCCCCTCCTATTTTTTATGAGAGCGATACTTCCCCAGAAACAAAATTAAATCACGACACTGCCTGTAATATGTTGCTGCGACTGGAGAAATGGGGCTTATGGGTTTTGCGACCAGTGTAGATCCAGATCAGACTGTGCATCCGCACAGTCTGATCAGGATCTGCACCGTTCGCCATTCCATTAATGAAACACCTGTCTTGGGATTAGAGCCAAAGTCTGAAATCACCTGAAAAAATAAAATGAAAAAAAAACCCTACCCCCTTGCAAATGTATAATACCGCAGGGCTCCAGCTAAGGAATTAGTAATTGAGTATTGTCACTCCATCATTTCTGAAGCAATTGGGTATTTCATCATTGTAATTGTAGCATTTGTTTACACATCAGCAGATGCAATTATTGAATAGTCTGCTTCTAAATGAAAACATGTCTTGGTATTTCATTAGAATTGTCTCCTTGGAGACAATTCTATTGAAATACCAAGATGTGTTTTCATGGAAAAATAAGAAAAAATATGCTATATTTGTGGTCTGTTTATTGTTGTCTGCAGCATGATAAAAATACCACAACATTTTTCATTGCTTTTTGATACTCACTACTTCTGATTTCAATTGGGTTTTTGGCAATTTTAATTGGGTATTTAGCAAATACGCACCTTATCTGGAGCTCTGATACTGTAAAGATTCTAATAGACGCCCATGCTCAAATAGACACCCACCCTCCACAGTAGATCAGACAAAATGTGCAACATGTTGAACTTTCACATCACGAGAAATAAGTCTGAAATCAGACTAAAAGTTTGTTTGTTTGTTTATTGATGTTTAACGTCCTTATCAACAGCTAAGGTCATGTAAGGCCGGGCAAACGGGTTTGATTCCGTTTTAACCTGCTGCATTGGGGCGAAAATCCCAAGATCCGAACGGAATATTTAAATTGAGAATATTTAAATTAGAATAACCTGACCTGGTGCCAGGTCCATACCACACCAAGTCACTTGGCCCCTTCCCCTAAAACAGGATTACGAATAATCGTAATACTCACATAAGGCGTTTAACCAGATTCAACTGTCACATACAAAATGCCAAAGACGTATGTGAGCTAGCGCCAAAACAGGTCTCCAGTCGGCATTCCGGCAAGGATGAACCCCGATCGTTAAATTACCCATCACATGCTCCCACTTGAAACATTTTGAAGTTTCAAATGATGAAAAAAAAAGAAAAAAGTCTTGACATCAGAATAAAAGAGGAAAATGATCATGCCGTAACGTTACGAGCAATATAGACCGCTATCAGGTTACACAAGTTTCTATTAATTCACTCAGGAACTGCACTGGTCACAAATCATAAGCCCCATTCCTCCTGTAGCCTATTTCACCAACATTGTAAAAGTACAACGTATACTTATCTAGCAAAGTATATTTTGAGGAAGAAATTTTCAATTTTAGGATAAATATATTAATTTTTATTATACTGAATTTATTACATTATCACAGCCATTTTGGCTGTGATAATGTAATAAATTCAGTATAATAATTCTGCATACTTTTAATCATCAAATATATGCAGTGGTTAGTTCTATATGAAATAATGCATTTCAGGAAAAATAAATGATTACTCCCTCAAAGTATACTTTGCTAGAAAAGTATACTTTGCAATGTTCGTGAAATCCGCTACAGATAAGCTTCGTGTCTAAAGCGTAATAATATACACCCTGATTTCAAAATTATTGCGTATTTTACTTTTACAAATTAATTATTGATTTTCTTCATTACTAAATAGGTAACAAGTGATAACAAAAATATAACAAATTTAAACATTCACTTATTTGAGCTGCAAAAAAGCATGCTCAACTAAGTGAAATTTCAACTTTATCACAGTATTTTCACTACTCAATTTAAAAATCAATGCATATTTTAACATTGAAATGCGTATTTTGAACTCCCACTTTTGATGATCAATGCGTATTCAGCTAAAATAATTCCGTAAAATACGCCAATACGCACCTTATCTGGAGCTCTGTGTGTTTTATCACATAGGTAGATAACAGCCACATATATTGTTCATCATAAGGCCACTATGCCATGCTGAAGGCAATGTCTGAACGAGTCATACAGCCACGATTTCAGACAGAACATGGTATTTTACAATGACTAGGTGTTAATTTCTTGTTGGCTACAGGCATAGCTCGTTCAACATTACACAGACATCTTTAGCAGTGTTTGCAAACAGTGTAGATCCGGATGAGTCGGCTCGTAATGAGCCGTCTCATCAGGATCTACACTTTTTGCAGGTAATTTTCGTGTTAACACCCCCTTCTTATACATTTGTAAATGGATTAGGCTGAAAATCAGTTTCTGACGATTGGATTTGTTCTTAAAGGGGCAGGGCATATCAGAATTTTTTGAAAAAATACCATAAAAAAAAACATGTTTCAATCATAGACCTGTGTAAAGTACGTGGTTTAATTGAAGATATCGGAGCTCCAGTTAAGGTGCGTCATTTGACCAACTGGGGTGAATTTTTTTTATTTCTCCATCAAAAATGGCAAGTTGGGAGTCCTTTAGAATCGTCTGATTGAGATGATTCTAAAGCACTTCCAACTTGCCATTTTTGATGGAGAAATAAGAAATTTACCTCCAAATTACGCACCTTAACTGGAGCTCTGGATATATGACGATACTAGGACTGCTGGGGTGTTTCAATTTTCACCGATATCGGTAAATAAATATCAGATTTTCTATTTATGTACCTATATGGGTGAAAATAGAAACAATAGAACAGGCATCGTTAAAAAAAGCTAATCCATAATCACCGGCAGCCTTAAAAGAAAACAAAAATCAACTCAGTGACCTTGACCTTGGGCGGTCGAACGTGGGTCGTATGTGAAACAAAGCACATACATCCCTAGACACACATCCCTAGACCAAATATTATCAAAATTAGTGAAGCGGTTCATGAAAGGTGTTACTAACGTACGTACATGAACTACCACTACTGTTGCCTATTGGTGAGGGGATATTTAAACCACATCACACAGGGAAGAAAACACGTTTTTATTTTTTATAGTATTTTTTCAAAAAATTCTGATATGCCCATTTGAATTAAAATAGCACAGTCCATTCCAGTTATTTAGGGTTCAAAGGGTTAGTAAGACAGTGATTCCGTTGGGAAAAATAAAAAAAATCGCCACTTCAAAAAATTGGTAATAAAACATTACAATTTTCGAAAAAAAATCAAATAATTTGTTTTCGAAAATTGTAATTTTTTATCGCCAATTGTTTATTTTGATCGCCAATTGCGAAAGTGGCGATCGCCAGCGGAATCCCTGGTAAGAGTAGCCTTACAGAATTGCCAAACTGAAAAAGAACATATCAGATTAGCCTGAATTATAGCATAGCATATAGGTCCAATTCTACGGAGCCCCGCATGGATTTTTTTTTATTAATTTGTTCCCACGAAATACCAATTTGTTCCCTCAATTTAACAATTTGTACCCTCAAATTAACAATTCGTTCCCACAATATAACAATTTGTTCCCTCGAATTAACAATTCGTTCCCACAATATAATAATTTGTTCCCTCAAAATTAACAATTCATTCCCACGAAATGACAGTTCGTTCCCTCAATTTAACAATTCGTTCCCTTGAATTAACAATTCGTTCCTACGAATTAACAATTCGTTCCCATGGGAACGAATTGTTATTTCGTGAGAACGAATTGTTAAATTGAGGGAACGAATTGGAACAAATTGTTAATTTGAGGGAAAAATTGTTATATCGTGGGAATGAATTGTTAATTCAAGGGAACAAATTGTTGTGGGAACGAATTAATAATAAAAAAAATTATACGTTCCCTGCGGGGCTCCGTACAATTCAGACTGCACATCTACTCTACCAAGACCGGCACAGAAAAATGTTAAGTGTTACAAATTGACGGACGGATGAATGGACAGAGAACCGGATGGAGAAGCAAAAACCATAAACCATTGGCGTACTTCGTAATGGCGGAGGGGGGGGGGTGTATAAAAGTAATAAACAAGCCCAGTTTTGGTGCAAAGGTGATCGGATTAGCTTAGTAGGTAGAGCATCAGACTGCGGATCGGAAGACACCACATCATTGCTGCGAATGGTCGATTTGGCGTGTCCTTGGGCAAGACCAGTTCGTGCTAGACTAGTCCTATCGGATGGGGACTTAAATAGTCAGTCCTGACATGCAAGGTCATCGAGCCAATGCCGTCGTTAAATCAAAGCATTTACATTTTTACAGTTTTGGTTAATTACTTGGATTTTTAATCAATTTCGGCTGATTATTATAGGAATGAATGGCCTTTTTTTGGAATTTATCGGGGTATAAACTTGGATTTTTTTTTCGAAAATTGTAATTATTTAAGGCCTCGTCCAGTATTCCCGCGACTTTTCCAAGTTGATATCCCCGATAAATTCCACAAAAAGGCCATTCATTCCTTATAATTCCAGCATTTGAAATAAATTCATCAAGCAAATGTGTTTATTTTCCGTTTTCTTAAGAATTATTTTAACTTAACGGTTACGGAAAGTAGTTTGGCGTGGAGTTTACTGGGATATAAAATAATTTTGGACGGAGACTTGCAACGGACCAATCAAATGTTAGGGAATTGTGTAAATATTTTTGTGCTGGAATTATACTAACGTGAAGGATATTCATTGCCGATATATCTGGACTTGTCGTCCTCTCCAATGTAGGTGGAGTAGTCGCAGGACTATTATATGACCCTTTTACTGGAGGAGGTGTTGACGAGTTGTGGCCATTGAGATCCATCGCGGGTGGTGGTGTCGTTGTCGCGGCCTGTCGTCGATAGCGCCCGGTGTCATAATTTCGGATTTCAATCACAGTGTCTTTGTGAAGCGAAGGGTCAAACTTCCAGATGGAATAGGCGACATCTGCAAATAGTCATAACGACAGACAATTCAATGTATTTGTTGTATCATATTGACAATGAATTTGGACTTGAACTGAGAAAAATATAAGTGATTGATTGATTGGGATTTTATGTTCATCCAAACCTGCAGCCTATTTCACCAACATTGCAAAGTATACTTATCTAGCAAAGTATACTTTGAGGGAGAAATTGTCAATTTTAGGATAAATTTATTAATTTTTATTATACTGAATTTATTACATTATCACAGCCATTTTGGCTGTGATAATGTAATAAATTCAGTATAATAATTCTGCAAACTTTTAATCATCAAATATATGCAGTCGTTAAGTTCTATATGACATAATGCATTTTGGAAAAAAATCAATTACTCCCTCAAAGTATACTTTGATAGGTAAGTATACTTTGCAATGTTGGTGAAATCGGCTACAGCTAGGTCTCCGGTCGGGTTTCCAGTAAGGACGAACCCTGATCGTTAAATTACCCATCGCATGCACCCACCTGCCACCCACCTGCCACCCACCATACAGTATTAAGGTAAGTTTATATGGTACATACTGTGTTCATATTGTATACATATAGTAGTGGTATATAACAGAGCACCAGTTAAGGTGCGTAATTTGACCAACTTGGGGTGAAATTTTGTTATTTCTTCATCAGAAATAGCAAGTTGGGAGTCCTTTAGAATCGTATCAGTGAGACGATTCTAAAGCACTCCCAACTTGCCATTTTTGGTGGAGAAATAAAAAATTGACCTCTAAATTACGCACCTTAACTGGAGCTTTGATATAAGTATTAATAAGTAACGAGCAGAAAAACCGTACTGTGCGTGTTGAACTGGAAGTATTAATTACCTATATCAATGAAAAACAATTTAATTTAGTTCAAAGGAGTTGTTTTTTTCTGCTATGTACTATAATAGACTGTTATAAGCAGGGGAGATAAAATTTGATTAATGCATTTTTGCTATAATTTATGTTTTACCTATATACAGGTACAGTGAACCTATCTAAACCAGACACCCTGGGAGGCTCCAGGGTGTCTGGTTTAGAGAGGTTTCACTGTAAATCAAGCATTTGATCATTCTTAGCCATAGTTGCGCTCTTTGTGATCACGAACAGACATTATGATCACCTGAGATAAATGACCAAGGAACAAAAATAAGATTTTTTTTCGAAAATTGTAATTTTTTATCCTCAATTGTTTTTTTATTTTGAAGTGGCGATTTTTTTACTTTCCCCAGCGGAATCCCTGCAATATGTGACTCATTTGGCGTCACAGCAAAAGGGAGCATAATGTAGTTAACTAAGGTGACAACTATATACTGTCTGTTCCACGTTTTGCTGCCTACAAACTTTTGGCTATTAAAGATATTAAATCTGAAATATACTTAAATGTTGTACATTTTCATCAATAACAAAAGCCACCCTCCCCAAAAAAATTTTGATGAAATTTCATCAAATATTGATTTTATTGCAAAAACTAGATGGCCGCGGCACGCATGTCGAGCCCGCTGAGGCATTTGATAGTATACTGAACATTTTTAACCAAACACTGTAACCAATAACCATGGCAATGTAACTATATCGCGCTGTCTGCAAGCAGGTGTGACAAAAAAATAATAAAAAGTTTAAAGTTTAAACGAATAATCGTAATACTCACATAAGGGGTATAACCAGATTCAACTGTCGCATACAAAATGCCAAAGACGTACATGTACATGTATGTAGGGCCAAACCAGGTCTCCAGTCAGAATTCCGGTAAGGATGAACCCCGATCGTTAAATTACCCATCGATTGCACCCACCTTCCACCCACCCAGGCACCATGTTAAATCCCCAGACATCTTCACTATGGGGATTTAACATGGGGAAAATTTTGAGAATTTCAGAAATACAGGACCGATTTTTAAAATTTAACTTGTTTTCTTAGTTAGATCATTTCCAAGCTATCTATATAGCTAGGTTTCGGAGTGAATTTCCACAGTTTGTTTTTCGACCCTGTCAGTCAACACCCACCTCCTTTTTTCCCCACTGTAAAATAAATTCCCATTGGAAAATAGTTTTTTTTGCTGAAAAATAAATATTTGATGGAATTTCATCAAACATTTTGGGGAGGGTGATTGTACTTACATTTACATAGTTTTTCAATCAGTTAAATGGACAAAAGTTTCATCCTCAACTATTAAAGTAAATTTTCAACTTTAATTATTACAGTATTTCCACTACTCAATTTGAAAATCAATGCCTATTTTCACATTGCTGTGAGTATTTTGTACTCCCACTGTTGATAATAAATGCGTATTCTGCTAAAATAAGTGCGTAAAATACGCCAATACGCACCTTATCTGGCGCTCTGGTCTGACCTGCTCAGAGAGAGGTCACCGAGGATATACATCTATGGGGTTGACATAATTCATTATTGTTGAACTGATGCACCTCGCCATGATTTGATAAAACAGGGCAAACAGGCTTTGCAACCAGCATAGATGTACATATTGCAGTGTTCATTTTAGGAGGGGCCATTAGCCCATATTTGTCACATGTCAAAAATTTTAATTGGGTAAAATAAAATCACACTACTGTTTACGCATCAACAGACAGCAATTATTGAATCTAAGTTTGCTTCCAAATGAAAACATGTCTTGGCATTTCATTAGAATTGTCTCCTTGGAGACAATTCTAATGAAATGCCAAGATGTGTTTTCATTGAAAATAAGAAAAATACGCTATATTTGTGGTATGTTTATTGTTTTCTGCAGCATGATAAAGGTACTACAAAATTGTTATTGCTTTTATTGATTTTATTCTCTCAAAAGTGGTAAGATAAATTGTATCCCGTCTTGTCTGCATTGATAAACATATTATCAAAACTGAAGAATATTTTTCTAAATAACACAAATGTTACCCTCTTCAAAAATTAGGTTGACAAAATTCTGAGGAATGCGCAATTTTTATTGTTTTGTTTGTCATACCTAGTAGGCACATGCACACTCATTCTCAATGGTGGCAACTCAGTGTGTGACAAATGTTCAGGTGTAAATGTAAATCCATCAATTGAAGTTTCCAGACGATCCTAAATTTTCACTTACAAACATTTTAGTCGTACAAAGTACAGTGAAATGGCCCCCAGTACAATAGCTACAATGGACAACCACACAACAAAGTCAATTTCATCAGCTGGTGTCCAAAATTAATTGCAACAGACAGGCAGACACATTCCTGAGTGTATTCACCAATTAACCTTACAGGTGGATTTGGATGGTCATCAAAACTACCATATTTAGTCCAGTAAGAGTGCATGGTAAGGGCAGGGCTCCAGATAAGGAATTAGTAATTGGGTATTTTCACTCCATCATTTCTGAAGCAATTGGGTATTTCAAAATTTAAATTGGGTAAAATAAAATCACACTACTGTTTACACATCAACAGACAGCAATTACTGAATAGTTTTTTCAAAATGAAAAACATGTCTAGGCATTTCATTAGAATTGTCTCCAAGGAGACAATTCTAATGAAATACCAAGATGTGTTTTCATGGAAAATAAGAAAAATATGCTATATTTGTGGTCTGTTTATTGTTTTCTGCAGCATGATAAATGTACCACAAAATTGTAATTGCTTTTTGATACTCGTTATTTCTGATTTCAATTGGGTTTTTGGCAATTTTAATTGGGTATTTAAGCAAATACGCAGCTTATCTGGAGCTCTGTAAGGGTATTTATAATTCGCCCTGTACTGTCTAAGCCAATCGCTTGGCAGCATTGTGCTCTACTTATTTCACATATTGCAACGTTTAACCCCAATATGTTAATATTACAAGATTTACTATTAACTGTTAGACAGGAAATGTAAAATCAATACTTGGATGGGACATTGCATTGCACACTTGTCTGAAATATACATATGCTATTGTTCACATATTGAATTTGTGAGGAACTAAATTCTGCAGTCGGTAGCAATTTAACTCTTTGCATACTACTGCGGCAAAAATATCCGCCAAACGAATTAGGAGCATATGATTTATTTCTCTCTGTACATACCGGTATGTCTCGAAATTCCAAGACATATTCATGACATTTATAAGGAGAAATAAAAGAAAATATAATGAATTGTCATCTGCTATTTTTGAACTATTTATAGCCCACAAATTACCCAGCATGCAAAGAGTTAAGTACCGTATTTATGAAAATTGGTGTAATGCAAGAAGTTTGGCAGGGAACCTCATTTGTATAAATAAAATCCAGGGGGCCGTGCAAATTTAGAATAGTCTGTAAATTTCAATTGATGGATTTACATTTATTGAGCATAGGCCATGCTAAATAAATGTAAATCCAATAATAGTTTACAAGAAAACGTTGTTAATGTGAAATTTACAGACTATCATAATTTTGCACTTACGTACATTTTAGTCGTACGAAGTTTAGTGAAACGGGTCCCCTGCTGGCCCCAAAAAAGAGGTTCATACGAACCCATCGACCCTCCCCTGACGACGCCCTTGTAAGCGCAGGTTGCTTAACCCTTTCAACACCACAGACCTCTATAGAGACAATGTTTGCAAACAGTGCAGATCCAGATGAGCCGGCTCGTAACGAGCCGTCTCATCAGGATCTCCACTGTTTGTTAATAATTTTAAACGTCGTACAGATTACCCTTTTAGAAGAATGGGATAATTTGAATGAACAAAATTAATGAAATAGCGTGAAACATTGGCATGGAACATCCTATTAAGTTACTTGGTGTTGAAAGGGTTAAATTGCATCACAAATTTTAGATCTTACAAACAATGAGAAGTCTCTCCAATAGCACACAGTGCCAGTGCCAAGTTTCATCACTAGGGTATCATCAAATATAGTGTCATTGGAGAATTAATAATCGATGTTATGTCGCCGCAGTCTCCGACTGCTTTAAGTGCTTCAGCAAGCACTTGCAGGACACTGATTGAATAGTTATCAAAACGAAATTCCCTCGGGAAACAGACTCGTCTTTTTCATGTTTCTGTATAATTCACAAGATCTACTCAGAGTTACAGATAAGCTTATGTCTAAAGAGTATTGTACCCCCTGATTTTATTAGTCAAAATAAAGTTATTTGAAAATTTGGAAAGAGTCTCCACTAATCTAGATGATCAGGTTAAAGGTACATGCCCACGCAGTAGTCTATAATATAGTGAAACAGATACTTTTGTATATTCTGTACGTATGACATTTTCTGGCAAAATAAACATTCATTCACCATTACCCCACGTATTGATTGGCATTAAATTTTACATCAGACGAAAAAATTCACACTGATAATCAGGGGCGATAACCGTGTTTCCTTAAAATGTTAACGGACATTACTATTTATTCTCTGTATTTATTTTTTGATGTGCAATGATCATACTTTAGAATCTGACGAAAATATTATTTTTTCAGGTGACGCATTTAATTAGTATAAATAAGTAAAAAAATATCATGCCTCATTTGCATATGAAAATAGCCTGATACCGTAACGGACTGTTAAATCCTTAACTGAATGGTTAAAATCTCTGTTTTAACAGAGATTTTAACCATTCAGTTAAGGATTTAACAGTCCGCGTGTCACTATCAGTTAAATAAACATAACTAAATGATTATATCTGTTTTGCGGGCACTTGTAATTTTTAGAACTGGTGGAATCATGCGACACAATTATACACTTATTTAATTCCTATAAAGAACATTTTGTGCTTACTGAGTGGGCATGTACCTTTAATGTGATTAACACATTCCAAACATGCACTCAAATATATCTGGTTCATGGAAACAGCTGCGTAATTTGGATTTCAAAAAGTTTACATGACGTCACATTTGACGTCACACAACGTAACGTCAAAACGCGGGAAACACGTTGTTGTATAAATATTCATGCACACATCACAATTCATTGATTATAATCTCAGAAATAGACTAAATGTGCATATATCCGCCGTGAAAGTGTAATAAATAGGATATTCCATCGTACATTCCATCGTGTCCGTCGGATTCCGTGCAAGCAACTCGTTAGCTACGCTCACTCATTGCTTACGCGGAAGCCGATGCACTCTCGTGTATTATTTCCCGCTATTCAAAATGTACGATGGTATATATCCTCTATCAACTCTCAAGTAGCAAGACGGCCAAAAATGTACATGAGGGCCAAACCAGGGATATCGGAATTCCGGTAAGGATGAATTTGCCCATCACTAAATTTACCCTTCACAACCTACGAACCAACCGCCCACCAGCCTAGTGCACGAGATCGCTCAACTCTTTTCATGCTGAGAATACTCCACTATGTTTGCGGAAAATCCTAAATATGTTCCTTCCATGCAGTCAGAAGTATATGTAGCGACCACCATTTGAACCGTCTCGTCGAGACGGTTCAAATGAGTGGTCACAACATATACATTCATAAAACAATAACAGAAATAAAAATAAAATATTTAATAAATTTCATACCCGCAAATATTCAGAAAGGAATGGGTTAAGCAGCATCTTCAGTTATTTGTGATGTGATATGACTGAATGCATATACAGTGTACCACAAAAGTACACCATTAACTCAATTTCTGTAAACTCCCAAAGAAAGCCATTTGCATATTTATTGCTGAAGCAGTATATATACGGGGTTCCAAATGAGAATTTGGCACCTTAACCAAACAGTATTACATTCTGAGGATAACTATTTGACCGATGGAAAATTGTAAATATTTTCTTTATTTCTCAGTGAATGTATATATTGTGACCACCATTTGAACCGTCTCATCGAGACAGTTCAAATGAGTGGTGACAACATATACTTACATTGAGAAATAAGAAAAATTGGCAAGAAAATATTTCAAAATTTCCGAATGTAATGGGTGATGTCAATGTGCCTCGTGTACCCCTATATCAACAGTCTGATCAGTTACAATTATTGTGAATGAATGGGTTTAACGTCGCAGCAACAGCTAAGGTCATATAGAGCCGCCGGAACCACAGTTTAACGTCTCATACGACAGAACAGTGGGATTGAAATACTATTTTTTGATGCCGACATGTAGGTGAGGTTTGAACTCACAACCTCCGGAGTGACAGAACAGTCTGATCAGACCAGCTCTGTCGTTTGTCATTCAGTCACCGAAGTAGGAAACTGCGTTTGGCAAAGAGATTTGATCGTAATTCCAAAGTGGAAAGATGAAGTATAAACTTTTGTTTATTTTACAACGATTACAAACAAGCACGAGAGCACTTAAACAAATGCTTTCGTTGGCACAGATGGGGGCATAAAGGCGGTCCTTCAGATTAGAAAAAAAAAATCGCCACTTCAAAAAAAAATAAAACATTTGGCTTTTATATTTTTTTTCGAAAATTGTAATTTTTTATCACCAATTGTTTATTTTTATCGCCAATTGCAAAAGTGGTGATCACCAGCGGAATCCCTGGTCCTTATTATGGGAGGAAACTGGAGTACCCGAAGGAAACCCACATGTCTGATCTGGCGATCACCGTACCTCAGAGCTCCAGATAAGGAATTAGTAATAGAGTATTGTCACACCATCATTTCTGAAGCAATGGCCCATGGGTATTTCAAAAGTTTTAATTGTGTAAAATAAAATCACACTACTGTTTACACATCAGCAGACCGCACTTATTGAATAGTTTGCTTCTAAATGAAAACACATCTTGGTATTTCATTAGAATTGTCTCCTTGGAGACAATTCTAATGAATACCAAGATGTGTTTTCATGGAAAAATAAGAAAATATGCTATATTTGTGGTCTGTTTATTGTTTTCTGTAGCATGATAAAGATACCACAAATTTTTCATTGCTTTTTGATACTCACTACTTCTGATTTCAATTGGGTTTTTGGCAATCTTAATTGGGTATTTACGCAAATACGCAGCTTATCTGGAGCTCTGGTACCTTCTCACATACTACCCCGGTCAAGGATCGAACCTGGGCTGCACTGGTGAGAAGCACGCGTGTTACCAATTGCGCTAATCGGATCTAATTTTATGAGATGACTGCCGATTATATATAGTCCCTTTAAAGGGTCAACATGTCCTGTTTGTCAACTGACAGCAAAACTAATATAATCCTAGTTTATTTAGTTATTTATCTATTTGTCATCCAGAAACAATTAGCTAGGTGAACTGTACCCCAAAGCTGCAGATAAGCTACCTATTGGCGTATTTTACGCACTTATTTTAGCAGAATACGCATTGATTATCAAAAGCAGGAGTACAAAATACTCACAGCAATGTGAAAATATGCATTGATTTTCAAATTCAGTAGTGAAAATACAGTATTGAATACGTTAAAAATTTACTTAGTTGAACTGCAAAAAGCAAACTCAAACAAGAGGCCCAAATGGGCCTGTATCGCTCACCTAAAAGCCTCCATAGTGGTTATCTTGATTTCACAAAGACTCTTCACTTACAACTTCAAATGTTCCACAGAATTTGTTGGTACCTTCTGATCTAACATATATTGCGAATGTCCCACCATATGAACAAATCTGAATCAGCGTTAACTATCGATCATTCATACAAAGTTTCGTCGAAATCGGCCTGGCGGTTTGTGAGAAGAATTTTTTTTGACAATTTGACCTACTTTTCAACGGCGGACATCTTGAATTTGGTGATGACCTCCATTTTGACAAAAATGAACAGGCTTCACCAACAAACCATTTCAGTTAAGTTTGGTCAATATCAGCCAAGCAGTTCACAAGAAGTCCTTTGAAATCTTTAGTAAAAGAACAACCTTTTGACCTGTCGGCGGCCATCTTGGATGACGTAATCATCTGATTTTGGCAAAAGATGCTCCAGAGTGATCGTCTCGTCGATACCTTGGATTGGATATATTATATGACCATATTCGGTCAAAAATATAATTTGACCCCTAGTTGACCCCTCGGGCCACGCCCATATTTGACCCAGGTGCCACCATATGAACAAATCTGAAACAGCGTTAAATATCAATCATTCACACCAAGTTTCGTCGAAATCGGCCTGGCGGTTTGTGAGAAGATTTTTTGACAATTTGACCTACTTTTCATTTCAACGGCGGACATCTTGGATTTGGTGATGACCTCCATTTTGACAAAAATGAACAGGCTTCACCAACAAACCATTTCAGTTAAGTTTGGTCAATATCGGCCAAGCAGTTCACAAGAAGAAGTCCTTTGAAATCTTTAGTAAAAGAACAACCTTTTGAACTTTCGGCGGCCATCTTGGATGACGTAATCATCTGATTTTGGCAAAACATGCTCCAGAGTGATCGTCTCGTCGATACCTTGGATTGGATATATTATATGACCATATTCGGTCAAAAATATAATTTGACCCCTAGTTGACCCCTCGGGCCACGCCCATTTTTGACCCAGGTGCCACCATATGAACAAATCTGAAACTGCGTTAAACATCAATCATTCACACCAAGTTTCGTCGAAATCAGCCTGGAGGTTTGTGAGCAGAAGATTTTTTTGACAATTTGACCTACTTTTCAACGGCGGACATCTTGGATTTGGTGATGACCTCCATTTTAACAAAAATGGACAGGCTTCACCCACAGACCATTACAGTTAAGTTTGGCCAATATCGGCCAAGCAGTTCACAAGAAGAATACGTTTGAAATCTTTAGTAAAAGAATGACCTATTGAACTATCGGTGGCCATCTTGGATGACGTAATCATCTGATTTAGACAAAAAATTCTCCAGAGTGATCGTCTCGTCAATACCTTCGATTTTATATATTATATGACTATATTCGGTTAAAAATAAAATTTACCCCTATTTGACCCCTCGGGCGACGCCCATTTTTGACCCAGGGGCCACCATATGAACAAATCTGAAACAGCGCTAACTATCGATCATTCATACCCAGTATCGTCGAAATCGGCCTGGTGGTTCGTGAGAAAAAGATTTTTTAAGAATTTGACCTACTTCTCAATGGCGGCCATCTTGGTGGATTTGGTGATGACTCCATTTTAACCAAAATGACAGCTTCAACCACAGACCATTACAGTTAAGTTTGGCCAATATCGGCCAAGCAGTTTACAAGAAAAAGACGTTTGAAATCTTTAGTAAAAGAATGATCATTTGAACTATCGGTGGCCATCTTGGATGACGTAATCATATGATTTAGACAAAAAATGTTCCAGAGTGATTGTCTCGTCAATACCTTCGATTTGATATATTACATGACTATATTCGGTTAAAAATAAAATTTGACCCCTATTTGACACCTCGGGCGACGCCCATTTTTGACCCACGGGCCACCATATGTAACAAAGCTGAAACAGCGCTAACTATCGATCATTCATACCAAGTATCGTCGAAATCGGCCTGGCGGTTCGTGAGAAGAAGATTTTTTAAGAATTTGACCTACTTTTCCATGGCGGCCATCTTGGATTGTCGATGACCTCCATTTTAACAAATCTGAAATGGCATCACCCATATATCATCTCTGTGAAGTTTAACCAATATCGGCTCAGCAGTTCGGGAGAAGAAGATGATTGAAAATGTTCACGGACGGACGGACGACGGACGACGGACACTTTGCCATAACAATAGCTCACATGAGCTTTGCTCAGGCGAGCTAAAAAGTGAATTTTTAAATGTGTTTTACTTTTTATCATTTGTTCCCTATTTAATAAGAAAGATATACAACAATACATTTGTAAAAGTACGCATCAGGGCTCCAGATAAGGAATTAGTAATTTAGTATTTTAACTCCCATCATATCTGAAGCAATTGGGTATTTCAATATTTTAATTGGGTAAAATAAAATCACACTACTGTTTACACATCAATAGACAGCAATTATTGAATAGTTTGCTTCAAAATGAAAACATGTCTTGGCATTTCATTAGAATTGTCTCCTTGGAGACAATTCTAATGAAATACCAAGATGTGTTTTCATGGAAAATAAGAAACATATGCTATATTTGTGGTCTGTTTATTGTTTTCTGTAGCATGATAAAGGTACCACAAATTTGTTATTGCTTTTTGATACTCGCTACTTCTGATTTCAATTCGGTTTTTGGCAATTTTAATTGGGTATTTACGCAAACGCGCAGCTTATCTGGAGCTACGACACATTGAATTGAAATATTCTTTAGAGTGGGGCTCTTATCTGGGGCTCTGCTGTATTATGGGACATGTTCTGATAAAGTAAGGGTTATTGACACAAATTAAGTTGTGTAGTTTCCATTGTATAAAAACCTGTACCGGTCATGTTGACTAAACGGTCATGTTGACTAAACGGCATGGAAAAATGACTAGCTATTAAATTTCGATATGTTAATTTTGCAACCAATCCAGTCGTCACAAAATGATTTTCAGACTAGTCCATTTACGAAAAGGGGGGGGCTTTTGTTCTCAACAAAAAAGAAGAATATTACTTGCAAAATGTGCAGATCCTGACGAGACGACACTTTTTGCCAATACATGTACCACTATACAGGCCTGTGTTGTTGAATCTTGGGTTAACCCTTAGAATGCGGGAACCGAAAATAGTCGTCTGCTGATAATTCATTTTTTGTCTTTTCTCTCAGTAAAAACATGGTTTGGCAGCATTTTAGAATCATTTCCATTGAAAATGATTCTAAAGTGCTGGCAAACCAAGCTTTTGATGAGAAAAATGGAAAGATAACAAATATTCAGCAGACGACACAAATGAATTCAGCATTGTAAGGGTTAACCCATTACATTCGGAATACACCTTCATGGGTATGAAATCTTTAAAATATTTTATTTTCATTTTAATTATTTCTCAATTAAAATATATGTTGTGACCACTCATTTGAACCGTCTCGAAGAGACGGTTCAAATGAGTGGTCACAACATATATTTCTGAGCTCATATAAATATAATATTTAAGATTTTCCACAAACAAAATGGTGAATCCTCGGCATGAAATGGGTTAAAGATACATAAAATTTCCGGAGAAAATCTGCCACTGTCTACTTGAGATCAGACCAGAAACAAAATTGCTACCCTACTCCATATATACGTCTCGCTAGGGTAGCAATTTAACCCAATCTCTGTAATGTAACACATGGAAGAGTGATTTTTGCAACCGGTTATCCATCCGGCATGTTTGATATGTTAGCGATATAAAACTGTCAAAGCTGTATCAATAATTTATTAATAAAGAACATACACATGCAGAAATTGCTTATTTTACCGTGTCAATTAGGTGTTTATCTGACATTTACATGTATATCTTGTAAATTTGAAAGCTTCATTTCATTGTGTTGAATGTTGAACAACAATAAGAAAAAACGATGGCTTCCATGGGAAAATGATTTCCCTGTTCTATTATTTTTGGTAATTTACTAGTTCTACATTAAAGAGTATTTGTTTAAAGGTATAAAATATAATTTACTAAATTTTGTCCTACATACAATTAACAGGTTTGGGTATGCACTTTTGTTGCTTACATTTTTTGAATGGGTCAAATTGTAGCCATATATAACATATCGGGGGTGAATTATTGTAGCCAGGATCAGACTAAATACCACACATTGTATAGTACCAGTAGCCTATTTCATCAAAATTTCAAAGCATACTTTAGTAGCAAAGTATATACTTCGAGGGAGAAATTTTCAATTTTATGATAAATTTATTAATTTTTATTATACTGAATTTATTACATTATCACAGCCATTTTGGCTGTGATAATGTAATACATTCAGTATAATAATTCTGCATACTTTTAATCATCAAATATATGCAATCGTTATAGTTCTGCATGAAATAATGCATTTCGGAAAAATCAATGATTGCTCCCTCAAAGTATACTTTGCAACTTTGCAATTTTGATGAAATCGGCTACTGATCAAACTTGAAGAATCGGTGACTGATCCGAGTTGATGCTGGTGACTGAAACAATAAGAAATGTTTATTTGTGTATTACAACTTGGCAAAAAACCCTGCAGCGATTTGCACCACAAATCTAGTACATTTACTACATGAATAAAATTTGCCCTCGCTAGTGACCGTATTCCCCCAACTTTTATTCAGAAAAGAAAACAAGAGAAGATTTAATATGAGATAATTACTAAGTTAAATGCAAGTGCAAAAATTGGATCGAAGAGTCAGATGGCCAGATGGATTATGGGTGGTTTGTGGTGAGTAATGAAATAAATAAGTTATGTGAACACAGACCTGGAGGGGTTGTCCAGACAAGACAATGACTTGAATGTCAACATTAACCAATTGTTAAAGGTACATGCCCACTCAGTAGGAACAAAATGTTCTTTATAGGAATGAGTGAGTGAATGATCTAAGAGTGAGTGAATAGGGTTTAACGTCCGCTTTTCTGACATAGAGGTACAAGCCTCAGGGAGTCTACACGCAGACGGGTCAACAGGGTCGAGTCCCGTATCCACCTATCCGAGGGGGGTAAATCCCAACTTCAGAACTCAATATTTACAATCAAAATATATATTCAGTCCTGAAATTAGAACAACCTGATCTGGTGTCAGGCCCTCGCCACACCAGCATCATTTATCCCATCTCCTAAAAGTAATAGGATTAGCGCTAATCTTACTTTTATATATGGGGCATAGCCTGACTCAACTCTCGCATACAAGAAAGCCAAAAATGTACATGAGGGCCAAATCCGGTATAGTGGGTTCCGGAAAGTATGAACCCAATCGTTAAGCCAGTTTAGTCACCTTTTACGACAAGCAATGGCTACTGCAGCACTATTCTCAGGATCAGTTGATCCCGCCCCGGTGCCTGCACGGGGCGTTCTTTATAGGAATTAAATAAGTGTATAATTGTGTCTGACTATTCTACCGGTTCTAAAAATTATGAGTGCCCGCTATACAGATATAATCATTTAGTAATATTTATTTTACTGATAGTGACTCGCAGTGGTATCAGGCTATTTTCATATGCAAATGAGGCATGATATTTTTTAATTATTTATACTAATTAAATGCGTCACCTGAAAAAATAATATTTTCAACAGATTAATTATAAAGTATGAATGATCATTGCACGTAAAAATATAAATACAGATAATAAATAGTAATGTCCCTTAACATTTTAAGGAAACACGGATATTGCCCCTGATATCAGTGTGGAAATGTACGTCTGATATAAAATGTATAATAATGCCAATCAATGGTGTAATGGTGAATGAATGTTTATTTATAAAATGTCTCAGATGATGTCTCTGATTCAACTCTTTGCATGCTAGCGGTGAAAATAACATCCAATTAATTATAAGAGTATGTTTCTTTAAAGTCTCTCTGTAAATATGTCTTAGAATTTCATTAGAATCATGTCCTCCGGACTCGATTCTAATGAAATTCCAAGACATATTCATGCTATTTAAAGGTATAGAAATAAAAGAAAATGTAATTAATTGCCGTCTGCTATGTTTGAACTATTTGTAGCTCACAAATTTCCCAGCATGCAAAGAGTTAAATAAAATTGTGTGCCTACTGAGTGGGCATATGTACCTTTAAGAGCATAACATTGCTAGGTGATTCAAGTGGAAAATGTTTTGACCTGTGAATCAGTGACACACTAAATTAATGGGTATTAGTGCACTGGAACATTATGTTTGACATTAATTTTGATGGTTAATGAAGATGAACATGCTGGGAAATGTGTGGGCTATAAATAGTTCAAAAGTAGTAGACAACAATTCAGTATATTTTCTTTTATTTCTCCCTGTAAATAAAATTTCATGAATAAAACATTGTCTTGAAATTTCATTAGAATTGAGTCCTGAGGACTCAATTCTAATGAAATTTCAAGACATATTTACAGAGAGAAATAAAACATATACTCCTAATTCGTTTGATGGATATTTTCACCGCTAGCATGCAAAGAGTTAATGAAGATGAACATGCATGAAAGCTGCCCAAATTTTACGGCCATATAAACAATGCAAAACAATATTTTTTGTGATAATATTAAATTAAAACAAAATTTAAGAACGTAAGCCTTCTATTTATTTCACAGAGTGAAGATGTTTATGGGGATTTAACATCGGGCAATTCTTGTACAGAGTGAAGATGTTTATGGGGATTTAACATCGGGCAATTCTTGTACAGAGTGAAGATGTTTATGGGGATTTAACATCGGGCAATTCTTGTACAGAGTGATTGTATGATTTACATGGGGATTTAACATCGGGCAATTCTTGTACAGAGTGAAGATGTTTATGGGGATTTAACATGGGGAAATTTTTAGAATTTCAGAAATACTGGACCGATTTTCAAAATTTAACTTCTGTTTTCTTAGTTACCGGTAGATCATTTCCAAGCTATCTAGCAATTTCCAAAAATGTTCGTTCTTTGACTCCACCCACAGCTCCTCTACCACCTTTTACCCCATGTTAAATTCCCATAGACAAATCAATTTTTCATAATAAAATCAATATTTGAACGAATTTCACAAAATAAAAAGGCTCATTCTTAAATGTTGATAAAATTTAATATTATGAAAAAAAATATGGTTTTTGCATGGTTTATATGGCTGTAAAATTTGGGCAGGTTTCGTGAAACAGACACTAACAAATATGTAGGTTGCATACAGCTAGTTGTTGTGTGGCAATCCAACATTGCCTACGAAATTGCTGCAGACCATAATGTTGTTTTTTTTTGTTGTAATTTTTTAAAACAAGGCGTCATCGCCTGGGAGTGACTCACCGACTACCAATGGGTCATGGTTTCTAGAATTATCTCCAGAGCGATTGGCGATCAATGTGAAGAAGCTAGAAATTAACTTTAGTGAGCACCTGACTAACGTATCAGGAGATACGCGAAATTTGAACATACGTCCAAGATTTGACGGACGTGACCTATATTTCGAAGTGAAAAAAGTAGGTCATGGTCACCTGAATGGCCCAGGATGGTTATGTTATGTATCATAAGCACCTGCTGAAGTTTGGCAAAGATCCGACTACTAACGTATGAGGAAATAATGCAAAAATTTGGAGGAAATAACTACATGTATGTCAATATTGCAATTGTAGGTCACGGTCACACAAAGGTCATGTGATTCACAGTGGGTTGCAGCTCATGATAGTGTGCAAGTATGGTGGCTGTAGGCCTACCCGTCGCACCCTCTGCGTACGGGCCTGCACTATATTATAACCTGGGATGTGGAAATCAAGCTTTTAAAGGTACAAGCCCACTCAGTAGGCACAAAATGTTCTTTACATCAGACACAGCATCCGATACATTTTCTGGCAAAATATACATTCATTCACCATTACCCGACATTCCTATTTATTCTCTGTATTTATTTTTGATATGTGCAATGATCATATTTTATAATCTGTCGAAAATAATATTTTTTCAGGTGACGCATTTAATTTATACATATAATTAACAAATATCATGCCTCATTTGCATATGAAAAATAACACCGCGAGTCACTATCAGTAAACTAAACATAACTAAATGATTATATCTGTGTAGCGGGCACTCATAATTTTTAGAACTGGTGGAATAGTGACACAATCATACACTTATTTAATTCCTATTTAATTCCTACATGTATAATGAATAGTTTGTGCCTACATATGGAGTTGGCATGTACCTTTAAATACAGTGTCTCAGACGATTTCTCAGTAGCCGATTTCATCAAAATTGTAACGTATACTTATCTAGCAAAGTATACTTTGAGGGAGTAATCATTTATTTTCCCCGAAATGCATTCTTTCATACATGTATAGAACTAACGACTGCATATATTTGATGATTAAAAGTATGCAAAACTAGTCGACAAGCACATGTGTATCCCCCTCCCCAGATACACAAGTAGTTTGAAAAAAGGGTGATCGAGTTATGCTCCGGAGACAAAATCGGTGACGGACAAAGGGAGATAACTAAACAATTAGTGATGCAAGAGTTGTCATTCTTGCGCGAATTCTTGCGCACATTCATGTGTGAAGCTACTGGAGCGCAGAATTATTTGTTAATAGTCCTATATTTATGTACATATATCTGCACAGGCGCACATAATGCCACAATATTTTCAACACAGTTGACGGAAATGTAATATAGAATGAAATAAATAAAAAAATAATGCTCGCTACTGGAGCCGAGAATTTTTTTTAATAGTCCTATAATTATCTACATATATCTGCACAGGTCCACATACTGCCACAATATTGTCAACACAGTTTAGGTAAATGTAATAATTTAGCTGTATAAATTACCTGTAATAAGTAGTGGTCAGTTAAAAAATTTAAAAAGAATGTAAAAAAAAAAATTACAAAAATTAGAAAAAAAAAGTTGAAAAATAATAATACTTGCTACTGGAGCCCAGAATTTTTTTTTAATAGTCCTATATTTATCTACATATATCTGCACAGGTCCACATAATGCCACAATATTTTCAACACAGTTTACGGAAATGTAATATACAAATATTTTTTTTAAAAATAATGCTCGCTACTGGAGCCCAGAATTTTTGTTAATAGTCCTATATTTATCTACATATATCTGCACAGGTCCACATACTGCCACAATATTGTCAACACAGTTTACGGAAATGTAATAATGTACCTGTATAAATTACCTGTAATAAGTTAGTGGTCAGTTAAAAAATTGAAAAAGAATGTAAAAAATGGAAAAAAAAATTAAATTAAAAAAAAGAAAAAGAATAATGCTCCCTACTGGAGCCCAGAATGTTTTTTTAATAGTCCTATATTTATCTACATATCATATATACACAGGTCCACATATTCCCACAATATTTTCAACACAGTTTACGGAAATGTAATATAATCATTTAAAAATGGAAAAAAAAAGTTTAAAAATAATAATGCTTGCTACTGGAGCACATAATTTTTTTTTAATAGTCCTATATTTATCTACATATATCTGCACAGGTCCACATAATGCCACAATATTTTCAACACAGTTTACGGAAATGTAATATAATCATTTACCTGTATAAATTACCTGTAAGTGGTCAGTGGTCAGTTGCACATGCTAGCACATGCACAGGTGAATAGTCTGTATAAAGCACTTACGACCTTATGCTACTAGACAAAAAATGAAAAATAATTTGAAAAAAAAAAATGAAAAAAAAAAAAAAAATGAAAAAAAAGATGAAAAAAAAAAGAAAAAAATTAAAAAAAAAAGTTTAAAAATAATAATGCTTGCTATTGGAGACCAGATTTTTTTTTAATAGTCCTATATTTATCTACAAAAATCTGCACAGGTCCACATAATGCCACAATATTTTCAACACAGTACCCAATGTAGTGATTTACCTGTATAAATTACCTGGTCAGCAGTGGTCAAGCACTGGACATCTGCACATGCTAGCCCATGCTAGCACATGGTTCTCCCAGTTTCTATTGTTCTCTCTACAGGTAAGGTGTACAGAGCACACGAGAAAAGGTGTGACAGAGCAGACGAGAAAACAGGTCTTCATGCATTATTGTCCAGTTTGTAGAGTGCGCAAAACACAAATGGGAGATAACTCAAAAATTAGCTACGCAAGAGTTGTCATTCTTGTGCGCGACACACCTCCGGGTCGTGGTCTATGCATGTGTGAAGTTTCATGAAAATATTCCAAAGGGTGGTCGAGTTATGCTCCGGACAGGAAATCAGTGAGCGAAAACAAAAAAGGGAGATAACTCAAAAATTAGCTATGCAAGAGTTGTCATTCTTGTGCACGACACACCTTCGGTTCGTGGTCTAATTGAATGTGTTAAGTTTCATAAAAATATTCCAAAGGGTGGTCGAGTTATGGTCAATCAGTGCGCAAAACAAAAAAGGGAGATAACTCAAAACTTAGCTATGCAAGAGTTGTCATTCTTGTGCGCGACACACCATCGGGTCGTGGTCTATGCATGTGTAAAGTTTCATGAAAATATTCCAAAGGGTGGTGGAGTTATGCTCCGGACACGAAATCAGTGCGAGAAACAAAAAAGGGAGATAACTAAAAAATTAGCTATGCAAGAGTTGTCATTCTTGTGTCGCGACACACCTTCGTGGGTGTGTGCGCGCACACGTTTCTGGTCTATGCATGTGTGAAGTTTCATGAAAATATTCCAAAGGGTGTTCGAGTTATGCTCCGGACAAGAAGTGTCTGCGGCGGACGCGGACGCGGCGCGCTGTCAAATCCATAGTATCCCCCGACGGAGTCCGGGGGATACAATTATTATACTGAATTTATTACATTATCACAGCCATTTTGTACATGTAATAAATTCAGTATAATAAAAATTAATAAATTAATTATCATTAAATTGAAAATTTCTCCCTCAAAGTATACTTTGCTAGATAAGTATACTTTGAAGTGTTGGTGAAATAGGCTACACTATATCTATCTGTGAATCTGTGAATACGTGGCATTTTATTTGCAGTCCAGAAAGTTAAAAATAAAATTTTAAATATCTGTAAATTGTTATCATATATGAGACCTAGTAACTTTAAAATATATTTCGGATATTATCTGACAAAACTAGGCTTAAGTTCAACATTGACCAGCATAGACTTCTGATTAACTTGCGAATTGTTGCAGCCTGATATTGATCACTGCAATCATTCAATGGTAATCAATGTTTCGCTGCTCAAATGGAGAACAGTGATGACCCAGATCAGACTGCGCGATCGCGCAGTCTGATCTGGATCTTCACTGGTCACAGTCGGACTATATATAAGCCCAGTTAATGAGATTGTGACCCATTTGTTGTCGCTTGTACATTTATGACTATAAATCGTGCGACTACACCCGGACATAAACAGTGTTATATGATCGTCACACACGGTCACGTTCCTATTGCTCACACCATAAAACGTTTATTATGTAGACATGTAGACTCAATTCTAATGAAATTTCAAGACATATTTACAGAGAGAAATAAAACATACACTCCTAATTTGTTTGGCGGATATTTTCGCCGCTAGCACGCAAAGAGTTAAAGGTTCATGCCCACTCAGTAGGCACAAAATGTTCTTCATATCAGAGACATCATCCGAGACATTTTCTGGCAAAATAAACATTCATTCACCATTACCCTACGTATTGATTCACATTATTATACATTTTATACCAGACATAAATTTAAACTGATATCAGAGGCGATAACTGTGTTTCCTTAAAATGTCAACGGACATTACTATTTCTTCTCTGTATTTAGTTTTTGATGTGCAATGATCATATTTTATAATGTCGAAAATATTATTTTTTCAGACGACGCATTTAATTACTCACTATCAGTAAAATAAATATTACTAAAGTATTATAATATCTGTATAGTGGGCACTAGTAATTTTTAGAACTGGTGGAATAGTGACACAATTATGCACTTATTTAATTCCTATAAAGAACATTTTGTGCCTACTGAGTGGCCGGGCATGTACCTATAAAGTTTTTTCTAAAATATTATTTTTTTTTCTAATTTGGATGAATACGCCACGAAAATTCCCAATTCCAGGGGTAGGGTAATGGTCTCAAAATGGCGAAAATAAACCCTGGATATGTTTGTTTGTTTGTTGGGGTTTAACGGCCTATCAACAGCTAAGGTCATTTAAGGCCGGGTCAATGGGTTTAGTACTAAATCCATATATTACCTGTACAAGTACATGTTCAAGTACATGTATAAATGGGGGGAAAGTCCCAAAATCAGAACTGAATATTTACAATAACAAAACTATATATTCAGCCCTGAAATCAGAATAATCCTGATCTGATGCCAGGTCCTCGCCACACCAGAATCACTTGGCCCCTCCCAAAAGCAGTAGGATCAGTAATAATCTTACTTAACTTTTATAATGGGCAATAACCCAATTCAACTCCCAGGTAACTAAAGAGCCAAAGATAAAAACGTACCTGAGGGCCAAACCAGGCAAATCGTGATTCCTATAAGGAGGAACCCATATCGTTAATTTAAGCCGTTTCATTCGCCCGACCACCCACAAACCCTGGATATGATAAAAGATGTGCTATATCAGGCTGTGTATAATCAATACATTCTGACTTGTGACTATGCCAGACGATTTTTGTTTAAAGAATTCAGGGCTCCAGATAAGGAATTAGTAATTGAGTATTGTCACTCCATCATTTCTTAAGCAATTGGGTATTTCAAAATTTTAATTTGGTAAAATAAAATCACACTACTGTTTACATATCAACAGACAGCAATTATTGAATAGTTTGCTTCGAAATGAAAACAAGTCTTGGCATTTCATTAGAATTGTCTCCAAGGAGACAATTCTAATGAAATACCAAGATGTGTTTTCTTAGAAAATAAGAAAAATATGCTACATTTGTGGTCCGTTTATTGTTTTCTGCAGCATGATAAAGGAAACACATAATTTTAGTATTGCTTTTTGATACTCGCTACTAAATCTGATTTCAATTGGCTTTTTGTCAATTTTAAAAAGGTACATTCTATTTAAGCAAATACACAGCTTTTCCTTGAACGCTGTAATTGTTTTTCAGCTCACGGTTGAAATACTATGATATGCGTAATACACCCGGTAGTTAGGATTGTATGCACGATTTATGTCTAAAATTAGATGTTTTCAATTCGTGTTTTTTAGGCCGACCTTAAAAACATGTTTGTTTCCCCTCCTGCTACCCGGGCCAATGAGGTGTGGGTAGGTAAGGTAGGTAAAATATTTTATTTATTTTTAATATATGAAATTTTGTCGACATATTTAGCAACATATCTCGGCCTAGAAACGCCAAATAATGCCATGATATATTACTATTAAAGGTACACGTTGCTTATACAAAGGAATAAATATGCAGACACAATGTAAAATGACTGTTTTATTGACTAGAGATATTAAACTCACATGGAGTAAGGTGAAAACAATTTGCTGACATGACATGTACATGACTAGATTGAATGATTACCTATTCGAGACACGCCGTGTGATTTTGTACCATCGAACATCAGGCGCGAATATAGAAATAATTGCAGGGGGTGTCTGTAATTACAAGTCGGCATAGCCGAGCTCCGCGAGCGCAATGCTCATTGTAAAATGGGGGTTCGGGGGGTCATCGCCCAGGAAATTTTTAAATGCCAGATCTAGGCCTAGGCCACGAAAAGTCATCCAACTATTTGAGCATTGTAGATTTTCTTTTTATTTTTATTTTTTTTGCCGTGAGTAGGGGGTGGGGGTCTTCCCCCCGCCCCTCCCCCCCCCTGGATCAGTGCCTGAACATGTGCGATATTTCATGAAAACTGTTTACAAGAAAAGTGTCGCCGAATCTTCTTGCATCGCCATGTTTTTTCTTGTTTTTACATAATACGACAGGGCTTGAAACTAAGCAAAAATATGTACTAGCCAGCCGGGCTAGTAAGATTTGAAATTTACCAGCCCTTACAAGTTTCTACCATCCCTTACGTCGCATTGTCTTCATCTGAAAAAAAATTAGCTGGATCATTGTCAATCTGGTAAAATGTTTTACTTCAATGATGTACCATAAATAACAATTCAGTTGTGCATATAATACCTATATAATTGTAATATCAATGATATCTCTGGACCAATTTACATTGCTCGCTGTAGATGAACAGAACTCCTAACGTAGTTGTTTATGTCTCTCCATGGAAGAAAACATATGATCTCTGGCTTGTACAAAAGCCAACAATAATCCAGTGGTGTTGCTGTTGTTACATCAAATCATATGTCATAATTTTTATTTTAATATCTCGATAGTAAGCACTAATTTATTTGTATTCACATTATGAGGTTCTGACGTGTCATATGAATGATTGTGTACAAGCTATACATTTCTTTCCAGCAAATGGAATTAATAGTATTAAAGGTGCATGCCCACTCATAAGGCACAAGATGTTCTTTATAGGTATTAAATATGTGTATAATTGTGTTACTATTCCACCAGTTCTAAAAATTGTGAGTGCCCGCTATACAGATCTAATCATTTAGTAATATTTATTTTACTGATAGAGACGCACGGTGGTATCAGGCTATTTTCATATGCAAATGAGACATGGTATTTATTAATTATTTATGCTAATTAAATGTGTCACCTGAAAAAATAATTTTTTCGACAGATTATAAAGTATGATCATTGCACATCAAAAAATAAATACAGAGAATAAATAGTAATGTCCTTTAACATTTTAAGGAAATACGATTATTGCCCCTGACATCAGTGTGGAACTTTATGTCTGATATAAAATGTATAATAATGCCAATCAATATGTGGGGTAATGATGATTGAATATTTTATTTTCCAGAAAATGTCTCAGATGATGTCTCTGATATAAAGAACATGTTGTGTCGACTGAGTGGGCATATGCACCTTTAATAACACATTACACTATGTAAATTCATTAAACTGTTGAAAACAGTATATGTTATTGCTCAGGGCCGTCAACAAACACCATCCCCTATTATAAATAATTTATATTAACCAATTAATATATTTAAAATGATTTAAAACAGGGAAATTATTATTTCTCACAAATTCATTTTTAGGTCGAAACTGTGGCGACTTTAATGCTCGGGTGTCAATCGATAAGACCATTATTATTTCAGCTTAAAACTCACTTTCGATCATAAATCAATGTAAATTTTTTGTTGAAACACATTCTCAATTGAATATATTCAGTGTTTCTTGCCAGTTTGGATCGATGTAAACGCTAAATATGCAAAACTATAACTTGGAAGTTGGATTTTCAAAAACACGTATACGCATATTCGTTTCAGCGAAATCAAGCGTGGTTCTATTCTTAGAAACAAAATTACTATATTTCCTTGTTGGGACCAAGTGTAGTAATTATAAATGTCTGAAGTATCAAATGAAACAGTCCCGACAGGTGTCGCTAGCGTGTGATTGAGGGCGGTCATTACGGAAACAAGGAATCCATGATTCATATGCGTGTAGTTTATAAAACGCGATATTTGATTGGCTATTGGCATGCAGACCACTGACTGGGATTGCTACTCACCTATAGGAAGCAGCTACAACCATTTTCACCGACACATTTTTGTAAACATTGCAATGACTTTCACTTCGGCAATATTTTCTGTCGGAACAGCCCATTTTTGCTGCGCCAGTTTCGACACTAAATAAAAATAATATTGTTTCCGTTTTGCCAAAAAAATAGTTTGGATTTTGCCGGGTCGGTCGCGGGAGGGGAAACATTTAATATTTTATTATATGCCTTATATATCTTTTGTAAAGAAGTCTTAATTAAAGGTACAATGTTAATTGCCCACTCAGTAGGCACAAAATGTTCTTTATATCGATCATCCCAGACATTTCCTGGCTAAACAAACATTCATTCACCATTTCCCCACGTATTGATTTGCATTATTATACATTCTATATCAGACGAAAATTTGCACATTGCACACTGATATCAGGGGCGATAACCGTGTTTCTTAAATTGTTAACAGACATTACTATTTATTATCTGTATTTATTTTTTGATGTGCAATGATTATACTTTATAATCTGTCCAAAATACTATTTTTTAGGTGCCGCATTTAATTTATATAAATAATTAAAAACATATAATGCCTCATTTGCATATGAAAATAGCCTGAATACCACCGTGCGTCACTATCAGTAAAATAAACATTACTAAATGATTATATCTGTATAGTGGGCACTCGTAATGTTTAGAACTGGTGGAATATATACACTTATTTAATTCCTATAAAGAACATTTTGTGCCTACTGAGTGTGCATGTACCTTTAACCCTTAGACTGTTACCTTATTTTTTTTGTTGTCTGCTGTTGATTTTTTATTTTCCATTTTTATCATCAAAAACATGCTTTGACAGAACTTTAGAATAAATTACAACATGCTTTGAGAGCACTCCAGAATCATTTCCATTTGAAATGAGTAAGAAGTGCTGTTGAAGCATGTTTTATTGAGAAATAAGGCAAGATATACAAGCAACAGCAGACGACAATGGTTGTGAGTAGCGGTCTAAGGGTTAACGTAAGAAATAAGATATTGTGGCATGCAACTGCTAGTGAAACATTATAATAATTTCCGATGTTCAGTATACAAATAATAAGAAATTTACATAATGTTACATATACATTTACCGTACATGACATGTAAATGTATTTGTAACGATGTCAATTTACATGTACTGGCAGAGCTCCAGATAAGGTGCATATTTGCTTAAATACCCAATTAAAATTGGCAACAACCCAATTGAAATCAGATTAGTAGCGAGTATCAAAAAGCAAGACAAATGTGTGGTATCTTTATCATGCTACAGAAAACAATAAACAGACCACAAATATAGCATATATTTATTATTTTTCCATGAAATCACATCTTGGTATTTCATTAGAATTGTCTCCAAGAAGACAATTATAATGAAATACCAAGAGATGTTTTCATTTAGAAGCAAACTATTCAATAATTGCGGTCACTAGTAAACAGTAGTTTGATTTTTATTTTACCCAATTAAAATTTTGAAATACCCAATATTGCTTCAGAAATAACGGAGTGACAATACTCAATTATTAATTCCTTATCTGGAGCCCTGTACTGGTGTACATAAAAGCAAATACAGTGTAAACGTGAAAGTGAACGGGTTTAATCATAATGTCCCTGACCAACAGCTGGGGTCATATAGGGACGGGACAACAGTTTAAAGTCTCATCCGACAGACCAGTGGGATGGAAATACTATGAAACTATTTTTGATGCCCTATGCAAGGTTTTAACCCACAACCTCCGGATTGGAAGTCTAACCTCTAGGCCACTATCCATCCCTCAAATACAGTGGAACCCCGGTAAACCGGACATCACAAAAACATCTGTGACATTACTTGGTCACTTATCTCAGGTGATAATGCCTGTTCATGATTGCACAGCACACAAATATGGCTCAGAATTATTGAATGCCTTATTGACAGTGAAACCTCTCTAAACCGGACACCCTCAATGTGAAACCTCTCTAAACCGGACACCCTCACAGTGAAACCTCTCTAAACTGGACACCCTCACAGTGAAACCTCTCTAAACCGGACACCCTCACAGTGAAACCTCTCTAAACCGGACACCCTCACAGTGAAACCTCTCTAAACCGGACACCCTCGCAGTGAAACCTCTCTAAACTGGACACCCTCACAGTGAAACCTCTCTAAACCGACACCCTCACAGTGAAACCTCTCTAAACCGGACACCCTCACAGTGAAACCTCTCTAAACTGGACACCCTCACAGTGAAACCTCTCTAAACTGGACACCCTCACAGTGAAACCTCTCTAAACCGGACACCCTCACAGTGAAACCTCTCTAAACCGGACACCCTCACAGTGAAACCTCTCTAAACCGGACACCCTGAGGGTGTCCGGTTTAGAGAGGTTTCACTGTACATAACAAATCATGTGCAGTATATATACCACACTGTGAGTAGTACAACATGAAAACATACTGGTACAACTAATTACTATGACAATGAGAATGAATTACAAGATCCCAAGTACATTACATTAGTCATGTTAGTGTTAGTGTTAGGAGCAAGAATTATTAGGCAATTTGATTCAATGTATCCCATAATATCAGTGCTCCAGATAAGGAATTAGTAATTGAGTATTTTCACTCATATCATTTCTGAAGCAATGGGTATTTCAAAATTGAAATCGGGTGATATAAAATCACACCACTGTTATTGAATAGTTTAATTGCTTCAGAATGAAAACATTTCTCGGTATTTCATTAGAACTGTCTCCTTGGAAACAATTGTAATGAAATACCAAGATGTGTTTTCATGGAAAATAAAAAAAATATGCTATATTTGTGGTCTGTTTATTCTGCAGCATGTTATAGGTAACAATTTTTTATTGCTTTTTGATACTCGCTACTTCTGATCTCAATTGGGTTTTTGGCAATTTTAATTGGGTATTTAAGCAAATACGCAGCTTATCTGCAGCCCTGGTTATAATGGAACATGGGCATCGTTATCATTAAGCTAATCCCCTCGCTGACAGCCTTGATAATAATAATGTAAAGTAACACATTTGCCTTGGAAACAAGGTGAACATAAGTCTTCCGTGACCTTGACCTGGGGCGGTCGGACGTGGGTAGTTTATTATGCAAAACAAGGCACCATCCCTAGACACACATTGTGGACATTGTGGCCAAATATTAAAATCGGTGAAGCGGTTCATAAGTTATTGAACAAGAGTTGTCAGAAGACACCAACAAAGTGCACCCGGTGTGGAGCTTTAGTTTAACAAATATCAAGAAGCTGTGGATTTGGCATGGCATGATAGAAAACCATTAGAGGAAGGCATCTTTGAAATATCAAAACGTTTGGTGAAACGAAACAGAAACTATAACAAATTTCCCCCAACGTTAAAGTTACATGCCCACAAACTGTTCTTTATAGGAACAACAAATGCTCCCACCTGCCACCCACGACCCCAACGATGAATTGCTGCACGAGTTTGCAAGAAGAACAATACCTATAATTGTGACGCTGTGTCTCAATTTCCGCTAACGTGGGCTCGACAAAAAACAGCATTACCAAATGCTTCATTTCGAAGACCATGGTAACACTATGTTGATTGTATCACAAATAACATATTCTTTTGTTACAATCAGACCTTAACTCTTTGCATGCTACGCGGCGAAAATATCCGCCAAACGAATTGAGGAGTATATGTTTTATTTCTCTGTAAATATGTCTTGAAATTTCATTAGAATCGAGTCCTCAGGACTCGATTCTAATGAAATCCAAGACATATTCATCATATTTAAGGGGCAAAATACAAGAAAATATGACGAATTTTTGTCCGCTAGTTTTGAACTATTTATAGCCCACAAGTTTCCCAGCATGCAAAGAGTTAAATGCTGGCATTATAACATAACCGCAATCACTGGAAGATTAATGCGAGAATACTCCTGTTTCTATGGTGTTGATATCGATTACGAATTTCTATATAGGCCCAAATCATGACAAAATGAGGCTTAATTTATAGACAACCAGTGTGTCCCAGCGCTCCAGATAAGCTTTGTGTCTAAAGAGTATTTATAATACCCCCTGATTTCAAATTCAATGCGTATTTTATTTTTACAAATGACATATATGCAGTATTATTGATTTTCTTCCTTATTAAATATGGAACAAATGATAAAAAAAAAAAAACACCTTTAAAAGTACACTTATTTCAGCTACAAAAAGTCAACATGGTTTGCTTTTTGCAGCTCAACTAAGTAAATTTCAACTTTATTACAGTATTTTCATTACTCAATTTGAAAATCAATGCATTTTCACACTGCTGTGAGTATTTTGTACTCCCACTTTTGATAATCAGTGCATGATTCTGCTAAAACAAATGCGTAAAATATGCCAATACGAAGCTTATCTGGAGCACTGGTGTACCCTGATCTCATCCACACTCGTGTAGACTGATGGTGATCTGCATTGTCATCAATTCGCTGAACTGTGAACAGTGTACACCCTGATCAGACTGCACAGATGTGCAGTCTGATCAGTAGTGTGTACACTGGTCGCAAATGTAATAAGCCTGGTTGTGTCAGATCCTGCTCCTATACAAATCCAATACAAACTACATGTATCTATCGTTTCTTCTTAACTCTTACAATGCTGAATTAATTTGTGTCGTCTGCTGAATATTTTTCCATTTTTCTCATCAAAAACATGGTTTGGCAGCACTTTAGAATCATTTCCAATGGAAATGATTCTAAAATGCTGCCAAACCATGTTTTTACTGAGAGAAAAGACAAAATGTGATGAATTATCAGCAGACGACTATTTTCGGTTCCCGCATTCTAAGGGTTAATACGACATTTATTGCATACCAGATACCAATTAATTTCATTTGTTGACGGTTTGTCAAACAATTTTACCTAAACCCACCCGGAGATACAACAATAAAATCTATGCCCCACCTCAAAACAACACCCACACCCCAATACCTGATGACACTGCAGGCAGCCTTGATAATAACACAAAAAAGAAGAAAATTTAACAAGGTGAACATAAATCCTCAGTGACCTTGACCTTGGGCAGTGGGACGTGGGCCGTATGCAAAACAAAGCACCATCTCTAGACACAAATTGTGGCCAAATATTATGAAAATCGGAGAAGTGGTTCATGAGTTATTGAAAACTGAAAGGTGTTACTAACATACATGTACATGTAAGCACACATTTATGTACATGGACTAACGCTATATCATTAAAAATAATTTAAAATTAATTTATATAAAGGTATATTGCGAAAGGAATGGGTTAACCACCCACTTTAGAGCTATTCTGGCACAATCAGAGAAATAATGGTGCTTTATGGCACCCAAATACATCATGAATGAGACTAACCCAAATTTTCTGTCTGCAACGCTGGCCGACTTTTGTAAGTCGGGCAGCGTTGCAGACAGAAAACTCGGGTTAGAGCGAGTCATTTGCATACGCACAGCAGTATTAGCTTGGCAAACACTTGCATATGTGTGATTACGGTGGTACCTGCCAAAATGTCTAATGGAACAGACTGGACTCTCCACGAAATGCCCGCTGAGTGCTCTGGCAGACACATGTACATGTGGAAAACATGGGCCAAACGTGGTCCCAACGCATGTTTCCTGGGAGCAAAACGCCATGTGTAAATTCAGTACTAAAAATCAGACGCTACTAAGTAGCGTCTGATTTTTAGTACTGAATTTACACATGGCGTTTTGCTTTGACCTGGCCCACAGGAATACACAGGAAACATGCTTTGGGACCATGTTGGGACCACGTTTGGCCCATGTTTTCCTAATCACCCGGAGAAAGTCACACACACTGGTAAAGTGTGATAAGAACAACCAGAGCAAGTTGGCAGGTAGTTGCAGCCTGTAACTCTGTGACCCTCCCGTACCGTATGTACCAGAGTTACAGTTCCTCATATAGCATTCCCCTGCAGAGTGGCGAATCAGATCTGATTCACAATTCAAATGTTAAAGGTACATGCCCACTCAGAGGGCACAAACTGTTCTTTATAGGAATTAAATAAGTGTATATTTGTGTCACTATTCCACCAGATCTAAAAATTGGATATGAAAAAGTCCTGATACCACCACGCATCACTATCAGTAAAATAAATATTATTAAATGATTATATCTGTACAGCGGATACTCGTAATGTTTAGAACTGGTGGAATAGTGACACAATTATAAACTTATTTAATTCTTATAACCTGAGTGGGCATGTACCTTTAAATCATCACTCCTATCTATTTATACATTACATGTACATCACTTAAACATAGGCTTCCTCTGTAGGATAGTGCATCAGATCAGGCTACGGATGGTACGTACGGGAGTAGATTGCATGTGTTGCTGTTCACAACTACAGCAAAAATGGATACATTAATTGTAAGATGCCTGCTCCAGATCTGCAGAAAAGCTGCGTATTTGCTTAAATACCCAATTAAAATTGCCAAAAACCAATTGAAATCGGAAGTAGCGAGTATCAAGAAGCAATACACAATTTGTGGTACCTTTATCATGCTGCAGAAAACCAGAAACAGACCAAAACTAAAGCATACTTTTTGGGTATTTCAAAATTTTAATTGGGTAAAATGAAATCACTACCGTTTACACATCAACAGACAATATTATTGAATAGATTGCTTCGAAATGAAAACATGTCTAGGCATTTCATTAGAATTGTCTCCTAGATGTGTTTCATTAGAATAATTCATAATTCTAATGAAATGCCAAGACATGTTTTCATTTCTAACAGGGTTCCCACAGATGAACATTTGTGAAATTCAAGGCTATTCAAGGCCATTTATCGGTGTTTTTTTGCATTTTTCAAGGCCCAAAATTTTCAAATTCAAGGCTTTTCAAGGCCCTTAGCCGACATGGGTAATTGTGACAAAATTAAGTGACTGGCAACAAATATTCCAGGCTTCTCGATGTATCTAGCTAGGGATAACATTTTGCAATACATTGGGAATATTTGATTTTTATGAAAAAAATTTTTTTTTGCATCGGTCCGATACATCAACCCCTGAACACATTTTGTGGCCCAAATTATCTCAGCAGCTTGAATTTCTGATGCCTTTTCTGCAAATTCATTCACGCTGGTAGGCCTAGTAGAAGACGACTGTTGAGAACTTCCGAAGTTAATTTTCGTATTGTGATTAACGTCCTTCACAGATTTAGTATGTTTCTCTGATTTTTTGTGCGATCGCACAGCAGATTCCCCCATATTTGAGACGTTGAATGTTTTTTGACAAGACGAACATCGTGCCGAGAATTGATCTCCAGAAACTGGTAAAAGCCAGTCTTTATAATCTGCGTTTTTCAGCCAGATTTCTTGGACAGAACACTTCCCCATTTTGTCATGGAATTTCAGAAAACTGTTTACAATGCAGCATGCTCGATCTAAATAGTAAGAGAGCTTCTGATTGGTTTAGCTGATAGCTGCAACTGTAAATTAGCCATTCAGGAAACCCGATACACAAATGACGCACGGCTCGTAGGGAAAACATCCGAGGCTTCCGAATGATACGCACTGCACTCTGATCAGCTGATTACGGTACCGTAAACATGCTAAATTTCTACCGGATTTTTTGTGGGTTTTGCGATGTTGCTGCAGCTGGCGATATTGCCCGATTTCAAGGCTTTTCAAGGCCAGTCTTTTAAATTTAAGTACTTTCAAGGCCTTGAATGGCATTTTGTCAAATTCCAGGCTTTTCCAGCCTTTCAAGGCCCCGCGGGAACCCTGTCTAAGCAAACTATTCAATAATTGCTGTCTGTTGATGTGTGTAAACAGTACTGATTTTATTTTACCGAATTAAAATTTTGAAATACCCAATTGCTTCAGAAATAATGGAGTAACAATACTCAATTATTAATTCCTTATCTGGAGCCCTGCCTGCTCAATACATGATATCTTGAACGAGCATTGGGTAAATAAAGCAGATGTAACACCCAATATTATCGAGTGCAAGGTAATATATTTAGTAACACCATATAAGTGCCATATATAATGCAATAATACCAAATAAGGCGTTATAATCGCCCATTCACAAGATTATAAACAGTAAATCACGTATATCATGGTGAATGTTAGATAGTTGATTGATGTTGGTTAAAAATAAAATTGAGTAGAAAATTGTTCAAACTTTTTGCCAACTTTTAGTATGTACATATAGAGGCAAAATAAAATATTAAATGAGCATACTACATGTATGTAATAATTCCAGCACAAAAATATTTACACAATTCCCTAAAATTTGATAGGCCCGTAGCAAGTCTCTGTCCAAAATTTATATCCCAGTAAACTCCCACGCCAAACTACTTTCTACAGGTGCGCTGTCAGTGCTTACAGTCAATGTAAATAAATGGCTGCTGTCTGTCAAAATAAACACATTTTCTTGATGAATTTATTTCAAATGCTGGAATTATAAGGAATGAATGGCCTTTGTGTTGAATTTATCGGGGATATAAACTTGGAAAAGTCGCGGGAATACTGGACGAGGCCTTCCGGCCTTCGTCCAGTATTCCCGCGACTTTTCCAAGTTTATACCCCGATAAAATTCCACAAAAAGGCCACTCATTCCTATAACAAATTCACAGTACCTCATTTTAAACAGTGTTTATTGTGCAACGGTAATAAACAATTTTGAGAGCACTGACACATGTAGACATACTGCCATTGACACAGATGGAGGTAAATGTAAATGCTTTCATTTAACGACGGCACTGGCTCGATGACGTTGCATGTCGGGACTGACTATTTAAGTCCCCATCCGATAGGACTAGGCTAGCACGAAGTTGTCTTGCCCCCAAGGACACGCCGAATCGGTCATTCGGAGCGGGTGGAGGTGGGAATCGAACCAGGGGTTTCCCGATCCGCAGTCCGACGCTCTACCTACTGAGATAATCTGGCCACTACAGATGGAGGAATGGAGAGTGCTCCTTAAATATGAGAGGAAACTGGAGCACCCAGGAAAACCACACTTGTCAGACTTGGCACGCACTATACCACCTCACAAATTGGTCAGAAGTGTGCAAAATGTTGCCAACCCCTGTAACACGAACCAGCCAATGATGTAGAATGTTATCCCTTACATATTAACCCATTCACCCCTAAGAAACTGGAATGGATGTTTATATGTTAATTTCCGGACCAATCCAATTGTCACAAAATGATTTTCTGACTAGTCCATTTATGAAACGGGGGTGTTTTTCCTCTCAAAAAATGTGAAAATTACTAGCAAAAAGTGCAGATCCTGATGAGACGGCTCGTCACGAGCCGGCTCATCTGGATCTACACTATTTGTCAATTATACACTATACACGCCTGTGGTGTTGAGATGGTTAAGAGAAACCGAATCATGGTTACGCAATTCACACAATTGCTACATGTCTCCCTGACAGTTGGATATATATGGACACCCTCATGACAGATGGGACCTTAATTAGGGCAACTGTGGCAACTGTAGACCAGTTGCCGATTTCACCAAAATTGCAAAGTATATCAGAGCTCCAGGAGATATTCAACATTTGGACGTACATCCAAAATTATTGACACACAGATTAAAAGTACATGAAATAGGCTACTGATAAGATGTGTTTTGTGTTAAAAGCGCAAAACATTTGTACCAAAACGCAAGAGATGCTATTTATATGCGTTACAAAAAGACATCTAATTTTATGGATGATTGTAGGTCCACAGGTCGGTCACATTCATATTATTGGAGAAAAATTCGGTAGGACTATCTATACCTACAGTTCTGTTTGTTTGTTTCTTGGGGCTTAACAGCTAAGGTCATTGAAGGCCGGGTCAATGGGTTTAGTACTAAATCCCATATATTACCTGTACAAGTACATGTACATGTTCAAATGGGGGGGGGGGGGAGAATCCCAAATATCAGAACTGAATATTTACAATAAAAAGATATATATCACTTGGCCCCCTCCCAAAAGCAGTAGGATCAGTAATAATCTTACTACTTTTATAATGGACAATAACCCAATTCAACTCTCCCAGGTAACAAAAGAGCCAAAGATAAAAACGTACCTGAGGGCCAAACCAGGCAAATCGTGATTCCTATAAAGAGGAAACCCTACCATTAATTTACGCCTTCACATTCGCCCGACCCACCACCCACACCTACAGTTCTGTATATTACTCATATTTCTTATTAATAATCACAAGTAAATTAACTACATGTAATTTATAACATTTGCTTTTGATCTACACCACTTTCGTAATTTGAACATACGACATTTGTTTTATGTATGATTTCATTTACGCCATTTGCTTTATGCATGAACATGGCCAAAAACGCATCACGTTTCACTTTTAGGAGTCAAAAACGCATCACTCAAATATTTATCTGAATCTCTGTACACTTCGAGGTAGAAATTTTTGATGTAAGGATAAATTTAATATGTTTTTATTATACTGAATTTATTACATTATCACAGCCATTTTGGCTGTGATAATGTAATAAATTGAGTATAATAATTCTTCATACTTTTAATCATCAAATATATGCAGTCATTTAAGTTCTATATGAAATTTCGGGGAAAATAAATGATTACGGACCCTCAAAGTATACTTAGCTAGATAAGTATGTTTAGCAATTTTGGTGAAATCGCTACAGCACTTTGTTCGGGAATCAGACGAAGACTAAAACGTGTGACGGCCATGATTGTCGTCTGCTGTTGATTTTATATCTTGCCTTATTTCTCAATAAAAACATGATTTGACAGCACTTCAGAATCATTTCCAATGTAAGTGCTGTCAAACCATGTTGAACATTATTCTAAAGTGCTGTCAGTCAACACATGTTTTTGATGATAAAAATGGAAAATAAACAGTAGAGGACAAAAAAATTAAGATAGCGGTGTATGGGTTAAATTAAGCCTCAGTTTTGAGATGTTGATAAACACAATATGCTAGTATAAACAGATTTGCAGAGAGTAAACATTGCAGAACATAATCAGCCTACTAATAAGCTGTACGACGCATGACCAAATTTGCAGATTTTCCCATTTTCGTCCTTACAACCCAATTATTTTCTGTCTCCTATAAGGCCTAGTTCAGACATATGTGTGTCGTGTCATAACAGCAGGGGGCTTAATGACTTTGTCACCAGTATAGCCATTCTATTTTGTGCCGAATAAAGAAGGATAGTTTTTGTCTGGATTTCAGAGCTAAATGTAATTGGTGCATGTGCCTTACCCTACTGCATGGTGCCCTAAAGTTGTATACTGTAATATTTACACCTTCTATAAATTCATAAAGCAAACGCCCATTCGACGTACTATGTTTACATCCCAATACAATATATTAGACCCACGTGACGTCGCGCCATGCCGTTGATTGGTTAAAGGTTGTTTGACGTCCATAAATTCCACGAGGTTGTCAATAACTGCACGCTATTGACCGGCAACGTCGCTGTTCCAGGAATTGCGACAAATTTATGTAAAACAATATTATTCTTCATCTTAACGCTATATTTGGTTATTTACATTTTGGAACTAGCAACCGGAAGTGGTGTCGCACCTGCCGAGGTATTTGACCGTAACATGATCGTGGGCATAAAAACCATCATAAAAGTTCATGCTTAAACACGAAAAAGGTCAAGGTTGAAGAAACTAAAAAATGGTTTAGTGTTTCCGCAAAAATGTCAAGATACAAAGGGCAAGGTCATGTTAATGGGGACAAATGCTCATATGTATCAAGTGTCCAAATATAGAAGTAATCGGTCAAGTAATACTAGTTATATCACGATGAAGAAACTTGTACAAACTTTTTGAGTGTTTCCGCAAACGTGTGAAGATAAACAAGAGGCCCAAATGGGCCTGTATCGATCACCTAAAAGCCTCCATAGTGGTCATCTTGATTTCACAAAGACTCTTCACTTACAACTTCAAATGTTCCACAGAATTTGTTGGTACCTTCTGATCTAACATATATTGCGAATGTGCATGTGATTTACTGCTATACCTTCGATTTGATATATAAAATGACCATATTCGGTCAAAATTAAATTTGACCCCTATTTGACCCCTCGGGCCATGACCATTTTTGACCCAGAGGCCACCATATGAATCAGCGTTAACTATTGATCATTCATATAAAGTTTCGTCGAAATCGGCCTGGCGGTTTGTGAGAAGATTTTTTGACAATTTGACCTACTTTTCAACGGCGGACATCTTGGATTTGGTGATGACCTCCATTTTGACAAAAAAATGAACAGGCTTCACCAACAAACCATTTCAGTTAAGTTTGGCCACAATCGGCCCAGCAGTTCACAAGAATAATACGTTTGAAATCGTAAAACAAATTTTTTACCTTTCGGTGGCCATCTTGGATGACAAAATCATCTGATTGAGACAAAACATGCTGTAGAGTGATCGTCTCGTCGATACATTCGATCCGATATACTATATATATTCGATCCGATATACTATATGGCCATATTCTGTCAAAAATAAAATTTGACCCCCCTTTGACCCCTCGGGCCACACCCATTTTTGACCCAGGGGCCACCATATGAACAAATCTGAAACAGCGGTAACTATCAATCATTCTTACCAAGTTTCGTCGATATCGGCCTGGAGGTTTGTGAGAAGAAGATTTTTTGACAATTTGACCTACTTCTCAACGGCGGCCATCTTGGATTTGGTGATGACCTCCATTTTAACAAAAATGAACAGGCTTCACCCATAGACCATTACAGTTAAGTTTGGCCAATATCGGCCAAGCAGTTCACAAGAAAAAGACGTTTGAAATCTTTAGTAAAAGAATGACCTTTTGAACTATCAGTGGCCATCTTGGATGATGTAATCATCTGATTTAGACAAAAAATTCTACAGAGTGATCGCCTCGTCAATACCTTCGATTTGATATATTATATGACTATATTCGGTTAAAAATAAAATTTACCCCTATTTGACCCCTCGGGCGACGCCCATTTTTGACCCACGGGCCACCATATGAACAAATCTGAAACAGCGCTAACTATCGATCATTCATACCAAGTATCGTCGAAATCGGCCTGGCGGTTCGTGAGAAGAAGATTTTTAAGAATTTGACCTACTTTTCCATGGCATCTTGGATTGTCGATGACCTCCATTTTAACAAATCTGAAATGGCATCACCCATATATCATCCCTGTGAAGTTTAACCAATATCGGCTCAGCAGTTCTGGAGAAGAAGATGATTGAAAATGTTCACGGACGGACGGACGACGGACACTTTGCCATAACAATAGCTCACATGAGCTTTGCTCAGGTGAGCTAAAAAGGTCAAGGTCATGTTAATGGTGGCACGAGGGAGTTAAAAATTATCACATGTATCAAGTGTCCAAATATTGAAGCAATCCGTCAAGAAATATTAAAGTTATGATGAAGAAGCTTGTACAGACTTTTTGACGAGAAAAAATGGCCAAGCGTTTCCACAAAAATGTGAAGGTAAAAAAAGGTGAAGGTCATGTTAATGGTGGCATGAATGTGTTCCAAATGCTCACATGTATCAAGTGTCCAAATAGTGAAGCCATCCATCCAGTAGTATTAAACAAGTAAAATGAAACTTATAGCAGGATGAGGAAGCTTGAACAAAGTTGTTGACATAAAAAAATGGCTATATGTTTCCGCAAAAATGTGAAGATAAAAAAGGTCAAGGTCATGTGAATTGGCGGTGTGTTCCTAATGCTTACATGTACCAAGTGTCCAAATATTTAAGCAATCCGTGTTTCAGCAAAAATGTTAAGGTAAAAAAGGTCCAAGGTCATGTGAATTGGCGGCATGAGTGTCGCGAAACCCATAAGCCCCATTTCTCCAGTCACAGCCACATATAAGGTCTCTTTTTCTCATCCGCGAGGCCAAGTTTCCTTCGTTTAACAAGGATACAATCGAGTTTACAACATGTGAAGACTAAAACGTGTGACAATGTTACATCCGTGTATCACCATGTGGGTGTATTTCGCAGGTGTAAGAACCATTTATGACAAGAATACTTCACAATTGTAATATAATTCCTGGTGCATAAATTAATGACATTAGCAAAATTATTATAGGAATGAATGACCTTTTTGTGGAATTTATCGGGGTATAAACTTGGAAATACTGGACGAAGCGATAAAAAATTACAATTTTCGGAAAAAAATAATGTTTTTTTTTATTTTTTTCGAAAATTGTAATTTTTTAAGGCCTCGTTCAGTATTCCCGCGACTTTTCCAAGTTTATATCCCCGATAAATTCCACAAAAATGCCATTAATTCCTTATAATTCCAGACAAGAATACTTGCCTACACAGCCCAGTATTAACTTTTTCCATTTGTTTGAGGCTGTGACTGCAGTAATGGGGCTTACAAAATTTGTGGCCAGGTTACGATAATACGCATACCTCCCAAACTCCCGAAAACCTTTTTACAAATAATTTGAAATGGACGCTGATATACACAGGGATTCCACTGGGGAAAATAAAAAAATTGCCACTACAAAAAATTACAATTTTCGAAATTTTTGATTTTTTTTCTCGAAAATTGTAATTTTTTATCGCCAATTGTTTATTTTTATCGCCAATTGCGAAAGTGGCGATCGCCAGCAGAATCCCTGATAGACATGTACCCTAAGCATGCCAATACACAAGCTGTACAATAAAAAGTATAAACTGGAAACCTGGAAAACCCCATTGCATTTATTTTCATGTTGTCTCGTTGTAATCAATCTCTACCGATAATGTATGTTCATGATTGCAAAGCACATATGTATCGGTGTGCACATACACATTACTGAGGGACCTCTCTAAACCGGACACCCTGGAGAATCCCAGGGTGTCCGGTTTAGAGGGGTTCCACTGAACTCACGAATACCAAACAAATGCTGAAAATCTACCAATAACCAAACAACAGAAATCAACTGTGCAGAAGAACATATTGCAGGGCTCCAGATAAGGAATTAGTACATTAGTAATTACACATCAACAGACAGCAATTATTGAATAGTTTGTTTCGAAATGAAAACATATCTTGGCATTTCATTAGAATTGACTCCCTAGAGACAATTCTAATGAAATACCAAGATGTGTTTTCATGGAAAAAATAAGAAAAATATGCTATATTTGTGGTCTGTTTATCGTTTTCCGCAGCATGGTTAAGGTACCACAAATTTTGTATTGCTTTTTGATACTCGCTACTTCTCATTTCAATTGGGTTTTTGGCAATTTTAATTGGGTATTTAAGCAAATACGCAGCTTATCTGGAGCACTGAATGCTGAAAATCTACCAATAACCAAACAACAGAAATCAACTTGCAGAAGAACATATTGCCACACGCTCTAGCCACTTATTGATCAACCCTCGCTGTCAATAATTAATTACTTCTCGTTAACTTTCAAGACAGTGTGCACATTGTAAGCATGCATTGTCAAATGTGTCCCCAGCAGAATAATAAATAGAGGATACAAACGAGTTTCCATTTCTTATGAGATTTATGAAACAAGGCACGAACATTTTTTGCACTGCGCCTCTAGTGCATAAATTGCATAACATTACTGACGTGTTCCATAAATCAAATGGTGTTTATCAGATGACTTTTGAAAACTTTTGAGATATCCAATATGTTTCTACGGCAGCTTAAAAGGGACATCTGCATTGTTTGTTCTATCTCGTTCCCACGACAAAGCATCTCATCCCCACAAGATAGGTCTCATTACCACGAGTTAGCTATCTCGTTCCAACAACACAGTCAAAGGAAGAACCATTGTCATTCAAGATGATGAAGTACATGTCATATGGTTGTTCTATTGGCTGATTAAGCCGTTTGAACGAGATTGGCTGATTATGCTGTTCGAACGAGATGCCAGATCGTGGGAATGAGATAGCTACATTTGTAACTCGTGGGAACAAGATGCTAGATCGTGGGAACGAGATACTACAAGGAACGAGACAGAATTTTGTGCAAGACAATAGAGTACATATGTATGTGCTCAAAGTTTGTACTCAAAAAATCATGCAGGTTGATCGAACGAGATTGAGCACAGGTTAGCCTTGACCGGTCAACTTTCCTATATCTTGATAATGGGAAAAGAACATATTCTCGAAGTTTGTACTCGAAAACATGCAGTTTAATCAACCAAGACTGAGCACAGCTCAGCCTCTACTAATCAAATGTCCTGCTTTAGAGCATGAAACAGAGCATTTTATCAATGTTTGTACTCAAAATCATGCAGTTTGATCAACTGAGACTGAGCGCAGCTCAGTCTCAATTGATCAAACTGCATGATTTTGTGCTTGAAAACAAAGTACACACACCAACAAAATTGTCCAGAAAGTTTTATCATCACTCAAGCCCAGGATGAGTGCAAAGCCGAATAGCTGCGTGTTTCGCATACACCCTGGTCGTCATTTCATTATCCCGCTCACAAAACAGGCAAAATTGTTAGTGGGAAAAATCAATCAGAGCTGATGCGAGGAATCTTCGTAATCCAATCGGAGACGGGAGGTCACGAAAGACTGCAAATTTCATAACCAATGTATTAGGTAGGAATAATTGGCGGAAATTGGGATAAGCTAACGTAATGTATAACGCCACACAAAACATCTCGTTTTCCAGAAATAACACGGGTCACACTTGCTGGTTAAAGCCCATGTGTCACAGAAGTTTGGATTGATTTAAAGATTTTCCTATGGGAATTTAACACGAGCCAATTTCCAAAACTTTTCGTTTTTTTGATCCTGAATTTTTTTTGGAAATTGACTCGGAAACCTGGAGAGATAGCTTGAAAATGATTTAACTAAGAAAACAAAAGTTAGATTTTGAAAATCGGTCCACAAATGAAAATATTTTTTTTCTAAAAATCTACTTTTAGCCCACATGCCAGGTTATAATATAAGGAGACGGATAGTATTGTATATTCTGTAGATACATGTAGGACATTTTCTGGCAAAATAAACATTCATTCACAATTACCCCACGTATTGATTGGCATTACAGTCAAATCTACCCATGACCGAGGGGGGGGGGGGGGGGGTTGAATCAAAATTCACTTTGCGCATCTACACACCTTAAGAATGGCACACACCAAGTTTCAAGACCCCAGCTATTACAGATAAACAGTTTTACTTCTTACCAGGCAAAATTGAGAATTACAAGTCAAAAAGGAGGAGATAAAGCATGACTGGGGGTCTAATCAAACATCATTGTCAACATTTGTGGCAAATTATTTTAAAATCCATTCATCGGTTTAGAAGATACAGAGCGGAAACCAAATATCATGTGCATTTTTCAGGGATTCCGCTGGGGAAAATCTCCACTTCAAAAAAAAGAAAACAATTGGCGATAAAAAAACTACAATTTTCGAAAAATAAATAATAAAAAAAAAAAGATTTATCGCCAATTGTTTAATTTTTACCGCCAATTGCGAAAGTGGCGATCGCCAGCGGAATCCCTGATTTTTTACCTCTAAGTATGACCTTGACCTTTCACGTAGACATGTGAGTATTGAACACTACACATCGTTTCATCATGGAAAATTATTTGAACATACATTCACCGGCTGAGATGATATAGAGCAGAAATGAAATTTCACCTCCAACTGTGACCTTGGACGTAGACACGTTGGTATTAAATGTGACACATCGTCTCATCATGGTATACATTTATGGCGAATTATACAAAATCCATTCATCGGTTTACAAAATATATAGTGGAAAACGGAATTTCCATCATACCGACTGACAGACAAGACGACCCGTATGTCCGTCCTCCCTAAACTTTGTTTGTGGGAGGTATAATCACTTTTAACATGGTATGTAGCTGATTTCATCAATATTGCAAAGTACATCCAAGCTCCAGATAAGGTGTGTATTGGCATATTTTACGCACATATTTTAGCAGAATACTCATTAATTATCAAAAGTTGGGAATACAAAATACTCACAGAAATGTGAAAATACGCATTGATTTTCAAATTGAGTAGTGAAAATACTGTAATCAAGTTGAAATTTACATTAACCCTTACACCGCTATCTTAATTTTCTCTAATTTGCTGTTTATTTTCTATTTTCCATTTTTATCATCAAAAGCATGCTTTGACAACATTTACAACATGCTTTGACAGCACTTCAGAATCATTTCCATTGGAAATGATTCTGAAGTGCTGTCAAACCATGTTTTTATTGAGAAATAAGGCAAGATATAAAAGCAACAGCAGGTGACAATTGTTCTTTTATTTCATTTTTTTAATTACTCGTAGTTCCCTATTTAATAAGGAAGAAAATCAATAACACGTTTGTAAAAGTCAAATATGCATTGAATTAGAAATCTGGGGGTACTCTTTCTCTTTAGACATGTTAGATACAAAACTTATCTGGAGCTCTGTATGCTGATCTTGCTAAGTAAGTAGACTTTGAGCGAGAAATATACAGTATCCCTTATGCATAAATAAATTTTTGAAACAATTAAATAAAATATTCTGTCACCACAACAATGACTAAAGCATTTAATCATCAAATGAGACACATCCTGTGATTTTGTATCCTAGGACATCTGCGTAATTTCATTAAATATGTATACAAAATTTAAAATATTTTTCATAAATAAAGTCAAAAGTTGACAAAATTTCAGACAGAGTACATGCAGAATTATATTCCGTATGTAGTCTGAAAATGTTGTCAACTTTTTACTTTATTTATGAACAAGAGTGCCGAAGGCCACAATATACGCCCGTCGAGGCAAGGCCAGTCAACAAGGGGAGATAACTCAATAATCAAATCAATAGGCTTCTTCGTCTTGCCGTGATAAACATGTATACCAAATTAGGTTACGATCGGTCAAGTAGAACTTGAGTTTATTGCGTGGACAAGGATAGAGTGCGCAAAATAAAAATGGCCGCCTAGGGGAGATAAGTCATAGGAAAATTTTGAAAATCAATAGGCTTCTTCGTCTTGCCATGATAAACATGTATATCTTACAATCCGCCAAGTAGAACTCTAGTTATTGCGTATTTGGGTATTTCAAAATTTGAATTGTGTAAAATAGAATCACACTACTGTTTACACATCCTTGGAGACAATTCTAATGAAATACCAATATATGTTTTCATGGAAAAATAAGAAAATATGCTATATTTGTGGTCTGTTTATTGTTTTCTGTAGCATGATAAAGATACCACAAATTTTTCATTGCTTTTTGATACTCACTACTTCTGATTTCAATTGACAGACATTCCACAATATGACCATAAACTTACCAAATAAAGTGTGTATTAGCAAAATAATTTGGTCACTCTCCCCGAAGTAAACAAAGAATGATTCAAACCCACATTTGGAAAGACTACTTCATCATAACGTGTATGTAATTAGAGTTGTGTATCCAGAATTACTCAGAAATGTCACATTCATTCGCCTTCCGATAATTCTGCGCATCTACCAAAGGTCTCCGTAAAATTGAGAGTAGTCAGCTTTTTTGAAAAAGTAGCCAGCTATATCGACTTCCACGTGGCTGAGTCCCCTTCAGGGGTGTTTGGCCTCCCCCAAGAAAATTTTGAAATTTATATTCAATTTGGTGGCATCTGGTGAGTTTTATGGTGCATATATTTGTAGTTGTTTAAGACAATGTCTGCATATATTGTTGCAAAAATGTTACAATGTGTTGATAGCAGGACAAATCTGAAGTTGTTATGCTCCCCGATTTCTTTTTTGGGGGAGCATATTGTTGCCGCTTTGTCCGTCCGCCTGGCGTCACACTTCGGTTAAGGTTTTTAGTCAAGTCCATATCTTCAATACAATTAGGCCTAGAGCCACCAAACTTGCACACATTAATCACCTTGCAGTGTACATCTATAACCACTATCAAATATGTGACCTTGACCCACTTTTCCACTTAAATTACTTAGTTATTTCCCCTTGGTTAAGATTTTTAGTCTCCATCTTCAATACTATTACAGCTACAGCCGCCAAACCTGCACACATGATCACCTGCAGTGTATATCAATCATTGTCAATAACCACTCTCAAATCTCTGAACCTCATGTGACCTTCACCCACGGACAGACAGACAGGTGCAAAACAATATTCCCCCCGACTTTTCGTCATGGAGGCATAAAAATTCAGGAATTTATTTTTCAATAGGTTGGTCATCCTGTCATAGTGCAGACTGGAGTTATACTGCTTGCAAACATTAAGTTGTATACATCGAAATACGTTGTGTGTTCTCTACTGCACATTGCTGCAATTTCAGACTACGTTTTTTTAATGTGACAAATTAATTAATTCAGACTGATTTTCGTGATATTATGGACAGTGTGTCGTGATTTGCTTTAACAATTATCATTTCTTATCAACGCCCATGAAATTAGCCAGGGTTGGCTGATTAGTTGGCAATTTCAGCTTCTTTTTCGGAGCCATTCTGAATCGGCCGCGCCATGTCCACAAATTTGGTCCGACTCGTCCGTAATTCATACTACAGGAATCGCGCCAACTATTTCTCGATTTGGCTGACTACACATCGCATAGAACGCGAGTTCAATACACGATACATGCCTACTGACTCAGCGACTACCGGCTGTGCTATATTTAGCTGCGTTGCCGGAAACAGATTACACTGTAACGGAAACACACGAGCGGTTTCTCGGCAGTTTACGATTTGACAAGCACATAAATATTTCGCGGAAAATGTAAACGTCAATGGTACTTTCGGTTTTGAAGAGTCACTATTATGTTTACAGACGTGGTATTATCAGTGTTATAGAAATTACACTAACGGCTAATAATGTGTAATAACGATAGTGGGATACGCCAGACATGTTTTAAATAGCGCTAAATCCGTGTTTTGTAAAAAAAATAATTTTTTTACGACATTATGAATCATAGCAGGCGCCAACTGAGCGAGTAGTCGGCTAAATCGCCGGCAGCCGGCACTTACGGAGAGCTCTGATCTACTGGAGAAAACAATCAAAGTACTAGTACAGATAAGCGTCAATGTTATTATCAATCAATGTAGAAATAGTTACCGGACAAAAATGAAAACTGGTTATTACTACGGACGGTACGGAAGTAGATTGCAAGAGTTACCTTCGCTAATAACTGGTTATCAGCATGTCACTGACAGTGTCTGCATGTATTTGGACAACATGATCCATATACAATACAAAGATGGTCACGTGTTAAATCCGGGTTCATCTTAATTAATCATACTCTGTATCATACCAGACCTTGCCCCAGCACCTTAATTTCAAAAACAAGGTACCCCAGCGCTATAAATTTCAGACAGAACAGAGCATAAGCTGCGTATTTACGTAAATATCCAATTAAAATTGCCGAAAAACCCAATTGAAATCCGAAGTAGCGAGTATCAAAAAACAATAACAATTTTGTGGTACCTGTATCATGCTGCAGAAAACAATAAAGAGACCACAAATATAGCATATTTTTCTTATTTTCCATGAAAACACAACTTGGAAACAATTCTAATGAAATGCCAAGATATGTTTTCATTTCAAAGCAAACTAATTCAATAATTGCTGTCTGTCGATGTGTAAACAGTAGTGAGATTATATTTTACCAAATAAAAATTTTAAAATATCCAATTGCTTCAGAAATGATGGAGTGAAACTACTCAATTACAAATTCCTTATCTGGAGCCCTGCAGAATATAAAAAAGGTCCAATTTTGATATTTTAATCATTTAGTTTCAGTTCCATTTGACTATAGTAGTGTATTATAAGGTTTACACATGTATTAAAGGAGATATATGTGTATATGCAGAGCTCCACATAAGGTGCGTATTGTACGCAATTATTTTAGCTGAATACGCATTGATTATCAAAAGTGGGAGTACAAAATACGCACAGCAATGTGAAAATACGCATTGACTTTCAAATTGAGTAGTGAAAATACTGTCATAAAGTTAAAAAATCACTTAATTGAGCTGCAAAAAGCAAACAATGTTTGCTTTTTGCAGCTCAATTAAGTGAATGTTTAAATTTGCTATATTTTTTATCATTTGTTCCCTATTGAGCTGCAAAAAGCAAACATTGTTTGCTTTTTGCAGCTCAAATAAGTGAATGTTTAAATTTGCTATATTTTTTATCATTTGTTCCCTATTTAGTACTGAAGAAAATCAATAACCCATTTGTAAAGGTAAAATACGCAATGATTTTTAATTCAGGGGGTATAGTACGCTTTGGACACAAAGCTTATCTGGAGCTAGATGTATATGCCAATTTAATAATTATGACACATCAAAATATGACGTTCAAGGTGAAATACCCCAGCCGATTAAAATATTGTTTGGAAATAGCAAGTGTCCAATCATTGACAGAGAGCTAAATATAGAATGTTGTAATTAAAAATAATAATAGGCTACTTGTAATCGTTCTCATTTGTGGATAAGCAATATAAAAATGTAAGACCTATCATGATGATAACAACACTATTGTACCTGTAAGTTCTGATACAATAATAAAGAATGTACATATCCGGGTAGGCCAGTTGTTGTGTTGGACAAAACTCTGTATCTCGATAAATAATTCAGGCAGAAATACATCCACACAGGTGTGCACAATTACAATGTACAAATTGCAAATTAGAACAAGTGGAAACATTTTAATCCAGTTTAATACACAGAACAATTGACAATCCATACCTTTCGTAGCTGTGCTGCGACTGTGAAGGCATAAAATAATGAAAATATTCACAATCAATTTGACAGAAACATCTACACTGAACGCCATATTTGTTGAAATTGATTCACGTAACTAGGAACAACACCAAAGCAGTCCGAGTGTGTTAATCAGGGGTCATATATAAAACGCAGTCTTTTCCGCAGTATGAAAATTCGCGGGAGCAGGTAAATTCCTCTGCAATGAGTCAACTCCATGATATCTGGTCAATTCGTCCTCATGTCAATTCGCTCTTTTTTATCATAAATAACACGGATTAAATAAAATACAACATTAAAACCTCAGGATACCTTATGATCTTCTTATGGACGCTGGCATCTCTGCCACTGCGTCCAATTGTTAATTTTATATTATCATGCACCACTTGTCTACCGGTTCCGGTACTTAACTATTGTGTGTGCTCAATTTTTACTTCCTCGTTTTCCCACACTTTGTCCAGTTGCGATTCATATTGCCTTACATCCTTCGATTCGACTACCTTCTCTGGTAGGAAGATCGATCCAGAGAAGGTCTGAATATTTAAAAGTGATATTTCACAAACTGAATGGTCAATTGACCATTCAGTTTGTGAAATAGCACTTTTGAATATTCAGACTCCTCCTATTCTTTTTCAATGTGTACGTGTGTCCTCTTGTTCTTGAATTTTCATCAATTTCGAAGATATCGGTTGTGAAATTCTAGTCATAAATTCCTGTTAGTATTTTGAATGTCTCTATCATATCAAATCTTAGACTTCTGTATTTACGTGTCGGAAATTTTAATTTCCTAAGTCTATCAGGGTATTCTAACTTTGCTAGGGTAGGCACTTGTTTTGTTGCACGTCTTTGCACATTTTCTATTGACTCTATGTCCTTTTTCAAATATGGGTTCCACACCGGTCCAGCATATTTCAGGTGGGGTCTTACAAGAGCTTGAAACAGGTATTTAAAGCTGAGTGCATCTAAGTGACTATGTACCCTCCTAATAAGACTCATAATGCTAATTGCTTTGTTTACTTGTTGCTGATCATGAATATGTTGCGCAAAGTTCAGTTTATTGTCAAGGTTCCAAGACATCTATGTCATTCTCCTCTTGTGAAACATCTAATACGAGTGGTTCTCCCTTTTCATCTTACTTGTGGTATTGCCGTTCGTTTTTTTGCTTTTTGTTGGTGATCTTAATGACCAGTTACATAATTTGTCGAGGTAAATACGCATTGATATTTTAAAGTACTACATATTTGTATGCTCAAATTACACTGAAAATATGTTTTTGTGTCGTCCGCGAACAAATATGCAGTGGACTTATCATTTTTTCACCACAAATGATACTGATTGAAGACGATGCTGAAGAATGATCCGCTTTTTCTCTGTCACTTTCCGATGTTTCTTCTTGGCCATTTTCAGTAAATTTTAGGTCCGATATTCCTGATTTTGTTTTACGTTTACAGTGCGCATAATTCCCGAACAGTTTTGGGTTTGTTTTATAGCTTGTTTGGCTATATCTATTTCCAGTTTTCTTTTAGCATTTCTTAACCACCACCCTCCCCCCTACCACCCCCCCCCCCCCTTTACGTGATTCCGTAATTTCAAATATTATTCATATTTTTCACCACCCCTGGTCTCCATATATACCTTTGCCAGCACCTATGATTGCGTTTACATTTTTCTTATCCGTGTTGTTCTTCAGCGGAGCATAATTGTGTTATTTTGCTTTTGTTTGCGGTTTTGATCTTTTGTTTAGGTATACGTGTATTTGCAGCATTATATTTTTTAATCTTTTCATCCTCTTTTGTACTATACCGAGTAAAAAGAGAAACTATATGCTGTTAACACACATTGTTTTAAAGTCACTCTTTTTATTAAATTTTCGAACACATGGTTTTTTATCAAAATAGTGTGAAACTTCATTACAATGCAGTTTCACACTATTTTGATAAAGACCATGTGTTCGAAAATATAATAAAAAAAGAGTGACTTTAAAACAATGTGCATTAAATGTGCTTCCCTTCGGGGGTTATTGGAAATTACTATACTGCTAACATTTTGTTGATTTCTTAGACGTATGTTTCAAATAATCATTTGACAATACATTCCTGTCAGTCTGTACTGTCAAATTCAAATGTTCTGTCCAAAAACAATCGATGAAGTGAACATGGGGAATAATTGAAGAAAAAACAAGAAATGCGTCTGTCGAACGCGGATATGCCACCTGCAGCATATTTGAGAAACTGTGACAAATTGGTTAACCGAAAAGTGTGACGGACGGACAGACGGACAGACGGACGGACAGACGGACGGACGGACGGACGGACGGACAACGGACGGACGGACGTTCCAACATTTTGGGTTTATGGGGTATTTCCATTGTTTGAAGAACAAAGAAAAAGCCCCTAAACAACAGAGTTTATGAGCTTACGGAATATTACAAAGGAATCTTTTGTTCCTAACCACGCCCCTAAGCTCTCAAACCCCCGGACGTTGGCCCGGACAGACGGACAGACGGACGGACAGACGGACAGACGGACAGACGGACGGACGGTCCAAACACTATATGCCACCCATTTCTTCGAAACCCGGTGGCATAAAAACAGTTTTCAAACTAACTTAGACTTGTACTTGTGTTGGATGTTATCGCTTCCAAATGGTTTTCTTTGGTGGAAAATGAACAGGATATATTCGCTAATACCTGTTGTGATCACTGCGTTCGTGGATCACTGCATTGATCCGACGTCGCATAGAATTGACGTAGTTTTCGATTGGATTCAGGTTGGGAGACATGGCTGGCCTGACGGCAATACGTTGACGTTGTTAGCTGCCAAATGGTTGCGAGTTAATATAGTGGTATACGGAAGTGCATTATCCGGTTGCAAGATGCCCGACCCATGCCGTCTGCGGAAAAAAATAGCATCGGTTGCAAGAATCTCGTTAGTGTTCCGAGCAGGATTCAAATTCCCACGAATGACTATCAATCGCGTCTTGCGACCCGCCCCCACCCCCATTAATCATCTCTCCCCAAACCATCACCCCACCCCCTCCAAACATGTTCCTTTCCCTTACGCACACGTGTGCATAGCGTACACCTTTACGGCGGTACACTTGCTATCGGAAATCGGTGTGACTTAAATTGAAACTCGACTCGTTACTAAAGAGTACGGTGTTCCAGTCACGTTGACTCCAGTGACGGTGACGTCTCACCCATTGAAGTCTAGCGCGCCGATGACGATGGCTAATAATACTGCCAGTGTATGGCCAATATGCTCTTACTGGGAGTGCCTGATGGCGTAAACGATTCCGTATCGTCTACCCATAAACGTGGCACCGACATGCCGTGGCTGTCGCAGACAAACACTTTGACGTAAATGCGTCATGTAGACGGCACGATCATCACGTAGCGTCGTTGCACGGGGTCGCCCCGTCAAGGGAGATCAATCACGTCCCTGTCTGCTCCATACGCCGGATCAAGACAATAATGCAGCCAAACAAGCTACTGACGGCAACGGGAGTAGTGCCAGCATCCCAATTGCCTGATTTCAGTACAGGTTTTTTTGCACAATATAGTTCATCCGGATCGTCTGACTCTCGCTCTGGTACTCACGGTAACATGTTGATATAAATAACTGTCTCTTACACGTTCGATAAAGGCTTCACTAACTCCATATCCCACACATGTCTAGGAGTGATTACAATCTCCCATGATTATAATGTGTGCAAATTGCTCGTTTGTGTTTACAATGTTTTGAAATAAAGTATTTAGGGCAGCGATATTGTCTCCATCAATATTGAGCCTTTTTTATACACAACCTATCCAGAGTCGGTCATTTCCTGTCAGTTTGACATTAATCCATGTAGTTTCCTGGAAATTTGTTGACACTTTTATTTCTGTGACTACCACTGATTCGTTCACATATATGCTGTTCTTCGTTTAGCTGTTGGTTCACCCAAAATATTTCATATCCCTCAATCTGGAACTCTGATTTTCCCGGTACATGTATATACCGGCAATTTTTCGGGAAGACTTCGGTTATTGCTTTCTGACATGTGTATTCTGGCTTTAACCTTATCTAGTTTCTTTGTGAGGCAACCGAATAGTTATACATATGCAATACTGATAATAATAATAATTATCATGAATAATAATAATAATAATCTATGTAATTGGAGTTGAGTTAGACTAGGTAGACATTATGTAATTTATTGGTCTCTGGCGTTTTCCGCACATTTGTAAGTACACAAACAGGTATGCATGTTGACAGGATCGCAAATGACCTGTTGACAGGATCGCAAATGACCCATCATAGACATATGTATTGAATTTATTATGTTGAGTGACGGACGGACAGACAGACGGACGGACAGACAGGACGGACGGACGGACGGACGGACGGAATGACACGGACGGGGACGGACGGACGGACGGACGGTCCAAACACTATATGCCACCCGTTTCTTCGAAACTCGATGGCATAAAAACAAACACGTATTGTATGTGTTTACTATTTTCGCTCACACTGCGAAACCAGTATACATAGCTAGACTACACCTTACAAACGACGGCGCGGCAAAGTGCGGGCTGAAAACAACCGGACATTTTAATCAGCCGTATCACTGACAGTCTGCTGCCCCGGGGTGTTTGTTATCAAATGCACAAATTCTATTCAATAACACACAGCTGAACAAAAGTTATTTACGTACTGATAAGATGCCGTCAAGTAATGAAATACGTACTGTCTGTGTCTACTCTACGAGAGCGAATTGACTGGAGAGCGAATTGAGTTGAGAACGAATTGACCAGGAAACTTAATCAGGGGTCATAATATATAAAACGCAGTCTTTTCCGCAACATGAACATTCGCGGGAGCATGAAAATTCGCGGGAGCAGGTAAATTCCTCGGCCATGAGTCAATCGGCCATAGAACAACTCGCCCAATTATAACTCGTCCCGTAATACCAGTCGCCCAAAATATATCGCTCTGAACGAATCTTTAAGAATTTCGCAACCATTATATCCCCATAAAAAGCATCATTTCATTGGTTTCTGCTATATTACTCAATATATACCTGCGTGACGTCATATGGCGTAACCGGCTCACATGCAAACGACGTCACTGCTAGAGTACACAAGATGACACTAGATGACACTTTATCGCGCCCGCCGAGTCTTTGATAGTATACCGAAAAACTTGAACCAAACACTTTAACCAACATCTTTAACCGGATGCTCTTACGTGCTGACGTACGTTCGCTCGTCCGTCCGTCCGTACGTACGTGCGTCCGGTTAAAGATGTTGGTTAAAGTTTTTGGTTAAAGCCTCGGCATGCACGATAAAGTGTGCCAATGTGCAGACTACATTGGGCTGTCCGCAAGCGGGTGCGACAGAAACCGATTATGTCACTGGCGCTGCACACCTCGCCAGCGGAATATGTATAACGCCGAAAGTGCACCGGTTTCCGGATGAGATGGCACCCAGATCTACTTAGAGCGATCGATAAATCTAGTTTTCGTCAGGCATCTTCGGCATGTAGATGAATGGGAATTCGTCAGGAATCCGGTGCATATTTCGACCACGGGTGGACAAAGCGTGGCAGGGATGGTAAACTGGTTACATATTTCTTGATTAGGTCACACCATATCTGTTCTATGTTAAGCGTCCACCCGGTTGACCAAAGCATACATACGTATCCGAATAAACAAACAAGGGTTGAGGAAGAGTTTAGCATAAATTTCCGCCAGCAAACCTTAGAAAAAAGAAGAAGAAGAGACTATTACAGAAGTTATTAAGTGGACGTTCACGAATTTAACGGAGTTAATACTTGGACAAGTCCCCCAATCAGTTTTCATATTACTTCACCAGTAAATAGTGTAAACTAGCATACACAGTGTATTTGCTTTTTCACAGAACCACTTTCAAAACCTACCGCACGCGGACGCTTAACAAAGAAAGAATTTGCTATGTCCCAATGCCAAGGTGCATGATCACGTCGTTACAACAACAACAACAACGTCGCACACTCTAAAGTAAGTATTATTTGATATTTTCCTTAATATGCAACGGATTTTGATGAAATATGGCGCAGCAAACGCGTCTTCATGAGCTGCATTTGGTGGTCTAGGGAGTTTGGCACAGACTTCTGTCGTTTTTTCTAAGACACGGAAATCGATTCTTCGCAAAAACGACAGAAATTTGGGCGAAACTACAAAGATCACCAAATGCAGCTTAACAAGAATCGCCATATTTCATCAAAATCAGTTACGTAATAAGCAAACAATAAAATAATACATATTTTGAATCGGTGCTTGTTGTTGTTGTTGTAACCACGTGATCAGGCACCTTGTATGCCAAAGCAACAGACGATCAGAGAAATAAAAATTGGCATGAAAGCAAATAATCGCCCATAAAGACCTATTATTAAAATAACCTACTAATACATGGTACTTGCAGAGCTCCAGATAAGGTGCGTAATTTGACCAACTTGGGGTGAAATTTTGTTATTTCTTCACAAAAAAAAGGCAAGTTGGGAGTCCTTTAGAATCGTCTCATTGAGACGATTCTAAAGCACTCCCAACTTGCCATTTTTGATGGAGAAACAAGAAATTTACCTCCAAATTACGCACCTTAACTGGAGCTCTGGAACTAGGTCATTAGAGGCTTATTTATGGCAATGTTTATTTCTCTGACTTTCTGCTAGTTTCTAAACATAACTAGGACATTTTTAGCAGTTTTACGATCCTTGCCACTCTTTATCCACATGTGAGTTCGTCGTGAACTATTGTACGCCGACCCAGTATGTATGCAGCGCCAGTGACTGTACTTGGGGCCGTTAGAGCGATGGTACGGTAATCCAGAGGTCCCCAGTTCGTCCTCGGGTCGGATATGCATGTTTCTCGCCCTGTGATATTTGGCGCCAAACGAAGGACCGTTACTGATAAATACTGCCCAAACTGTACCAAAAATATTGAATTGAGATACGAATTAAATATAGAATTCGGGGACGAATTTCAATTTGACGGGGAAGTATGTCACATACGTAACTCACTATGGGGAGAAGATGTGTATGCTCAGTCGGTTAGAGCGATGGTACGGTAAACCAGAAGTCCCGGGTTCGTGCCCCGGTCCGGAGCACATTTTTCTCACCCTGTGACAATAATTTTGCACTTACAAACATTTTAGTCGTACGAAGTTTAATGAAACGGGCGCCCCAGGGGCCCGTTTCACTAAATTTCTTACGACTAAAATGTTCGTAAGTGCAAATTTAAGATCGTCTGTAAATTTCAATTTATGAATTTACATTTATTGAGCATAGGCTGCATATGCAGCCTATGCTCAATACATGTAAATCCAATAATTATTTACAAGAAAAAAATGTTAATGTGAAATTTACAGACTATCATAAGTTTGCACTTACGAACATCTTAGTCGTACGAAGTTTAGTGAAACGGTCCCCAGGTATCCAGTTGGGATTCCAGTAAGGATGAACACCGATCGTTTAGTTACGCATACTCCCACCTGCCACCCACTGCATAGAGTGCGCTTGCTGGTAGTCATATGTAAAAGTTATCGTGTTCCATGGAACATAAACTCAAATAATTAATTATATTAGAGCTAGCTCCAAATGATTTAGAGAGCTCTTCAAATGTTTGGAGGTAGCTCTAATTATTTAGAGCTAGCATTAATTATTTGAGCTTATGTAGATTTGGCGTTCTGGAACGCCGAATCTACATAAAATCAAATACTTATTGCTAGCTCTAAATAATTTAGAGCTAGATACAAATGATTCAAAGAGCTCTTGAAATGATTTGGCGATAGCACTAAATATTGAATGCTGGCTCTAATATTAATTATTTGAGTTTATGTGTTCAGCGCTTATCATGGATCGCTTGACTTTATAATTTCGGTACGATACATATCTGAGGTGTTCACCCGCAGGGGACATGTATTTTTTTTTATTAATTCGTTCCCACGAAATAACAATTCGTTCCTTCAATTTAACAATTCGTTCCCTCGAATTAACAATTCGTTACCATGAAGTAAAAATTCGTTCCCTCGAATTAACAATTCGTTCCCACGAATTAACAATTCGTTCCAACGAAATAACAATTCGTTCCCTTAATTTAACAATTCGTTCCCTCAAATTAACAATTAACAATTCGTTCACACGAATTGTTAATTGTTAATTGGAGGGAACGAATTGTTAATTGGTGTGAACGAATGGCTAAATTGAGAGAACGCATTGTTATTTCGTGGGAACGAATAGTAAATTCGCGGTAACGAATTGTTAAGTTGATTAATAAAAAAGAATGCTACGTCCCCTGTGGGACCTCCGTAGGTTCCTTCTCGTATATGGTGGATGCTTTATAATGGACAATGCATGCACTAACGGATACAGCTAATTACAACACGAACGCTTTGGAAATTTTATTTTGATGTAAATATACAAACCGAAATATAAAATTAATCTATGTACAGGTATACAAATTTACACAACATACAAATACTTGCCTCACAAAAATACCGTTTCCAGAGTTTCTAACGTACGGCAAGTTAGGGTTAAACACACGATGGACGCAGTTCGCAGTTTTATGCCGATATTGATTTCGAATATTATATGAATATTGCATAAATGATGTCGATGATTGACGGATTTCTTTTTTTTATCTTATATTTAAGGGTAGGAATTGGCTCGAGGACCTTCCAAACCCGGGTTGACGGAAATTAATATGCACGTGTATTAATATGTGGCTGTGACTGGAGAAATTGGGCTCATGGGTTTTCCTACCAGTGTAGATCCAGATCAGCCTGTGCATCCGCACAGTCAGATCAGCATCTGTACTGTTCGCCATTACATCAATGAAACACTTTGTCATGCGTCTAGCAAGCAAAACTAAATCGTTCGTTATCAGGTTACAGGAGTGTGCTACTTGATCAGCTAGAGCTGCACTGGTCAGAAATCCCATAAGCCCCATTTCTCCAGTCACAGCCACATTTATGTTTGTAACTACTGTTTATGCCATTTGTGGAAAATAATGGAGTGATTCGTTTTCGAAATTGTTAACGGTGTAAACTGTTCAGTAGCCGATTTCATCAACATTGCAAAGTATACTTATCTAGCAAAGTATACTTTGAGGGAGAAATTTTCAATTTAAGGATAAATTTATTATTTTTTATTATACTGAATTTATTACATTATCACAGCCATTTTGGCTGTGATAATGTAATAAATTCAGTATAATAATTCTGCATACTTTTAATCATCAAATATATGCAGTTTTTAGTTCTATATGAAAGAATGCAGTTTTTGAAAAATAAATGATTAGTCCCTCAAAGTATACTTTGCTAGATAAGTATACTTTGCAATTTTGATGAAATCGGCTACTGGTGTGTATGTTTTTATAGGAACATCGTCATGGATAATGAGGCAAATACCAAACAGACGAAAAGGACCGAGAACGAAACACGCAGATTCGCCCCTCCTAATATCGGTCCATCTCTCTGCCAGGTTGTGTTCATGTAATTATAATCGTCAACAAACACTTTCCATATGAGGAAGTTTGGTTCCGCATCACTGATACCATCTTTACTAAAATGGCGATTAAGTCGACTGGATGAGAACCATAGATAACCGGCATCGTCGATTGAGAACGAGTCGACCCAGTCCATGCGCGAATCGGACACTAACTCCGATTGGTGGTTGATAGACACGTGGTTAAAGTCATGGCCGCCGTTAAGATCTCGTGAGATGTCCCATTTGTAGACGGCGTTCTTCTCAAGAGCGGAGTAATACAGGTTACCCTTGGCGCCGTACGCCATACCATCCCCCGGAGAAACCTTGTCCCCTACGCGACGGACTGCGGCTGCGAACTGCCCCGTATTGCCAGCACTCGTTCGTAAAACGGACGTCTCGATTTGATACAAACCAACACCTGCCAGGGGACTGTAGTACACATAGGAAAAGTCCGGGGACATCGCAATACCATTAATACCGAGCTTAAGCCAAGGGAGTGTTATGTTTGAGATAGTTATGTTCTCGTATTGGGCATCATAGTCCATATTCGGGTGCGTGTATGCATACGAGGTGTTAAGGACATAGTCGTAAACTACGAGTTTGAAATCGAGGGTGTCCGACATGTATGCATATCTGGCCGAGTTATTGACGTATTCCAGGACTATGTCATTTAGATAGAACATGCCATATCCGACGACCATTCGCGGGAATTCGTGTCGGCCCACTTCCCGGTTGTTTTCGAGATCCCAGATAACAAGTTTCGATGCGCATGCGTCGGTGGGTTTCACGGGATCATTGTTCATTCCTGGCACAAAACCTGCAAATATATTACACCATAACTAGAATGTTCTGTCTGGCTGGCTCTGGTTCATGAAAGCTTATTTCTGCCACCCCTATAACGTGATCACGTGACAGATATGTCGTGACAATGCACCATATAGGTCGTCCTTACTACATCAATTGTAATCATCGCGAAAAGAGGTTTTACTAGCTGATCAAGACTACTGTTATGTCTGTCTGCCTGCCCAAATTTTACAGCCGTATAAACAATGCAAAAACAATATTTTTTTCGATAATATTAAATTTTATAAAAAATTAAGAATGAGCCTTCTTTCTTTTTCGTGAAATTTGATCAAATATTGATTTTATCACGGAAAATTGATTTGTGTATGGGAATTTAACATGGGGGAATTTAACATGGGGGAAAGGAGGTAGAGAACTGTGGGATGATTGTTTGGAAATTGACTCCGAAACTGGCTAGATAGCTTGGAAATGATCTAACTAAGAAAACGAAAGTTAAATTTTGAAAATCGGTCGAGTATTTCTGAAAATCAATAAATTTCCCCATGTTAAATCCCCATAGACAACTTCACAAAGTGAAGATGTCTATCGTTTTTTCGCAGAGTGAAGATGTCTATGGGGATTTAGCATGGGGACAATGTTTTTTTTTGCAGTAAAATCATTGTGCACGTCTCATGAACTTAGGATAACAAGGCGTGACATCTGGTTATAAATATAGCTTTGTACTTATTGCATTATTTTAATAGATATTACCGAATGCGTCGCAACATGCGATTAATTAAGACAAAATGCTGCTTTTTAATTGATGAGAATCTAGAGCAAACAATTATAAGACATACCCGTATCAACTATCCACATGTAGCCCGTGTTGGGGTCGATTTCCATACTCTGTACCAACTGCAGAACGCTGCAATCGCCCTGTCTCTGCATGTCCCAGCTCGGGTACGGCCGTAACACGTGACTTGCTGACGTCATATTCGGATTCGTGTTCTCAACTATGACGTTAAGTGTTGATGGGACGCCCGGTTTAAGTCGCGGCACTGTCACGTATACCTGCGGAAATTGTGAAGTTAAAGGTGTTAACCCTTTCATCCCTAAATAACTGGAATGGATTTTGATATGTTAATTTTGCGAAAGGATTTTCAGACTCGTCCATTTATGAAAAGGGGGACCGGTGTTTTTCCTCTAAAAAGAAGAAAATTACTTGCAAAAAGTGTATATCCTGATGAGACGGCTCGTCACGAACCGGCTCATCTGGATCTACACTGTTTGTCAATACCGCTATACAGGCCTGTGGTGTTGAAATAATTAAAGGTTTTAAAGCAAACATCGCATTGACATTGTGGGAAAATAACACGGTTTGTTGTGACTAGATTTGTATGGCTGTCACGCAGGACAACATGCCATTCAGCCTGCGTGACAGTCAGAACCAGGTTCGGTTTTAGGAGCACAATTAGTAGTCGCCAAGACAATTTTGCAAACATGAAGTTATGACCTGTACTTAGGCTCGGCCGATCAGTGGACATAGTTTTTCTGAACATTCATCTTTAAAGGTACATGCCCACTCAGTAGGCACAGAATTAAGTAAGTGTATAATTGTGTCACTATTGCACCAGTTGTTCTAAAAGTTACAAGTGCCCGCTATACAGATAGTAAACATTTAGTAATATTTATTTCACTGATAGTGACTCGCGGTGGTATCAGGCTATTTTCATATGCAAATGGGGTATGATATTTTATAATTATTTATACTAATTAAATGTGTCACCTAAAACAATATATTTTGGGCAGATTATAAAGTATGATAATTGCACATCAAAAAGTATATATGAAGTTAGAACGGTCCTGTACTTAGGCTCGGCCGATCAATGGAACTACTTTCTGTTCCACGTTTTGCTGCCGACGAACTTTTGGCCAATAAACACATTAAATCTAAAAAATATTTAAAAGGAAGTACTTTTTCATCAATAACAAAAGTCACCCTCCCTAAATTTTTTAGTTTCATGAAATTCCATCAAATATTGATTTTTAACATGGGGGCTAAAAATAGATTATTTTAAAATATTTTTTTATTTGTCAATCGATTTTCAAAATCTAACATTTGTTTTCTTAATTACATCATTTTCAAGCTATCTCGCCAGGTTTCGGAGTAAATTTCCAATAATTACATAGATTTTTTTGGGAAATTGGCTCCCCACGTTAAATTCCCATACAGGGAACCATAGGACAATCGTTTAATAGCCAAAAGTTCGTCGGCAGCAAAACGTGAACAGACAGTGTTCGTCTGGGGATTCAACTTTAATAGAGTTGACACTCAGAACATGTTTTAGTCATGGACCCTGGGCAATGTTGATGCATCCGATCGTATAAGATATAGAGAATAGTAGGTTAGTGCCGTGAATGGGGAAAAATATCCGACAAGGCTCAAGAATTTCTTTATTTCTCATCAGAAGTATATGTTGTGACCACTCATTTGAACCGTCTCGCCGAGACGGTTCAAATGAGTGGTCGCGAGACGGTTCAAATGAGTGGTCACAACATATACTTTGATTTAGAAATAAGGAAAATAGGTAGAGAATAGTATGTTAGTGCCGTGAATGGGAAAAAATATATGGCAAGGCTTAGGAAACGGGATGGGCGAGGCTCTGCCGAGCACATCCCGTTTCCGTGCCGCGCCATATATTTTTTTACCATTCACGACACTAACCTACTATTCTATTTATCCCGTCAACACCTACAAATGGTAGAAATAAGTAAAATAGGTAGAGAATAGTAGGTTAGTGCCGTGAATGGGGAAAAATATCAGGCAAGGCTCAGGAAACGGGATGGGCGAGGCTCTGCCGAGCACATCCCGTTTCCGTGCCGCGCCAGATATTTTTTCCCATTCACGGCACTAACCTACTATTCTATTTATCCCGTCAACTGGCTGTAAAATGCAAAAATATAGCTTCGAAAAATCCCCGAACATAAGCCCCCTATACCTTTCCTTTGGGGATATTTGAAGGACATGGTTTATACACATTAACCTGTAACAGTTGATGACCTAAACTAACCATCAGGAGAGACAGGGGCGGATCTGGAGGTGGGGGGGGGGGGGGGGGAGTTCCGGGTTTGCAAACCCCCTCCCGTTCAGCCACGGAGTTTACATAGATCACAGTTTACCACCAGTTGGAGTCTGAATTTAAATGCCGTAAAACACAGGAAAATGCAGTTCGAAGAGCTCGAAAATAGGACAATCCCCTAGTTGTGAACGGTAACTCTTGTAATTACTCCCGGGAGTAGATTGCAAGAGTTACCTTCGCAGCTAGACAACCCGCCCCCGTTCCCCAAATGCTGGATTCGCCCCTGAGAGAAATCCGTTCCATCACGGAAGAAACATGTGCCAATGTGATCGACCATTATAGGCTATGGGCTACCAGGACCCCACGTGCACCCCCCCCACAACATTTGTACGCCATGTTTTTTTTGTTCCTTGGGGTATACTAAATACTTTAAAAAATGTTAACATCAAAAATCTTGGGTCCCACATCTATTTTTAGCCAAATATGCAAATTAGGTGCCGCCATTTTTTGGAAAATTAATTTTGCACATATCTTTCTTATTAAAAGTGCTAGAAGAACACTTAAGGTGTCTACATATATGTTTTAATGGTCAAGGAGTTCATTAAACACAATACCGATTTGATTAGATAATTTCCTAAGTCATGAATATGCAAATTAGGCGTAAAAAGATAAAAAAAATACATTTTCATTTATAAACTTCGTACTAAATATTTCTAAAAGCTTATATTATCATTTTTTTTAGAACTGAAGCAGTCTAAGTTATTACACTACATGTCTGCTTTATAATAGAACATTATATCATGTATGATCTCATATTGCTATGCAAATGAGATTACGGCCATTGCATAAATTTCTCATTTCCCGCCATTTTTGAAAAAAAATTATGTTTCCACATATCTTTCTTATTAATCAAGCTAGAAGAACATTTAAGGTGCCTAGATATATGTTTTCATGGTCAAGGAGTTCATTAAACATAATACCAATTTGATTGGATACCTTCCAAAGTCCTGAATATGCAAATTAGGCATACAATTTACATTGTATCTTAAAAAATAAAACATATTTCTGTATCATGTTTATTTACAAACAAATCTTTGTTTACTCTATATAGTTGGCTCTATTGCCATAAGTTTTTGTTCATTAAGTCACACTGCCTAATCACTGTCGTCTGCAACCTCGTCAGAATATACAGGCCCCATCTCACCAGATTCTTCTTCATTTGATGTGTCACAATCCTGTATATTCTCGATGATGTCTATGAGTCGTTGGGGTAGAATTGGATCGTTCGTCCACAATGGCTCGATATGTCCATCAGTTTGTATCCAGCCATGGCCATTAGTAGGGTTTGGAATCTCAGGAGTTGCAATGTGTGCCCTCTTCCATATTGCAACTTGATAATTGACCCTCCGTACATTCTGTACCAAGCTGCCTTTACATGGGGGTAGTGATGCAATATCTACATTTCTTGATATGGTTAGCTTTTCAGATGAACCACATTTTGCTTTCAACATGAACACTCTGAGTTCATCAACCTTTGTACATCTGGAATTGCCATACACGGCACAGGTGAAAGCTTCTAATTCATCAATAGTCTCTTCAGCCATCTCCCAATCATCTCCGACATGAGACAGAACTGGGACGTACTTTTGCATTTTCTGCATTGTTTTTATGGCCTTAACCTTCCCGAGCCCCTTGAATGCACTAGTACTGTCACATCCTGTATACGCATGCAGTGTCAATAACGCGGTGCAGTATTCATGTGTGTACCCACGAGCTATTTCGCTCATGTTGATTAATCTTTTTTTGTTTCCAGTTCCTGTGTCGAACAGAAGAGTGACATTCTCTAGATGCAGAGCATAATGCAATAGTATGAAAAAAATATCACTATCTGGACTCTTTACCCTTATGTAGTCATATCCATGTTCATTGCCATACATGGCATACAGTATTATCCTCGTATCTGTCTCTTCCTGTGTAGATTTCAGACTTTCTATCTCTGTTGAGTTAACATGTCCAGCTTCACATTTCAGTTGATATGCTGTTCCATCGCATATTAATGTGACATTGCGGTTGTTAATTTTGGAAGCAAATACATCTGTGTTCCAAACCTTTAACATGACCTGAACTAACTGCTGTTTGTTTTCATCATTTGCAAGAAATATTTTCCAGTTTTCTGGTTTCTTCGTGCTTTCACCTTTAATTATGAGCTTTTCTCCGCTCCCCCCTTCTTAATCTTTCCATTGATTTGACAGAGTCTGCTTTATACATGTCAGTATTGAATGTTACATCGGATTTTCTCGACATCATATCAAACACCTTTTCACTGATTTGTTTGAAATTTCCTGGAACAGTCTTTAAATAATGGAAGCACGCATTACCGTCTTCAATATCCAGTGTTCTTTGGCTAGATGGAACTGGCATATCGTCAACTTCTTTTGTCAGTCAGGTAGTGTAAACCTTTAGACTTATTTGTCTTAGCGAGGAATCCATCTGCTGTCCCAATAGCATACGGAACAGGAGTTAACTGGTATGTCATTAGGTGTTTTAGATCGATCTGAATGCCTTCTTCTTGTGATTTCTTGCAAATGATGAAAACAAACAAACAGCAGTTAGTTCAGGTCATGTTAAAGGTTTGGAACACAGATGTATTTGCTTCCAAAATTAACAACCGCAAAGCCACATTAATATGCGATGGAACAGCATATCAACTGAAGTGTGAAGCTGGACATGTTAACTCAACAGAGATAGAAAGTCTGAAATCTACACAGGAAGAGACAGATACGAGGATAATACTGTATGCGATGTATGGCAATAACATGGATATGACTACATAAGGGTAAAGAGTCCAGATAGTGATATTTGTTCATACTATTGCATTATTCTCTGCATCTAGAGAATGTCACTCTTCTGTTCGACACAGGAACTGGAAACAAAAAAAGATTAATCAACATGAGCGAAATAGCTGGTGGGTACACACAGGAATACTGCACCGCGTTATTGACACTGCATGCATATACAGGATGTGACAGTACTAGTGCATTCAAGGGGCTGGGGAAGGTTAAGGCCATAAAAACAATGCAGAAAATGCCAAAGTACGTCCCAGTTCTGTCTCATGTCGGAGATGATTGGGAGATGGCTGAAGAGACTATTAATGAATTAGAAGCTTTCACCTGTGCCGTGTATGGCAATTCCAGATGTACAAAGGTTGATGAACTCAGAGTGTTCATGTTGAAAGCAAAATGTGGTTCATCTGAAAAGCTAACCATATCAAACAATGTAGATATTGCGTCACTACCCCCATGTAAAGGCAGCTTGGTACAGCATGTACGGAGGGTCAATTATCAAGTTGCAATATGGAAGAGGGCACACATTGCAACTCCTGAGATTCCAAACCCTACTAATGGCCATGGCTGGATACAAACTGATGGACATATCGAGCCATTGTGGACGAACGATCCAATTCTACCCCAACGACTCATAGACATCATCGAGAATATACAGGATTGTGACACATCAGATGAAGAATCTGGTGAGATGGGGCCTGTATATTCTGACGAGGTTGCAGACGACAGTGATTAGGCAGTGTGACTTAATGAACAAAAACTTATGGCAATAGAGCCAACTATATAGAGTAAACAAAGATTTGTTTGTAAATAAACATGATACAGAAATATGTTTTATTTTTTAAGATACAATGTAAATTGTATGCCTAATTTGCATATTCAGGACTTTGGAAGGTATCCAATCAAATTGGTATTATGTTTATTGAACTCCTTGACCATGAAAACATATATCTAGGCACCTTAAATGTTCTTCTAGCTTGATTAATAAGAAAGATATGTGGAAACATAATTTTTTTCTCAAAAATGGCGGGAAATGAGAAATTTATGCAATGGCCGTAATCTCATTTGCATAGCAATATGAGGTCACAATACATGATATAATGTTTCTATTATAAAGCAGACATGTAGTGTAATAACTTAGACTGCTTCAGTTCTAAAAAAAAAGATTAATATAAGCTTTTAGAAATATTTAGTACGAAGTTTATAAATGAAAATGTATTTTTTTAATATTTTTACGCCTAATTTGCATATTCATGACTTAGGAAATTATCTAATCAAATCGGTATTGTGTTTAATGAACTCCTTGACCATTAAAACATATATGTAGAAACCTTATGTGTTCTTCTAGCACTTTCAATAAGAAAGATATGTGCAAAATTAATTTTCCAAAAAATGGCGGCACCAAATTTGCATATTTGGCTAAAAATAGATGTGGGACCCAAGATTTTTGATGTTAACATTTTTTAAAGTATTTAGTATACCCCAAGGAACAAAAAAAACATGGCGTACACATGTTGTGGGGGGGGGGGGGTGCACGGGTGGTCCTGGTAGCCCATAGCCTATTATAAAAGAAGACTGAACGTCTTAATCAGCCAAAATGGACGTCATTTAGAGCATATGTTGTAAAACAACATTTTCGGAACAATGGTATATTTACAAATATTTTCAGGTAAACATATCAATGTGATATGTCAAACAAAACTTTAAAACCTGCCAAATAGAAGAATATGTCTATTATATATGTGGCATACACTATATAGAAACTAAAGGCTCACGAAATGGTAATATATATTATGGAACACCCTGTTCTTTGCGATCACGAACAGCCCTACTCGGCGGAGATAAATGGCAATGAACCCGACTACAATTAAGTATAACTAACTTTTATTTGTGTCCGGTTTAGAGGAGTTCGACTGTACTTGTCTCATATATATATCGGATACTTCACGATTAGGGCAATTGTTGAGTCTTTCACACCCTCTGCAAGCCAGTACTAGAAACACGAATACAAACGTTTCTTGTTGAGATACGAGTATCATATTGCATAGTGTGTTGGATAACCAAGGATATAAATAACCGATTCAAATCCAAGGGATACAACTCGCACTAGAAATACAAATCACACACTCCATGCTTACCTTCCCTTTATAAACCTTTATGCCGTTGATTGAGCTGTTGGTTGGTTCGTATCGACCACTTGCTATCTCTTCTTCCATTACGCTGTTATTCGGCCATTCGTATTCAACGGTGTTCCACTGGTAAATAACTTCCGGGTCATATTTCATATCCGGTATCGGTATGTTGCCGTTTACGACAGACGTCACCAGTACAGGAATAACCGCCGCCAGAAGAAAATAGTTCTTCATCATCGTTGCAAATTGTGGTGCTACTCTACTTGTCCTGCAATTGATTTATTTATTTATTTATTCAATTAATAAATGAATGAATGAATGAATGCATGCATTAATTAATTATTAATTATTAATTATTGATTGATTTATTGCTGGTTGTTTGTTTGATTTATTGATTGACTGATAAATCGATCGATTGATTTATATTATGAACAAATTAATTATTGGTGTACCCTCTCTGGTACTTGCCCTACATGTTGATTGATTGATTGATTGATTGTTTGCCTTCTTGATTGATTATGTTTGTAGCGATGATAGATACATGTTTTCTGCTGTGTATGCATTGGGTGAAATGTAATGTAATGGAATTATATTTTGAAGACCAACTGAAAGATGAACGGACGGATGGACGGACGATGACGAAACAGGAGTATGACATAAGCACACAGACATATTAAACTGTCATAGGCTGGCTATACATAAATAAATATACAATGTACACATTGTCATACAATCTGGGAAAACCTCATCTGAAGCTATAAGCTGGTCTCATACGTCACAGTTGTGTCTGTTTTATCAACCAGCGGCCTATTCGCATATGGTGGCATAGGGATATTTCATTTCTCGCGCAGACCCTGATCAGACGGCACTGTTGGCGTTGCGCAGTCTGATCTGGGACTACGCTAGGTATGGAATAAAACACCACGTTCATGAGCACAGAGTATAGAAGAATATATTTTACAGTACAACGTCCGGGAACGGCTATCTCTCAACAACCCCCGGTATGTACGTATAGTTCGCCCTACTTTCTAAGCCAATCGCTGGGCAGCATAATGATTGTGCTCCACTTATTTCACATATTGCAACGTTTAACCCCAATAAGTTATATATTACCAGGTTTAATGACTAACTGTTCGACAGGAAATGCAAATTCTACACTTTGGAAATTCTACACTTGGCCTAGCTATAAGCATTTATTGTTAACATATTGGATTTTTCAGGAACTAAATGCTGCGGTCGCTAGCGCTCCCTCGCATTTAATTCCTTAAAAGTCCAATATGTGAACAATAACTTATACATGTAACCTCATTACAGCAGCCAGCCACGTCTCTACAGCAGCCATGTCTATGTCTTCCCATGGGTGGCTGTTGTAGAGAGGGTCCACTCTATTATATATACGGTGGATCCCCTCTAAACCGGACACCAAGAACATATAAAGTGATCTCATTTTGATGTGTTTCTTGGTAACGCATCTCAGATAATACTGCATGTTCATGATTGCAAATTGCATAAGTATGTCCCAGAATGGTCATATGCCTGATTTACAGTGGAACGTCTCTAAACCGGACACCCTGGGACACTGGCATCAGATCAGGATTATTTTTTTATTGTAAATAATTAGTTATGAGTTTGGGATAACCCCCCCCCCCCCCCCCCCTCCATTTTGAACATGAACAGTACTTGTTGATAGGCCGTTAAACCCCAATAAACAAACAAATAAACAAACAAACAAACAAACAAACAAACAAACAAACAAACAAATAATGTACTACTATACACACACATATTATTAGTGAAATATACATCCACCCACCTTTTATGTTTGATATCCTCTCCGATACACACAGATCTGATGGTGACTACAATTGAATTGAAATGCTTATCCATCACGCTTGAGTGAAAATTCGTTCGTATAATATATGCGGTGACCGTTTAGAAATAGAAACCTACATGTGTCAGTTCATCAGTTCATATACCCCGGTACGCAGTAGCTATAGGTGTTTACATGTGCGAGGTCTGTTCAAAATGTTGACCCATTCTATACTTGATCATTCTTTGATTCAAGATAATTGCTTCGTAATGCAATGGGAAATATGTATAACATATATGTGAACACTACGGAAGCCCATTAGGGCCACTTCACTTTTTTTTAATTTCCATTTATTCAAGATGTTTTCTTGAAATTTCAAGTTCTTTTCTTGAATTTTCAAGATATTTTCTTGAATTTTCAAGAAAAGATCTTGAAAATTCAAGAAAATAACTTGAAAATTCAAGAAAACATCTTGAAATATTGAATTTTCAAGTTCTTTTCTTGAATTTTCAAAATATTTTCTTGAATTTATTGCATTTTCAAGAAAATATCTTGAAAATTCAACAAGAAAGTATCTTGAAAATTCAAAAAAAGATCTCGAAAATTCAAGAAAAGATAAAAAAAAAGTGAAGTGGCCCTAATGGGCTTCCGTAGATTGGTACACAAGATATGCCAGTTCTCTACTTAAAGACAACACTATAGACTGATAAACGCATTTATATGTCAAATATCGCATACTTGCGTAATCTTATTATCTAATAAGGGCAAACAGGTCATTGTCTGTCATTGCGCTTCCTCCATATAATGTGTCTGTCAATACAAACAGTTATTTATGGGTTACATTTAATCTGCTATGTGTTTATGCAAGATTTTATCTGATGGCCAAATTGTTTTATGTTTGACACATTCTCTTGATGCAAATTAATTACGTTTCCTCTGCCATCATATACAAGGTGTATGATCACGTGGTACTAACAACAACAATAAGTACCGATTCAAAGTACGTATTATTTTATAATGTCCTTATTACGTAACGGATTTTGATGTAATATGGCGCATCAAACGCGTCTTGTTAAGCTGCATTTGGTGGTCTCTGTATTTTCGCCCAAACTTCTGTCGTTTTTGCGAAGAATCGATTTCCGTGTCTACAAGGAAATCGATTCTTCGCAAAAACGACATATGTCTGTGCCAAACTCCATAGACCACCAAATGCAGCTCATGAAGACGCGTTTGCTGCGCCATATTTCATAAAAATCCGTTGCATATTAAGGAAAATGTCAAATAATACTTACTTTGGAGTGGGCGACGTTGTTGTTGTTGCACCTTGATATATATAGTGGTTGCACGCTTTTATGATAGAGGATATAGGTGTTATGTCGAGTCGCTGGACTTTTCCATGCGTTTACGGAGTTACCGTCTCTAGTTCATTATTGTAATATTTGTATCGTTCGGATTTCCCGACTGTGTTGTAACTTTAAAATTTAGTTGGATTACGTGCCGACCACTTTGTGTATATTGACTGTTATTTATCATTTACAGTCACATGTACAATCAAATATATATAAACTGTGTTCAAAAACCCTCTTCATCTATACTAAGTCCTGCAGTCGTTAAACAGTGGCGAAACAAGACAAATCGAGACAAAATAAATGACTAAAAGCACACATTTAGCCATAATACTTATATTCAGGCCCTGTACTCAACTGATCATGTGACATGTACGTACACTATTTGAAGATTTGTGGGAAACACGGTCATAATATGATAGTTATTAAACGAGTTTACTGGCATCATATCTATTAAAACACATTTACAGATTTCGCAAGAAATTCGGCATAGCCTCGTTTCTTGCGAAATCTGTAAATGTGTTTTAATAGATAATACATTAATCTATTTTTCACATGTACGTAATGTATAGAGGATATTCATATTTTTGCAACGAATATGACATATATGTTCATCTCGTGGTGTGAAATGTTCATATTTCACGAATGCCTAACATCGAGTGGTGTGAAATGTCCATATTTCACTCGTGAAATATGGACATTTCACACCACGAGATGAACATATATGTCATATTCGTTGCAAAAATATGAATATTCTATTTATTATATACCGCTCCATGGAAATTAGCAGTCTTTTAGACTGTATACGGTAATGCATGTGTATTTGCAGCCTATTTGCGCTGTTTTCTAGTCCGGCACTGCAGATGCGCGTTATGAATATAGATAGCGGAAGTAGTCGTATTTTCACCGGAAGTTGTTTATTTCATCGATGAGAACATATGATTTTTATTTACATCGTATAACTATGTAATTCATGGGTAGGTATATAATAAATTATCATTTCATACACCGTGTTAAAATACTAGTTCTGAGTACATAACTCTAATTACATTTCATTACACTGCATTATGTAAGCGTTATGACGTAGTCTTTCCAAATGTGCTTTTGACTCGTTCTTTGTTTACTTTCTACTTCGTGGAGAGTGACCTAAGAATTGTGCTAATATAAGGTTTGATCATGTCCAGCCGTATGCAAACGTTTGCTGTGGCCCTCGGGAACTGTTTGAACCCGCGCCCGCCGCGGGTTCAAACAGTTCCCGAGGGCCACAGCAAACGTTTGCACACGGTTGGACATGATCAAACGTTATTGTTACATTTCCAACAAAAAACTGATGTAATTTGAGCATTATATTCAGTATTTTCAGTACTTTTATAAAATCGTCCCATTCACGTAGATAATTTTCGGTATGCATATTCCGGGGCCGCGTCATGAACGTCATGAACGTCATGAAGTAGTGACGTCATGAAGGCACTTCCGCGTAGTGACGTCATGAAGGCACTTCCATTACGCGCGGCCCCGGAATGAGCATTGCCTAAAGCCATGTGCAAACAGCACGCGCTATTTGTTTGCACACATGTGCAAACAACGGAAACCATGTAACAATACACACTTACAGCAGGTACATGTAAGTGTATGGTGGTAATATTTGTGTGTCATATTGTAGAACTGTCTCTCAATAACAATATATCGAAGCGAAATATGTACGTCAACATCCTGTTCTAGTGCGCGTGTTTTAGTGTTTTAGTATTCGAAATGTAAATGCTATTATGCAAATTTATACCGTTGATGGGTTGTAGCGATAAAGTGCAACCTGTTGCATATTAAGCGGAAAACGTGCAGCTATGTTAATATATGTACATGCATACTGCGAAAGTAAAGTTTATGCAAATCGTGTACTTGTGAGATTCATACACTTAACCCTTTCACCCCTAAGTAACTGGAATGGAATTTGATATGTTAATTTTACAACCAATCCAATCGTCACAAAATGCTTTTCAGACTACTCCATTTATGAATAGGGAGTGTTTTTGTTTAAAAAAAAAACAACGCGAAAATTACTTGCAAAAAGTGCAGTTCCTGATGAGACGATCTCGTCACGAGCCGGCTCATCTAGATCTACAGTATTTGCAATTAACACTATATAGTAAATACATGGTTAATGCCGTCGAATGTAAAATATATTCGGCTTCAAGTTGTCAGGGCGAAACCGAATATATTTTATATTCGACAGCACTAATCATGTATTTAATTTATGCCGCATGCTAAACTTAATTATTTGAACGTGCGTGACGTCATGTTTTGACGTCATTCACTCGCCATACGTCACAAATCTAGCGACTTTATTCAAAGCAAAATGGCGGCGTCCACACATTCGGCATTTTATCTAATTTAAATATCCGACTACACAGTTGTCATAATAAGCATTGCAATCATAATTGACATATCCATGTCATTGGCTACGTCGCATATACCTTAACCAGATGGCCGCGGCCCGCAGGTCGAGCCCGCCGAGGCATTTGATGGTCTCACAGTGTATTTATTTGAAGTTTGAATTAAGGGTTGTGGATATATAAGGTATGTAAAAGCTGTAACGCAAATTGTAAAGTCAGTTGACCTTGATCATAGGCATGTGGGCCGCATGGGTGGGCTATAGAATGAAAATATGGATGCTAATAACGAATTATTTGAAGTTTGAAGTAAATCAGAGTAAGTGTTGTGGACATATAAGGTATGTAAAAACTTTAACAGAAATTTCAAAGTCATTTGAATTTGACCTTGGGCATGTGGACCACATGGGCATGCTATATAATGAAAATATGGATGATGAATAAGAAGTATTGGATGTTGGAAGTAAATCGGAGTAAGTGTTGTGGAGATATAAGGTATGTAAAAACTTTAACACACATTTCAAAGTCATTTGACCTTGACCTTCGGCACGTGGACCACATGGGCAGGAATGAAAATATGGATGATGAAAAGTATTGGAAGTTGGAAGTAAATTGGAGTCACAATTGTGGAGATATAAGATATGTAAAAACTTTAACGCGTATTTTATAATAACGCAACCTTCTAAGTCATGTGGCCTTGACCTTGGGGTACAGGGGCCGCATGAGTGGGACACATAATGATTATATGGATGATGCCCAATAAGCATACGAAGTTTCAAGCAAATCCGACTTACGGTTACAGAGATAGTAGCTATGTGAAAACTTTAACGCACATTTTGACAGAAACTTTAACGCAAACTTCTAAGTCATTTGACCTTGACATATGGGGCACATGGACCGCATGAGTGGGACACAGAATGAATATATGGATGATGACCAATAAGCATACAAAGTTTCAAGCAAATCCACCTTACGGTTACAGAGATACAAGTATTAGGTATTTGAAAACTTTAACGCAAATGTTGACAACAATTTAACGCAAATTTCTAAGTCATTTGACCTTGATATATGGGGCACAGGGACCGTGTGTGGGACACAGAATGAATATATGGATGATGACCAATAAGCATTCAAAGTTTCAAGCAAATCCGACTTACCATGCTTACGGTTACAGAGATATTAGGTATTTGAAAACATTAACGGAAATTTTGACAAAAATTTAACGCACACTTCTAAGTCATTTTACCTTGACCTTGAGTATAGGGGCCGCATGAGTGGGATACAGCATGAATATATGGATGATGACTAATAAGCATATGAAGTTTCAAGTCAATGTGACTGCAGAGATATAAGGTATTTAAAAACGTTAACACATATTTCGGACGGACGGACGGACGGATACACGGACACCCGGACACCCGGACGTCCTTGTGATCACTATAGCTCGTTTTTTGCAAGCGGGCTCGACAATTACCATATATTGTATGTAACAGCACTGGGTCTCGGATAATACATGGGAATTTTATAAATGTGGTACAGTTTGTTTGTTTATTTGTGTTTAATGGCCTATCAACAGCTAAGGTCATATAATGTCAGGAAAACGGGTTCGATCCCATTTTAACCTGCTGCATTGGGGCGAAAATCCCAAAATCGGAACTTTAACGCAGTTTTCGGACGGACGGACGGACGGACGCACACACGGAATGACGGACGCACGGACATCCGGACGTCATTGTGATCACTATGTCTCGCTTTCCGCAAGCGGGCTCGACAAAAATGGACAAAATTCAACTGAACCGACAGCGATTTCGATTTTAAAATTCGCCCCCATCTTGAATTTGCTGTTGACTGAGACTGACCAATCAGAGGCTGCAATCAGGTGTCCAAGGTGAACAAAATAAAGTAAAAAACGGCATTTCATGTACATTAGGCTACTTCAGTAGCCGATTTCATCAAAATTGCAAAGTATACTTTTCTAGCAAAGTATACTTTGAGGGAGAAATCTTTTATTTTTCCCGAAAAGAATTATTTCATATAGAACTAACAACTGCATATATTTGATGATTAAAAGTATGCAGAATTATTAAACTGAATGTATTACATTATCACAGCCATTATGGCTGTGATAATGTAATACATTCAGTATAATAACAATTAATAAATTTATCCTAAAACTGAAAATTTCTCCCTCAAAGTATACTTTGCTAGAAAAGTATACTTTGCCATGTTGGTGAAATAGGCTACAGGTATATTAGGTTACTTCAGATATAAACAGTATTTATTCAACCCCCCTTAATTATGCTACTTGGAACAATGGTTGCGGTATAAATAGGTATATACTGTAGTGTTGAATGGGTTATCGTTCTCATGTAATTACAAACCGATAGTGACTACAAATACATCATATACATATCGTATGTAACACACTGACACAATAAAATACCCCGGCTTATATCGTATAACATCAGACCATATCAGACAAACTTAGGCCATAAAAGGTACTTTGGTTCACAGACACGGAGTTATATTTGCAACAAGTGACGAGGGAGGGTGGCTTTGTTTACAAGTGCAGTAGGTGGACAGAAGAAATTTCCCACCACCCATTGAAATCCTATAGACTTACATGTATTTGTAACTGGGCTTGTTAGCATGTTACTTCAAACAGAGTCGACAGATATTAATGAAATAAAACGCCAATATATTTTGGCAGAATTTTATTCTTATGTGTATTCAATATTCAAAGTAGTTTACAAGATGCATGCAGTTAAACATATGGGAATGTTTTGGAAATGCTGTTCCCATTGATGTCAATGGTGACGTCGCTCAACAAGTGACGTCAAATAATTACGCCATATTTTTCAACATGTATCTATCTAACGGCGTGTGACTTTATATTTCATTCAAATTGGTAAAGTATATACTGAGCTACATATTTGAGAGTAAAGATGGAAATGCATGCAAGTCTATGGAATTTTAACTTTCAGGAAATTACTTCTGTCCACTGCATATTTGTAAGACTCAGATCGGGGGGTCAGTCCCAGAACGGAGGCCAACACCCGGAATGGTTGCTAACCCGAGAACGGGGGTCAATTTTTCCGAGAAAGGGGGCCAATTCAGCACTTTCAAGCTTACATAACGTCAACATTAGTGACGTAACGTCACGCATGCATCCAGATAAAAAAAATGGCGGCAACTAGTGAACACGTCGGGTCTCAGTGTCATCGAGGCCAAACGTACACTACCCACCATGTTTAGCAATGAAATAATTCCGCACACAAATATTTACACAATTACACAATTTGATTGGCCCGTAGCAAGTCTCTGTCCAAAATGTATATCCCAGTAAACTCCCACGCCGAACTACTTTCCGAACCGTGAGGCGCAGTTAAAATAATTCTTAAGAAAACGGAAAATAAACACATGTTCTTGATGAATTTATTTCAAATGCTGGAATTATAAGGAATGAATGGCCTTTTTGTTGAATTTATCGGGGATATAAACTTGGAAAAGTTGCGGGAATACTGGACGAGGCCTTCCGGCCGTCGTCCAGTATTCCCGCGACTTTTCCAAGTTTATACCCCGATAAATTCCACAAAAAGGTCATTCATTCCTATAGTAAATTACACGTATGCAATTCCTGTTTCCATGACAGCCGTGTCTTGCAAAAGTCCCGCGTGTGACACGTTCCTGCCTTTTCCGGCCATTGTCAGATTGGCACCCGTTCTGGGATTGACGTCACGTTTTCAGCCCCCGTTCATTAGCCGATTTCACCAAAATTGCAAGGTATGCTTATCTTGCGAAGTACACTTTGGGGGAGGAACTTTCAATTTATTAATTTTTATTATACTGAATTTATTACATTATCACAGCCATTTTGGCTGTGATAATGTAATACATTCCGTATAATAATTCTGCATACTTTTAATCATCAAATATATGCAGTAGTTAGTTCTATATGAAATAATGCATTTCGGGAAAAATATTACTCCCTCAGAGTATACTCAGCTTTTGGTGAAATCGGCTACTGGGATTAGCCCCCTGTTATGGTATTGGCCCCCGATCTGCATCTTGCATAATATGTTGTGTACATACAAGTATGCACGTCAATGTAATATGTGTTTAATATATAAATGCATGTTTGCACCATAACCTCTTTAGACGTGATCACTCACCAGATTTTCATCAGACATACATCAAAGTGTTACTAACAACAACAACAAGTATTGAAACTGCCAGAATCCATCAGATTCAAAGTACGTATTATTTTATATTGTCCTTATTACGTAACATATTTTGATTAAATATAGCGCATCAAACGCGTCTTGTTAAGCTGCATTTGGTGGTCTTTGTATTTTCGCCCAAACTTCTGTCGTTTTTGCGAAGAATCGATTTCGTGTCTACAGACACGGAAATCAATTCTTCGCAAAAACGACATAAGTCTGTGCTGAACAATTCTGTGTGAGATTCTTTCGTACACGCAACTTTCGCTTTGGATGGGGTAATAAAAACGCGAATAACTCAATAAATACTTGAAACAGCGATTTGAAGTGAGTATATTCACACACCTAATACCTTTATCGATTGCCAGAGACATATTTCATACATTTAATCGATGTTTATTGTGTTTGTGCGAGCCGGAAAAAAGAGGGCTCTTTCTATAATAGCGCTATTTATACTCACCTTGAATTAACGTATAGTACTGTACGAGACCAAGTGGGTGGGATAATGGGATTTTTTTTAATAGGCATTTTGTTGGTGTCATAGGTTCGAGTCTTCCACCTGTGCGTGAATCCTGCCAATATTTGTCATTTTTCTTATTTAAAAATAATTGTTTGTTTCTTTGTTTGTTTGTTTGTTTATTGGTGTTTAACGGCATATCAACAGCTAAGGTCATGTAAGGCCGGGCAAACGGGTTCGATCCCGTTTTAGCCTGCTGCATTAGGGGGAAAATCTCAAAATCAGAACGGAATATTTACATGGATAAAACCTGAAATTAAAATAACCTGACCTTGTGCCAGGTCCATACCACACCAAAGTCACTTGGCCACTTCCCCTAAAATAGGATTACGAATAATCGTAATACTCATATAAGGGGTATAACCAGATTCAACCGTCACATACAAAATGCCAAAGACATATATGAGGGCCAAACCATGCCTCCAGTGGAAATTCCGGTAAGGATGAACCCCGATCGTTAAATTATCCATCGCATTCTCCCACCTGCCACCCACAAACATAATTGAACAGTGTGCTTCAAATCAAGCAGCTTGATCGGCTGAGCCTGAGCTGTGCTACAGCTCAGGCCCTGTCAATCAAACTACTTGATTGCGAGGTGAGATTGCCAATATATGTTTAGAAACGATGACATCAACTGGTCAAGATTAACGCAGGCGGTGGTGTATATATATATATAAACATACCTGATACTGTAAATAAATATTTACATCACTGTAACAGTTAATCCCTATTAATCCCTATTAAATAAACTGTTCTACTTCGAGCCTACATTGAAACCTCGTCAATTTGACCGTATTGTTGTGTCTATTTGTCATTTGTGGCTGTTACTTGAGAAATGTTACTTGTGGCTGTTACGTGATTTGTACCCAGCGTAGCTCCTGATAGATACATGTAGCGTACCTCCCTCGCCTGATAACGATCTAAATTGCTTGTTAGAAGCATGGTGCGTGTTTCATCGATGGAATGGCGGACAGTGCAGATCCTGATCAGACTGTGCGGTGGATGCACAGTCTGATCTGGATCTTCACATGTCACCAAACCCATACGCCCCATTTCTCCAGTCACAGCGTCATGTGGGTTATTTAATATTACAATACATGTTTCAACAAACACCATAAACCGTGTTATTATTGTTTATTGAACCGAGAATTGACGAGTTTGGACATGGCTTACATAAAATATTACTATATATGGATGACATTGTCACGGTGTGAAATGCATAGTAGGGTAAAAGCTATGGTGGCTCATACGGGACATTTCTAATCTTCGTTTCTATGTCTCGTAGAGCCGAACATTAAGAAGCATTTCAGTTTTTTCGTTTCGGCGCTGGGTTGAAGAAACATCAAGAACCTTAAGCTTTAGTTATGTTGCGCTGGCACGAATGTACGAAGTTCAAAGGTACAAGCCCGCTCAGTAGGCACAGCATGTTCTTTATATCAGAGACATCACGCGATACATGTTCTGCCAAAATAAACATGCATTCACCATTACCCCACGTATTGATTGGCATTATTATACATATTATATCGGACGTAAATTTCCAAACTGATATCAGGGGCGATAACAGTGTTTCAGGTCCGAATGCGTGATATCACCAATTCGAATGAATGGGTGATATCATCTGTTCGAATGGGTGATATCAGCCAATCGAAATGAACAGAGGATATCACCATTTCCAGTCGGTGATATCATCCTTTCGAATCGGTGATATCATGTATTCGAATCGGTGATATCACCGATTAAAGAGGAATGGATGATATCACTTATTAAAATGCATGATATCACCTATTCGAATGAGTGATATCACCTACTCGAAAGGGTGATACCACCCATTAATTCTGAATTGTTTTGGACTTTAATAGCACTTTGTGATGTCACCCATTCGATTCGGTGATATCATATATTCGTTTTGAATCAGTGATATCATCGATGCGAATACATGATATCACCGATTCGAATGGGTGATATCACCTATTCGAAAGGGTGATATCACCCATTCATTCTGAATTAGTGATATCATCCTTTCGAATGGGTGATATCACCAATTCGAATGGGTGATATCACAACTTGCTATTAAAGTCCAAAACTGCGCCCCATACACCGTCTGCTCCCCACATCCTGCTAATTACACATAATGTCCTTTTATGCGCAGCTTTACTTTCAAACGACTGCTTTGCCCGGGCGACAATCTCCTCAGGCTGGTAACTTCCCAGCTCCCCTCTCGCATGCTTCGTCTGACAGTACGTACACTGGTTCAAACACCTGAACACACATAGCTGTGACTGGAGAAATAGGGCATATGGGATTTGTGACCAATGCAGCCCCTGATCAAATACAGGTGAACCTCTCTAAACCGGACACCGAACTGATATGTGTGATTTCATTTTGAGAGGTTTCATGGTAACGCATCTCATGATGCATGTTCATGATTGCAAAATATATAAGTATGTCCCAGAATGGTCGTATGCCTGATTTACAGTGGAACATCTCTAAACCGGACACCCTGGGGACCTCCACCCCCAGGGTGTCCGGCTTAGAGAGGTTTCACTGGAGCACACTCAGTCTGATACCGATCTACATTGCTTAGAAGCATGACACGTGTTTATTGATGGAATGACGAACAGTGCAGATCCTGATCAGACTGTGTGGATGCACAGGCTGATCTGGATCTACACTGGTCGCAAAACCCATAAGCCCCACTAAATTACACATAATGTCCTTTTATGCGCAGCTTAAATGGGGCATGCTCATTATTTTTTCTCGTTTCGAAGACATGGCATCTCGTTCCCACGAGTTAGCTATTTCGGTCCTACGACATAGCATCTCGTTCCCACTACATGTACATAACATGTCATTCCAGACGCGATATCATCTCGTGGGAACGACTTAATTATCTAGTTTCCGCGACATAGTAACTCGTTCCAACGAGATATAATCTGAGACGGGAACGAGATAGCTAACTTGTGGGAACGAGATGCTATCTGATCGAAATAAGATAGAAACACAAAGTGTCCATTTTAACCCTTTCAACCCTAGGGAACTGGAATGGACTGTGATATGCTAATGTTCCGACCAATCCAATGGTCACAAAATGATTTTCAGATTCGTCCATTTATGAAAAGGGGGTGTTTTTGTTCTAAGAAATATTAAAATTACTTTCAAAAAGTGCAGATCCTGATGAGACTGCTCGTTACGAGCCGGCTCATCTGGATCTGCACTTTTTGCATAAACCGCTATAGCTGGATTTCGGGTTCAAAGGGTTAAACTGCCGAATTATTTCGCAATGCACTCAATATTTTACCAAATTTCTAAAAATAAAACGATATAATTATCCTTAAAGTTTATTAAATTCGAATATCATTGACAAACAACACTATTTATGCACACCCACTGTAGTCGTACGTAAAGTGCTGGATTACACGAAACAGACAGTGTAAATGTTGTACATTCCAATCTCGTTTGATATCAGTTGTAACTTTCACATACATGTACCGGTCAGGAATGCGGTCAAATTCTTGTTTCATATATATATCAATAACACCACATTATATATTCAGACTACCCGTTTTATTTATACTTATATATATGGGCCGCGCTCTGTGAAAACCAGCCTTAATGACAACGTCATGAAAGGCTGAAAATAACGTCGCAAAGATATACATACATTTACCAACGTCACGTCGGATTTTGACACTTGGAATTGTTGCAATAACATTGAATAAGTTGTCCTATTTATAGCCGTACGCTTTACGGCTCACACATATTTTAATGTTGGATAATATCCGCCATAATTCTATGTGACTTGATGCTTGCGTGCTGATGAAATTACAACTTATATTCATGTTATTTCATTCGTCATTTGTATTTATTACATTTGAAATCTGCTTGTTGTAATTGTATTTGTCTTTCTTACATGTCCATTCTGCTGATTGCTTTGTTCATTCGTCTTATTTACATTACAATTATTGATAAGTCCTTATTCGTGTACCTGTTGTATTGCACTAATGCATCAGTCAATGTAAATCCCCGCCCCGGGAGGGGCGGGGCTTTACCGGGGCATACCCCGGGGCTTTTACCTTTCATGATGCCCCGCACTGCGGGGACTTTACCGGGGCTTTAACTGTTGCTAATAAATTGAGCGGGGACATACCCCGGGGCTTTACCGGGGTTTTATCAGACTGTTATCAAGATATGTACATGTATGTTTACCTGAATACTGTTGTGTGGGAGGGGTGACATGGGTTTAAACTGTTTAATACGATCTACTTTCACTGTGGACTGTTTAATACTGGCAAATTTTGTTTAATATAAACAAAATTGTTTTCAAATAATTCCTCTGTTTATATTGCACTGCCGTTATCCGTTATCCGTTATCCCAGCCCCCCCCCCCCACAACACGTGGAAAATTCTGAGGACATTCCCCCCCCCCCACACACTGAAGGAAAACCCGAGACCCCCCCCCCCCCCACCCCCCCCCCCCCTGGAAAGTGATTCATACCCGACCAACCCTGGAAAATCACGAGACCCCCCCCCCCACCATGGAAATGATTCTTTACCCAACAAACCCTGGAAAATCCCGAGACCCCCCCCCCCCCTGGAAAATCCCGAGACCCCCCCCCCCCCCCCGCCCCCCCCCACCCCCCCCCCCACTGGAAAAATCCTATTTCTCACACACACACCCTCCCCATGTAAGTAAAAGTATAAAGTGCTGCATTTTATACTATTAATAGGGGGGGGGGGGTGTACTTTTTATGAACCCTGTCTCGAAGAGCCGGTGTCATATAGTGTTTGCACCGTCCGTGTGTCCGTGTGTCCGTGCGTTAATACGGTTAAGAAGTTTGTATCATGCAAGGGTCCACTTTTGCGCTATTTAATACTATTCACACATATCCGACCTTCCTTCTACCGAGTCCGTGGGTGGTGCCAAAGGTTAGCAGCTATTTATTTGGTTACTACTATTAACAGGAACGTACCTATTTCAAAGCAACAAACACATATTTACCCTGTACTTAGTCGACCCTACTTGTCCTAACTGTCATTTGGAGGCGGAGCTAGGATGCGTCACACATGCTACTAAGATGCCCAGCACTACACGAAGTTCGGAAACAGACCTACCCGGCGTTTCGTCAAGAAATCCAAAAAGTGCTAGGAGACTCGAACTTTTACAAACTAAACATATTGGTCATTACCCAGCTGATCATCGACTGTAACGGTTTCAAAAACAACTATATCACTAAGTCAACCACCCTAGAAATACAACGAGTAGCAGGCCAAATGTGCTACCAATTACATCTACAACGAATAAAGCTGCTTGGTTGTAATAATGGCTTCCCATACTAATAAAAGTTCCCAGATATCTACTATTTATAAGTGACATTTTGCTCTACAACACATCATTTTCGTGCAAGAATATTTCACATTTAAAATCACCAGATGGCCCCGCAGTGCGGGGCATTTTACCGGGGCTTTTACCGACCATGTTGCCCCGCAGTGCGGGGCCTTCACCGGGGCTTTAACAGCAACGAAAATATAAGCCCCGTTATTCCCCCGGAGGTGGGGGGGGGGGGGGCGCGGACTTACATTGACTGATGCATAAGCATTTGCAAAAGAAAGTAAGAACAAAGCATTTAGCACTTTGAATAAGGCCGAAAGCAGTAAGGACAAATACGCAGGAAGTAAGCATCAAGCCACAGTCCGAAAGCGGAAAGCCGCAAGCAGAAAGCATCAAGTCACAAGCCGAATGACGTAAGCAATATTGGTGATATAGTGCCTCATTATGACGCCAGATGGCACTGCTGTCAATGTTAGGAATCCTCCGACGAATAAATAATAGTACGAGATGTGATTGTATTGGCTGTTTGAGGCACACCTCCAATGCCGGTGTTGATGTAAGATTTCACCCACAAATTATCACAGTATAGGTTAGAAGACACCAAATAGTTTTACTATATACTGTAACCGAATCCCATCCAATAAGGCCATTCTCTCCTACTTTCACTATTCGTATGGATGTTGTGGGACCTACTTGTACATGACCTGCAGCCGGTCTGTACTGGTTCTGCGTGAATTAAACAATAGGTTTACTTACTCCTAAGAAAGAAAAATCCAACCTCGTCATGTCCCCCAATATTGTTTACATTTTATTTTGGCCACGGAAACTCTGTTTACATCACATGAACAACATGTTCCTCAAGTGAACCTGGGTAGTAATGGATCAAGATTTGCAAGCAAACTGTGTCAGTGACCTCAAAACACCCGCACAATTTTGTTCATACCGGACTACTTTTACCCTCTTGACGATTTCGCATCATTTGTTATTCTCTAACCTATATTAACTTAATTGCATATGTATGTATGGTGTTTGCCTTACTAATGTGTTTTATACATACAGTATCCTCATAATTAAATTACATATGTACGTAATTGAAAACAATCACATTTTATAGTAAGTTACACATATGGTAACTTACACAGGTTGACTGCCAAACTGGCCTGTTACCGATGCAAACCAATAACAGTCCGGGATTAGACTAAGGTGGGCCACCACCATTGATTTTCCCTAAAAAACTAACCTGTTACCACACATTTTGCTATTCTCTGCTACTTTCATTTTTCTTATGAATGTTGTGGGACCTAATTTCCAATAACCTGCACCCATTCTGCTCTGGATCTTGACTAATTAAAATATAGATTTAATTATTGTTGAAGCTGGGGTCCCATCTAGTAGGTACAAACTTTTCTTTATGGAACTTAAATAAGTGTATAATTGCAACTAGTCCACCACTTTTAAAAATTACGAGTGCCAGCTACACAGATATAATTATTTAGTAATATGTAATGTACTCATAGAGACTCGCGGTGGTATCAAGCTAGTTCCATATGCAAGTGATGCAGTATTTTTAAATTATTTATATCAACTAAATGCTGAATAAATATTTTTATCGACATATCATAAAGTATGATATTGCACATCAAATAATAAATAAATGGAATAAATAGTTGCTTCCGTTATCATTTTAAGGAACCACGGTTATCGCCCCTGATATCAAACTGGCATTTCGCGTTTGATATAAAAAGTATAATAATGTCAATTAGTACGTCTGGTAATGGTAATCATTTTGCCAGAAAAATGTCAGATTGAAAGAATAAAGAAAAACATGTCTCCCTATATTATAACCTGGCATGTACACTCTAGGTTTAAGGTTAGAAAAGAAAAGGGGTGTTTTTAACACCAGTTTTCAGCATATTTGAAGCATTTAAAAGAAAACACTGAGCCTGTTTGTCACGTGATGCAAACAGAGTTTCCGTGGCCAAATAATTTAAACAATATTGGGGGACATGACGAGGTTGGTCCCACAACATCCATACGAATAGTGAAAGTAGGAAAGACTGGCTGGGTTTCGGTTAAATTATACAGTAAAACTATTTGGTGTCTTTTGACCTAAGCATGGCGCAACAGAAAAGGTGGCATCAATCTACATCAACACCGTTAGGGACATGGAACCACTTTAGATAGCAACGCATTGTAGGACGGGTACCAGCATATTAAATCATTTTAGGGAGAACTATTTTAAGTGTTAGCAGCGCACCTGGCGTCATAATGTTTGTTCCCAAATTACTGTTGCAATTGTTGTTGTCAAGGGGCGTGGCTTATCGAGGTAACAAAACGCATGGTAAAACAGCGATGTAATAATCAATAATGGAACTCCGGATGTCACTTAGAATGTAATCAACACAAACGCATTGAAACAGTGCGAATGAATAAAGCATCAAGCCAAATGCACATGCAATTTATACTACAACCAAGAAGATTTCAAATGTCACAAACACGAATGACGAATACAATAACATGAACGTAAGTTGTAATGGCACCAGTCAGCAAGCATCAAGCCTAATAGAATTATGGCGGATATTACCTTCCATAGGTGCGCATGTGTGCGCTCTTTACTAATTATGGTGTTTTCGGCCGTCTAAGACGGAACCGTACACGCTGTACAAACCCAGTTCCGATTTTGGGATTTATTTATAGATTAGACTGCATTACGCATTTTGATGAGCAACGCTAACTTCATTTGAACGTGACAATACAATATTGATTTTCGAAATATGTAGACACACTCAGTTTTCTGCATTCATGTAGTCATGATTTAATTGTTGTGTTACGTAGATAGAGAATAGTAGGTTAGTGCCGTGAATGGGAAAAAATATCCGGCAATGCTCAAGAATTTCTTTATTTCTCATCAGAAGTATATGTTGTGACCACTCATTTGAACCGTCTCGCCGAGACGGTTCAAATGAGTGGTCACAACATATACTTTGGTTCAGAAATAAGGAAAATGGATAGAGAATAGTAGGTTAGTGCCGTGAATGGGAAAACATATCTGGCAAGGCTCAGGAAACGGGATGGGCGAGGCTCTGATAAAATTGGCCACGGATAGAACTGGGTCTTAATTCATTTGATTTACTGGTTCACCTGTCGAATATCAACATGTTTTATTATTATTAGCCGATCTATTTATAGATCGGCTAATATATTGGTTATCCATCGAATTCTGAAAAAGTTTGTAGCAACCCTTTTCTCCGCTATTCGGTAATCTACGAACGCGAATTTTTCTGTATCACTTCCAAATTGCATCAACCGATAAAGTTTGCATTTTTGGCAATTATCTCCGTTTAAAACTTTACTTATAGCCAAATAACACAATTTTGAATACGTAATGAGCTGAACGCGGAAGAGATTTAACCCGGAAGTTATTGTTGTTGAAGTCCATAGTTGGCTCTAATGGCCTATACGCCAACATACGCCGATTATTGGGCAAATTTAAAGCTTTTATTTATTAAACAGAACAAGTTTCAGCCACGTATAATCGCGTAAAATGTGTTTATATTCGGCAATTTATAATCGACCTCTGCTCAAAATCTCCTTACTAGCAACCCCAGCATTTTCGGGTTTATCCCAGCATCTCGGGTTTATCCCATTGGATCGCGTATGCGCATCATTTGACGCTAGTTAATATTCACAAAATTTTCCACCAATCAAAACGAAGAATTGCCCTTCATAGCGAACTTTGTTTACGTATCATGCAGGGATGGCAGGGATGCATCCAGCACGCGCGATTGCGGCAATCCCCCTTAATTATTGTCAATGCCGCAAATTATTGATTGTCTTGCGCCCGACATCGCGCAAAAAATCACGGATGGGGCACATTAGGCCAATCTGGGCATGTGCCTGAATACGCAGGAGCTTGCGTCTATTTTTAGATGACACTGTAACCGCTAGATATATATAGCTCTGGTAGCTCCGCCCACTCGCTTGCTGCCACAGAATTCTGACAAACACACAGTGACTACAACTTTGTGTATTGCGGAGTGTAATTTGTAGATAAATAGAGCATACAGTACAGGTGTTACGCTGGAATATTTCGCAACATAATGGTGACAACAAAACATTGCTGCTATGGCATTGCTGCTATTGTATGGATTTGGGAACGGGTTTCCAAAACCTGCACAAAATCGAGAAAAATGTCAACGCTGGGTACAGAACTGTGGTCGAAAATAGTTTACCATTGACAATGTTACCAGAGACACCTACATATGTTCGATGCACTTTACCCTGATTTGATCGGCTAATAACATGATGCTCTGCATGACTTTTCATTTAGTAGTTAGTGTGTTGGTATTGTGTCACAGGCATATTTAGTGCAAACATAATTGTAGCCACCGGGGTCCGTTTCACTAAACTTCGTACTACTAAAATGTTCGTAAGTGCAACTCTAGGATCGTCTGGAAATTTCAATTCATGGATTTACATTTATTTAGCATAGGCTGCTCAATAAATGTAAATCCAATAATTGTTTACAGGAAAACGTTGTTAATGTGGAATTTAATTTTGTACTTATTTTAGTCGTACGAAGTTTAGTGAAACGGGCCCCAGGGACGTAGCCTACTGATTTGTATCTGTATCTGCAACCACTTGCATGTACATGTACATGTACCTTCTAATGTCACGTAATTTTTAGCGACTTTCAAAAATATCACATTGCATCAACCATACGATTGCCGTTTGATAACTGTTAAATATTATTTTAATTGACCACTTGTAAATATGGTTATATGAATGTATGGCATATATTTTACTAGTAGTTTTGCAATCATTGCAGACCCTGATCAGGCTCCAACATTTACAATTTACATATTTAAGAAGCCCTACTTTAGATCGTTGTTAATTAAATTACTACTAAACACTGGATGTCTGCGTGCCTTATTGTTTTTTATCAAAGGGACGTTCTAGCCGGAGGCGTGTACATCATATAAAGCAAATACCAGGGGCGGATCCAGGATTTCAGGTTACGGGGGAGGGGGGAGGGGGGAGGGGGAGGGGGAGGGGGAGGGTGGCGGGACTTCTCAATTGAAATAGTTAATAGTTTACTATATTTTCGAACTAGCACCGTTTGTTCGTCGACCAAGCGGAGACTGGGGAGACTGCTAGATGGGTCCGGCGGTATGCCCTCCGGAATAGTTTTGATATCTACACCCTATTTTGCTGCGTTATGGCGCATTTTAGAGCAAACATATCTTTACTCGCCAAATTTTAGTGGGGCGAGCGCCGGATTTTCCCTTACGTGAATCCGCCCTGGAATTATACACACATTACTGAGACGCTTCAAGCAAATGTCGCAATTTTGTGGTCGGTACAAATAGCAGACATGAATTAAAAATATAATACATGTACGTACGCCATGGTGCTTTTTAGCATGGCTTTGTTGGCCACTCATTTCTTTGTTTACAAAGGCGTTGAATGTACTTTTTCTGAAACACAACACAATTGAATTGCAAATTTCGTTTTCAAATTAATGATTCCCGACGAGAGGATATACATTTATCCCGTCAACACAGTGCGTATGTGCCGTGATTTTCGGTGCCGTGAAACAGTTTTGATATCCAGTCAAAACAATTTTTGCATTTTACAGCCATGTATAGGTGTTGACGGGATAAATAGAATAGTAGGTTAGTGCCGTGAATGGGAAAACATATCTGGCGCGGCACGGAAACGGGATGTGCTCGGCAGAGCCTCGCCCATCCCATTTCCTGAGCTTTGCCAGATATTTTTTCCCATTCACGGCACTAACCTACTATTTTCTATATATTTTCCTTATTTCTGAACCAAAGTATATGTTGTGACCACTCATTTGAACCGTCTCGGCGAGACGGTTCAAATGAGTGGTCACAACATATACTTCTGATGAGAAATAAAGAAATTCTTCAGCCTTGCCGGATATTTTTTCCCATTCACGGCACTAACCTACTATTCTCTATGTACATGCACCAGTACTAACTATTATGCTAACTGCCGGTATTTTTATCAGAACATTTTGTAACAATTAAACAATCATGTATGTCACATCGCCACATTTTCCCGACATTTACAGGTTTATGTATATATATTTTTTTTCAAATGGTTAACCCATTATCAAAAATTTAAACCCACACACATTTAAAAATACACAGTAATGGATACTTTTTCCGTTTTACGTCCGTTGAACAGCAACATCATGCTTGTATACGGGCGGGAATGCATCTATAGGAGCAGGCGCGTAACCAGGATCTTGCTGAGAGGGGTGCGGGGTGCGCATTGAGCGGCGACAGCATGCCCCCCCCCCCTGATTTTTTTGGATAAAGAACGCACATCCTGGCTTCTAGAGCTCTCCAGACATCGATATATTATGCGATTTTTTTTAACAGAGAAATTTTCATTTTACGAAATGTAGTTCTTATTTTATATATGTGTACACACCTGGCCGACTTGTAGGGGGTGCTTTCGCACCCGTCGCACCCCCCACCCCCCGATTACGCGCCTAAATTCCTGATATAAATCATCATTAAAATTGCAACTGAATATATTTCAGCACTGAAAGTCCAAGACTGTGTGTAATCATGAACTCCGAATGATGGACATTCAGATAACCCCGTATACACTTTAATCGGGTATTGTGACGAGTTACTTCCCTTACATTGCTTTAAAATATACAAATGATCTGTGGCTGTAACTGGAGAAATGGGGCTTATGGGATTTGTTATCAGTGTAGCTCCTGATCAAATAGCTCACTCATGATCTATATGGCTTGTTAGAAGAATGACGGGTGTTTCACTAATGGAATGGTGAACAGTGCAGATTCTGATCAAACTGCGCGAATGCACATTTCTCCAGTCACAGCCACATTTAACGAACAGATACGTGTAGCTCCCGATCAAACAGCAAACACCTGATCTATATTGCTTGCGAGAAGCATGGCCGGTGTTTTATTGATGAAATGACGAACAGTGAATATCCTGATCAGACTGTGCGGATGCACAGTCGCAAAACCCATAATCCCCATTTCTCCACTCACAGCTACATTTGAAGAACGAATACGTGATCAGCCACGATAAAACGGTTTTACAGAGTTGTCGACCAATCTGGGCCCAGATCAGCCTTTAGCTCTGCGCATTCTCATATGGGTATACACCGTTCTCTATTTTGCAATCCAATGCCATGCTCACGTAATTTAATATGCGAATTACTGTGAACTTGATTGATTGATTGGGATTTTAGGTCTGGTCAATAGAAAATTCAGGTTTATATACATAATTATATAGTCGCAACAAAAACATTAACGCAAATTTCTCAGTATTAACATATAGCATAGGCATTGAGCACAGGGGCGCGTTAGTGGGCTATAAATATAAATAATATGGATGCTGACAAATAAGTATATGAAGGTTCAAGCCAATCACACTTAAGGTAATATAGATAGTAGGTAGCCGGACACTTAAATACAGACTCGCACAGACGGATAGAGAGACAGACGAACAGGCAGACATGGTGGTAACATGGTGGTAACTACACTATTTGATGTATTGGTGTTTAACGGCATATCAACAGCTATTTCATTTAAGGCCGTGCGAAACGGGTTGGATCCTGCGTTGAGGGGAGAGTGGGGGGGGGGGTTGGGGGGGGGGTGGGGGGTGGGGGGGGGGGCGGGGGGGGGGAGGTGTATCCCATAATCAGAACGGAATATTCACATCTGAAAAAAATATATTCAGCCCTGAAATTAGAATAACCTGACCTGTAGCCGATTTAATCAAAATTGCAAAACTTCTGTCGTTTTTGCGAAGAATCGATTTCCGTGTCTCCGACACGGAAATCGATTCTTCGCAAAAACGACAGTATACTTTTCTAGCAACGTATACTTTGCGGGAGTAATCATTTAGTTTTGCTGAAATACTTTGCAATGTTGGTGAAATAGGCTACTGGTGCCAGGTCCATACCACACCAAAGTCACTTGGCCCCTTCCTCTAAAAGGACTAATCATAAATATAAAAGGACTAACCATAAATATAAAAAAATTAAGGACTAATCTAAAAGGACTAATCAGAAATACGAAAATGACTAATCATAAATACAAGAATTCCGCCACGGAAGCGGTGTCGCGCCTGCCGAGGTATTTGACCGTGAACATTACAAGTAAATAAATTACCTTGACCTTCAGAATTTGGATGTGGGGGTGTGCATAATGAAGCATCATCCGTAGACAAACATTGATGTGAAATATTATCAATGTCTGCAAAGGGGTTAAAGAGATATTGTGAAAAAAACAATAACTTTAACGCATTTCTGTTACAAATCCGGTGAACATTACAAGTAAATAAATGACCTTGACCTTCAAAATTTGGATGTGGGGGTGTGTGTAATGAAGCATCATTCCTAGACAAACATTGATGTGAAATATTATCAAAGTCTGGCAAGGAGTTAAAGAAATATTGTGAAAAAACAATAACTTTAACGAATTTATGTTACAAAACCGGTGAATATTACAAGTAAATAAATGACCTTGACCTTCAGACTTTGGATGTGGGAGTGTGCGTAATGAAGCATCATCCCTAGACAAACATTGTTATGAAATATTATCAATGTCTGGCAAGGGGTTAAAGAGATATTGTGAAAAAACAATAACTTTAACGAATTTCTGTTACAAAACGGGTGAACATTACAAGTAAATGAATGACCTTGACCTTGAGAATTTGGATGTGGGGGTGTGCGTAGTGAAGCATCATCCCTAGACAAACATTGATGTGAAATATTATCAAAGTCTGGCAAGGGGTTAAAGAGATATTGTGAAAAAACAATAACTTTAACGTATTTCTGTTACAAATCCGGTGAACATTACAAGTAAATAAATGACCTTGACCTTCAAAATTTGGATGTGGGAGTGTGCGTAATGAAGCATCATTCCTAGACAAATATTGATGTGAAATATTATCAAAGTCTGGGAAGGGGTTAAAGAGATATTGTGAAAAAACAATACGTTTAACGCATCTCTGTTACAAAACCGGTGAACATTACAAGTAAATAAATGACCTTGACCTTGATAATTTGGATGTGGGGGTGTGCGTAATGAAGCATAATCCCTAGACAAACATTAATGTGAAATATTATCAATGACTGGCAAGGGGTTAAAGAGATATTGTGAAATAACTTTAACACATTTGCCTTACAAAAAAAACGGACGACGCGGACGACGACGACGACGACGACGACGACGACGACGACGACGCGGACGACGACGACGACGACGGAAAAAGCGCCAACTATAGTCGCGCCTCTGCTAAAGCAGGCGCGACAATAAAAGGACTAATCATAAATATAAAAACATATAAAAGGGTTTAATATGAAAGGGTTTAACGTCCCACCAACAGCTAAGGTCATATAGAGACGGGACCACAGCTTAAAGTCTCATCCGACAGACCAGTGGGATGGAATTGTTATGCAAGTATTGTTGATGCCCTAGGCGAGATTTGAACCCACAACCTCCGGATTGGAAGTCAGGTGTTCTAACCACTCGGCCACAATCCATCCCTCACAGCCATGGGTCAAACCAAGTATCTGGTCGGGATGCTGGTAAGAATGAATCCCGATAGTTAAATTATCCATCGCATGCTCCCAACCACAAAGTGTATGATCACGTGGTACTAACAGCAACAACAAGTACCGATTCAAAGTACGTACTCTTTTATAGTGTCCTTATTACGCAACGGATTTTGATGAAATATGGCGCATCAAACGCGTCTGGTTAAGCTGCATTTTGGTGGTCTCTGTATTTTCTGTATTTTCGCCAAAACTTCTGTCGTTTTTGCGAAGAAAATTCTTCGCAAAAACCACATAAGTCTGTGCCAAACTCCCTAGAACACCAAATGCATCTCATGAAGACGCCTTTGCTGCGCCATATGTCATCAAAATCCGTTACATATTAAGGAAAATATCAAATAATACTTACTTTGGAGTGGGCGACGTTGTTGTTGTTGTGACCACGTGATCATGCATCTTGAACCACAACAACTATACGAACCCATACCATGTTGTCGTGGCAGATATAACACGTTTCTTCCGTCATAGTAGAGATGGAGTTTGGCACCAGGGACTCCGAATCGTCATACTGCTTGACTTCGAGATAACCGCGTATAAACTTTAATCGGGTATAGTGGCGAGTTAGCTCCCTTTATCAATTTGTATTCTTTAAAAATAGACACCATCATGCATATTTTATTTTGCGAAACTGAAACTGATTTAACTTAAACAATATTTATTAAGTTATAAGTCATGTAAAGGAACAATACATGGTATGATACACACATTAAATAGTGTGTGGATTGGAAAACAAGCTTGAACAAGCTTACATGTATATGAATTCTTCTCCACTATAAGCGTGAGTACATAGAGAATAGTAGGTTAGTGCCGTGAATGGGAAAATATCTGGCAAGGCTCAGGAAACGGGATGGGCGAGGCTCTGCCGAGCACATCCCGTTTCCGTTCCGCGCCAGATATTTTTCCCATTCACGGCACTAAACTACTATTCTATTTATCCCGTCAACACCTACAAATGGCTGTAAAATGCAAAAATAGTATTGACTGGATATCAAAAATGTTTCACGGCATCGTGTTTCACGGCACATACGCACTGTGTTGACGGGATAAAATATACATGACATTACTGTCAGGCAGGTTATGACTAGTTAATTATCAATGGTGACTGAAATAAATGGATTTATGATTATAACATAAATCACGTTATTATATTGAGGTGCAATGCTCCGCCCCCAAAGCGTAACTCTGTGAGTCACGGCGCAATAGCCAATGGGAATAGATCAGCGAGCATAAAATAGAAATTATTACAGCATTCGCCCTGTTCTGCTGGCGAAAGCTAAATAAGCATTTTTAATAAACAGGAATTAAATTAGAATAAACAGGAATTAAATTACGTGGAAGCCTGGTTAATCCGACATGCCAGTTATGTCGGTTTAACCAGGGTGGCAATTTGGTCAGTTTCCATGTTCTCTATATATTATAGGTGTTGATTAATAACATTGTGAGCTGATAAATTACGTGAAAACAGATTGGTGTCGCTGTGATTTCTCTGGACATTATATTGCGAAACGAGTTGTTCAGGGATTGCTGGGACATGCCGAGAACACGGAGGGCCAGAAAAGCGGTTGACGATTTGGGGTGTCAGGTTGCCTCTAAACGGGCGAAGAATACGCAAACGATACATGCGCCAGCGACACCCACGGCACCAGCGGCATCTGCGACGTCAGAGGGCCCAGTAGCGCCATCATTGGCGCCACCTATTCCAGCGGTATGGGCTGCACCGACGCCACCATCGTTGTCAGCACAAACAGCGGCACGCCAGTGATAGATATCACTACGGCAGGTGAGATTGTATGCAATAGCAACGATCCCATTATGGGGTTTGACATTCCTGTAGCCGCAATGTCCAGCATAACTGCACCATTTGAGCCAATTTATGGCTCCGCAAATACTCAAAATGCAGGTATTGAGGTTGTGCGGGAGAATGTACACATTCCCCTCATACAGGACATGCCATGCCAATTCCAATATCGTGTGCAGACGATACAATCACCATACATGTGTCGCAGCAAATGCGCCAAAAAATTGTGTTAAATCAATACGTTCATTTGTCCCAATTGCTAAAGCGGGATAACGATGTCGGTGGTGATACTCAGGGTACAGCACTGTTTGTCAATGATCAGGGTATTATTCAAGCCAAGCCCAGAATGAGTAGAGACAGACTGCAGTCAATCGATCAGTGGACCGATGCTTTCATTATTTACATGCATGTATATATACAACAGCATCCGACACACACACGCGTCTGACATGCTGGCGTATTTACACACAATACGACACGCTGCAGCAAATAGGAATGATATGGCATGGTTGGCATATGATGAACAGTTCAGGCTGCGTCAAGCCATCGTGCCACAATGCTGGGCTAAACTTAATTTGGATTTATGGATACAAATTATGACGCAGGTAAACCAGGTGCGACCATCGGCAACTATAGCACAGCAGCGTGTCTCACAATATAGATTGTCTGCGTCTGCACGACCAGCAAATGCGACGTCGGCGAAACCGATTTGCCGCATGTACAATGCAAAAGGCGGATGTAGATTTAACCCATGCAAGTATAAACACGCATGTTCATTTTGTAATGCTAATCACGCCATGATTAATTGCGATACATTTCGGAGGCAGTCACAAGTCACATCCAAAACAGGCGTCCCCAATAAAACAAAACCATTTTAAATTAGGTTCATCCCCCGTGAATTGTGACATTTTGGAACGCGAACTTAAAACGTATTCAAACCGCAATGCAGCTAACGAGTTAATTAACGGGTTCAAATATGGGTTCCCACTTCAGTATGAAGGTCCGCGTAATGCTTACGAAGCAACAAACTTGGGGTCAGCATTATCGCGACCTCATGTCGTTGCCGCTAAATTAAATAATGAAATATTAGCAGGTAGAGTCGAAGGTCCCTTTAGCACGCGAATATTGCCTAATTTACGAGTTTCGCCGTTAGGACTGGTGGAGAAAAAAGGAGGTATGGATTACAGATTGATTCACCACTTATCATACCCAGCAGGGAGCTCAGTAAATGATTTTATTGACGCTGACTTATGTTCAGTGCACTACACGTCGTTTGACTCTGCGGTAGATGTTGTGCAAACTATCGGGAGACACGCTAAATTGGCAAAACACAACAATTGATCATTTATATTTGAAATAGATGGTAATATGTATAGATTGATGGTGGAATATGTATTTTAAAGCATTGTTTATAAAGCTATAAGTTCAGTATTTCAGTACTAAGCAAGGGAGTACAGTACACACACAAAATTATCAATGTAGTCGAAATTATAACTATTGTATGGTGGGGACGAGGTAACTGGGGGGGGGGGGGGGGGGGGGGGGGTGGGGGGGGTAGGGGGGGGGGGGGGGGGAAATGGGATGCACTCATTGCTGGCATGGCGGCTCGTACTGGACATCTGCCCACTTGTCTCCTCAATTGCCGAAACGCCTTGTAGCCACGATGTCTGGACCTGCTTAAATACGAAATGGAAGGTTGTTAATATGTGTGTTTCGCTGAAGTGTATATTTGTTGCAATACAAGAGAAAGTGTCTGAGTGTTTCTATGGATCCGCATGTGCAGTGTGGGGTGTCAACAATAGATCTTCTGTGAAGATCGAAGTTGAGAGCGCTACATGAAAGACGAAGGCGTGTATGAAGAATTTGTCCTGTCCTGTTTCCGACGTTAAAAAGGGGTGATGATTTGACAGAATTGGCGTTTAGCTTTGCTTTGAAAGAAGACAGAGATTGAGAGTCCTTTATTTTCCGATTCAGTGCATTCCATTCACGAATGGTGGATGGTAAGTATGATTGGTTGTACTGTTGTGTGCGACAATGTATGTGAGGTATGTCGTCAGCATTTCTAAGATTGTAGCGAGGCTGCCTTTGAACGGGGATTAAATTTGCAAGATAAGATGGTGTAAGATTGCTTAACATCTTATAGAACAGGACTAGTCTGTGTTTCTTACGCCTATCGGTCAATGTTTCCCACTTGAGTTCATGATAGAGTCTGGCTATGTTGCAAAGTTTGGTCGCGGCCGACACTATTCTGGCAGCTTCGAAACTGATTTGTGGGCGTGACTCGAGAATTCGGACTTATACGATTTGTTACCAGTGTAGTTCCTCATCAAATAGCCGACGTATGACCGTCATGTAGCCTGATAACGCTTTATAGTGCTTGTTAGACGTTAGACGGGTGTTGTTTCATTGATGCAATGGCGAACAGTGAAGATCCTGATCAGACTGTGCGGGGCGGACGCACAGTCTGATCTGGATCTAAACTGGTCGCAAAACACATAAGCCCAATTCCTCCAGTCACAGCCACATTTGACTACCATTCATGCATTTGACCAGACACTATACGCAGGCAGTGAAACATAGTTCTACATGTAGAAAGGTGTATTTGTCAATATTTAAAACATACGCTTGTTTGAAAACCTAATGATACATAATGCATGTTCGTGATTGCAACACACGCCGTACATTACACATGTATGTCTTGGAGTGATATTTACATACATGATTACTATGGTACCGCTCTAAACCACAGGTTCTTGAAGAACGGTTCATATTTCGGTGTTTTGTGGATTTATCTCTGGTGGTTTGGGTGCATTGTTACCAACATACAGTTCACATCACCTCCCGCAAATTACACGTATAACTAGAAGTCGTTTGACAGTATAAAAGGGGCCGGAAACTTTGGAACGGTGAATGTGTAGATAATTGACGAGTTCTGTCGTGTGTAATGATTGAACATTACTAGTAGTTGCACACAACTATGTAAATTACCTAAAACCAACGAAATCCACCCAAATCTACCAAACATTCACCGAAATACCCATATAACATCAATATACTGACCATCTGTTCAAACACCTGGGGCCCAAACACCTGCATATGCAGATTATGCTCAATAAATGTAAATCCAATAATTGCTCACAAGAAAACAATGTTAATGTGAAATTTACAGACGATCATAAATTTGCACTTACGAACATTTTAGTCGTACGAAGTTTAGTGAAACGGAAACCTTTACTCTAAATCGGACACACTGGGAGGTCACCAGAGTATCCGATTTAGAGAAAGTCCAATATACAGTGGTTATATCTGTTCATTAATGTATGTACATGTACATGTACATGTATACAAATGACAAATGTATACTGAGCAAAACTAGAAACGTCCCTCCATGTTTAAGGAAAGATTCATCAAAAACCAAAAGGGTTACTTTTAAAAATCAAAATGGAAAAACAAGTTCATTCATTTCTGTATCAAAGCCAATAAATTGCATTTGGATATCTTGTTAAATATTCGAGAGATAACCGGCCAAGGGCGGTAGGGGTCAAAATCAAAAATCACAAAAACTCAGAAATGTGTTACTTAATGTTTAGAGATGGAATTTCAATAAGTAATGTGGCAAATTCAGTAAATCTCGTTAGTACCGAGTGTGGCCACCATTTGCATGAATGCATGCAATGATCCTACGCCGCATCGACGTGACGTAACGCAATACCAGTGCGTTGGGCAAATTCCTCCATTCCCGTTGTAACGCCCGTGTAAGATCGCGAACATTGTCAATCTGATGGTTAGCTCGTGCTTTGCGGCCCAGCTCATCCCATATGTGCTCAATGGGATTGAGATCCGGGGAGACCGCGGGCCATGGCATGACGTCGACGTTGTTTTGCTGTAGTATTGAGTGGTGACCCTGGCTACGTGAGGGCGGGCATTGTCGTGCATCAATGTCACACCAGGACCATGCTGACGGATAAATGGTAAGGCATGTGCATTTAGCACATCTGCAACATAAACGTTGTGCATTGATGTTGCCCTGTACAACAACCAAATCTGTCTTCCGGTTTCCCATGATCCCACCCCAGACCATTACGCTCCCTCCCCCAAACCTGTTCTTCTCAACAATGCAACAATCGGTGAATCTTTTCATTTTTACGCCTGTATACCCGTAATCTTCCGTCAGCATGACTAACTGTGAACCGAGATTCATCGGTGAACAAAACTCGGTTCCAGTCAGCCCTTCTCCAGTTCAGATGACGTCGCGCCTATAACAGTCTGGCAGCACGGTGACGTTGGGTCATTATCTGACCAGTGTACGAGCGGCGTGCCCGGATTGGTTGGGCGTTACGACGTAACCGGTTGCGAATGGTCTGCCCTGAGACACCGTATGCCTAGCAGTGACTGTGGCTGCCAATCGACGTTGACGTAAGTGCGTCAACGTAATGTAACGATCGGCTCTAGCCGTCGTTACACGCGGCCTACCAGGTCGCTGCCGGTCGTAAACAGCCCCAGTCTGCTGGTACCGGGCTGCAAGACGATCAATCGTCTTTCGACAGCAACCAACCGAGGCGCGACCGCCCTGGCGGCCATCCCACCCGCAAGCATCCAATTGCCTGATTTCGCTCGTTTTCGGAAAGCCGTGGCATATCGAAAACAGTGAAAAATTAAAAAAGTTTTTTAATTTTCCGAGTAGCCCCTATCGCATGAATGGTACGACATGAACTGAATCACCTTATCGATGACAAGTATAGCGTGCACGTGCAAAACGTGGAAATCAACGTTCCGGTCACTGGCCGCTATGTAAACCGTGTGTATCGGCTAAACTCTACACGATCGTATTCTGAACATCGCCACGGTTTAAAATACATGTACTTTGAACATGTGGTACATACATAGACAGAGCTACACCGGCTATAAAACAGGGACGTTTCTAGTTTTGTTGAGTATATGTATTATACTGTTGTATAGTAATACTCGAATTACACTGGGACCTCGCTAAGCCGTACACCCTGGGAAATATAATATACGGAGATGAGATACAGTGCAAACTCACACACTGGATAACATGGGACGTCCCCATGGTGTCCGATTTAGAGAGGCTCCACTGCAATGAAACACTCCATGAAGAGTTTTTGCCATTTGTATCATTAACAGACTCGTCAATGACATACATGGCAGTGAAACCCATCTAAATTAAACACATTGGGGTGTAATACTATCAAAGCATGCTTCAAATTTGAGATAAATAGAGAATAGTAGGTTAGTGCCGTGAATGGGAAAAAATATCTGGCAAGGCTCAATAATTTCTTTATTTCTCATCATAAGTATATGTAGTGACCACCATTTGAACCGTCTCGCCGAGACGGTTCAAATGAGTGGTCACAACATATACTTTGGTTCAGAAATAAGGAAAATAGATAGAGAATAGTAGGTTAGTGCCGTGAATGGGAAAAAATATCTGGCAAGGCTCAAGAATTTCTTTATTTCTGATCAGAATATATGTAGTGACCACCATTTGAACCGTCTCGCCGAGACGGTTCAAATGAGTGGTCACAACATATACTTTGGTTCAGAAATAAGGAAAATAGATAGAGAATAGTAGGTTAGTGCCGTGAATGGGAAAACATATCTGGCAAGGCTCAGGAAACGGGATGGGCCAGGCTCTGCCGAGCACATCCCGTTTCCGTGCCGCGCCAACACCTACAAATGGCTGTAAAATGCAAAAATAGTATTGACAGGATATCCAAAATGTTTCACGGCACCGTGTTTCACGGCACGTACGCACTGTGTTGACGAGATAAGCTCGCCAGACAGTTCATTGTAGTCTTTTATTCATGCGTGATGCCATCTCAACCGAGAACAATACCGTTTTATAGGCACCGAATATCAACTATGCACAGACAGTGATAGAACCAGATTATAGTAAGCAACAGCAAATTTGTATCGAATTTCAGAACCCAACTGTACTTATGAGCTGCCTGGAAATTTCTGGGAATAATAACAACATATTTATAATGTTGAGAAAAAACTAGCATTGTGAACATTTTTATGCAACCAATGGTAACTAATTTAATTTTATTTAAATTAAACAAATAATCTACATGTAGATTATTTGTTTAATTTAAATAAAATTAAATTAGTTCTTTCTAAAATGTAGTACAGCGTGATGACCTTACATGAGAAAAATAATTATATTTCACAAATTTTACAAATTAACCAATTTATCTCCCCTATTTATAGCAGTTTGTGATAGCTTTAATTTGTATTGCCGTGGAACCTCTATAAGCCGGACGCTAATAAAACACCTGTAATCTTATTTGTGTCTGTTTCTTGGTCAATTATCTCAGGTGATAATATCTGTTCGTGATCGCATAGCACACAACTAATGCCCAGAATGATCAAATGCTTAATTTACAGTGAAACCTCTCTAAGCCGGACACCCTGGGGACTTCCCAGGGTGGCCGAAACCTGGGGACTTCCCAGGGTGGCCGAAACCTCTCTAAGCCGGACACCCTGGGGTCTTCCTAGGGTGGTCGGTTTAGAGAGGTTTCACAGTATAACGCAACTTATCATTTTACCATATTTGTTAAATATGTAATTTAAATGCTTTTTATATGTTATCTCCATTAAGATAGCATATTGTGTCACGCATATTGTGTACGACCAAGAATATAGTGCCCTGTGCCAACTTATCCAATGGTGTTTTGGTCTGTCTTGCTTTGTATCTAAAACTCTACATATACTATTCTCTATAGTTTTCACAGTTTTGTGCTCAGTATATCAGTTAAATTCTGGAAGATACTAATCAAGACATTTCGTGGATCAACGTATATGCACATACGTTCGTTTATTAACATCATTCCATGGATAAATAACTTTCGTTAGTTAAAGGTGCATGCCCACTCAGTAGGCACATGTTCTTTATATCAGAGACATCATCTGATACATTTTCTGGCAAAATAAACATTCATTCACCATTACCCCACGTATTGATTGGCATTATTATGCATTTCATATCGGACGTAAATTTCCACACTGATATCAGGGCCGATAACCGTGTTTCCTTAAAATGTTAACGGAAATTACTACTTATTTTCTGTATTTATTTTCTGATGTGCAATGATCATACTTTATAATCTGTCGAAAATATTATTTTTTCAAGTGACGCATTTAATTAGTATAAATAATTAAAAAATTGCATGCCTCATTTGCATATGAAAATAGCCTGATACCACCGCGCGTCACTATCAGTACAATACATGTTACTAAATGATTATATCCGTAAAGGCTGTGTGAAGTTAGCACTGCAATCGCAGATCGACAATCAACATTCAAATCGAATGTCGAGCTGAATGTAGAGCTGTAAAGTTAGGATATGTAGAAAACTTGAATGAACAGCTGGCTAGTTCCAATGCGCTGCTGGCTCTGCAATCGACATTTGTACTTTACAAAGTGAATGTACAGCTGGCTAGTGCCAATGTACAGCTGGCTCTGCAATCGACATTCAAACTTGTATTGTCAGTTCAATCTGAATAATGTAGAGCTGTGTACTACCAATGTACAGCTGGCTCTGCAAATCGACATTCAAACTCATATTGTCACTTCAATCTGAATGTACAGCTGGGTACTTCCAATGTACAGCTGGCTCTACAATCGACATTCAAACATGTATTTTCGGTTGAATCTGAATGTAGAGCTGGGTACTTCCAATGTACAGCTGGCTCTGCAATCGACATTGAAACATGTATTTTCCGTTCAATTTGAATGTAGATCTGGGTATTCCCAATGTACAGCTGGCTCTGCAATCGACATTCAAACATGTATATCTTCGGTTGAATCTGAATGTAGAGCTGGGTATTCCCAATGTACAGCTGGCTCTGCAATCGACATTCAAACATGTATATCTTCGGTTGAATCTGAATGTAGAGCTGGGTATTCCCAATGTACAGCTGGCTCTGCAATCGACATTCAAACTCGCATTTTCTGTTCAATCTGAATGTAGAGCTGGGTACTTCCAATGTACAGCTGGCTGTGCAATCGACATTCAAACTTATATTGTCAGTTCAATCTGAATGTAGAGCTGGATACTTCCAATGTACAGCTGGCTCTGCAATCGACATTCAAAATCGTATTGTCAGTTCAATCTGAATGTACAGCTGGGTACTTCCAATGTACAGCTGGCTCTACAATCGACATTCAAACATTAATTTTCCGTTGAATGTGAATGTAGAGCTGGGTACTTCCAATGTACAGCTGGCTCTGCAATCGACATGGAAACATGTATTGTCCGTTCAATTTGAATGCAGAGCTGGGTATTCCCAATGTACAGCTGGCTCTGCAATCAACATTCAAACATGTATCTTCGGTTGAATCTGAATGTAGAGCTGGGTATTCCCAATGTACAGCTGGCTCTGCAATCGACATTCAAACTCGCATTTTCTTTTCAATCTGAATGTAGAGCTGGGTACTTCCAATGTACAGCTGGCTCTGCAATCGACATTCAAACATATAGTCAGTTCAATCTGAATGCAGAGCTGGGTACTTCCAATGTACAGCTGGCTCTGCAATCGACATTCAAACTCGTATTTGTCAGTTCAACCTGAATGTAGAGCTGGGTACTTCCAATGTACAGCTGGCTCTACAATCGACAATCAAACATTTATTTTCGGTTGAATGTGAATGTAGAGCTGGATACTTCCAATGTACAGCTGGCTCTGCAATCGACATTCAAACTCGCATTTTCCTGTTCAATCTGAATGTAGAGCTGGGCACTTCCAATGTACAGCTGGCTCTGCAATCGACATTCAAACTTGTGTTGTCAGTTTAATATGAATTTAGAGCTGGGTACTTCAAATGTACAGCTGGCTCTGCAATCGACATTCAAACTCGTATTGTCAGTTCAATCTGAATGTACAGCTGGGTACTTCCAATGTGCAGCTGGCTCTTCAATCGACTTCAAACATGTATTTTCCGTTGATTCTGAATGTAGAGCTGGGGTGCTTCCAATGTACAGTGGCTATGCAATCGACATTCAAACTCGCATTTTCTGTTCAATAGAATGTAGAGCTGGGTACTTCCAATGTACAGTGGCTCTGCAATCGACATTCAAACTCGTATTGTCAGTTCAATCTGAATGTACAGCTGGGTACTTCCAATGTACAGCTGGCTCTACAATCGACATTCAAACATTAATTTTGCGTTGAATGTGAATGTAGAGCGTGGGTACTTCCAAATGTACAGCTGGCTCTGCAATCGACATTCAAACATGTATTTTCCGTTGATTCTGAATGTAGAGCTGGGTACTTCCAATGTACAGCTGGCTCTGCAATCGACATTCACACATATATTGTCGGTTCAATCTGAATGTAGAGCTGGGCATTCCCAATGTAGAGCTGGCTCTGCAATCGACATTCAAACATGAATTTCTGTTGAATCTGAATGTAGAGCTGGGTATTTCCAATGTACACTGGCTCTGCAATCGACATTTAAATATATATTTTCCGTTGATTCTGAATGTTGAGCTGGGTATTTCCAATGTACAGCTGGCTCTGCAATCGACATTCAAACTCGCATTTTCTGTTCAATCTGAATTTACAGCTGGGTACTTCCAATGTACAGCTGGCTCTGCAATCGACATTCAAACTCGTATTGTCAGTTCAATCTGAATGTAGACCTGGGTACTTCCAATGTACATCTGGCTCTACAATCGACATTCAAACATTTATTTTCTGTTGAATTTGAATGTAGAACTGGGTACTTCCAATGTACAGCTGGCTCTACAATCGACATTCAAACATGTATTTTCCGTCGATTCTGAATGTACAGCTGAGTATTTTCAATGTACAGCTGGCTCTGCAATCGACATTCAAACATGCATTTTCTGTTCAATATGAATGTAGAGCTGGGTACTTCCAATGTACAGCTGGCTCTGCAATCGACATTAAAACTTGTATTGTCCGTTTCAATCTGAATGTAGAGCTGGGTACTTCCAATGTACAGCTCTGGCTCTGCAATCGACATTCAAACTCGTATTGTCAGTTCAATCTGAATGTACAGCTGGGTACTTCCAATGTACAGCTGGCTCTACAATCGACATTCAAACATTAATTTTCCGTTGAATGTGAATGTAGAGCTGTGGGTACTTCAATGTACAGCTGGCTCTGCAATCGACATTCAAACTCGCATTTTATGTTAAATATGAATGTAGAGCTGGGTACTTCCAATGTACAGTTGGCTCTGCAATCGACATTCAAACTCGTATTGTCAGTTCAATCTGAAAGTAGAGCTGGGTACTTCCAATGTACAGCTGGCTGTGCAATCGACATTCAAACTCGCATTTTCTGTTCAATCTGAATGTAGAGCTGGGTACTTCGAATGTACAGCTGGCTGTGCAATCGACAAATCAAACTCGTATTTTCTGTTGAATCTGAATGTAGAGCTGGGCACATCGAATGTACAGCTGGCTGTGTAATCGACATTTGAACTAGTATTTTCTGTTCAATATGAATGTAGAGCTGGGTACTTTGAATGTATAGTTGGCTCTGCAATCGACATTCAAAATCACTTTTATGCTGAATATGAATGTAGTGCTGGATAGTTCCTATGTACAGCTGGCTCTGCAATCGACATTCACACATGTATTTTCGAGTGAATCTGAATGTACAGCTGGCTACTTCCAATGTACAGCTGGCTGTGCAAATCGACATTTAAACGTATGTTTTCTTTTCAATCTGAATGTAGAGCTGGGTACTTCGAATGTACAGCTGGCTCTGCAATCGACATCCAAACTCGCATTTTTCTGTTCAATCTGAATGTAGAGCTGGTTACTTCGAATGTACAGTTGGCTGTGTAGTCGACATTTAAACAGGTGTGTTTGAATACAGTGCTGGGTAGTTTGAATACCGAGCTGGGTCTGAGATCGTTATTCAGTACTATGTTTTCTGTATATTCTGAATACAGAGCTGGCACGTATGAATAACGAGCTGGCTCTGAGATCGTTATTCAGCTCTCGCGTGCCCTTTTTGCGGCAAAATGAACTGACTTTTAGAGATAAAGCAGCATAAGTTGTTTAAAAGTCGTTTTTCAAAGTCGCGTCCATGGCTATGTCGGTCCCAATCACCTGTGAAGCATCGGTGAAAAAATCATGCAAATCCGATAAAGAAAGTGGCATTCCATTGTTTTGGCGATAACTTCGTAAATAATAGGCCGATTTGCATGCGGTTTTCGGTATTCTGAATATTTATTTTGGCAACGTTTGAATATAGAGCTAGGTAGTTTGAATAACGAGCTGGCTCTGAGATCGTTATTCAGAAAATTGTTTTAGTATAAGCCGAATACAGAGCTGGATAGTATAAATAACGAGCTGGCTCTGAGATCGTTATTCAGCTCTCGCGTGCCCTTTTTGCGGCAAAATGAACTGCCTTTTACAAATAAAGCAGCCTAAGTTGTTTAAAAGTCGTTTTTCAAAGTCGCGTCCAATGCTATGTCGGTCCCAGTCACCTGTGAAGCATCGATGAAAAAATCATGCAAATCCGATAAAGAAAGTGGCATTCCATTTTTTTGGCGATAACTTCGTAATTAATAGGCCGATTTGCATGCGGTTTTCGGTATTCTGAATATTTATTTTGGCAACGTTTGAATATAGAGCGGGTAGTTTGAATAACGAGCTGGCTCTGAGATCGTTATTCAGAAAATTGTTTTAGTATAAGCCGAATACAGAGCTGGATAGTTTGAATAACGAACTGGCTGTGCTATCTTTATTCAGATTTGCTTTGGTAGTATTTGAATACTGAGACGGTAAGTTCGAATAACGAGCTGGCTGTGAGATTGTATTTTCGCAACATTAGTTACAGTGCTGGGTAGTTTGAATAACGAGCTGGGTCTGAGATCATTATTCAGTACTATGTTTTCTGTATATTCTGAATATTCTGTAATCAAATGTTGCGAAAATACAATCTCACAGCAAGCTCGTTATTCAAACTTACCAGCTCTGTATTCAAATACTGTCAAAGCAAATCTGAATAACCGTATATCACAGCCAGCTCGTTATTCAAACTATCCAGCTCTGTATTCGGCTTATACTAAACAATTTTCTGAATAACGATCTCAGAGCCAGCTCGTTATTCAAACTACCCAGCTCTATATTCAAACGTTGCCAAAATAAATATTCAGAATACCGAAAACCGCATGCAAATCGGCCTATTAATTACGAAGTTATCGCCAAAAAAATGGAATGCCACTTTCTTTATCGGATTTGCATGATTTTTTTACGATGCTTCACAGGTGACTGGGACCGACATAGCATTGGACGCGACTTTGAAAAACTACTTTTAAACAACTTAGGCTGCTTTATCTGTAAAAGGCAGTTCATTTTGCCGTAAAAAGGGCACGCGAGAGCTAAATAACGATCTCAGAGCCAGCTCGTTATTCATACGTGCCAGCTCTGTATTCGGCTTATACTAAAACAATTTTCTGAATACGATCTCAGAGCCAGCTCGTTTATTCAAACTACCCAGCTCTATATTCAAACGTTGCCAAAATAAATATTCAGAATACCGAAAACTGCATGCAAATCGGCCCATTAATTACGAAGTTATCGCCAAAAAAATGGAATGCCACTTTCTTTATCGGATTTGCATGGATTTTTTTCACAGATGCTTCACAGGTGACTGGGACCGACATAGTCTTGGACGCGACTTTGAAAAACGACTTTTAAACAACTTATGCTGCTTTATCTCTAAAAGGCAGTTCATTTTGCCGCAAAAAGGGCACGCGAGAGCTGAATAACGATCTCAGAGCCAGCTCGTTATTCATACGTGCCAGCTCTGTATTCAGAATATACAGAAAACATAGTACTGAATAACGATCTCAGACCCAGCTCGGTATTCAAACTACCCAGCACTGTATTCAAACACACCTGTTTAAATGTCGACTACACAGCCAACTGTACATTCGAAGTAACCAGATCTACATTCAGATTGAACAGAAAATGCGAGTTTGGATGTCGATTGCAGAGCCAGCTGTACATTCGAAGTACCCAGCTCTACATTCAGATTGAAAAGAAAATACGAGTTTGAATGTCGATTGCAGAGCCAGCTGTACATTGGCAGTACCCAGCTCTACATTCATATTGAACAGAAAATGCGAGCTTGAATGTCGATTATTGCAGAGCCAGCTGTACATTGGAAATACCCAGCTCTACATTCAGAATCGACGGAAAATACATGTTTGAATGTCGATTGCAGAGCCAGCTGTACATTGGAAGTACCCAGCTCTACATTCACATTCAACGCAAAATTAATGTTTGAATGTCGATTGTAGAGCCAGCTGTACATTGGAAGTACCCAGCTGTACATTCAGATTGAACTGACAATACGAGTTTGAATGTCGATTGCAGAGCCAGCTGTACATTGGAAGTACCCAGCTCTACATTCATATTGAACAGAAAATGCGAGTTTGAATGTCGATTGCATAGCCAGCTGTACATTGGAAGCACCCAACTCTACATTCAGAATCAACGGAAAATACATGTTTGAATGTCGATTGCAGAGCCAGCTGTAAATTGGATGTACCCAGCTCTACATTCATATTAAACTGACAACACAAGTTTGAATGTCGATTGCAGAGCCAGCTGTACATTGGAAGTACCCAGCTCTACATTCAGATTGAACAGAAAATGCGAGTTTGAATGTCGATTGCAGAGCCAGCTGTACATTGGAAGTACCAGCTCTACATTCACATTGAACCGAAAATAAATGTTTGATTGTCGATTGTAGAGCCAGCTGTACATTGGAAGTACCCAGCTCTACATTCAGATTGAACTGACAATATAACTTTGAATGTCGATGCAGGCCAGCTGTCATTGGAGTACCCAGCTCATTCGTTGAACGAAAATGCGAGTTTAAGTACATTGCGAGCCAGCTGTACATTGGAGTCCAGCTCTACATTCATTAACCGAAAATAAATGTTTGATTTCGATTGTAGAGCCGGATGGAAGTACCCAGCTCTCTTATTGATGACTAATTTGAATGTCGATTGCAGAGCCAGATTGCATTGAGTCCAGCTAATTCAGATGAAAATAGCGAGTTTGAATGTTCGATTGGAGCCAGCGACATTGGGAATACAGCTCTACATTCAAATTGAACGGACAATACATGTTTCAATGTCGATTGCAGAGCCAGCTGTACAGTGGAAGTACCCAGCTCTACATTCACATTCAACCGAAAAATAAATGTTTGAATGTCGATTGTAGAGCCAGCTGTACATTGGAAGTACCGAGCTGTACATTCAGATTGAACTGACATTACAAGTTCGAATGTCGATTGCAGACCCAGCTGTACATTGGAAGTACCCAGCTCTACATTCATATTGAACAGAAAATGCGAGTTGGAATGCCGATTGCAGAGAGCCAGCTGTACATTGGAAATACCCAGCTCTACATTCAGAATCAACGGAAAATACATGTTTTGAATGTCGATTGCAGAGCCAGCTGTACATTGGAAGTACCCAGCTCTACATTCACATTCAACCGAAAATTAATGTTTGAATGTCGATTGTAGAGCCAGCTGTACATTGGAAGTACCCAGCTGTACATTCAGATTGAACTGACAATACGATTTTGAATGTCGATTGCAGAGCCAGCTGTACATTGGAAGTATCCAGCTCTACATTTCAGATTGAACTGACAATATATGAAGTTTGAATGTCGATTGCAGAGCCAGCTGTACATTGGAAGTACCCAGCTCTACATTCAGATTGAACAGAAAATTCGAGTTTGAATGTCGATTGCAGAGCCAGCTGTACATTGGGAATACCCAGCTCTACATTCAGATTCAATCGAAGATATACATGTTTGAATGTCGATTGCAGAGCCAGCTGTACATTGGGAATACCCAGCTCTACGTTCACATTGAACGGAAAATACATGTTTCAATGTCGATTGCAGAGCAGCTGTACATTGGAAGTACCCAGCTCTACATTCATATTGAACTGACAATACGAGTTTGAATGTCGATTACAGAGCCAGCTGTACATTGGTAGTACACAGCTCTACATTCAGATTGAACTGACAATACAAGTTTGAATGTCGACTGCAGAGCCAGCTGTACATTGGCACTAGCCAGCTGTACATTCACTTTGTAAAGTACAAATGTCCATTGCAGAGCCAGCAGCGCATTGGAACTAGCCAGCTGTTCATTCAAGTTTTCTACATATCCTAACTTTACAGCTCTACATTCAGGTCGACATTCGATTTGAATGTTGATTGTCGATCTGCGATTGCAGTGCTAACTTCACACAGCCATCTGTAAAGCGGGCACTCGTAATCTTTCAGATTGGTTGAATAGTGACACAATTATACACTTACTCAATTCCTATAAAGAACAGTTTGTGCCTACTGAGTGGGCATGTACCTTTAAACACAGTCACCTTTTCCCTAGGAAACCCCTAACATAATTAAATATTCATATGAGCACATTTCCATGTATACAATCATAACTAGAGCAAGTAAGCAGGGGCTCACGGATACACCCGGCCGACGCCTTGTGCGACCAATAAATACTTATTTGACCTTGACATTTGGCATGAAACCCACATGGGTTGGCTATAGAATAAAACTATGGATGATGGCTGATGTGTATGTGAAGTTTCAAGTGATTCCGCATGACGGTTGTAGAGACATTTGGTAGTTAATAAAACTATTTAAAACAAACTTTGACACAACTTTCTAAGTAATTTGACCTTGACCTCGTACATGTGTTTTTCTCACGAAGACCCGTCTATAGAATATATAAATAATGAACTTGTACATTGCTTTTACACATTCGATACATTCATAATTATCTTTCAGATCACCAGCTAAAGATCTCGCTAGTAATTAATTCTGTCGCTAAGGTCCGTCTTTTCATCAATCTATTCATGGGATATTGCGACGTATCGCTGGTCAGAAAATGAGTTACACATTTGTGAATATTTTCTTCTAAGCCATACCAAAGTTGGTGAAATTTTCAGAGCAAATGCGGAATATAATTCCGCATTTGCTTTGAAAATTTCACCAACTTTGGTCCTCATTTACGGAAATAGTAGTCGATTTTGTCACTGATATTCGGCGAATATTCATCAACGAAATATATAGTATCGCGGTGCGTGCTTTTATCTTTCGCATTCAGGCATATAATGGTGTCTCGCAGGGGATGAACATCCGCTTATAACCTCTACACCGATAGTTCGCGTGTCCAGGCAACACAATTCTGTACGTATGCTATATGGCACTGGTCAGAGGGAATTAAATGTGTGATTTCTTTTGCATTACCGACTTACAATGACCTATGTTCAGCGAAGAATTGATGACTGTTCCCAAACGAAACAAACAAAAAAGACGGGAAAACGATCGTTTTGCACAACGATATGCAATATAAACGAGTATCGGTTTCGTGTTTCTGTGCGTGAAAGCGGTATTTTCGTTTAAATACCAGGCCCCGACTATTAAACGCCTGTTGTTTCTTTCGACGCCTGTCGTGTCGTTTTCTTCAGTCGTTTTCGTTATGTTAATTAGAAAACGATTTTTTCGTTGCTTTTTCAGTAACGAAACTTGACGACGTGAAATCGATGTGCAAACGAGCGGCAATCGTTGGTTTTTAGAACCAGGAACAAATCGGCGCTGTAACGCACCATTGTATTTGATCAAGTTCAGGGACTGTGTGTTGTATTATAGGAATTAATGGCCTTTTTGTTGAATTTATCGGGGTATAAACTTGGAAAAGTAGCGGGAATACTGGACGAAGCGATAAAAAATTACAATTTTCGTTTTTTTTTGTTGTTTTTTTATTTCTTTTTCGAAAATAGTAATTTTTTAAGGCCTCGTCCAGTATTCCCGCGACTTTTCCAAGTTTATATCCCCGATAAATTCCACAAAAATGCCATTCATTCCTTATAATTCCAGCATTTGAAATAAATTCATCAAGAAAATGTGTTTATTTTCCGTTTTCTTAAGAATTATTTTAACTGCGCCTCACGGTTACGGAAAGTAGTTCGGCGTGGGAGTTTACTGGGATATAAATTTTGGACAGAGACTTGCTACGGGCCAATCAAATGTTAGGGAATTGTGTAAATTTTGTAATTAATTGCAAAAAGTGCAGATCCGGATGAGACGGCTCGTTACGAGCCGGCTCATCTGGATCTACACTGTTTGCCAATACCACTATACATGTACACACCCGTCGCACCCCCACTACGTACGGGCCTGTATCTATTGGCAATCTCAACGCAAAATCAAGCAGTTTGATTGGCTGAGCACAATTATTAAGTATTTTGAAAGAAAACAATTACTATTGACAAGATTATCGCAGGCGATAGTGTACAGATTCTTCGACAATCCAGTCTCACTGACGCGAACTCACGCTGACCAAAGTATCGGATTTGTATTTTTCTTTTTTCATTCTTTTGTTTTCTGGATTTTTCTCCGCAGAACTGATCAATTATACCATAATTAGCCCTATAATGAGCACAGTGGCAAATCTACGTCGCATGAAGCCATGGAAAGGGAGGAAATAAGCCATGCTAACAGTATTAATACAAATTGATGACGCTAAGCTGGCACAGGATATCCGGATGGCGTTATTAGAGAACAAATACTTGTGTCCTTTCTAGATAGATTGGATGTATTCATATGTACACCACCGGAAGCGTCAATCTTGCCAAGATGGCAACGTTTCTAAGGCATCACGGGACGGTTGAAAATAGCCAAAATTGACTGTTTTTCTGAGGGCGGGCGGTGACTTATAAAAATCACCGCCTCTCACAATCAATTAGGGAGGCTCTTGCGACAAATATTGAAAACAAATACTCACAAATACTCACAAATACTTACAAATACTCACAAATACTCACAAATGAAGTACAAATCGCGCGCCACAATACAAATACAGTAGCCGCATCAGATGTGTATATTTTTCTTTTTACAAAGTTACCCGATCCACCTATTTTTGGCTAGATATTTCAACACGACTGAATTTGTTGGAATTGTTTTCATGAAAACATGAGGCACAGATGCTTTGTTATGACTTGTTCTATCACTTGTAACACCACGCCATTTCCTGAAGGTTATTCCAAAGCGGGGTCATAACCGCCTCAAATTTTCTCTACAAATGCCCGAAAAATACCATAAATTCCGACTCGAAACCGTACCGGCGAGATAGCACAGCATGCGCCATTTGCCAAGATGTCAAAATCAACCGGAGATAACATTCAGTTTCGTAGAATTATGAAATACTCTAATAAAATACACCTAGTCAAGCCTCACAAAGTCGAGAAATATCCATAAACCTATTTTTCTGGACACACTGGTGTAGGTTGCAGGGTCGGTAGTGAAGCATATAGAAAATCGTCGACCCCCTTTATAAAGCTAGCCGCGCACTGTCCCGTGAGACCTAAGCATCGATTGGTAATATCAACTCGCAATCAAGCAGTTAATTGGATGTGCCTGAGCTGTAGCACAGCTCAGGCTCAGCCAATCAAGCTGCTTGATTTCAAGCACAATATTCAAGTATTTTGAAACAGAACAGTGGACAAATATTGGCAAGATAAACACAGGCGATGATGTAAATGGAGCAATGTGTGAACAAAGCCAGAAGTCGAGCGAATTGTATCACTACGGGAGTATTACGATGTAGTAATCTAATAAGTATTTCATTCATTCGTTTCTTCGAAGATAAGGAACTTTACATTTTGTCCCTTCGTTCCTATGGCGCGTAAGCATTAAGCATAAGAAACTTAAAGCTCGTTGCATCGTTTATAAGGCATAGAGGAACAACGAAAGAACCTTCGAGAAAGTTCGTTCTTTCTTTTTGTTTAAGCCGCGTCGAGACGAACACTAAGAACATTGGGCCCGTTTCACTCAACTTCGTACCACTAAGACGATCGTAAGAGCAAAATTGAAATACACAATGACATTTGTTCTGACAGCAGATTTTGGAATAAATTTCGTGGATGTGCTACATTTGATGACGTGGACCCGTAGGTACACAATGGTTACATGAGAGAAACACGTTAATGTGGGAAGCAAACTCATAGAAATCTTCTTACGAACATTTTTGTAGTAATAAGTTTAGTGAAACGGAATAAAACAAAGGATTAACCCTTTGAACCCGAAATCCCGTTATATTGGTTTATGCAAACATTGCAGATCCAGATGAGCCGGCTCGTAACGAGCCGTCTCATCAGGATCTGCACTTTTTGAAAGTAATTTTAATATTTTTGAGAACAAAAACACCCCCTTTCCATAAATGGACGAATCTGAAAATCATTTTGTGACCATTGGATTGGTCGGAACATCAGCATATCACAGTCCATTCCAGTTCCTTAGGGTTGGCAGCAGCACAACGTGGAACGACAGTACACCGCCGCCTGCGGTTGCCAATATATTTTGAGAAACGGTGACATCTTTGCAAAGATGTCAACGTTTCTCGAAATATATTGGCAACGGCAACTTGCAATCAAGCAGTTTGATTGACTCAATGAGACGGTTCAAATGAGTGGTAACAACATATGTTTTCGATGAGAAATGAGAAAGAAATGCAGAAAATTTTTATAAACAGTAATTTCCAATACCTCCGAAGGGAAGCACATTTAATACACATTGTTTTAAAGTCATTATTTTTATTAAATTTTCGACCACATGGTCTTTATCAAAATAGTGTGAAAATGTATTGGCAGTTAAGTATATGTATTTGTATTTTAATCACTACCCTGTACAATGTATACACACATGCAAGCTCTTCACAAAATGCCAGGGACCCATTTCACTAAACGTTAGTGAAACGGGCCCCTGATTCAACATAATCATGATAATAGTATCTAATTTTACTAGACAAGTTACATACACAATGTATTAGATCTACTCCTAAAATCCTTATAACCATTCGGCGGCGCCGTAAGCATCATAAGATAGGTCCGGCGAATATACTGGGTGCCCTCGCTACCCACCTAAAGTGTATGTGGTTACCACTCAGTAGAACCGTCTCGCCGAGACGGTTCAACTGAGTGGTAACAACATACACTTTTATGAGAAATGAGAAACATTGCAGAAAAAATATTAACATTCCTGACATTATTATATGAATTCCGAATATTTCAATAAAAACATAGTTTTTTCACAAGTATTGGTCCGGCAGTTGCCGGATCTGCCGGACCTGGGGCCCGTTTCACTAAACTTCGTACGACTAAAATGTTCGTAAGTGCAAACTTATGATAGTCTGTAAATTTCATATTAACAATGTTTTCTTGTAAGCACTTATTGGATTTACATTTATTGAGCATAGGCTGCAGCAGCCTATGCTCAATAAATGTAAATCCATCAATTGAAATTTCCAGACGATCATAAATTTGCATTTACGAACATTTTAAACTCAAACTTCGTACGACTAAAATGTTCGTAAGTGCAAACTTATGAGTCTGTAAATTTCATATTAACAATGTTTTCTTGTAAACACTTGCGCAGCCATTAAACATGTTTTCCGACCTATCATTTTCTGATATACGCCGCAAATTTCAAAATTACAATTCGGTTGTCTGGAACTAAAAATTGCAAATGAAAATTAAACACCACTCATTCGTAGTCTCGATGTCACGGAATACATGAATTCTGCCATTAATGGAATCGCAGCTTATAACTCTATATTGAAAGCGTATTGGAATCGCCAATACGTGGCTGCCTGTAATTCTACGATATAATAAGCTTGTAGCTGCGCTTCTATGACAGAATCTGCGTGACTCGCGACAGCGTCAGTTTTCTGAATATTGTCATTGGCGTCAGTTGTATGTGGACGTGTATCATTTTTTTTGTGAATTGCGCGCAGATTGGGAACTGTTTGGAATAACAATGGCGGGGCAATGGTGAGTTTTAATACTTTTCTATATTAGCTAATTAGTATTTACTGGTATGCATTTGTAGTTTTAAAATTTGACCTTACTTATATCGTAACTTTTTAAGTGGTGTCACCGTTACATGTACATGAACTTGTATTTATTTGGGTTTCAGCGCATATTAGGATTTGATTTGATTTATTGGTGTTTAACGGCCTATCAACACGGTGGTGGCGGGGGGGGGGGGGGTGTCCCAACATCAGAACGGAATATTACATCGAAAAAAATATTATATTCAGCCCTGAAATTAGAATAACCTGGCGTGGTGCCAGGTCCATACCACACCAAAGTCACTTGGCCCCTTCCCCTAAAAGTAATAGGATTAGGCGCATATTAAGAAATGTTTTGAATAACAATTACGCTATAACGATGCGTTTTAATAGTTTCATAGGTTAGCTAATTACCATTATGTAGTTGTATTTATTTAGTAGTATTTGTTTTCATTCTGATTATGCGATAGGTCATGTGATTTTGTACCTTCGGTCATCTGCGTAATTTCGTGAAATATGTTTACAAAATTGGCAATATTTTCCGTAAATGGCGTCAAAAGTGGACAAAACATTCAGAATCATATCCCGCATGTACTGTGAACACTTTGTCAACTTTTGACGCCATTTATGAAAAAATATTGTTAATTTTGTGAACGGGTTTAATGAAATTACGTAGATTTCCGAACTCACATGGCGTGTCTCAATTATGTTGGCATGCACCGCAATAACGTTATATTCAGTTCGGCGCAGTAATTTGAACACTTAAAGTGTTGGATTAAATTGTGTCGTCTGCTGTTTTTTTTATTTTCAATTCATCGTGATGAAACAGGGTTTGATAGCGCATGAAAATCGTCTCCAATGGAGACGATTCTCATGTTCTGCTAAAACATCTCTTTGCTAAAAAATAAAGTTAACCTTAAAAGCTGCAGACGACAATATCATTTTCCCGCCATTAAATATAATGTCTTGTCGAGCGTGTATTGATTTGGTGTTATTACTTTTATTCGTGAATTAAACGTTAATGGTACGGTTAAAAGACGCTGTGTGAAGTTAATTGTTATATTTACGTCATTTTGCTATATATGATTACTGTATCATGTTAAGTTACGTTTGACACGAAAATGGCACCGAGTGACACAACTAATACATCGCGCATGTGCATTTATCATGTGACATATGTGAACTATGCTACCTACATATTGATGTTTAGTTCATAAACTGAAGTTGGCTGTCCCTGTGTCAAGGTGCATGATCACGTGGTTACAACAACAACAAGGTCACCCACTCCAAAGTAAGTATTATTTGATATTTTCTTAATATGCAATGGATTTTGATGAAATATGGCGCAGCAAACGCGTCTTCAAGAGCTGCATTTGGTGGTCCATGGAGTTCGGCACAGACTTATGTCGTTTTTGCGACGAATCGATTTCCGTGTCGGTAGACACGGAAATCGATTCTTCGCAAAAACGACAGAAGTTTGGGCGAAAATACACAGAGACCATCAAATGCAGCTCAAAATACGTAATAAGGACACAATAAAATAAAACGTACTTTGAATCGGTACTTGTTGTTGTTGTTGTTAATAACACGTGATCATACACCTTGTGTGTAATATCACAGAGTAATACAACTAATGCTACATTGGTGTAATACATGTACATATGCAAATGGGACCGTTATAGAAACCACAAAAGTCACCCGGACAGCTCCAATGGACGATGCTGTGCTTATGAAACACATATAATGTAACGTTAGTATTGATTTCAAATTATATTTATTTAACTCGCTGACTGATTTCACAAGAAATTCAACGGTCTCGTTTCTTATGAAATTTCACGAAATAAAAAGAAGGCTCATTTTTAAATGTTGATACAATTAAATATTATTGAAAACAATATTGTTTTTGCATTATTTATACAGCCGTAAAATTTGGGCAGGTTTCGTGAAACAAACAATAGTAAACACACGGACTCAGGCGTACATATTGGACAGATGAATATTAAAGTATTATAAGAGAACACTGATACCTTATGAGTTGTCTACCTTTTGTATTTGCACATAGATAACATCAAGGTGTATGATCACGTGGTACTAACAACAACAACAAGTACCGATTCAAAGTACGTATTCTGTTATAGTGTCCTTATTACGTAACGGATTTTGATGAAATATGGCGCATCAAACGCTTGTTAAGCTGCATTTGGTGGTCTCTGTATTTTCGCCCAGACTTCTGTCGTTTTTGCGAAGAATCGATTTCCGTGTCTCTGACACGGAAATCGATTCTTCGCAAAAACGACATACGTCTATGACAAACTCCATAGTCCACCAAATGCAGTTCATGAAGACGCGTTTGCTGCGCCATATTTCATCAAAATCCGTTGCATATTAAGGAAAATATCAAATAATACTTACTTTGGAGTGGGCGACATTGTTGTTGTTGTAACCTCGTGATCATGCACCTTGTCATAGGATATCATATGTAAACATCTGCACATAAAGGTGTCGTCTTGTGAGCAGGACCATGGAATCGTAAACTGCTTCTGGTCACGTGGTTGCTCGTGTCGTCGCTGGGCGGACTTGATCGTATTTCACCACAATATACATATAACAATATAATATAGATTTCAAGTATAAGTGTAAATTGACGGACACCGAGCAAACAGTGGTTGTTTTTTTTTGCATATAATAATCGTTTATTCACTCAGGTCACATGACATGACAACATGAGGTATACAACATAAAGTAGGATGACACAATGGCGATACATGTAACAATCAAAATGGTTAACCCACAAATAAACGTTTGTACAAGGATTTTGTTAGAAGGCTACGAAACATCACGTTTTCTCGGAAAACCCGGTGTGCCTATCACGTGTTATGATTACTTGGGAGGATTAAGTTGTCGCATGCGCGGCTCGTTAATTACCTTACAAATCGAATACCAGTTGACGCTATTAGGAATTGATTTATTGGTGTTTAACGGCCTATCAACAGATAACGTCATTTAAGGTCGGGCCAACTGGTTCGTTCCCGCATTTAACATCATGCAATGGGGCGTGGTGGTGGGGGTGGTAGGGGGGGGGGGGGGAGGAGGGAGGGGTCCCAACATCAGAAAGGAATATTACATCGAAACAAAATAATATATTCAGTCCTGAAATTAGAATACCAGGTCCATACAGCAGTAAATTTTCAGTAGTAAATTCGCGCCTATTCGAAAATGGCTAAAATGCAGTAGTAAAGGTACATGCCCAATCAGTAGGCACAAACTGTTCTTTATATCAGAAACATCATCTGAGACATTTTTTGGCAAAGTTAACATTCATTCACCATTACCCCACGCATTGATTGGCATTGAAACATTTTATATCAGACGTAAATTTCCACACTGATATCAGGGGCGATAACCGTGTTTCCTTAAAATGTTCACGACCATTACTATTTATTATCGGTATTTACTTTTTAATGTGAAATGATCATACTTTATAATCTTTATAAAATGCATATGTCTGGCTTCAAAGTAGTCTATCCTATCAGGAAATTGTGAATCTTGTTAGTACAAAAGGAATCATCCAACTACAGAGAAAACATAAATAAAATAACTAGTAGCGTGAAAACTTTGGTGCAAGTTTTGCCGTGAGTGGCTGGTGAACAATTATGCCAGTGTCTCGCTTGAATTTAACGGCATACCAGGTAAACGTAATCGATTAACCCTTTCAACCCTAAGGAACTGGAATGGACTGTGATATGCTAATGTTCCGACCAATCCAATGGTCACAAAATGATTTTCAGATTCGTCCATTTATGAAAAGGGCGTGTTTTTTTTTCTCACAAATATTACAATTGCTTTCAAAAAGTGCAGATCCTGATGAGACGGCTCGCTACGAGCCGGCTCATCTGGATCTGCACTTTTTGCATAAACCGATATAGCGGGATTTCGGGTTCAAAGGGTTAACCCCCAATATGTTATATATTACCAGATTTAATGATTTAATAACTGTTCGGGATTTCAGGTTCAAAGGGTTAATACCATATAATGATTTACCCATCTGTGAATAGTATTTATGTCTCCGATTTATATGTCAGACTTATTCCGCAAAGGTCCGTCAAACTACAGTCAATAGATTTAAAACAATTACACATGACAAATGTGTAAACATAGAATAACAAGACAGGGCTGACTTGATTGTGGGGCTGACAGATCAGGAGGGAATAGCAATAGTATGGCTAATATAATGAGGGATCGTAGCTACTGTCTATTCCGCGTTTTGCTGCCGACGAACTTTTGGCTATTAAATACATTAAATCTAAAAAATATTTAAAAGTAAGTACTTTTTATCAATAACAAAAAAAGTCACCCTCCCCAAAAATTGTATTTGACGAAGTTCCAGCACTATTGATTTTATTGCGAAAAAACGATTGTTGTATAGATTTTTTAAAAATAATTTTTTTATTTGTGGACCGATTTTAAAAATCTAACTTGTTTTCTTACTTACATCATTTTCAAGCTATCTCGCCAGGTTTCGGAGTCAAGTTCCAAAATTTTTCGTTTTTTGATCCTTCAGGATAAAAAAACGAAAGAATTTGGAAATTGACTCTTCATGTTAAATGCCCATAGGAAAATCGTTTTTTTCGCAATAAAATCAATATTTGATGGAATTTCATGAAATTACATTTTTTTGGGAGAGTGACTTTTTTGTTATTGATGAAAAAGTACTTACTTTTAAATATTTTTTAGTTTAGATGTAATGTGTTTAATGGCTAAATGTTCGTCGGCAACAAAACGTGGAACAGACAGTAGTTATCTCCCGTTGAATTTATTGATATAAATCCTGTCCAAATTGTGTAGCTTAGGGCCTTATTGCTTGTAAGAAGGGCGAATGTAGCATGATTTGCTATGAAAATGAGCAATTATAGTCATTTCGACTAGTGTTGATCCAGATCATCCTGCATATCTACGCAATATGACCTGGGACTACATTATTCGCCAGCTTCATATTTTCACACTTATTAATGTTACTGCAATCAGTGTAGACTCAAATCAGACTGCACATTTGTGCAGTCTGGTCTGCGTCTACTCTGTTCGAAAAAAACATTTTAGTGCTATTCAGTAAGAAATAAATGCAGAGGACAAGCATATTTGCAAAGGGACATAACTAGCTACGATCCCTCATTCTCTAATAGTGGCGGGCTCATATGGGTTAGTGTACATGCACAGGTGTCGGAATAGCTCTTTGAAACGTCTAGGTCCAGAGGATGGTATACGTAAATGATTGCTTCCGAATACCAGAGACATAACTACTATTCTAAATGTAAATCCTTGCCATACCAGGTTGCGAATCTGAGTGATCGGCCGTTCTCTCCCCTTCGTCAGTTCACTCTCGCTGCGACGTTAGCACAGTGAAATATCTCTAAACCGGACACTGTGAGGTCCAGGGTGTCCGTCTTAGAGATGTTTCACTGTAATCAGGCATTTGATTATTCTGAGTCATAGTGGTGTGCTATGCGATCACGAACAGACATCATCACCTGAGATAAATGACAAAGAAACTCATAAAAAATAAGATCACATGTGTTTTCTTGTTGTCTGGTTTAGAGAGGTTCCATTGTATAGTTTCAAAGGATTAAGTGTCGTGCAACGATCGATTGAGTGATCGCATGTTATGTGAATAGTGCATTAAAATAGACAGCCATTTTGGGAAAATTGCGTTTTAACACACATTACAAATTGGAAGTCGATTGGAAGATTAAACCGATGAAAAGACTAACACGACACAGTCAGTAGCGTTGCCAGTATGAGGCCAACGAGGCGGTCACCTTCTCTGTAATGTTTCCGATTTTCATATGTTATCTCCCTTGAGATAGCATATTGTGTCGCGCAAATTTCTATGGGGGCAGCCATTGATCGTGCTACGCCTAAACGGCGAGTACAACCAAACAAATAGTGCCCGGTGCCAATTTATCCTATGGTGTTTTGGTCTGTCTTGCTTTGTATCTAAAACTCTACATATACTATTCTCTATAGTTTTCACTGTTTTGTGCTCAGTTTATCAGTTAAATTCTGGAAGATACTAATCAATACAGTTCGTGCGTTTGAATACAGCAACTGGGACAGTTAAACGGAGCTAGCAGTAAAAGGCGGTGGACGATATTCTATATATTTCAGTACTGACCCTGCAAGTTACACCAGTGTGTTTTACAAAGTTAACTTACCCCACACACCGATCAGTTTTTGTGGAGATAACATATTTCAGTACTTTCAGTACTTTGCTTTTATGCTAAGAATTAAACAAATCCCCGGGGGTGGCGGGGAGAATGCTCCCTGATCCTCCATATCGGGACTTGGTTCGCCTCGTCTGGCTTTTACCTCTTGTTACGGCCTTGACAATATTACAAGAACCAGTTCCTTACCAATATATCGAAGTAAAATGCTAAAACGTCTCGCTGGAGAAACGACAAGCAACTGATTTGAAGTCTGTGTGCAGACAGTCCACCAACTATAACTCAATGCACATCAGAAACACTCATACGATGTTTCTGATGCACATGTAATCGAAAAGGCACCCGCTTACGGGCTAATGCCGGTCAAAGGGAGATAACTCAGGTGACAAGAGTGCGCAATGACAAAATGTACGAAAGGGAAAATATCACACTGCTACATGTACATTAACCCGAATTCTCTGCCTGTAACGCAGGGCGACTTACAAGTCGCCCTGCGTTACAGGCAGATAATTCGGGTTACACGTACATCAGCCATACGTATTGTTTTATTTGATTAAATTCAAAGAATTTGTGTTTTGTTTATCGACATATTATCATATATACTACTGATAAAAAATAGTAACCATCGCTTCCAGAACATCTACCGTTCTCAACGCTAGTTATAAACGCATTATTTCTTTCTCTCCAAATCCCGATATTTTTTCTAGTGACTCAGATGTACAGCTGGGTTCAATCAGACGAACGGTAACTCTTGCATTCTACTCCCGTACCGGACGGTACGGGAGTAGATTGCAAGAGTTGCCGTTCGCAAATAGGATACCCATCTAAATTAAACTATGTTTGCTAAACTGTTTCATCACTTTCATTTTGTTTGCATTTCTGACATTTAGTGCATTAGCAGCCGCTATTGTATATCCCAAATGGGTCATTCACTCTGTATCTAACCCTTGGACTGCTGAGCACGAAAAATTGTCCTCTGCTGTTGCTTTGCCTTCTTTCTGAATAAAAACATGTTTTGACAGCATTTCAGAATCATTTCCATTGGAAATGAGTCTAGAATGTTGTCAAAGCATGTGTTTGATGAGAATTATCAAAGAAAATAAATAAACGGCGGACGACAAAATTTAATTCACCATTAACCTCCCTACAACAGCCACCTCTCTACAACAGCCAGTTTTGCGTCTTCTCATGGGTGGCTGTTGTAGAGAGGTTGCACTGTACATGTATATATATTTGTGTATTTTGTATCACATAAAAGGAATGAAGCAAAGTCCATGCAAACTATTGGCAACATTTAAACGTATGAAAAATAAACGTCATATCATAATGTTGAATAATACAGTGAGACATCGATATATCGAGCACCATGAGGACCTCCCAGGGTGTCCGCGGTAATGATTTTCCACTGTAATACTATGCCCGGTTGCTCAAAACCTTTGTTAGCTTAACAGACTGTTAAATCCTTAGCAATGCTAAGGATTTAACAGTCTGTTAAGCTAACATAACCTTTGAGCAACCGGGCCCTGGTATATCTTAGGTTGGCGCTTGGACTTTGAAACTGGTTGCCAATAATTAACAGATAAAGCATAAAAAGACAATAATATTTTACAGTAACTGTTGCTCCAATATTTGTAAAAACATAGCCTTTTTCAAATATTTTCTGAAAATTTTAGTAGCCAAAATGTCTATTTCTGAAATGTTAGTAGCCAAATGTCCATTTTAGTAGCCGAATGGCTGGCTACTGAGGCTACCAGTAGAGCCAACTCAGATATCCGTTCTCCATGTTGTCAGGTTTAACGAGTTTGCACTGTAACACAGGTACATGTATGCCCGCTCTCCATGACGTGTTATGATACGGTGGAACCTCGTTATACAAGTTCCACTGTAACACAGGCATATCCGCTCTCCATGGCGTGCTATAATACAGTTCAATATCGTTATACCGGACACCCTGGGGACCTCACAGTGTGTCCAGATTAACAAGATTCCACTATAACAGTCATAGCGGCTCTCCATGTCATTTTTTGTGTGTGTGTTTTGCACTCATGAACGACATTATAGCAGCTGAACTACAGTGAAGTCCATCAAACTAGAACAAACTAAAGTTGTATAAACTTGGAAAAGTCGCGGGAATACTGGACGAGGCCTTCCGGCCTTCGTCCAGTATTCCCGCGACTTTTCCAAGTTTATTGGTATCCGGAGTAACAAGGCTGTACTGTATTATATTAGACGAAATCAATGTACTCACATTTCTAGGGATTCAATAATTAATTTCAGTTGACGAGATTTATATAATGAAATACATGTTCTTGTAATTGGAAATGTACACAACCAGCTGCGTTAATGATGTTTTCCACCATAGACTGAACTCTGAGTTCGAAATTAAAGGTACATTCCCACCAAGTAGGCACATGTTATTTATATCATCAGAGATATTTTCTTGCAAAATAAACATTCATTCACCATTATCCCACGTATTGATTAGCATTATTATACATTTCATATCAGACGTAAATTTTCACACTGATATCAGGGGCGATAACCGTGTTTCCTTAAAATGCTAACGGACATTACTATTTATTCTCTGAAATTATTTTGTGATGTGCAATGATCCTACTATATAATATTTCAGGTGACACATTTAATATTATAAACAATTAAGAAATAGCATGCCTCATTTGCATATGAAAATAGCCTGATACCACCGCGAGTCACTATCAGTAAAATAAATATTAGTAAATGCTTATACATGTATCTGTATAGTGGGCACTTGTAATTTTTAGAACCGGTGGAATAGTGACATACTTATACACTTATTTAATTCCTATAAAGAACAGTTTGTGCCTTCTGAGTGGGCATGTACCTTTAAAGCGACTGTTTCTGAAACGTGAAAACAAAACAAGGACTAAGTGGCACTGATGGATGTACTTCTCAAAAACATAAAAACATAAAAATAAAAAACAGCCCTGATAATTCTAAAATGTCTAAGTCACTTAACCTTCACATTGAGCGTCATTACACTGACGTCATCAAATATGTGAATATTCTCTTGTTCCTGTACTGTATTGCCATCTCAGCCATATCGATGGTCTAGTAACATAAGGTCGTAACTGCTATGCCAAAGCATAGCACTTACGACCTTATGTTACTAGACCATCGATATGTGTATGTACACGCCATCGTGCAGTGGCACGATTTCGAGCTTTTGACACATTACAGCAACAACTAATAACATTTGGTGCAATACGTCATAGACAGATACGACAACAGCGTGATATCAATATTATGCCAGCAGGCGATATATCTGAGTATTTCTCCTGTCGATGTCAAAATAAATCTCAATGTGTAAACCTTTCAATCTGATGCACAGCCTTTTGTTAGTGCACGTGTTGTCACTGGTATCAGGTAACGTGTTATGCTCGAAAATGACCACAGATGACGTCGTATTCTATGGACAGAACGCGGACTTGTTTACGCTTCGTCATTACACTGACGTCATTCGGTAACGTCACGTGACGTCATCCGACCAATGGAACGTCAGTTTTCTCTTCGTTGTAACCCGGATGTTTATATCAGGGCAATGCCTGATACAGCAATATGTTATCAGTCAGTACGTATTCGGTCAATGCAGGGCAGGTTACCTGATAAAGCCATATATACTCGGTTAGTCGGCAAGAAGACACGAGTGACAATATACTCAGGTATAACTGCATGCATGTCACTGTATTTGATACAGTATATTTGGTAATACATGTATATATCTACAGTACTGTGTATTTATCTTATTCTCAAATCAAAACAATTAACAAAGCGTCAACAAACTCGTCAGAAATGTGATGAACACAACCCATATCACGTTGTTCTATAATGTTGTTTAAAGATATTGCACCAATTTTATTTATGTGTATGTCATATTATTTAAGGTATGTGTCAAACGCCACAAGAGGTAAAACTGACTGCTGACTTGCACACTAAGATGACCGACATAGTATACAGTAACAAGTTAATGTTCACACATATGTTATGCTTATATACATCATCACATTTAGGAACCAATTTTGCTTGAATCGACTGATGATCAGGGGTCACTCGGGCCTTTAAATATCTCACGTGAACCGATTGGCTGAACTGAACTATAAAATTCACACAGTGTGCAAAGCGGCGTGTTGTAAACACTTATCGATTCACATACCATACATTCATTATTTGACGGAAGTAAAATGGAACCACTTTGGATGTTAGCTATTATGTATACCGTCAATGCCCAGCCGGTTCTAATATAATTTAAATCCGCATATGATGTGCGATATTTCACGAAAAATGTTTACAGAAACTGTGATACCTTATGTACATGAAGCCCAAAGTTGGCGAAATTTTCAGAGCAAATGCGGCATATTATGCCGCATTTGCTCTGAACATTTCGCCGTCGTCATTTACGTAAACTATCTTAAATTTTCAAATAGTTTTCCTAGGAATATCGCACTTCTTAGGTACAAAATCACATGGTTTTTCTCACATATATGTCCGTTTAATTTTACCATGTTTTCAGGCACACACAGACTCCAATTCACATGAATGAATAAGTTTCTCTGACAGCGCGATGCAATTTTAGAACAAAGAATATCTTCGGTAACATCTTTACGTGCGATTCAGCGCTGTTTAATTGAATTATCACGGAAATCGATTCTTCGCGAAAACGACAGAAGTTTGGGCGAAAATAAAGAGACCACCAAATGCAAATCAAATTCTGCACACTTTCGGAGTCCCTCTGTGTCATTCGGCGACTCTTGGGTCTCATGATCCACATTTGCTTCAATATATTAGATTTTCTATTCCTAGTCTCTTTGAGAATTTTTCGAAATCAATTCGAATATCTGTCATATTTTTTGTAAAAGACGTCGAAAGTTGCCGAAAGTTTCCGAGCTTCGAATTTATGTGCTCGGAATCGTTCCGTGTAATTATCGAAAGTTGACAAAATGATCTGACTGACGTCTGACAACTTCATGTTCGGTTTAATGACATTTACAACAAGAGTGGCGAAGGTCACAATCGGGTTCTATCCACTAGTCCACAACCCTTCATCCCTAGGGTGGGATTGAACCAACAACCTTCGGTATTGAAGTCCCATGTCTTCTACAGTGTTATAACACTGCAATTTTACATTTGGTATTGTCTTATTTAAGGATAAAGTGGTACAGCATTTCACGACTCCAATAATTGAAACTATGCACTGACAATTTATTTTCGGATTTCCAATAATTTCTGGGGGCGCCAGCAAGTTCAAATTCTAGCTGAAATTAAACCTGGTGTCGAACCCAGATTGACTACATTCAATTATCACAATCCAATTGTTTCTTGCTGGGCGTGTACATTTGGTGATTTGAGGAACAATACACGGACGAACAGACAGACAGACAGACGGACAGACAGGGCGAATATCGGCGGGGCCATATTCAGACAGTCCAGGGGGCCGTTTCACTAAACTTCGTACGACTAAAATGTTCGGAAATGCACAATTATGATAGTCTGTAAATTTCACATTAACATTGTTTTCTTGTAAATAATATTGGATTTACATTTATTGAGCATAGGCTGCATATGCTCAATATGTAAATCCATAAATTGAAATTGACAGACGATCTTAAATTTGCACTTACGAACATTTTAGTAGTAAGAAGTTTAGTGAAACGGGCCCCTGTTTTTTTTTGCAAGAAAACGGCATATGCAAATTGTAACTCAAATTCTGTCTTCACTTACTTTAATTCGCCATCAGCTATTTCAAAGAATAATTTGAACATCAAATAAAAAAGTACATGCGATATGAAAATGGATTTGCAAGCAAGCATATACAGTGAAACCTCTCTAAACCGGACACCCGGTTTAGAGAGGTTCCACTGTAAATAAGACATATGAATATGTCAATGCACGAGGGTGTGTTTTGCGAACACGAACATGCATTATCATCAATGATAGATGACAATGAAACCCATAACATTAAGGAATCTGGGGTCCGTTTCACTAAACTTCGTAACTAAAATGTTCGTAAGTGCAAAATTATGATAGTCAGTAAATTTCACATTAACACTATTTTCTTGTAAACAATTATTGGATTTACATTTATTGAGCATAGGCTGCATATGCAGCCTATGCTCAATAAATGTAAACCCATCAATTGAAATTTCCAGACGATTATAAATTTGCCCTTGCGAACATTTTAGTAGTACGAAGTGTAGTGAAACGGCCCCCTGATTCCTTAATTGTATGGGTTTACGGGCCCCAGAGACTGGCTGTGTGTCGGGTTTGGAGGGTTCTACTGTAGGTTAATAATCATATGCATTCATATACATACGAGATAACAGCAACATATTTACAAACAAGTCAAACTGATGCGCGCAAACTAAATTGCATGGAGTTTTACGTCCGTTTAACCACAATGACATAGATAGACGGAAGTATACCTATATGTGGGAGTGACGTATCATACAACCAGGGGCTCATTTCACTAAACTTCGTACGACTGAAATGTTCGTAAGTGCAAATTTAAGATAGTATGGAAATTTCTATTAATGGATTTACATTTATTGAACATAGTATGCAGCCTATGCTCAATAAATGTAAATCCAATAATCGTTTACAAGAAAACGCTAATGTGAAATTTACAGACGATCATAATTTACAGACAATCATAATTTTGCACTTACGAACATTTTAGTCGTACGAAGTTTAGTGAAACGGTCTGCAATTACAGTAAATATCTGCCATATTGCTCTGGTGTCAGGAACCATTGCTACATAGGATCACATGACCCCAGGGGCCAATCTGGTAAGATCCATCGCTAATTACTAATCACGAACGATAATTCATATTCAAGATACCCAATACAGTATATTTTTCGTCCCATCGGAAACCAGAAATCAACGTGGTCCAAACGTGGTCCAAACGTGGCCCAAACGTGGGGCAAACACGCGTTCGATTGTCCTGTATTCCTACTAGCCAATCAAATTCTCGTATTTTACCTAGTTTTTCAAATCGTTTTCTTGTTTTCCTATCCAATGATAATGTCTTTTTTTCACTACGTAGTATTTCCTGTAAAAGTCATGCGCATTGAAACAAAAGCACACAACTGGTTTTCATGAGTGAGTGAGTGAGTGAATAGGGTTTAACGTCCGCTTTTCTGACATAGAGGTACAAGCCTCAGGGAGTCTACACGCAGACGGGTCAACGGGGTCGTGTCCCGTATCCACCTGTCCGAGCGGGGTAAATCCCAACTTCAGAACTCAATATTTACAATCAAAATATATATTCAGTCCTGAAATTAGAACAACCTGATCTGGTGCCAGGCCCTCGCCACACCAGCATCATTTATCCCATCCCCTAAAAGTAATAGGATTAGCACTAATCTTACTTTTATATATGGGGCATAGCCTGACTCAACTCTCACATACAAAAAATGTACATGAGGGCCAAATCCGGTATAGTGGGTTCCGGAAAGTATGAACCCAATCGTTAAGCCAGTTTAGTCGCCTTTTACGACAAGCAATGGCTACTGCAGCACTATTCTCAGGATCAGTTGATCCCGCCCCGGTGCCTGCACGAGGCTGGTTTTCATGAACTCTGCACAGGCGTAGCAATATAAAAACAGTTAAACCGTGTTCGCATCGCTGAGCATGCGCAGTGAAGATAAAACGTGGAAATGCATTGACATTACAAACACTGGATTTCTAGCAAATGTAGCGCAAACGTGGGTCAAACCAAAACGTGCACATTTGTAAACTCGGAACAAACACTGAGTCGCTACTGTACATGTATCCGCCTATCTTCCTAGTGAGTGGATATTATTGTAGTGATACGTCATTGACTGAGTGACAAACAGTGTAGGCTCTGTAGCCGATTTCACAAACATTGCTAAGCATACTTATCTACCTAAGTTTACTTTGAGGGAGTAATCATTTATTTTTCCAGAAATGCATTATTTCATAGAGAACTAACGACTGCATATATTTGATGATTAAAAGTATGCTGAATTAATATACTGAATTTATTACATTATCACAGCCAAATGGCTGTGATAATGAAATAAATTCAGAATAATAATTTGGTCAGAAAATATTTTATTTCATTAAATAACAAGAAACGAGGCAAAGCCACGAAGGCCAGGTTTTTTCCTAGCGTAGACACATGGATAACATAATTATACCCACATTTTGTAGACTAGATGGCTGTGGCCTGCATGTCGCGCTTTGGGGCGACGCATGGACACTAAACAAATAGATATAGTAGATGGAAAAACTTTAACCAACAAACTTTAACCGGACACACGGACGTACGGACGGACGGACGGACGTATGCCAAAATGCCGACGATATCGCGCTTTCCGCAGAGATATAGTACACAAAAAAACTTCAACAAAAAAATTCAAAGTAATTTGACCTTGACATTGCGCACAGGGGACGCACGGTTGGGGGGTAGAATTAAAATATGGATGATGATAAACACCCATGTGAAGTTTCAAGGTAATGGGCGAAGCAGTTGCAGAGATATAGTATAACGAAAAACTTTTAACCAAAAAACTTTAACCAGATGTACGTTAAAAAGTTAACGTTGAAAATGGCTAAGTCAATTACGTAGAAATAATAGGTGAAGGTAAAAAAAATGGTCACATGTTGGATAGTTGTATGTGGTAGGCACCCTTGGTTATGAAGCTGTGAAAGTTTGGTGGTCCTAGGTGGTACAGTACCAAAGAAATGGACTCAAACTTAACATTGATTGTGGACGGCCGCCGCCGCCCGCGCGGGCCCGCCGCCCGCCCGCCCGCCCGAGCGCCCGCCCGCCCGAGCGCCCGCCCGCCCGAGCGCCCGCCCGCCCGCCCGCACGCCCGCCCGCCCGCCCGCCCGCCCGCCCGGCTTTCGCCAATCCAATAGCCTGGATTTCTTTTAAAAAAACCTGGCTAAAAATTAATAAATGTATCCTTAAATTGAAAATTGTACATTAAGTATACTTTGCAATTTTGGGGAAATCTGCTACAGATCAGACTGTGCGGATGCGGATCTGAGGCTACACTGCTGATATACAATGTAAGGTACACTTTCAGTCAGAGCTCGTTCCGGTAATACCAGCTTAGTTACATCCTACGGAGCCCCGGCAGGGGACGTAGAATTCTTTTTGTTTATTAATTCGTTCCCACGAATTAACAATTTGTTTCCTCAATTTAACAATTCGTTCCCACAAATTAACAATTCGTTTCCACGAAATAACAATTCGTTTTCACGAAATAACGATTCGCTCCCACGGGAACGAATTGTTAATTCGTGGGAACGAATTGTTATATCGTGGGAACGAATTGTTAATTTAAGGGAATGAATTGTTAAATTGAGGGAACAATTTGTCATTTCGTGGGAACGAATTGTTAATTCGAGGGAATGAATTGCTATATCGTGGGAACGAATTGTTAATTCGAGGGAACGGATTGTTAAACTGAGGGAACGAATTGTTATTTCGTGGGAACGAATTAATAAAAAAAATCCATGTCCCTTGTGGGGATCCGTAACATCCATCCAGCGTAAGACAAATTACGCTATTTATACGGCTTATGGCTACGGATGTAATATAGTTTATCTTCTATAACTTCCTACAGTGGTGTCCGATTTTTTGTTCCTATTGGATTTACATGTATTGAGCATAGGCGGCATATGCAGCCTATGCTCAATAAATGTAAATCCATCAATAGTTTGCACATGACGTTTTAGTTTCACCCAACATTGGTTCACGCTACGTTTGCCAGAATTTTTCGTTTCGTTTTATATTTAAGGGTGGGAATTGGCGTGTTTTTTTGTGGTTTCAATGTGCGTTTTATTTTCACCTCGTATGTACGTGCGCATGCTCATAGTCATGGTTTAGAGGAAATGCTACGTAAAGAAAAAAGAAAAACGGTTTGAAATCGGTATTAAACGGGAGAATCCGTTTTCAGACGTTTGCAAACGGAGTTACAGGGATTTCATTGGCTAATCAAATACAGGTTGTGGCGGTTGTGCCACGTTTGGGCCACGTTTGGGCCACATTTGGGCCACGTTTGGACCATGCTCATGTCTGGTTTCCAACGGGAACACAAACGCAAACGTCATTGCATATGCCATGCACGTGTCTTTACAGCCTGTCTCCATTTTACGGGATAATATATGAGACACGCCATGGGATTTTGTACATGCACCGAAGAAAATGTGCGATATCTGATGAAAAATCTTTACAAAATGTGCGATATTTTCCTTAAATGGAATGGAAAGTTGATGAAATTTTCATAGCAAATGCGGAATTCCATTCCGCATTTGCTATGAAGATTTCACCACCTTTCGTCGTCAATTATAGAAAATATCACAGTTTCTGTAAATATATTTCATGAAAAATCGCACATGTTCTTAGGTACAAAATCACATTCAGATGTTAATTCAGATATTAGATATTTTGGATAAAATAAAAATGTTTTAAATTAAACTTTATTCAATTAATATAATTACAAACCAGCGTGATAGCACTTATACATGTACGACTCGGCTCGGCGAGCCTCGGAATTCCTACGCGTTTCCTAGCCTTGCCTGATAAACTTGATATCAAAAGTCAATAGTCTGGTATTATCTATATCTGAGTCACCATCTGAGACACAGTGAAAATCGGGCATGAAAGGGGTTCGAGCCAATTACTACTATTAAATATAAGCCGAATGAAAGACATAGTGACTTTTAACACCAATTTTCTGTCTGAAAAACGCGTTGCAGACAGATAATTGGCATTAAGTGCCTTTAATGTTACTGTGTCTGAGATGCTTTTTCGGACAGTACATGCATACTGTCTGTTTCACGAAACCTTTCCAAATTGTACGGCCATATAAACAATGCAAAAACAAATTTTATTTCGATAGTATTAAAGTTTATCAAAATTTAAGAATGAGCCTTCTTTTTATTTCGTGCAATTTGGTCAAATATTGATTTTATTACGAAAAAAGAGGTGGAGAACCAGGAGGGAGAGTCAAAAAAACGAAAAATCTGTCCACTATTTCTGAGATTAGAAAGATTTCCCCATGTTAAATCCCCATAGACATTTTCATTCTGTGAAGATGTCTATGGGGATTTAACATGTGGAAATTGTTGTTTTTTTCGCAATAAAATCAATATTGGACCAAATTTCACGAAATAAAAGTAGGCTCATTGTTAGATTTTGCAATAATTCAATATTATCGAAAAATGTATTGTTTTTGCATTATTTATATAGCTGTAAAATTTGGGCAGGTTTCGTGAAACAGACAGTAGTTTACAATATGTGTGTTTTTGCTTCATACACTGTAAAAGACATTTATCCCATCAACACAGTGCGTATGTGCCGTGAAACACGGTGGCGTGAAACATTTTGGATATCCAGTCAATACTATCTTTGCATTTTACAGCCATTTGTAGGTGTTGACGGGATAAATAGAATAGTAGGTTAGTGCCGTGAATGGGAAAAATATCTGGCGCGGCACGGAAACGGGATGTGCTCGGCAGAGCCTCGCCCATCCCGTTTCCTGAGCATTCCCAGATATTTTTTCCCATTCACGGCACTAACCTACTATTCTCTATCCATTTTCCTTATTTCTGAACCAAAGTATATGTTGTGACCACTCATTTGAACCGTCTCGGCGAGACGGTTCAAATGAGTGGTCACAACATATACTTCTGATGAGAAATAAAGAAATTCTTGAGCCTTGCCGGATATTTTTTCCCATTCACGGCACTAACCTACTATTCTCTATATATAAATGCGGGGCTCCGTACATATCTGAGACTTTAAAGGTACATGCCAACTCAGCTGACACCAAACTGTACTTTATATATAAGAGACGTCACCTGAGAAATGTAAACATTAATTCACCATTACCCCACGTATTGATTGACAGTATTATACATTTTATATCAGGCGTAATATTCTACACATGTCACTATCAGTAAAATAAATATTACTAAAAGATTATATCTCATATTGTTTAGACGTGATGGAATAGTGACACAAGTATACACTTATTTAATTCCTGTAAAGATCATTGTGTGCCTACTGAGTGGGCATGTACCTTTAATACGCATCGAACAGTTCCCTCAATAACATAAAGTGACGAGGCGAGAGGAAAATAATGGAGCTCATTTATCTCTTATCCATCTTTGCTGCTAATAATGTGTGTTATGGCCCCTGGCTGCACTCTGGGGACCAGTTGGTAAAAGGCGTCTTATATAGAACGTGCGAATCACTAGCGTAGACATTGTTGCGAACAGTAACTCTTGCAATCTACTCCCTTACCGTCAGACGGACGGTACGGGAGTAGATTGCAAGGGTTACTGTTCGCAACTAACGTTAACACGGATCAGTCTGGCTGCAATCTGGGACCCGGTTGGTAAACTAGGTCTTACATACAACGTACATGTATGTATCACTAGCGTAGACCCGAATCAGCCTGATTTGGGGGAAGATTTCATTTTAAATTTTAATCTACATTTTTTAAAAACAGAATTAGTTGCAAGTCTGTAATTATCCAAAACATCACAAAATACACATTAAAGGGGCATATCAGGATATATTTGAAGAAAAAAAAATAAAATAAAAAAATAAAACTTGTTTTCATCATGACCCTGGAAAAGTCGCGGAAATACTGGACGAGGCCTTCCGGCCTTCGTCCAGTATTCCCGCGACTTTTTCAAGTTGTGTAACGTGGTTTAATTGAAGATATATGACGATGCTAGGACCGCTGAAATGTGTTTTTTTTTTAAGATTTAAAAAAAAAATGATATACAATGTACATGTAAAATAACAAAAATGTGTTTTCATCATGGACCTGCGTAAACTGGTTTAAGTGAAGATATACATGTATGTCGATACAAGGACCGCTGAAATTTAGTATATTCTCTTCGAAAAATGTGAAATTTACTCTTAGACCAGCTTATAACGTTGTCAAAATCTACCCTTTTGACGTTAGCGTATAACTTGTTTCTTCGACGGGAATGACGTCAAAACGTGACGTTAATTACGTCTCGCGAACGTATAGGAGGAAATATTCGGTTTTATTACAAGCAATTAGGTCATTAAATATACAAGTTGGGCTGGATTTCTATAAATAAATCCAAAGGGAAATAACTAGCAAATAATTTTGAAACCGAATATTTGCAAATGCCAACGTGTGGGTTTACTGACATTTGAGACATATTAGTTATGTTTCGCCTGTGGGCAATTAAACCATTTTGTTTTGTTCTGAAATCTACATTGATCAATGATCAAAGATAATAGCAACACTATTACGATTTTGCCTGAAACATGATGAATTGCGTATTGTTAACATGTAGTCCCAGGCTGCGAAAAGGTAACTTACAACCCCGACGTGTGCAACCAGCATAGTTCCAGGCCCGTTTCACTAAACTTCGTACGACTAACGTGTTCGTAAGGGCAACATTAGGATAGTCTGTAAACTGCAATTTATGGATTTACATGTATTGAGCATAGGCTGCAGCCTATGCTCAATACATGTACATCCAATAATTGTTTACAAGACACCATTGTTAATGTGAAATTACCGACTATCATAATTTTGCACTTACGAAAATGTTAGTCGTGCGAAATTTAATGAAACTGCCCCCAGACCTACATCGTTCCCCAAGCAATCACTAAAGTAGTCCGACTTCCATTACTTCCATGATTTTGCATAATCTGAATGGATGAATATGGAAGCTGATGCGCACTAATGTTTAAAATTGATGAGTTTCACAAATATCTATTCAATGTCAATATGTTCGACTCTGAGGACAAATATGCATGGCAATCTAAAAAAAATAATTAATTGGAATTTTACGTCATGTCTGATATTTTCCATTGTCGGTTACTAATGTTTGATTATGCACAAAATACCCTGCTCCATAACTCTCGCAAGGGCAGCAATTTAACCCCATCTCTTTAATGTAAAGTATGAAAGAGTGATTTTTGCAATCGGTTAGCCGGCGTGTTTGATATGTTAGCGATATAAAACTGTCCAAGCTGTATCTGTACATTATTAATAAAGAACATACACATGCAGAAATCGGTTACTTTACCGTGTCAATGTGTTTATCTGACATTGACATGTATAGTATTGCTTCATTTCGTTATGTTGAATGTTGAACAACTAGAGAAAATATGGCTTCTATGGGGAAATGATTTCCATGTTCTATTATTTTTGCAACATACTAGTTCTACATGAAATATTATTTGTTTAAAGGTATAAAATATAGAGTTTACTAAATGTTGACCTTCATACAACAGGTTTGGGTATGCACTTCGGTTTCTCACATTTTTGGAATGGGTCAAAGTGTAGCCGTAGGTAACATATCAGAGGTGAATTATTGTAGCTAATGTTTGATGTGTACATGTACTCGCGTGGAATTGTCTGAATATGTTGAACTGGTACATGGAATTATTGTACATGGAATTGTTAATTATCCCGTCAACACAGTGCGTATGTGCCGTGAAACACGGTGCCGTGAAACATTTTTGATATCCAGTAAAGACAATTTTTGCATTTTACAGCCATTTGAAGGTGTTGACGGGATAAATAGAATAGTAGGTTAGTGCCGTGAATGGGAAAACATATCTGGCGCGGCACGGAAACGGGATGTGCTCAGCAGAGCCTCGCCCATCCCGTTTACTGAGCCTTGCCAGATATTTGTTCCCATTCACGGCACTAACCTATTATTCTCTATTTATATAATTATTTTTCTTCAAATGTGTATTTTACGAAACAAGATGTGTGGCTGTGAGTGGAGAAATATGGCTTATGAGATGTGTTAACTGTGTAGGTCTTATAGAGAATAGTAGGTTAGTGCCGTGAATGGGAAAAATATCTGGCAAGGCTCAGGAAACGGGATGGGCGAGGCTCTGCCGAGCACATCCCGTTTCCGTGCCGCGCCAGATGTTTTCCCATTCACGGCACTAATCTACTATTCTATTTATCCAGTCAACACCTAAAATGGCTGTAGAATGCAAAATAGTATTGACTGGATATCAAAAATGTTTCACGGCACTGTGTTTCACGGCACATACGCACTGTGTTGACGGGATAATATCAAATAGCAGACCCATGCAACCGAGTTGCGATCTACATTGCTTGTTAGAGGCATAGCAGGTGTTTTGTTGATGAAATGGCGAATAGTGCGGATGCTGGTCTGACTGTACGAACGCACAGGCTGATCTGGATCTACACTGGTCGCGAAATCCATAATTCCCATTGCTCATGTTTCGTCACGTTTGAATAAGATAATAAGTAATGACGTTAGAAGGAAGTAATGAAGTTGGAAATTAGAAGTAAGGAAGTTAGAATTAAGGAAGTTAGAAGTAATGAAGTTAGAAGTAAGGAAGTTAAAAGTAATGCAGTTAGAAGTAAGGAAAGAAGTAAGGAAGTTAGAAGTAATGAAGTTAGAAGTAAGGAAGTTAAAAGTAATGCAGTTAGAAGTAAGGAAAGAAGTAAGGAAGTTAGAAGTAATGAAGTTAGAAGTAAGGAAGTTAAAAGTAATGCAGTTAGAAGTAAGGAAAGAAGTAAGGAAGTTAGAAGTAAGGAAGTTAGAATTAAGGAAGTTAGAAGAAGTAAGGAAGTTAAAAGTAATGCAGTTAGAAGTAAGGAAGTTAGAAGTAAAGGAAGTTAGAAGTAAGGAAGTTAGAAGTAAGGACGTTAGAAGTAAGGACGTTAGAAGTAAGGACGTTAGAAGTAATGAAGTTAGAAGTAAGTAAGTTAGAAGTAATGAAGTTAAAAGTATTGAAGTCAGAAGTCCCTCCAGCGCTTCCATACATTTCCAATGCTATTCCGTGTTAGTAATACTAGCAATCAGGGCCCTGTTGCTCTAAACCTCTGTTAGCTTAACAGACTGTTAAATCCTTAGCAATGCTAAGGATTTAACATTCTGTTAAGCTAACAGAAGCTTTGAGCAAGCGGGCCCAGGTTACGAGTACTTGAAACGTGCACGGTAAGCTTTTGTTTATGCGTTTCTAAGACGATGATGGATGAAAAGCTTTGTACACTTAACATCGGTTCTTATATCCATTTATACACGTGATATCGTGCCATGTTGCGAGACAGAAAGTATTTGCGACGGATATGTATAAAGCAAGAATTGCGCGGAATCAAATGTCTCGCCGTGTTCCGCCTTGACCTTGACCCTGGGGCCTTGGCCTTGATCCTGGGGCCGCGAGAATAGTCCTATATTCATCTACATATCATAGTAAAGGTATGTATACAGTTTGATGACTGTAACTGATAAGGTGTTGAAGTAATGACCGTAACACGGAAACTTAACATTGAATGATGACGCAGCCGACGACGCCGCCGCCGACGACGACTCCGGAAAACGTATGTCTCGCTTTCCGCTTTCGCTGGTGAGGCAACAATGCGAGCGGGGTCAATAATTTCGCGGCTTTAGGCGCATCAAACACGTCTTGTTACGCTGCATTTGGTGGTCTTTGTATTTTCGCCCAAACTTGCCGTGTGAGTGTCGTTTTTTCGAAGAATCGATTTCCGTGTCGGTAGATTCCTCGCAAAAACGACACAAGTCTGTGTCGAACTCCATGGACCAACAAATACAGCTCATGAAGACGCGTGTGCTGCGCCATATTTCATCAAAATCCGTTTCATATTAAGGAAAATATCAAATAATACTAACATGTACTGGAGTGGGCGACGTTGTTGTTGCTGTAACCACGTGATCATGCACCTTGTAATTGCACATGACCTGCAACCAGTCTGAACTGGTTCTGTATGCGTTAAACAATAGGTTCATTTACTCATGAGAAAGAAAAAATCAACCTCGTCATGTCCCCAAATATTGTTTACATTATTTGGCCAGAGAAACTATGTTTACAACACGTGGCCAACAGGTTCAGTATTTGCTTTAAATGCTATAAATATGCTGAAAACTGATGCAAAAACACCCTAACATGTTTCTCAAGTGGAATCGGGTAGCAAAGGATCAAGATTTGCTAACACACTGTGTTTGTGACCTTAAAACATCCGGACTATTTTGTTATACCGGACTACTTTTGTCATTTAGTGTATTGTTACGTGTAACTTGGTACATTGTATTGTGCGCAATTTCTATGCCCTCGTGCATTCTTAAAGTGATGTTATTATTTTCTCGACCGTGATGTAATTGTCACACGCCCAGGCTCGATTAATCAACTGTTCGTTTTCTAACAGTTATCACATCACATTTTCGAGTTTTATTTCTGGATTTACACATCACATGCAATGTATGGCCATGAGGATGTTATAGCACAGTTAGATCATGTTCGTCCGCATGTACGAGGAGATAATCCGCGAGCTAAAGCTGATTATCTCCTCGTACATGCGGATGAAACGTGATCTAACTGTGGCTAAGACAGCTGGTAACAAACTAAAGTGATTGTGTTTTAGACGTTGTCACAAACGGTGTGATGTGTTTGCATCGCAAGTGTCAATTATGTGTCTTTGTGTCAATTACATGTAGAGGTCAATCAACTTTTTAACCACACTAAATCATCAGATATTCATGCGCGGTGTACGGTAAAGAAAATAAACCAGACGGTTTATGTCATAGAAATTCGTTGCTTGACGAAACCGGTCAATTGATGTACTAATCTACTTCACAGGCATGTTAATGTAATATTTACATACTTTCCAAGCATATGTTTGATGATTATCTTGTAAGTCGGACCACGTTTGTCATGTCAGGCGGTTTGAATTCCAGCCGCTGACATTTTGGGCCACCACCAGCCGGGGTGGTCACAGGAGATTTAATTTATATTTCTTAACAATAATTAAACATACATTTTAATTAGTGAATATCCAGAGACAATGGGTGCAGGTTATGGCAAAATAGGTCCAAGAACATCCATACATGTACGAAAAGTGAAAGAAGCAGAGAACAGCAACATGTGTGGGTAATGGTTCGGTTATATAGTGAAACCTCTCTAAAACGGACACTCTGGGAGGTCTCCCATGGTGTCAGGTTTAGAGAGGTTTCACTGTAAATCGTGCATTTGGTCGTTCAGAGCCATAGTTGTGTGCTATACGATCATGAACAGACATTATCACCGGAGATACATTACCAAGAAACCCATGAAAAATAAGATCACATAAGTATGTTTTCTTGGTGTCCGGTTTAGAGAGGCTCCACTGTATAGGAAAATCAATGGTGGTGACCCACTTCACGGAAGCTATAGCTGTAACTTGATATACGTCCCATGTCAGATAATCTCTTTTTTAAATAAGTTCAGTCCAACACCAGTAGCCTATTTCACCAACATTGCAAAGTAAACTTATCTAGCAAAATAATCTTTGAGGGAGAAATTTTCAATTTCAGGATAAATTTATTAATTTTTATTACACTGAATTTATTACATTATCACAGCCATTTTGGCTGTGATAATGTAATACATTCAGTATAATAATTCTGCATACTTTTAATCATCAAATATATGCAGTGGTTAGTTCTATATGAAATAATGCATTTCAGGAAAAATAAATGATTACTCCCTCAAAGTATACTTTGCTATGAAAGTACACATTGCAATTTTGGTGAAATAGGCTACAGGGCTTTAGATATTTCGAAGCAGTTTACGCAAGTTTAACATGCTGATTCAGTTTCCACGATGAATTTCACATGCAGGTGCTGCCCAGTGATTTACTGTGTTCCTGGTAGGATTTATTTCCTTGAAAGAAATATTTCCTCCTAGACGTTCGCGATACGTAATTGACGTCACGTTTTGACGTGATTTCCGGCGAAGAAACAATTCATACACTAACGTCAAAAGTGTCAATCGTTACTGTATAAGCTTGTCTAAGAGGCAATTTTCACAGTTTTCAAACAGTATGTAATATACAATTTATTCCACAACCAAGTTGAAATACAGGATCTATTTCCCTTGACATCTGCAAATCCGACAACGAAACGAGTGCTCTGCACTCGTTTCTTTATCGGATTTCCAGATATCTTGGGAAATAAATCCGATATTTGAAAATGGTAGTTGAATACACTCTTATGTATTTCACACAGTTCTACTCCGAGTATGGGTAAATGGAAACATAAGCGTCGTACCGACACGGTTATTTTCTATAAGCTAATGGAAATGGTCACTAACGTGAGTCTTTCCCATTATTTCTTGCAAATAATCACATTGGGCTACATGTAATAACATTATGATAGGGGTATGCTTTGTAACGCCACATATAGCACAATAGATGTACAGTGGGGTCAGCGTGTAAGTGCACACACGAACGAACACGACAGGTTGGTTCGCTACCCACACAAAGTGTATGTTGTTACCACTCAGTTGAACCGTCTCGCCGAGACGGTTTAACTGAGTGGTAACAACATACACTTTTGATACGAAATGAGAAAAAATGCAAAAACATATTTACATTTTGTTGTATACATGAATTACAGTGGTTCCAACCTGTCGTGTTCGTTCGTGTGTGCACGTACACGCTGACCCCACTGTATGCGGCGAAAGGGCATGGTCATACCGCATACAGAGTAAATGGGCCATAGCATCCACCTCATCCAAAATATGTCAGGGTGTTTAAAATTCGCTTACGACTTATTTATATATTTAGTTTATATGATACAATTGTAAGAGCGACCACAGCACACGTGAAAATGAAAATTCAGTCCTCCGTGACCATCATATATGCACATGCATATATGCAGGCATATGTTGCTCGCCTGCAGTTGCAGAGGACTGAAGGTGCAGTTTGTGTGTCACGGCTCAATGATATAATTACTCTATAATTGTTATTTCAAAGGACTATGATTATTTTTTATCCCGTCAACACAGTGCGTATGCACCGTGAAACACGGTGCCGTGAAACGTTTTTGATATCCAGTCAATACAATTTTTGCATTTTACAGCCATTTGTAGGTGTTGACGGGATAAATAGAATAGTAGGTTAGTGCCGTGAATGGGAAAACATATCTTGCGCGGCACGGAAACGGGATGTGCTCGGCAGAGCCTCGCCCATCCCGTTTCCTGAGCCTTGCCATATATTTTTTCCCATTCACGGCACTAACCTACTATTCTCTATATCTCGTCAACACAGTGCGTATGTGCCGTGAAACACGGTGCCGTGAAACATTTTTTTGATATCCTGTCAATACGACCTAATCACTGCGTATGGATATGTGCGGTTGTAATAATAGTAGATTCTCCGATTTTGACGATGCGGCTGGGGTTATCTTTTTGCATTTTAAAGCTATATATAGTGTTAACGGGATAAATAGAATAGTAGATTAGTGCCGTGAATTGGAAAAATATCTGGCGCGGCACGGAAACGGAAATTTACAGACGATCCTAAATTTGCACTTACGAACATTTTAGTCTTACGAAGTTTAGTGAAACGGGCCCCAGTAGCCGATTTCACCAAGTATACTTTGAGGGAGTAATCATTTATTTTTCCCGAAATGCATTATTTCATATATAACTATCGACTGCAATTATGCTTAAGGCCAAAAGAAACTTTACAGTATATACAATGGTTCAATATTTCGTGAACCAGGACGTTTAAAAGCTGATGTAAAATGTCTTTCAATACTGAATCTAATCGGCAACTACCGCACAAAAACATTAGATGCATGTGTTTAAAGAGATTGTGTAAACAATACAAAGACAACAACACCCTTGCGTTGTGTATTGGAAAGGCTTGTCGATACGGTCATGGATTGTATTTATAACTTTATTTCCTCCATCTTAGGAGAATACAGAGCATGGAATATATAGAGGATATTCATATTTTTGCAACGAATATGACATAGATGTTCATCTCGTGGTGTGGAATGTCCATATTTCACGAGTGCCGTGAAATATGGACATTTCACACCACGAGATGAACATATATGTCATATTCGTAGCAAAAATATGAATATCCTATTTATTATATACCGCTCCATAGAAATTAGCAGTTTTTCTGACTGTATACGGTAATGAATGTGTATTTGCAGCCTATTTGCAGTCCGGCAATGCAGGTGCGCGTTATGAATATAGATAGCGGAAGTAGTCGTATTTTCACCGGAAGATGTTTGCTTTCATCGATGAGAACATATGACTTTTATTTACATCGTATAACTATGTATTTCATGGGTAGGTATATAATAAAACACAATAATAATAGTTGCCTTAGTACCCGACCGCTGTAAATTACCAGTAATATGCCTTTTATAGTTAGACACGTGGGTGCTATTATAATGAGAAATATCTACAGAGCATTTAATTCGCGAATATGACACAATAACTTCTATATATAGCAACGTTGATTAGATTTGACATCCGCTGAAAAAACAACCTTACAACTGGTAAGACAATTATGCGACTAGCGCAATCGTCAGATCAGCCTGACGACGTGCTAGGTACCAGACAGAAATGGTAACCCATTGAGGATGGCGGCCAACACATTTCACGATAAAGAACATTCATGACAATTATTCCGCCCAATGGGAGATTTTATAACAGGTGTATAAGTATACAATGTCTATTTTGCCGCCCTATGGGAAATTCTATATCCCATACAGAAGTGATGTCCCGCGCTGGTGTGAAAGTCATCCATGTCCATTTCGCCGCCCAATGGCAGATTTTATATCCGATACAGTAGTGATGTTCCGAGAATTGAGTCCCTAGTCAGAATTACTGGCATAAAAATGCTATAACTCGTGGATAATTAACTTATATATAAACCCATCAGGAAAATAAAAGTTTATGTAATCCGGCCGAGTCCCCCGTCGTTAATACTGCAATTTATACACATTTACATGCACTTAGACGAGAAAGTTCCCGGTAATATTATCACAGCCGACGAAATCTCAGACGAATTCGGAGTAACGTTACAAGGTTTACCCACACTAAAACTAAGCAGCTATGCATGCGCCAATACCAATACATTTTTATTCACTCTAAGCCACATGCGTGACACACGAGGTATACAACAGATTACATAATACAACGATGGGTACAAATACAAAATGCATATGTATAAGCTCACTAGTCATTATAACCATAAAGCATTTCTTATAAAAATAGCTAAATTTCTTAATTACTTTCCAGATTTTTTCTCAAATAGCTGTGCTAATTTTAAAATATTTGGTCTTCTAAAATAAAATGGCTTGATATACCGTTTTCAAACTTCATCATAGAAGAGGCACTCGAAAAGGAAATGAAACTCGTCACCGAGAGCACCAGCGCCACATTTGTTGCAGACCCTACTTGCTCTCGGCACACCTGTCCATCTACCAGTTTCGACCGCCAGTCTATGATTACAAGTTCGAAATCTGGTCAATGTTTTTCTTAACCTTTCCGTGAGATTAATTAAATATGTTTCTAATCCAAACTCTGTTTTAAAGATTCTATACGTAATTCCACGTGAAGATGAATCGATGCTGGTGAGCCATGACTGAATAAACTGGTTCTGAAGCTGAGTCGGTGTTCTCAAAAGAATTCTGTAAAATACTCACGCTGTTTGCTGTTCAAAAGACATCTGTAAATAGCACGCTGTTTTTGTGTCAAAAGAATATCCGTAAAGTATTCAGTGTTTGCTTGTCAAAAGACGTGTTAAATAATCACACTGTTTAATCGTCAAAAGAAGTCAATAAAATAGTCACACTGTTTGCATATCAAAAGAAGTCTGTAAAATCCTCATGCTGTTTGCATATCAAAAGACGTCCGTTAAATACTCACACTGTCTGCATGTCAAAGGACGTCCGTTAAATACTCACATTGTTTGCATGTCAAAGGACGTCCGTTAAATACTCACACTGTTTGCATGTCAAAGGACGTCCGTTAAATACTCACACTGTTTGCATGTCAAAGGACGTCCGTTAAATACTCACATTGTTTGCATGTCAAAGGACGTGCGTTAAATACTCACACTGTTTGCATGTCAAAAGACGTCCGTTAAATACTCACACTGTTTGCATATCAAAAGACGTCCGTTAAATACTCACACTGTTTGCATGTCAAAGGACGTCCGTTAAATACTCACATTGTGTGCATGTCAAAGGACGTCCGTTAAATACTCACATTGTTTGCATGTCAAAGGACGTGCGTTAAATACTCACATTGTTTGCATGTCAAAGGACTTCCGTTAAATACTCACATTGTTTGCATGTCAAAGGACGTCCGTTAAATACAAATACAAATACAAATACAAATATTTTATTCAGCATTAAACATATACATGCTTATAGCCTACATATTTCTTGTTTATGGTGGTGAAAAACATGGTTTCCTGGAGTGGTTCATACAGATTATCGGATAATGATATACATGGCGTGAATTTTCTGGAAGCATTATAGCATTAGTAAATGAACTTAATTGTGATGTATGTGTCATGTTCTGTCAAAACCGGCACACCGCACCAAGCCGGTACGCCGGTTTTGCCACGACACGACACACACCAGCAATCATGGTCCGGTTAACTATTTTAGTGCATACAGGTAGCATTCTATGTTAGCGAATATGGAGTTTAAATATGTGATGTGTCGGTATGCGGGTAATTATAATCGTCCCAATGCAGGTAGATTTAGTTAGCCGCATACAGCGGCATATGTCCAGTGGCGTGTATTTTTTGTTTATCCATATGATTCGCGGTTCATTTGAATCCTCCATTTTGAAGTTTATAGTGAGTATGCCGCTTGTATGCAGTAATTTAGGTCTTGTGTTTTAGTTTCGTAGATTCATCGCGAAGTAAATATATTTAGAAAGATTTATAAGAACGGGTTTTGATTGTGATGACATTAGTGAATTGAATTTGCGTACAGTGGGCCATCTACAATAATACGGTTTAAAATATTTTTTTCTTAGTTCGTGGTATAGTGGACATACGAGAAGTACATGGTATTCGTTTTCAATTACGTTTTTTTTGGGTGCAATGGGTGCATATTCGTTCGTTTCGTGGTGTATTTGTATATCGTCCCTGCTCTATTGCTAATTTATGAGATGATAGTCTGAATCGGCTTAATGCGGTGCGATATTTACTTTCATTTATGTTATCTAGATATGTTTCGAGGCCAAATTCGTGTTTAAAACGGACGTATGATTCTAGTCTATTCGATTGGGTAATGTGTGCGTGCCATGTTTGGTGGTATGTGTCGAGTATACGCTGTTTGATGCTTATGAAAGATATGTCAATTTCAGTTTGTGAATCCCATAAATTTGCCAACCCGTGTGTATATAGAAGTTGTTTAATTTGATATGCCCAGTTAGTCCCATTATATGAAATATTTAGGTCTGCGTCTATTTTTAACATTGTATATGCCTGTGCTGGTAAAGACGTGTGGCCCAGTTTGAGTATTTTGATCCAGTATTTAAGCATGTTTAGTTTACGATTGATATGTAGCGGTACCCTACCTAATTCCCCATAAAGTCCCTCCAAATTTGTTGATTTCTTAACTCCCAAAACTCTTCTGCAAAATTTAGTGTGTATTAATTCTATGTTTTTCCCATCATGCATTCCCCATATGATTTCTGACCCACCATAATTTAATCGTGAAAGCACTAGACTGTCGAATAATTTACATTTTTCTGTGGTGTTTAGCTGTTTCGTTTAGAATTTTGAATAAATTGTGAAGTGCTAGTGAAGCGTGTTGTGCAATTAATTTTTGAGTTCTGAACCAATTCCCGTTTTTAAACAGGTGAATTCCAAGGTACTTAAATGTGGTGACTGTTTCTAATATAGTGTTCCCCAGATGGAAATCGAACCGTGTATGTCTACCTTTTTCGAAAATCATTGTTTTGGTTTTGGTGGTATTAATTTTGAGGCCCCATGTTTGGCAGTATTGACCTACATCATTTAGCATTGATTGTAGTGTTTCGGGTTTTTTTGCGAAAAGTACTTGGTCATCGGCGTAAAGTATGAGGAACAGCGTCAGCTCATTGCTAGAGAATATACCCTCCATATCTGTGTTAATATTATGCGAGATATCGTTTATAAACATCATGAACATCAGAGCTGACCCAGGATACTCACACTGTTTGCATGTCACAAGACGTCCGTTAAATACTCATACTGTAAGTAAGTAAAATATCCACACCGTTCGCTCATCAAAAGAAGTGTTACTAATCACAGTGTTTGTTAAAAGAAGTCTGTAAAATACACATTATGTTTACTTATCAAAATAAATCGGTAAAATAACTAAACTATTGACCTGTAAAAAGAATCTGAAAAATTCCTACAAAAATATTGGCCTAACAAAGATCTAAAATTCCCCACACTTATTGGTTGTCACAAGAAATCTGTTAAATAAAACCTAAACACTTACACTATTGGCTTGTCACAATTAAATCTTGTAAAATACACAACTTTTTGGCTTGTCAAATAAATCTGTAATCCCCAAACTATTGGCTTGTCACAATACTGTAAAATACCTACACTATTGGCTTGTCACAATAAATCTGTAAACTACCCTACCTATTGGCTTGTCACAAGAGTCTGTAAAAATAGCCACACTATTGGCTTGTCACAAACAAATCTTGGTTAAAAATACCAAACATTGGTTGTTCCACAAAGAAATCTGTATTCACTAAATTGGCTGTCACAAATATCCTGTAAAATACACTACCCATTGGCTTGTCACAATATCGTAATAAACCTAACACTATTGGCTTTCCACAAATAGAAAATATCCTACACATATTGGCTTGTCACAATAAATCGTTAAAATAACCTACACTAAATTGGCTTGTCACAAATAAATCGTAAAATACCATACACTATTGCCTTGTCACAAAAAGAAACTTGTAAAATCCTACAACTTTGGCTTGTCACAAGTCTGTAAAATAAAATCCAACATTTTGGCTTTGTAACCAATTATCTTGTAAAATACCTACACATTGGCTTGTCACAAAGAAATCTTGGTAAAATACCTACTATTGGCTTGTCCCAATAAATCTGTAAAATAGCCACAAATCTATTTGGCTTGTCACAAAATATCCTGTAAAATACTACTATTGGCTTGTCACAAGAAATCTGTAAAATATCCACACTATTGGCTTGTCACAATAAATCTGTAAAATACCTACACTATTGGCTTGTCACAATAAATCTGTAAAATATCCACACTATTGGCTTGTCACAATAAATCTGTAAAATAGCATCACTGGGCTTGTCACAATAATCTGTAAAATACCTACACTATTGGCTTGGTTTCACAATAAATTGTATCCACACTAAATTGGCTTGTCACAATAAATCTGTAAAATAACTACACTATTGGCTTGTCACAATAAATCTGTAAAATACCTACACTATTGGCTTGTCACAATAAATCTGTAAACTACCTACACTATTGGCTTGTCACAAGAAGTCTGTAAAATAGCCACACTATTGACTTGTCACAAGAAGTCTGTAAAATAGCCACACTATTGACTTGTCACAAGAAGTCTGTAAAATAGCCACACTATTGATTGTCACAAAAATTGTAAAATAACCCACACTGTTGGCTAAGTCACAAAAATATCTGTCCAAAATACACTATTGGCTTGTCACAAGAATCTGAAAATATCCAACACTATTTGGCTTGTCCACAAAATAAATCTGTAAAATACCTACACTATTGGCTTGTCACAATAAATCTGTAAAATATCCACACTATTGGCTTGTCACAATAAATCTGTAAAATACCTACACTATTGGCTTGTCACAATAAATCTGTAAAATAAACTACCTACACTTTGGCTTGTCACAAGAAAGTCTGTAAAATAGCCACATATGGCTTGTACAACAAATCTGTAAAAATACCTACACTATTGGCTTGTCACAATAAAAAAAATCTGTAAATATCCACACTATTGGCTTGTCACAATAAATCTGTAAAATACCTACACTATTGGCTTGTCACAATAAATCTGTAAAATACCTACACTATTGGCTTGTCACAATAAATCTGTAAATAAAAATACATCATTGCTAAAAGTCACATAAATCTGTAAAAATACCACACTATTGGACTTGTACACGATTAATCTGTAAAATAACCAAACTATTGACTTAGTCACAAGATTCCTGTTAAAAAAAAAAAAAAATTTACACATATTGGCTTGTCACAAGAAATCTGTTAAAAATACCCACACTTTCTTGTCACAAGTAAAATCGGTTATACCACACTATTGGCTTGGTTCCAAAAATCTTGTAAAATACACTTAATTGGCTTGTCACAAAATAAACCTGTAAAATACATACACTATTGCTTGTCACAAATCTGAAAATATCCACACTTGGCTTGTCACAAAAAAAAATAAATCTGAAAAATACCACATATTGGATTGTCCACAATAAATCTGTAAAATACCTCACTATTGGCTTGTCACAATAAATCTGTAATAAATCACCTACACTATTGCTTGTCACAATTTCTGTCCACATAAATCTGTACTCACAAAACTCACATATTGGCTGGTCAACGAAGTCTGTCAAATTGCCACACTATTGACTTGTCAAGAAGTCTGTAAAATACCCACACTATTGGAACTTGTACAAGAAATCTAAAATACCACACTATTGGTTGTCAATAAATCTGTAAAATATACACTATTGGCTTGTCACAAGAAATCTGTAAAATACCTACACTATTGGCTTGTCACAATAAATCTGTAAAATACCTACACTATTGGCTTGTCACAATAAATCTGTAAAATATCCACACTATTGGCTTGTCACAATAAATCTGTAAAATACCTACACTATTGGCTTGTCAATAAATCTGTAACTACTACACTAAAATGCTTGGTTTGTCACAATAAATCTGTAAAATATACCCACTATTGGCTTGTCACAATAAATCTGTAAAATACCCACACTATTGGCTTGTCACAATAAATCTGTAAAATACCTACACTATTGGCTTGTCACAATAAATCTGTAAAATACCTACACTATTGGCTTGTCACAATAAATCTGTAAATACCTACAACTAAATTGGCTCTCTGTCACAATATTCTTGTAACTATCACTATTGGCTTGTCACAATAAATCTGTTAAAATAGCCCACTATTGCTCACAAGTAAATCTGGTAAAATCCACACTAATTGCTCACAATAAATCTGTAAAATACCCACACTATTGGCTGTCACAAGTCACAATAAATCTGTACAATATCCACACTATTGGCTTGCACATTAAATCTGTAAAATAACCTACCACTATGGCCTTGTCACAAGAAAGTCTGTAAAATATCCACACTATTGGCTTGTCACAATAAATCTGTATCCTACACTATTGGCTTGTCACATCAAAGAATGTCAGTAAAATACCACACTATTGGCTTGTCACAATAAATCTGTAAAATATCCACACTATTGGCTTGTCACAATAAATCTGTAAAATACCTACACTATTGGCTTGTCACAAGAAGTCTGTAAAATATCCACACTATTGGCTTGTCACAATAAATCTGTAAAATACCTACACTATTGGCTTGTCACAAGAAATCTGTAAAATACCCACACTATTGGCTTGTCACAAGAAGTCTGTAAAATAGCCACACTATTGGCTTATCACATGAAATCTGTAAAATAGCCACACTATTGACTTGTCACAAGAAGTCTGTAAAATAGCCACACTATTGACTTGTCACAAGAAGTCTGTAAAATAGCCACACTTTTGACTTGTCACAAGAAGTCTGTAAAATAGCCACACTATTGACTTGTCACAAGAAGTCTGTAAAATAGCCACACTATTGACTTGTCACAAGAAGTCTGTAAACTAGCCACACTATTGACTTGTCACAAGAAGTCTGTAAAATACCCACACTATTGACTTGTCACAAGAAGTCTGTAAACTAGCCACACTATTGACTTGTCAAAAGAAGTCTGTATAGCCCACTATTGACTTGTCACAAGAAGTCTGTTAAAATACCCACACTGTTTACTGATCAAAATAAATCTGTAAAATATCCACACTATTGACTTGTCACAAGAAGTCTGTAAAATACCCACACTGTTTACTGATCAAAATAAATCTGTAAAATACCCACACTATTGACTTGTCACAAGAAGTCTGTAAAATACCCACACTATTGACTTGTCACAAGAAGTCTGTAAAATACCCACACTGTTTACTGATCAAAATAAATCTGTAAAATAGCCACACTATTTGCTTGTCACAAGAAATCTGTAAAATACCCACACACTTTACGTATCAAAAGAAGTCCGTAAAGTTCTCACACTGTTTGCTTGTCAAAAGAAGTCTGTAAAATACTTACACTGTTTGCTTGTCAAAAGAAGTCAGCAAAATACTTACACTGTTTGCTTGTCAAAAGAAGTCAGTAACATACCCACACTGTTTGCTTGTCAACAGAAGTTAGTAAAATACCCACACTGTTTGCTCGTAAACAGAAGTTAGTAAAATATTCACACTGTTTGCTCATCAAAAGCAGTCAATAAAATACTTACACTGTTTGCTCGTCAAAAGGAGTCCGTACATATTAACACTGTTTCCATGTCAAAAGACGTCCGCAAAATACTCACACTCTGTTTTTGTCAAAAGAATTCCATAAAATACCCATACTATTTGGTTACCAAAGAATTTCCGAAAAATACCCACGCGGTTTGCTTATCAAAAGTAGTCTGAAGAAGTCTGAAAAATACCCATACTGATTGCTCGTCAAAAGAAGTCTGTACAATACTTTCACTGTTTGCTCGTCAAAAGATATCTGTAAAATACTCACGCTGTTTGCTTGTAAAAACAAGTCTGTAAAATAATTATGGAACATATTACAGGCTATGTAAATATTTGTCATGAATAATCGCGCATCTTCTTAGGTACACAATCCCATGGCTTGTCTCATTTTGTGAATTCGCCGCTGGTCAAGCTGCTTAGTGTGTTGAGCCGGGTCGTTGACCAACGCACGGCAATACAAAATTCAATATTTACGCAGCCAGAAGTGTACATGTACATGTACATGTGTCATACTTGACCTGCTTGCGCCAATACAGTAACGCATTGTGGACAAAAATGCAATATTTACGTACCTATATGTGTATATGTACAGTGAAACCTCTCTACAACCATATGTGGTGTGAATACGCAAAACTGGCTGTTGTAGAGAGGTGGCTGTTGTAGGGAGGTTAATGATGAATTACATTTTATCGTTTGATGTTTATTTATTTTCTTCGATAATTCTCATCAAATACATGCTTTGACAGCATTTTAGAATCATTTCCAATGGAAATGATTCTAAAGTGCTGTCAAAACATGTTTTTATTGAGAAAGAATGCAAAAGCAACATCAGACGACAATTTTCATACTCGGCAATCTGAGGGTTAGATATACAGGAAATCATCCATTTGGGATATAAAATACAGGCTGTTGCAGAGAGGGTGTTGCTGTAGAGAGGTGGCCGTTCGAGGGGGTTCGACTGTACTAAACTTGACTGGATTGAGCAAAACCAGTGACACAGTACGTATACTGTTCTTAACTCAAGGCGCATGATCGCGTGGTTACAACAACAACAACAATTACTGAAACTTCCTGAAGCGCCTCCGATTCAAAGTACGTATTCCTTTATATTGTCCTTATTAAGTAATGGATTTTGATGAAATATGGCGCATCGAACGCATCTTGTTAAGCTACATTTGGTGGCCTCGGTACTTTGGCCCAGACTTCTGTCAGTTTTGCAAATAATTGATTTCCGTGTTTACAACACGGAAATCGATTCTACGCAAAAACGACACAAGTAAGTCCCGAGACCACCAACTGCAGGTCATGTAGACGCGTTTGCTGTGCCATATTTCATCAACATCCGTTGCATATCAAATAATACTTACTTTAGGCTTGGTGCGCTTTCAACACTTTCTGACATTGTTGTGGTCACCACGTGATCATACACCTTGTAACTGCTGTGAACCAAATAAAAGGAAGCAGTTTATGTCTAAAAAATAGCATTACTATTGACGCAGGTGTACGTATAACATATAGAGGATATTTAACGGCACTCGTGATATATGGACATTTCGCACCACTCGATGAACATATATGTCATATTCGTTGCAAAAATATGAATATTTTATTTATTATATACCGCTCCATGGAAATTAGCAGTTTTTTTAGACTGTATACCTGTACGGCAATGAATGTGTATTTGCAGCATATTTGCGCTGTTTTCTTTCAGGTGCGCGTTATGAATATAGATAGCGGAAGTAGTCGTATTTTCACCGGAAGTTGTTTATTTCATCGATGAGAACATGCGACTTTTATTTACATTGTATAACTATGTATTTCATGGGTAGGTATATAATAAATACATGTACTGTACTCGCAGAGCGAAACAAGTGACGCAGTTTTTGACGTCACAGATGTACATACAATCCCACACATAAGTAATATGTCACGACCTTTGTGATTTTTGCTTACAGTTCTGGATAAATAGCTGAAGCAGTTCTGATATAGAACGGCGATAGTCAAATTACATTTAATGGCTAATGGCTAACGACTTTACCGTCTTATCTCTTATAACCTATATAATTGGTACATCTCGGTCATATTGACACTACCAGTTGGACATACATGCTCTGATATTTCATCTTTATGATTCATGCCCATGTATATAGAGGATATTCTTATATTCGATAAAAAATTACAATTTTCGAAAAAAAAAAAAAAAAAGTTTTTTTCCCGAAAATTGTAATTTTTTATCCGAATATAGATGAAATATCCTCTATATACATGGGCATGAATCATAAAGATGAAACATCAATAGATAGCGTCAATATGACTCGCAATCAAGCAGTTTGATTGGCTGTGCCAGATGGGCCATTTGGCACAGCCAATCAAACTGCTTGTTTGCGAGTTGATATTACCAATTGATGTTCAGAAACATTGTCATCTGGACAAGAGCAACGCAGGCGGTGGTGTATTGTGGAGAATATCAGAGTAGCATCATTCGGTGCCATGTTTTCAGGCATAGCTCGGAAACGCTTAGGAATTCCTCGGCACGGTGAAGAATTCCTATCAGTTCCTATAGTGTACGAGTTGAGCCTGACGCACTTGGTATCAAACACACTTAGTCTAGCATGGTACAATGCATTTGTGGCGTATTTATCAGATAAACACTTGAGACACGCCATGGGATTTTGTACCTTCGGACATCTGCGTAATTTCATGAAATACATTTACAAAATTTACGATATTTTCCGTAAATAGCGTCAAAAGTTGACAATTTCTTCAGAGTACATGCGGAATATAATTCCGCATGTACTCTGAAAAAATTGTGAACTTTCTAATTAAATTCTTAAAAAGATTGTAAATTGTGTAAACGTATTTAATTAACTTACGCATAAGCTCGAAGGTACAAAACCACATGGCGTGCCTCATTTTATGGTGCATGGTGAACCACATGCGTTTGAACAGATGGTCGTTGTTTTGGTGCCATGTGGTTATTTCGGTGGATTTGGGTTGATTTCGTTGGTTTTGGGTAATTTACATGATGTGGAACCTCTCTAAACCTATACACAAGAAAATATCTGTGATCTTATTTTTTATGAGTTTCTTGGTCATTTATCTCGGGGGATAATGTCTGTTCGTGATCGCATAGCACACATATATGGCCCAGAATGATCGAATGCATGATTTACAGTGAAACCTCTCTAAACCGGACACCCTGGGCACCTCCCAGGGTGTCCGGTTTAGAGAGGTTTCACAGTAGTTTTGCGCAACAACTAATGCTCAATCATTACACGTGACAGAAATCGTCAATTATCTACACATTCACCGTTCCGAACTTTCGGACCACTTTTATGCTGTAGATTACCGTACTTATACGTGTCATTCGCGGGAGGTGACGTAATTAATTGTATGTTGGTAACAATGCACCCAAACCACCAACGATACCGAAATAATCCATAAAACACGGCAATATGAACCGTTCTTTAAGAACGCGTGTGGTTGACACATATAAAGCTGTTTTCGTAATTACACGTATATCCTTGCGTGAGTTATCAGTCATATCCATGGATTGTCTGGATGACAAGATTAACTAGATTTGTCAGTAAGCGGGGGCTTACGGAATACGACCCCCCCCCCCCCCCCCCCCCCCGCGTCAGCCCTGACCTAGAATGAATTCCAGCTCGCATACTATCATTTTCAGATAACAGACTATGTCAGCACATATGGAGAGTGCGATGGTGGTTCCAGTTGAAAAAAGCAAACTAGACATGCTAAGTCCGTGACCTTGAGCCCTGGCATAAATGGGGGTCATAGGTTTGTTGCAGAATGATGTATGAGTGTCAGAGAAGGGGCGGGTAAAATATGAAAGATTTCCGCAAAGGGAAAGAGAAGTTAAAAGGAAATTTACAATTGTTAAGTTTTGTGACGGACGGAAACACGGAAACACGGACGGACGGACGGACGGACGGACCGACAAGCTGACTCCAGTATAAAGGGATATAAAGAGGTTATACATGTATTGCATATTATGTAGCCAATTCTTACACAAATGCACTGTATAATAAGCCCAGTCGCCGAACCCGATGTTGAGAGTTCTTGACCGGTGACTGTGATAATCAGCCGCAAATCGTACACATTTACAACTCGTAAACTCGGTCGTACAAATGCAACTTCGCCGCGAGAGGAGTCAGAAATTATCCCTAAATGAATATCTCTGATTAGACCACGTGGATGATGCGCAGTGTGACATGTGTCTATACTGGTCACAGCCACCATTTTTGACAGTGTTAACATGACGGATCGTATACTTCACTTGCTAGCAAGACGTAATTTCGATCTCCGGCCTCGTTGCTCAACAAAATTGCTCCCTATTAACTGTCTTATGAAATATAGCAAGTGACAAACACTGGGTATTGCTGCTATTATTATCTGGGACCTGCTCTGATATCACCAACCTTATCGCATCACCGTTTTTCGCAGATTTCGATTTAGAAAAAATGCAATATTTTCGGTAAATTACGACGAAACTTGACGTAAAATTCAGAGCTCATGCGGAATGCCATTCCGCATGAGCTCTGAATTTTACGTCAATTTTCGACGTCATTTGCTAAAATGAAGGCTGATTTTCAAAATCAAAACGATCGATTTACGGCGATATGACAAAAGAGGTACTGTAACATTTCTAATTCCAGTCGTGTCTAGAGTGGAATGATAGTCGAGAGGTTATGACCTCCGACTGTTACTCCGGCGGCCCTGGTTCGATTCTCGATCCCGGCACTGGAGTTTGTGAACTACAATTGTATTACCTGCTCTACGAGCTGGCTATACACAGGTGTGTCGTATATCGGCTTGATCCGCGGGTATTCACGGCTTGAGAGCCAATTGGGACCCTTAACCATTTGGACCCGAAAACCCACTATAACGGTTTATGCAAACAGTGCAAATCCAGATGAGCCGGCTCGTAACGAGCCGTCTCCTCTGGATCTGCACTTTTTGAAAGTAATTTTCATATTTCTGAGAACAAAAATACCCCTTTTCATAAATGGACCAGTCTGAAAACATGTTGTGACGATTGGATTGGTTGCAAAATTAACATATCCAAATCCATTCCAGTTATTTAGGTGTGAAAGGGTTAAATCGAGCAACAAGCACAGAGTCGTGTCCATATTAAGAGAGTCGTACCACTGTGACATCATGGCGACCACGATATCGAAAGCTAACGTCATTTTCCAAAGATCTTGCTGTCCATTACATATGTGTGAAGCCATGACATGCGAACTTAGATTAATTGTATATTAAGTGAAAACTACAGGATATAACGTTAAGCTGTCAAATGCAAACATTGCCTGGCAGGGAATGTCTGAATGTCCTAATAGTATATTATCTGAATATGAAATTGTTTAACACGAAAAGCTGACATTTTATTTCGTAATATTTCGCTCCATGTTGATAAAACGGACTTGCGTCGCCCCAGACAATAATTCTGATAAGTATCTATACTATTCAGAAGTACATAATTTAAGTCACATTACATTGTATATGGAAAATTGAACAAAAGATACGATTATACTGTGCAGATACAGAAAATTCAAACGCATTAGGATATGCAGTTCGAAATGCACATCTGTGTAGTATCATTTTACCCCACTGTCTGTTCCACATTTTGCTGCCGACGAACTTTTGGCTATTAAACACATTAAATTTAAAAAATATTTGAATGTAAGTAATTTTTCATCAATAACAAAAAAGTCACCTTGCCAAATTTTGTTTATTTTATAAAATTCGGTAAAATATTGATTTTATTGCGAAAAGATGATTTTAACATGTAATGGGGGAAAAGGAGGTGGTGAGCTGGGGGAGGAGTAAAAAAACGAACATTTTTAGAAACTGACTCCGAAAAAAGGTTAAATAGCTTGGAAATGATGTAACTAAGAAAATAAAAGTAAGATTTTGAAAATCTCTCCACAAATAAAAATAAGTTAAAGAAAATATATTTTTAGCCACCATGTTAAATTCCCATAGGAAAATCATTTTTTTCGCAATAAAATCAATATTTGTTTCATCAACTTTTTTTTCTGGGGGGGGGGGGGGGAGGGTGACCTTTTTGTTATTGATTTAAAAGTACTTACATTTAAATATTTTTTTTAGATTTAATGTGCTTAATAGCCAAAAGTTCGTCGGCAAAACAACGTGGACCAGACAGTACGTACCGCATGCATATATTGTACGTTATTGACAACTTTAGACAAGGGTATACCATATTCTAATCTGGTGAATATCTGGGCTTTACCCAATCAAATATCGTTCAGACTGCGGGTCCCTACATGTATATCCGCGCTTTTAAATATCGACTCTCATGTTTGTCTCAGTGAATGGTGCATTGATACTGCAGACACGTATTCCATTATGTCACCGAAGATCCAAACGGGACTAACGCTGGTCCGCAAAAATCAGAAGGTAATCACATAATTTTATCTCGTAATTACGACATCATCTCGTAATTACGAGATAATATTATTTCGTAATTACGAGATGATGTCGTAATTACGACATAATATTATCTCGTAATTACGAGATGATGTCGTAATTACGAGATAATATTATCTCGTAATTACGAGATGATGTCGTAATTACGAGATAATATATTTTTGACTTGGTGACCCTTATCGGCTTCCGTAGCATGTAGCAACTGTAGGAAACACCTGTCAAAAACACACGCGTTGCTATTGGGTAAATATAATTACCCGCTGGTGAAATTGACACGTTGTAATTTACACCACACATAGGCAATGTAATCTACGCGACTCGCTTCGGATCCATTTTTTTCGCTCCAAGCAAATAAGATTCGAAGCTCTCCGTGAATAATACACGTTTTATCACTTTGCTTGATACAAAAATGAAAACAGTATACCCAGATATACGGAGCCCCGCAGGGGACGTAGAATTATTTTCTTTATTAATTCGTTCCCACGAAATAACAATTCGTTCCCTCAATTTAACAATTCGTTCCCACGAATTAACAATTGGTTCCCACGAATTAATAATTCGTTCCCTCAAATTAACAATTCTTTCCCCTGAAATAACAATTCGTTCCCACGGGAACGAATTGTTAATTCGTGGGAACGAATTGTTATATCGTGGGAACGAATTGTTAATTCGAGGGAACGAATTGTTAAATTGAGGGAACGAATTATCATTTCGTGGGAACAAATTGTTAGTTCGTGGGAAGGAATTGTTATATCGTGGGAACGAATTGTTAATTCGAGGGAACGAATTGTTAAATTGAGGGAACGAATTATCATTTCGTGGGAACAAATTGTTAATTCGTGGGAACGAATTGTTATATCGTGGGAACGAATTGTTAATTCGAGGGAAATAATTGTTAAATTTAGGGAACGAATTTGGGAACGAATTAATAAAAAAAGAATCCATGTCCCCTGCGGGGCTCCGTACAGATCGAAGAGGCAATGCAGAGACATAGCAATCATGTAAGACCATATATAGTTTGCCCTAGTTTCTCGACCAATGAAATAACATTGTTTTGTCTCAAAATATTGCGTCGATTTCGACAATATATATTAAATTAATAATTAAATGCTGCAATAAGTACAGCGTTATATTTATCGAATGTTGCGCCTTGTCGTCGTTTCACGAGACACAAACAATGTTACACGCGCTCATTTCTGTGTCACACCGCCAATCACATAATAGTATAGCGATTCGAAGTCACGTTTAGCGGTGGAGCTTGAAGACCGGACTGGGCAAACAATAAGTAAGTTATAGTTCACATAATGCATTTTTTAATATACAAATTTCTCGCTCGCTGACACTCGCTATAAATTATTTTATAAAAAACACAATATGTGAACCATAACTATTACATGCAGCAATACTCTTAAGCTATTACGCAGCAATACTCTTAAGTACGCAGCAATACTCTTCTGTCTTCAACATGCACATATATGATCACAATGCATATGTTTTATTGAACAAAACAGTGTCTACGCAGTCTATTAATACATTATCACATCTTTGATACATTTTAGAGTTGTGTTTCTGCATTTACACAGCAAATGGGAAATGTATGGACATGAGGATATTATAACACAGATCGCTGAAGCTCGCGGATTATCTCCTCGTACTGGCGGACGAACCGTGATCTTTATCCTATCAACACAGTGCGTATGTGCCTTGAAATACGGTGCCGTGAAACATTTTTGATATCCTGTCAATACCGAAGCGGAAACGATCGTTTCGTACAACGATACACATAGAAACAAATATCGTTTGGTTTATTTGTACGTGAAAACGATATATAGAGAATAGTAGGTTAGTGCCGTGAATGGGAAAAAATATCTGGCAAGGCTCAGGAAACGGGATGTGCGAGGCTCTGCCGAGCACATCCCGTTTCCGTGCCGCGCCAGATATTTTTTTCCATTCACGGCACTAACCTACTATTCTATTTATCCCGTCAACACCTACAAATGGCTGTAAAATGCAAACATAGTATTGACTGGATATCAAAAATGTTTCACGGCACCGTGTTTCACGGCACATACGCACTGTGTTGACGGGATAATTTCGTTTATATACCCGCCTTCAAACTATTTAAACGCATGTCGTTTCTTTCAATGCAAGTCATGTCGTTTTCTACAACGCTTATCGTGTCGTTTACATATTGTTTAATATACATAGTTTTCGTTTTCTAAATTAACAAGAAATGCGTCTGTCGAACGCGGATGCCACCTGCAGCATATTTGAGAAACTGTGACAAATTGGTTAACCGAAAAGTGTGACAGACGGACGGACGGACGGACGGAGACGGACGGACGGACGGACGGACGGTCCAAGCACTATATGCCACCCGTTTCTTCGAAACCCGGTGGCATAAAAAACCGTAAACGATATGAAAACGATATATAAACGATAGACTATCGTCGGTGTGTGCTATGTCACTCATAGACAGGTACATGATGATACAATATAAGACACGAACACATAAACACGATACGAGATAAACACGATACGATGCTTCTCGGGCACGACAACCTATTATCAGAAAAAAATCAGGCACCCTGTGAGACAGCCTGACATGGCAATTATGTTTGGTTTAATTACAGAGCGCCCGTCGTATAATTTGGCATGATCTTCAATTGGAACGCGGCCTCCTATTTCATTTAATTTGTCAGTGTGCCCACTCAGGTATATCAAATTGGTCACAAATGTGTACGGTAAACGTATACGACTGGAGCAAATAATAAAGTACATTTAATATCTTCAGATACTTTTAATAACAAATATGATGGTATTTTCAGATGGCATTTTCAGATCCACTGCCCTTCATTTAATATATTTAATATATACAGTGGAACCTCTCTAAACTGGACGCCCTGGGAGGGTGTCCGGTTTGGAGAGGTCCCGCTGTAATACAGGCATATGGACACCCACATACATGTACATGCGAATGTAGTTTACAATCACGAACATACAGTACCATTGTAGACACATGACAGTTAAACTCATTGAATCAACCACATTTGGATTGTCCGTGTGTCCCGTTTAGAGAGGTTTCATTGTATAAGTGTTGATGTGGTTGCGTCCAATGGTTTGTCAATTCCTGATATGTGTGTTTTTGTTCAGGGGCCCGTTTAATTAAACTTCGTACGACTAAAATGTTCGTAAGTGCAAATTAAGGATCGTCTGGAAATTTCACTTCATGGATTTACATGTATTGAGCATAGGCTGCATATGCATTTATTTTTTCGCAATAAAATAAATATTTGATGGAAATTCATAAAATAATTTGTTTTGGGGAGGTTGACTTTTGTTATTGATGAAAAAGTAAAAACATGTACTTACTTTTAAATATTTTTTAGATTTAATGTGTTTAATAGCCAAAAGTTCGTCGGCAGAAAAACGTGGAACAGACAGTAGTATTATTAGTGTATCACACATACTTTCAAATCAAATCTGACCGATATACAATGTATTCCGACGTGATGAATTACAATCAAGTGACGCTAGGGGAATGTACCAATAAGGCTCTCATTTAATTATCCCAATTAACGAGCGTAAGAAGATGTCAAATTAAAGGAGAGTGATCGGGTGCCAATTATTGCCTGTCAGTCGTATTGAACGTGTTCATCATGCCGCTCATTATTACCGAGGTTTCTAACCTTTTCCTAAATCTAATTCCAGGCAAATAGTTTTATTCCAATGTGAACGCTCTGTCGAACCTGTCCCAGTTGTATTCGTGCACCAAGAACTACCGAATTGGCACATAGCAATTAATTTACAGAGCATTTTAATAAACATAACGTAAATCCATTCAATACTATATAATCCACGTGGAAACAGTGTCACTATGGTGATACCGAAATAGTTGCGCATGGCTTAGTGAGATCATTTAGTTCAGTATTCTATAATCCGAGTTAACACGTGATAGGCGTAATCTACGGAAGCCCATTAGGGCCACTTCACTTTCTTTTTATCGTTTCTTGAATTTTCAAGAAGTTTTCTTGAATTTTCAAGTTCTTTTCTTGAATTTTCAAGAAAAGATCTTGAAAATTCAAGAAAAGATCTAGATCTTGAAAATTCAAGAAAAGAACTTGAAAATTCAAGAAAACATCTTGATTAAATGGAAATTAAAAAAAAGTGAAGTGGCCCTAATGGGCTTCCGTAGTAATCAGACCCTGTCAAACAAATATGTGGCTGTGACTGGAGAAGTGAAGCCTATGGGAGTTGTGACCAATGTTGCTTGTGATGATATACATGTAACACACGCATGTAGCCTGATAAATAGAGAATAGTAGGTTAGTGCCGTGAATGGGAAAAAATATCTGGCAAGGCTCAGGAAACGGGATGGGCGAGGCTCTGCCGAGCACATCCCGTTTCCGTGCCGCGGCAGCTATTTTTTCCCATTCACGGCACTAACCGACTATTCTATTTATCCCGTCAACACCTACAAATGGCTGTAAACTGCAAAAATAGTATTGACAGGATATCAAAAATGTTTGACGGCACCGTGTTTCACGCACATACGCACTGTGTTGGCGGGATAATGTTCTTTATAGGATAACGATGTTTATTCCGTCAACACAGTGCGTAAGTGCCGTGAAACACGGTGCCGTGAAACGTTTTTGATATCCTGTCAATACGACGTTATCACTGCGTATGAATATTTGCGGTGACTGGGGTTATTATTTTGCATTTTAAAGCCATTTGTAGGTGTTGACGGGATAAATAGAATAGTAGGTTAGTGCCGTGAATGGGACAAAATATCCGGCGCGGCACGGAAACGGGATGTGCTCGGCACAGCCTCGCCCGAACCGAGCCCATCCCATTTCCTAAGCCTTGCCAGATATTTGTCCCATTCACGGCACTAACCTACTATTCTATATATGTTCAACTTGGTTGTTTAGAAGCATGATTCGTTGATGCCCATTTCTCCAGTCCTAATCATATATTGATAATCTGTAAACATATCTTATATATAGAGAATAGTAGGTTAGTGCCGTGAATGGGAAAACATATCTGGCAAGGCTTAGGAAACGGGATGGACGAGGCTCTACCGAGCACATCCCGTTTCCGTGCCGTGCCAGATATTTTTCCCATTCACGGCACTAACCTACTGTTCTATTTATCCCGTCAACACCTGCACAATTCGTTAAAATGCCAAAAAATAACCCCAGCCACCGAACATATTCATACGCAGTCATTAGGTCGTATTGACAGGATATCAAAAATGTTTCACGGCACCGTGTTTCACGGCACATATGCACAGTGTTGACGGGATAAATTTAGGTCATAGACACGGTTTCCTTCAATAATCTTGTCAAAACATTTACTAATCTACTTCACAGGCATGTTAATGCATCATTTTCAGGCATAATCTGGTGCGTTTATCTTTCTTAAACAAAGTGTTTGTCATGTGAGGAAGATGTAACTTCAAATTGCTAACAATAATAAACCCTAAAATATTAATTAATATAGGTCCAGAGTTCCATGTATCGAATTATGAAAACTATACCACATTATTCATACATATAGGTCCGTAGGGCCGGGTGTTTTCATCAATATTATATTGTACATATTCCCTGTTTCGTTTAACATATGTCACTATATTAAACAAATGCCTTACTTACTTACTTACTTACTTACTTAGGTAACTAGTTAGTTTATATAAATATTAATTTATATGGCAAAAACCATGCAGTAGTACATGTCCTGAATGTGCAATTAAAACCATTCTTCTGTAATCCATATAGACGCAGTCTGTAGCATATTTCACCACCATTACAGAGTATACTTATCTAGCAAAGCATACGTTGAGGTCGAAATTTTAAATTTATTAATTTTTATTATACTGAATTTATTACATTATCACAGCCATTTTGGCTGTGATAATGTAATAAATTCAGTATAATAATTCTGCATACTTTTAATCATGAAATATATGCAGTCGTTGGATCTATATGACATAATGCATTTCGGGAAAAATAAATGATAACTCCATCAAAGTATACTTTGTAGATAAGTATATTTTGTGCAATTTTGACGAAATCGGCTACTGGTCATGCCGAGAAAATATATTCCACGTGAACACACTGTGGTCATGCTGAATCAGTGGTACGTGTGCAACGCCTGTGTGTGTTATTAAATTCAGTCGTCTATAATCATAATAATCGATAAAATGATGATCATGGGAGCGCGGAACATAATGCGACTAAATGATTCGTTGAATCTTCTATACTTCAAGTGGATAAAGGTTAGACCACACCAAATGGTTTTACTATATAATTTAACTGAATGCCATCCAATGAGGCCAGTATCTCCTATTTCCACTATTCGTATGTGTGCTGTGAGACCTGCTTGCACATGACATGCAGCCGGTCTGTACAGGTTCTGCATGAATTAAACAAAATGTTCACTTACTCGTTAGAAAGACTTGAAAAATCCAACCTCGTCGTATCCCCCAATATTGTTTACATTTTTTTTTTTGCCACGGAAACTCTGTTTACATCACGTGAGTAACAGGTTCAGTATTTTCTTTTAAATGCTACAAATATGTTGAAAACCCCAACATGTTCCTCAAGTGAAACTGGGTAGTAATGGATTAAGATTTGCACGCAAACTGTGTCTATGACCTCAAAACGGCCGCACTATTTTTTTATACCGGACTACTTCTGCATACCGCCGCGCAAGTTGGTATCCTCTAACCTAAAGTAGCAACATTTACACGTCAAATTTTCAATTTAATGATAAATTTATTAATTTTTATTATACTGAATTTATTACATTAGCACAGCCATTTTGGCTGTGATAATGTAATAAATTCAGTATAATAATTCTGCAATCATCTACATCTGGAATTCTGTAATCATCAAATATATGCAGTCGTTAGTTCTATATTTATATACTGAATTTATTACTGTATAACACAACCTGTGTTAATCTTGCGCCGATGTCAACGTTTATTCGCAATCAAACCGTTTTATTTGCTGTGTCTACACAAGTCATGCTCAACCAATCAAACTACTTGCTTTCAAATATTTTGAAATAGAGAAATTTACAAATAATGGCAATATTAGTGCAGGCGGTTGTGTATCTGTTACAGTAATATCTCGATATTCGTCTTACGCTGTGGAAATTCTTGATAAAGTGAAACCTCTCTAAACCGGACACCCTGGGAGGTCCCCAGGGTGTCCGGCTTAGAGAGGTGTAACTGTAAAGCAGGCATTTGATCACTTTGAGCCATAGTTGCGAGCTATGCGATGACGGACAGACATTATCACCTGAGATAAATGACCAAGAAACTCATCAAAATAAGATCACAGGCGTTTTCTTGGTGTACGGTTGAGACAGGTTCCACTGTATATACATTATATTGACAGACAGCCGGCTGCCGTACAGTAGTTCGTATTAAATGTTCTGTAGCCAACATTGAAAATAGCCTATTTCACCAACATTGAAAATAGCCTATTTCACCAACATTACAAAGAATACTTATCTATCAAAGTATACTTTGAGGGAGAAATTTTCAATTTAAGGAGAAATTTATTAATTTTTATTATACTGAATTTATTACATTATCACAGCCATTTTGGCTGTGATAATGTAATAATTTCAGCATAATAATTCTGCATACTTTTAATCATCAAATATATGCAGTCGTTAAGTTCTATATGACATAATCCATTTCGGGAAAAGTAAATGATTACTCCCTCAAAGTATACTTTGCTAGATAAGTATTCTTTGCAATGTTGGTGAAATCGGCTACTGGAGTTGCACGAATAAACCAGCAAAACGACAGCGGCTTACATTTACAGGCGACACTCAACATAAAACTACATTAAAATGGAGAAACCGTTTGATAAACATATTACATGTACACGTGTGTATACATGTACCTACATATTGTCATGTATAATATAGGGTTAACCGTATTGTAATTTTCAAATTTGCGGCGTATATCAGAAAATGATAGGTCGGAAAATCTGTTTAATGGCGACATGTTTTCCGACCTACAATGTATCATTTTCTGAAAAACACCGCAAATTTCAAAATTGCAATGCGGTTAACCTATTTCTAATGCACTCCTTTACTACTGGCGTAGGAATACATATTGAAATAATTTGCGACCGTTCATCAACAGTGACAAGCTTGCGTGATATTTATAGAGTGCATTATAAAAGACGCTAACAACAGCGAATACTCTGTTTAGACAACGTATACGATCGTGGAAGTGTACGTTTTGTCAAAAGTTTAGGTTTTATAATGCGCTAATTTGCCCTAATTGCGTCCTGTGAAGTCTGTGCAATACTGTTTTACTTCCGGCAATACGCCTGAGGCACTTCCGCTGTCTGACATGCGCCTAATTTCAGTTCAGGGCTCCAGTCGAGTTTCAGTCGTTTGTAAAGTGCATCAACTTCGGTAGAGTATACGAGCTATTTCAGTTTATGTACCGATTACATTGAAGAGCTACCCGCCCTGCATTGACCAAATACGTACTGACTGATAACATATCGCTGTATCAGGCATTGTCCTGATACAAACATCCGGGTTAAAACGAAGTGAAAACTGACGTTCCATTGGTCGGATGACGTCACGTGACGTTACCGAATGACGTTAGTGTAATGACGCAACTTAAAGAAGTCCGCGTTCTGTCCATTCTGTCCGGTTTTCCTTCGATATTGTTTCGGAAATAATAAGCAATTCAGGGTACATTCAGAATTGAACCCTTTCAGCCCTAGGTAACTGGAATTGATTTTGATATATTAATTTTGCAACCAATCCAACCGTTACAAAATTGTTTTCTGACTGGTACATTTGTGAAAAGAGGGTATTTTTTGCTCTCAAAAATATGAAAATTACTTTCAAAAAGTGCAGATCCTGGTGAGACGACTCTTTAAGAGCGGGCTCATTTGGATGTGCACTGTTTGCATAAACCGCAATATACAACTGACAACTGATGCAATTTAGAACCAGGTCCATGAGTGTATGTGTGCGCGCGTGCGTGCGTGCATAAATGTATGCATGTTAATTATATATCACACAATAATTCCGCCACGGAAGCGGTGTCGCGCCTGCCGAGGTATTTGACCGCAACATAATCATTGGCATATGCTGAAGTAAGCATCACAAAAACCAGGAGAGAAGTGCATGTTTTAAATACGAAAAAGGTCAAGGTTATGATAATGGCAGCCCGAGTGTGTTCCAAATGCTCACATATATCACGTGTCAAAATATTGAAACACTCCGTCAAGTAATATAGACGTTATATGATGATGAAGAAACTGGTACAAACTTGTTGTCGCAACACTATCGCTAAGTGTTTCAGCTACAAGGTCTTGTTAATAATGATGGCATTAGTTTGTTCCAAATTCTCACATGTATCAAGTGTTCAAATATTGTCATGATGAAGAAACGTGTACACACGTTTTGACATTTGTTGACAGACGTGGACGACGACGCCGACCACAAAGACGCGCACGACGACGACGACGGAAAAGTTGGCGAATACAGTTGTGCCTTGTATTTACACATACAGCAAGATATGAATTAATTAGATGTTCTCATGAGCCCCAAGCTGGAATTATCTCCAATATCGCATCGCCGATTTTTATCGATATTGATTTCCAAAATCAGTCATACTTTTCGTAAACGAAATCGAAAGTTTACACACAATGCACAGTCCATGCATTGCGCATGGGAGGAGTTACATTTCGCATGAGCTGTGGATTTGTGTAAAATTTCGACATGAATACAGAACAAGTTGCTTTATTTTTTCGAATTCAATCGCAACTGAAATCTGCAACGTGATGAGTGAGTTAACAATATCACGAGAGCCGTGCCGATATATGTAAATTCTCATACACCGCACTTGTAAAATAACCGAATCATACAAATTAGTTCTAGATATTGTAGGCACCATAACACACGCCTCTCGGCAAGATAACACATTAATATTGTGCTTTTTCGATCAGCAGTGATGAATCTAATATCGAGTCGTGACTTGCAGAATTATTAAGGACATGTGAGACGCGCCATGTGATTTTTGTACCATCGGACATCTGCGTAATTTCGTGAAATACGTTTACAAAATGTACAATACTTTTCATAAATAAAATCAAAAGTTGACAAAACGTTCAGAGTATTCCGCATGTTCTCTGAAAATTTTGTCAATTTTTGACGTTATTAATGAAAGATATTGAACATTTTGTAAAAGTATTTAATGAAATTACGCAGATGTCCGAAGGTACACAATCACATGGCACAATGTCTATGACGCTGACGGAAATATCGAGACGTACTACACACAAAATGTCTTCTGGTGCGTGCAACCCGGTCCTGCATGTACATAGAGAACAGTAGGTTAGTGCCGTGAATGGGAAACATATCTGACAAGGCTTAGGAAACGGGATGGGCGAGGCTCTGCCGAGCACATCCCGTTTCCATGCCGCGCCAGATATTTTTTCCCATTCACGACACTAACCTACTATTCTAGTTATCCCGTCAACACCTACAAATGCCTTTAAAATACAAAACAATAACCGCAGCCACCGCACATATTCATACCCAGTGATTAGGTCGTATTGACAGGATATCAAAACTGTTTTACGGCACCGTGTTTCACGGCACATACGCACGCACTGTGTTGACGGGATCAATAGGCAAACTCAATTTTATTTACGTTACATTGAAACATCTCTAAACCGGACACCCTGGGAGGTCCACAGGGTGTCCGGTTTAGAGATGTTCCACTGAAAATCAGGCATATGTCAATTCTGGAACATACGTATGTCGTTTGATGCGATGAGCTGAGATGCGTTACCAAGAAACCTCCCACAATGAGATGACGTATATGTTCTTGATGTCCGGTTTAGAGAGGTTCCGCTGTGCTTCCAGATGTTGATTTGTCGCTGATCTGCGACTGTTTTCGTGAAGGTTTTATACTGCAGTCAGTCTGGCTCCCGAATTTGCGACGGTGACTGAAGATATGGGGCATATGGCGTTTGCGGTCAATATAGCTCCCGATCCGTAACAATAACCTGACAAATGAGACGCATGATACATGCACCCAGTCTAGTTCATAGCAGAAAGCCGGAAGATGTATATGTGTTAGTTGACGAAGCGAAAAGTCAGTTGACGAAAGGGAAAAGTCTGACGATGAGATGTTGACAATACCTTTACATGATATTGCAGCCAGTCCAGGGGCCCGTTTCACTAAACTTCTTACGACTAAAATGTTCGTAAGTGCAAATTTAAGATCGTCTGTAAATTTAAATTTATGGATTTACATTTATTGAGCATAGGCTGCATATGCAGCCTATGCTCAATAAATGTAAATCCAATAATGATTTACAAGACAACAATGTTAATGTGAAATTCACAGACTATCCTAATTTTGCACTTACGAACATTTTAGTCGTACGAAGTTTAGTGAAACGGCCCCCTGGTTCCTCAGTTTTCATCGATGTACAGTTGAACCTCTCTAAACCGAACACCAAGATAACGTATGTGATCTCATTTATGATGGGTTTCTTTGTCATTTATCTCAGATGATAATGTAATGTATGTTCATGATTGCACAGCATCCAACTGCGTATCAAAATGGTAAAATGCCAGATTTACAGTGAACATCTCTAGACCGGACACCCTGGGGACCTCCCAGGGTGTCCGGTTTAGAGAGGTTGCACCGTAACACACTGACTACAACGTTTTACACGACACCAGGTGGCGCCTAGAGCGGCAATCCCACTTTACATCGCAGTGAAAACGGAATGGATGTTTTGTGATACTGCGTACCTTTAATACTGCACGCACACCAACGTGCGTGGATTATATATAAAATCAATGGGTTTTACGGACTAGATCTGGTTTCAGCCAATGAGTTTGATGGCCGTCCATCATAACAAAGGGAATCCGTGGACCGGCGACATATAAGATGATACATAGATCATGCGGACGGGCTTATCACCCGAGAAAGGTGAACGATTGATACATATTTCGAGGCAATACAGCCAGTATTTGAGAATGTTAGCCATCCATATACAACAGCTTCTGAAAGTGAAAGTGAAAGTTGTTTAACGTCCCATCAACAGCTAAGGTTTGGTTTCCAGTCTCATCCGATAAGCTAGTGGGATAGAAAGACTATACAAGTGTGTTTGATGCCTAATGCGAGGTTTATTGCTCACAAGACCTCCTGATTGCAAGCCAGGGGCCCGTTTCGCTAAACTTCGTACGACTAAAGTGTTCTTAAGTGCACATTTGGAATCGTCTAGAAATTTCAATTGATGGATTTACATTTATTGAGCATAGGCTGCTTATGCAGCCTATGCTCAATAAATGTAAATCCAATAGATGTTTACAAGAAAACAGTGTTAATGTTATATGTACAGTCTATCATAATTTTACACTTACGAACAATTTTAGTAGTACGAAGTTTAGTGAAATGGGCCCCAGGTGTTTTAAACCCTAGGCCACAACCAATCAATGACATCTATTGACGCTATACCGATCACATAACGGTTTTATTTGCCTAGTGTTACCCGATTGTATATGGAAATATTATATATGAGGTTGACCCAACACAGGTTGAATATAGAGTGAAGATAGAAAAGATGCACTGGTTTTACGTACGGCCACGACCGGGTTCAATAACATATTCAGGCGGCCATGACGTTTTCAATAGTCAATAGTCAACTATTGACAACGTCATGGCAGCCTGAAGATATTATTGAAACCGGTCGTGGCCATACAATAAAGAATTTCGACGTAAAACATTGCATCTATGCTATATTCACTCTATATTCAACCTGATTTGGAGCAACCTCATATATATATTTATCCCGTCAACACATTGCGTATGTGCCGTGAAACACGGTGCCGTGAAACATTTTTGATATCCTGTCAATACGACCTAATCACTGCGTATGAATATATGCGATGGCTGGGATTATTTGTTTGCATTTTAAAGCCATTAGTAGGTGTTGACGGGATAAATAGAATAGTAGGTCAGTGCCGTGAATGGGAAAAATATCTGGCGCGGCTCGGAAACGGGATGTGCTCGGCAGAGCCTCGCACATCCCGTTTCCTAAGCCTTGCCAGATATTTTTTTCCCATTCACGGCACTAACCTACTATTCTCTATATATACACTCGGGTAATGATATGCAAATGAATGAAACCGCTACAGAAAACATGTTATGTGATCGGTCATTGATTGGTTGTGGCCTAGGGGTTAAAACATATATATATATATATATTGCATAAAATGGACATAAACCGGTTAATAACAGTGTAATAAATATCATAATACAATCGGGTAAAATATATAGAGGATATTCATATTTTTGCAACGAATATGACATATATGTTCATCTCGTGGTGTGAAATGTCCATATTTCACTCGTGCCGGTTATTTATTATATACCGCTCCATGGAAATTAGCAGTTTTTTTAGATTGTATACGGTAATGCATGTGTATTTGCAACCTATTTGAGCTAAGATCTTTCTGAATACAGAATATGAATATAGATAGCGGAAGTAGTCGTCTTTTCACCGGAAGTTGTTTATTTCATCGATAAGAACATATGACTTTTATTTACATCGTATGTATTTCATGGGTAGGTATATAATAAATATATATATTATTATCCAGTCGTATCAGTCCTGCACTTTTCCGCGATCGTTAATCCAAGAGTTAGGCTGAGCTACATAATACGAATTGATTGGTCAGTGTCCGAGCCATCAGATCCGTTCTCATGTTCTCATTTCGGTCCTATTATACGTTGGCTGTTCCTAATTTGGGCCATTATATTACCCATATCGTATAATCAAATAACGTTTCCTTTCAGCAGCGGTCAAACTTTGTGTAGATCTATTTTACAGCGTCTAGTCTCCGTAAAGCCCGGACGTGTTCCTTGTTCCACAAGCGAAAGATTTCCTATCGTTTACACATTGTTTTCACATCGCTTTCATTTTGTACGACCGCAAATGACGTGAAAATGGTGTGTAAAAGACACGACTTGAGCTACAAAAGCGGGTATTTAAATGAATGTATCGTTTTCGCGAACAAATAAACCAAACGGTATTCGGTTATATGTATATCGTTGTATACAACGATAGTTTTCACTTCGTTTTCCATTAGTTTTTCATTTTTTCGTGTGGGAACCTTCAACACATGATCGCTGTTTATTTTCTAGCCAGTTAGAAAGATCGGGTGAAAATGAGCTCGGCATCATTTACACAAACCGGAAGGTCTTAAAAATAATGAACATTACGAAAAAGACGAATACGAAAAATACGGAATATAGAGAATATATGTAGTAGGTTAGTGCCGTGAATGGGAAAAATATTTGGCAAGGCTTAGGAAACGGGATGGGCGAGGCTCTGCCGAGCTATTCTATTTATCCCGTGAACACCTACAAATAGCTTTAAAATGCAATAAAAAATAACAGCAGCCACCGCACATATTCATACGCAGTGATTAGGTCGTATTGACAGGATATCAAAACTATTTCACGGCACTGTGTTTCACGGCACACACGCACTGTGTTGACGGGATAAAATGATTTACACAAATCAGGTGTCTTGCTGCCTGTCCCAAGCGTAGTACATATAGCGTGTTGTCACGAGCTGTACATGAATATATTCACCGATCATGGAGCCTAGTTTTAATATAAACATTCCATTCATCAATCACATGCATGGGTACTTCCATGTTAGTATTCGTATACTTTAATGACTCAGAAAAAACGATACTTTTGTGGAAAGAAAATCAGGCAATGATGCAGATACTGATGAGATTCCATGAAAACACATCTTGGTATTTCATTAGAATTGTCTCCAAGGAGACAATTCTAATGAAATACCAAGATGTGTTTTCATGGCTCGTTAAAAGCCGGCTGCTCTGAATTTACACTGTAAATATTAGATTGCAAGTTCAAGACAGAAGGCTAGAGGTCCATGCGAATTGCGGAAAATCACTTCCAAAAAAAACACAAGGTGTTCCGTTAAAGTGCACGTGTTTATTTCAGTCACCGACGGACTGTGCCAATATGGACAATATTATCACAGCACATATATGCCCCGAAAACCGAAACGCAATTAAAGAATATGTACAGTGGAACTTCACTAAAACGGACATCATTTGCAACCATGTGTGGAAAACTGTGATGGGCTTCACTGTTAAATATCGCCGATGGCACTGCCTGTTTCCTGATCGCAAAGCACTAACACATGCATTGGTGTGGTACTATGCCTGATATACAGTGAAACATCTCTATACAGGACACCCTGGGGACTTCCCAGGGTGTCCGGTTTAAAGATGTTTCACTGTTGTACATATTGTTCCAGGGTAGGTAACATTTGCACAATTGTGGAAATGACAGTCAGTCGCACTCGACGAACACAAATAATCGGTAAAATAATGGCGTAACCGGATGAACGCACGGGAAGACTTGTTAAAGCCGTCACACTTCACTGAACGTCGCTAAAAGGCAGTGGTCCGAACGGCATGTACATGCACTGTAGGCTGATCTGGGACCCGTTTCATTAAACTTCGTACGACTATGACAGTCTGTAAATTTAGCATTAACAATGTTTTCTTGTAAACACTTATTGGATTTACAATTTACACTTATTGGATTTACAGCCTATACTCAATAAATGTAAATCCATCAACTCAGAACTCAAGCAACAATATTAACATCAGCACATGTACGCTACTGCCGGCGCTAATCTGGCCAATAGTTGTCAATCGCTTTCTTTCGAAATAATTGCTTCAATTCTGTGCTCCAAATCAAGCAGTCTGATTGTTTGAGCCTGAGCTGTGCTACAGCTCAGGCTCAAACAATCAGACTGCTTGATTGCGATTGGAGATTACCAATTGATGTTCAGAAACGTTGACATCTACGTCAAGTTTAGCGCAGACGGTCGTGTAGCGACGACCATTGGCTGGACAGGGTATATAGCTAGTTGTCTATATGACGGTAGGAGGTCACGTTTGTGCCTACTATCATGCCTGACGTTCTATCCAACTCTGATTGCTAAGTGGACTATTCCAAACGCCAAGTGGCTGATAAACCTTTTTCAGCTGTCGTACGTATTGAATTATGCCATTGTCATAATGTGATTGACCGATTGCCCAACCCAGTCAGACCAGTCAGTCTCAACTCCCGTCTATCGGTATTGTCTAGTAGAACGTAATTGATATGTCGCTCTGGAGACGCTAGCGCAATCCAGAGACGAATAAGGCACGTAGGATGCGCATTACTACGCGAACGTTTAATAGCACGGGCTGTATATTGACTGTGATTGAAAATACGGGGACTATGCCATTTGTCGCCAGTCTAGCTTATGAAGATACTAACTCCTAATTAGGAGATAATATCTCCTAATTAAGAGATACATTATTTGTTAGCATCGGCGCAGTTAGTAAGTCCCAATTAGGAAATAGAACAAATATTATCTCATAATTAGGAGATACTAAGTCATAAATAAGGAGTTACTATTTCCTAATTAAGACTTATTATCTCCTAATTAGGACTTAGTATCTCTAGGACTTAGTATCTCCTAATTAGGACTTAGTATCTCCTAATTAAGAGATAAAAATTAAATAGCACCAGGGGCCCGTTTCACTAAACTTCGTAGGACTAAAATAATCGTAAGTGCAAAGCTAGGATCGTCTCGAAATTTCAATTGATGGATTTACATTTATTGAGCATAGGCTGCATATGCAGCCTATGATCAATAAATGCAAATCCAGTAATTGTTTACAAGAAAACATTGTTAATGTGCAATTTACAGCCTATCATAATTATGCACTTACGAATAGTTTAGTCATACGAAGTTTAGTGAAACGACCCCCATGACGCTTCCATATGATGCTCATAGTGGAGACTTGGGGATTATCGCGTGTACGGCCAGTCTAGCTCCTAATACGTTAGCACACTCCTGTAACCTACTTCCGTTATTGAAAACTTCCTGGCTTATGATATTCGTGGCCTGTCTAGCTCCTGATACGTTAGCACACTCCTTTAACCTGATTCCGTTATTGAAAACTTCCTGGCTTATGCTATGTGTGGCCAGTCTAGCTCCTGATACGTTAACACACTCCTGTAACCTACTTCCGTTATTGAAAACTTCCTGGCTTATGATATTTGTGGCCAGACGTTCTCCTGATACGTTAGCACACTCCTGTAACCTGATTCCGTTATTGAAAACTTCCTGGCTTATGATATGTGTGGCCAGTCTAGCTCCTGATACGTTAGCACACTCCTGTAACCTGATTCCGTTATTGAAAACTTCCTGGCTTATGATATGTGTGGCCAGTCTAGCTCCTGATACGTTAGCACACTCCTGTAACCTGCTTCCGTTATTGAAAACTTCCTGGCTTATGATATTCGTGGCCAGTCTAGCTCCTGATACGTTAGCACACTCCTGTAACCTGATTCCGTTATTGAAAACTTCCTGGCTTATGATATGTGTGGCCTGTCTTCCTCCTGATACGTTAGCACACTCTTGTAACCTGATTCCGTTATTGCAAACTTCCTGGCTTATGATATTTGTGGCCAGACTTTCTCCTGATACGTTAGCACACTCCTGTAACCTGATTCCGTTATTGAAAACTTCATGGCTTATGATATTTGTGGCCTGTCTTTCTCCTGATACGTCAGCACACTCCTGTAACCTGATTCCGTTATTGAAAACGTCCTGGCTTATGATATTTGTGGCCTGTCTAGCTCCTGATACGTTAGCACACTCCTGTAACCTGATTCCGTTATTGAAAACTTCCTGGCTTATGGTATTTGTGGCCAGACTTTCTCCTGATACGTTAGCACATTCCTATAACCTGATTCCGTTATTGAACACTTCTTGGCTTATGCTATGTGTGGCCTGTCTAGCTCCTGATACGTTAGCACACTCCTGTAACCTGATTACGTTATTGAAAACTTCCTGGCTTATGATATTTGTGGCCAGACTTTCTCCTGATACGTTAGCACACTCCTATAACCTGATTCCGTTATTGAACACTTCTTGGCTTATGATATGTGTGGCCTGTCTAGCTCCTGATACGTTAGCACACTCCTTTAACCTGATTCCGTTATTGAAAACTTCCTGGCTTATGCTATGTGTGGCCAGTCTAGCTCCTGATACGTTAACACACTCCTGTAACCTACTTCCGTTATTGAAAACTTCCTGGCTTATGATATTTGTGGCCAGACGTTCTCCTGATACGTTAGCACACTCATTTAACCTGATTCCGTTATTGAAAACTTCCTGGCTTATGATATGTGTGGCCTGTCTAGCTCCTGATACGTTAGCACACTCCTGTAACCTGATTCCGTTATTGAAAACGTCCTGGCTTATGATATTTGTGGCCTGTCTAGCTCCTGATACGCTAGCACACTCCTGTAACCTGATTCCGTTATTGAAAACTTCCTGGCTTATGCTATGTGTGGATTGTCTAGCTCCTGATACGCTAGCACACTCCTGTAACCTGATTCCGTTATTGAAAACTTCCTGGCTTATGCTATGTGTGGCTTGTCTAGCTCCTGATACGCTAACACACTCCTGTAACCTGATTCCGTTATTGAAAACTTCCTGGCTTATGCTATGTGTGGCCTGTCTAGCTCCTGATACGTTAGCACACTCCTGTAACCTGCTTCCGTTATTGAAAACGTCCTGGCTTATGGTATTGGTGGCCAGTCTTTCTCCTGATATGTTAGCACACGTATGCAACCTGATACGGCCAGATACTCTTTATTAATATCATGACGGGTGTTTCCCAGACGGAATGGCTACCAGTCCATGCGCTAATCAGATTGATATCTCCAGCCACAGACAACATATGTGGCCGTGACTGAAACAATGGGGTGTATGCGGTCTACGACCATAAACATGGTCTGGCAGCATTTTAGAATCATTTCCATTGGAAATGATTCTAAAGTGTTGTCAAACCATGTTTTGTTGATCCAGATCAGCCTCTGCATCCCTATGGTCTGATCTGGATCTGCACCGTTTCCTATTCCACCGGAAATGTAGGTTTTGAATATAGAGAATAGTAGGTTAGTGCCGTGAATGGGAACAACATATCTGGCAAGGCTTAGAAAACGGGATGGGCGAGGCTCTGCCGAGCCCATCCCGTTTCCGTGCCGCGCCAGATATGTTTTCCCATTCACGGCACTAACCTACTATTCTATTTATCCAGTCAACACTACAAATAGCTTTAAAATGCACAAAAATAACCCCAACCGCATCCTCAAAATCGGAGAATCGAATCGCACATATTCATACGCAGTGATTAGGCCGTATTGACAGGATATCAAAAATGTTTCACGGCACCGTGTTTCACGGCACATACGTACTGTGTTGACGGGATAAAATGTATTTTTTTTTCTGATTATTAACGGAGTTATTTTAGTTGAAACGTTTCTGAGACAATTGCATGCAGCGATCCTGGAATAAAGTACGGTAGCACCTCTCTAAACCGGACACCCATAAAGATTAATATTCTTAATTACGGTGGGTTTTGTTTGGAGTTTTGCCGATCGTTTACATATCGGCATAGTATTTCGTTTTATTTTCAATTGCAAAACGATGTTTTGATTGCCGTTGACTTAAACGAAAACGATGTGAAAACGATGTGTAAACGACATGTGTTGAAGGAAACGACAGGCGTATACACAGTTGGGTGCCGTGTATTTAAACGGAAACATCGTTTTTGCGTACACATAAACGGAACGATACTCGTTTATATGCATATCGCTGAACAAGACGATCATTTCATTCCAGGGCCGCAACCAGGATGAGGCAGACGAGGCGGTCACCCTGTCTGAGAATTCCCCGATATTGTTAGTTTGTGCGCATCACATTTTTACATTGGCAATATTATATCGGACGTAAATTTCCCCACAGATATCAGGGGCCCTTTTCACTAAACTTCTAATGACTAAAATGTTCGTAAGCGCAAATTTAAGATCGTTTGTAAATTTCAATTTATGGATTTACATTTATTGAGCATAGGCTGCATATGCAGCCTATGCTCAATAAATGTAAATCCAATAATTGTTTGCAACAAACCATTGTTAATGTGAAATTTACATAATTTTGCACTTACGAACATTTTAGTCGTACGAAGTTTAGTGAAACGGCCCCCAGGTGTTTTCTTAAAATGTTAACGGAAATCACTATTTATTATCTGTATTTTCTTTTCATGGGCATTGATCATACTTTATAATCTGTCGAAAATATATTTTTTTTCAGGTGACGCATTTAATTAGTGTAAATAATTAAAAAATATCATGGCTCATCTGCATATGAAAATAGCCTGATACTACCGCGAATCACTAGCAGTAAACTAAAAATTAATAAAAAATTATATATGTATAGCGGGCACTCTGAAGTTTTAGAACTGGTGGAATAGTGACACCGTTATGCACTTATTTAATTCCTATAAAGAACAGTTTGCGCATGTGTCTTTAAGGTCTGGCTACGGCCCTGCATTCGTTTTCATTTGCTTCGTTTTGTGAACCTTCAGCAAATCTTCGCAACATATATATGCTATGCCGAATCTCCACACGACCATTATTAATTGCAGCGTAACTGCTTTGAGCGGAGGAAAGCAATTTTGGCAAGTCAATTTATTAACAATTGTGCAGAGGAAGTGTTGTGACATTGATAGGTGGATTATGTTACCAAACGAAATTACGTAAATGAATATACGTCAAATTCTTTATAACTTTGCAGACAGTATTGTTGTTTGCTAGTTGACAGAGTTGGTGTTTGGCGTCGTACACACGTAATAATTAATAAGTGCATGTAGTCATATATTGGTTTAAATTCCTCGCTAAGCCTGGGTGTCCCTGTATACCATTTTATCCCGTCAACACAGTGCGTATGTGCCGTGAAACACCGTGCAGTGAAACATTTTTGATATCCTGTCAATACGACCTAATCACTGCGTATGAATATGTGCGGTGACTGGGGTTATTTTTTTGCATTTTAAAGCCATGTGTAGGTGTTGACGGGATAAATAGAATAGTAGGTTAGTACCGGATACCAAGAAAACACCTGTGATCCAATTTTTGATGAGTTTCTTGATCATTTATCGTAGGTGATAATGTGTGTTCGTGATTGTATAACACATACCTATGACTCAGAATGATCAAATGCCTGGTTTACAGTGAAACCTCTCTAATCTGGACACCCTGGGGACCTCCCAGGGTGTCCGGTTTAGAGAGATTTCACTGTCTTTATTTAAATTAATATGATATTTATAAAACCAGTCTACTGATTTCATACGAAACGAGACATAGTCTCGTTTCGTTTAAAATCAGTACACTGGCTTAATAAATATAGTTTTCATATACGATCCTCCATATGTATCCAGGCACATTTATATACCTATCAATGTCTCCACCTGTCCGAGATGTGGACATATAACTACGTTCAGCAACTCCCGTTGATCAATGCATTAAAATGTGCCGTAGTTTTATGAAATCGGTCAACAAGTGTAATAAATATCATATTATATGTATTGCATAAGTACAGGCTCATGCACTGGCACTGCATTGATCAATTAACATGAAACGGTCTAATTTATGTATTAATTAGACTAGACTATTGCGATTGTATACATTGTGTCGCTACTGCACGGTGACAGCTGAGGCCATACACCGAACAAGGCTGAGTCTATCTTTGTGGGTCATACACATCAGCCCATATGTCTGTTGTCAATATCAAGCCGCAATCAAACAGTCTCATTGGCAAAGACTGAGCTGTAGCACAGCTCAGCCTCAGCAAATCAAGCTGCTTGATTGCAAGCACAAATAGTCAAGTATTTTTAAATGAAAATACATTACCAATATTGGCAAGATTTGCGCGGGCGATGGTGTAACGGACGATGTTGCGCATGAATGGTCTCAAATAGAATCTAATTTCAGGAAGCAGACTGGTAGCGGTTCCTTGGACTGATTATTGAAATGACATGAGGAAGTCTGGTCCTAAACACAGCCGGTGATGTGAGAGTGGACTCCAGATCCAGCGAGTTTCTAAAATTGCACTCCGACGCACGACATTTGGGCATTCGCGGCTGCGTAGCAGGAGTGTGCACACCGATTTGTCATTGTGAAGGGACTATTCAATAGTGTAATGCATGGGAAATGGAAATAGCGTGTTAAACAAACTGAAAACGCGGATTCTGTAAAAAAACGTGCGTGTGATTGTCACATTTCGACGAAAATATATAATTTAGGCACCAGTGAACAATTGATATACTGCAGTTTTGAATATATTTCTACAGAGCACACATGATTACTGGAACTGGTGCGCACCACGAGTCAAACAAATATCTTTTTGGCACACTTCAAAAAGCGAGTTTTAGAAACAGAACTTTCTCGCCACTTGTGGTGAAAGACGTCACACTACCCACGCCACCCGACCTGTTGTCAACGTCAACCAGAAACAATAGCGGATTCTTCGTTAATGCTGATACACGAGGTTTAACTAGCTCTGTATCGGCACCCATTGAGGGTGTTCTGTTAAGCAAAGACGTCGAAAAAAACGACGCTATTAGAAAGCCATCAATACAAACTGTCAATGCTACACGTGAACACATTGGAGTAGCTACTGACGACTTGAAGAATCTTGTGACCTCAACGGTGACATATCCGGATATAAGTGAACATTATCATGTACAACAAAACGTGTCGTTAAACCCTGCTTCTCCAGTCACAGCGCATAGTATCCTTACAGTGGGTCGGAATACAGACGCTTTCACAATGACTCGCGACACCGGAAATGCTAGTATGGCGGGAAATATTCATAACACGTCTGCAGAGAACCACGTGGTCTTCGGAAATAAGTTTCCAACACGTCTGCTGGAGATATTTAAGAGGAATAAAGCGATTTGCAGGGAGAAACTAAAGTCCACACCACCCCTGGAGACTGGTAAGTGCATTTTAATTTCTTTGGTGTACATATCCAGCTGCGTTATCTCTTCGAAGACGGGAAAGGAATATTGATGTCTGGTAGTTTTCAAATCTGGATTATTTCTTAACCCTTACAATGCTGAATTAATTTGTGTCGTCTGCTGAATATTTTTTATGTTCCATTTTTCTCATCAAAAACTTGGTTTGGCAGCACTTTAGAATAATTTCCAATATGTTTTACTGAGAGAAAAGACAAAATATGAATTAACAGCAGACGACTATTTCCGGTTCCCGCATTATAAGGGTTAATACAATATGCCTTAGAAGCTGACGACAATTGTTTCCTGTTGCAGATGCTTCTCATGCGATGCAAAACCATAGCTACGTATGGAGATATTGAAACAGCCGATAAACATGTTATTCATCAGTGTATGTGTTAATCTTACCAAATGTATACCGATTCGGAACATGCATTCGAATTCCCGAATCCCATCCTCGATATCAACCAGTTTGATTGGTTGATCCTGAGCAGAGCTCAGGATCGACCAATCAATCTGTTTGTTTGATTTCAATTTCAAATAACTGCAGCCAATGTTGCTTTCCCACGGAACTTCGGACGGATTTAAAGGGACATATTAAGATGTTCAGAAAAAAAATACTATAAAAAATAAAAACGTATTTTCATCATGGCGCTGTGTAAAGTGGTTTAATTGAAGATATATGACGATACTAGGACTGCTGGGTTGTTTCAATTTTCACCGATATCGGTACATAAGTATCAGCTTTTCTATCTTGTTAAACGCAACAAGATAGGAAATCCGATATTTATGTACAGTATCGGTGAAAATTTACATAACCCAGCAGTCCCAGTGTCGTCATATATCTTCAATAAAACCACTTTACACAGCGCCATGATGAAAACCCGGTTTTATTTTTTGATGGTAATTTTTCAAAACATCTTGATAATTATGTTCATTTAACGCAGCCAGCGATGTTTATAATGTTTATGTGTGTCTTGATTGTTGTAATGCATTTGGAGTCATATATTTTGAATAACGCAGCCAGTAATGTACATATTTTATAGCTGTGTGATTGTTGTAATGCATTGTCGCACAGTGGTGTGATTTGGTGCGTTATACTGAGAACCAGACACTCGTATCGATGTTTTAATTTGATTTAAGTTTATGGTGTTTATCGGCCTGTCAAACAGGCAAGGTTCGTTTTAGGTCGGGGTTACGGGGTCGAATACCTGTTGTAATGGGGGGGGGTATAAAAGTAATATGATTAGTACTCATAGTATTACTTTTATAACAGGTATAACCGGATTCAACTCTCACGTACCAGAAACACAAATAATGTACATGACGGTCAAACCAGGGATATCGGGTCCACACAATTTGCAGAGCTAGTTAGAAACAATATAGGACGGAAGCAGCGGCTAACGGAAACCCCAGCTGCCGCCTGGACCGACAACAAACACATTAACGGAAATTGCGAAAGCTCAGGCTCAGTCAATTAAGCTGCATGATTTATATGTAATGGTTGAGTTTATTTACACTCAATAAATTGTACTTGGCATAGAGAGATAACGAATAGTAGGCTAGTGCCGTGAATGGGAAAAATATCCGGCAAGGCTCAAGAATTTCTTTATTTCTCATCAGAAGTATATGTTGTGACCACTCATTTGAACCGTCTCGCCGAGACGGTTCAAATGAGTGGTCACAACATATACTTTGGTTCAGAAATAAGGAAAATAGTGTTCTTTATAGGAATTAAATAAGTGTATAATTGTGCCATAATCGTGTAACTATTCCACCAGTTCTAAAAAATACACGTGCCCGCTATACAGATATAATCATTCAGTAATATTTATTTTACTGATAGTGACTCGCGGTGGTATCAGGCTATGTTCATATACAAATGGAGGTATGGTGTTTATACTAATTAACTGCGTCACCTGAAACAATAATATTGTTGACAGATTATAAAGTATGATCATTGCACATCAACAAATACATACAGAAAATAAATAATAATGTCCGTTAACATTTTAAGGAATCACGGTTATCGCCCCTCATATCAGTGTGGAAATTTACGTCTGATATAAAATGTATAATAATGCCAACCAATACGTGTTGTAATGGTGAATGAACGTTTATTTTGGTAGAAAATGCCTCAGATGATGTCTCTGATATTAAGAACATGTTGTGCCTACTGAGTGGGCATGTACCTTTAACGGAGGCCGTAGTGAATCAGGCGCGTGTAGCGTACTTTTTACAACTGGGGAATCTATTTCCACTTTATCAATCCATAGACCGTTTCATGGCGTATCCGTGACTCGATTGTACGGAAGCCCATTAGGGCCACTTCACTTTTTTTTAATTTCCATTTATTCAAGAGGTTTTCTTGAATTTTCAAGTTCTTTTCTTGAATTTTCAAGTTCTTTTCTTGAATTTTCAAGATCTTTTCAAGAAAAGATCTTGAAAATTCAAGAAAAGAACTTGAAAATTCAAGAAAACATCTTGAAAATTCAAGAAAGTATCTTGAAAATTTAAGAAAAGATATCGAAAATTCAAGAAAAGAACTTGAAAATTCAAGAAAATATCTTGAAACATCCTTTATTAGAAACGATCTTGAAAATTCAAGAAAAGATCTTGAAAATTCGAGAAAAGAACTTGAAAATTCAAGAAAATATCTTGAAAATTCAAGAAAGATCTCAAAAATTCAAGAAAAGAACTTGAAAATTCAAGAAAAGATCTTGAAGAAATTCTGATTGAACATATGAGACGCGCCATGTGATTTTGTACCTTCATGACATACGTTAAAAATGGACTATTCCGAAAACCATTTTGTGACCATAGGATTGGTCCTGAATTTCACATATCACTACCCATTCCAGTTATTTAGGGTTGATAGGGTTAACTAAACATACATTTAAGTAACTTGTGTGGTGGAACCTCTCTCAGCCGGACACAGATAACAGTTAGTTCTGCTTAATTTCGATATTTTTCATTGTCATTTATCTCCGATGATGATGTCTGTTCGTGATTACAAAGCACCCACGTGTGTATTGACGTAGTCATTTGTTGTTTTACAGTGTAACGTCTCTAAACCGGACACTCTGGGGACCTCCCAGGGTGTCCGGTTTAGTGAGGTTCCACTCAGAGCTCCAGATAAGCTGCGTATTTGCTTAAATACCCAATTAAAATTGCCAAAAACGCAATTGAAATCAGAAGTAGCGAGTATCAAAAAGCAATACAAATGTTATGGTACATTTACCATGCCGCAGAAAACAATCAACAGACCACAAATACAGCATATTTTTCTTATTTTCCATGAATACACATCTTGGTATTTCATTAGAATTGTCTCCAAGGAGACAATTCTAATGAAATGCCAAGACATGTTTTCATTTAGAAGCGAACTATTCAAAAAGTGCGGTCTGCTGATGTGTACACAGTAGTATGATTTTATTTTACCAAATTAAAATTTTGAAATACCCAATTGCTTTAGAAATGATGGAGTGACAATACTCAATTACTAATTCCTTATCTGGAGCCCTGTTTCCACTGTAATATACTTTCATCCCGAGTTCAGACTGTGTACGGTCGTGGAATAAGTTCTGAGCGGGTAACCAGTCTAATCCAAGACTTCCTGTGTGCACATATTATCAGAGAAATGATTGTCTGTCTCGCTTCGTCCAGTATCTTGTAAGAGTTCATGACTATTCAAACATAGATAGGAAATTGGTTTACTTAAAAGTACATGCCCACTCAATAGGCACAACTATTCTTTATATCAGAGACATCATCCGAGACATTTTCTGGCAAAATAAACATTCATTCACCATTATCTCACGTATTGGCATTATTATACATTCATATCAGACGTAAATTTCCACACTGATATCAGGGGCGATAACCGTGTTTCCTTAAAATGTTAACGGACATTACTCTTTATTCTCTGTATTTATATTTTGATGTGCAATGATCATACTTTATACTCTGTCGAAAATATTTTTTTTTCAGGTGAGGCATTTAATTAGTATAAATAATTAAAAAATATCGTGCCTCATTTGCATATGAAAATAGCCTGATACCGACGCGCGTCGCCATCAGTTCAATACATATTACTAAATGATTATATCTGTATAGCGGACAAGCGTAACATTTAGAATGGGTGGAATAGTGACACAAGTATACACTTATTTAAGTCCTATAAAGAACATTGTGTGCCTACTGAGTGGGCATGCACCTTTAAGGTCTGGTTACGGCCCCGTAAAATACGGATAACCACACCGCTTTGATCGTACATTAATTAAATTTCGCATGGGCTCGGAATTTTATTTATACGGTGAACCAACAAGGATGGTACATGTATATGTATATGTAGACAGAACCGCGCGATACTATATTTATACTGATCAAATAAAAGATGACACATGAGTGGAAGAGCAGATTTTGATTTAAAAAATGCAATATTTTCGGTAAATTACAACGAAACTGGACATAAAATTCAGAGCTCATGCGGAATTCCATTCCGCATGAGCTCTGAATTTTATGTCCATTTTCGACGTCATTTTCGAAAATGAAGGCTGATTTTCAAAATCAAAATGAGTGATTTACGGCGAATGACGACAGAGGTACTGTAACATTTCTAATTCCAGTCGTGTCTAGAGTGGAATTATAGTCGTGAGGTTACGACCTCTGACTGTCACTCCGGCGCCCGGGTTCGATCCTCGATCCCGGCACTGGAGTTTGTGAAATGCAATTGTAGTTCCCGTTCTACCAGCTGGTTCTACCCAGGGGTGCCATATAGCTACTTGAACCGCAGGAGCCAACTGGGACCAAGAAGGTGTCAAAATCAATTGTTGAACACGGCGTTACTCGTGTCAGGGATTTAGAGGATGTCTCTGATCGTTTATAAGACTCTTTATGGCATCACTTATACGAGGTGCCCGGATTAGCTCAGTAGAGATAGAGCGTCGGACTGCGGAACGGGAGACCCCGGGTTCGATTCCCACCTCTGCCGCTGCGAATGATCGATTCGGCTTGTCCTTGGACCAGACAACTTCGTGCTAGCCTAGTCCTATCGGATGGGGACTTAAATCACAGGTGGAAGACTCGGACCTATGACACCAAAAAAAATGCCTATCAAAAAAATCCCATTACCCCACCCACTTGGTCTCGTACAGTATACACAAACACAATAAACATCGATTAAATGTATGACTTCTGTCTCTGGCAATCGATAAAGGTATTAGGTGTGTGAATATACTCACTTCAACTCGTTGTTTCCGTGCACCATGACCATATACATTAGTAACTCCAACCATACTAAGTTCGTCCAATTGTGATCGTTCACCGATCTAAAAAACAATTTTTTCTAATTTCATAGGCTTTCATTCATGATTCGCGTACAATCAGATTATGTCTTCCGGAAACCCTGAAAAGGGAAAGTCCTCGCGTCTATTTTAAGGTTTAGCCAATCAGAGATGTTCTTACATAGACGCTTCGGTGCTTGTATTATGGAAGATGGTGCATTGACCCAGTTCCAGATAATTAACGAAATTATAGAAAAAAAAGTGTTTTTTAGATCGGCGAACGATCACAATTGGACGAACTTTGTATGGTTGGAGTCTCTAGTGTGTATGGTCATGGTGCACGACTTTAGTTTGAGCTGGCGATCAGCTATCGGCCAAATATGACCGATAATCCAGCCTGACGGCCTCCGATTCTGTGCGAGATTCTTTCGTACACGCACATTTTTCTTTGGATGGGGTATACAAAATGCGAATAACTGAATAAATGCTGGAAACAGCGATTTGAAGTGAGTATATTCACACACCTAATACCTTTATTGTGTTTGTGCGAGCCGGAAAAGGGAGGGCTCTTTCTATAATAGCCCTATTTATACCCACCTTTATATAGCATATATGGTACTGTACGAGACCAAGTGGGTGGGGTAATGAGATTATTTTTAATAGGCATTTTTGTTGGTGTCATAGGTCAGAGTCTTCCACCTGTGACTTAAATAGTCGGTCCCGACATGCAAGGTCATCGAGCCAGTGCTGTCGTTAAATCAAACCATTTACATCACTTATATGTTTTCGATAGACGCCGCTGTAATGTCTGCTCCGGGTGTAGTCCTGAAAACAAAACAGAGATTTCAAAAAGGCCATAGTTTCCGTAAATAATGTGGAAGGTTGACACAAAATTCAGAGCTTATGTCAACTTTCCACATTATTTACGGAAAATACGACGAAAGAAATATGGGCGAAATACGGTGAACCAACAATGAAGATAAATGTACGTGTGTTGAACCTTATATGTCACAGAAACGAATATATCACACGTGTGATATATTCGTGCGAATGCGTCACACATGGTGAAGAAAACGTAGGAATACTTCACACAAATGTGTGACGATTACGTTTGGCATCACTACCCCTTGCAACAAAAACGAATGTGTCACATGTTACAAAAACTCGAACAAAAATTAATAAAATATTGTCCAGACGAATATGGCACATGAAGTTTCGGAATTTACTAATATCTGCCATACAGTCGAAATATGTGCATTAAATGAAGGAGGCAATGAGGCGGTTAATTTAACCTAGCTAGTTCATTCTCCTATCGCACGAAACCGGTATGTAAGACCGTCAAAAAGGGTGCAATTGAGTGAGTGTGAGTGCCTTTTTCACGGTATCTAAATACATTAGGTCATGCCTTTTGTATTTGTATATTTACGTAAAGCCGAATAAGCATATGCAACTTTTAAATGACACCCAGCTTATGATAGTGATGATGCATTCAGCAAGGTCACAGTTTAAAGGGGCATGCATGCATTCAAATGTAAAATATGTCTGAAAATTATGCCATAATATCTGTGTAAATAGTACTAAATACCCGCTCCACATCCACCCCCCCCCCCGCATCGCCCCCCCCCCCACCCCGATAAATAGAGGGGCTTTAAATAATTATGCTGTTAAATCCAGTAAATGTCCCGGTAAAATGCCCCGCAGTGAAGGGCCATTTGGTTGGTGAACGTCGCAGCACATTTTTAGGAACTAAAAACAGTTAAAGAGCCTGTAATGTCACCGCAGTGCGGGACATCATCGGCGGTGAAAGCCCCGGTGTATGCCCAATATGCCCAGATAATGCCCCGCTACTCTCCTGGAGGGGGGTGGTGCGGGAATATACATTGACTGGTGATAAGCTATGCTTTTAAAATCTAAAGCTGATCTCATTTTAATCATCTAAATAGAACACTCAATGATTGGAACATTATTATATATGTAAAGTGCAGTATTGGACATGTAAATATTGAACAGGCGAAACTGACCATCGGTTAACAATTTGTACCATAATGTTTTATATTTAGTTACTGTTATCATAGAAGTTTACATTTCATGCGATAGACTCTATATCACAGACATGGAGATTAAAAAGTAATATAACAAGAAGCCCAATTGGGCCTGCTTCGCTCACCTGAAATTATTATCCAAATTATAAAGTAAGTCAGAAATGGTCCAGACTGTCTATTACATGCATATATACCATCAACATTGTTCTGTCCACCATGATAGTAATAGTTGGCTTGAAACATAAAAATTGAGAACAATGTAAACAGTATAATGCTTATAAAACAGCATTAACAAATGTGATGCAGAACAAATATGAATACATGATAAACGGTATATATAACAGACAGTCTGATGCACAAGGAAAAGACGCTTGAAATCACTAATAAACTTCGGCGGGCGGTCATCTTAAATTATGTAATCATCCGATGTCGACCAAAAATGCTCCAGAGTGATCGTCTTGTCGATACCTTTGAGCTGATATATGACATGACAATAAACGGCAAAATCTGAAATTTGACCCCTACTTGACCCCTCCGGCCCGCCCTTTCTTGTCCCAGGGGCCATCGTTTGAACAAATCTGAAACAGCGTTAACTATCGATCATTCCTACCAAGTGTCATCGAAATCCGTCCGGCGGTTCGTGAGAAGAAGTTTTTTTAAGAATTTGACATACGTTTTGACGGCGGCCATTTTGGATTATGCGATGATCTCAATTTTAACAAATATGAAAAGTTTTCACCCACGGACAGTTTGTCCAATATCAGCCCGGCGGTTCATGAAAATAAGACGTTTGAAATCTCTAATAAAATAATGACCTTTTGACCTTTCGGCGGTCATCTTGGATTAAGTAATGATCAGAGTTCGACATTAAATGCTCCAAAATGATCGTCTTGTCGATACATTCGATTTGATAATGATATGACCATAGTCGGTCAAGTTTGAAATTTGCGATTGTGTGACATATTCGTTTATAACAAAAAGTGAAAAATATTTGGGTGAGATTTTCGGTTTGTGATGTATTCGGCCGAATTCGGCCAGTGTTCACCTAAATGTGTGACGCATTCGCACGAATATATCACACGTGTGATATATTCGTTTCTGTGACATATAAGGTTCAACATACGTGTACCGAGAACCGAGCCCAATTACTATATTTAGGCTGCTGAACTAAATGGTGTCAACTCCAATCGTGTTTAAAAGTCGCTATAACTCGATATACGCAACAATACACGACAGATATGGCATCACTTGTACGTTTTCGATAGAAGCAGTAATTCCTGCTCCGGATGTAATTCTGGAAAACACGTTGATTAATCATGTCGTATGTGATCTTCGTGAAGCCAAACTCGCTTGTTGACGACAATAGGTCTCGACTTGCATAATACAACATGTAATTAAATCCGTGAGGTAAAACCGAGCCTCGCCCATCCCGTTTCCAAAGCCTTGCCAGATATGTTTTCCCATTCACGGCACTAACCTACTATTCTCTATTTGTACTGCCATTTCGGCTAATTCTGCGCGTCGGCTAATGCGCAATTCACGTAAAATTGTGTCCGTCTTAATACATTATGTTGATTTTGATTGTAAAAATGAAAGATGTACTAACGTACGTTCATGTACGCAAGCAAGTACACGTAGGCACGTACGTACGCACGTACATGGATTATCGGCGAGGGAATAATTAGTCCGGTCAATACATGTACAACATTTGTAAATATTGTACGGTATCATTAAAGTCAGCACATAGTGAATAATGCCTTATTACTCGTGTATATATTTTGTCGGATTTGCGAGCGGGAAAACGATATACACAGTCTACTGTCTGTTTCACGAAAGCTGCCCAAATTTTACGGCTATATAAACAATTCAAACACACTATTTGTTTTCGATAATATTAAATTAAATGAAAACTTAAGAATGAGCCTTCTTTTTATTTCGTGAAATTTGGTCAAATATTGATTTTATTGCGAAAAAATAATTTCTCCATGTTAAATCCCCATAGACATCTTCACAGAGTGAAGATGTCTATAGGGATTTAACATGGGGAAATTTTTAGAATTTCAGAAATACTGGACCGATTTTCAAAATTTAACTTTTGTTTTCTTAGTTAGATTATTTCCAAGCTATCTAGCTAGGTTGCGGAGTCAATTTCCGAATTTCCGAATTTTGTCGTTTTTTGACTCCTCCCTCACACCTTCACCTCCTTTTCTCCCTATGTTAAATTCCCATAGACAAATTAATTTTTCGTAATAAAATCAATATTTGACCGAATTTCACGAAATAAAAAGAAGGCTCATTCTTAAATTTTGATAAAATTTAATATTATCGAAAAAAATATTGTTTTTGCGTTCTTTATACGGCCGTAAAATTTGGGCAGGTTTCGTGAAACAGACAGTAGTGTATTACATTTACTTTGTCGAAACGTCTCCCATAGCACTAATGGGTTTAATATGGGGCAAAGGGGGTATTATTTATGTTCAAGTTATAATGAAGAAACTCTGTAGCTACATCAAGGGTTACGTGATCACGTGGCCTGATCACGTGGTTACAACAACAACAACAACAATGGCTGAAAGTGTTGAAAGCGCTCCCACTCCACAGTAAGTATTATTTGATATTTTCCTTAATAGGCAAGGGATTTTGATGAAATATGGCGCAGCAAACGCGTCTTCATGACCTGCATTTGGTGGTCCGGGGAGTTCGGCACATACTTATGTCGTTTTTGCGAAGAAGACACGGAAATCGATTCTTCGCAAAAACGACAGAAGTTTGGGCCAAAGTACCGAGACCACCAAATGCAGCTTAACAAGACGCGTTTGATGCGCCATAGTTCATCAAAATCCGTTAGATAATAAGGACAAAATAAAAGAATACGTACTTGAATCGGAGGGCTTCTGGAAGTTTCAGCACGTGTTGTTGTTGTTGTAACCACGTGATCATACACCATGCATATGTATAACAACTACATGTACATGTTTCAGTGTACGTCTAAGAGCATTATTAAAATGAGAGTAGATTCTCGTTTTAATTAAGATATATGTAGTAAAATGCTCACTATAAATAACTATTATTACTGTAATGAAATATATAAATAATCATCAGACATCGTCGAGCCTTGGAGAATTATAAGCATCTTGGTATCAAAAGACCAAAGCGTTTGGCAGACTTTCGAAATCAATAGTTCAGTGTCAATCTACTGTTTGAATGGAACGGGTTATCAAAGTGCCGAAAGTACTGCATATATTCTCAAATTACACGATATTTCGGATGCTAAGGTAACAATAACGCTCGACCATGTCCAGCCGTGGGTAAACGTTTGCCGTGGCACTCGGGAACTGTTTGAACCCGCGGCCTACCGCGGGTTCAAACAGTTCCCGAGTGCCACGGCAACGGCCGCGGGTTCAAACAGTTCCCGAGTGCCACGGCAACGGCCGTGGGTTCAAACAGTTCCCGAGTGCCACGGCAACGGCCGTGGGTTCAAACAGTTCCTGAGTGCCACGGCAACGGCCGCGGGTTCAAACAGTTCCCGAGTGCCACGGCAACGGCCGTGGGTTCAAACAGTTCCTGAGTGCCACGGCAACGGCCGCGGGTTCAAACAGTTCCCGAGTGCCACGGCAACGGCCGCGGGTTCAAACAGTTCTCGAGTGCCACCGCAACGGCCGCGGGTTTCACAGTTCCAGAGTGCCACAGCAAACGTTTACCCACGGTTGGACATTGTGGAACGTTATAAATTATCTCAGACATCATCTGAGACACAATGCCTTATTACGTCTCCAGAGCTCCAGATAAGGTGCGTATTGACGTATTTTACGAATTTATACGCATCGATTATCAAACGTGGGAATACAAAATACTCACAGAAATGTGAAAATACGCATTGATTTTCAAATTGAGTAGTGAAAATACTGTTAAAAAGTTGAAAAACAGTGTTTGTATTTTGCATCTCAAATAAGTGAATTGTTGAATTGTTTTATTTTTTCATCATTTGCTCCCTATTTATTAAGGAAGAAAAATAATAAATTTGTAAATGTTAACTACATGTACGCATGAAATTTGAAATCTGGGGATACAATACTTTTTAAGATACTTATCTGGAGCGTTGCGACTGAATGAACGCAGGTGTGCTTCTTCTAACTAATCAAATATTGAATTCAGTGAGAATTCTAATTTAGTAGTAATCATGTTTGTAACAAGAGCTGTAGGAGAACAGCATAGCTCGACTATTAGGGTTGTCGGTGTACGCATAGTTTGACAAACAAGGTGGCCGCGGCCTGCATAAAAACCTTAACCAAGGGAAATTAAGTAAGTAATTCCAGGTTAAATGTAGGTCAATGTGGCCGCGGCCTGCATAAAAACCTTAACCAAGGTTGACTAAAAACCTTAACGAAGGGAAATTAAGTAAGTAATTCAAGGTTAAATGTAGGTCAATGTCAGATATAGGTCAGGGGTTATTGATGTACATCACTAGGAGATGAAGTTTTCCAAGTATGGTTGCTGTAGGCCCAGGAATATTCCATATACAAGCTTGACTAAAAACCTTAACCAAGGGGAAATAAGAAAGTAATCCAAGGATAAAAGTAGGTCAAGGTCAAATATAGGTCAGGGATTATTGATGTACATCACTAGGAGATGAAGTTGTCCAAGTATGGTTGGTGTAGGGCCAGGAGTATTGCATCTACAAGCTTGACTAAAAACCTTAACCAAGGAGAATTAAGTAAGTGATTCAAGAGGAAATGTAGGTCAAGGTCAAATATAGATCAGGGGTTATTGATGTACATCGCTATGAGAAAAGATTGTCCAAGTATGGTGTTATTATGCACAATAGTATTCCATGTACAAGCTTGACTAAAAACCTTAACCAAGGGGAATTAACTAAGTAATTCAAAGTTAAATGTAGGTGAAGGTCAAATATAGGTCAGTGGTTGTTGATGTACATCACTAGGAGATGAAGTTGTCCAAGTATGGTTGGTGTAGGGCCAGGAATATTCCATATACAAGCTTGACTAAAAACCTTAACCAAGGGGAATTAACTAAGTAATTCAAGAGGAAATGTAGGTCAAGGTCAAATATAGGTCAGTGGTTGTTGATGTACATCACTAGGAGATGAAGTTGTGCAAGTATGGTGGGTGTAGGGCCAGTAGTATTCCATATACAAGGTTGACTAAAAACCTGAACCAAGGCGTGACGTCACGGTGATGCCGACGCCGACGCCGACGCCGACGCCGACGCCGACGCCGACGCCGAGGTGACAACATAAGCTCTACTTATTCTTCGAATAGTCGAGCTAAAAAGGTGAATAGATTCGCATCACGCATGCGCAAAAGCACACCTTGCTGCATTAACGTTTTATTATTACTCTCATGTTCGTATTGCATAGAATAATTATCCTGATATAATGAAGCTAAGATTTTTGTTGATTACAAAGTTTTCTTAATGCAATTACTCGCATCATTCTCTTTGGCTGTCATGCAAAGTTGCTATGCACAATCGTAGGCGTATTCATTTTGTAGCATACATTTCTTACATTTTTTTTTCTAATAACTATGTTTTAGCTAATGTGTTCACAGTGTAATTACTGTCCATTAAAACCTCTGAACGGTTTGTTTACATGAATAAGCACTCTCAGACAGCGATACCGGTCCGAGATGTGTTTATTCATGTAAACAAACATATTGTTCACCTCCTAAGAGCGCATGCGTAAATATGACGCCTACTAAATGTGTATAACTAAATATAAAGTTTATTCAACTATTCTTTTGAAACACACGATTTATTTCTTGAGAAGTTTGTAAACATATTTGTAAACATACAAAAGACAGCCCAACTAGTTGCCAAAATTTATCATTCCATGTCCACGGAAATACGTAGGCGCCCTGACTAATAGACCCACATTCACACAGACATGACAATCGCAAACTACCTGCGGCAAAATCAATTTTGTTAGTTCAATTCCTGGAGTCAGTGACCTAAGCCGATTCTAGATACATGCCAAACACGGGGTCATGGGGATTGATTTTCATGAGTTATTTCCCTTTTTTGACACAACCGTCTACTTTCACTTTTGAAATCTCTATCTCACCCCCCGCATCAAGTCGCACACAGAACATTTAACCTACATGTGTAGAGCATGCAAATAATATAATAAACTGTTTGGCACAGACAAACCTTTCCTGCAGCATCTATTTTATTTATCTATCTGTCATAATAATAACAATCAATGCCGTTGTCCTGAGAATTTAATCCTTGTTGCTAAGCTGTGCGAGGACTGGTTTACGGTCACATTATGTATTGGCCGACTGATTTCTTTAGCTGACAATTAGCCGAGGCTAACAACAACAACAGCAACAACAATGCAAGTTGCCAGTTAAATCGTCGGCTTGAAGAACTATATGTTGTGACTGGATCAATTGCTGGACTGACCACAAAGGACAAACGCGGCGTTTATCCAGCTACATATATACAGTAGCGTCTGTGTTTGTGTTTGGAAATCCATTGGACATGTACAATTGTACTGTCTGTTTCACGAAAGCTGCCCAATTTTATATAAACAATTCAAAAACAAGATTTCTTTTGATAATATTAAATTAAAGGAAAAATTAAGAATGAGCCTTCTTTTTATTTCGTGAAATTTGGTCAAATATTGATTTTATTGCGAAAAAACAATTTCCCCATGTTAAATCCCCATAGACATCTTCACGGAGTGAAGATGTCTATGGGGATTTAACATGGGGAATTTTTTTTTTAATTTTAGAAATACTGGACCGATTTTTAAAATTTAACTTTTGTTTTCCTAGTTAGATCATATCCAAGCTATCTAGCCAGGTTTCGGAGTCAATTTCCATTTTTTTTTGTTTTTTGACTCGTCCCACATTTCCTTACCACTTTTTCCGCCATGTTAAATTCCCATAGACAAATCAATTTTTCGTAATAAAATTAATATTTGACCGAATTTCACGAAATAAAAAGAAGGCTCATTCTTAAATTTTCCTTTAATTTAATATTATCGAAAATAATATTCTTTTTGAATTGTCTATATGGCCGTAAAATTTGGGCAGCTTTCGTGAAACAGACTATAGGTCAAACGTTTCATGTGTTCTTATTAGCCACTGAAATCACTGTATTATGGAAGCGTCCTAGGGCCAATGTTAAAATATATTTATCTCCTAATTAGGAGATACTAAGTCCTAATTAAGAGATATCCGCTAATTAGGAGTTAATAGTATCTCCTAATTAGTACTTAGTATCTCCTAATTAGGACTCTTAGTATCTCCTAATTGAGATAAAACATGTTTTAGCATTGAAACAGATAGTCAGTCTTAATTAGGAGATACAAGTCCTAATTAGTAGATAATAGTCATAATTAGGAGGTACTAACTCCTAATTAGGAGATAAAGATATTTTTTCTTCTGAAATCGGGTTTTCCCGGCTTTTACCGAGTTAAAAGAGATTTAAATTTTCTGGGTTTCTTATCCAATGAAAATGCTTTTTTTTCATGACGTATCATGTCCTCTAAAAACATGCGCATTGAAACAATAACGCAAACGGGTTTTCCTGAAACTCTTCACGTGCGCAGTGATATAAACACAGTTACACATTTTCGATGAAAACGCCGGGCTGCGTAGTGATGATGAAACGGAAACACACACAAAACTGTTTTTTCTGGAAAACGTAGCGCAAAGGTAGGTCAAACCAAAATGACATGACTGTGTACATTCGGAACAAAAGACTTAAACTCATCGCGTCGTCGCCGTCGTCGTCGTCGCCGTCGTCATCATCATCAAAATACTTGAAAAATGTGCTTGAAGTCAAGACGCTTGATTGGCTAAGCCTGAGCTGTGCTGTGATATCGAGCTGATATTACCAATAGATGCTTAGAAAGGCTAACATCTTGGCAAGATTAGCGCAGGCATTGGTGTATATATAACCAGTATGTGTCCAGCTGTATATGGAGCTAGCTTCAAATAATTTAGAGAGCTATTCGAATGATTTGGAGCTAGCTCTAGATATCTAATGCTAGCTTGAATTGCTTAGAGCTAGCCTTAATTATTTGTTCCTGGAACGCCAAATCGACATACTCAAATAATTATTGCTAGCTCTAAATAATTAGAGCTAGTATTACATATTTAGATCTAGCTCCAAATGATTTAGAGGGCTCTTCATATGATTTGGAGTGTAGTACTATTTATATTTAGCATTAATTATTTGAGTTTATGTAGATTTGGCATTCTAATCATCTGTGAGCGAGTTCAAAAATGCAAATGCTTGGATTTAACGACGGCACTGGCTCTATGACCTTGCATGTCGTCTCCCAAGAAGGGGAGAAAGGAATGCGGTTGATACCGAGGAAACCGGCCGCAGGCGGGCCTAGCTCTTAGTAGAATAGTCCCCTCTGATTATGTAACGTGCCCAGACTCTCCTTCAAATCTGATACACGTGACCGCCGTTTAAAGTCCTAGTAGGGCAGGAAATACAAACTATCTCAGAAGTACTGACGCCCTGGAACTGAACCCTGAATCGAACCCGGGTCGCCATCGTGGTAGTCCGACGGTGTTACACTTCGCACACGGTCTGCTGTATTTGAGTGAGTCCTGTGTCTATAATGTAAATAAACAATAAACAAAAACCGACCCTAGTCCGCTATCTCTTACCCAAATTCCACACGCGTCTTTGGTTATAAACAAATAAATTGGCTTCGCGACCAATCGCGAATCTACTGGCTTATTGGTCTATGCGGATGCAATTGGCTAAATTGGGCTTATGGCATTTCTGGTCCAGGCAAAATTCTGGTCTTCTAACTGACTCCTTATACTGATATTGTTTGTTTTATTTTATTTGATTTATACATTGCTTAACGGCCTATTAACAGCTACATGTAATGTCATTTAAGGCCGGGGCAAGGCATTCGATCCATAATTTAACCTGCTGCATTAGGGGAAAAATTCCCAAAATTAGAACGAAAAGAAACCATCGCAAAAACATCGCAACAATATACTTTGTATTCAGCCCTGACATTATAATAACCTGACCTGGTGCCAAAGTCACCTTGCATCTTCCCTAAGTAATAGGATTAGGAATAATCGTATTACTCTTATAATGGGTTTAACCAGAATCAAGTACCACATATAAGAATGCCAAAGACGTACGTACCTGAGGGCCGTATCAGATCTCCGGTCGGGATTCATTAATGACACTATGTGGCTGTGACAGAAGTTGGGCTTTATGACATTTGGGACCAATAGAGAATAGTAGGTTAGTTCCGTGAATGGGCAAAACATATCCGGTAAGTCTCAATAATTTCTTTATTTCTAATCAGAAGTATATGTTGTTACCACTCATTTGAACCGTCTCGCCGAGACGGTTCAAATGAGTGGTCACAACATATACTTTGATTCAGAAATAAGGAAAATAGGTAGAGAATAGTAGGTTAGTGCCGTGAATGGGAAAACATATATGGCAAGGCTTAGGAAACGGGATGGGCGAGGCTCTGCCGAGCACATCCCGTTTCCGTGCCGCGCCATATATGTTTTTGCCATTCACGACACTAACCTACTATTCTATTTATCCCGTCAACACCTACAAATGGCTTTAAAATGCAAAACAATAACCTCAGCCACAGCACATGTTCATACGCAGTGATTAGGTCGTATTGACAGGATATCAAAAATGTTTCACGGCGCCGTATTTCACGGCACATACGCACTGTGTTGACGGGATAAATGTAGTTTCTGATCTCATATCACACTTCCTGTAGTCTGATAACGATCGATATTGCTTGTTAAAAGCATGACCGGTGTTTCATTGATGGAAAATGAAATCAAATGAAATGAATTGGGTTTAACGTCTCATCAACAGCTGAGGACGAGACCACAGTTTAAAGTTTCATCCGACAGACCAGTGATGTGGAAATACTATGAAAGTACCTTTCATGCCCTATGGTAGGTTTTGAATTCACAGCATTCAGTATTGAATGGGGGCCGTTTCACTAAACTTCGTACGACTAAGAAGTTCGTAAGTGCAAAATTGAAATCTACAAAAACTTTTGTTCTGACAAATTGGAAAATAATTCGTGAACGGGCTGCATTTAAAGATATGAACCCATAGGTACAAAATGGCAAAAATAGAGAAACACGTTAATGTGATGTTCGTACGAACATTAATATCGTACGAACTTTAGTGAAACGGGCCCTTGTATTCTACCCGGAACCACATCCCATCCCCGTGTCATTGATTATATGGCGAACAGTGCAGATCCTGATCAGACTGTGCGGATGCACAGGCTGATCAGGATCTACACTGGACGCAAACTCCATAAATCCCATTTCTCCAGTCACAGCCACATACTGGCATCTTCGCGACGGAAACTAATTAACATGAAAAGGAAATGAAAACACTTTCACGTGTTTCTTTGTGTTTCCATCTCTATTTACTTTGATGAACGTTTCCGCCATTGCTTTGTTTCAAATGTTTGTATGATGTAATAACACATAATTTTAATATAATTACATCAAAATGTGTCTCAGGCTGACACGTTTTGTTGTTTAGAGATTTTTCAAAGACTTTGTCAGCTTATGAAGCTGCAACAACATATAAACACTTTTGTTTTGAAGATAGCAATATTTTCATCCAAACCTTTCATCCGACTTTGCAATGAATACATGTCTTGGCATTTCATTAGAATTGTCTCCTTGGAGACAATTCTGAAATACCAAGATGTGTTTTCACGTACGGAGCCCCACAGGGGACATGGATTTGTTTTATTAATTCGTTCCCAGAAAATAACAGTTCGTTCCCTCGAATTAACAATTCGTGGCAAACGAAATAAAAATCCCTCGAATTAACAATTCGTTTCCTCGAATTATCAATTCGTACCCTCGAATTAACAATTCGTTCCCACGAAGTAACAATTCGTTCCCTCGAATTAAAAATCAAAAGTAGATCAAAGGTGTTGCGCGCGCAGTTGGACGCTAAAACAATTCGTAGGAACGCATTGTTAGTTCGTGGGAACGAATTCTTATTTCGTAGGAACGAATTGTTATTTAGTGTGAACGAATTAATAAAAAATAATTCTACGTCCCCTGCAGGGCTCCGTGGCAATGAGTATGTCTTCGAGTAGACGTGTTTTCTGATTATCATGGATAGCTTAACCCTTTCATCCCTTAGTAACGAACATGGACTAGTCCATATTAAGATTGAAACCATTATGCACAAACGGGGATAATGTTGTAAACATATCCACAAATGGTGCAGATCTTGATGAGACGGCTCGCTACGAGCCGGCTCATCATGATATACACTGTTTGCAAACACCAGGAACGAGAGCTCTAGATAGTACTGAATGATTTGAAGTTACATGCCCACCCAGTAGGCACATACTTTTCTTTATGTTCGTGACATCATCCGAGACATTTTCTGGCAAAATAAACATTCATTCACCATTACCTCACGTATTGATTGGCATTATTATACATTTTATATCAGATGTAAATTCCCACACTGATATCAGGGGCGATAACCGTGTTTCGATAAAATGTTAACAGACATTACTATTTATGATCTATGTTTTATTTTTTGATGTGCAATGATCATACTTTTTAATCTGTCGAAAATATTATTTTTTCAGGTGACGCATTTAATTAATATAAATAATTAAAAAATAGTATGTTACCACCGCGCGTCACTATCGGTAAACTAAATGTTACTAAATGATTATAGCTGTATGGCGGACACTCGTAATTTTTAGAACCGTGGAATAGTGACACAATTATACTCTTATTTAATTACTACAAAGAACAGTTTGTGCCTACTGAATGGGCATTGTAGAGCCCAATGTTGTAACCCCCCAGCTATTGTAACCCGGTGACAATAGCTGGGGGTTACAATAGCTGGTGATGCACGCGCCCACTGTTGTAAACCCCCAGCTATTGTAACCCCATATATTAATCATGGGATATATAACGCGAGTTTGGTGTGGGAGGGGTAAAACCCGAAACCAAAGTCTATGTATGCACAGCCGGACGTTCCAAGTTCGATACCGATTATCTCACCTTGAAATATATATATATATTGAAACACAAATAAGATTGCCTATAAGTATATAAATAAGATTGCCTATAAGTATGGGTGACAATAGCTGGGGGTTTACAACAGTGGGCGCGTGCATCACAAGCTATTGTAACCCCCAGCTATTGTCACCCATACTTATAGGCAATCTTATTTGTGTTTCAATATATATATATATTTCAAGGTGAGATAATCGGTATCGAACTTGGAACGTCCGGCTGTGCATACACAGACTTTGGTTTCGGGTTTTACCCCTCCCACACCAAACTCGCGTTATATATCCCGTGATTAATATATGGGGTTACAATAGCTGGGGGTTTACAACAGTGGGCGCGTGCATCACCAGCTATTGTAACCCCCAGCTATTGTCACCGGGTTACAATAGCTGGGGGGTTACAACAGTGGGCTCTACAGGGCATGTACCATTAAGGACCCGTTCTATACCTGACCATCGCTTGATTCAAATATAATTGTTTTGTAAACGTGATGGGAAATATGTAAACACATTATTGTTACTGTATCCTATACGGCGCATGGAGTTGCCATCTCGGCCATCTTAGTATTTACATGCAATCGGTAATTTTACATGTTGTAGCGTTTGACACATACAGCAAAATATATGACAGACGAAGTAATACAATTTCATACAACAAGCTGCAAGGATAATCATTTACAACGTCATATCAAGTAGCTCATGCCAAAGTATATAGCATGATCGATACGTGGGTTAGAATTGTTGTCATTTCCAAATTCTACAATGGCCACTGTGTAATGCATTAAGTCACTCCATCCACCTACTTTTAGAACTAAGGGTATGACAACCTTACCACATATAGTCTGCTAGCAACACGTTTACATAAACATGCATGGCAACAACAAACGTCCATATAAAATCAATATTCCTCATTGCACTCAATAATATGGAAGCGTACTAGTGCCAATGCTAAAATATATTTACGTATGTATCTCCTAATTAGGAGATACTAAATCCTAATTAGGAAATAGCATATCATAACTAGGAGATACTAAGTCCTAATTAGTAACTCCTAAATAGGAGATATTGTTTCATAATCAGGAGTTAGTATCTGTTAATTAGGACTTACTATATCCTAATTAAAACTTAATTCTCCTAATTAGGAGTTAGTATCTCGTGATTAGGAGTTAGTATCACGTAATGACGAGATAAACCATTTTAGCATTGACACAGATAGTAAGTCCTACTTAAGAGATATTAAGTCCTAATTAGGTGATACTAATCCCTAATTAGGAGCTAGTAAGTCCTAATTAGAAGATTGTAAGTCCTAATTAGGAGATACTAATTAGGAGAGAAAAAATATTTTAGCATTGGCACCAGTACGCTTCCATACAATACAGTATGTACATGGAAATGCTATGCGTACATACAAGGTGCATGTACCCTGTATGACTGTGAACTCTCGATAGCGTGTAGAGATTTCTGTATTTTAAAAAATGGGCAATTCATCGACCGAAATCAAACTTGGTATTAACTTGGGCTACATATAACAGATAGGACTTTGTAAATAATTATTTGTAAAACATATTGCACTAAAGCTTATTACTTTACCTGTCAAAATTTGAGTTGTCTGTGTCAAACGCTACAAGAGGTGAAACTGACCAACAGCTTGTCCGTGCTAATATGGCTAAAATGGCAAATCAATGCACAGTATATAGAGAACAGTAGATTAGTGCCGTGAATGGGAAAAAATATCTGGCAAGGCTCAGGAAACGGGATGGGCGAGGCTCTGTCGAGCACATCCCGTTTCCGTGCCGCGCCAGATATTTTTTCCCATTCACGGCACTAACCTACTATTCTATTTATCCCGTCAACACCTACAAATGGCTGTAAAATGCAAAAATAGTATTGACTGGATATCAAAAATGTTTCACGGCACCGTGTTTCACGGCACATGCGCACTGTGTTGACGGGATAAACTATACACCGAGAAGAACAATTCTAGATACACTTTATACCAATATCCAATCAAATTTACGAAGCTATTGTCTTCGAAACAAAAGATGGTGTTCTATGAAGTATGTCCTTAACATTGCGTTACATGGTTTATTTCCTTAATTTCCGTGTTTTTCCATTAGTCAATCTTTTACATTTTCGTGTGTCCAATATATGGAACATATCCCATGTAACTGCAGGGGCGGATCTGGAGGAGGGGGTGGTTCCGGGGCTCCAACCCCCCCCCCCCCCACCCCATTCAGACACGGAGTTTACATAGATCAAAGTTTACAACCAGTTGGAGTCTCAACTTAAATGCCGTAAAACACAGGAAAGTACATTTCGAAGAGCTAAACAAGAGGACAACCCCCTAGTTGCGAACGATAACTCTTGCAACGGACGGTACGGGAGTAGATTGCAAGAGTCACCTTCGCAACTAGACAACCACTCCCCCCCCCCGTTCCCAAAATGCTGGATCCGACCCTGAATTGGGTTACTAGAAGTATATAGGATTATACATAGATTGGGTTTTGCATGATTGATTCACTGCGAGTGAGGTTGAGTAAACGTGGCTGTAGATTGGGACAACGTAATTAACAACGGAACTGTCTGACCAGGGGCCGATGACCAAACGATAGTTGACCCGTCGAAGGTTGGGTGTCCGATAGTTAGAACCAGATCAATATGGCCGCCAAACGATAAACAAGAATATAATGGCGTCAATGTGGCTCACCAACATTGATTTATCCTATACATTGTATAACCTAACAATTTGGCTATTCTCTGCTACTTTCATTTTTCGTATGGATGCTGTTGGGACTATTTTCCCATAACCTGCATCAAATCTGCTCTGGATATTCACTAATAAAAATATAGGTTTTGGTTGTTGTTAAAAACAATAATTTCAATCGCCTGTGACCTAAACATTACGAGTGCCCGCTATACAGATATAATCATTTAGTGATATTTATTTTACTGATAGTGACTCGCGGTGGTATCTGACTATTTTCGTATGCAAATAGTGCATGATATTTTTTAATTATTTATACTAATTAAATGTGTCACCTGAACAAATAATATTTTCGACAGATTATAAAGTATGATAAATACAGAGAATAAATAGCAATGTCCGTTAACATTTTAAAGAAACACGGTTATCGCCCCTGATATCAGTGTGGAAATTTACGTCTGCTATAAATGCATTATAATGCCAATTAGTACGTGGGGTAATGATGAATGAATGTTTATTTTGCCAGAAAATGTCTCAGATGATGTCTCCAATATAACGAACATTTTGTGCCAACTGAGAGGGAATATACCTTTAAACCGCCTCAAATGACAAACCTGCTCCGATTCACAAACTAAGCCCCAGACATGTTTGACACTGATGCAAATGTTCCATTAACATGCCTGTGGAGTAGATTAGTACATCAATTGACCGGTTTCTGCAACCAAAGAGTGTCTGTGACATAAAACATCTGGATTGTTTTCTTTACCGTACTACTTTTGACACCGCGCATGAATATCTGATGATTTAGTGTGGTTAAACCTCAAGCAGACAATCTGCTAATTATCGGTGCATCTCCGATGTGGACTCTAACATATCAAAGCCGCATTGCTCCAAATCATACGGAGCCCCGCAGGGGACATGGATCTATTTTTTTATTAATTCGTTCCCACGAAATAACAATTCGTTCCCGCAATTTAACAATTCGTTCTCACGATATAACAATTCCTTCCCTCGTTCGTGAGGGAATCGAACCCGGGTCGACAGCGTCGCCAGCGTGGCAGTCAGACGATGTTACCCCTCGGCCACAATCTGCTCCTACACTCGCCTGTATTCTATAAATAGAGAATAGTAGGTTAGTGCCGTGAATGGGAAAATATCTGACAAGGCTTAGGAAACGGGATGGGCGAGGCTCTGCCGAGCACATCCCGTTTCCGTGCCGCGCCAGATATGTTTTCCCATTCACGGCACTAACCTACTATTCTATTTATCCCGTCAACACCTACAAATAGTTTAAAATGCAATACAAAATAACCCCAGCCACCGCACATATTCATACGCAGTGATTATGTCGTATTGACAGGATATCAAAAATGTTTCACGGCACTGTGTTTCACGGCACATACGCACTGTGTTGACGGGATAATGTATTTTAGTATATACCTACCCATGAAATACATAGTTATACGATGTAAATAAAAGTGATATGTTCGATGAAATAAACAACTTCCGGTGAAAATACGATCTATCTATATTCATAACGCGCATCAGCAGTAAAACAGCGCAAATAGGCAGCAAATACACATTCATTACCGTATACAGTCTAAAAAACTGCTACGGTAATTTCCATGGAGCGGTATATAATAAATAGAATATTCATATTTTTGCAACGAATATGACATATATGTTCATCTCGTGGTGTGAAATGTCCATATTTCACGAGTGCCGTTCACTCTATGTATTCAAAGGTCAATGTGGCAGGCTATAGGAAATCAAACGTATCTATATAGTCAATCCAAATGTTCATATTTCTAGCTGGCGTATTATTAACCTGACAAATAAAAGGAATTTCCTATCTCCATTTTCTTTGATCTATGCCGGTTATTACGACAGTACCTAAAGCGCACATAAACACAATCCTTTGATGGAGACATTTGTGGCTGTGACTGGAGAAATAGGACTTATGGGTTGTGTGACCAGTGTAGATCCAGATCAGACTGTGCATCCGCACAGTCTGATCAGGATCTGCACTGTTCATCAGTCAACAAATGAAACAATAGTCTTGTCTCTTGACTTAAGGCCAACAGAAACGTTACAGTATATAAAGTATATAAATTGTTCGATATTTCGTGAACAGGTATGTTTAAAAACCTGATGTAAACTGTTTTTCATTGTTTACACCATCTCTTTAAACACGTGCACCTAATGTTTTGGTGCAGTAGTTGCAGATTAGATTCAGAATTAAAACAGTTTACATCAGACTTTTAAACATACTTGTTCACGAAATATAGAACAATTTATATGCTGTAAAGTTTCGTTTGGCCTTAAGTATATATCGTTATCATGGTATAGGAGTGTGTGCTATTTGGATCTGGTACAAAATCACATGCCTTGTCACATACATGTATATATATATCGACTCGGGATTAAATAGCAAGATTTTATGACGAACACTGCTCACCATATATTTGTGGAAATTAGCTCAAAAGGCTACTTCATAATATCGGGTGTGTGAAGTTGGCTCTGACATCGAACATCGAAATTCGATATTCACCGGTTTGAATTTCGAGTTGAATATCGAGTTGAATTTCGAGTTGAATCCAAAGTTGCGAGGTCGATATTCACCGGAACTGATTTCGAGCTGGGTGTTTTGAATATCGAGCCAGCTGTGAGATCGATATTCGAGCAGGTTGGACATACGTATTTGAATTTCGAGCTGGGTTCTTTTGAATATCGAGCCAGCTCTGAGATCGATATTCGCGCAGATTGAGATGTGCATTTGAATTTCGAGCTGGGGTGTTTTGAATATCGAGCCAGCTCTGAGATCGATATTCGCGAAGATTGAGATGTGCATTTGAATTTCGAGCTGGTTGTTTTGAATATCGAGCCAGCTGTGAGATCGATATTCGCGCAAATTGAGATGTGCATTTGAATTTCGAGCTGGGTTGTTTTGAATATCGAGCCAGCTCTGAGATCGATATTCGACTACAAGATGGTAAATGCAATGCGAATTTCGAGCTGGGTGATTTGAATATCGAGCCAGCTCTGAGATCGATATTCGAGCAGGTTGGACATACGTATTTGAATTTCGAGTTGGGTTCTTTTGAATATCGAGCCAGCTCTGAGATCGATATTCGCGAAGATTGTGATGTGCAATTGAATTTCGAGCTAGGGTGTTTTGAATATCGAGCCAGCTCTGAGATCGATATTCGCGAAGATTGAGATGTGCATTTGAATTTCGAGCTGGGTTGTTTTGAATATCGAGCCAGCTGTGAGATCGATATTCGCGCAAATTGAGATGTGCATTTGAATTTCGAGCTTGTTGTTTTGAATAATCGAGCCAGCTCTGAGATCGTTATTCGACTACAAGATGGTAAATGCAATGCGAATTTCGAGCTGGGTGTTTTGAATATAGAGCCAGCTCTGAGATCGATATTCGAGCAGGTTGGACGTACGTATTTGAATTTCGAGCTGGGTTCTTTTGAATATCGAGCCAGCTCTGAGATCGATATTCGCGCAGTTGAGATGTGCATTTGAATTTCGAGTGTGTGTTTTGATATCGAGCCAGCTCTGAGATCGATATTCGCGAAGATTGAGATGTGCATTTGAATTTCGAGCTGGGTTGGTTTTTTTGATATCGAGCAGCTGTGAGATCGATATTCGCGCAAATTGAGATGTTGCATTTGAATTTCGAGCGGGGTTGTTTTGATATCGAGCCAGCTCTGAGATCGATATTCGACTACAAGATGGTAAATGCAATGCGAATTTCGAGCTGGTGTTTTGAATATCGAGCCAGCTGATCAATATTCGAGCAGGTTGGACATACGTATTTGAATTTCGAGCTGGGTTCTTTTGAATATCGAGCCAGCTCTGAGATCGATATTCGCGAAGATTGAGATGTGCATTTGAATTTCGAGCTGGGGTGTTTTGAATATCGAGCCAGTTCTGAGATCGATTCGCGAAGATTGAGATGTGCATTTGAATTTCGAGCTGGGTTGTTTTGAATATCGAGCCAGCTCTGAGATCGATATTCGCGAAGATTGAGATGTGCATTGAATTTCGAGCTGGGTTCTTTTGAATATTCGAGCCAGCTGTGAGATCGATATTCGCGCAAATTGAGATGTGCATTTTGAATTTTCGAGCTGGGTTGTTTTGAATATCGAGCCAGCTCTGAGATCGATATTCGCGCAAATTGAGATGTGCATTTGAATTTCGAGCTGTGTTGTTTGAATAATGAGCCAGCTCTGAGATCGATATTCGAATACAAGATGGTAAATCAATGCAATTTCGAGCGTGGGGGTGGGGGTTTTGATTAATCGAGCCAGCTCTGAGATCGATATTGAGCAGGTTGGACATACGTATTTGAATTTCGAGCTGGGTTCTTTTGAATAGAGCCAGCTCTGAGATCGAGAATCGCGCAGATTGGAGATGTGCATTTGAATTTCGAGCTGGGGTGTTTTTGAATACGAGCCAGTCTGAGATCGATATTCGCGAAGATTGAGATGTGCATTTGAATTTCGAACTGGGTTGTTTTGAATATCGAGCCAGCTGTAAGATCGATATTCGCAAATTGAGATGTGCATTTGAATTTCGAGCTGGGTTGTTTTGAATATCGAGCCAGCTCTGAGATCGATATTCGACTACAAGATGGTAAATGCAATGCGAATTTCGAGCTGGGTGTTTTGAATATCGAGCCAGATCTGAGATTGATATTCGAGCAGGTTGGACATACGTATTTGAATTTCGAGCTGGGTTCTTTTGAATATCGAGCCAGCTCTGAGATCGATATTCGCGCAGATTGAGATGTGCATTTGAATTTCGAGCTGGGGTGTTTTGAATATCGAGCCAGCTCTGAGATCGATATTCGCGAAGATTGAGATGTGCATTTGAATTTCGAGCTGGGTTGTTTTGAATATCGAGCCAGCTGTGAGATCGATATTCGCGCAAATTGAGATGTGCATTTGAATTTCGAGCTGGGTTGTTTTGAATATCGAGTCAGCTCTGAGATCGATATTCGCGCAGGTTGGACGTACGTATTTGAATTTCGAGCTGGGTTCTTTTGAATATCGAGCCAGCTCTGAGATCGATATTCGCGCAGATTGAGATGTGCATTTGAATTTCGAGCTGGGTTGTTTTGAATATCGAGCCAGCTCTGAGATCGATATTCGCGAAGATTGAGATGTGCATTTGAATTTCGAGCTGGGTTGCTTTGAATATCGAGCCAGCTGTGAGATCGATATTCGCGCAAATTGAGATGTGCATTTGAATTTCTAGCTGGGTTGTTTTGAATATCGAGCCAGCTCTGAGATCGATATTCGACTACAAGATGGTAAATGCAATGCGAATTTCGACTGGGTGTTTTGAATATGAGCCAGCTCTGAGATCGATATTCGAGCAGGTTGGACATGCGTATTTGAATTTCGAGCTGGGTTCTTTTGAATATCGTGCCATCTCTGAGATCGATATTCGCGAAGATTGTGTGTGCAATTGAATTTCGAGCTGGGGTGTTTTGAATATCGAGCCAGATCTGAGATCGATATTCGTGCAAATTGAGATGTGCATTTGAATTTCGAGCTGTGTTGTTGTTTGAATTATCGAGCCAGCTCTGAGATCGATATTCGACTACAAGATGGTAAATGCAATGCGAATTTCGAGCTGGGTTTGTTTTTTAATATCGAGCCAGCTCTGAGATCGGATATTCGAGCAGGTTGGACGTACGTATTTGAATTTCGAGCTGGGTTCTTTTGAATATCGAGCCAGCTCTGAGATCGATATTCGCGCAGATCGAGATGTGCATTTGAATTTCGAGCTGGGGTGTTTTGAATATCGAGCCAGCTCTGAGATCGATATTCGCGAAGATTGAGATGTGCATTTGAATTTCGAGCTGGGTTGTTTTGAATATCGAGCCAGCTGTGAGATCGATATTCGCGCAAATTGAGATGTGCATTTGAATTTCGAGCTGTGTTGTTTTGAATATCGAGCCAGCTCTGAGATCGATATTCGACTACAAGATGGTAAATGCAATGCGAATTTCGAGCTGGGTGTTTTGAATATCGAGCCAGCTCTGAGATCGATTCGAGCAGGTTGGACGTACGTATTTGAATTTCGAGCTGGGTTCTTTTGAATATCGAGCCAGCTCTGAGATCGATATTCGCGCAGATTGAGATGTGCATTTGAATTTCGAGCTGGGGTGTTTTGAATATCGAGCCAGCTCTGAGATCGATATTCGCGAAGATTGAGATGTGCATTTGAATTTCGAGCTGGGTTGTTTTGAATATCGAGCCAGCTGTGAGATCGATATTCGCGCAAATTTTTTGAGATGTGCATTTGAATTTCGAGCTGGGTTGTTTTGAATATCGAGCCAGCTCTGAGATCGATATTCGACTACAAGATGGTAAATGCAATGCGAATTTCGAGCTGGGTGTTTTGAATATCGAGCCAGCTCTGAGATCAATATTCGAGCAGGTTGGACATACGTATTTGAATTTCGAGCTGGGTTCTTTTGAATATCGAGCCAGCTCTGAGATCGATATTCGCGAAAGATTGATGTGCATTTGAATTCGAGCTGGGTGTTTTGAATATCGAGCCAGTTCTGAGATCGTATTCGCGAAGATTGAGATGTGCATTTGAATTTCGAGCTGGGTTGTTTTGAATATCGAGCCAGCTCTGAGATCGATATTCGCGAAGATTGAGATGTGCATTTGAATTTCGAGCTGGGTTCTTTTGAATATCGAGCCAGCTGTGAGATCGATATTCGCGCAAATTGAGATGTGCATTTGAATTTCGAGCTGGGTTGTTTTGAATATCGAGCCAGCTCTGAGATCGATATTCGCGCAAATTGAGATGTGCATTTGAATTTCGAGCTGTGTTGTTTTGAATATCGAGCCAGCTGTGAGATCGATATTCGACTACAAGATGGTAAATGCAATGCGAATTTCGAGCTGGGTGTTTTGAATATCGAGCCAGCTCTGAGATCGATATTCGAGCAGGTTGGACATACGTATTTGAATTTCGAGCTGGGTTCTTTTGAATATCGAGCCAGCTCTGAGATCGATAATCGCGCAGATTGAGATGTGCATTTGAATTTCGAGCTGGGGTGTTTTGAATATCGAGCCAGCTCTGAGATCGATATTCGCGAAGATTGAGATGTGCATTTGAATTTCGAGCTGGGTTGTTTTGAATATCGAGCCAGCTGTAAGATCGATATTCGCGCAAATTGAGATGTGCATTTGAATTTCGAGCTGGGTTGTTTTGAATATCGAGCCAGCTCTGAGATCGATATTCGACTACAAGATGGTAAATGCAATGCGAATTTCGAGCTGGGTGTTTTGAATATCGAGCCAGATCTGAGATTGATATTCGAGCAGGTTGGACATACGTATTTGAATTTCGAGCTGGGTTCTTTTGAATATCGAGCCAGCTCTGAGATCGATATTCGCGCAGATTGAGATGTGCATTTGAATTTCGAGCTGGGGTGTTTTGAATATCGAGCCAGCTCTGAGAATCGATATTCGCGAAGATTGAGTGTGCATTTGAATTTCGAGCTGGGTTTGTTTTGAATATCGAGCAGCTGTGAGATCGATATTCGCGCAAATTGAGATGTGCATTTGAATTTCGAGCTGGGTTGTTTTGAATATCGAGTCAGCTCTGAGATCGATATTCGCAGGTTGGAGTACGTATTTGGAATTTCGAGCTGGGTTCTTTTGAATATCGAGCCAGCTCTGAGATCGATATTCGCGCAGATTGAGATGTGCATTTGAATTTCGAGCTGGGGTGTTTTGAATATCGAGCCAGCTCTGAGATCGATATTCGCGAAGATTGAGATGTGCATTTGAATTTCGAGCTGGGTTGCTTTGAATATCGAGCCAGCTGTGAGATCGATATTCGCGCAAATTGAGATGTGCATTTGAATTTCGAGCTGGGTTGTTTTGAATATCGAGCCAGCTCTGAGATCGATATTCGACTACAAGATGGTAAATGCAATGCGAATTTCGAGCTGGGTGTTTTGAATATCGAGCCAGCTCTGAGATCGATATTCGAGCAGGTTGGACATGCGTATTTGAATTTCGAGCTGGGTTCTTTTGAATATCGAGCCAGCTCTGAGATCGATATTCGCGAAGATTGTGATGTGCAATTGAATTTCGAGCTGGGGTGTTTTGAATATCGAGCCAGCTCTGAGATCGATATTCGTGCAAATTGAGATGTGCATTTGAATTTCGAGCTGTGTTGTTTTGAATATCGAGCCAGCTCTGAGATCGATATTCGACTACAAGATGGTAAATGCAATGCGAATTTCGAGCTGGGTGTTTTAAATATCGAGCCAGCTCTGAGATCGATATTCGAGCAGGTTGGACGTACGTATTTGAATTTCGAGCTGGGTTCTTTTGAATATCGAGCCAGCTCTGAGATCGATATTCGCGCAGATCGAGATGTGCATTTGAATTTCGAGCTGGGGTGTTTTGAATATCGAGCCAGCTCTGAGATCGATATTCGCGAAGATTGAGATGTGCATTTGAATTTCGAGCTGGGTTGTTTTGAATATCGAGCCAGCTGTGAGATCGATATTCGCGCAAATTGAGATGTGCATTTGAATTTCGAGCTGTGTTGTTTTGAATATCGAGCCAGCTCTGAGATCGATATTCGACTACAAGATGGTAAATGGCATTGCGAATTTCGAGCTGGGTGTTTTGAATATCGAGCCAGCTCTGAGATCGATATTCGAGCAGGTTGTACATACGTATTTGAATTTCGAGCTGGGTTCTTTTGAATATCGAGCCAGCTCTGAGATCGATATTCGCGAAGATTGAGATGTGCATTTGAATTTCGAGCTGGGTTGTTTTGAATATCAAGCCAGCTGTGAGATCGATATTCGCGCAAATTGAGATGTGCATTTGAATTTCGAAGTGGGTTGTTTTTGAATATCGAAGCCAGCTGTGAGATCGATATTCGCGCAAATTGAGATGTGCATTTGAATTTCGAGCTGGGTTGTTTTGAATATCGAGCCAGCTCTGAGATCGATATTCGACTACAAGATGGTAAATGCAATGCGAATTTCGAGCTGGGTGTTTTGAATATCGAGCCAGCTCTGAGATCGATATTCGAGCAGGTTGGACATACGTATTTGAATTTCTAGCTCGGTTCTTTTGAATATCGAGCCAGCTCTGAGGTCGATATTCGCGCAGATTGAGATGTGCATTTGAATTTCGAGCTGGGGTGTTTTGAATATCGAGCCAGCTCTGAGATCGATATTCGCGAAGATTGAGATGTGCATTTGAATTTCGAGCTTGGTTGTTTTGAATATCGAGCCAGCTGTGAGATCGATATTCGCGCAAATTGAGATGTGCATTTGAATTTCGAGCTGGGTTGTTTTGAATATCGAGCCAGCTCTGAGATCGATATTCGACTACAAGATGGTAAATGCAATGCGAATTTCGACGAACTTTGTATGGTTGGAGTCTCTAATGTATATGATCATGGTGCACGACTTTAGTTTGAGCTGGCGATCAGCTGTCGGCCAAATATGACCGATAATCCAGCAGGACGGCCTCCGATTCTGTGTGAGATTCTTTCGTACACGCAACTTTCGCTTTGGATGGTGTTATCAAAACGCGAATAACTCAATAAATACTTGAAACAGCGATTTGAAGTGAGTATATTCACACACCTAATACCTTTATCGATTGCCAGAGACATATTTCATACATTTAATCGATGTTTATTGTGTTTGTGCGAGTCGGAAAAAAGAGGGCTCTTTCTATAATAGCGCTATTTATGCTCAACTTGATATTGCGTATAGTACTGTACGAGACCAAGTGGGTGGGGTAATGTGATTTTTTTGGTGTCATAAGATTTTTTTAATAGGCATTTTTTTGGTGTCATAGGTCCGAGTCTTCCACCTGTGTTTGGAGATAGTTGAAGCAAAATGGCAGAATGAGAAATGAATCATCGACATTGAATTTGTAGATCGGCGACCGTGACCCATTTCTCCCGTGCAGTTTCTGACCAATGGTAGTCCTTCTTACATGAGTGTGCAGAATTGACAGAATTGAATTTTGTGACACAGAATTGAATTTTGTTACACAGAATTGAATTTTGTGGCACAAAAGTGAATTTTGTGACACAGAATTGAATTCTGTGGCACAAAATTGAATTTTGTGACACAGAATTGAATTTTGTTAACACAGAATTGAATTTTGTGACACAGAATTGAATTCTGTGGCACTAAATTGAATTTTGTGACACAGAATTGAATTTTGTTACACAGAATTGAATTTTGTGGCACAAATGTGAATTTTGTGACACAGAATTGAATTTTGTGGCACAAAAATGAATTTTGTTGACAAAATTGAGCCATGTCCCACTTGGCACCCGATTACATATAGCATACAATAAGATAGACCCCCAGCATTGGGATTTGTTGACTACATGTTGGCAAATGCATTTCCAGATGAAACTTGCCAACAAACCAAACTGTATTTTGATTTTATATTTCGAGTATACAGCTTCAACGAGTGTATTTACAGGTGAAGTATAATTGTGGACTTTCAGTAAGACAATTTCATTCATGAGGCTGGATTCCTTTGTGTCAGTCATTATAAATGTCAATGCAACACTTACCTGAGAATTGTTGTCATTTTCAGCCAATATTATGCCATCGCATAGCGAAAATTTGATATAGGGATGCAAAAGTCATCTGTCCGTCAGTCCGTCATGTTTAAAATGCTGCTATAACTTCTTTACTGTATGACCGATTGGCTTCAAACTTAGTGCACATGTTTATTATCATCAATATTTTCATTTCCCACCCCAGCCATGCTCACCATGCCCAAGGTCAAGGTCAAATAACTTTGACATTTCATATTCACTAGATTTTCACATTCAGTAGATGAGTGCGCGTTTATCCATTCTCCTTTAGTGTATGACCCATTGGTTTCATACTTTATGTACATGTTTATTATCAGACATATATTCATTTCCCACCACATCCATGCTCCCCCGTGCCCAAGGTCAAAGTCAAATAACTTTGAAATTTCACATTCAGTAGATGCGTGTGTGTGGGTGTTTCTCCATTCCCCTATAAGTGCATGTTTCTCAGCATTCATATTATCATTTCCCGTCCACCCAAGGGTCAAGGCCAAATAACTTTGGAATTTTACATTCAGTAGTGAATGGCTTGGAACTTCATATGCATGTTTCTCATCATTCATAATTTGTTCTACTAGTGATGCTTAAAACATCCAGATTTCACACTATATACAGGACGTAACATGTGTGGCATAGTAATGGCTATGTTAAACTCTATGGTAATAGCTATACACTGTGTCAAATCACATAACCGTATACGCAATTGACCATGACTTGTTTGTCATCCAATCTATATATTTGCAAATACATGTACATGTAATTTTGAAAGAAGTTTGAGCTAGTTGTAACACGGCAGTGAACCTTTTGAATGCCATGTATTCAATAACTATACACATGAATGCTGATTTTACAATTATCATATCCATACTTATGTGATTACTGGTTGTGTGTGCTTTTATTGTCTGCGTCCTATAGGTTTAGCGATGTCCATCCATTTGTCTGTCTCTCCATGCTTCCGTTTACATATTTCGTTTCCGTACAATCTCAATTAAATTTTACTGATTATTATAATACTTAACATGTACATTGAGCATGACCATGATGACCTGCATGTATTTCGCATGCAAGAATGACAATTCTCGCATTACTATCTGCTGTGATCACTTGTTTTTTAGACTAATCTTATGTGTCAGGAAGGGAATACGATGTGCTTGTGGACAAGCGTCAATGTCTAATTTGTTGTTCCTAAATCATGTACCATTTCCATGTATGCAGCAAAATATACTTGCAATAATGTATACATTTATGACATTTATGACATTTATTCCAGCTGTAAGAATTTCATATTCACATTTTAAACACAGTGACAACTCTAGTCATGTGTTATGTTCTATAAATGATCCAAAGAGATGTGTACTGGTACTTAGCAGGTATAATCAGTGTGAATGTGCTACTTACTTTATGTACCTATATGCCAGTCATTTTGTTTTGAAATAGAGATTGGTGTCCTTATAACCAATGACACTATTGTCAATAGTTTAATTTGTTTGTACTGTAATTTTGAGTGTATATGCACTTTAATTATTCCCTTGCCGATAGGCAAGCTGGGATATAACGTTAGTCCATGGCGTACGTACATGCGTGCGTATGTTAGTAACTCCTTTCATTTCTAGCTCACCTGAGCCAAAGACTCGTGAACAAATAAGAGCTATTGTTACCGCTTTTCATCTGCCGTCCGCCCACATTTTCAAACGTCGTCTTCTCACGAACCTCTGGGCCACTGTTGGTCAAACTTCACATGTATGATCTATGGGTGGGGGACACGTCAGATCTGTAAACTTGGAGGTCGTCGCATAATACAAGATGTCCACTGTGGAAAAGTAGGTCAAATTCTTAAAAACTCTTATTCTCACGCCGGGCCAATTTCAACAAAACTTGGCAGGAATGATCGATAGTCAATGCTGTTTCAGATTTGTTAAAATTGTGGCCTCGGGGCCAAAAATGGGCCGGGCCAGGGGCGCTCAAGTATGGGTCAAATTTCATGTTTGACCGAATATGGTAATGTCATATATCAAATCGAAGGTATCGACAAGATGATCACTCTGGAATATTTTTTGTCGGAATTGGATGTTTACATCATACAAGATGGCCACCGAAAGGTCAAAATGTCGTCCTTTAATTAGAGAGTTCAAACGTCTTGTGAACCACTTGGCCAATGTTGGTCAAACTTCACAGGGATGATCTATGGGGATTTCACACATATTCAAGTCACACACATTCAAGTGAATACTTCACATATATTCAAACGAATGAACTGTCAAAATATTAAAACAATCCTTCAAGTAATATGGTAGATATTGCATGATGAGAAACTCTTATAACTTTTGACGTAACAAAGGGATTAAGTGTTTCAGCACGATTTTGAAGGTCACAAGGTCAAGGTCATGTCATTGGTGGTGCGAGTGCATAACACATGTTGAGGTGAATGAACTGTCCAAATATTAAAGCAATCCTTTTTGTATTATTGAAGATATTACATGATGGAGAAACACTTACAAATGTTTCAACTTTTCGACATAAATGTACACGGACGGACGTACGGACGGACGTATGGACGGACATAACATAAAAAAGCAACGCAATATGCTCCCCTTGCTATCGCATAACTAATATGTATATAAATTATTTTGAAGATTGAAAGGTTATACATGGATATATAAGAGTTAAACGTGTCCAAGTTTTTTGGGCCACCCTGTACATATATAAACAAGTGAGTGATATAGGGCCACAATGGCAATCTTTGATATATTGGCCACAGTGTGTGTCTAGGGATGGTGCTCGACCGCCCAAGGTCAAGGTCATTGATGACTTGTGTGTTGTTGTTGTTTTGTCATTATCAAGGCTGCCAGCGAAGGGATTAGCATCGTAATAACAGTGCCCTTGTTTTTGTTTGGAAGGCCATGTTTACTGATGTAACTCATTGTGCAGATAGTTACAGTTACATTTATCTTTATATGTCTACACATATTTCATCAGACCAGCAACTAAGTGTTAGACATAAAAGAAAGAAATATGTTCATGACCATACCAACTATTCATTAGCTTCTCTACGTTTATTTTACCACAATAATGGAGGGGCATCTAATGTTAGCCTTGTCTGTTAATCTGTTGTTAATTCTTGTAACTAGTAAAATGTTTAAACGATAATATATATATATATATATATACTTGATTACTCATAGTGGGTATACATCTTCCTTGTCACTTGTAGATGTGCAAGGTGCTTTTAAAGTTTTTGTTTTGTCAACCCTGCTGACATGCACTATCTCCCCTTTGGGACTAACTATTTGCGATTTGTGTCGCTTTAGCAGAAGGTAGCCATTATAGTCGCCACTTTTTCCGTTGTCCGCGTCATTGTACATGCTTCGTCATCATGGTATAACTTTAATATTTCTAGACGGATTGCTTCAATATTTGGCCACACTTGATATATGTGCCCATTTGGAACACACTCACTCTGCATTCACATAACCGTGACCTTTTTTAGCTTCACATTTTTGTGGAAACAGTTTAATAGCCATTTTTGCGTTAAACAGTTTGTAAAAGTTTCTTCAGCTTGTATTACATTACTACATGGATTGTTTCAATATTTGGACACTCCATCATGTAAGCATTAACATGACCTTAGACCTTTTTGACCTTCACAATGGTTGTGAAAACACTTAGCCAATTTTTTGTCAAAAAGTATATTCAACCTTGCATTTTTCGTGGGCAGGCGCGTGACCGCTTCCGTTGCGAAATTCTTGTTTACTAGCAAAGCAGTAGGTGGGGCATCCATGCTGTATGAACACAATCATTATCGAGTTAGATTTGAAAACGCTAATGAAAATGTACAGCTGGTAGACTTTGTATTTCAGCCGTGACAATTCAAAGGACTGTACATGTATATGATTAAACATTCTCAAGTGCTATTATGTTTGTTGTATATTAATCATTTGCGTATATCGACTGCAATTTATTTACATATTAAAGGCAAAGAATCTCAGATATGCCTATAAAGTGATAAAACAGATTAGGAAAAATAGTTTCATTGCAATGGATGTTTACTAATTTATTTTATTTAAATTAAATTCAATAACGTAATGGATAATGGAAATATCCATCTAAATTGAGACCAAGACATTTCACAAGTTTTCTTTACTGGTACATGTATAGCGAACATTCCAAATTATGTCAAACCAAATTAAGTCCTGTTTATCACAGCTTCTGATAGGATGGACTTGGATATAACGCATGTTTTTGGGAATGTTATGAAATAAAATGGTGCGTTGCATTGTGCCATTTATTGTGTATGAAGCTAAAACCCACACATTGTATCAGAGACATGTGACACAGTCCCTTAATGATGCTTACACATATATACGACACTCATGATGTCAATATATGAGGTACGTTCAGAAAATTAGCTGACAACATTCCATGAGCTTTTAGTATGCCCCCGCCACTGAATGGTGATGGGGGCATATAGCGTTACCGGCGTTCGTGCGTCCGTACAATTCCCGTTACAAATTTCATGCTTAGGTAAATTTCTGATAATATGTTTATTTTCTGTTACTGGTTCATATTTGAATTCGTCTGAAGGTGCTGTATCACAGTGTGGCAAATCGACCATCCTCGGGCCCCTGCTAAACCGAAGATCAAGCTCACATACTTAATGTGTTTCAAAACCATAGTTCTCTGGTATTTTGTTTCATAATTACCTTTGACATAGCTCTTTCATATTTCACACATGCATTCCTCTGATGGTCCTGAGAGAGAGAGGGTCCTTGTGGGTGGTTGGTCGGGCAAATGCGACGACGTAAATTAACGGAGGGATTCTTCCTTATAGGAATCACGAATTGCCTTGTTTGGCTCTCAGGTACGTTTTTATCTTTGGCTCTTTTGTTACCTGTGAGTTGAATTGGGTTATTGCCAATTATAGAAGTAGTAAGAGTATTACTGATCCTACTTCTTTTTGGAGGGGGCCAAGTGATTCTGGTGTGGCGAGGACCTGGCATCAGATCATGATTATTCTGATTTCAGGGCTGAATATATAGTTTTTTTATTGTAAATATTCAGTTCTGAGTTTGGGATCCCCCCGCCCCCCCCCCCCCATTTTTACATGTACTTGAACATGTACGTGTACAGATAATATATGGGATTTAGTACTATACCCATTGACGCGGCTTTAAATGATATTAGCTGTTGATAGGCCGTTAAACCCCCAACAAACATGCCGTGACAAATCCACCCACGATCCTCCGACCGTTTCTGCTTTCAAGAGTTGCCTTGTTTTCTTTGGCTGTGGCGAGGACAGTCGTTTTCTGACAGTTTTGTTTCGTTGAAACTATGTTTTAGACAGTTACTGATACTCATATTTAGTGAAATATTGATCTACCTGGTTTGAGCCTCAAGTACGTGTTTGGCTGGCTATCTTCTATGTGAGAGTTGAATCCAGTTATGCCCATTAAAATAATTAATTAATGAGTGATACTCTTGCTACTCTTAGGGGATGTGGCTAAGTGACTAAGGACCTGACAGCTGATGATATTTTAATTTCAGGGATGAATATGTTTCTGCTGGTCGAAATATTCAAAACACCTGCTCCAAATGCAAAATACATTTCAACAAGTGCAATCTCAGACCTGGCTCGATTAACCAAAACACCCCTGCTCAACATTAAATTGACATTTGCAATCTTGTAATCCAATATCGATCTCATAGTCGGTTCGATATACAAATTCCTCCAGCTCGCAATTAAAATATATATCTACAATATACGCGAGCGGTGTTCTCACAGCTGGCTAGATATTCAAAATACCACAGGTCGAAATTCAATTTAATTGACACCTGCAGTCCAATATAGATCTCGGAGCTGGCTCGATGTTCAAAACAACCCAGCTCGAAATGCAAATTTACTTCTCCATTCAAAACAACCAAGCTCGATTTTGAATATCGATCTCAGAGCTGGCTCGATATTCAAAACACCCAGCTCGAAATTCGCATAGCATTTACCATCTTGTAGTCGAATATCGATCTCAGAGCTGGCTCGATATTCAAAACAACCCAGCTCGAAATTCAAATGCACATCTCAATTTGCGCGAATATCGATCTTACAGCTGGCTCGATATTCTAAACAACCCAGCTCGAAATTCAAATGCACATCTCAATCTTCGCGAATATCGATCTCAGAGCTGGCTCGATATTCAAAACACCCCAGCTCGAAATTCAAATGCACATCTCAATCTTCGCGAATATCGATCTCAGAGCTGGCTCGATATTCAAAAGAACCCAGCTCGAAATTCAAATACGTATGTCCAACCTTCTCGAATATCGATCTCAGAGCTGGCTCGATATTCAAAACACCCAGCTCGAAATTCGCATTGCATTTACCATCTTGTAGTCGAATATCGATCTCAGAGCTGGCTCGATATTCAAAACAACCCAGCTCGAAATTCAAATGCACATCTCAATTTGCCCGAATATCGATCTCACAGCTGGCTCGATATTCAAAACAACCCAGCTCGAAATTCAAATGCACATCTCAATCTTCGCGAATATCGATCTCAGAGCTGGCTCGATATTCAAAACAACACAGCTCGAAATTCAAATGCACATCTCAATTTGCGCGAATATCGATCTCACAGCTGGCTCGATATTCAAAACAACCCAGCTCGAAATTCAAATGCACATCTCAATCTTCGCGAATATCGATCTCAGAGCTGGCTCGATATTCAAAACACACCAGCTCGAAATTCAAATGCACATCACAATCTTCGCGAATATCGATCTCAGAGCTGGCTCGATATTCAAAAGAACCCAGCTCGAAATTCAAATACGTATGTCCAACCTGCTCGAATATCGATCTCAGAGCTGGCTCGATATTCAAAACACCCAGCTCGAAATTCGCATTGCATTTACCATCTTGTAGTCGAATATCGATCTCAGAGCTGGCTCGATATTCAAAACAACCCAGCTCGAAATTCAAATGCACATCTCAATTTGCGCGAATATCGATCTCACAGCTGGCTCGATATTCAAAACAACCCAGCTCGAAATTCAAATGCACATCTCAATCTTCGCGAATATCGATCTCAGAGCTGGCTCGATATTCAAAAGAACCCAGCTCGAAATTCAAATACGTATGTCCAACCTGCTCGAATATCGATCTCAGAGCTGGCTCGATATTCAAAACACCCAGCTCGAAATTCGCATTGCATTTACCATCTTGTAGTCGAATATCGATCTCAGAGCTGGCTCGATATTCAAAACAACCCAGCTCGAAATTCAAATGCACATCTCAATCTGCGCGAATATCGATCTCAGAGCTGGCTCGATATTCAAAAGAACCCAGCTCGAAATTCAAATACGTATGTCCAACCTGCTCGAATATCGATCTCAGAGCTGGCTCGATATTCAAAACACCCAGCTCGAAATTCGCATTGCATTTACCATCTTGTTGTCGAATATCGATCTCAGAGCTGGCTCGATATTCAAAACAACCCAGCTCGAAATTCAAATGCACATCTCAATTTGCGCGAATATCGATCTCACAGCTGGCTCGATATTCAAAAGAACCCAGCTCGAAATTCAAATGCACATCTCAATCTGCGCGAATATCGATCTCAGAGCTGGCTCGATATTCAAAACACCCAGCTCGAAATTCAAATACGTATGTCCAACCTGCTCGAATATCGATCTCAGAGCTGGCTCGATATTCAAAACACCCAGCTCGAAATTCGCATTGCATTTACCATCTTGTAGTCGAATATCGATCTCAGAGCTGGCTCGATATTCAAAACAACCCAGCTCGAAATTCAAATGCACATCTCAATCTGCGCGAATATCGATCTCAGAGCTGGCTCGATATTCAAAAGAACCCAGCTCGAAATTCAAATACGTATGTCCAACCTGCTCGAATATCGATCTCAGAGCTGGCTCGATATTCAAAACACCCAGCTCGAAATTCGCATTGCATTTACCATCTTGTAGTCGAATATCGATCTCAGAGCTGGCTCGATATTCAAAACAACACAGCTCGAAATTCAAATGCACATCTCAATCTGCGCGAATATCGATCTCAGAGCTGGCTCGATATTCAAAAGAACCCAGCTCGAAATTCAAATACGTATGTCCAACCTGCTCGAATATCGATCTCAGAGCTGGCTCGATATTCAAAACACCCAGCTCGAAATTCGCATTGCATTTACCATCTTGTAGTCGAATATCGATCTCAGAGCTGGCTCGATATTCAAAACACCCAGCTCGAAATTCAAATGCACATCTCAATCTGCGCGAATATCGATCTCAGAGCTGCTCGATATTCAAAAGAACCCAGCTCGAAATTCAAATACGTATGTCCAACCTGCTCGAATATCGATCTCAGAGCTGGCTCGATATTCAAAACACCCAGCTCGAAATTCGCATTGCATTTACCATCTTGTTGTCGAATATCGATCTCAGAGCTGGCTCGATATTCAAAACAACCCAGCTCGAAATTCAAATGCACATCTCAATTTGCGCGAATATCGATCTCACAGCTGGCTCGATATTCAAAACAACCCAGCTCGAAATTCAAATGCACATCTCAATCTTCGCGAATATCGATCTCAGAGCTGGCTCCATATTCAAAAGAACCCAGCTCGAAATTCAAATACGTATGTCCAACCTGCTCGAATAACGATCTCAGAGCTGGCTCGATATTCAAAACACCCAGCTCGAAATTCGCATTGCATTTACCATCTTGTAGTCGAATATCGATCTCAGAGCTGGCTCGATATTCAAAACAACCCAGCTCGAAATTCAAATGCACATCTCAATTTGCGCGAATATCGATTTCACAGCTGGCTCGATATTCAAAACAACCCAGCTCGAAATTCAAATGCACATCTCAATCTTCGCGAATATCGATCTCAGAGCTGGCTCCATATTCAAAAGAACCCAGCTCGAAATTCAAATACGTATGTCCAACCTGCTCGAATATCGATCTCAGAGCTGGCTCGATATTCAAAACACCCAGCTCGAAATTCGCATTGCATTTACCATCTTGTAGTCGAATATCGATCTCAGAGCTGGCTCGATATTCAAAACAACCCAGCTCGAAATTCAAATGCACATCTCTATCTGCGCGAATATCGATCTCAGAGCTGGCTCGATATTCAAAAGAACCCAGCTCGAAATTCAAATACGTATGTCCAACCTGCTCGAATATCGATCTCAGAGCTGGCTCGATATTCAAAACACCCAGCTCGAAATTCGCATTGCATTTACCATCTTGTAGTCGAATATCGATCTCAGAGCTGGCTCGATATTCAAAACAACCCAGCTCGAAATTCAAATGCACATCTCAATTTGCGCGAATATCGATCTCAGAGCTGGCTCGATATTCAAAAGAACCCAGCTCGAAATTCAAATACGTATGTCCAACCTGCTCGAATATCGATCTCAGAGCTGGCTCGATATTCAAAACACCCAGCTCGAAATCAGTTCCGGTGAATATCGACCTCGCAGCTTTGGATTCAACTCGATATTCAACTCGATATTCAACTCGAAATTCAAACCGGTGAATTTCGATGTTCGATGTTCGATTTCAGAGCCAACTTCACACACCCCAAAATATCACTATCATACATGACTACTGTCTGTTCCACGTTTTGCTGCCGACGAACTGTTGGCTATTAAACACAATAAATCTAAAAAATAGTTAAAAGTAAGTACTTTTTTATCAATAAAAAAGGTCACCCTCCCACAAAAAAAAATTTAACATGGGGCTAAAAATAGATTTTTTTAATACTTTTTTTATTCGTGGACCGATTTTCAAAATATAACTTTTGTTTTCTTAGTTACATCATTTTCAAGCTATCTCGCCAGGTTTCGGAGTCAATTTCCAAAAGTTTTCGTTTTTTGATCCTTCAGGATCAAAAAACGAAAAGTTTTGGAAATTGACTCCGCATGTTAAATTTCCATAGGAAAATATTTTTTCCGCAATAAAATCAATAATTTCTTTTGGGGAGGGTGACTTTTTTGTTATTGATAAGAAAGTACTTACTTTTAAATATTGTTTAGATTTAATGTGTTTAATGGCCAAATGTTCGTCGGCAGCAAAACGTGGAACAGACAGTAAATACTGCATGCATTTTATGTACAGTATGCATTTGTTCAATGCATTTAAAATGTATTGCATAAAATGAGCTTTCGCAAAATAATATAACTATTTATAATGTAAAAGTTGGCTTTCACATTTACATTGTAATAACACATCGTATTATAAGGCATGATATTAACTAATGTATGCAAACGACTATACTGAAAACATGATCGGTAATCAGAATGGCTTCAATGCATGATTCCTTGCTGATGTAATAAATACAATCAAACATTTGTGACGACTTATTTTGATTTGTATTACACTTGCTGACTGCGTACATAAGAAACTCGACATACAGTGGGGTCAGCGTGTAAGTGCACACACGAACGAACACGACACGCTGACCCCTAATATTATACTAAATCATTACTCAGGAAAAAAACCTCTCTACATGTATGTACATTGTATTAGACCTCAAACTTATGGATTTTTTTAATTAATTCGTTCCCACGAAATAACAATTCGTTCCCTCAATTTAACAGTTCGTTCCCTCGAATTGACAATTCGTTTCCACAATATAACAATTCCTTCCCTCGAATTAACAATTCATTCCCACGAAATGACAATTCGTTCCCTCAATTTAACAATTCGTTCCCTCGTGGGAACGTATTGTCATTTCGTGCGAACGAATTGTTAAATTGAGGGAACGAATTGTTAATTCGTGGGAACGAATTGTTAATTCGTGGGAACGAATTGCTAAATTGAGAGAACGAATTGTTATTTCGTGGGAACGAATTAATATAACAAACTAATTATAGTCCCCTGCGGGGCTCCGTACCAAATATACTGGTATAATACATATGCAAACAGGGGCATCATTGTTACGAAGTTAATGCCCTCGCTCGTAGCCTGGATAAGAAAAAAACATAAAAAAACTAACGCATTTGCCTTACAAAGCCTTAAGCACACGGTGAACATAGGTCCTCAGTGATCTTGACCTTGGGCGATCGGACGTGGGTCGTATGCAAAACAAAGCAGCATCCATAGACACACATTGCGGCCAAATGTTATCGAAATCGGTTGAAGGGGTACATACAGTAGTGCTTTTCGGCTCCTTACCTCTATTTGTATATACTAATATCGTATACATATCGTAATCGTATAGTATTGGTATCTTTAATGAGCATATCGTATGATCATATAATATTGGTATGTTTGTACCGTATCATCGTATAGTACACACGTACTATACGAATATTATACAAACATACGATATCCGTTCGTATATAGGAATTATCCGTACGGATATGGTATGAATATACCATAATCTGGTATGTTTGTACGATACAAACGTACCAGAATTATACACATGTATAAAACTCGTATAAATGTACGATTTGAATGGTATATCTATACGATATTGGTTGGTATGTACGGTAAAAACATACCGTACGTTTATACTATATGCATATCGTATAGAAAACATATCGTATTGGTATAGTATACGTATAGAATTGGTATAGTACGTATAGTTGACCTGCAGAAAAGCGCTACTGTAAGTTATTGAGAAATGACAGGTGTTACTAACGTACGTACGTACGCACGTACGTACATCAAGGTGTATGATCACGTGGTACTAACAACAACAAGTACCGATTCAAAGTACGTATTCTTTTATAGTGTCCTTATTACGTAACGGATTTTGATGAAATATGGGGCATCAAACGCGTCTTGTTAAGCTGCATTTGGTGGTCTCTGTATTCTCGCCCAAACTTATGTCGTTTTTGCGAAGAATCGATTTCCGTGTCTCTGACACGGAAATCGATTCTTCGCAAAAACGACATAACTCCCTAGACCACCAAAATGCAGCTCATGAAGACGCGTTTGCTGCGCCATATTTCATCGAAATCCGTCGCATATTAAGGAAAATATCAAATAATACTTACTTTGGAGTGGGCGACGTTGTTGTTGTTGTTGTAGCCACGTGATCATGTACCTTGATGTATGAACATCAAGTTAAAACCAGAATCGAGGACACAGCACAGGAAACCATCGACACAGACTTCAGGAAATTAAACTGATCTCTCTTTGTAGGACGCCAAATTTAATTACGCTTTTAATGATGCCCTTGACGTACATGTCCGGACACATTACAAGTCTCAGCGGAATCGGACGGCAAAGCGACCCGGCTCTTGGTTAAAGGTACACGCCCACTCAGTATGCAAAAACTGTTCTTTATATCAGAGACATTTTCTGGCAAAATAAACATTCATTCATAATTACCCCACGTATTGATTGGCATTAGTATGTAGACGTTTTATCAGACGTAACGTTCCACATTCATATCAGGGGCGATAACTATGTTTCATTAAAATGTTAACGGACATTGCTATTTATTCTCTGTATTTATTTTTTGATGTGCAATTATCATTCTTTAAAATACATGTATGTCGAAAATATTATTTTTCAAGTGACGCATTTAATTGGTATAGATAATTAAAAAAGAGCATGCTTCATTTGCATCTGAAGATAGCCTGATACGGCCGTGCGTCACTATCAGTAAACTAAATATTACTAAATGATTATACCTGTATAGCGGGCACTCGTAATGTTTAGAACTGGTGGAATAGTCAGACAATTATATACCTATTTAATTCTCATAAAGAACAGTGTGTGCCTTCTGAGTGGGCATGTACCTTTAAGCATAAGTATCGTTATGTACACTGCAGGCTGCGGCAATCGTCGTAATACATTTACTTAAAACATAGACAAGTCGCCCCAAACATAGTCTGAATATACAGTGAAACCTCTCTAAACCGTGACACCCTGGGAGGTTACAATTCTTTCCCATGAATTAACAATTCGTTCCCGTGGGAACGAATTGTTATTTCGTGGGAACGAATTGTAACCTCCCAGGGTGTCCGGCTTAGAGAGGTTTCACTGTAATTCAGGCATTTATTCATTCCGAGCCATATAATATCTATGTGTTATGCGATCACGAATAGATACACACGAATCAAGTTGTCAAAATCATTAATCTAGTTCGCAATAAAATGAACATGTAAACGGAATTTCGTAAAATAAAGCAATTTGGACATGTAACATGTTTATTACTTTGAAACGTTTGAATTCGCATATTTTTTTTCTTCAAATCTAATACATGCATGTGCATTTCCGAAGACAAAAAAACGTTTTATTGCGCACTCTCTCTAAACCGGAAACTCTGGGGACTTCATATGGTGTCAAGTAGAGAGGTTCCGCTGTAAACTGTATTATATTACAGGGCTCCATATAAGGAATTAGTAATTGAGTATTTTCACTCCATCATTTCTGAAGCAATTGGGTATTTCAAAATTTTAATTGGGTACAAGAAAATCACACTATTGTTTACACATCAACAGACAGCAATTATTGAGTAGTTTGCTTCAAAATGAAAACATGTCTTGGCATTTCATTAGAGACAATTCCTTGGAGACAATTCTAATGAAATACCAAGATGTGTGTTCATGGAAAATAAGAAAAATATGCTATATGTGTGGTCTGATTATTGTTTTCCGCAGCATGGTAAAGGTACCACAACTTTTTTATTGCTTTTTGATACTCGCTACTTCTGATTTCAATTGGGTTTTTGGCAATTTTATTTGGATATTTAAGCAAATACGCAGCTTATCTGCAGTTCTGTATTATACGGCTGGCAACTTGAACATAATGTGATAATTCCAGCACAAAAATATTTACACAATTCCCTAACATTTGATTGGCCCGTAGCAAGTCTCTGTCCAAAATTTATATCCCAGTAAACTCCCACGCCGAACTACTTTCCGTAACCGTGAGGCGCAGTTAAAATAATTCTTAAGAAAACGGAAAATAAACACATTTTCTTGATGAATTTATTTCAAATGCTGGAATTATAAGGAATGAATGGCCTTTTTGTGGAATTTATCGGGGATATAAACTTGAAAAAGTCGCGGGAATACTGGACTAGGCCTTCCGGCCTTCGTCCAGTATTCCCGCGGCTTTTCCAAGTTTCCAAGGCCATTCATTCCTATAATAACATCTGTAATAAGAGTTAAACTCGGTACGTCCCATCACAGGTGGAAGACTCGGACCTATGACACCAAAAAAATGCCTATTAAAAAAATCCCATTACCCCACCCACCCCACCCACCTGGTCTCGTACATTACCATCTTCTGTTTATAGAAAGGTGGGTATGAATATGGCTATTATAGAAAGAGCCCTCTCTTTTCCGATTCGCACAAACACAATAAACATCGATTAAATGTATGAAATATGTCTCTGGCAATCGATAAAGGTATTAGGTGTGTGAATATACTCACTTCAAATCGCTGTTTCAAGTATTTATTGAGTTATTCGCGTTTTGATTACCCCATCCAAAGCGAAAGTTGCGTGTACGAAAGAATCTCACACAGAATCGGAGGCCGTCCGGCGTGGATTATCAGTCATATTTGGCCGATAGCTGATCGCCAGCTCAAACTAATGACGTGCACCATGACCATATACATTATAAACTCCAACCATACAAGTTCGTCCAATTGTGATCGTTCACCGATCTAAAAAACACTTATTTTGTCTAATTGCGTTCATTATCTGGAACCGGGTCAATGCACCAGCTTCCATAATACAACCGGAAGCGTCTATGTAAAGAACATCTCTGATTGGCTAAATCTAAACTGTAATGACGTCATTCAACCTATTTCTTGATTCCGGAAGACATAATCTGATAGTACGCGAATCATGAATGAAAGTAGAAAAAAATGTGTTTTTTTAGATCGGTGAACGATCACAATTGGACGAACTTTGTATGGTTGGAGTTGTTAATGTATATGGTCATGGTGCACCACTTTAATTTGAGCTGGCGATCAGTTATTGGTCAAATATGACCGATAATCCACGCCGGACGGCCTCCGATTCTGTGTGAGATTCTTTCGTACACGCAAATTTCGCTTTGGATGGGGTATACAAAATGCGAATAACTGAATAAATGCTGGAAAGAGCGATTTGAAGTGAATATATTCACACACCTAATACCTTTATCGATTGCCAGCGACAGATATCATACATTTAATCGATGTGTATTGTGTTTGTGCGAGTCGGAAACGAGAGGGCTCTTTCTATAATGGCCACAATGTTATCCACCTTTCTTTATAGAAGATGGTAATGTACGAGACCAAGTAGGTGGGGTAATGGGATATTTTTTAATAGGCATTTTGTTGGTGTCATAGGTCCGAGTCTTCCACCTGTGCGTCCCATAGGATTCGTTAAACAGCACGGTGTCTCAGATAGAAGGCGGTCGGATTAGCTCAGTAGGTAGAGCGTCGGACTGCGGATCGGGAGACCCCGGGTTCGATTCCGACCTCTGCCGCTGCGAATGGTCGATTCGGCGTGCTAGCCTAGACAACTTCCTGATAGTCTAGTCTGATAGTCTAGTCTGATGGGGACTTAAATAGTCGGTCCCGACATGCAATGTCTACATGGCAAATTACATACACCATTTATTTGATCAAATTATAATGAATTGTTTTACTCTATGGATGATTTGGAATAAACAGGCGAGATCATTTGATAATACATACCTGCTGTTACCGTACCCCGGCAGGCACATTTTGTGAACTATGCCAGTGTTTACATACAGTGGGGTCAGCGTGTAAGCGAACCAACCTGTCGTGTTCGTTCGTGTGTGCACTTACACGCTCCCCCCACTGTAATTCATGTATACAAAAAATATGTAAATATTTTTCTCATTTTTTTCTCATTTCGCATCAAAAGTGTATGTTGTTACCACTCAGTTGAACCGTCTCGGCGAGACGGTTCAACTGAGTGGTAACAACATACACTTTGGGTGGGTAGCGAACCAACCTGTCGTGTTCGTTCGTGTGTGCACTTACACGCTGACACTGTATGGAATAGTAATGGTATACCACCGAGAGAAAATAGACCAAGTATATGTACGATTGGGTTAAGAAATAGAAAATGTAGGTTATTGCCGTGAATGGGAAACATATCTGGCAAGGCGTAGGAAACGGGCTCTGCCTCGCCCATTCCGTTTCCGTGCCGCGCCAGATATTTTTCCCATTCACGGCACTAACCTACTATTATATTTATCCAGTTAACATTACAAATAGCTTTAAAATGCAACAATAACCCCAGCCGCATCCTCAAAATCGGAGAATCCACTAGTATGACAACCGCACATATTCATACGCAGTGATTAGGTCGTATTGACAGGATATCAACAATGTTTCACGGCACCGTGTTTCACGGCACATACCCTGTGTTGACAGGTTAAATACGATACAAATTTACAAGTAAACCGTCGTTAACATAATTAAATCTAATTGACCTCTTTCCCAGCATATCTGACACCGGTTACGTTAACTCGTAATTCCAGAAGCCACACACAACAATGTCCGTTTCGACCTCAGTGGTATCGTATCTTTGAAACAAAACAGAAAAAACTGCCTACTCACGAACAAGATAGTTTTGAAATCTGATCACTTCGCTGACATTTGAAATTGTTTGCCTTGCATTAGCTGCCGTCTCTACAACTTAGTTTTGAAACGTGAGGTTTAATTTACTTAGTTTGTTGTGAAAGCAGACTTATCGCAACAGTCTACGGCCAACCGCGACTTTGTGTCAGAAAGTGAAAGAGAATGCATGGGTTTAACGTCAGGAGATCCCTGAAACAACAGAAGAAATGAAAGGAAACGAATGGGGTTTAACGTCCCAGTAACAGATAGGGTCATATAGAGATGGTACCACAGTTTAAAGTCTCATCCGACAGACCAGTGGGATGGAAATACTGTGAAAGTATAGTTGATGCCTGGGCGAGGGTTTGAACCCACAACCTCCGGATTGGATGTCAGGTGTTCTAACCCCTAAGCGACAATCAATCCCTGACTTTGTGTCAGAATGCTGGTCGTTGTGTAGGCAGTAAGTCTCATAATTACATGAATTGGGCTGGACATTTTATTATATACCAGGTACATTTTCTGCGGGGCGTACTGTAATACATGTACAATGAACCTCTCTAAATCGGACACCCTGGGAGGTCCCCAGGGTGTCCGGCTTAGAGAAGTTTCACTGGCATGTGATCATTAGTCGTGTGCTATGCGATCACGAACCGACATTATCACCTATATATGTTCTTACCATACCCCGACTTATTCAGGCAATTATATTAATATTTTTTTCTAATCGGTTAATTCTCATATGTAGGACCAAGCATATCATATTGAATTATGACTCAGATAAGATCATCTATATAAACACAAATAGTCCGCAAGATTATCGCAGCGGTTGGCGGTTTCACTAAACTTTTTACGACTAAAATGTTCGTAAGTGCATCATTATTATAGTTTGTAAATTTCACGCTAACAATGTTTTCTTGCAAACAATTATTGGATTTACATTTATTGAGAATAGGCTGCATATGCAGCCTATTCTCAATAAATGTAAATCCATCAATTTAAATTTTCAGACGATCATAAATTTGCTCGAACATTTTAGTCGTACGAAGTTTAGTGAAACGGGCACCTGGGGTTTTAATGCGTGGGCGAATAAAACGCGTGAAATTCGTCAACTTGTTTTTAACAGTTCCTAATTTAGTTTTCATAACACCGCGAACGAATGACTGAAGTGCATTCTCCTGGCGTCGTGTTTTGCGCATGCTTCGGTAATAAATAGCCATTTTATTCAATGTTATTAAATTTATACATTGGAGAGTGTCATATTTCCCATAACTCAGTTTGCTCTGTTTGATGCAATTTAAAATTATAGAATTGCGGGAGATTTAATTCTAAAACGACCCGTCAATCGCGAGAATAGCGTGTTGCGGGAGAAATCTACAGGTCTCCTTTTATTCTACAGTGGACACTCTCTAAACCGGACACCAAGACAACATATGTGATCTTATTTGTGGAGCGCGTGGTCGAGAGGTCCGAGACGTCGGACTGCTGATCTTACTGTCGTTGGTTCGAGCCTCGTGCATTGTGTCCTTCAGCAAGACACTCCATCCACACTGCTTCAGTCCACCCAGCTGTAAATGGGTACCGGCGAAATACTGTGAATCTCAATTGTATTTGATTTTATTATATACCTACCCATGAAATACATAGTTATTCGATGTAAATAAAAGTCATAAATTATGTTCTCATCGATGAAATAAACATCTTCCGGTGAAAATACGACTACTTCCGCTATCTATATTCATAACGCGCACCTGCAGTGCCGGATTGCAAATAGGCTGCAAATAAACATTCATTACCGTATACAGTCTAAAAAACTGCTAATTTCCATGGAGCGGTATATAATAAATAGAATATTCATTGTACGAACTGTATGTATGAACTATTTTGATGAGTTTCTTGGTCTCAGGTGATAATGTCTGTTCGTGATCGCATTGACATAACTATGGCTCAGAATGATCAAATTCATGACTTACAGTTAAACCTCTCTAAGCCGGACACCCTGTGGACCTCCCAGGGTATCCGGTTTAGAGAGGTGTTGCTGTACTAGCCGTAAACCCGGAATTGTTCGTTGTTGCACGAAAGAACTACTGTCTATTATGTACACTGTGTTCTGACACCGTTTCTATAATTAGCAAACGATGTTTCCGTTGGTCTAAACGTGTCACGTTTAAACCAACGAAAGCAACGTTGTGCATTTAAAAACAACGAAACATGTCAAAACGATGCATTGACAGAAACGACAGGCGGTTAAAGAACTGAAAGCCGGGTATTTAAATGATATTAAACGACGGTATTTCAAGTACACAGAAACATAATACTCGTTTCTGTGCATATCGTTGTACACAATGGTCCGTGGGTCATGGAAAATTGCATAATGAAAGAGGACCATCCGAGGAACGATCAAGTGAACGATCTTGTAAACGATCAAGCAATTCCGTGAAACAGAAAGGAAGCAAATATTATAGGAAACTTACCCCAAAATTGTGGACGACGGAAAAAGAGCCGACTATCGGCACTGCTGTTAAAGGTTACATGTAAAGAAGGCGCGACAAAAGCAAGGAAAACATAAACAAAGATAAAATAACTACCAAGCATTGTAACGCGTACATGAATACATATCAAGAAATAAATGGACAATTTGTACCTTATGAATTGGAAACTGCTCGTACGTCTGTATCACAGTGGATCCTCTCTAAACTGGACACCCTGGGGAATTCCCAGGGTGTCAGTTTAGAGCTGTTCCACTGTACTTGTACTTCGATTACGTTACACTCGTATGAGACAAGCCATGTGATTTTGAACCTTCGGAAATCTGCGTAATTTCATGAAATACGTTTACAAAATTTACAGTATCTTCCGGAAATGGCGTCAAAAGTTGACACAATTTTCAGAGTACATGCGGAATTATATTCCGCATGTACTCTGAACATTTTGTCAACTTTTGACTTTGTTTATGAAAAAAATGTAAATTTTTGTAAACGTATTTAATAAAATTACGCAGATGTACAAACGCTCATATACATGTACATGTACACGTACCTGTTTTCATAGTAACAAATCCTAATTATTCATGCAACATCTTTTACGCAAATCACGTGACGTAATTGAAATATATTACGCAATTTATAGATCGAATTCGGAGACATAGATAGTTTTAACATTTATTGTGGCGAACACATTGAACCATAAATACGTAATTGTATAACTTATGGTTTTTGTATAGACATATTTCTGATATAAATCTGCCCTACAATTGAGTATTTATGTATTTGTCTCTTATTTTCAAATTGGTCTGAGGGTTTACGAGACGCGCTGTTCTATAAATATTAACTAGACATTATGTTTGTAAAACATGGATATGCCCCCATGGTATACTGTACTCTAACTAGAGATTGTGTGTAAAAAAGAAAACTTTAAATTTACACAAATTTCAAAGTCATTTGAGAAAATCTTACAAAATGTTGACGTAAGAAAATGGCTAACTAAGTGGTTCAGCACCATTTTGAAGGTCACAAAGGTCAAAGTCATGCCATTTTGTGGTGTGATGAATTCATGTTCAGATGAATGAAGTAACCAAAGATTAAATCAATCCTTCAAGTAATATTGAAGATATTACATGATGGAGAAACTCTTACAAACGTTTCGACGTACATGTACACGGACGGATGTATGGACGTACAGACGGACCATCAAGAGCAACGCAATATGCCACCTTGCTATCGCATAGGGGCATATATACATTATATACGTCGTTTTGATTGGAGACATGGGGCTTATGGGATTTGTGCCCAGTAGCAAGCAGCGGATAAAATATGGGTTGCTAGAGGCATGATGTGTGTTTACCTGATTGACTGGCGAATTGTGTAGACGCTGACCAGACTGCACGGACGCGCAGGCTGATCTGTGGCTACGCTGGTCGCATCGAATTGTGTAGACCCTGACTGCGCGGACGCGCAGGCTGATCTAGAGATGCACTGGTCGCATAACGTATAAGCCCCATTTCTCCACTCACAGACACATACATGTATGTCTTTGTGGGTACGACTCTATATTGGTCTGTATACTGGGATCCAATGCTAGCATACAGATTAAAGGTACATGCCCATTTAGTATGCACAAAATGTTCTTTGTGATTTAAATAAGTGTATAATTGTGTCACTATTCCACCAGTTCTAAACCTTACGAGAGCCCGCTATAACGATATAATCATTTAGTAATATTTATTTTAATGATAGTGACGCGCGGTGGTATCAGGCTATTTTCATATACAAATGAAGCATGATATTTTTTTATTATTTATACTAATTAAATGCGTCACCGGAAAACAATACTATTTACGACAGATTATAAAGTATGATCATTGCACATCGAAAAATAAATACAGAGAATAAATAGTAATGTCCGTTAACATTTTAAGGAAACACGGTTATCGCCCATGATATCAGTGTGGAAATTCACTCCTGATATAAAATGTATAATAGTGCCAATCAATACGTGGGGTAATGGTGAATTAATGTTTTTGTTTGCCAGAAAATGTCTCATTTTGTGCCTACTGCGTGCGTATGTACGTTTAATAACATATACGTGGCTATGACTGGAGAAATAGGGATTAGGGATTTTGCGACAGGGTAGAACCAGGGGGCCGTTTCACTAAACTTCGTACGACTAAACTGTTCATATTCATAAGTGCGAATTTAAGATCGTCTGGAAATATCAATTGATGGATTTACATTTATTGAGCATAGGCTGCATATGCAGCCTATGCTTAATAAATGTAAATCCAATAATTGTTTACGAGAAAGCATCGTTAATTTGAAATTTACAGACTATCATAATTTTGCACTTACGAACATCTTAGTCGTACGAAGTTTAGTGAAACGGCCCCCAGATCACCCTGTGCATCCGCACAGTCTGATCAGGATCTATACTGTTCGCCAACAACCGCTATGCTTGGCAATTACATCAATGAAACACCGTTCGTGATTCTAACAAGCACTACAGATCGTCATACGGATACAGGACTATGTTATTTGATCAGGAGCTACATGTGCACATATCACAAATCCAATAGGCCCCATTCCTCCAATCACATACATATACGAGAACAATATTACCTAGTTTATTATCTATATACATAAAACACATGCTTATTTGACACTATGGAAATAGATTTTGTGATTTGTCCCCGTATGAAGGTTTATCCACACTAAATCAAGCAATTATCCATGCGCGATGTAAATGGGTGACGTAGGTTGTGGGAAAAATAGGTTACACAACATCCAAACTATAAACGAAACTGCACAACCGCATGCGTTATTTTTGCCAATACGTCATCGTTCCTGAACATCTATTGGCAATCACAGCTCGCGATCGAGCGGTTTGTCTGGATAAGCCTGAGATGTAGCACAGCTCAGGCTCAATCAAGCCGCTTGATTTCGAGCACAACGGTCAATTTTTAAATAAAAGAATAGGTCAAATATAAAGAACAGTTTGTGCCTACTGAGTGGGCATGAACCTTTAAGGCAGTTCTCACATTCTGCCATATCGCTTATACACGGCCGCCTGCGATAATCTTGCCAATACTTGTCAATGTCTTTGTTCCAAATACTTGTACATTGTTCTTGAAATGAAGCGGCTTGATTGACAGAGCCTGAGCTGTGCTACAGCTCAGGCTCTGTCAATCAAACCGCTTGATTTAGTGCGAATCGGCATTTCATGTAGACGTTCAGAAACGTCCATGATCTTGGCACGATTAACGTCGGCGGTTGTGTACACGTATATACACATGGATAACTGTGATCACATCATAGAAACATTTGACAAAACCGGCTGCAAGACCAATTGTTACATGTAGCATAGCCTTCCATTCGGAATTTACGAACGTCTTAACAGTACGTCGCTTATTGAAACGGGCCTTTGAATTGCGTGTAAACCGATATGGGTGAAACACGGCTATGTGGTAAGCGATGTGATCCTTCAAAATGACACGCACATACCGGAAATGACGTTTTTGAGTGGTACCCAGCGTCGGAAAGTTGCCTAACATCCGGGATCCAGCAGCGCCGTCAATAACTAATGACATCATCTGTAACATAACTGTGAAAATGACTGCAGCAACTGGGCCACGGAATGTTGTTAAATACGTCTATTTTTAGATACGGATGAACCACCAAACGTATGAAGTCTTGTCTGATAACGATACATGTTCTTTACTAGAAAGAGTATGGGCGTTTACTTGAATGAATTGCGAATAGTGCAGCGCTAGCGCAGTCTGATCTGGGTCTACACTGAATCGCAAATGTCAAGGACCTCATTTCACCAACCGCATGCACGACTGATAATGCGATTTTAGATGACAATTTAAATTGAATTCTCATTAATTACAAACACCGTTACAACACCGTTACAGTGGAACGCGGATTTAATTGTTGCATTTAGTACACATGTACTGTACATGTAAATGAACCTTTCTAAACATGTTATACAGTAACCCCGGTTTCTTTGGGTTTCGCTCATCATCTCTGATGTTCGTGACGTAAATATACACTCGCAACCCCTCGCACCATTCCGTAGATCGAGAATGAGGTCAGCTTCGACGCCATATTTGTTTCGACATAAAACACGAATAGATGACTGTGACCAGAATGGTCAATACAGTCTGGATATTTTTGAACATTGCTGGCGAGTTTTGTTGTCATTTAGTTCTCAGCCCCACCATACAAGTTTATATATGACCTTGACCTTTCTGTTGAATGATTGACTTGAATGGTTGAATAATCAAGGTGCATGATCACGTGGTTACAACAATAACAACGTCGCCCACTCCAAAGTAAGTATTATTTGATATTTTCCTTAATATGCAACGGACTTTGATGAAATATGGCGCAGCAAACGCGTATTCATGAGATGCATTTGGTGGTCCAGGGAGTTTGGCACAGACTTTTGGCGTAAATACAGGGACCACCAAATGCAGCTTAACAAGACGCGTTTGATGCGCCATATGTCATCAAAATCCGTTACGTAATAAAGACATTATAAAAGAATACGTACTTTGAATCGTATGGATTCTGGAAGATTCAGCACTTGTTGTTGTTGTTAGTAGTACGTGATCATACACATTGATAATTACGGCCAATCAATCAGGCAATCAATCAAATTATGCACAGAGCCTCTGCTGAAACGCATACAATTGCTTATGACTTTCATAAATTTCATATGAAATGGAAACGAGTTCGAGATCATGTTCATCACATGACGTCACATTCCCAATAGCAGAAAACGTGGAGATACGCGATGCGCTTCAGTGAGAAGACGCCAAACTACTAGTATGTTGGCATCGAGTTGCAAATCTCCACCGAGAAAAATAGTTTCAATATTATAAATATGCCATAGTATTGTTACACAATCATACACTTATTTATTAATTCATATAACAAACATATGCACCTACTAGATGGGTCCCCAACATTACTACATGTACATTGTAATACGTTTTGTACTGGAAACATTTCGCACGCAAATGAGATAAAACACGAACTCAACCGAGGATAAAAACGAGACTTATTTATAAACACGGAACAAAACTCAAGGCGGTACGATCTCACGAGTATTAACCCTTACAATGATGAATTAAGTAATATCGACTGCTGTTTGTTTTATGTCTTCCATTCCTCACTAAAAACATGGTTTGACAACACTTTAGAATCATTTCAATGGAAATGATTCTAAAGTGTTGCCAAACCATGTTTTATCGAGAAAGAAGACGAACTATAAAACCACAGCAGACGACAATGTGTATTCACCGCATTACTCCCCGGATTGAGTGCGGCACTATCTGGCCCAATTACGTTGGCAAAATTGCCAATCACGTCCGCCGAAACCGCTGCACAATCTGTTCCAATTAAAACTTGGTGGAGAACGGATTGGAAGATGCAAGTGATGGTATGTAGAAGTAAAACCCGCCGATTTCTTTTCACATCAATCAAGTGAAAGATCCTGTAAGCATAGTAATAGGAATTTCTAGAAACATTTGCATCTATGCAAGTATTTAATTCTGTTTTTTCTCACGCCAGTCGCCGTTTCAGTGACCTATAACATCTACATGTAATAGAACGTTCTTCAAACCGTTGCATGTATGAAGTAGTTATGTGTTTTTATCTCTGCAAGTAGTTATATTTATTATATACCTACCCATGAAATACATAGTTATACGATGTAAATAAAAGTCATATGTTCTCATCGATGAAATAAACAACTTCCAGTGAAAATACGACTACTTCCGCTATCTATATTCATAACGCGCACCTGAATAAAAACAGCGCAAATAGGCTGCAAATACACATTCATTACCGTATACAGTCTAAAAAACTGCTAATGTCCATGGAGCGGTATATAATAAATAGAATATTCATAGTGCCGTTAGCAAAAATATGAATATCTTCTATGTATTTTGTATAATGCCTTCGCATCTCTGCAAGTATTTAAATGTGTTTTATCTCATGCCTTCGCATCTCTGCAAGTTACTACATGTGTTTTTTCCCATTCCTTTGAATCTATGCAAGTATTGTTTTGTCCCATTCCTTTAAACATCTGCAAGTATTGATTTATCCCATTCCTTTAAATCTCTGCAAGTATTGTTTTGTCTCATTTCTTTAAACCTCTGCAAGTATTGATTTATCCCATTCCTTTAAATCTCTGCAAGTATTGTTTTGTCCAATTCCTTTAAATCTCTGTAAGTATTGTTTTGTCTCATTCCTTTAAATCTCTGCAAGTATTGATTTGTCCCATTCCTTTAGATCGCTGCAAGTATTGTTTTGTCCCATTTCTTTAAATCTCTGCAAGTATTGCTTTGTCTCATTCCTTTGCATCTACATGTATGCAAGTGTTTAAATGTGTTAAATGTGGTCCCATGCCCAGTTGCCGTTTCAGCCATCGATAACTTCGATAACAACCGCTTCCTGTATGCAACGGTGGCATAAATACATGTACATGAAGGCCACGTCCACCAATAATTTTGTCACGCCTCTATCTACATGTTTCTAAATATCTATCTTATGATTTATATACTGTTTTACCGAATAATCAGCGCCTGCCGATGACACAGTCCTCACATCCTGTTTGAGTTTATGTATTGTTTCTCGAAATACATGTATAACATAGCAGCGACTACATGTACATCTCGCGAGGGTAGCAAGTTAACCTCATCTCTTTAATGTAACACATGGAAGAGTGATTTTTTTTGCAATCGGCTAGATAGTTTGGGAATTATCTAACTAAGAAAACAAAAGTTAAATTATGAAAATCGGTCCAGTATTTCTGAAATTCTAAAAATGTCCCCACTGTTAAATCCCATACAGTGTATGGGATTTAACAGTGGGGACATTTTTAGAATTTCAGAAATACTGGACCGAGTGTATGGGATTTAACAGGGGGGACATTTTTAGAATTTCAGAAATACTGGATCGATTTTAAAAATTTAACTTTTGTTTTCTTAGTTAGATAATTTCCAAGCTATCTAGCCAGAGTTCGGAGTCAATTTCCAAAATGTTTAATTTTTTTTACTAATCTCACATCTCATCAACCTCCTTTCTCCCCATGGTAAATTCCCATAGACAAATCAATTTTTCGTAATAAAATCAATATTTGACCAAATTTCACGAAATAAAAAGAAGGCTCATTCTTAAATATTGATAAAATTTAATATTATCGAAAAAATATTGCTTTTGCATTGTTTATGCCGCTATAAAATTTGGACAGTTTTATGAAACAGACAGTAGGGGAGAGCCAGCCATAATTTTGGCAATCCTCCACTCGTGTAACCCCTACATAATTTAACCCCTACTGTACACAGACATTGAACGTTCGCTAAAGAAGGTTCAATCTGACTACTAATGTCGATATCTGTATGTTATTTAAGATGTCTGCGTTCGATATCGTATGTATGTAGCCAGCGATATCCAAGATGGCGACTATTGGATTTGTCGAAAAAAAACCAAGTCAACCCCAATTTTGTTCTATGTTGTCTACAGATGATAAAACAACATTAGTTACAAGAATGTAGCAAACACAATGCAATTTACTAGCATCACCAAGGTGTATGTATGATCAAGTGGTTACAAAAACAACAAGTTCTGAAACGTCAAGAAGTCCTCCGATTCAAAGTACATATTCTTTGATTTTGTCCTTATTATGTAACGGATTTTGATGAAATATGCGCGCCTTGTTAAGCTGTACATGTATTTGGTGGTCTCTGTACTTTGGCCCAAACTTATGTCGTTTTTGCGAAGAATAGATTTCCGTGTCTACCGACACGGAAATCGATTCTTCACAAAAACGACATAAGTGTGTGCCGAACTCGCGGGACCACCAAATGCAGGTCATGAAGACGCGTTTGCTGCGCCATATTTCATAAAAATACATTGAATCTTAAGGAAAATATCAAATAATACTTACACTTTTAGCCATTGTTGTTGTTGTTGTAACCACGTGATCATGCGCCTTGATCATACACTAATCAATTTCACAAGATGTGCCATCTTTGCCGCCGCGGTAAGTTCGCGTTGTCGTTGACAGCTGCGACGGCAAGATGTAAAAACTGTCAATGGCTTCTAATTGAAATGAACATTTATTGAGACGCACTGTATTCATACGTATGGAGCCGCACTTTGCACTTCGCTATATGGCGTAAATGTTGACGGCTCGAAAATGGATTTGAGTACGAAATACGGATCATCGTGGCGTACAAAAGCGACGAAACGATAATTTGAGAAATAAATGCCGATCATTTTTCACGGATAACAGAAGGAAAATTACTTAGAACTTAAAGGTACATGCCCACTCAGTAGGCACAAAATGTTCTCAATAGGAATTAAATAAAGTGGTTGTGTCTTGAAACCGCCTGCTGAATGATGTAACAGCAACTATGTGAACAATAGCGTTTTCTTAAATTGGTAATTTCAGAAAACGCTATTGTTCACATATTGGATTTTAAAGGTACATGCCCACTCAGTAGGCACAACATTTTCTTTATAGGAATTAAATAAGTGTGTAAGTGTGTCACTGTTCCACCAGTTCAAAAAATTACGAGTACTCGCCATACAGATATAATAATTTAGTAATATTTATTTTATTGATAATGACGTGCGGTGCTATCAGGCTATTTTCATATGCAACTGAGGCAACATATGCAACTAATTATTTATATTAATTAAATGCGTCACCTGAAAGAATAATATGTTCGACAAATTATAAAGAATGATCATTGCACATCAAAAAATAAATACAGAAAATAAATAGTAATGTCCGTTAACATTTTAGGGAAACACGGTTATCGCCCCTGATATCCCCAGTGTGGAAGTTTATGTCCGATATAAAATGTATAATAATGCCAATACATACGTAGGGTAATGGTGAATGAATGTTTATTTTGCCAGAAAATGTCTCAGATGATGTCTCCGATATAAAGAACATGCTGTGCCTACTGAGTGCGTATGCACCTTTAACCGTTAAGTAGTATATAGTGAGTCAGTTCGTTACCGCGAAGTGTGGGGGAAGAATTGAAAGCAGTGGGTAGCCCCATAGGTACCAAAAATAGTAAAATTTCGTGTTAATTTAAAGCGAAATAAATACAACCCACAGTAAAAAATAAAATGTCATACTGTAGTATAAAATGTGTCCCCGATTTGCAGCGTTTTCGGCTACCCAACGAAATAGTAAGTCGATTTGCAAGGGTTTCGGCTACCTGTTTCAGCTACCCAACGAAATAGTAAGTCGATTTACAAGGGTTTCGGCTACCTGTTTCAGCTACCCAACGAAATAGTAAGTCGATATACGCGGGAGGTCTCCCATATAGAAAGCGGAGATTTGGTCGAGGCTACCAAGGTTTCGGCTACTTTTGGAAATCGAGAAGTGGACAACATCGGGAGGCCACTGTGCGAACTACAGAATCCGCTTCGGTGTAGAATGGGGGGAGCCTCGCACTACACCCAACAAGAAGAAATCCAGATGGTTTGTCCGGTGGCAGTTCTATCTGCCAATCGAAGTTCCCAATAAGGGAGGGTTCGGATACTTTTTTTCCAAAATGGCTACTGCATGTAGAACGGGTCGCGACTACCAGAGACCAGAGTGCTGGTGTACGGAGTCGCTAGTTTCGTTTTTCCCATTCGGCGTACCGGACTGTTTTGCGGAGTGCACGAACTGGACGTCGGGGTCTGGTTTGTTCTTCCAGAGTCTACAAGCCTCTAGAGACACGAATGGGAGCAGTGGTTTGCAAACCGCGTAAACCACCGCAAATACCCCCAGCAACCACTTCGCATTCTCTACGGTTCTCCAGATGTCGTGCACCTCCCGCTCGTCTTTCTTCGGACACTCGGAATCGGCATCGCCGGAAATCGCGTCCAACAGCCTGCGTTCCAGCGCGTCCAACCGGTTCTCCAAACGTCTCTCCATGTCGAACAGGCGCGTCGATTCTTCGAACGAGCTGGTGTTTCGCGCATCTTCTAGTAGAGCCGTGGGGAACTCGGTAGGGGGGCCAGGCGCGGTCACCCTGTGTACTACGGGGGTAGGGGTTTCTTGTTGTTAAGGGGTTTCTAGTTCTTCGGGTTTTGTACTACGTTCCGCATCGACGGCGTCCCATATTCTTCGAAGGCGAGTGGTACCGATTCCAAATTTCTTCTTCGTATTGTCTGCAGACTCTATACCCCGAAGATTACGGATATCTTCTATATCTTGTTCGGACAAATCTCGTTTTGGTGGCATATTGTTTTGTAGGCAACAGCCATATAAATATATTTTACCCAATGTTCAACAGGATTTGCCTAGGTAAAACCAGGCATACTAGCACCACAACTAGGCATACTAGTACCACAACTAGGCTTACTCGTTACCAGGCCTAGGCTTACTCGTACCACGACTAGGCATACTAGTACCACAACTAGGCTTACTCGTACCACGACTAGGCATACTAGTACCACGACTAGGCATACTAGTACCACAACTAGGCATACTAGTAACACAACTAGGCATACTAGTAACACATAGGCATATAGTAAACACAACTAGGCCATACTAGGTTAGCCCTGAGTTAGATTCAGTTACATTCAAAATTTATATCTGGATTATCTAGAGAAAATTGGCCAAAACCTATAGAAAGCGCATATTTTGTCAAGGCTACCAAGGTTTCGGCTACCTTTTTTAGTAGCTGCACCACCGGTTTCTACATTGTATATAGGTGTTGAAAACAAAAATATGCGCTTTCTTCAAATATGTATTGGATTTATTCGACTGTGGCTCTAGCAGGTTTGCTTGGTGCTGTGTTCAAATTATCCTAATAGAAAGCCCCCCTGTAATTACCCCTCGTCCTATGTCTCTGCCGGAGATATGGATTAATTCGCCATCTTTTCCATGTAGGTTTTTTTCGAACTGTTTTATAATGCTTTCAACAAGTGGGCTCATCAGGTTTTCGTTTTGTAGTGGCTTCTAGCTCCCTCGTGTAACTTTTTTTAGACGTTCTATAATTCCGTCTTGGAGACCTAAAGTATCCTCATAGCAAGCCTCATCAAATTTTGTTTTTACGTCTTCTTCTTTTTTAAGATTTATATTTATTTCCAATTGTGAATTAATGTTAGACATTTATATTATATATATATATATATATATATATATATAAAACCATGCCTAAATCGGTTATTACGCAGGAAGCGCTGATATATATTTTGCAGTCCCGTGGAATTGTTCCTGCCTATGAAGTTAGAAAGAAACACCATATTGGTCCCAAACGCCTTACAGATCTGTGGAAATATGATAAATTTATCATGGGACTTTCTAGAGATAATTGGCCAAAAACCCCGGAAACCCGTGATAAGCCCCCCGTTGGAAGACCTAAGGTGTGTAAGATACCTTCAAAATTAACAAACGTCCCCAAAATTTCATGAACGTTTAAAGGGGTTCTGTATGTATCCCATCTTCTAAAACCCTTCTCTTGTCATAGTAAGCGGACAGTCCTAATTTATTTTGGGTATATGTTTTCATAACACCATTTCTCATTCTAAGCCCTCTGTTTGTTCCTCTATCCGTTCCAACCTGGTGTAGGGCCTCCATTATACCTTCTCCATGTAAGACTATTTTGCCTGGCAGATAACCCATTTGCTGAATGTTTTAGTTCATTATTTTAAATTTGTTCAACCAAATAGCATTTACTGGATAGAGCTATTGCACGATCTCCTTGGAACTCTGTTTTGAATAGCCCTGGCTCTCTATTACTCCATTTATCCCACGCTAGCCATTCTTTTTTATGTTTTTTGAAATCGTCTAGCATTTCTGGTTTTATCATTCCATCTAACTCTCCACCCTTCATGCTAACCCCCATATACAAACTATCCGTATCCATCTGTATTAGTTCAAAATCTGCTCTATCTACGTATTTGTCCATACAATCATAATAAAATTCTAACATTCTTAGTTTTGCATATTGGTATACAGCAATCCCACAGTGAAATGGACGAGTCATATTGGCATTTACTTTTCTTGAGGATATTTCGTAAGAATCTCCTATTTCCTCTAAATCATCGAAATACGCTGATCTTAAAGCTTTGTCCACACATTTTTCATCTTTTGTATACGTTGTGTTGAGGTGTTTTTCAGGGGATTCTATCATTTTCCCGCAACATGAGTTACCTAATAGTTTCATTATATCTGCAATTGGGGACTTGGAGCTATCAACATCTCCGGATCTCCTGGCTGAAGTAACTTCTTTAACAAACCATTCAAAGGGCTTACCTGCTGTATAATTTATTACTCTGTAAATCCCTGTAATTTCTAAACCTTGCTTCAAATACCATTTTAATAATGGGGCAAATAGTAATACTTTTTGAGCAGACATTGCCCCTACTAGTTTTCTACCATCTCCTCTTGCACGGTTTGTTTCTTGTAAATACTGTAACATCTTCTCTGGAACTTCCTCCTCCTCTACAATCCTATTTATAAATATTGGGGTCATTTCCGAAAACTTCTCTTTTTAAACTGCTGGGAACCTCTATATCTACTTCAGCAAAGCCAAACCACTTACCATTTAAAACCGCCTTGGAAAACTTATTTATTTTAATAGGGTCGTGAGGGCTGCTTTCCTCGTGTAGTTTCCCTTCGCCACATGGCATATGTTTGCATCAAAACCAAGTACGGCTTCGCAAAGCTTTCCATTTCCATCTGGGGCTGACCTAATTCTCGTAACACCTACTTCAGTGTATCTTGTAAACACAATTGATGGACCCCCAACTAATGCTCCTTTTAACATTTCATATATTTCCTCAGTGGGGGCATACAGTGGCGGACATATCGCGTCTGCTATCTTACTCTCTTTTGTTTGGTAAGGTTTTATATGGTTTTTTATCGTTCCACTGAGAATATATTGTAAAGCAACTCCTGGTAGGGTAACTGCATCTTTAAACATATCTATACCTTTTGTTTGGTAAAATTTTGTCATTTTTCCGATAGCTTCTAAAAAGGGGCTAACATCCAAGTTGTTATAGTATTTTAACCAGTCTTTGAAAGACTTCATATTTAATCTGTTATAAATGTTGTTGCACTCTTCCAACTGTTTTTGTGTTATCGCTTTATTTGGAGTTAATTTATTTGTCCAATTTTTAAGCGGTGGTAAACCCTCATAAGCTAGTTTATCGGGAGAATCAAACCATTCATAGGGGAAGAAGGATTTTTCACCTTCGCATCCATAAGCCTTAACCCATCTATCATAATCGACACCAGGGGCAAGATACAATTTTACATCTAAAAACCTAAATTCTGGTGTAAATAGAAAAATGGTTGTATTGGCTTTCTTTCCTACTAGTACCTTAGAGGTTTTAACCGTTAAAATATCAACTAAATGCTTCTTTATTAAATTAAGATCGTAATTACTGGAATTGAACCCAATTACTGGGACTTGTGAAATCCAACGGGTGATTTCTCGCTGCTGAGAAGTGTAAAGATACTCCATGTCTGCAGGGTACCCATATGTATTGCTACTCCCCACGGCCTCTCGGATATTATCTCCCCTCCTCTTTACATCTTCCATAAATAGGGTTACTAATTGTTTTGGAGAAGTATCGCATATGTGAGTTATACTGTTGGATAGAGTATCTCCTATACTAACACTTATTGGGACATGTTCATTTATAAACTCTAGATCTTTAGTTGGGTTACGCTTTTCTTTACTTCCGTCTAAATATGCTTCAAAATCGTATACAATATGATATGGGTATATCACTGTAGGAGGCTTTTCGAGTTCCTTTACATCCTCAGGTTTACAATTTGCATCATACTCGCATTCAAAAATAGTTACTAATTTGCACTTACTCTCAATTGCTTCGTCTCTCTCGTTGGATCTTCTAAGCTTATTTTTATAATCTTTGCAATGTTTGGGACACCCGTGCCAATAACAACCGTGAAATTGATAAACCGTATCAGTCATAGGGCAATACCCATCCACTGGGGCTCCCGCAATTATTCTTTCTCCACCGTGGCCACATACTGCAGTGTGAATGTGGGGTCCTGGCAAAGATTTTATCCAACTAATTGATTTCTTGCTACAACTGGGTTTTGAGTAGAAAGCTCTTTCGAACGCTGATACTGGTCGATCTATTTTTCCCCCTTTACACGATACTTTGGTTAATCCCTTCATACAAGTCAATGCGTGCCGGGTTAAATTACTGACCTTTGTGAAACGTTGTTTACAGTCAAAACAACAATAATTGTTTTCAGAGGCTTTATTCATATCTGTAATAAGGAAGGCGTGATCGTTATAGATGCCTATTTTCATCTTTTTATTACCAATCTTGTCGTAATGAGCCGCTACTTTTCTTAAATACCATGTTCCCTCTTCTGTAGGTTCGTATGCATCAATGCCTATTTTAAAACACTCTTCTATTTTCTTGATATCTCCAAATAGTATGGGGCCTTCGGGTTTCGATAACTTATGGGTTTTACAAAACTGTAAATATTGCTGCTGGAGCTCTTTGGTCAATGTTAAACATCTATCGGCCCTAAGCTTCGAAGTGTGGAGCGCCAAGCATCTGAACAAACAAAGATCATCATTGAAACTATCCAGGGGCTTCATCCCTTTCTTATATCGCAACCACTCCGGCATTCGACCCCCTGCCACTTTTCCAGATTTCATTCCGGTATCTCCTTTAGGAATTTTATTTAAAGACGCTGTTCCATAAACTATTTTAACACTAACCCCCATCCATCTTACAAACCTCCATTTTGTACTTGGCCTATATATTGTATCTATGTTTAATCTATGCTCTTCTTGTTTATTAATCCACTCTTCAACCTCATCGTAACCCCTAAACCACGGACTTCCGGATAATTTGTTATAAAATACCAACGTTGTCGGCTTTCCTCTTGCGTCTCTCTCCTCTTGGTGAATTAATTTGTAAGAAAAAGAGAATCTTAGGTAAAAACTGTCAGTTAACAAAGGCTCTAACTCGCCCATTATCCTTTTGCTGTTTTTTATTTGAAGTTTTCTTTTCAGGGTTATTGTAGTTATCCTACGCCCTTTTACTATTTCTTTTTCTTTTTGTTTATAATCTTCTAATATTTCGCTACCTTCCTCTATTAACTGTTGTAATAAACGCGCTTTCTGCACTCGTTTTTGAGGTTTGCCGATGTTCCTGCTTCTAAGACTGAGGGAAGCCTCATCAGCTATATTCTGTGCTATCTTTTCTATATTCTTTTTTTCCACCCCCTTAAATACCCCCCGAGACATTGCACGAGCCATTCTTTTCATAAATTCCTCATTGTTTTCCTTATTTATTAGTGTAGTTAACCCCCTTTCCCTTAACCTGTTTGAAAAAGGTGTACCCATTCTTATTAATTCTGACCTTAATTCCCGAATCCTAGGGGAAGAACTTTTAGATGGATTTACACCCCTTTTATCGCTAATCCTTGTGCGAGGCGCTCTCGTAACTCTTTTACGTATATCTGTCATTTTTCTAATCGTGGAAATTTATTGTTTTATATAAATACCTGTATGGCTTATGTTCAATAGGGTGTTTTTTCATGTTTGACAATTAATTAATTATAACACCTCATACTACAGTATAGAAGACACATATTTTGTCGGGGCTAGGGGGCTTTCTGCTAGTTTTCTCGTGTTCAATAGGGTGTATTCTATTTTTAAAAATTCCCACAGTATAAAATAGGGCACAGTTCGTACGCTACCCATTTTATTTTTTACTACAGTATGACATTTTATTTTATACTACAGTATGACATTTTATTTTATACTACAGTATGACATTTTATTTTTTACTGTGGGTTGTATTTATTTCGCTTTAAATTAACACGAAATTTTACTATTTTTGGTACCTATGGGGCTACCCACTGCTTTCAATTCTTCCCCCACACTTCGCGGTAACGAACTGACTCCCTATATACTACTCGTTAAAAGGCGGGCACCGAGAATTATCGTCTGCTGTCATATTTTCTTCTCTTTTTTACAAGAAAAACATCGTTTGACAGCACTTTATTAAAATTCAGATCAGTAAAATCAATATTGCTAAATGATTGTATATGTATAGCGGGCATTAGTAATTTTTAGAACTGGTGGAATAGTGACATAATTATACATTTATATAATTCCTATAAAGAACATCTTGTGCATACTGAGTGCGCATGTAACTTTAACACATCAAGGTGTATAACTAATACTACCGTACAGTGGGGTCAGCGTGTAAGTGCACACACGAACGAACACGACAGGTTGGTTCGCTACCCACCCAAAGTGTATGTTGTTACCACTCAGTTGAACCGTCTCGCCGAGACGGTTCAACTGAGTGGTAACAACATACACTTTTGATGCGAAATGAGAAAAAATGCAAACAAATATTTACATTTTTGTGTATACATGAATTACAGTGGTTCCAACCTGTCGTGTTCGTTCGTGTGTGCACTTACACGCTGACCCCATTGTACATATGCATAGGGGTCATTGTCACAGAACAGATTCAGCAAAAACGTCATACAAATTAGCAGCTAATGAGAATTTTGTCGTCAATTTCAATTTTGCACTTACGATTATCTTAGCCGTATGAAGTTTAGTGAAACGGGCCCCTGGATCCTAATAATTCTTTGGACCAAGGGTAACTGAGCGCAAAACTACTGTTTAGATAAAATAAAAATCCGAAAACAGCTACATGTATTTGCAACGTTGGTCAAATAAAACCTAACCCTTCACACGAAGCGGTCAATACACTATTGACACGTACATGTATTCACCCATTAGTATCCATATACAATGGACATCTTATAGAAGCTGAACATCACAATGCCATTGTCCAAATGAGTACCAATCGCCATTTCTGAGTTAATTTCGGATTTATCCATTAGCAGAATGTCATTAACTCGCTCTTTGTACATGCATTATTAACCCCATTGAACCCGGAAAACCGCGATATAGCGGGGTTTGGAAACAGTGCCGATCCAGATGAGCCGGCTCGTGACGAGCCGTCTCATCAGGATCTGCACTTTTTTCAAATAATTTTCATGTTTTTGTCTAACAAAAACACCCCCTTTCCATAAATGGACTATTCTGAAAATCATTTTGTGACGATTTGATTGGTTGGAAAGTGAGCATATCACAGTCCATTCCAGTTACTTAGGGGTGAAAGGGTTAAGGAGATACATGTCGTATATAGTGAGTGCTGACCTGATCAAAATAAACATATCCTTATTACCCCTGTCTTAGTTTTGGCCGCCACATTTAGCTACGTTGGGACACGTGACAGAACGTGACTACAACGTGAGCAAAGCGTGAACTAGAAATGTTAATGTTTGACATGTTCAAAATTCGCTGGCTTTCCCCACAACGTACTACAACGTTGCAGCAGCGGGGGATACAACGTAGCAAACACGTGACAGAACGTGGCGGAAATCAGGGGCCCGTTTCACTAAACTTCGTACGACTAAAATGTTCGTAAGAGCAAAATTATGATAGTCTGTAAATTTCACATTAACAATGTTTTCTTGTAAATAATTATTGGATTTACATTTATTGAGCATAGGCTGCATATGCAGCCTATGCTCAATACATGTAAATCCATAAATTTACATTTACAGACGATCTTAAATTTGAATTTACGAACATTTTAGTCGTAAGAAGTTTAGTGAAACGGGCCCCTGTTTCCTTCTTGTCTATGCATGGTAATACTCTGTGTCTCGCTCGGCAGTTAAATCAGTAGTAATGATTTGGTTTGGAAAAGCTAAAAATGTAACTTTCAAATCCAATAAGGCGGACACTTGACAGTCAACGCTCTAATTGCAACCAATAAAATGGCTGACTGTCAGATTTCTTGACAACCGATTGTCTGACTGTCAGATCCAGTGTCTATATAAGGAATGACGCAACACCTTTCTTCCCTTTTTTCTTATATAGACACTGGATCCGACACCTGTCTTCCCACGGGTTTGGAAGGTCCTCGAGCCAATTCCTACTACTAAAACCTTTCTTCCCGGGTATGAAAGGTGTTCGAGCCAATTCCCACACTGAAATATAAGCCGAATCGAACTGAAAATCTTTCATCCCGATTCGGCGTGTCCTTGGGCAAGACAACTTCATGCTAGCCTAGTCCTATCGGATGGGGACTTAACTAGTCGGTCCCGAAATGCAAGGTCATCGAGCCAGTGCCGTCGTTAAATCAAAGCATTTATTTACCATTCTTCACTTCGGTCATTTCGGTCACACTGAGCAGACCAACTCTCAAATGCAGAACGTTCACTTTCACTCAAACTTCGTTCGGCCATTAATTGTTGTTGTTGTTGTTAATACTTCCAGCCGCTAACATTTTGGCTACTACCAGTGCTACAGTGTAATGCCATCATGACAAGCAATCGTGATAGAAATGATAAAGCTACTGAAACTGGTATCTTGTTTAGTCTACTCTAAACTGTCAACCAGGGTTTAGTTGCTAGCTTAACAATATGACATTTTCTCTAAGTTTCTAAAATTAACTCAGAGATGGAGCAGTTACGAGGACGGTGTCACCAGCAAGCGATTCCGTGTTCATTTCAACAACGAAAAGCAACAGTACTTATTGCGCGTTTTATATACATTGCTAATGCTTTTTTTCATCATCTTTATCAGGGGCGGCTAGTAAACGGTATGAATTCCTTGGTGAGCCGCGGAATTCCTACACGTTTCCTAGCCTTGTCTGATAAACTTATATAAAAACACGAGTCGGATAGTCTCTGTGTGTGGCCTTGTATGGAAGGTTATTTGAGCCAATTCCCACCCTTAAATATACGATAATATAAGATAATATATATACACCTTCTATACATTTATAATGCAAACGCCCTTTCGACATACTGCGTTTACATCCCAATACAATGTATAGACCCACGTGTCGTCGCGCCATGCTGTTGATTAGTTAAGGTTCGATTGACGTCCATGAGGTTGTCAAGAACTGCACGCCATTGACCGGCAACGTCGCTGTTCCAGAAATTGCGACAAATTAACGTGAGCAATAGTATTCTTAATTTTAACGCCATATTTGGTTAGTTACATTTTTGAAACTATCAGAAAATGCAGTGTAAATATAAGTAATAATTCCATGTTGTTTTTACTTAGGTGTACAATACATTGGCTCTGTTTAAAGTTTGCGAGGAGTCCGTCGGACTCCGCGCCACAGTTAGATCACCGTTCGTCCGCATGTACGAGAAGATAATCCGCGAAAAGCTCGCGGATTATCTTCTCGTACATGCGGACGATTGTGATCTAACTGTAGTATCACATCCTCAGGTCCATACATTGTCCATGTGATGTATAAATACAGAAACAACACCCGAACATGTATGAAAGATGTGATAAGCACTTTAAGCAGACCAAATGTATTTTTTCACCCAGTAAACGCAACATCCCATCGTTTTATTCATTAAGTACAGTCTCTGTTTTACAAATCGTCGGCGATACGCGCACCTTTCAAGACACAGCCACAAATTAAATTGCCATTGTCCTTTGTTACGCGATCAAGCGGTCCATATAACGACATTTAAATAGCTCGTATGGGGAATTAGCGACATAACTTTATAAAATAGATGAGTACCTGATTAGATGGGAATTGTACACCCGAGGCAGATAAAGTCCCTGGAAGCTCTGAAATTCTAATTTGTCTGCAAGAGCGAGGAAATTACATTTTACCACTTCAAGTGATAACTTCGCATGGACGGCTGATAATAGATGTTAATATAGAAGCTTGCGTTGCGCTCGCTGTTTAATATGACAGTTAACGTATTTAATTGCAAATCCCATGATGCCTCGCGCTCGAGATTCAATGCTAATTGACACATCCCGATTGCGTGCGATTCAATTTGCTGTGTAGATTTCAGAATTTATATTTATGTCATACGCCGTGTCGAATTTTGATTTTGTTTGAATTTGCCACCTGTATTTACACCTATAAATTCATAATGCAAACGCCCATTCGACGTATTGCGTTTACATCCCGATACAATACATTAGACGCACGTGACATCGCGCGATGTTGTTGATTGGTTAAGTTCGCAACGTCGCTGTTTCATGAATTGCGACATGACGTAAAACTAGGTTATTGTTAATTTTAACGCCATACATTGTATTTTGATATTTACAGTTTTGAAACTGTCAGAAAATGCAGTGTAAATGTAAGTAATAAAACCATGGGCGGTTGCGTTTACCGCGATTAATTATACATTTGGTCTTAACATTTGCTAGGAGCACTTTAAACAGACCAAATGTATTATTCACCCTAGTAAACGCAACTGCCCATGGTTTTATTCCTTAACTAATGTAATTAATAGTATTATACAAGTTTAATACATTGGATTACAGTATATGTAATGATATCAGATAGCATGTGTAAAAACATGCACTATTTGTATGAAACCATAGCATGTCAGTTTCTACACAAGGACAGACCCGTACGCAGAGAGGTGCGACGGGTTCGTACGCATCCCTCTTAACCCTTTCACCCTAAACCCGCAGGTATGTATAGTGGTATTGGCAAAATGTGTAGATCCAGATGAGCCGGCTCGTAACGAGCCGTCTCATCAGGATCTGCACTTTTTGCAAGTAATTTCTTAATTTTGGGAACAAAAACACCTCATGTTCATAAATAAACTGAAAATCATTGTTTTTGATGATTGGATTGGTTGAAAAATTAACAAATCAAAATGCATTCCAGTTACTTACGGGTAAAGGGTTAATCTGCCAAGGCCTGTCCGTCGTGCCGTGATAAACATGTATACCGAATTGTGTTACGATTGGCGAAGTAGAACTTGAGTTATTGCGTGGACAAGGATACAGAGTACGAACAATCAAAATGGCCGCCAAGGGGAGATGAGTCATCGGATTTTCTTGAAAATCAGTAGGCTTCTTTGTCTTACCATAATAAATATGTATACCGAATTGTGTTTCGATTGGCGAAGTAGAACTTCAGTTATTGCGTGGACAAGGATACAGAGTGCGAAAAATAAAAATGGCCTTCGTCTTGCCGTGATAAACATGCAAACCGAATTTGGTTACAATCCGTCAAGTAGGGCTCTAGTTATTGCGTGGGCCCGCGATTACAAGGTGAATACATAATACGTCCCGTTTTTTTCAAACGGGCGTATAAAAACGAAAACGATGTGAAAACAATGTACATATATACACGATAGACAATCGTTCATTTCTGTAACCCGGAATAAATCGTCCCTGTATCGAGTTACATGGTGTGATATTGAAGGTTCCCGTACGATTGAGCCACACCCCGGCAGTCGATACTAATTATAGAATTGTGTATGTGACTGGAACATGAGGCTTATGGGATATGTAACCAGTGTAGCACGTGAACAAATAACACACTCCTTTATCCTGATAACGATCTATATGGCTTGTAAAAAAACATGACGGGTGTTCCATTGATGGAATGGCGAACAGTGCAGATCCTGATGCACAGTCTGATCTGGATCTACACTGGTCGCAAAACCCATAAGCCCCATGTCTCCAGTTACAGACACAAATAGCATGAGTATTGTTGATGACATCAGTTCCGGTTGTGTTGTCACATCTACGACACGATCTGCCATTTATAACACTGTAATCAGCACCATAGCATGCAGGCAGTAGGCAGGAATACATGTGACAAGCCTACGGAAAAGGGACCAGTTGGGTGGTAGTCATTTAATGCAGAAAGTGTAAATATATATATACATTGGAACACCTCTAAACCGGATAGTCGGGAAAATACGGATGTGTAACTTCGATGTGTTTCGTTGTTATGTATCTATTCTTACAATGACTGTTCATGATTGCAAAACACTAGAATGTGCAATGATTCGGTCGTATTGACTGGATATCAAAATTGTTTCACGGCACCGTGTTTCGCGGAACATACGCACTGTGTTGACGGGATAATATACACGTATGATCTGAACGTGTATTGACACCACTTAATGAAGCTGATGGTGTGTTCTTTCTAATTGGCAAAATTGAATTTAGTTTGTTGTTTGTAAGACAATTTACATTTTAAATTGAGTTACTTTGTTTTGCATAGTGTAAATTAATCAATAGGAGTATAACTGAATTAACTCACGTTTAAATTCCTAATGTTTTACACTAGATTGTCATACGATTGAACCAGTTTTGTTTTTCACGTTGATGATGCAAAATTAAAACATCTTCTACTTCTACCTTCATTACTTCCTAATTCTAACTTTGTTACTTCTTGCTTATAACTTCTTTACTTTTTACTTCGAACTTCCAACTTCATCATTGCTTACGTTTAACATCCTTACTTCGAACTTCTTTGCTTCTAACTTCAATACTTCTTAGAAGTAATGAAGTTAGAAGTAAGGAAGTTAGAAGTAAGAAGTAATGAAGTTAGAAGTAAGGAAGCTAGAAGGAAGGAAGTTAGAAGTGATGAAGTTGGAAGTTAGAAGTAAGAAGTAAGAAGTAATGAAGTTGGAAGTTAGAAGTAAGGAAGTAGGAAGTTACAAATAAGGAAGTGAGAAGTAATGAAGTTAGAAATAATGAAGTTAGAAGTAATGAAGTTAGAAGTAGAAGAAATGAAATTAGGAGTAATGAAGTTAGAAGTAATTATGTTAGAAGTATTGAAGTCAGAAGTCCCTCCAGGGCTTCCATATCATGGTCATTCGTTCGTGTGCAATGGACTATGGTCTTTTTTCTGACAACAATTCGCGACATCCGAGACTGAATCACGAACAACGTAGACCCTGATCAGACCGCGCGGATCCGCAGACTGATCAACGGCTACGTTGCTCGCATTCTCGCAAACTGATGTTTTCTCATACAGATTATGGAAGCGTTCTGGGGGCCGTTTCACTAAACTTCTTACGACTAAAATGTTCGTAAGTTGAAATTTAAGATCGTCTGCAAATATCAATTTATGGATTTACATTTATATAAATGTAAATCCAATAATGATTTACAAGAAAACATTGTTAATGTGAAATTTACAGACTATCGTAATTTTGCTCTTACGAACATTTTAGTCGTACGAAGTTTAGTGAAACGGGCCCCTGGTGCCAATGCTAAAATAGTTTGTATCTCCTAATTAGGAGATAGTAACTCCTAATTGGGAGATACTTACTCCTAATTAGGAGATGATAAGTCCTAATTAGAAGATAATAAGTCCTAATTAGGACATATTAAGTCCTAATTAGGAAATACTATCTCCTAATTAGGAGCTTGTATCTCCTAATTAGGAGTTTGTATATAAATATATTTTTGCAGTGGCACCAGGACGCTTCCATAAGATGCATTGATAACAAGTTTACCTTTATATTACACTGGTGTACACCACATTAAGCCCCGTTTTCTCATACAGCTGCTATATTGCATTGATAGCAACTGCAACATTATATAGTACATGCTACCCAGTGATTTACCGTGATTCTGGAGGGATTTATTTCCTCGAAGGAAATATTTCCTCTAGACGTACGCGAAACGTAAATGACGTAATGACAATGACAATGGCAATGTGAAACTGTTAGTTCTATTTCACAAAGAGCACCGACGACTTTGAACAATACATGTTCATTTCATTTCGAATGTTACTCAATGCTACAGCGTTATTTTATCATCATGGTATGGAAGGCCTGGAGGGACTTCTGACTTCAATACTTCTAGCTTACTTACTTCCTACTTCTACATTCCAACTTCATCATTTCCTAATTCTAACGTCATTACCCCTTGCTTCTAACTTTTTTACTTTTTACTTCGAACTTCCAATTTCTTCACTTCTTACGTCTAACATCCTTACTTCTAACTTCATTGCTTCTAACTTCCTTGCTGCTAACTTCATTACTTCTTAGAAGTAATGAAGTTAGAAGTAAGGAAGCTAGAAGGTTAGACACCACCAAATAGTTTTACTATATAATTTAACCGAATGCCATCCAATAAGGCCAGTCTCTCCTACTTTCACTATTCGTATGGATGCTGTGGGACCCACTTGTACATGACCTGCAGCCAGTCTGTACTGGTTCTGCATGAACTAAACAATAGGTTCACTTACTCCTAAGAAAGAAAAATCCAACCTTGTCATATCCTCCAATATTGTATACATTTTTTGGCCACGGAAACTCCGTTTACATCAAGTCACCAACAGGGTCAGTGTTTTCTTTTAAATGCTACAAATATGCTGAAAGCTGGTGTTGAAGGCACCCCAAAATGTTCCTCAAGTGAAACTGGGTAGTAATGGATCAAGATTTGCAAGCAAACGGTATCTGTGACCTCAAAACACCCGCACTATTTTTTTATACCGGACTACTTTTGCATACACCCTGGGCGGTTTCGCACCATTTGGTGTCTTCTAACCTATAAGTGTACCAGTCCCACTACAAATCATTCTACAATATTCACTATTCAAAAAGTAGCTTCTATTCCTGGATACAGTACCAAGTTTGGAGCAAATATCTCAAATGGTTGTCACACAGCAGCTGTGTAACTCCACCATGTGACTGTCCACATTCTGCCTTAATTTGAGCTACTACAGAACTATGGAGAATTTAAATAGATGATGAATTAAAAGCACAAATCTCCATAAAATCACATAACATTACCCTAAATAGTGTTATAGCTAACCATTCTACATATACAGACTCATCACTGAAACTATACCAACATGTATGCCACTCTGGAATGGTCGACAGACAAAAGGGTACTGGCTTGGAACGGTCAGTCAAGAAATTTGCTTTATAACACAGGAGGAAAGGAAAAACAATGTTTTCTGAGTACTAGTGTCTTGGTACTATACCGATATGCGAAAACAATACACTTACGCCTAATTTTGGCAAATTTTGGAACAGCGTCGCGATGTCGCGCCACTTTCCATAACTTCTTAATTGTCCATCAGCAAGCCAATATCAATGAAAAAAAATGAAAAACACACTATAATCACTGTTTCGGTGTATATTTCTGTCACATTCCAAGCCCAATCACCTACAGGTAATTTGCATACACTGGTTTATTATATTTCACTAAATAAAGCTGAGAAATCAAGATTTTAGAAGATTTTGAAGCCGATAACTGTCCGTCTGAGATACAAAAAGAACAAATATGTTGCATCGCGGAGTCCGCTCGATTATTCTTGTCGCAGTAACTTTAAATTATGTTCCCAGAGACATAGCTACAAGAAACATAAACTTCCAACTTCAAATTCTACAAACAAACATATCTCACATAGGGCCTAGGCACACCTTATAGGTTAGACACCACCAAATAGTTTTACTATATAATTTAACCGAATGCCATCCAATAAGGCCAGTCTCTCCTACTTTCACTATTCGTATGGATGCTGTGGGACCCACTTGTACATGACCTGCAGCCAGTCTGTACTGGTTCTGCATGAACTAAACAATAGGTTCACTTACTCCTAAGAAAGAAAAATCCAACCTTGTCATATCCTCCAATATTGTATACATTTTTTGGCCACGGAAACTCCGTTTACATCAAGTCACCAACAGGGTCAGTGTTTTCTTTTAAATGCTACAAATATGCTGAAAGCTGGTGTTGAAGGCACCCCAAAATGTTCCTCAAGTGAAACTGGGTAGTAATGGATCAAGATTTGCAAGCAAACGGTGTCTGTGACCTCAAAACACCCGCACTATTTTTTTATACCGGACTACTTTTGCATACACCCTGGGCGGTTTCGCACCATTTGGTGTCTTCTAACCTAGAAGTAAGATTAGAAGTAATAAAGTTAGAAGTAAGGATGTTAGAAATAATGAAGTTAAAAGTAGAAGTAATGAAGTTGGAAGTTAGAAGTAACAAGAGTGCCTCAAGTCACAAAGTACGCCCGTCGAATATGGGCCAGACAGCGAAGATGCAGAAATGTGAAGCTGTCACCAAGACAAGAAACATTAATGAGAATTTGAAAGTCTATAGCATTATTTCTTCATCTCGTTGTGTGCTAAACATGTATGCTAATTTAGGCAGAGATAGAAAAGTAGAGTGTAAAGTAGAAATGATAGGGAATTGGATACAATAATGTAGAAAAAATGGCTAAGTTAAAAAGGTGACATCTTTGTTAAAAAATATTTGTTCGGCATAAAAATACCAAGGTGCACATCTTCAATATGTGTAGAATACGTGTGTATAGTTTCAGAACGATCGACTGAACGGTTTCGGAGGAGTTGTGTACACAAACTCTGTATTGTATTGCATAGAAAAATGTAGAAAAAATGGCTAAGTTAAAAAGCGATATTTTTGTTGAAAAATATTTTTTCGGCATAAAAACACCAAGGTGCACATCTTCAATATGTGTAGAAGATCGACTGAACAGTTTCGGAGGAATTGTATACACAAACTCTGTACCGTATATAGAATTAAATAGAAAAATTTAGAAAAAATGTCTAAGTTAAAAAGGTGATATTTTTGTTAAAACTATTTTTTCGGCATAAAAACACCAAGGTGCACATGTTCAATATGTGTAGAAGACGTGTGTATAGTTTCAGAACGATCGACTGAACGGTTTCGGAGGAGTTGTGTACACAAACTCTGTACATTATATAGAATTGTATAGAAAAATGTAGAAAAAAGGCTAAGTTAAAAAGGTGATATTCTTGTTAAAAAATATTTTTTCGGCATAAAAACACCAAGGTGCACATCTTCAATATGTGTAGAAGACGTGTGTATAGTTTCAGATCGATCGACTGAACGGTTTCGGAGGAGTTGTGTACACGAACTATGCGCTTTTTCTTCAGCCGCCCGCCCGCCGCCCGCCCGCCGCCCGCCCGCCGTGCGGTAAAACATAATACGTACCGTTTTTTAAAAACGGTCGTATATAAAGTAAGGAAGCTAGAAGTAAGAAGTAGTGGAAGTAGGAAGTTACAAATAAGTCATACAATCTTTATATTACACTGGTGTATATCACATTAAAGGTGCATGTGTACATGCCCACTCAGTAGGCACAAAATGTTCTTTATAGGAATTAAATAAGTGTATAATTGTGTCACTATTCCACCAGTTCTAAAACTTACGAGTACCCGCTATATAGATATAATCATTTAGTAATATTTAGTTTACTGATAGTGACGCGCGGTTGTATCAGGCTATTTTCGTATGCAAAAGTAAATGCGTCACCTGAACATTTTTTTTTTCCGACATATTAAAAAGTATGATCATTGCACATCCAAAAATAAATACAGAGAATAAATAATAATGTCCGTTAACATTTTAAGGAAACACTGTTTTCGCCCCTGATATGATTATCAGTGTGGACATTTATGTCTGATATAAAATGTATAATACTGCCAATCAATACGTGAGTTTTAATGGTGAATTCATGTTTATTTTGCCAGAAAATGTATCACATAACGTCTCTGATATAAAGAATATGTTGTACCTACTGAGTGGGTATGTACCTTTAAGCCCCGTTTTCTCATTCAGCTGCCATATTGCACCGATAGCAACTGAAGCCTTATATATTCTCGAAGAGAATGTAATATACAATTTGTTCCATTACCATTTTGAAATACCGGATTTATTTCCCGAGACATCTGGAAATCCGATAAAGAAACAAGTGCCTGAAATACCGGATTTATTTCCCTTGACATCTGTAAATCCGACAAAGAAACGAGTGCTCCGCACTCGTTTCATTATCGGATTTCCAGATGCCCCGGGAAATAAATCCGGTATTTCAAAATGGTAGCTGAATAAACTCCATATATTCCACTGGTTTACACCACATTAAGCCCTGGTTTGTCATGACAGATCTGCGAGGTCACCATGGATCGTAGACACTCTTAGCATTTACTAGTAATAGACACTCTGTCGACACATCCCACTTAACTATGATGTATGCACATTTTCAGCCGTGACAAAACATTCATAGACTACTGTCTGTTTCACGAAACATGCCCAAATGTTACGGCCATATAAACAATGGAAATATAATCTTTATTTTCGATAATATTAAATTTTATCAAAATTTAAGAACGAGCCTTCTTTTTATTTCGTGAAATTTTGTCAAATATTGATTTTATTACGAAAAATTGATTTGTCTAAAGGAATTTAACATAGGGGAAAAGGATGTGGAGGAACTGGGGGAGGATTAAAAAAAAACAAAAAAACACGCCGAAACCTGGCTCGATAACTTGGAAATGATCTAACTAAGAATGCAAAAGTTAAATTTTGAAAATCGGTCAAGTATTTCTGAAATTATAATTTTTCCCATGTCACTCTGTGAAGATGTCTATGGGGATTTAACATGGGGAAATTGTTCTTTTCGCAATAAAATCAATATTTGAAAAAATTTCACGAAATAAAAAGAAGGCTCATTCCTAAATTTTGCTTGAATTTAATATTATCCCAAAAAATATTGTTTTGCATTGTTTATATAGCCGTAAAATTTGGGCAGCTTTCGTGAAACAGACAGTAAGTGTAACTCGAATGTTCTGTCTGTAACGCAGGGAGACTTACAAAGTCACGCAGAAACAGAAATAGAACATTTTATTTGTATCCCTCACTGAGGACGTAATGTTTACCTTATTTCTAAGGCAAACATGTTAAAGTTTTATTTTTATTATTAAGGCTGCCCTCCAGGGGATAAGCTTCGTTTAAAGACGCAATTTCTTGTTCTTATTGAGGTTCCATCTACCCTTTCACCCATAAATATACAAGTCGGTGGTACCATGCGAAATTGTGTACATGTATTTCATTAAGGAGAACATGAGGATTCGTTTCTCAATTGAACACTACCGAGAAATTATAAAATGTTACAGATCGTCTCGTCTGGATCTACAGTGTTTGCCCATGTTGTCTGAGAGTGTTGAACATGTTAAGTCTACTGGTTCTGCATGAATTAAACAACAGGTTCACTTGCTCCTAAGAAAGACAAATCCAACCTCGCCATTCCCCCACCCCCCAATATCGTTTACATTTTTGGCCACGGAAACTCTTTTCTTTTAAATGCTACAACTATGCTGAAAGCTGGTGTTAAAAGCACCCCAAAATATTCCTCAAGGGTAATAATAGATCAAAATTTGCAAGCAAAATAGGTACATTATGTGACCTCAAAACGCCCGCACTATATTTTTATAACGGACTACTTCTGCGATTTCGCGCCATTTGATATTCTCGAACCCTAAGGGCTGGTGAACAATAGGCGGTTCTACAGTGCTACACTGTACAGTCGGCTAACAGTGTAGACCCACAGGCAATGTTGAATATCCCATACCCACTTGAATTCATGTAGTATATATAACAGAACGCCAGACACTAAAGCAAACAACAGATCATCATTTTCTAACAATAAAACATATTTCAGATGAAAACCTTGGCATTGCCATATCAATACATCTTTTACAACACATGTTTTCCCGATGATAGAGTACTTGTAGATCGCATAAATTTGATTTTATTAGCCTGAATCGAGATTTCATTTCAGTGTCCCACTCACTTCCGGTTGAGCTAAAATTTGCAACGGACGATTTTATTGGTTGAATTTTTTTATCAACCAATCAAATCGTTTGTTACAAACGCTTCGCTATAAACCGTAAGTAGCATGGACAGGCAAAATAAATCTGCAGTAAAACAAATTAAAAGCATTATTTTGTATGTCTTAACACATCTGGGTTGTAATTGAAGGTGAAATTATGTTTATTATAAGTTTACTCCAAATAGATATGCCAGAAATTGCACCAATATTGATTAATATTAGACAAAATACATATTAGTACTTCATCACACTTGTTGGTGTCTCCCCTTGACTCTATCTATACAGATTGAATACAATGGAATTATTTTAGTAGCCCTGTGTGTAGACCCAGCTCAAATTGCACCGCTATACAGTCTGATTTGGGTCTGATTAGGATCGCCGTATAATGGCTGTGACTGGATAAATGGGGCTTATGGGTGTTGCGACCAGTGTATATCCAGATCAGCCTGTGCATCCGCACAGTCTGATCAGGATATACACTGTTCGCCATTCCATCAATGAGACACCCGTCGTGCTTCTAACAAGGAATATAGATTGTTATCAGGCTACATGAGTGTGCTATTTGATAAGGAGTTACATTGGTCACAAATCCCATAAGCCCCATTTATCCCGTCAACACAGTGCATATGTGCCGTGAAACACAGTGCCGTGAAACATTTTTGATATCCAGTCAATACAATTTTTGCATTTTACAGCCATTTGAAGGTGTTGACGGGATAAATAGAATAGTAAGTTAGTGCCGTGAATGGGAAAAAATATCTGTCGCGGTACGGAAACGGGATGTGCTCGGCAGAGCCTCGCCCAACCCGTTTCCTGAGCCTTGCCAGATATTTTTTCCCATTCACGGCACTAACCTACTATTCTCTATCTATTTTCCTTATTTCTGAACCAAAGTATATGTTGTGACCACTCATTTGAACCGTCTCGGCGAGACGGTTAAAATGAGTGGTCACAACATATACTTCCGATGAGAAATAAAGAAATTCTTGAGCCTTGCCGGATATTTTTTCCCATTCACGGCACTAACCTACTATTCTCTATTTATCCCGTCACAAACACAAATGGGGAGGCCATGGGAAAAGCATTAACTGTTACTCGTTAAAGGTAAATGCCCACTCAGTAGGCACAACATCATCTGATACATTTTCTGGCAAAATAAACATCCATTACCCCACGTATAAGACGTAATTCTCCACACTGATATCAGGGGCGATAACCGTGTTTCTGTAAAATGTTAACTGACATTACCATTTATTCTCTGTATTACTTTCTGACGTGCATTTAATTAGTATAACTACTTAAAAAATATCATGCCTCATTTTCGCATGAAAATAGCCTGATACCACCGCGAGTCACTATCAGTAAAATAAATATTACTAAATGGGCTATATCTGTATAGTGTGCAATCGTAATGATTAGAAATGGTGGAATAGTGACACAATTATAAACTTATTTCATGCATATAAAGAACATGTTTGTCTACTGAATGGGCATGTATCTTTAATACTGCGTTAGCATGTAAAACAATCGGTGTCAACGGCAACCTCTAGCCTGGTTTACTATACAACCTATTTTTTACTAGAAACACGAACTTTCGTATCGAGTTGAATGAGTTGCATGAGGCGCTACATGTATATGCACTGAACAATCTGCCGCTACATGTATATGCACTGAACAATCTGCCGCTACATGTATATGCACTGAACAATCTGCCGCTACATGTATATGCACTGAACAATCTGCCGCTACATGTATATGCACTGAACAATCTGCCGCTACATGTATGCACGAACAATATCCGCATGTATATGCACTGAACAATATGCCGCTACATGTATATGCACTGAACAATCTGCCGCTACATGTATATGCACTGAACAATCTGCCGCTACATGTATATGCACTGAACAATATGCCGCTACATGTATATGCACTGAACAATATGCCGCTACATGTATATGCACTGAACAATATGCCGAATACATAATAATAGCACTGAACAATATGCCGCTACATGTATATGCACTGAACAATCTGCCGCTACATGTATATGCACTGAACAATCTGCCGCCAATTCCACTGCTCTCTTATACTTATAGTCTATCGCGTGCTCCAGTCTATAGATAGGGCATCTATAGGACACAAGCCAGGCGTTTTAGTACCTTAAAAGATGAAAAGTATTTACAAAATTGACGATATTTTTCGTTTGTCACGTCGCAAGTTGACGAAACTTTCATAGCAAATGCGGAATAGAATTCCACATTTGCTATGAAATTTTAGTCACCATACGACGCCATTTACGGAAAATATCACAGTTTCTGTAAATATATTTCATGCAAAATCGCACACCTTCTTAGCTACAAAATCGCGAGGCTCGTCATATTGGAGATCAGTATCAGATCAGACGAGTTCAGTGTATCAGTGGTGATGTAGAGATTATTGTGTTTTCATGACGCGCCACTGTCTCGACTTAGCACGCTATCCGTCCACCATTAATCATACAATATAGCGTGCACAAACCGAACACCATGTCAAAATCGCTGTGCTCATCGTGTACGCATTACGATGGAATTAATGTTTTCATGGCTCGATGCTGTCTCGAAGCTAATGCGCTCCATGTCTCCTGGCGACCGGCTTCTTAACCCTTTGAACCCGAAAGCCCGCTATATCGGTTTATGCAAACAGTGCAGATCCAGATGAGCCGGCTCGTAACGAGCCGTCTCATCCGGATCTGAGTGAGTGAGTGAATAGGGTTTAACGTCCGCTTTTCTGACATAGAGGTACAAGCCTCAGGGAGTCTACACGCAGACGGGTCAACGGGGTCGAGTCCCATATCCACCTGTCCAAGGGGGGTAAATCCCAACTTCAGAACTCAATATTTACAATCAAAATATATATTCAGTCCTGAAATTAGAACAACCTGATCTGGTGCCAGGCCCTCGCCACACCAGCATCATTTATCCCATCCCCTAAAAGTAATAGGATTAGCGCTAATCTTACATCCGGATCTGAACTGTTTGAAAGTAATTTTCATATTTTTGAGAACAACAAATACCCCCTTTTTATAAATGGAATAGTCTGAAAATCATTTTGCGATGCTTGGATTGGTTGCAAAATTAACATATCGCAGCCCATTCAGTTACTTAGGGGTGAAAGGGTTAAGTTCATTTATACGCAATAAGCTCTATAAGCAGGACATCATATTAAGGTCATTGTGCTTATTGTGGACGCATCGCACAGCTATGTATGTTTGCATAACGCAACGCTGTATCGAAGTACATGTACATTTATGCTTAGGCCGGTGACCGGCTTTTAATAATACTTATTGTTTACCCAAGTTTCTGGACAATGAAAGAACAGCATTTCGTCTCAATTAATCGCATATTGCTACGCATTCGTCAATATCTATTAAATTAATCTTTAAATGTTCAGCCGCTATAATTAGAGATGATTGTACGCGTTTCTGTTATCAGTTCACATGGCACAAAGCATATTACCGCCCACACACGCGCTCACTACGTGTCACACCGCCAATCACATACTAGTATAGCGATTCACGTTTAGGGACGGAGCTTCGCGAATGAGCAGTGTAAACAATAAGTAAGTTACAGATCACATATCGAATGTTTTAATAAACCAATTTCTTGCTCGCTCGAAATTAATTTATTAAAAATGCAATATGTGATCTATAATTATTGCGTGTACCATACATGCTCTAAATGTATAAGACTTACAATCTTCGAAAAGAAAAAAAAAAGGATGTGATTTTGAAAAAAAATACAATTTTCGAAAAAAAAAAAAGGATTTTTTTTTTCGAAAATTTTAATTTTTTATCTCCTAAGGATAAAAATGTACCTGAGGGTCAAACCAGGGATACATGTATCGGGTTGAATCCCATCGTTAAATTTACCCTTCAGGGGGCTGTTTCACTAAACTTCGTACGACTAAAATGTCCCTAAATGGAAATTTAGGATCGATGGAAATTTCAATTGATGGATTTATATTTATTGCGCATAGGAGTATAGGCTCAAAAAATGTAAATCCAATAATTGTTTATAAGAAAACAATGTTAATGTGAAATTTATAGACTATCATAATTGTACACTTATGAACATTTTAGTTGTATGAAGTTTAGTGAAACGGGGCCCCTCATACTCTCACATGCCGCCCATGATACTGGGTAAAACCTCGCTTCATACTCGTTTAATGAATATAATATTACAAGTAAATTATCACGCACGTTCAGTTATTCAATACATGTATGTAGGCTGCATATAAATGTAAATCCAATAATTGTTTAATAGAAAACATTGTGAATGTGAAATTTACAGAATATCATAAATTTGCAATTACGAACATTTTAGTCGTACGAAGTTTAGTGAAACGGCCCCCTGGTGACTACTGAATGTATTGGTGCAATAGGGCGAACGGGTGTTAGCATTATGAATACATAGAAGGTGTAAATATTTATATATAATTTCTCCAAACCAATCACACATGGGGTATCGCAGTGTGCGGTATCAAGGTGTATGATCACGTGGTACTAACAACAACAACAAGTACCGATTCAAAGTATGTATTATTTTATAGTGTCCTTATTAGGTAACGGATTATGATGTAATATGGCGCATCAAACGCGTCTTGTTAAGCTTCATTTGGTGGTCTCTGTATTTTCGCCCAAACTTCTGTCGTGTTTGCGAAGAATCGATTTCCGTGTCTCCGACACGGAAATCGATTCTTCGCAAAAACGACATAAGTCTGTGTTAAACTCCCTAGACCACCAAATGAAGCTCATGAAGACGCGTTTGCTGAGCCATATTTCATCAAAATCCGTTGCATATTAATGAAAATATCAAATAATACTTACTTTGGAGTGGGCGACGTTGTTGTTGTTGTAACCACGTGATCCTGCACCTTGGGTATGAAGCCGTTCCATTGTAAGTTCAGGAAACTCACAGATATCAGTTTTCACAGACATGTGAAACGTGATCGCAGTGACCTTTCTGAACGTATCGCTGCGTTCGCTCTTTGGTATCTAATTTGAAAAGACGCTTACAATGCTTTTACAATGCTTTTTTTATCCCTTTTATCGCTGTAATGTATTTGTCATCTTTACATTTTTTTCTCAATAAATCACGATGTGTTGACAAAAGCTGTTTCTCTGAGGCATTAAAACAGTTTTGATGATAAAACACAAGAGATCGCAACTTATACACATACACAAATCTGCGTCCGTTCAACGGTATCATGGCCATATACAGAACGGAATACAGACTGTCATGTGAGCATTAGTAGTTGCACACAATTATGTACAGTGGGGTCAGCGTGTAAGTGCACACACGAACGAACACGACAGGTTGGAACCAACCTGTCGTGTTCGTTCGTGTGTGCACTTACACGCTGACCCCACTGTGAAGTACCCAAAACCAACGAAATCCATCCAAATCTACTCAAAATCCACCAATATACACCAACATACTGATCATCTGTTCAAACACATGTGGACGATACGGGAGTACACTTTTGGTTCGACAGTTCGAATTTGCCGTAGTTCGTGTTCGAGGTAAAATTGTGAATGATTTATATAGGATTTCTCTCGGGACTGAGGGGCGAGTTCGAATTTTCCGGACTGTTCGACGATGTTCGAGTAAATGAGAATCAGCTGTGTTGGCAGTGTTTCGCCATAACATGAAGGCGTGTACAATACATGCATGTAAGTCCGTCCGGAATTGGTGCAAAGCCTGGGTTTTAGCGAGTTGACAGTTTTCATTATTTAGATTAATTATACATGTACAGTTTGCATACCTCAATCTATGGAGATTAACGCACGCCATGAAGCAATGCAATACAGTTGAGCCTCCACGAACGACGATCCTTCTACAACCGCCCACTCTATATACACTACCACCTGCGCTAATGTGGCCAATATTTGTAAATTATTTTATTTCAAAATACTGAATATCTGAATACTTGAATATTGTGTTTTTGAAATCAAGCAGCTTGATTGTCTGAGCCTGCGCTGTAGCACAGCTCAGGCTCAGACAATCAAGCTGCTTGAGTGTGAGTTGAGATTGCCAATATATTGTCAGAAGCGTTGACATCTGGGCAAGGTTAACGCAGTAGGATGTGTAACAGTCGATATTTGATACTATCTTAAATAAATGGACAGTTGCCTCTATATACAGTATAACCTCCCTACAACAGGCACCTGTGTACATGTGTCCAACACCCAGTTTTATGTTGCCCAATGCGTGGCTGTTGTAGAGAGGTCGCATTGTATTGGCACTGCGCTGGATCGACCTGATCGTATCACCGTGCTTTTGTTTCGTATACTGATTTGGAACAATACGACACTGACCCAAACATGACGTCGACAACTCAATGTGGGAAAGCACGTCACAATAAGTTGGTGGCGATTTCACAATATTTGTCAAAATCTGCCAAATAAAATGAAATAAATATGTGATATGTTATATTTCACATACTTATTTATTAATAAATTAATTTCGTAGGAGAGACAAATTAGTTTATTAACAATTCAATATGTGAACTATATGTATACCTTACTTATTGTTTGTCACGTCCCATCGCATGCTCATGTTACGTTTGAACGGAGCGCCTCCCCATAAACGATTTCAAATAACGGTGAACAATCACAGAACATACAGTCTCCAAAATAGTTTTAAAAAATGTCAATAGTCCAACAGTGTTAACCTATGCCCCACCTAGTTTAGCATGTACACATGTGTAGATACACTAATCATATTATTTGCGAAGTTCGCAAAGAATATGATTAGTGTGCGAAGTTCGCAAAGAATATGATTAGTGTATCTACAAATGTGTACATGCATTTTAGCGATATGTAACACTTTACATATGCTATACATATTCGATGTGTATAATTGGTGACACAATACTGACAAAATCATAATTCGCATACTTGCTAAGCCAATCGTTGGCCAGTATTGCGATCCGCTTATTTCACATATTGCAAGATTTAACTCAAATAGGTTACGTATTACCATATGTATCGTTTACCCTAGTTTCTCGACCAATGAACGAACGGCATTTCATCTCAATTCATCAGACATTGCGTTCCTTTCGCCAATATGTATTAATATTAGGCCTAATCAAAAAAGTATTGTGGTGCGGGGAACGGTCCAGAAAAAGCTAGGTAGGGAGGGTAGGAAAATCTTTTTTTTTTTTTTTTTTTTTTTTTAAATATTAGCGCTCAAAAAGTACGCAAAAGACTGTCACAAAGCCCGTTTTTAAGCATTATAAGGAACTAAAATGATTTTTTGTTTAAAACGGCCAAAAAGGTATAGGGTCGGGGTGTTTTGCTAGGTAGGGTCGGGTTAGGCCTTATCACCCTCACACGCGCTCACTTCGTGTGACACCGCCAATCACATACTAATATAGCGATTCGAAATCACTGTTAGCGGCGGAGCTTCGCGACTGAGCTGGGTAAACGATAAGTATGTCATAGTTCACATATTGAATTTTTAATAAATTAATTTCTCGCTCGCTAGAGCTCGCTACGAAATTATTTTATTAAAAATTCAATATATGAACTATAACTGTTACTTAATGACTACCTGTTCCACAGGAACTGGAAAGTCAAAACTCGGCTTGGTGACTGATTTATAAACCTGGCTAATTATAAGTATGATATTGTTCACATATTTGATTTTAAAGGAACCGAATGCTAACGCTCCCTCGCATATAATTTCTTAAAGGTACATGCCCACTCAGTAGGCACAACATGTTCTTTATATAGGAGACATCATCTGAGACATTTTCTAGCAAAATAAACATTCATTCACCATTAGCCCACGCAATGATTGGCATTATTATACATTTAATATGAGACGTAAAATGTCCACACTTATATCAGGGGCGATAACCATGTTCCCTTAAAATGTTAACGGACATTGCTGTTACACAATCACTTTATCCACTTATTTTACGATGACTTTCATTGCCGTATCTTACGCATGACAGCTTTAAATATAATTCACAGGGACTAAATGTCTACAATTCCCATTGGCTCATTTAATCCCCATCGCAAACAGATGAAAATCACCATTAAACAAACCCACAACGGCAACCATATCACGGACAACACTGACGTCACTGTTCGTCAATCTGACGACACAAAACTCTTTTGGAGACATACTAAATATCAGTGAAACAAAACGTACCCACTAAACCGAAAACGGTACGGGTTTAGCAATTTGTTCGGAATTGTGCGAATATGTGCCTGGAATCTGGCTGATAGTTGTCCGGAAATGGGCCTATATTTCTTGGAAATTTGGTTAATAAATACGCCGGATCGAGAACAATCTCGGACGCGCCGCGTATCGGGAACGACAGCCGTGTCTTACAGGGCCATGAAATGTGACAGTCGTATTAACTGGAACCGTCCACGACAAAACGGGCTTTATTTAACTTTGTTTACCATCACACATGTGACGTGCACGGTAATTATGACTTTGTATTATGACGGTCAGCCGTTTGCGGATCTGGATATATCTTTAATGGCATCGGATTCGACAGGTGTGGTCGGCTTAATAGCGAGCAGTGTAGCTCCGGATCAGACTGCGCGTGCGCAGTCTGACCCGGAGCTACACTGCTCGCTAAATAAATACATCCGTCACGGTCTTATTCAACATCCGGGAGCTGCTGCACAGGCACGCGAGACAGTGATGTCTCATGCGAAAAGGTACATGGGATTCGTTTCACTAATCGTCTTACGACATGTTCGTACAAAGGTACATGGGATTCGTTTCACTAATCGTCTTACGACATGTTCGTACAAAGGTACATGGGATTCGTTTCACTAATCGTCTTACGACATGTTCGTACAAAGGTACATGGGATTCGTTTCTTACGACATGTTCGTACAATGTTTTCTATGAATTTGCGTTCCGCATTAATTTAACGTGTTTCTCTAATGTCGCCATTTTGTTCCTACGGGTTCACGTTGATTAAATGTAGCACATCCACGAACTATTTTCCAAAATCGGCTATCAGAACAAATGTTATTGTGGATTTCAGTGTAGCTTAGAAGCTCTCAGCTCTATGGATGTGTTTTACTATTTCATCTGTCTTTTATATTTTCTGTATTCGTGAGAGCTGAGACCTTTATAGTGTAAAATTTAGTCACAATAACAGCCCAACTTGTCCTGGCGGTTTGCTACACAGTCTGACGAGTGAGAAGTTTAACACTTCACAGTCATGTTAAACACATTCATATACCAATAATACACATGTAGGCATACATAGTTTGACTTTGGTTATCCTTTTATTCCCATTTGTGTAGCAAAACACCAGGACAAATTGGGCTGTTATTGTGACTAAATTTTACACTATAAAGGTCTCAGCTCTCACGGATACAGAAAATATAAAAGACAGATGAAATAGTAAAACACATCCGTAGAGCTGAGATTTTCTAAGCTAATTTAAGTGTTGCACTTACGAATGTATTAGTCATACGAAGTTTAGTGAAACGGGCCCCTGATACGCTTGCACTGCCTGTTATTGAATTCATACCAGATCGCGATTCCAGCAATGACCGTTGATTGGTCGATGGATTTGATTTAATGGTGTTTGACGGTCTGTCAACTGATACGATGATTTTAGTCGGGCGAACGGGGTAGAATCCAATATTTCACATGTTGTGATGTGGGGGAGGGGTATATATTCAGCCTTGAAATTAGAATAACCTGACCTGGTGTCAGGTCTTCACCACACAACATGCACAAGGGTCACGCCCACGCCCTCAAAGTACGATTGGTATTATTCTTACTACTTTTATTATAGGAATGAATGGCCTTGTTGTGGAATTTATCGGGGTATAAACTTGGAAAAGTCGCGGGAATACTGGACGAAGCGATGAAAAATTACAATTTTCGAAAAAAAAATCACAAAAGTATTCCCGCGACTTTTCCAAGTTTATATCCCCGATAAATTCCACAAAAATGCCATTCATTCCTTATAATTCCAGCATTTGAAATAAATTCATCAAGAAAATGTGTTTATTTTCAGTTTTCTTAAGAATTATTTTAACTGCGCCTCACGGTTACGGAAAGTAGTTCGGCGTGGGAGCTTACTGGGATATGAATTTTGGACAGAGACTTGCAACGGGCCAATCAAATGTTAGGGAATTGTGTAAATATTTTTGTGCTGGAATTTTAATGGGTATAACCCAGTAAGGAAGCCAAAGTGTGCATGAAGGCCAAACAAGGGATATAGAGAATACCAGGCTAGTGTCTTTTGATATCAAGTTTATCAGGCAAGGCTAGGAAACGCGTAGGAATTCCGAGGCTTGCCGAGGAATTCCTACTGTTTCCGAGCCGAGCCTGATAAACTTGATATCAAAATACACTAGTCTGGTATTCTATGTATCAGGTAACGTTTTATGCTCGAAAATGACCACAGATGACGTGTTATATATGGACAGAACGAGGACTTGTTTACGTTGCGTCCTTACACTGACGTCATTCGGTAACGTCACGTGACGTCAACCGACCAATGGAACGTCAGTTTTCACTTTGTTGTAAGCCGGATGTTGATATGAGGTCAATGCCTGATACAACAATATGTTATCAGTCAGTACGTATTCGGTAAATACAGGGCAGGTTACCTGATAAATCGATATTCCAGTAAGGATGAAACACATCGTTAAATTTACCCTTCACATTCTCCAAACCAACCGCCCACGATTGGTCGGTGAAAATTAAAAGGGTTGGTCCCGAATATTACACACAACTATCGACTTCCAAATGATTTGCGTGCACAAATAATGATTAGTATTGCAATTGTATTGCACATAAGAAGTTTGTTTTAACTATAATGAGATTACTGCAAAATTTAGATAACTTATATTTAACCGTGGGAATTGGCTTTAGAGTTCAGTCTACTTGCTAAGCCAATCGCTGGACAGTATTGTGGTCCACGTATTTCACATATTGTTACGTTTAATCCCAATAAGTTGTGTATTACCACATTTAATGATTAACTGTACACTTGGCTGAACTATAAGTATGATATTGTTCACATGTTGGATTTTTCAGGAACTAAATGCTGCGGTCGCTAGCGCTCCCTCGCATTTAATTCCTTAAAAGTCCAATATGTAAAGTACTGTATGTAAATAAGCAGTTTGTAATCTGGCATCCAAAATAGCGTTTTTCAGGTTTCAAACTGGTATCAAAATCAGCCTTATATTCAAGCATTTCTAAATACAACTGTTTGCCACTCAAGTCTGGGGACATCTCTTGAGCTTATCAGTAATTCGACAGACGTCTATATTGTTGTTAGCTTCGTCTGCTTTACCACTTGTAGCAACTTTCACACCATCTTATCTGCATGCTTTAAGTTCTTGTAAATGATTGTCACAGAAAGTGCAAATGTTGGGAAATTGAACAACAGTTAAAAGTACATGCCCACTCAGTAGGCACAACATGTTCTTTATAGTAATTCAATAAGTGTATAATTGTGTAATTATTCCACCAGTTCTAAAGATTACGAGTGGCCGCTATACAGATATAATCATTTACAGTATTTATTTGACTGATATTAACGCGCGTTTATATCAGGCTATTTTCATTTGCAAATGAGGCAAGGTATTTTCATTTGCAAATGAGGCAAGGTATTTTTATTAGCCGATCTATTTATAGATCGGCTAATATATTGGTCATCCATCGAATTCTGAAAAAGTTTGTAGCAACCCTTTTCTCCGCTATTCGGTAATCTACGAACGCGAATTTTGCTGTATCACTTCCAAATTGCATCAACCGATAAAGTTTGCATTTTTGGCAATTATCTCCGTTTAAAACTTTAAATATAGCCAAATAACACAATTTTGAATACGTAATGAGCTGAACGCCGGAAGAGATTCAACCGGAAGGTTGTGTTGTTGTTGAAGTCCATAGTTGGCTCTAATGGCCATATACGCCAACATACGCCGATTATTGGCTAATTTAAAGCTTTTATTTATTAAACAGAACAAGTTTCAGCCACGGATTCATCGCGTAAAATGGGTGTATTCGGCTATTTTATATTGTCCTCTGCTCAAAATCTCCTCCGACTAGCAACCCCAGCATCTCGGGTTTATCCCATTGGATCGCGTATGCGCGTCATTTGACGCTAGTTAATATTCACAAAATTTTCCACCAATCAAAACGAAGAATTGCCCTTCATAGCGAACTTTGATTTGTTTACGTATCATGCAGGGATGGCAGGGATGCATCCAGCATGCGCGATTGCGGCAATCCCCCTTAATTATTGTCAATGCCGCAAATTATTGATTGTCTTGCGCCCGACATCGCGCAAAAAATCACGGATGGGCCCCTTTTTAAATGACCAGTGGGCACATTAAAAAAACGTAATTGACTATTTAAACGCGCTGCGTATTTAAATCATTGGAAGGCGTGCAGTTCAATCGAGTTTGTGCGGCCGTTGAACGTAAGCTTCGAGTCGATTTAAACCATTTAAATCGATAAACAAGGGATAACAAGTGTTTACATCGTAAAAAGGGATAACAAGTGACACGTCAAGGCCAATCTGGGCATGTGCCTGAATACGCATGACGTCAATTCGACTGGTACATTTTGTTGAGTACGTTAATTAATGGTCACTTTGTTAAGTAAGATTTGTATTCGACTGGACTGGTGAATGGGATATCCCTTTGCTAAAAATATGTTTCTGCATGCCTAACTAATATCATGACCGTAGCTCCGTGTTAACTAAAAATATCGATAAATATAGGATGATGTTTATTTTTTTTCTATTTTTTTTTCCAAATGTTTATTTTTTTTTCTTCAATTTTTTTAAAAAATTGATAAAAAAAATTTCTGCATCAAATTTTATTTGCTATTAATATTTTTTTCGGGGCCCCAATTTTTCTAATAGAATTCAATTTTTTTTCTTGAGAATTTGGTTGGGAAGGAAATCAATATTTTCCCTGAGATTCCGTAACTACTAAAATGTGGACATATATTGAATCCTGATTTGATCGGCTAATAACATCATGCTCTGCATGACTTTTCATTTAATTATTTATACTAATTAAATGCGTCACCTGAAAACAAAATATTTTCGACAGATTATAAAGTATGATCATTGCGCATCAAAAAATAAATAGAGTGAATGAATAATAATGTCCGTTAACATTTGAAGGAAACACGATAGTGACGCGCGGTGGCATCAGGCTATTTTCATATGCAAATGAGGCACGGCAATTTTTCATTATTTATACTAATTAAAATGCGTCACCTGAAAAAATAATATTTTTGACAGATTATTAAGTATGATCATTGTGCATCAAAAATAAATAGAGAGAATAAATATTAATGTCCGTTAACATTTGAAGGAAACACGGTTATCGCCTCTGATATCAGTGTTGAAATTTATGTTTGATATAAAATGTATAATAATGCCAATCAATACGTGGGGTAATGGTGAATGAATGTTTATTTTGCAAGAAAATTTCTCAGATGATGTCTCTGATATAAAGAAAATGTTGTGCTACTGAGTGGGTATGTACCTTTAATGCACGTGTTTGTACTGTTTCGTAATTAAGACTGATTGTTCCGAAGATAATTGGAATCTGTGTGTGGTTGCATTGTGTTCCAAATGTAATAACTTAATATTAGTCAGATGAATCATGCTGCTATTTCGTTTCAAAACTGAGATGGAGATCCGTCAAGAAACTGGGGGCCGTTTCACTAAACTTCGTATGACTAAAATGTTCGCAAGTGCAAAATTATGATAATTTCTAAATTCCACATTAACAATGTTTTCTTGTAACCAATTATTGGATTTACATTTATTGAGCATATGTAGCCTATGCTCAATACATGTAAATCCATCAATTGAAATTTTCAGACGATCCTAAATTTGCACTTACGAACATATTAGTCGTGCGAAGTTTAGTGACACGGGCCCCAGAACTGTAGAAATATGTGGTCCGGGTTTCCAGACATTGAGGTTACAGGTGGATGAATGATTATAGTGTTATGGCATAACACATGTAACGAACCGTCAGAGAAAAAACAGTGAGATGGAAATACAATGTACAATGAAAGTATTTTTGATGACCTAGGCGAGGTTTGAACCCACAACCTCCGGATTGAAAGTTAGGTGTTTAAACCACTAGTCCACAACCTATATCTGACCGTCAGAGGAATGCACGACCTGTGTGAAATGGGAAACAGCAGTTATAAGAAACTTACCCGCAACGTTAAGTATAAGTTATTGTTCACATATTGGATGTTTAAGGAATTAAATGCGAGGGAGCGCTAGCGACCGCAGCATTTACTTCCTGAAAAAATCCATATATGCGGACAATAACATACTTATAGTTCAGCCAAGTGTAGAAAACAACGTCTCATCAGAGTATTGATTTTACATTTCCTGTCGAACAGTTAATCATTAAACCTGGTAATATATAACTTATTGCGGTTAAACGTTGCAATATGTGACATCAGCGAAGTACAATGCTGCCCAACTAAGGGTTAGACAATAGGGCGAGCTATACATGTACATGCACATAATAAACCTGGGTTTGACAGGTTGCTTCCCATAAAACACCGCGGATGGATTATTTTGATTAATCTTGGATAAGGTTCATACAATAATTCTCGTATTACAATCAATGTGTCTATCAGACATTTATAAACTGCATTACACCTCTGCCAGCGCTAATTTTGCCGATATTTGTCAAAATACAGTCGATTCGCGTTATGTCGACATTGCTTATATCGATATACCTGCTTATGTCGATGTACGCTCGTGGTCCCGGCCGAACTGCTATATAAACTCATACATTTCATACCTGATATGTCGATATCGGAAATGTCGACATTTCGTTTATATCGATGTGGAAAACAAGTCCCGATGGTATAATTCCTACACATTTGTATACTGTTATGTCGATATGCAATTTGAACAGCGGGCGTCGTAAAGTCTGGTCAAACTTGATTGGCACAGGTAACTTTTTCACACATTCAAAGTGATCAAAACATGCCGCCGGTAACCGTGTTACAATCGCGGAATACTGTCAAAGCCGACCACGTAAGCCGTGATCAACCAATTAACGACAGTGTGACGTGAAATCACAAAATTACTCTTGTTAATTGCCAATTTATTTTCGGGACATGAATCGAGCCGTAAATGCCATAATCATTAACGGACGCTTGTTTATAATAATTACAATTTGAGTGAATTACATGCGATCTTTATAAACACGAACAGTTGGTCGATCAAATCACTTCTTTGAGACGAGGAACATTGATTGCTAGGGATTATATTGCTTGTATAGTCTGTGTGTATACATGTACGTCTGTAAATGTGTTACTGTAATAAATGCCTGTCTATTTTCGTACCTGTGTTGTTTTTCATTTACGTCCCCGCCATAAATAGCCAACATGCAGTACATGGGTCCGAAGTTGTACTGGAACGAGGTTATTGAAAAGTCCGAATCGGTACGTGGGCGTCTTGTATTTTTTTACAAGACACAAATGTACCGATTCGAACATTTCACTATTCGCGCCCCTGTTACACGCCCCTGTGATATGCAGTACAATAACTCGTCAATGTCACGTGACTCACGACTGGTGGTGGTTGCTTGGTCACAAGCAATATGATGCTATTTATAGAATATCTCCACTCGATCACATCACGTGATCGCCGGAAAAACAATGTTGCAAATTGTTGCGACCAATAAAACATGGAAATAATAACATGTCAACACTAATCACATGCAGTGCGTGTAAGAGTATTTTATTGTGTATTAATTAGACGAATAAACAATAATAATATTGATACGTTGATAATCTATATTTTACGACAACCGTATGCCGGCACGAAACACAGGAAATTGACACATTCTTATCAGATTATACACGAGTGTTAAATGTACCGAATGTTTGGGGTGAATATTGATATTTTTTTATGTCGAACTACGTTTATGTCGACGTCATTCTCTGTCTCCCATCGATGTCGACATAACGCGAATCGACTGTACTTGAATATTGCCGTGTGATTGCAATCACACAGCTTGATTGACTGAGGCTGAGCTGTGCTACAGCTCAGGCTCAGCTAATCAAACTGCTTGGTTGCCAGTTGAGAGCTCACTAGATGTTCTTAAACGTTGACATCTGGACAAGATTAACGCAGGCAGTGTGTAACAACAGGGTCAGGCAATTAACAGATGTCAATTGCATATGACGTCACGCCAATGGTATCTTTCATTGAACGTGGCTATTGTTGTGACGTATAGATCTACATGTATACAACATGTATACATGCACATTATCACATCTTTGACACATTTCCGGGTGTTGTTTCTGTATTAACACAGCTTGTGTGCAATGTATGTACATGAGGATGTGATAAATAAGTTACATCACGTGTGTCCGCATGTACGAGCGATAATCCGCTCGCTAAAGCTCGCGGATTATCACCTCGTGCATGCGGACGAACCGTGATCTAATTGTACATAGAGAATACCAGTCTCGTGTATTTTGATATCAAGTTTATCAGGCAAGGCTAGGAAACGCGTAGGAATTCCGAGGCAACCAGTCTACATTGCGATATAATACAAACACAGGCATTAACCCTTTCACCCCTAAGTAACTGGAATGGATTTTGATATGTTCATTTTGCAACCAACCCAACCGTCACAAACTAATTTTCAGGTTAGTCCATTTATGAAAAGGGGGTGTTTTTTTGTTTTCAAAATTATGAACATTACTTTCAAAAAGTGCAGATCCTGATGAGACGGCTCGTTACGAGCCGGCTCATCTGGATCTGCACTTTTTGCATAAACCGCTATAGCGGGATTTCGGGTTGAAAGGGTTAAAGGTACATGCCCACTCCGTAGGCACAACATTTTCTTTATATCAGAGACGATCATCGGAGACATTTTCTGGCATAATAAACATTCAATTAATTCACCATTACCCCACGTATTGATTCAAAGTTAGGCGCTTTAACCACTATTCCACAACCCATCTATGACCGTCAGAGGAATGCACGAGCTGTGTGAAATAGGAAACGGAAGTTATAAGAAATTGACCCTCAACGTTAAGTTTGTGGACGCCGACGACGCCGACAACAGACTCTTGGGAGAAGTCATTTGCAGCGCATGTTGCCCAAAATCGCATGTTATATATTTGAGGCATGATCTGAGAATTACCATTTGTACGTATAAGTTATTGTTCGCATATTGGAGTTTTAAGGAATTAAATGCCAGGTAGTGCTAGCGACCGCAGAATTTACTTCCTGAACAAATCCAATATGCGGACAATAACATACTTATAGTTCAGCCAAGTGTAGAATGCAACGTCCCATCAGAGTATTGATTTTACATTTCCTGTCGAACAATTAATCATTAAATCTGGTAATACATAACTTATTGGGGTCAAACGTTGCAATATGTGACATAAGCGAAGCACAATGCTGTCCAGCTATTGGCTTAGAAAGTATAGCGCGAACTATACATGTATATAAACCCGGGTTTGCCAGGTTGCTTCCCATAAAACACCGCGGATGGATTATTTTGATTACTGTTGGACAAGGTTCATATAATAATTCTCGTATTACATACTGTCTGCAAGCAATCAATGTGTCTATCAAACATTCATAAACTGCACTACACCGCTGCCAGCGCTAATTCTGCCGCTATTTGTCAAAATACTTGAATATTGCCGTGTGCTTGCAATCAAGCAGCTTGTTTGGCTGAGCCTGAGCTGTGCTACAGCTCAGGCTCAGCCAATCAAACTGCTTGGTTGCAAGTTGAGAGCGCACTAGGTGTTCTTAAACGTTGACATCTGGACGAGATTAACGCAGGCGGTTGTGCAATATCAGCGGACAACACGGTCAGGCAATCAACAGAACCGAACCTGATAAACTTGATATCAAAAGACACTAGCATCGTATCATATTTACATGTATCATGTACATGAACCTTGTTTCGCTACAGTTGTCCAAATGTCTGAGCGTTTATCGCCTGAGCTGTAGCACAGTTCAGGCTCAGTCAACCAACTTAAGCTGCTTACTTTAAAGCACAGTTTTCAAGTATTTCATTCAACCAAGCAGCTTGATTTTATGCACACTATTCAAGTATTTTGATTTTGTTCTTATTTAAAAACTTGCGCCAGTACATATGTTCTAAACTGCTTGTCGAAACGGGCCTATGTATACGGAGCAGGTCACATGACGTACCGCGTGACGACATGGTGCCTGGTCAACATCTGGATAAGTGGCTGTGACTGGAAAGGTGTGGCTTATGGGATTCGTGACTGGTGTAGCTCCTGATAAAATAGCACACTCCTGTATCCTGATAACGATTTGTATTTAAGGAATAAAACCATGTGTTGTTGCGTTTATTGTAGTATGAAACACGTTTGGTCTGTTTAAAGTGCGTGCTGGTTCATCACGTTTTGTGTTACTTATATTTACATTGCATTGCAGGACGGGTGTTTCACGGTTGGAACGGCGAACAGTGCAGATCTGGATCTACACTGGTCGCAAACACATAAGCCCCGTTTTCTCCAGTCACAGCCACATATGTGGTCCATCAGGGGGCCATTAATTGCGATAGGTGTCTTTATGATTCTACGGTATTGTGTATGTTCCTGTCTAGAGTCAGCAAAGTGAGGTCGGATAGCTGCTGTGAAAACGGGCGGTCGATGTTCCATATAGTCTTGGTTTATCAAACGTTTATGATAATCAGATGGATACGCGGTTTCGATGTAGTCTTGGTTTATCAAGCGTTTATTAGAATCAGATTGATACGCGGTTTCGATGTAGTCGTGGTTTATCAAGCGTTTATGAGAATGCGATTGATACGCGGTGTCGATGTAGTCTTGGTTTATCAAGCGTTTATTATTAGCCGATCTATTTATAGATCGGCTAATAGATTGGTCATCCATCGAGTTTGTAGCAACCCTTTTCTCCGCTATTCGGTAATCTACGAACGCGAATTTTGCTGTATCACTTCCAAATTGCATCAACCGATAAAGTTTGCATTTTTGGCAATTATCTCCGTTTAAAACTTTAAATATAGCCATATAACACAATTTTGAATACGTAATGAGCTGAACGCCGGAAGAGATTCAACCCGGAAGTTGTTGTTGTTGAAGTCCATAGTTGGCTCTAATGGCCATATACGCCAACATACGCCGATTATTGAGCTAATTTAAAGCTTTTATTTATTAAACAGAACAAGTTTCAGCCACGTATAATCGCGTAAAATGTGTTTATTCGGCTAATTTATAATCGACCTCTGCTCAAAATCTCCTCTGACTAGCAACCCCAGCATCTCGGGTTTATCCCATTGGATCGCGTATGCGCGTCATTTGACGCTAGTTAATATTCACAAAATTTTCCACCAATCAAAACGAAGAATTGCCCTTCATAGCGAACTTTGATTTGTTTACGTATCATGCAGGGATGGCAGGGATGCATCCAGCACGCGCGATTGCGGCAAATCCCCCTTAATTATTGTCAATGCCGCAAATTATTGATTGTCTTGCGCCCGACATCGCGCAAAAAATCACGGATGGGCCCCTTTTTAAATGACCAGTGTGCACATTAAAAAAACGTAATTGACTGTTTAAACGCGCTGCGTATTTAAATCATTGGAAGGCGTGCAGTTCAATCGAGTTTGTGCGGCCGTTGAACGTAAGCTTCGAGTCGATTTAAACCATTTAAATCGATAAACAAGGGATAAACATGTGACAAAATCAAGGCCAATCTGGGCATGTGCCTGAATACGCATGACGTCAATTCGACTGGTACATTTTGCTGAGTACGTTAATTAATGGTCACTTTGTTAAGTAAGATTTGTATTCGACTGGACTGGTGAATGGGATATCCCTTTGCTAAAAATGTTTCTGCATGCCTAACTAATATCATGACCGTAGCTCCGTGTTAACTAAAAATATCGATAAATATAGGATGATGTTTATTTTTTTTCTATTTTTTTTTCCAAATGTTTATTTTATTTTTTTTTTTTTTTAAAAATTGATCAATTTTTTTCTACATCAAATTTTATTTCCTATTAATATTTTTTTCGGGGCCCCAATTTTTCTATAGAATTCAATTTTTTTTCTTGAGAATTTGGTTGGGGAGGAAATCAACACTTCTCTCACTTTTCCCTGAGATTCCGTAACTACTAAAATGTGGACATATATTGAACCCTGATTTGATCGGCTAATAACATCATCCTCTGCATGACTTTTCATCTACTTGTTAGTTTGTTTGTTTCTTGGGGTTTAACGGCTTATCAACAGCTAAGGTCATTTAAGAACGGGTCAATGAGTTTAGTACTAAATCACATATATTACTTGTACAAGTACATATGTACATGTTCAAGTACATGTACAAATGGGGGGAAAATCCCAAAATCAGAACTGAATATTTACAATAAAAAAACTATATATTCAGCCCTGAAATCAGAATAATCCTGATCTGATGCCAGGTCCTCGCCACACCAGAATCACTTTGCCCCTCCCTAAATCAGTAGGATCAGTAATACTCGTATTACTTTTATAATGGGCAATAACCCAATTCAACTCCTAGGTAACGAAAAGAGCCATAGATAAAAACGTACCTGAGGGCCAAACCAGGAAAATCGTGATTCCTATAAGGAGGAACCCCTACCGTTAATGTAAGGTCACATGAAATTCCATATGGAACTATACTAGGTAAGGTAGGTATGTTACAAATGCAAAAATGACATTAGCACGGCGGTGTAGCATGTACATGTATGTGACCAGTGTTCGCCCGAAATATATTCAAACACCGTTCAAGCATATTTTGAATCAATTCGTCACGTTTGTTGCTACATGTACGTATTTGCTAAACAGGAAAATAGTGAGCACAGACACTCAAATAATGCATGTATCACACCAACAACGTCAAGCACGCCATAGTTGCCTTAGTTTGAACAAATATTATACTGCCAGCTATTGCATGTTATTTTGATGGGTATTCTAACATCACACAACCTATAAATAGTGTTAAGTAAATGTTTGCTTTCAATGAAACGCACTCGGTCAAATAAAATGGCAACGACTAACGTAGTGCATGTGTTTTTAAGTGCGGCTTGTATAGACAACCGCCTGCGTTAATCTTGCCCAGTTTATCAACGTTTCCGATGACCTATTTGCAATGGCAATTCGCAATCAAGCAATGTGATTGCCTTAGCCTGAGCTGTAGCACAGCTCAGACTCAGCCAATCACGCTGCTCGATTTCAAGCGCAAGCGCAAGTATTTCGAAATGAAGAAAGTGACAAATAGTGGCAGCGCAGGCGGAAGTGTATGCACATACAACTCGATAAATGAGGCTGTGAATTAAAAAAAAGGGGCTGATAGGTTGTGTGACCAATGTAGATCCTGATCAGCCTGTGCATCCGCACAGTCTGATCAGGATCTGCACTGTTCACCATTCCACCATAAGAATACCCGCCATGCACATTGATGGATTTACATTTATTGAGCATAGGCTGCATATGCAGCCTATGCTCAATAAATGTAAATCCAACAACTATAAAGCAATATAACTCATTATCAGGCTACATGAGTGTGTTATTTGATCAGGAGCCACACACGTCACAAACATTCCATATGCCCCATTTCTCCAGGCACAGCCACGGATGACCTCTGATTACAAGTGCTGATGGTCCCACCCCTTTCTAAGCCAACACGCGCACTATGCTTGTCAACAAGTATCAATTGCTTTATTTATATTGTGCTTTCAATCAAGCATATTGATTTGGGTGAGCATGATCTGTATTACATCAAACTGCTTGATTGCGAGTCGAGATTTTCAATAGTTGTTTAGAAACGTTGACATCTGGCAGATTAACGCAGATGGTTGTGTAATAGAAACACAGGATACAAAGTTAAATTTTCAGCTGATCCTATTATTTATTATTGTTTGCTAAACAAGGAGCGGTTTGTGTACCTGACAATCTCATTTATTTGGAAATTCTGACTGTATACTACTTGGTACATACACTTACACGTATCGATGAAATATATAACATATATAATTGTTTTATGTCAATATTGCGATTCTCCTTTTAAAGGGGCATACGAGGACTTTTTTGAAAAATACTATAAAAAGTAAAAATTGAAGATATATGACGATACGAGGACCGTTGCTTTTATTTGATTTTTTTTCAGGATTTTTTTGAAATAATAATATAACAAAATAAAAATGTTTTTTCATCAATGCATCATATTTTCCATCTTGTCTAAGCAACCCAGCGGTCCTAGTATTGCCATATAGAGAATAGTAGGTTAGTGCCGTGAATGGGAAAAAATATCTGGCAAAGCCAGATATTTTTCCCATTCACGGCACTAACCTACTATTCTATTTATCCTGTCAACACCTACAAATGGCTTTAAAATGCAATAACCCCAGTAACGGCACATATTCATACGCAGTGATTAGGTCGTATTGACAGGATATCAAAAATGTTTCACGGCACCGTGTTTCACGGCACATACGCACTGTATTGACGGGATAAATAATATATGGTATTATCTTCAATTAAACCACTTTACACAGTGCCGTGATGAAAACACGTTTTAATTTTTTTTATCATGAGTATTTATAAAAAAAATATCCTGATATGCCCCATTAGACGGAAATAAATCGGAAACATTAACACAGACATATGTCTTAGAAGCATATTTCCCTTCTCACTTGTCCCATGTGGCCTATTGTCTCCATAAATAATATATCACCTTTTCTACAACAAATAATGTCATATGTGCGAATGCAAGGATATGTATGTTGCTAAGCAACCATTTCGTAATGTATTGGCCGTTAGGATTTGTCTGATTTTGCATGCACAGTGGAATATCTCAAAACCGGACACCAGTTTCACTGTAAGTTAGTTCATTGTCGTGTCTTTTCATGATTTCATTGTCGTGTCTTTTCATGAGTTCATTGTCGTGTCTTTTCATGATTTCATTGTCGTGTCTTTTCATGATTTTATTGTCGTGTCTTTTCATGATTTCATTGTCGTGTCTTTTCATGATTGAAAGTGACACAGTGTTCATGGAATGCTTAATTACAGTGGAACATCTCAAAATCGGACACCGGGGTGGCCCAGGGTGTCCGGTTTAGAGACGTTCCACTGTATTGTTGTTCATGTGTACCGTAGCATGACTCGCCGCCACTACATATAATAAAATAAACAATAAATAGACGAGTTGTTATGAGTGACTATGTAACATAATATTTATTAAACTTGTTTTATAACGAGTTTAATATATAGTACAGTGGAACCTCTCTAAACCGGACACCCCTCTCTAAACCGGACACCCTGGGAGGGTCCCAGGGTGTCCGGTTTAGAGAGGTTCACCCTCCCAGGGTGTCCGGTTTAGAGAGGTTCCACTGTAATTCGGGTATACGAGTGCTGCAATACATATTGGTATGCATTGCGATCACGAACAGGCATTACCATTATAAGCACAGTACAGTTGAAGCTACCAAATTGAACAAACAGATGCGGTATTTATGTCCGGTTGAGAGAGGTTTTACTGTATATTGAATAACCACATTATATTTATTGCATACACATATAATCATACATCGGTGTACAACCACCGAATGTGCTTTTAGTCACATTTGAATAGTTCGTACACTGCATTAGTTTAATGAATAAACCAATGTGTTGTTGCGTTTAGTGTAGTATGAAACACATTTGATCCCTTTAAGGACTCTTCGCAAACTTTAAACGGATCAAATGTTGTTTATACTTTACACATATTGCATGTTCTGATAGTTTCAAACATGTAAATAGCCAAATATGGCGTTAACATTAAGAATCATTACATTTTACGTCATTTTGTCGCAATTCATGTAACAGCGACGTTGCTGGTCAATAGCATGACGTTATTGACAACGACGACTGTAGTCACAAAATAACGAAACCGTTAACATATCCACTTAAATTATGTTGATCGTCAGGATCAACAGACGCTTATTGTCTTTGTGCTAAGTTCCAGGCATATAATCACGCCTGTGAACGAAGTCATCAAACCTCCTCTGGAGAGTGTCGTGCCCAGATTCTATTCTAGATACTTTCTGCAATAATTCTTTCAGTAATGCCGTATTCACTTCAGAATTTGTGTTTTCTTCAGACATTTTGTAAGGCCCATCTGCTCGTGAAATTGCACTTAGCACAAAGACATTGTTTATTAATACATGTATTGTTCAGTATTAATTGTGTGTCGAGTTATTTCGTGACGTAAGTTTAGCATAAATTGTAGTTACAAAATAACGAAACCGTTAACATATCAACTTAAATTCTGTTGATCGTCAGGATCAACAGACGCTTATTGTCTTTGTGCTAAGTGCCGAGTTCATTTGTAACTACATTTAGTGACGTCATTTATGTCTGAGGGTGTGGATAAGGTAATACTCAGTGTTGGGCCCATTATGCTCGTGATTATTGTAGTACAACGATATGGCATTGTTTATTAATACATGTTCATATTCATAACGTATTGTTCAGTATTAATTGTGTGTTGAGTTATTTCGTGACGTAAGTTTATCATAAATGAACGTCATGTATTATAATGACGTCAAACAGACATTAACGAATCAACAACGGCGCGACGTCACGTGGGACTAATGTAATGTACTGGGATACGTTAAATGGGCGTTGAAAAAAAACCGTTGCGTTATGAATTTATGGACAGTGTAAATATTGCAATGTGAAAGCGAATTTTATTGCCCATTTTATGCAAGAAAATGGTCTAATTCATGACCTTTTCGGTATTTACGTATTACCGCGAAAGCAAACTTTATATTTTGGCGGCACATTTAAACCATTTGAAATAATTATGTATCAAACACGAATGTCTTTAATAAAAAATAACTATCCATGTAATTGGAAACATTTTCCCGCATTTACACGTAATATGTGAAATATACATCTGGGGCCGTTTCACTAAACTTCCTATGACTAAAATGTTCGTAAGTGCAAAATTATGATAGTCTGTAAATTTCTCATTAACAAAGGTTTCTTGTAAACAATTGTTGAACTTACATTTATTGAGCATATGCTGCATATGCTCAATAAATGTAAAGTCATCAATTGAAATTTACAGACTATTCTAAATCTGCACTTACAAACATTTTAATCGTACGAATTTTAGTGAAACGGGCCCATTTCGTAAGTGCAAATGTTCGTAAGTGCAAAATTATGATAGTCTGTACATTTCACATTAACAATGCTCAGTAAATGTAAATCCATCAATTGAAATTTCCAGACGATCCTAAATTTGCACTTACGAACATTTTAGTCGTACGAAGTTTAGTGAAACGGGCCCCATGTCTATGAAACTATTGTATAGAAAGAATTCCAGTCGATTCACACACTTCCAGGAGCCATTTATTGAAATTGACACACAATTACGGCGGGATATAACTGTCATATTTCCGACCGGAAATTGCTCTGTAAACATTTGGCGGGAAATTGGCATCGAATGGCTGGACGGAACACGTCATTGGAAATGTTTCAGTTCCATCAATTCCATTAACCCCAGTTAAGGCGGCAAAATTATGGAAGCGTTCTGGTGCCAATGCTAACATATGTTTATCTCCTAATTATGACTTACTATCTCCTAATTAGGACCTAGTATCTCCTAATTATGACTTACTATATTCTAAATGGGACTTAATATCTCCTAATTACTAAATTAGAAATTACTATCTGTGTCAATGCTAAACAATGTTGTATCTCCTAATTAGAAGATACTAACTCCTAATTACGAGATAATAACTCCTGATTAGGAGATATTAAGTCCTAATTAGGAGATATTAAGTCAGAATTAAGAGATAATAATTCCTAATTATGAGATAGTAATTAGGAGATACTAACTCTTAATTAGGAGATTATGAGTTATTATCTTAGTATATCCTAATTAGGAGATAATAAGTCCTAATTAGGAGATATCTCATAATTAGGAGATAAATATATTTTAGCATTGGCACCAGGACGATTCCATCGAAAATAGTATCGTCGCCAGCTTTTTTTTTTTTTTAATTATATATGTTGTCTGAAATGTGGCTGTAACTACAGAAATGAGGCTTATGTTTTTGCGAACAGTGTAGATCCCGATCAGCCTGTGCATCCGCACAGTCTGATCAGGATCTGCGCAGTTCGCCATTGCCGCCATGAAACACCAGTACGCGCCATATGTTTCTAACAAGTTATGTTTAAATGTTATTTAGGAGCGCAATATCGTTGCGCGGTCGAATCAAATAACCTTTTTTATTATATACGTAAATCATTCGCAATTTGCATGCGCCTCAAATACAATACAAAATATAAATAAAGTCAAGTAATTAGTAGTGGTTTAGAAGGAACTATTTTACGAGGTGAAACGTAGTTCCGGCACTGACAAATATGAACTCACGAGACGTCAATATGGACAGATATTGACGTCTTACGTTCCATTGTGTTTCAATGAGAAACGAAAGTACGTATATGTACATGTATATGTATAAACTAAGGATGGTTACCCGGCAACAGGATCGTGTTATATGATCAGCAGATGCACTGGTGACAAATCCCATAAGCCGCATTTCTCCAGTCACAGCCATAAATGAGCGGCGATTTAATATCACTAGTACATGTATATTTATTTGCATAATCTCGTTTCTCATGACAGTCAACGAGTTTTAACCCTTACACCACCATCTTATTTTATTTCTCGTCCGCTGTTTATTTCTATTTTCCATTTTTATCATCAAAAACAAGCTTTGACAGCACTTTAGTATCATTTACAACATGCTTTGACGGCACTTCAGAATCATTTCCATTGTAAACGATTCTGAAGTGCTGTCAAACCATGTTTTTTATTTATTGAGAAATAAGGCAAGATATAAAAGCCACAGCAGACGACAATTGTTGTGAGTAGCGGTCTAAGGGTCAATAAACAAACTATTAAATCAATACACGTGTTGAAGATGTACTGACTATACAGTAATTGTTTTTCTAAAGCGATATATGTATTTATATCATACATTGTACTGGTATGCATAACAATAGTGTCTTATAATGATATGCAATACACTATTTTATTCGCCGCTACAGTATCCGGAATCAAGTCACATTTTCCGTAAACGATATTGAAAATTCACAAATACATCGTAGCTCACGCAGTTCTGTATATTGTGCCAACTTCCCAGGTCGTTCAGTGGAATTGTCTTGTCTTTCGAAATCAATATCGGCTGCTACATTTCAACATACTAGAATATTGTGCTTGCAGTGAAGCAGCTTGATTGACTGAGCCTGAGCTCAGGCTCAGCCAGTGAAGCTGCTTGATTGCGAGTCGAGATTGACAATTGATGTTACATACACTATGACAACTGTAGCGGATTTCATCAACATTGCAAAGTTTACTTTTCTAGCATGGAGTAATCATTTACTTTTCCCAAAATGCAATATTTCATACAGAACTAACGACTGCATATATTTGATGATTAAAAGTAAGCAGAATTATTATACTGAATGTATTACATTATCACAGCCAAAATGGCTGTGATAATGTAATACATTCAGTATAATACAAATTAATACATTTATCTTAAAATTGAACATTTCTCCCTCAAAGTATACTTTGCTAGAAACGTATACTTTGCAATGTTGGTGAAATAGGCTACTGGGCAAGATTAACGCAGGCGGTGGCGTGGTATTAGAGTGGGCCTCATACTCGTATACTATCGTATTTTCCAGATGGTCCATACTGCAACCGAACAATAGATCTGTTTGGAGGATGCTGGCCCGATACGGCTGCCGGTGACATAGCCATTACGAACTGTCCGGACATGCCCGGCTATAACGATAAAGGTACGTGACACGGCTGCCGGTGACATAGCCACCACGAATTGTCCGGATATCCCAGCCTACAACGATAAAGGTACGTGGCACGGCTGCCGGTTACATAGCCACCATCAACTGTCCGGATATTCCGGGCTAAAACGATGAAGGTACGTGACACAGCTGCCGGTGACATAGCCGCCACGAATTGTCCGGATATGCCCGGCTACAACGATAAAGGTACATGTACGTGACACGGCTGCCGGTGACATAGCCACCACGAATGGTCCGGATATCCCCGCCGACAACGATAAAGGTACGTGACGCAGCTGCCGGTTTGGTAGATATTGATCATTTTAGTGCACCAAGCAATGAAACCACAAACGATATAACGACAACTTAAAAGTCGAGGACATCATCTGATAATTATCACTTCTTTGATACAATTTCGAGTTTTGTTTCTGCATTTACACATCAAATACTATTAGGCAATGTGTGGATATGAGGATGTGATAACACAATTAGATCACGTTCGTCCGCATGTACGATCGATAATCCACTCGCTATTGCTCGCGGATTATCTCCTCGTACATGCGGACGAACCGTGATATAACTATGGCATGGTGCCTTTACAGCCTATCAACCATTCTGGATAATATTCATGTACAGCCCAGATTTGTTCCTGGTTCCACTGACAAACGAATTATTGCCTATCAACGACACATCGTTTTCACACCACTTTCGTTTTTATAATTAGAACACGATGTTTTTATTGGTTTAAACGCGACACATTTAAACACGCGAACACATCGTTTTCGAATTCAAAACAACGAACACGATGTGAAGACGATGCATTGAACGGAAAGACAGGCGTTTAAATAGTTGAGAGCCGGGTATTTAAACGAAACTATCGCGTACAAAACAAACAAACGATATTCGTTTCTATGCATATCGTTATACAACACGATCGTTTTTCCAACATTTACCAGACTGACTCATTTTGGTTTTGGGACCTTCAACAAATCTTCGTCGTAGATTACACTTGCGTAATCTGCTGATTTCCGGGAGTACTAGACGTCTAGTAAAGCAGCGATAGACGAGTCAATATAAACCCAATTAGGAATAAAACAGCCATTAATTGGAATTCTACTGGACGAGATCTTAGCATCCCAGACTGTAATATACAAATAAATGTCTTGATTAAATATTGGCTGCCGATTGATGTATGAGAAAAAATATTGATTTATTTGGTTTTACGTTCGTTCAGCAGCAATTTCATATCAATACAGTGCAACCTCTCTACAACAGTCACCCATGGGATTACGCAAAACTGGCTGTTGTAGAGAGGTGGCTGTTATAGGGAGGTTAATGCTGAATTAAATTTTTTCATCCACTGTTTATTTATTTTCTTTGATAATTCTCATCAAAATATGCTTTGGCAACATTTTAGAATCATTTCCAATGGAAAAACAACAACAGACGGTGGCCGTTCGAGGAGGTTCGACTGTACAGAAGGATATGTGAAATACGCCACCGCCTGCGATAATCTTGTCAATATTTGTCTTTATTACAAAATACTTGAAGCTTGATTGGCTGAGCCTAGGCTGTGTTACAGCTCAGGCAAAGCCCAGCAAACTGCTTGATTGCAAGTTGATATTGCTAATAGATACTTAGAAACGTTAACATATTGTCAATATTAATGGAGTCTGAAGCAGTTATCTGAAAGGAAATAGAAAGTATAAGAAATTTACCAGAGCGTTAAGGTTAAGTATGTAAACTTGACCTTGGGCTTAGTGGTGGTTCGAGGATCATCGTGGATTTGTCACACTAAATGTATGATAGAGGACTATCAGACGAATAAATGCGTGGACTATGATAACATATAGTATTATATGACTGAGAAGTCCAGCCAATGATATTGCCCAATAGAGGGTCACATGATTGCGGACATATATGATATTCACCTGAATATCAGTCTCGGACTCTTCTCGCGAGACTAGTCCAACAGTGATATTCTAAAAGTGATATTGACCTGGATGCGCGAGTCACTGATCACGCAACGGAAACATGACACTGTATATATTTGAAAGGAAGGACAATTTATAGGACATTTACGCAAGCGTTAAATGCACATGCCCACTCAGTAGGCAAAAAATGTTCTTTATATCAGATACATTATCTGTGACATTTTCTGGGAAAATAAACATTCATTCACCATTACCACATGTATTGATTGGCATTATTATACATTTTATATCGGTGATAACCGCGTTTCCTTAAAATGTTAACGGACATTACTATTTATACTATGTATTTATTTGTTGATGTGCAATTATCATACTTTATAATCTGTCGAAAATATTTTGTTTTCAGGTGACGCATTGAATTAGTATAAATAATTAAAAAATACGTTGCCTCATTTGCAAATGAAAATAGCCCGATACCAACGCGCGTTAATATCAGTCAAATACATACTGTAAATGATTATATAATGTATAGCGGCCACTCGTAATCGTTAGAACTGGTGCACTAGTGACACAATCATACACGTATTTAATTCCTATAAATAACACTTTGTGCCTATTGAGTGGGAACGTACGTTTAAGTTAGTGAACGGAACCCATTCAACACGTCTTATGTAACTTATGCGTATTTTCACATGTCAAGAAAGTGGTCATAGATCGTGGATTTGTTTTACCACCGATCAATGTTTGCTCGGAAGACATAATACAATGGAACCTCTCTAAACCGGACACCCCAGGGTGTCCGGTTTAGAGAGGTTCCACTGTAAATCAGACATAAGACATAAGGTTTGCGGCTGTGCTTTGCGAACTTGGAACGGCCATTGTCATCATAAATATACACCAGTGAAACCCATACAATTAAGGATACACCAACAGCCGGCGTGGTCGGTTTACAGGGGTTCTACCGTACATGTACTCATATGTAGATGTAACACTTTCAGATTCCCCCTCGTATATATCAGTCCGTGTTACATGCTATCAATCATATCCTTGAATGTAGATTTATCAATTAAATCGACTGGAAATTATACAGAATGGCGGAATAATATACCAAGTGATGCGCAAATGTCAGATCATTGTTAATGATAGTTCATGCATGCGATCAAGTGAAATGATTGATAACTGTTGGGGTTTTAGTTCTTCGACACCGCTCACAGCCGTGTTCAAACGTACATCGCGTGCTATTTCACCATGGCTGTAGACAATGCTCATTCCGGTGTCAAGCCAACAGCTAGGTATTGCATGTGTCTCATGACGTTACTAGAACGCGCCATTACGTCACCAGTTCACAATTGTCGCACTGAACTTTTGAAATTAATACCTGCTTCACGCGACGTGTACTGCCGCCCCGGAATATGTATGTGTAAATCAGCTGTTTGAATGGAGCAGGTTATCAAAGTACCGAAAGTACTGCATAAATGCTCAAATTGAATGTTATTTTCGACGGAAATGTAACAATAACGTTCGACCATGTCCAGCCGTGAGTAAACGTTAGCCGTGGTACTCGGGAACTGTATGAACCCGCGGCCGCGGGTTCATACAGTTCCCGAGGGCCACGGCAACGCTCAAATTAAATGCTATGTGACAATGTAAAAATAGCGTTCGACCATGTCCAGTTGTGTGTAAACGTTTGCAGTGGCACTCGGGAACTGGTTCAACCACAATGCGGTAGGCCGCGGGTTCAAACAGTTACCGAGCGGCACGGCAAACGTTTACACATGGTCGAACCTTATATTAACACAGAGTAGGTTGCTACAGAACCGCTTGCGTTAATATTGCCCAGATGTCAACTTTTCAGAACATCTACTTGCAATCACAACTGTAGCACAACTCAGGCTCTGCTTGATTTTAATCCAATATTCAAGTATTTTGAAATAAAGGAAATAATGAATATTAGCAAGATTAGCGCAGGCGGTGGTGTATGCAAGTGATTTCTTCTGATCGTATCGCACACATGAATGGGCGTACAGTGGGGTCAGCGTGTAAGTGCACACACGAACGAACACGACAGGTTGGAACCAACCTGTCGTGTTCGTTCGTGTGTGCACTTACACGCTGATCCCACTGTAGGTTGTACGTGGTTACATAACATTGTATATTTACACCTTCCATAAATTTATAATGGCAACGCCCATTCAAAGTATTGCGTTTAATCCCAATGAATTACATTAGCCCTACGTGACGTCGCGCCACGTTGGTGATTAAATCAAGTTAAAGTTTGCGTTTAAATCCCAATGAATTACATTAGCCCTACGTGACGTCGCGCCACGTTGGTGATTAGATCAAGTTAAAGTTTGTTTGACGTCATTAATTTCAACGAAGTTGTGAATACCGTCACGCTATTGACCGGCAAGTTTAAGTTTAACGCCGTATTTTGCTATTTACATTTTTGAAACTGTCAGAAAATGCAGTGTAAATATAAGTCCCATGACTGGGGTACAATACCTTTGACCTGTTGAAATGTGGCTGTGAGTGGAGAAATGGGGCTTATGGGTTTTGCGACCAATATCTGCTTATAGGTTGTGTGACAAGTGTAGATCAGTACAGTTGATCAGCATCTGCATGGTTCGCCATTCTATCGCTGAAACACCCCATGCACCGTCGGCTATGTAGTCCGAAGGAGACTACAGTAAACGCGAGAACCCATGGATTTATTCCTTAGATGAACTGCAGATATCGATGCCCGTCTCTTCGCGGAATCCAGTTTAATCAGTCGCCCGTATAAAACGTTGTTGATTACAGTGTCAGTTGCCAATTTACACCGCTTTAATTGGAGCAAGGCCACCGGCATCATAATTAAAATGTCGAACCTGCGATTAGATGGAGACGGAATTCCCGCGCATCGCATTAGCGATGATACTACTATTAAAGGTACATGCCCACTCAGTAGGCACAACATGTATAATTGTGTCACTATTCCACCAGTTCTGAAATTACGAGTGCCCGTTATACAGATATAATCAGTTACTGTATGTTCCACGTTTTGCTGCCGACGAACGTTTGGCCATTAAACACATTAAAACTTAAACATATTTAAATGTAAGTACTTTTTCATCAATAACAAAAAAGTCACCCTCCCCCATAAAAATTATTTGATGAAAATCCATCAAATATTGATTTAATTTCGAAAAGAAAATGTGGACCAATTTTCAAATCTAACTTGTTTTCTTATTTGCATCATTTCCAAGCTATCTCACCAGGTTTCGGAGTCATCAAATACATTTTTTTGGGGAGGGTGACTTTTCTGTTGCTGATGAAAAAGTACTTGCATTTAAATAATTTTTAGATTTAATGTCTTTAACAGCCAAAGATTGGTCGGCAACAAAACGTGGAACATACAGTAGTACAACGGAACCTCCCTAAACCGAACACCCTGTGGCCCACAGGGTGTCCGGTTTAGAGAGGGTCCATTGTAATCAAGCACTCCATTAACAGTTGTTTGTCATTTTCAATCATGAACAGACACGAAAATGACGTAAATGACAGTGACGCCCATCTAAATTAAACACAACGGGGTCACCAGGGTATCCGATGTAGATAGGTTGCAAATATTACAGTGTATCCAGTGTATGTGTCGCGGCCATCGTACATCACGGTTTCCGTTTTGGTACCATCGCAAGCATACTGTAGCAATTGTTCATACAGACGTGTCTGTTCGCAGTATGTTATGATCGATATGTATGTCAAATGATGGAATGAAAGCCAATGTATTGCAGGACAATTTGATATCAAAAGACGCTTGCGCCGACTGATAAACTTGGTATCAAAAGACACTAGCATTGACCGGCAATTTGATATACAAAAATCACTAGAACTGACTGATAAACTTGGTATCAACAGACACTAGTATTGACCGACAATTTGATACCAAAGACACTTGCACCGACTGATAAACTTGATATCAAAAGTCACTAGAACTGACTGAAAAACTTGATATTAAAATACACGAGTATTGACCGACAATTTGATATCAAAAGTCACTTGCACCGACTGATAAACTTGATATTAAAAGACACTAGCATTGACCGGCAATTTGATATCAAAAGTCACTAGAACCGACGGATAAACTTGGTATCAAAAGACACTAGCATTGACCGGCTATTTGATACCAAAGACACTTGCACCGACTGATAAACTTGATATTAAAATACACGAGTATTGACAGACAATTTGATATCAAAAGTCACTAGAACTGACTGATAAACTTGGTATCAAAAGACAATAGCATTGACCGACAATTTGATATCAAAAGTCACTTGCACCGACTGATAAACTTGATATTAAAAGACACTAGCATTGACCGGCAATTTGATATCAAAAGTCACTAAAACTGATTGATACACTTGGTATCAAAAGACACTAGCATTGACCGGCTATTTGATATAAAAACACACTAGAACTGACTGATAAACTTGATATCAAGAGACACAAGTATTGACCGACAATTTGATATCAAAAGACACTTGCACCGACTGATAAACTTGATATCAAAATACACGAGCATTTACCGACACTTTCATATCAAAAGTCACTAGAACTGACTGATTGATACACTTGGTATCAAAAGACACTAGCATTGACCGACAATTTGATATAAAAAGTCACTAGAACTGACTGATTGATACACTTGGTATCACACTAGCATTGACCGACAATTTGATATAAAAAGTCACTAGAACTGACTGATTGATACACTTGGTATCAAAAGACACTAGCATTGACCGACAATTTGATATAATAGTCACTAGAACTGACTGATGTTAATACAACTTGGTATCAGACCACTAGCTGACGACAATATACAAAAGACACTAGCATTGACCGACAATTTGATATAAAAAGTCACTAGAACTGACTGATTGATACACTTGGTATCAAAAGACACTAGCATTGATTGACAATTTGATATAAAAAGTCACTAGAACTGACTGATTAATACACTTGGTATCAAAAGACACTAGCATTGACCGACAATTTGATAACAAAATCACTAGAACTGACTGATAAACTTGATATCAAAAGGCACTAGTATTGAATGACAATTTGATATCAATAGTCACTAGCACTGACTGATAAATGCGATATCAAAAGACACGAGCCCCTATTCATAAACCTGATACCACAAGACACTAGTCTGGTCATTGAATTCCTGAGATGATCTCACATATGGCCATAATTTGCAGGAACAAAGTCTACTAATACCCTGTGGATTTTCTTGATTTAGAATGATAAACACTAAAACCACTTCCCGATCTGTCAACGCGCAGAGAACAAAGATGGCTACCTCATTCGGAATCGCCCACATTCTCTTTTCGATCAGCTAAGACGCCAATTTGAAGCGAATGTACGGAGCCCCGCAGTGGACATGGATTTGTTTTATTAATTCGTTCCCACGAAATAACCATTCGTTCCCACGAAATAACAATTCGCTCCTCAATTTAACAATTCGTTCCTTCGAATTAACAATTCGTTCCTCCGAATTAACAATTCGTTCCCACGATATAACAATTCGTTCCCTCGAATTAACAATTCGTTCCCACGAAATGATAATTCGTTCCCTCAATTTAACAATTCGTTCCCTCGATATAACAATTCGTTCCCGCGATTAACAATTCGTTCCCGTGGGAACGAATTGTTATTTCGTGGGAACGAATTGTTAAATTGAGGGAACGAATTGTTAATTCGTGGGAACGAATTGTTGAATTGAGGGAACGATTTAATAAACAAATATGTATACGTCCCCTCCGGGGCTCCGTACGAATGAGCATACATTCATTCATTCGGCTCATATTTAAGGGTGGGAATTGGCCCGAACACCTTCCACACCCGAATGAGCATACACATACATACACACCTTTATTCGTTTGAGTATGGAGTTCGTTCTGTGAGCATACGTTGCATGTGATACATCAGTATTGCGATTCATTGTCCCCAGTGTTAACACACCAAAGTTGACCTTTCAAATGTCCCGCGTAAATGGGACGTATTCAGTTTTCTACGAGTGTAGACCTACATCAATATCTGATCAGAGCATTCAGCATTCTCAATTATTGATTCATGAACACACCCCCGAATCGTTGAACAAACACGTCTGTTTGATTCACAGAGTATTTCATTTAGTATACCAGCATAAGCGTGTTAGTTCATCGGCATAGCTGGACAAAAACTCAATAAGCTCTCTTTTCTCGTGTGGCGGTGTCGGAAGTGAAGTGCCAATGCTACACTGGTGTCAAAAATGGAGTGGTGACTATTTGCACGAGTTCGCTGATAATGTTTTATCTTCCCCGAAGCCACTTATGCTATAGAAACAAAGCAATCAGGCCTCGATAATAGAGATTTATAATGATTTAGCGGGATCGGCACTTTACCTGATAAAACTGCCTTTAATACGTTGGATACCAGTGTAGATTCTGGTCATTATATGTACACTGCATTGGATAAAATTATGAAACAGTGTTATTCAGTGATATCATTAGATATTTCTGAATGGTGCCCAGCATAGTCGCGGATCAGACTGCGCATGCGCAGTCTGATCCGCGGCTACGCTGGGCACTCGCGACACAAGGTTCCTTTTTAACTGGAGGTTACATTTCACTCTGATGCTTGCAGGGTATCTTTGGGAGACATTGCTTCATGAAATTATTATGAGAGCATAAAATCGTGGCATTTATCAAAGGAGATCGCCATTAAAACGTTTTTCGCGAGCAGGAATACTCGTAAATGACGTCATATTATGGCGGAGATTTCCGAGTGAATAGTCGTTGTTATAACCAGTGTTATGGGTGTATATGAGTGAGTGAGTGAGTCAGGGAGGGAGCGAACCAGCCAGCCGGCCGGTCGGCCGGCCGGCCAGCCAACCAGCCAGCCAGTCAGTCAGTCAGTCAGTGCGGTTTTATTTACTTCAGCTGTACGTACTTGTCCGTTAGATTACCTACCATACATGTACGCTCATGATTATTTGATTTGATGTAATGGTATTTAACAGATAAGGTCAATTTAGACCGGGTTAACGGGGTCGAATCCCGTATGTGTTACCCATTTGTGATGGGGCGTAAATTTCAAAATAAGAACTGAATATTTACAATATACATGTATATACACTTTTTGACGCAAAAATAGCTAAGTGTTTATGCAAAACTGTGAAGGTAAAAAAGATCAAGGTCATGTTAATGGCGGCATGAGCGTGCGTGTTTCAAATGCTCACACATATCAAGTGTCCAAACATTGAAGCAAGTAATATTAAAGCTATACCATGATGAAGAAGCTTGTACAAACGTTTTGACGAAAAGAAATGCATAAGTGGTTCTGCAAAACTGTGAAGGTAAAGAAGGTCAAGGTCATGTTAATGGCGGAATGAGTGTGTTCCAAATGCTCACATGTATCAAGTGTCAAACTATTGAAGTAATCCGTCAAGTAATATTATAGTTATACCATGATGACGAAGGTTGTACAAACTTTTTGACATTTCGGACGACGACGACGACGATGGAAAAAGCGGAAACTATAATCGCGCCTTCTGCTAAAGCAGGCGCGACAGCAAACCATACAAGTACGATTCACGCAGCTAATTGTGTATTTGCAAATTTAATGCTATTTACGAGCGCCTTTCGCATTAAACTCGTTACATTTGTGCAAATAACGAACCAAATCAGATTCGGCGAAATAAAGATCATTAGTCAAGAAATTTAACCGAAGCCTCTTTCTTAATCCATCACGTTATGAAGACATACAATGTTTTACGAACAAAAACATTCTTAATATCTCACTAAATGCATATGTGGTGTCCACCACTTGAACCGTCTCATCGAGACAGTTCAAATGAGTGGTCACAACATATCCCTTGGTTGAGAAATAAGAAAAATAGAACAGAAAATGTTCTAATATTTGTAACGATATATTATAAGAATTAATGGCCTTTTCGCTGGAAGAAGCGATAAAAAAATTACAATTTTCGAAAAAAAAAATTGTAATTTTTTAAGGCCTCGTCCAGTATTCCCGCGACTTTTCCAAGTTTATATCCCCGATAAATTCCAAAAAAAGGCCATTCATTCCTTATAATTCCAGCATTTGAAATAAATTCATCAAGAAAATGTGTTTATTTTCCGTTTTCTTAAGAATTATTTTAACTGCGCCTCACGGTTACGGAAAGTAGTTCGGCATGGGAGTTTACTGGGATATAAATTTTGGACAGAGACTTGCTACCGACCAATCAAATGTTAGGGAATTGTGTAAATATTTTTGTGCTGGAATTATATGTAAATGTATATTCTATGGAGCCCCGCAGGGGACATGGATTTTTTTTATTAATTCGTTCCCACGAAATTACAATTCGTTCCCTCAATTTATCAATTCGTTCCCTCAAATTAACAATACGTTCCCACGATATAAAACAAGAGCTGTAGGAGAACAGCATAGCTCGACTACGAGGGTGTCGATGTACACATAGCTTGACAAAGAAGGTGGCTGAGGCCTACATAAAAACCTTAACCAAGGTTGACTAAAAACATTAACCAAGGGAAACTAGAAATGTGGCCTGTCGGCACACGAATACCCCCACTGGCAGCCAAAGAAAACGAGGCATTTTTTATCATAAGCCATTTAGCCGAGCGTTAAGGTTTCAAACGCATCAAGTCTGTGACCTTGACCCTGGGCATAGTGTGATATGATAATGCATGCATCGGTGTAGAAGATATAGAGCGGAAGGGAATTTCAATAGGTTTGACCTTTGACCTTCAACTATGACCTTGACCTTGGACGTAGGTGCGTGGTTATTGATCGAGACACACCTTCTCATCCTGAGAAACATTTGTGCCAAGGCATTTGATAATGCATGCATCGGTGTAGAAGATATAGAGCGGAAGGGAATTTCAATAGGTTTGACCTTTGACCTTCAACTGTGACCTTGACCTTGGACGTAGGTGCGTGGTTATTGATTGCGACACACCTTCTCATCATGAGAAACATCTGTGCCAAGCCATTTGATAATCCATGCATCGGTGTAGAAGATATAGAGCGGAAGGGAATTTCAATAGGTTTGACCTTTGACCTTCAACTGTGACCTTGGACGTAGGTGCGTGGTTAGCAATTTGATAATCCATGCATCAGTGTAGAAGATATAGAGCGGAAGGAATTTCAATAGGTTTGACCTTTGACCTTCAACTGTGACCTTGACCTTGGACATAGGTGCGTGGTTATTGATGATCTGACACACCTTCACATCACGAGACATTTGTGCCAAGCATTTGATAATCCATGCATCGGTGTAGAATGATATAGAGCGGAATGGGAATTTCAATAGGTGACCTTTGACCTTCAACAGTGACCTTGACCTTGGACGCATGATGCATGGTTTTCCAAGTATGGTTGCTGTAGGCCCAGGAGTATTCCATATACAAGCTTGAGTAAAAAACGTAACCAAGGGGAGATAAGTAAGTAATCCAAGGATAAAAGTAGGTCAAGGTGAAATATAGGTCAGGGATTATTGATGTACATCACTAGGAGATGAAGTTGTCCAAGTATGGTTGATGTAGGCCCAGAAGTATTCCATATACAAGCTTGACTATTGAAGGTTAAATGTAATTGAAGGTTAAATGTAGGTGAAGGTAAAATAAAGGTCAGGGGTTATTGATGTACATCCATATGAGAAAAAATTATCCAAGTATGGTGTCTGTATGCACAATAGTATTCCATCTACAAGCCTGACTAAAAACCTTAACCAAGGTTGAGTAAAAACCTTAACCAAGGGGAATTAAGTAAGTAATTTAAGGTTAAATGTAGGTCAAGGTCAAATATAGGTCAGGGGTAGTTGATGTACATCACTAGGAGATGAAGTTGTCCAAGTATGGTTGGTGTAGGGCCATGAGTATTCCATCTAAAAGCTTGACTAAAAACCTTAACCAAAGAGAATTAAGTAAGTAATTCAAGAGGAAATGTAGGTCAAGGTCAAATATAGATCAGGGGTTATTGATGTACATCACTATGAGAAAAGGTTGTCCAATTATGGTGTCTGTATGCACAATAGTATTCCATGTACAAGCTTGAGTAAAAAGCTTAACCAAGGTCGAGTAAAAACCTTAACCAAGGGGAATTAAGTAAGTAATTCAAGGTTAAATGTAGGTCAAGGTCATATAGGTCAGGGGTTGTTGATGTACATCACTAGGAGATGAAGTTGTCCAAGTATGGTTGGTGTAGGGCCAGGAGTATTCCATCTACAAGCTTGACTAAAAACGTTAACCAAGGGGAATTAAGCAATTGAAGAGGAAATGTAGGTCAAGGTCAAGTATAGATCAGGGGTTGTTGATGTACATCACTAGAGATGAAGTTGTCCAAGTATGGTGGGTGTAGGGCCAGTAGTATTCCATATAGAAGGTTGACTAAAAACCTTAACCAAAAGGAATTAAGTAAGTAATTGAAGAGGAAATGTAGGTGAAGGTCAAATACAGATCAGGGGTTATTGATGTACATACCTATGAGAAAAGGTTGTCGAAGTATGGTGTCTGGATGCACAATAGTATTCAATGTACAAGCTTGAAAAAAAACCTTAACCAAGGTTGACTAAAAAACCTTAACAAGGGGAATTAAGTAAGTAATTCAAGAGGAAATGTAGGTCAAGGTCAAATATAGATCAGGGGTTATTGATGTGCATCACTAGGAGATGAAGTTGTCCAAGTATGGTGGGTGTAGGGCAAGTAGTATTGCATATACAAACTTGACTAAAAACCTTAACCAAGGTTGACTAAAAACCTTAACCAAGGGGAATTAACCAAGTAATTCAAGAGGAAATGTAGGTCAAGGTCAGAAATATAGATCAGGGGTTATTGATGTACATCACTAGGAGATGAAGTTGTCCAAGTATGGTGGGTGTAGGGCCAGTAGTATTCCATATACAAGCTTGACTAAAAACCTTAACCAAGGCGTGACGGTGACGCCGACGCCGACGCCGACGCCGACGCCGACGCCGACGCCGACGCCGACGCCGACGCCGACGCCGCCGACGCCGACGCCGACGCCGGGGTCGACGCCGACGCCGACGCCGGACGCCGACGCCGACACCGGGGTGACAACATAAGCTCTACTTATTCTTCGAATAGTCGAGCTAAAAATGTTCCCACGGATTAACGATTCGTTCCCGTGGGAATTGAGAGAACGAATTGATATATTGTGGGAACGAATTGTTATTTCGTGAGAACGAATTAATAAAAAAAAGAATTATACGTCCCTGCGGGGCTCCGTAGTATTCCGAATGCAAGGCACTGTGACGTCATACTCGTACTCATACTGCGAATATTTGTTGAAGGTTCACAAACGAAACAAACGAAAACGAATGGAACCGCCCATGATCTTACGTACGAAATCACATGGCGCGTCTCATATATTCCAGCATTGATGACGAGGAATTGCACGATTGACGGAACTTGGTACGTGCATCACCGAACCAAAAAGGCGATCGCTGATTACTCGCATTGTCAACTGCCAGATGACGCCGTAAGTATAGCTGTACCTCTCTAAACCGGACACACTATAAACCGGACAATGTCTAAACCGGACACTATCTAAACCGGACACTGTCTATATATTATCTCGGACTCTCTTGTACTCTCTCGACACTCTTAACAACACTCTTAAACGGTACTCTACTCTAAACCGGTCTCTAAAGGCACTCTCAAAAAAGGGACACTCTGAACTCTCTAACCGTCTAAACCGGACACTCTCTAAACCGGACACTCTCTAAACCGAACACTCTCTATGTGGAACACTCTCTAAACAGGACACTCTCTAAACCGGACACTCTCTATGTGGAACACTCTCTAAACAGGACACTCTCTAAACCGGACACTCTCTAAATCGTACACTCTCTAAACCGGACACTCTCTAAACCGAACACTCTCTATGTGGAACACTCTCTAAACAGGACACTCTGTTTTAACAGGACACTCTCTAAACAGGACACTCTCTAAACCGTAAACTCTCTTAACCGGTCCCTCTCTAAATCGGTCACTCTCAAAAACTGGACACTGTCTGAAACTTGAACTCTCTAAACCGTACACTCTCTATGCCGAACACTCTCTAAACCGGACACTGTCTAAACCGAACACTCTCTAAACCGAACACTCTCTAAACCGAACACTCTCTACTCTAAATTGAACACTCTCTAAACCAGACACTGCGAAAACCTTCTCTAAACTGGACGCTGTCTAAACCGGGCACTCCCTAAATCAGAATCAACACATTCTAAACCAGACACTTTATCTATCGAACACGCTCTAAACTGAACTATTTGGCAAATATTTGTTTACTTGGAAAGGATTTAACTGCCCTGTATCTCTAATAATAATATATGTTCATGATTGAAAAGCAATAAAATATGTACATCTAAGGTGCATGGTTGTTAGTTCAACCCCACTAAACCGGCACTCCAGAATACATGTATGCATTTAATTTTGAAGGCGTTGGCAGTAATGGATATATAATGATAATGCATGTTCACGATAACAAATCATTAAACATTTAACCATTTACCATCCCCTCTACGCGATATTGAACTGCATTCCAGGTTAGCTTTCGTTGATACGTGAATCTACATGTAGTTCATTACGTGAGGCTAGGAAACGTGTAGGAATTCCGAGGCTCGCCGAGGAATTCCTACCGTTTCGGAGGCGAATCCGTTAAACTTGATATGAACTCGGCTTTTGTATATGTATAAATGACTTGTACATGTAAGTGTAATTCCAGAAGAACGTACGGTACGCTGGAAAATGCATGCTTATACCAGACTCCGCGTCTACTGTCTGTTCCACGTTTTGCTGCCGACGAACTTTTGGCTATTAAACACATTAAATCTAAATAATATTTAAAAGCAAGTACTTTTTCATCAATAACAAAAAAGTCACCCTCCCCAAAAACATTTATTTGATGAAATTCCATCAAATATTGATTTTATTGCGAAAAAAAGATTTTCCTTTGGGAATTTAACATGGGGAGTCAATTTCCAAATTTGTTCGTTTTTTTATCCTTCATTTTTTTTGGAAATAGACTCGGAAACCTGGCGAGATAGCTTATAAAAAGAAAACAGAAGTTAGATTTTGAAAATCGGTCCATAAATAAAAAAAATATTTTAAAAAAAATCTATTTTTTGCCCCCATGTTTCATTCCCATAGGAAAATCTTTTTTTCGCAATAAAATCAATATTTGTTGGAATTTCATCAAATAATTTTTTTTGGGGAGGGTGACTTTTTTGTTATTGATAAAAAAGTGCTTACTTTTAAATATTTTTTAGATTTAATGTGTTTAATAGCCAAAAGTTCGTCGGCAGCAAAACGTGGAACAGACAGTAGGAACTGCAATCTTTCCTTCGGCCACCGTGACGGACATTACGTGTACATACATACATGTATGAATTATGTATTTACATATAAGATTCCGGATCATGCGGCGCAGGAGTCTGACAATTAGTGTCGGAAACGTGAAATAAACGTCGCTCCAGCAGCTTTCCGCTGGTTGTTTATGGATAAATGTCAAACACGTATTTGTCACGGACACAGCATGTCAATTTGTGGTCGGAAATAAGAAACAGACGAATTGCTTGATAAATTGTTCTTTTAACGTGTCTTTTAGTGCAGCGGATCGTCTAGGGTTGTAGTTTGCGTCAAATCTGTCGTTAGAGCGAGTTATTTGGCAATCGACGAGTTTTAAGTTAAGCTCTTTGCGAGAAACTGCAGTCCCTGGATTCGGATTTGATCTACATGCTTGGCGGCTATTTGTAGATGGGGCGAATTTTACTAATGCAGGGGCGGATCTAGAGAGGGGGGGGGGCGTCCAGGGTTGCACCCCCCCCCCGTTAGCTCGAAAATGGGACAACCCCATAGTTGCGAACGGTAACTCACTAGTAACGGACGGTACGGGAGTAGATTGCAAGAGTTACCTTCGCTACTAGACAACCCCCCCCCCCGTTCTCCAAATGCTGCATCTGCCCCTGTAATGGGCCATCGGAGCATAAAATGGAAATAAGGGACTTTTACAACGATTGTACGTTCTGATAAATACATATAGAAAATATCAGGCTGGTAACAGTTGATGTCAAGTTTATCAGACAAGGAGAGGATGTCCGGTTTGGAGAGGTTTCCTTGTATACATATGAATTTATCGCCGATTGTAAAGTATGTTTCTGATTGCAAAACATACTAGTACATGTACATGTATATGAGAAGCGCCATGTGATTCTGTACCTTCGCACATCAGCGTAATTTCATTAAATACGTTTACAAAATTTACAGTATTTTCCGTAAATCGCGTCAAAAGTTGACAACATTTTCAGAGTACATGCGGAATTATATTCCGCATGTACTCTGAAAATCTTGTCTACTTTTGACTTTATTTATGAAAAGTATTTTAAATTTTGTAAATGTATTTAATGAAATTACGCAGATGTCCGAAGGTACAAAATCACATGGCGTATCTCATATGTACTGCAGTGTCTATCGCCATACTTACAATTGAATCACACTCCGGGGAGCAGCTCTCAATGTGTCTGGTTTAGAGAGATTTCACTAGAGATTAATTTAGCACAGCCAATACTACCTGTTCCTGATTGCAAAGCACACATCAGTGTCATATCATATAGTCCTACTATGCCCGAATTACAGTGAAAGCATAGTAACACCGGACACGCGGTGAGCGTCTCATATTGGTATACAGTGGAACCCCAGTAAACCGTACAACAAGAAACACCTGTGATCACAATTTTGATGGGTTTCCTGGTCATTTATCTCAGGTGATAATGCCTGTTCGTGATCGCATAGCACACAGCTATGGCTCGGAATAATCAAATGCCTGATTTACAGTGAAACGTCGTAAAACCGGGCACCCTGGGGACCTCCCAGGGTGTCCGGTTTAACGAAGTTCCACTGAAAATAGAAATGTTCCAATGCACATTAATTATTTATTACATAAAATGGGCTCGCAGTGTTTTGACAATGTGTAATAAAATTCATATTACACTGGTGTAATAAATATGCAAATTATCTCGTTGATCGAGTTATGCTTTATTTCTTATGCAATAAGTAAGTTTAATAAATATTATATTAAATCATCACTCGTGTAAGATCCTCTATTTAATGTTTTCTATTTCAGTTTGCGGAGGATACGAAGTATATATACATCTTCATTGGAGGATTTCTCCTTTCGTTGTTGATGCTTCTGGTGTCGTTAGGAATCTTTTTCAGATTTAGGTGCGTATATAATACAGTAGTAGATCAATCACTCGAACCGGTCTCTGTCGAACACTCCGGAAAAGTCGAACTCGTCCTGTGGTCCCGACAAATTCCATATTTTTCTACCTAAAACTCGAACTACGAGAAATTCGAACTCTCGAACCGAAGTCACGGTCCCTTGGTCAGCCAATCAATGTAAAGTGCTATTGATAGCTCGTACATATATAGTATAATGATGAACTACCATTCCTGTGACGGATCGCATTAAAAACGCGGGTGCTAAACGGGCCACAGACGTCATAAAACTCATTTTTCCAGCCATTTTCGCGTATGTGGCTGCCTGGAGAAACGGGGCTTATGGGTTTTACGACCAGCGTAGATCCAGATCAGCCTGTGCGACCTTCCATCGATGAATCACTTGTCAGTCTTCTAACAAGGAATATAGATCGTTTTCAGGCTACATGGGTGTGCTGTTTGATCAGGAGCTATACTGGTCACAATTCCCATAAGCCCCATTAGTCACATGTCAGATGGGGTACATCAAATGTCAAACACATCATCTCTCAATGCACTGACTGTGACTGTGACTGGAGAAATGGGGCTTATGCGATTTGTCACCAGTATAGTTCCTATCAGGAAACATATTAGTTGATTACATCGAGTACAGTTTCTGTTTCAATGTATCATGTTGTGCTTATGCAATAACTATAATCAAACAGATATGTTTATTTAATTCAACATACTCGTTGATTGATTCCGTAAGAAACTCGGCATTGCCTCGTTTCATCAGTAAGCTCGTTTAACAAATTTCATATTAAAACAGCATTTACGGGAAACCCCTCCATCGTACGATTGGTCTGTACACCGGCGACCGCCTGCGTTAGTCTTGCCCAGAAATGTCAACGTTTCTGAATACCTACTGACAACGCCGACTCGCAATCAAGCACTTTGATTGTCTGAGCCTGAGCTGTACCACAGCTCAGGCTCAGTCAATCAACTGCTTGATGTCAGGCACAGTATTCAAGTATTTTGAAAATAAGAAAGTGACATATTGGCATGATTAGAGCAGGTGATAGTGCACACTATACTGTTGCAGACAGCTACGATTATCAACGTGTCTGTAGCACAGCTCAGGCTCAGTCAACAAAGCTGCTTGATTCCAATTCAATTCAATTCAATTCAATTCAATTCAATGTCAATTCAATTCAATATATTATTGCAGACAGCTGCGGTGTGACCGAATAACGATCCACAAAAACCTGTTTATCTCGTACATCTGCACGGGAATATCGTGGATTTTCTACTACGTGTTCGCCGCCCTCGATGGAGATGTGCTACTGGCTAATCCGGTGAGTGCAACATCTCAGGTTAGTGTTTTATCCCGTCAACACAGTGCGTATGTGCCGTGAAACACAGTGCCGTGAAACATTTTTTTGATATCCTGTCAATACGACCTAATCACTGCGTATGAATATGTGCGGTGGCTGGGGTTATTTTGTTTGCATTTTAAAAGCCGTAGGTGTTGATAGGATAAATAGAATAGTAGGTTAGTGCCGTGAATGGGGAAAATATATATATTTTCCCATTCACGGCACTAACCTACTATTCTCTATTAACGTCCCGGCGACAGCTATGATATATAAGGACAGGACCACAGTTTAGGGTATCATCGGACAGACCATTGGGATGGACATACTATGAAAGTATTTATCATGCCCTATGGTAGGTTTTGAACTAACAACGTTCAGTATTATATGGTGGCACGTTATATTTTATACCAGCGACATTGCCAAGCAAATATAGTTGGTTCCTGTGGTCGCTCATTAGGGACAGTTTGTATATACGTCATTCGTGGCGAAGGAACGATGATTAGTGACATGTAGGCGTAAAACAGCGTGGCGAGGAAAAGAAGAAATGAATATTAAGTATAAGTTAGATCACGGTTCGTCCGCATGTGCGAGGAGATAATCCGCGAGCTTCAGCGTACTTGCGGACAAACGTGTTAATACAGAAACAACACCCGGAAATGTGTCAAAGATGTGATAAGGACCCGTTATATACATGATCATCGTTTGATTCAAAGGTAATTGCTTCGTATATGTGATAGAATATATGTATAACATATATGTGAACACTGCCTCGTTACTCTATCCTATACCGCACATGAAGTGGCCAAGATGGCCATCATTGTGTGCTGCCATCAGTCAGTTTCACCTGTTCTGCCGTTTGACAAAAAACTTAAAATTTGAAGTAGAACTTATGATATAATGTAGCTAATCACATGTAGAAAAGGCAGTAGAACGGACTCCTATCCATTATATTACAGCAAACTGTAAAATATGTCTGTTTTCTGGACAGGTTTGTGCCTGTGTTTTTAACAACATGAACCACCATTATAGATAGCCTCACACACAGAAAATTGCACAGTGTATCACCTTTATCTGGCCAATCACAAAACACATACCATATATACCCACTACTGTACTCTGTTATTAGCTACCAACTCCAGTGAAATGTCAGCAGTTACCTGAGTGTATTGTCCCTGGTGTCTGCTCACCTACTATATGATTAAATATGGCTGTAACTATGGGTAACGTGTACACTAACATACATGTAGGCTGTGCATCTGATTGAAAAGTTGACACATCAAAATTTATTTTGAAATTGATGGGAGAAATGCTCAAATATCTCGTCTTTTGTATAGTTTGCTGGCATAATATTTATAGCTTGCCGTTGTCATATATGTATATTATGTATTGCACCAAATTGTATTCGGTTTACTGTCATATTATTTGCTGTATGTGTCAAACGCACAAAGTGGTGAAACTGCACAATGGCTTGTACATACAAAGATGGCGGAGATGGCAAATCAATGTACCATATAGCATGCAGTAACAAGACAATATTCACATATGTTATATTCATATATCACATCACTCTTATGAAGCAATTATCATTGAGTATATCTATCTATGACCTACTACCTTAAGGGTCGTAAATCACGAGGCGTACATTTACGCGTCGTAAATTATCGACTTTATAGGGTGATAATGATCATCCCTTCGTGACGAAGAGACGATAATTAGTGTGGCGAAATGACGAAGATTAATTATTAAAGTTAGTTTCTTCGTTTCGTCGCTACGCTAATATTCGTTCCTTCGCCACGTTGAAACGAACAGACGAAATTTCCATAACGAGTCACCATAGGAACGGAACTATCTACAATTTGCTTGGCAATGTCGCTGGTATGACGGAATTTCGGGTAAACAAGATGGCAAGCGGGCGCGACAAAAATATAGAGCTGACTTAACGCTTAGCTATAAAATGTGGAGAACAAAACTAAACGTCTGTTGTTGTTTTATAGTTGGTCTTCTTGCTGAATACAAAGCATACTTCAACAACACTTTCTGAAGTGCTGTTAAACCATGTTTATGATGAGAATAATGGAAAATAAACGGTACACGACAAACTTTAATTCAGCATTATCACATCATTGATACATTTTCGAGTTTTGTTTATGCATTTACACACCGCATGGGCAATGTATGGACACGAGGATGTGATAACACAGTTATATCACGTAAGTCCGCATGTACGATCGACAATCCACTCGCAAAAGCTCGCAGATTATCTCCTCGTACATGTATATGCAGACGAACCGTGATATACATGTGGCTTGTAAGAGTTAAGTCTCACATTCAGTGCTGAAAACTGAAATGATACATGCAATTATATGTGTAAGTGGGCCTGAATGTACATCATCTGAACTATCGTTTTTATGGATAAAATGGCTACTATTTATATTTTATATTTGCACTATGTATACATTTGTCATTCAATATAGGAATGAATGGCCTTTTGTGGAATTTATCGGGGTATAAACTTGGAAAAGTCGCGGGAATACCGCGACTTTTCCAAGTTTATATCCCCGATAAATTCCACAAAAAGGCCATTCATTCCTTATAATTCCAGCATTTGAAATAAATTCATCAAGAAAATGTGTTTATTTTCCGTTTTCTTAAGAATTATTTTAACTGCGCATCACGATTACGGAAAGTAGTTCGGCGTGGGAGTTTACTGGGATATACATTTTGGACAGAGACTTGCTACGGGCCAATCAAATGTTAGGGAATTGTGTAAATATGTTTGTGCTGGAATTATACAGGTTTGGTGTCAGTCGCTGCATATCGTTTGCCAGTACTTCACCGTGTGTAACTTCATGTGGATGTTCTGCGAGGGTCTCTACCTCAACACCATCATGGTATACGCCTTCAGTTCCGGCAAGACACTCATCGTCTGTTGTTACCTCGTCGGTTGGGGTGAGTATACATCCCACAGCTGAGTTAATAGTGTTGGCACTGATTTGGTGTTTACACACACAGATGAACTACTGTCTGTTTCACGAAAGCTGCCCAAATTTTACGGCTATATAGACAATTCAAAAACAATATTTTTTTCGATAATATTAAATTAAAGGAAAATTTAAGAATGAGCCTTCTTTTTATTTCGTGAAATTTGGTCAAATATTGATTTTATTACGAAAAATTGATTTCTCTATGGGAATTTAACATGGGGTAAAAAAGAGGTAAGGGAGTGTGGGACGAGTCAAAAAACGAAAAAAAATGGAAATTAACTCCGAAACCTAGCTAGATAGCTTGCCGGATATGATCTAACTAACAAAACAAAAGTTAAATTTTAAAAATCGATCCAGTATTTCTGAAATTCAAAAAAATTTCCCCATATTAAATCCCCATAGACATCTTCACTCCGTGAACTCCGTGAAGATGTCTATGGGGATTTAACATGGGGAAATTGTTTTTGCGCAATAAAATCAATATTTGACCAAATTTCACGAAATAAAAAGAAGGCTCATTCTTAAATTTTCCTTTAATTTAATATTATCAAAATAAATATTGTTTTTGCATTGTTTATATAGCTGTAAAATTTGGGCAGCTTTCGTGAAACAGACTATAATCCTGCTAATATGTGTTGTGGTGAGTATACGAATAGTTGCGGGAAGTAACTCTGCTAAGCTCGCGAACCGTCTGTAGCATGAACCCAACATTCCTGTATATCGCACTATTGTGTTTAGTCTGATGATGCTTTGAAAATTGACATCTTCATTTGTTGTCGCACAATGTCAGGAGTGTAACGTCTTTTTAAGAACAGTATTGGCCGCCATTTCGTTGTTTATGCAATATTGTGATATTATTTTCAGACAATCAAACTGTTATTGGGACACACCGGACAGCATGTCACATTTACACATTATAATAAAATACGTGGTTGCGTTGAAGGAAACTGGCTTCCAGAGATAATTTATATTTTAAGTTGCCATTATGGTAAGTACGATATGGTGGTAAATTGCCCTCGGATATGGTAACGGGTTTCGTCTTCTAAAGCAGAGATCTAGACGGATGGCAAGACTTTTTTAAAATGCTAATATTTGTTTGTAGGGTTACCAGTAATCCTGACAGTGGTATACACAGCCGTGAGAAGCAGTGTGCACATAGCAGCTATGGAGTAAGTCTATCGAGGCCTCATATTCACAGATTTGTACTCAGGAATGGTTTAGACAGTAATGTATTTCTTTTGAATAAGCACATGCCATTCATACACATTATTATTGGAGGATTGCGGAGACAGCACAACTGCTTCACATTGTGAAATACCTCTTTCTTATACAGTGGAACCTCTCCAAACCGGACACCCTGGGAGGTCCCCAGGGTGTCCGGTTTGGAGATGTTCCACTGTAAATCAGACATGTTAACGCTTCATGACACAGTCTAGTGTTTTGCAATCATGAAATCATTGTGATCAGAAATACATATCAGCGAAACTCAGCTACGTTAGACATCCATATCACGGAGCGTCCGGTTTAGAAGAGTCACCACATTTGCATCTTTAATAATTGTGACAATCTACTATTTATGTTATCTCAAAACATACTTCAAGCATATCTTCAATTAAAGAATTACATAAGTATCATAGTTAAAGAAATAATTTGTCTAATAAGTTATTACTTAATAATATATACGATCTACTAAAAGCGCAAGTGTCTTCTACACCAACCGAGACGTGCTACACGATGGCGTCTTAGGAAAACTGGACGGACAATTGGACGTCGCGGACGGATACCCCGCTCACGTAATCGATTCCGTACAGTTCTGGGGCTGATGGCACGCAATCCAGGAATGGTCCGCACTCTCAGACTTGCCATTTGGAAGCGATTCATTAGGTGCACGAGTCGGATATGATTTTCCTGCTGCCACAAAGCCTGAATAGTGTTTATATGGACACCAAATTGCGTAGCAACAGCGCGATGGAGTATACCAGCCTGTATTATATCAATTGCGCGAAGGCGGTCATTTTCATTTAGCCTGGGAATTGCTCTACGACCACTTTCAACCGAAAGAAACATGCTTTTCTGTTCCCTGGGTTGCCAAACAATGACCCGACAGTAGCAAAGTCGACAAAAGCTGACACAGTAAAATGTTGGGCGAAAGAAACGTCAAAACAGACCCATGTCCAAGAAGCGAAACGGCATGTGCAAATACGGCATTGACTTAGCGATTGTGTGGCGGTGCGTTCACTGGTCAACTGTGCAAAACATCAGGCTAAAATATTGAGCGGTGTTAATTTTATCCGATGTTTTAGGTTACACTGTTACTGTTTTTCGCTAGTATATAAACCCACGCATTCGAACCCTGTTCTAACTTGTGAAAGCTGTCATCTCACTGCAGTTGAACCCGTACTATGTTTATTTATCATGATCACTGTTTCTCGATTACAGCTGCTGGATTGGCGAGAGTGTTCTACAGTGGATCATGTATGGACCAATCGTCTTGTCTCTCGTAGTAAGTGCTCGTATCAATAGACTTGTAAATAGAATACCAAGTCACGAGCAACCTCGCTTGGAGAATTTCCCTTCCGTGGTAGCATCGACATTATAATTAGCGGAGTTTGTCAGTTTGATGTCACGTTGCTTAGTTACACTAAGCAACGCGATGTCAAACGGACAAACTTCCGCCACTTCTAATAGTAACAAGCTGTAACTGAGCTAATCCCCGCGCTGGCGGCCGTAATAATAAAAAAACATGTTTCCTCAGTGACCTTGACATTTGGGCGGTCGGACGTGGGTCGTATGCAAAACAAATCATCATTCTTAGACATACATTGTGGCCAAATAGTATTAAACACTTATTATTAAACGTCAACATTATAAACCTGGCTAACTATAAGTATGTTCAACAATTCTGAACAAATCAGGAACCCACTTTTCCGCCGTTTCGGCACAAGGCCTTTATCAAGGAATTAGTTTCTACTGAACGCCAAGTGTCATCCATTTTAGAGCTCACAATGTTATATTTCCGACGTTTCGGCACAAGGCCTTTATCAAGGAATTAGTTTCTACTGAACGCCAAGTGGCATCCATTTTATAGTTCACAATGTTATATTTCCGACGTTTCGGCACAAGGCCTTTGTCAAGGAATTAGTTTCTAATGAACGCTAGTGGCATCCATTTTAGATTTCACAATGTTTATGTTTGAACATAAACATTGTGAAATATAAAATGGATGCCACTTAGCGTTCAGTGGAATATAATGTCCGTTTTCTCGTGACGCAGTTCGTGCTTGTACATTTCAGATCAACATCATATTCCTAATAAACATCGTGCGCCTGTTAATCACAAAACTACGTCAGATGCCGGAAGTCGCGCAAACCAGGTAACATACAATATCGTGTAACACTTATACAGTGTAACTTCTCTAAACTGGACACCAAGAAAACACATGTGATCTTATTTGTGTATGTTATCTCCCTTGAGATAGCATATTGTGTCAGCAAATGTCTATGGGGGCAACCATTGATCGAGCTGCGCCTAAACGGCGAGTACTGCCAAGAAAAACATATCCTATGGCGTTTTAGTCGGTCTTGCTTTGTATCTAAAACTCTACATAGACTATTCTCTATAGTTTTCACATTTATTTGCTCAGTTTATCAGTTAAATTCTGGAAAATACGAATCAAGACATTTCGTGCGTATGAATACAGCAGCTAATATCTTTAGTTCTCACAGTTAGGTAGCAGTGAATAGTTAGCCGCCAGTTTCGAACAAGATTTTGTTTGGGAGTTTCAAACAGTGATTTATTCTAGAGAAAACGCATGGATGGAAATTGGTTTGCATCATCATAGTACATTTGCCTCTGGATGATGATTGTGAAAATATGCAACTTCAGTCTCTAATTCCGCAAGTGATCAGTTTTTGTAGCGATAACATATTTCAGTACATTCAGCACTTTGATTAATGAGTGCCTTGGTCCTTTGTCTGAGGTGACAATGTCTGTTCGAGATCTCATACACTACTACGGCTCAGAATGATCGAATACTTGTGGGCCGTTTCACTAAACTAAAATGTTCGTAAGTGCAAATTTAGGATCGTCTGGAAATCTCAATTGATGGATTTACATTTATTGAGCTTAGGCTGCATTTGCAGCCTATGCTCAATAAATGTAAATCCAATAATTGTTTACAATAAACACTGTTAATGTGAAATTTACAGACTATCATAAGTTTGCACTTACGAACATTTTAGTCCTACGCAGTTTAGTGAAACGGGCCCCTGATTTACAATGAAACATCTCGAAGCCGGATCCTGGGGATCTCACAGGGTATCCGGTTTAGAGAGGTTTCACTGTATAGAGCAATAAGTGTCGAGTTCGTCGACTTTATCAGATGACGTAGACATATATACGTATGTACACATAACTTTGGTCATCGTTCGTCCGCATGTACGAGGAGATAATCCACGGGCAAAATGACCTGGGGCCCGTTTCACTAAACTGCGTAGGACTAAAATGTTAGTAAGTGCAAACTTATGATAGTCTGTAAATTTCACATTCACAATGTTTATTGTAAACAATTATTGGATTTACATTTATTGAGCATAGGCAATGCAGCCTAAGCTCAATAAATGTAAATCCATCAATTGAGATTTCCAGACGATCCTAAATTTGCACTTACGAACATTTTAGTTTAGTGAAACGGCCCCCAGTGAAACGGCCCACCCCACCCCACCCCCGTTCAGCCACGGAGTTTACATAGATCACAGTTTACCACCAGTTGGTGTCTGAATTTAAATGCCGTAAAACACAGGAAAGTGCATTTCTGGACATCTAGATTTCAAAATGTATATCCCCCCGTTCCCCAAATGCTGGATCCGCCCCTGAACGTATACCCCACGATACCATATTTTAAACTGTATACGGTAATGAATGTTTATTTGCAGCCCATTGGCAGTCCGGCACTGCAGATGTGCGTTATGAATATAGATAGCGGAAGTAGTCGTATTTTCACCGGAAGTTGTTTATTTCATCGATGACTTTTATTTACATCGTATAACTATGTATTTCATGGGTAGGTATATAATAAATATATATAACTGAGGGCAGCTCAATCTATTGACCATAACTACTGTCTGTTCCACGTTTTGCTGCCGACGAACTTTTGGCTATTAAATACATTAAATCTAAAAAATATTTAAAAGTAAGTACTTTTTCATCAATAAGAAAAAAGTCACCCTCCCCAAAAAATTGTGTTTCATGAAATTCCATCAAATATTGATTTTATTGCGAAAAAACGATTTTCCTATGGGAATTTAACATGGGGAGTCAATTTCCAAATTTGGAAATTGACTCCGAAACCTGCCGAGATAGCTTGAAAATTAGATTTTGAAAATCGGTCCAGAAATGTTAATTTCCCATAGGAAAATCGTTTGTTCGCAATACAATCAATATTTGATAGAATTTCATCAAATAATTTTTTTTAGGGAGGGTGACTTTTTTCTTATTGATAAAAAAGTACTTACTGTTAAATATTGTTTTGATTTAATGTGTTTAACAGCCAAAAGTTCGTCAGCAGCTAAACGTGGAACAGACAGTAGGCAACTATACGACCACACATTACCAACCTTCGATACAATACAGAAGAATGCATTACGCTATAAAATAATACAATCCGATACAATACAACACGAATTGCAACCTATGACATATATAATAAAGCAATACATATTTGAAAACAAGCTACTCTGGTCACATGTCATATGAACCCATTTTCTCCAGCCACATCTTCATACAACTGTACAGTGAAACCTCTCTAAACCGGACACCCTGGGAGGCCCCCAGGGTGTCTGGTTTAGAGATGTTCGACTGTAAATCAGGCATATGACCATTCTGGGACATACTTATGTTTTGTTTTACAATCCTGAACATACATTATTATCGGAGATGCGTTACCAAGACACCTCTCAAAAGGATAGCGCATTCGTTTTCTTGGTGTCCAGTTTAGAGAGGTTCCATGGTATATGTAGAAACTTGATTAATTGATACTCTTGCCAATATTGCTGGAGCACGCATCATCTATCAAGATCCCAGTACACTCGACAGAATGTTGGATAAATGCCGTTGACCTTATTACACTCAGTGTAGCACTTATTCACTAAATTATTCATTAAATGCATTTTTGGTGCCAGATACGCGCGGTAAGAGATACAACTGATGAGTAAGAATACTTCATTTGCAGATTTGCAGACCGTCGAGAGAAATGAAAATAAATTAATGGGTTTTAACGTCCCAGCAATAGCTACGGTCATATAGGGACGGGCGCTTGAAAAAAGATGGTTAGGCGATCCATACAATGTACAGTACTATACATAGCGCTATTAATGTATGTATCTGATAGCTGTTATACGGAGCCCAGCAGGGGACATGGATTTTTTTTATTAACTCGTTCCCACGAAATAACAATTCGTTCCCTCAATTTAACAATTCGTTCCATCGAATTAACAATTCGTTCCCACGATATAACAATTAGTTTCGTCGAATTAACAATTCGTTCCCACGAAATGACAATTCGTTCCTCAATTTAACAATTCGTTCCCTCGAATTAACAATTCGTTCCCACGATATAACACTTCATTCCCACGAATTAACAATTCGTCTTTCAACACTTTCAGCCATTGTTGTTGTTGCTGTAACTACGTGATCATGCACCTTGTAATAGAGACGAAATTGGGTCCATTTATTTCATTTGCAGTACTCATACTATGGCCTACTATCTAAGCGAATCGCTGGCCAGTTCCGCGGCCCACTTATTTCACATATTGCAAAATTACATATTACCCAATACGTAATAATCCAATACGTAATATTACCAGATTTAATGATTACCCGATCGACAGGAAATGTAAAATCAATACTCGGATGGGAGACTGCATTATACACATGGCTCATTATAAGTATATTATTGTTAACACATTGGATTGTTACGGAACTAAATGCTGCGGTCGCCAGTGCTCCCTCATATTTAATTCCTTAAAAATCCAATATGTGAACACTAACTTTAGTCATACCGCAGATAAGATTCTCCCATTTTGATTGGTCAGCTTGACGGGTAATATTATAGGAATGAATGGCCTTGGAAAAGTCGCCGGAAGGCCTTCGTCCAGTATTCCCGCGACTTTTCCAAGTAGGCCTTCGTCCAGTATTCCCGCGACTTTTCCAAGTTTATATCCCCGATAAATTCCACACAAAGGCCATTCATTCCTTATAATTCCAGCATTTGAAATAAATTCATCAAGAAAATGTGTTTATTTTCCGTTTTCTCAAGAATTATTTTAACTGCGCCTCACGGTTACGGAAAGTAGTTCGGCGTGGGAGTTTACTGGGATATCAATTTTGGACGGAAACTTGCTACGGGCGGATCAAATGTTAGGGAATTGTGTAAATATTTTTGTGCTGGAATTATGAGCCCATAATACATACAATGTGGCTCAAATCAACATGGCGGCGGGTTAAAGTGAAACGAGACGAAAATGAAAACATTTGGAAATTACCTCAGAAACATAGTCATAGGGACTGGAAATCATCTAACAAACACAAGTTAGATTTTGAAAATCGGTCTAGAATGTGCCAAATTATTAGCGAATTCATTCTTGGGTATGTCGTGATGACGTCATATAATGTTTGTAACGTCATGACGTCGTGCCGTTTGGCGCCATTTTTCTACGACGTTGCACCCTGCGGCATGTACCAATGCACTTTTAATACTAAATTATGAATAAATAGGAAAAACTGCGGTATGACAAATACGTTATTGTGATCCTTCAAAGTCATTATGGTGTCATAGTGCCCGTCTACGACTCGGGTGAATATAGATTCAGACGGGCAATATCACACTTAATTGCTCACATATTGGATATAATTCATTAACAAAACCAATATGTGAACAATAACTTATACATGTTGACTGCGTAGAATCACAATAAGTTAATATAATACATACAGAGAAAACATATTGAACATCTCCGATATAGAGAATAGTAGGTTAGTGCCGTGAATGGGAAAAAATATCTGGCAAGGCTCAAGAATTTCTTTATTTCTCATCAGAAGTATATGTAGTGACCACCATTTGAACCGTCTCGCCGAGATGGTTCAAATGAGTGGTCACAACATATACTTTGGTTCAGAAATAAGGAAAATAGATAGAGAATAGTAGATTAGTGCCGTGAATGGGAAAAAATATCTGGCAAGGCTCAGGAAACGGGATGGGCGAGGCTCTGCCGAGCACATCCCGTTTCCGTGCCGCGCCAGATATGTTTTCCCATTCACGGCACTAACCTACTATTCTATTTATCCCGTCAACACATACTAATGTCTTTAAAATGCAAATAAAATAATCCAAGCCACCGCACATATTCATACGCAGTGAGTAGGTCGTATTGACAGGATATCAAAAATGTTTCACGGCACCGTGTTTCACGGCACATACGCACTGTGTTGACGGGATAAACATGTATAATGTAGCGGTGCGAACGCTATTTCTTTATGCAACTGATGGTTATTAAAGTACGAAACATTAAGGAGAAGAATTCACATACTAAGCTCTTTGAGCTTGTTTTCTAATCCTTATTCACCGTTACTTTATATGTATTTTGATGTATATATAAGTACGAAACATGGCACATTTGTTTAATGTGGGAATGAGACTATACTCTGTTTCGCGAAAGCTGCCCAAATTTGGCGGCCATATAAACAATTCAAAAACAATATTGTTTTCGACAATATTAAATTAAAGAAAAATTAAAAAATGAGCCTTCTTTTTATTTCGTGAAATTTTGTCAAATAATGGTTTTATTACCAAAAATTGATTTCTCTATGGGGGAAAAAGAGGAGTGAAAAACGATTTCTTTTGGAAATTGACTCCGAAATCTAGCTAGATAGCTTGGAAATGAACTAAGAAAACAAAAGATAAATTTTAAAAATCGGTCCAGTGTTTCTGAAATTCTAAAACATTTCCCCGTGTTAAATCCACATAGACATCTTCACTCTGTGAAGATGTCTAAGGGGATTTAACATGGGGAAATTGTTTTTTTCGAAATTTCACGAAATAAAAAGAAGGCTCATTCTTAAATTTTCCTTTAATTTAATATTATCGAACACAATATTGTTTTTGAATTGTTTATATGGCCGCAAAATTTGGGCAGCTTTCGTGAAACAGAGCATAGTGTACTGTAGTCATTATTAATTTTATTTTATTTCAATTAATAAAGCGACAATCCAAAATGGAAAGATGTTTCATAGATAGCGTAGTCATTTATCACATGAAATCCTTGTTATACCGTGTTTTAACCTATTTCATAAATGTGTTATGACACACGTGTAATAACACATGGAGCGCATTTGATTGGCTGACAGCATCACCCTAATTACGTATTCGTATTATGTGCCAACGTTATGTCAAATTAAAAGAGACGTTCCAAATGACGTCGGTAATGGCACGACAAAGCAATGATGTTTTGACGTTGACGTCATCATGTTTAAAACGCCATTAGAAGCGTCCGTGACACTTTAAGATTACTGCAATTGTCAGAATGAGCTCCCGCTTGGAAGTATGAAGTGTTTACAAAGACTAGGAACCTGTTATATGGCATATCTATAATATTTTTATTTCTAGGATTACAATTATTTTTTTCTGTGGATATTTTCAGCTAGATGCGAAAAGAGTCAATGGCGTTTGCTTATTGAAACGTATTGGGTATCTCCAAGTTTTCTACTCGTTGGAAGCTGAAGTCATGTGATAAAACAGAATCTCAAACTCGTTTCCTTTAGTTTAGTTTAACACTTTCACCCCTAAGTAACTGGAATGGATTTTGACATGTTAATTTTGCAACCAATCCAATTGTCACGAAATAATTGTCAGACTAGTCCATTTATGAAAAGGGGGTGCTTTTTGTTTTAAAAAATATGAAAATTACTGGCAAAAAGTGCAGATCCTGATGAGACGGCTCGTTATGAGCCGGCTCATCTGGATCTGCACTGTTTGCATAAACCGATATAGCGTGCTTTCATATATAGCAGGTTAAATATACACAAGACAAGTGATAATATGATTAGAAAAAAAGCTTTATAAAAGCTTATGTGAATTATTCTCCTTCACAGTTTCGTTACCTTTGATGATATTTACGAAACTCGTCCACAATTGTATGCACCTCGCCAGAGGCTCTTGCATATATTGTGCGGGACTCGTTTCATAAATCTCATATGAAATGGAAGCTCGTTCGAGATCCTCTATTTCTCAAATTATACTTCCTGGTATAGCATTACGTAATAAGGAAAATGGCACATCCTGGTCGATATGCAGTGGAACCTCTCTAAACCGGACACCAAGAAAACATCTCGGATGACAATGTCTGTTCGTGATCGCATAGCACACAACTATGGCTCAGAATGATGAAATGCCTGTTTTACAATAGATCTCAACAACGTCGTAGATGCACAGGCTGATCATGGACTACCAGATGTCACAAACGTTATGCAAACAAGTGATTTACTCGGCATTGCCTCGATTTCTTATGAAATATATCAACGAGTTTAATAAATACCATATTAAATCATCACAAATGTTATATTTTATTTATTGCATAAGCACATCATCATACATTAAAGCTGTTCTTGTCGTTCGCCTGTATTCGTTCAATGTAAAACTAAAACTACGGTAACATTATACATATTTTATACACCGGTAATGAAAAAAACTTGTTTTGTCGATAACTACATCCGTTGCAAAATATTGTGTGATTTATTACATAATTATTTGCACGCAGAGGCAAATGAATGACAATGGGGAAATTTTAACACGCTATGGCGATACTGAACTTGAAGTTGTACAATGAAATATAAGGTACATGTACAAGTACTATCAAGGTGTATGATCACGTGGTACTAACAACAACAATAAGTACTGAAACTTCCAGAATCCATCTGATTCAAAGTACGTATTATTTTATATTGTACGTAACCGATGTTGATGAAATATGGCGCATCAAACGCGTATTGTTAAACTGCATTTGGTGGTCTTTGTATTTTCGCCCAAACTTCTGTCGTGTTTGCGAAGAATCGATTTCCGTGTCTACCGACGCGGAAATCGATTCTTCGCAAAAGCGACATAAGTCTGTGCCAAACTCCCTGGACGACCAAATGCAGCTCATGAAGACGCGTTTGCTGCGCCATATTTCATCATAATCCATTGCATATTAAGGAAAATATCAAATAATACTTGTTGTTGATCATGCACCTTGAATAATTATACCCTAACAAAAATGTGTAGCCAGATTAAATAGGTCGAAAAACGGTCATGTAGCTATTTCCGTGTTAACCCATTAGAGACGGGACACACTTAGTATGACAATTTTGAGAGAAAAAAATCCCTGTTTTCTTTATTTCATGTCGAAAGTATATGTTGTTACCACTCATTTGAACCGTCTCGACGAGACGGTTCAAATGAGTGGTAACAACATATACATTTATGGAGAAATAAATGAAACACTGAAATTCATTCAACAACAATTAGTGTATCCTTAGGCGGAAATGAGTTAATGGATTGGTCTTTTGTAGTATGTTCGTGATTTTCTTTATATCTTTATTTTTATATCCCATTTACATTGTACTGTGCACGTGTTACATTATTTTTATTGACCTCAGTGTTACATAAAAAGAGACCGCTTAGTACAGTGAAACCTCTCTAAACCGGACAGCCTTGCGTCACTATTATGTTTAATTTAGATTGGTTTCACTGTAATATATGTCATTGTCTTGTATGTTCATGATTGTAAATGACAATAACTATACTAATAATAATCGTTTATTCTCTCCGGTCACATAATACTTGATAATAAAATTGAATATTAGCCTCAGCGACCTTGACATTGGGTGGAAACAAAGCACCATCCCTACACACACATTGCGGCAAAATACATGTATAATCAAAATCGGTGAAGCGGTTCAAAACTTTAACGCATTTCTTTAACGCATTTGACTTACAAACAAAGTAAACATAGGCATTGGTCGGTTGGACGTGAGTCGTATGCAAAACAAAGCACAATCTATAAATACATATTATGGCCACTCCTGTATCCCGATTACGATCTGTCTTGCGTGTTACAGCATGACAGTTGTTTCATTGGTGGACTTGCGAACTATACACTGGTGGAAAAACCCATGAGCCCCATTTCTCCAGGCACAGCCAAAAAATGTGCGTTGAAAGTGCGCTAATCGTTTCACTGAGACACGCTACTTAATTATATTAATTAAATGGATCCATTAGCAGAATCATTGATGGAAAATTGATGCGTGTTGCAACGATTTCCTACGGTGTCGTGTTATGGCCACGCCACCTACTCGAAGTATCGATTTATACGTGAGATCGCGAGATTGCGAGGCGAGAATGCGGGAAAGCGAATATGCGATATTGATTTCACGATCTCGTCTCGAGTTCTCGCAATCTCGTTTCACGTGATCGCGCTCTCGCATTTTCGCATTCCTTCGATCTCGCCTCGAGCTCTCGTCATCTCGTATCTTGTTATTGCAATATCGCGATCTCGTGTGTATCTCGTGAATTCGACAATGTAAAATGGCACTAACAGGACACCGTAAATTCCTACTAAATTGCATTAAATAAAATACAATTAATGTAATAAAAAGGAAAGAAGTGAAAGAATAACAATAACCGTAGGAGCCCGATAGAACACCATGCTGTTCACGCCACCCTTAACCCTTTGAACCCGAAAGCCCGCTATAGCGGTTTACGCAAACAGTGCAGATCCAGATGAGCCGGCTCGTAACGAGCCGTCTCATCAGGATCTACACTTTTTGCAAGTAATTTTCATATTTTTTAGAACAAAAACACCCCCTTTTCATAAATGGACGAATCTGAAAATCATTGTGTGACCATTGGATTGGTCGGAACATTAGCATAATTATCACAGTCCATTCCAAAGTTGAAAGGGTTAATGTACAGTACTGTTTGCGTGTGTGTCCTTATCGAAAACCAGAAGTGAACGTGGTCCAAAATTGGGCCAAACGTTGGCCAAAACAAGCATTTCCTGTAGTCCTATTAGCAAAATTACTGTGTTTGCAAACGTCTGAAAACGTGGTTTAAAGTTGTTTACCGAGCTCAAACAGTTTTCTCGTGGGGTTTTGTATACAACAAAATTGCCGTTTTAAAAGCGAATTTTTTATCGGAAGCGTTTCACAGCTTTTGTATCACTGAGCATGCGCAGTGAAGTTAGCACGGGGAAACTCACAGAAACCATAACAACTGGATTCTGGCAAACGTGAGCCAAACGTGGGTCAAACCAAAACGCCGTATGAAATACGCCATGTGATTTTGTACCTAAGAACACGTGCGATTTTTCATGAAATATATTTATTGAAAATGTGATGTTTTCCGTAAATGACGTCGAAAGATGACGACATTTTCATAGCAAATGTGGAATAGTATTCCGCATTTGCTATGAAAATGTCGTCATCTTTCGACGTCATGTACATGTACGGAACATATCGTACATTTTGTAAATACTTTTCATGAGATATCGCATATATTCTTAGGTACAAATTCGCATGGCGTGTCTCATATTCAAACTAGGAACCGAACCTCAGACGTCACCGTAACCCTGGTTACACTAGGCGTGGGTGAACAGTATGTGGTTCTTATGGTGGCTCGTTACAGACAGTTCGTCTCTTCATTTCTTCGTGGCGACGGAACGAAGATTAGCGTGGTGAAGAAACAAAGTTTAATAATTAAACATCGTCTTTTCGGCACGCTAATTATCGTTTTCTCGCCCCGAAGGGACGTTAGTTATCGCCCTATAAGGTCGATAAATTGCATCGCGTAAATTTACGCCTCGCAAATTAGCGCCCCATAGTACGACTACAGGACGCTAAATATCGTTCCTTCGCCACGAAGGAACGACGAGAAAAACTTTAGTGTCCTCGCTAATCCGTCGCCACGAAGGAACGACGAGACAAACTTTAGTGTCCACGCTAATTCGTCGCCACGAAGGAACAATGAGACAAACTTTACTGTCCACGCTAATCTTCGTTCCGTCGCCACGAAGAAACGAAGAGAGACGAAATGTCCCTAACGAGCCACCATAGGTTATAAATAGTCCGCTTTAACTACAGCTTGCTCTGCCATCTTTTCAGGAAAGCCGTGCGAGCGACATTAATCCTGGTTCCTCTTTTCGGTCTACAGTACCTGTTGTTCCCTATACAACCTCAACCCGGCTCAGAACTTCTTAGGTACAAACCTCAGACGTCACCGTAACCCTGGTTACACTGGGGGTGGGTTAACAGTATGTGGTTCTTATGGTGGCTCGTTAGAGACAGTTCGTCTCTTCATTTCTTCGTGGCGACGGAACGAAGATTAGCGTGGCGAAGAAACGAAGTTTAATAATTAAACATCGTCTTTTCGGCACGCTAATTATCGTTTTCTCGCCCCGAAGGGACGTTAATTATCGCCCTATAAGGTCGATAAATTGCACCGCGTAAATTTACGCTTCGCAAATTAGCGCCCCATAGTATTTATTCGTTTCGTCGCCACACTGTTTTACGACTACAGGACGCTAACTATCGTTCCTTCGCCACGAAGGAACGACGAGAAAAACTTTAGTGTCCTCGCTAACCCGTCGCCACGAAGGAACGACGAGACAAACTGTAGTGTCCACGCTAATCTTCGTTCCGTCGCCACGAAGAAACGAAGAGAGGCAAACTGTCCCTAACAAGCCACCATAGGTTATAAATAGTCCGTTTTAACTAAAACTTGCTCTGCCATCTTTTCAGGAAAGCCGTGCGAGCGACATTAATCCTGGTTCCCCTTCTCGGTCTACAGTACCTGTTGTTCCCTATACGACCTCAACCCGGCTCAGAACTCGAGGAATTCTATCACACAGTGGTGGCGCTTCTAATCTCCTTACAGGTGCGTGATTAAGTCCCCGGATGATGCAATTGAAGCACAATGCCAGACCGATCAGGACCTTCACTACTCTTCAGTGGAATCTGTTTAATACTATCACATAAAATAGAGGATATTCCATCGTACATTTTGAATAGCGGGAAATAATACACGAGTGTACGTCGGCTTCCGCGTAAACAACGAGTAAGCGAAGCCTTCGCGTTGTTTCCGAGGAAGCCGACGTACACGAGTGTATTATTTCAAGCTATTCAAACATGTACATGTACGATGGAATATCCTATTTATTACACTTTCACTGCGGATATAATATACACATTTTGCCTATTTTCGAGATTACAATCAATGAATTGTGCTGTGCGCGTGAATAATTGCACAATGACGTGTGTCCTGGGTTTCGACGTCACGTTGTGTGACGTCAAATGTGACGTTATCAAAACTGCTTGAAATTAAAATTAAGCAACTGTTTATATGAACTAGATATATTTGAGTGCATTTGGAATGTATTCACTCCCATTAACAGTATTGATTATTCGAGATACTCTTCAAGTTTTCAAATAACTTTATTTTGACTAATAAAAAATAAAAAATTTGCATGGTAGCTCGTGGTTTCCAAGAAAACAGGCGCGCAATTACTGGTGTTCTCTTCACTGTGTATAATTTGTAAGGAGTTGATTACCGGTTTTCTCTCCAAGCGAAACCCGTGCAAATAATTCGCAAGAGTGTAATAATTAATTATAAGTCATTTCAACTACCATTTTGAAATGGAATTATTTCCCGAGACATCTGGAAATCCGATAAAGAAACGAGTGCCAAGGGAAATTAATCAGGTATTTAAAAATGGAAGTGGCATAAATTGTATATTACAAGCTGTTCGAAACTTGCTCTTATACCAGTTTATAACGTTGTCAAAATGAAACTTCCAGAATCCATCTGATTCAAAGTACGTATTCTTTTATATTGTCCTTATTACATGTAGGTAACGGATTTTGTTGAAATGTGGCGCATCAAACGCGTCTTGTTAAGCTGCATTTGGTGGTCTCGCTATGTTCGCCCAAACTTCTGTCGTTTTCGCGAACAATCGATTTCCGTGTCTCCGACACGGAAATCGATTCTTCGCAAAAACGACAGAAATCTTCTGTGCCGAACTCCCTGGACCACCAAACGCAGCTCTTGAAGACGCGTTTGCTGCGCCATATTTCATAAAAATCCGTTTCATAGTCAGGAAAATATCAAATGATACTAAATGTGGTGTGGGCGACGTTGTTGTTGTTGTAATCACGTGATCATGCACATTGATTACTGACGGGGGAGTAGTTACGTTTCATCAGCGCAGTCTGATTTGCTATATTACATGTCATAATCCCCAATCACTCCAAGCACAACCAAATATCATAGTTATCGCGACTGATGAGGCGAAAATCACAGTTATTTTGTTGATGGCTCGTATATTATAGTTATTAATGTAAATACTGCCGTGCTTGATTGGGGTTGTTCGACAAGGAATCGACCGGATATGTGGTCGACTTTTTACGACAGACGGGTTTCTCAAATGATTTATTTTGTTTGTCGAATACAGCATTGTACGGAGCCCAGAATATTTTTGATAATAATTTGTTCCCACGAAATAACAATTCGTTCCCACGAAATAACAACTCGTTCCCTCAATTTAACAATTCGTTCTCACGAATTAGCAATTAATTCCCTCCTTTTAGCAATTTGTTCCCACGAAATAACAATTCGTTAACACGAAATAACAATTCGTTCCCACTGGAACGAATTGTTATTTCGTGGGAACGAATTGTTAAACTGAGGGAATGAATTGTCATTTCGTGGGAATGTATTGTTATATCGTGGGAACGAACTGTTAATTCGAGGGAATTAATTGTTATGTTAAAGGTCATGTTAATGTCAGCTTGAGTGTGTTCCAAATGCTTACATGTATCTAGTGTCCAAATATTGAAGCAATCCATCAAGTAGTATTAATGTTATACGATGATGAAGAAACTTGTACAAACTTTTTGACACAAAAAGGTGTCTACGTGTTTCCGCAAAAATATGAAGGTGAAAAAGGTCAAGGTCATGTTAATGGCGGCATGAGTGTGTTGCATCACTTATACACTTATTTAATTCCTATACAGAACAGTTTGTGCCTACTGGGCATGTACCTTTAACATCAAATAGTACATGCCAGTTATTTCTGGGTGAAAGGGTTAATCATGTCATTATTTCTTGCAGGGAGCGTTTGTGTCCGTGATGTACTGTTTCTGCAACGGGGAGGTAAGTCATTATAAAACTATTTGGACGTAATATCGCGGTTGCTCCCCTTATAACGGTAGACTTTTTAGTAATATTAAGTAATGTCATTCCGTAATGTCGCGAATGCTTCAGTCATTTGCCCGCATGCATGACTTTATTTTTGTTATCTTCTTTCTCCTTTTTCTCTTCTTTTTCGTCTTCGTACTATTGGCTGTGGAATTAGATATGAAATGAAATGAACAGGGTTTAACGTCCCAGCAATAGCTACATGCAAGGTCATATAGGACGGGACCGCAGTTTAAAGTTTCATCCGACCGACCAGGGAGATGGAAATACTATGCAAGTATATTGTTCATGCCATCTGGTAGGTTTTGAACTCACCTCCTTAAGTATTAAAGTCCTGTGGCCCGTTTCACTAAACTTCTTACGACTAAAATGTTCGTTAGCGCAAATTTAGGATCGTCTAGAAATTTCAATTGATGGATTTACATTTATTGAGCATAGGCTGCATATGCAGCCTATGCTCAATAAATGTAAATCCAATAATTATTTACAAGAAAACTATGTTAATGTGAAATTTACAGACTATCATAATTTTGCACTTACGAACATTTTAGTCGTACGAAGTTTAGTGAAACGGCCCCTTGTATTCTACCCTTCAGCCACAGCCCATTCCTCATTGAAATCTGATTTCCGGGATATGCGACAATGGTAGCATACAAAGTGTTAGGACATCATGTCAACACAACGTCGGTTCTGTGATCTGGTGACTGAATTTTCAGTCCATCCACACAGGCTCCCTCTTCCCTATTTCTATCCAATCGACTGCGCCAGAAAGTATATGGGTTTGCTGTCAGTCACCCAGTCAATGTCAATCAATCAATCAATCGAGCAATTAATCAACAACCGACCATTAAACCAACCAACAAACCAACCCAGCATCCAATCCACCAAAAGCAACCGCCGACGAACCTACGAACGAACGAACGAAAGAACGAACAACCAACCAACCGAACACCAACCAACCATCCATCCACAAACCACCTAACCAATCAATGTATCCACACGGCAGGTAATCAGCGTGGTGCGCCGGAAATGGAACCAGCACAAGCTGATGAGCAAGAGCAGCATTCGGAACACCTCGGTGCATGGCGGGACAACATACACTACCGTGGACCACGACCACACCCAAGCGAACGCGACCTTGTACTACAGTACCGCGGATAACAAGGTATGTACATGTATGTGGCTGCGAGTGGAGGATGGGGATTGTGGGTTTTGCGACCAGTGTATATCCAGATCAGCCTGTGCATCCGCACAGTCTGATCAGGATCTACACTGTTCACCATTCCATCAATGAAACACTCATCAAGCAATGCAGATCACCATCAGGCTACAGGAGTGTGCAATCTTATTAAGAGCTACACTGGTAACAAATCTCATAAGCCCAATTTCTCCAGTAAAAGTCGCATTTGAGACAAGCCATTAATGCGTACCTAGAAAGATGTGTGAGTTTTCTTTCTTGAAAAGTAGTTGCAGTAACCGAGATATTTTCTGTAAATGACGTAGAAAATTAACAAAATGTTCAGAGCAAATGCGGAATTCTATTCCGTATTTGCTCTCAACATTTCGTCAACTTTCTACATCATGTACGGAATATATCGTATTTTTGTAGCGATTTGTCATGATAAATCGCACAGCTGCTGAGGTGCATGTTATAAAACAAACATCGATATATTCTTACAACTTCATGTATATGTACAATTGTACCTCGCAAGAATTATGTGATCTGACCACCACACCTCCACCCTGCCTCAAAAGCAAATTCTCTCATATTTAACCCTTTGAACCCGAAAGCCCGCTATAGCGGTTTATGCAAACAGTGCAGGTCCACCAGATGAGCCGGCTCGTAACGAGCCGTCTCATCAGGATCTGCACTTTTTGCAAGTAATTTTCATATTTCTTAGTACAAAAACACCCTCTTTTCATAAATGGACGAATCTGAAAATCATTTTGTGACCATTGGATTGGTCGGAACATTAGCATATCACAGTCCATTCCAGTTCCTTAGGCTTGAAAGGGTTAACTCTTACAGACACTGTATGTCAGATTATGTGTCGTATATTCAGGTATGTTTCATTGTTCCAGGAACCGCCGCTGGAGATGTCGAAAATTGACAAGGAAGGTCACGAACCTTGAAGTGGACATTTGACCTTCACATGACATTGACCTACACTGCCAAGCATTATATAATCATAGTGTTGCGTTAAACTGGTTCACTACGTTGTGTGAATCAACCGTATCGCATAGTTGCACTTTGCCGATGTTAGTTTCGGGAATATAAGGTTCGACAATGTCCAGCCGTGGGTAAACGTTTACCGTAGCACGGGGGAACTGTTTGAACCCCAAGGCCGTAGGCTGGACATGGTCGAACGTTATTGTTACATTTCCGTCGAAATATCGTGCAATTTGAGCATGTATGCAGTACTTTGATAATCTTTTCCATTCAAACAGCTTATTTACATATTCCGGGGCCGCAGTACACGTCGCGTGATGCAGCCGCATCAGTTTCAAAATGTCAGACGCATATGTCGCAATGGCAATTACGTCAGTCGAATGCCGATGTTATAGAACAACTTTACGTGTTGATCTGTGTTTTGTTGTTGAGAGTTGTCGCGATGTTTGTCGTTTATCAGTCAAATGATCTACATGTATATTGTTGGACAAATACGTACCACGGTGTTGATGATTTGTTTCAACTTCAATGTATTGTTCTTGGGATTTGGAACCGTTTTCAACGAGAGGTGGCTATCATGTAATATATCTCATCATTTATATTGCACTGACAAAGTGGCTTATAAATATTTATTACACTCTTGCGAGTTATTTGCATGGGTTTCGCTGTGAGAGAAAACTCGTAATCAACTCCTTACAAATAATACACCGTGAAGAGAGCACCGGTAATTGCACCCTCTTTTAAAATAGTCAACATAAAGTTAATTGAACATTTGCAGAGAGTCTCGACTAATTTACAATGTTTATGTGATTGAACACATTCCAAACATGCACTCAAATTATATCTACAGTGAAACCTCTCTACAACAGCCACCCATGGGAAGAGGCAAAATTGGCTGTTATAGAGAGGTGGCTGTTGTAGGGAGGTTAATGCTGAATACAATTTCATCGTCTGATGTTTATTTATTTTCTTCAATAATTCTCAATAAAAACATGTTCTGACAGCATTTTAGAATCATTTCCAATGGAAATGATTCTAAAATGCTGCCCAAACATGTTTTTATTGAGAAAGAATGCAAAATCAACATTAAACGACAATGTTCATGCTCAGCAGTGTAAGGGTTAGATATAGATGAAATCATCCATTTGGGATATAAAATAGCGGCTGTTACAGAGAGGTGGCTGTTGTAGAGAGGTGGTCGTTCGGGGAGGTTCGACTGTAGTTCATAGAAACAGCTGCGTCGTTTGGATTACAACACGTTTACATGACAACACGGGAAACACATTAGTATGTAACTACATGTATTAATACGCACATCCCAGTTGGAAGTGTAATACATAGGAATTCCATCGTACATGTTTGAATAGCGGAAATAATACACTAGTGTCCGTAGGCTTCCGCGCAAGCAACTCGTTCTCCACGCTCACTCTTTGCTTACGCGGAAGCCAACGCACACTCGCGTATTATTTCCCGCTATTCAAAATGTACCATGGAATATCCTCTATATGTTACATGACTGATGGTATTAAATGGTTCTACCGCTAGCGCAATCGGTAACGAGCGTGCTACTTACACATGCGGCACAGGGTTTGATCCTCAGCCGGGGCAGCACGTGAGATTGTGGGTTTCCGCCGGGTACTCCGGTTTCCTCCCACATTAATGACAGCCTTTACGCCGTCATCTGTGTCCAAAGAAAGCATTCGCTCTTGTTTGTAATCGTTGTAAAATAAATAAAGTGATTGGTAATTTAACATACTGTTTATTAAATGGTGGATCATACAAGAGTGATTAAATAGAGAATAGTAGGTTAGTGCCGTGAATGGGAAAAAATATCCGGCAAGGCTCAAGAATTTCTTTATTTCTCATCAGAAGTATATGTTGTCACCACTCATTTGAACCGTCTCGCCGAGACGGTTCAAATGAGTGGTCACAACATATACTTTGGTTCAGAAATAAGGAAAATAGATAGAGAATAGTAGGTTAGTGCCGTGAATGGGAACAAATATCTGGCAAGGCTCAGGAAACGGGATGGGCGAGGCTCTGCCGAGCACATCCCGTTTCCGTGCCGCGCTAGATATTTTTTCCCATTCACGGCACTAACCTACTATTCTATTTATCCCGTCAACACCTACAAATGGCTGTAAAATGCAAAAATTGTATTGACTGGATATCAAAAATGTTTCACGGCACCGTGTTTCACGGCACATACGCACTTTGTTGACGGGATAAAATTAAAGATACATACTCAGTATGCACAGCATGTTCTTTACAGGAATTCAATAAGTGTATAATTGTGTCACTATTCCACCAGTTCTAAAAATATAGATATAATCATTTAGTAATATGTATTTTACTGATAGTGACTCGCGGTGGTATCAGGCTATTTTCATATGCAAATGAGGCATGATATTTTTTAATTATTTATACTAATTAAATGCGTCACCTGTAAAAAGAATATTTTCGACAGATTATAAAGTATGATCATTGCACATCAAAAAATAAATACAGAGAATAAATAGTACTGTCGGTTAACATTTTAAGAAAACACAGTTATCGCCCCTGAAGTCAATGTGGAAATTTACGTCGGATATCAAATGCATAATAATGCCAATCAACACGTAGGGTAATGGTGAATGCATGTTTATTTTGCCAGAAAATGTATCGGATGATGTCTCTGTTATAATGAACAGTTTGTGCCTACTGAGTGGGCATGTACCTTTAATATGACCCATGTACTTTGTTCAACGAGATGACTGATTGAACAGAAAAGCTGTTATGCCCCGTTTCTTCTGAAATCAGTCAACGAGTAATAAATAATATATTACATGTAAATGATCAGTCATATAAGATTCTACGTATTGCATAAAGAGAACATCTTTGACACATTTACAGTTGTTGTTTCTGTGTTAACACAGCTTGTGTGCAAGGTATGTACATGAGCTGTGATACATAAGTTATATCACGTTTGTCCGCATGTACGAGGAGATAATCCGCGAGCTGTAGCTCGCGGATAATCTCCTCGTACATGCGGACGAACCGTGATCCAACTTAATACATTTTCACAGAATATACATTGATCATGCAACTAAAATGTATAGAACCATGTTTAGGTGCTACAATCATAGCCATGTAAATATTTACGTGTGTTTGTTTATTGGGGTTTAACGGCCTATCAACAGCTAATGTCATTTAAGGCCGGGTCAATGGGTTTAGTACTAAATCCCATTGTATTACCTGTACAAGTACATGTACAAATGGGGGGGAGGGGTCCCAAAATCAGAACTGAATATTTACAATAACAAAACTAATGTATATATTCAGCCCTGAAATCAGAATAATCCTGATCTGATGTCAGGTCCTCGCCACACCATAATCACTTGGCCCCTCTCAAAAGCAGTAGGACTAGTAATAATCTTACTTCTTTTATAATGGGCAATAACCCAATTCAACTCCCAGGTAACCAATATTTACGTAGATACTATATACATGTACACGTAGTTACTACAATACTTAGATCACGGTTCGTCCGCATGTACGAGGAGATAATCCGCGAGCTTTAGCGGGTTATCACGGAGCCCCACAGGGGACGTATACTTATTTTCTTTATTAAGTCCTTCCCACGAAATAACATTTCATTCCCACGAAATATTAATTAGTTCCCACGAAATAACAATTCGTTCCATCAATTTAACAATTCATTCCCACGAAATAGCAATTCGTTCCCACGGGAACGAAGTGTTATATCGTGGGAACGAATTGTTATATCGAGGGAACGAATTGTTAATTCGAGGGAACGAATTGTTAAATTTAGGGAACGAATTGTTATTTCGTGTGAATGAATAAATTAAAAAAATCCATGTCCCCTGCGGGGCTCCGTAGATTATCGACCGTGCATGCGGTCAACCGTGCTCGAAGTAATTTATCCCACCCATACGCTTACCATGTTGGATTTTACTAAGAACTTAGGGGACACAACTCGGGAATACATGTTTGGGTAAAGCAGGATAATTAAGCATTGCTCCGCCTGGATTTATATTCACACATTCACCATATTCTTATATAATATAGATATAAATATTTGCACCTTCTATAAACCAAGTAAACGCAACAGCCCATGTTTTTATTCCTTAAATGGAGATTTCCAAGCCAGTGGACATTGACACTGATCCCAGAAACTTTATTTTCCGTAAATACACAGAGCTTGAACTCTGAATGTTATGTTATTTTCCGACGTGATTTACGGACACTAAATTGCGTATTTTGGAAATCGATATCGGCAAACTACGGCGATTCGACAGGGGATGTAATTCCCTAATTCGGGTACTATTTTTTTAGACACGCCCCGTGATATTTGTACCTAAGAACATGTGCGATATTTCATGAAAAATATTTACAGAAACCGCGATATTTTCAGTAAATTACATCGAAAGATGACGAAATTGTCATAGCAAATGCGGAATATAATTCCGCATTTGCTATGACAATTTCGTCATCTTTCGACGTCATTTACGGAAAATATCGTAAATTTTGTAAATAATTTTCATGAGATATCGCACATGTCCTTAGGTACAAAATCACATGGCGTGTCTCATATGAACATGTGTGGTGTATATATACATATTTCTTCCATGTACATGTGTAACATGCGACTTGAATCAATCAGGTTAATTCTGTGTACAAATATGAGACACGCCATGTGATTTTGTACCTTCGGACATCTGCGAAATATCATTAAATACGTTTAAAAAATTAACAATATTGTTTTCATAAATAAAGTAAAAAGTTGACAAAACTTTCAATTCCGCATGTACTCTGAAAACTTTGTCAACGTTTGACGCCATTTAAAGGAAAATATTGTAAATTATTGTAAATAATTATTGTAAATTATTGTCAAATAATGCCGTAAATATGAAATCACATGGCGTTTCTCATATATGTACATGTATATGCATACATGTATTATGTTGTACATTTATTTCATGGAGAGTGGATACATCATGTTGTTTGTGTGACAAGGTTGAACGGCTCACTCACTATTCTTTGACAATCTGTCATTATTGTTGGTTATCTCCCTTTGTCGTGAACATTCGGTGCATTTACATGTATGTTTAACCCTTTCAACACCACATGCCTGTATAGTGGTATTGACAGTGTAGATCCAGATGAGCCGGCTCGTGACGAGCCGTCTCATCAGGATCTGCACTTTTTGCAAGTAATTTTCATATTTTTAAGTACAAAAACACTCCCTTTTCATTCATAAATGGGCTAGTCTGGAAATAATTTTGTGATGATTCGATTGGTTGCAAAATTAACATATCAAATCCATTCCAGTTACTTAGGAGTGAATGGGTTAATGTGGTTCACTAATACTACACATTAATACTTTTGTTTGTTTGTTTATTGGTGCTTAACGGCCCATCAACAGCTAAGGTCATGTAAGGCCGTGCAAACGTGTTCGATCCCGTTTTAACCTGATGCATTGGGGGGAGGGGGGGGGATCCCAAAATCAGAACGTAATATTTACATCGAGAAAAATATATTCAGCCATGAAATTAGAATAACCTAACCAGGTGCCAGGTCCATACCACACCAAGTCACTTGGCCCCATCCCCTCAAATAGGATTACGAACAATCGTAATACTCACATAAGGGGTATAACCAGATTCAACTGTCACATACAAAATGCCAAAGACGTAATTGAGGGCCAAACCAGGTATCCAGTCGAAATTCCGGTAAGGATGAACCCCGATCGTTAAATTACCCATCGCATGCTCCCACCTGCCACCCACTGCACATTAATACTTACAAACAATTTCCCAAAGGAAACCGCTAATGCGAACTATGGTGTAAATGTTAGCCTTGCACGAGTGAATCAGTCACCATTGCTCTATTTCTACTGTTATATCGTATCTTTAATAGTTTGATTATGTTGTTGTTAGTAGTGTACATGTAAGATATTGATTGTATGTGTATGTACAAATAAAATACAATTTTACTGAAACTACAGTTGCTTAAATATATTTATCCCGTCTCAAATATCCTAGACTAGATGGCCATGGGAACATATTGCGCCCACCGAGGTAATTGATGTGTCCAATATTCAAATGCAACAGTGATTTGACCTTGGCATTGGGCATGGGCGCCACATGCGTAGGGATTAGACTGAACATATGGCTGGTGGTATATAGAGGATCTGAAACGAGTTCCCATTTGATATGATATTTTGAAACAAGTCACGCACATTGTTTGTTTGTTTATTGGTGCGTAACGGCCTATCAACAGCTAATGTCATGTAATGCCGGGCCAACGGGTTCGATCCCATATTTAACTCGATGCATTGGTGGGGGGGGGGGGGGGGGGGGGGTGGAGAATCCCGAAATCGAAACGGAATATTTATGTACATATATTCAGCCATGAAATTAGAATAACCTGTTTGAAAATGTACATGTATATGTAATTACAAACAAAATGCCGATTTCTTCGAAATGTGATATCGCAATCAACTACATGTAATTTGATGCATTTTCAATTTAGTCCCATTTCGACATGCGTTTTCCCAAATATTGCCGTAAACGACCGAAGCAATTCTGACGCCACAAAGAGACGATATCCTCGGACATTATATTGTACGAGATTTATGACCAGTGCAGGTCTTGATTACATCGTATGCCAGTATACCTCGATGCAATAAACTATTCTATTCTATACTATACAATCACATATTGATCATGACGGTTTTATTACGGACGTAAGCATTAATTGTGCCGAGGCTACACTTATGACAAACGTCGTAAGGTCCATTTACCCAGCTGGTGGTATAATTATGATGAGAAAAAGCGGCTCACTTAGTATGCGACCAGTGTAGTCCCTGATCAGTCTGCGCATATGCACAGACTGATCAGGGCCTACACTGTTCGCTAGCGTGGTGGTGGAACTATTCCTCGGGCCAGTTTCACTAAACTTCGTACGACACAAATGTTCGTATTAAAGGTACATGCCTACTCAGTCGGCACACAATGCTGTCTATAGGGATTAAATAAGTGTATAATTGTGTCAGTATTCCGCCAGTTCTAAACGTTACAAGTGCCCGCTATACAGATTAATCATTTATTAATATTTAGTTTACTGATATTGACTCGCGGTGGCATCAGGCTATTTTCATATGCAAATGAGGCAAGATAATTATGTTTTAATTATTTATATTAATTAAATGCGTCACGTGAAAAATTATAAAGTATGATCATTGCACATCAAACATTAATACAAAGAATAAATAGTAATGACATTTGCACTTTCTAACAAATACGCTATAACCATACTACGCTGACTGGGTGTGAAATATAATGGAAGATATAGTGGCCAATCTCAATACGCTCGTTTGTATCGTGGCTGGTGCCATTTTATCAGTCTGTGAACCAAATTCAAACGACTAGTCGTGTTCCACAACCATTATTTATAGCTGTGACTGGAGAAATGGGGCTTATGATATGTAAGGCCCGTGTAGCTGCTGATCAAATAGCAAACACCGTTCGCCTGATAACGATATATATTGCTTGTTACAAGCATGGTGGGTGTTTCTTTGGCGGAATGGCGAACTGTGCAGATCCTGATCACGTTGATCTGGATCTACACTGGTCGCATAAACCATAAGCCCCATTTCTCCAGTCGCGGCTACATTTATATGTATTATTGATACATGCCTGTTACTGGCACTGCGTCTCACCATAGATATTCAATATGTAGTTTCCCGTTTTATAGGCTTCAATGACCTACATCCACCAACTTTATTTGATCAAAGATCAGAGTTTCTGTTTCATTCACCATATAGAAAACTTTCAGGCTGTGATACACAGGAGATATACTAGTAGTTGCGTGATTGCATTTAACTATTCTAATCTGTATTATATGTATAATGAATAAGATGGCCGCCATGTATAATGAACAAGATGGCCGCCAAAAAATGACAACCCGATTATTTTGTAATTCTTAGATTGTATACAACAAAAATATCACAAAAACATCAACATTTGCACAAATAAACCTGAAAGGCATGCACAAGAACACACGGGAATACACAATAATGAACATACACCATTCAGAAAGAAAATGTGTCCTTTACACTAGAAGAGAATGCTAGTTGACCAGTATTAATTACATTTTTAAACATACCAAAGTTTAGTATCCATTCTACGAACATGGATTTTTCGTTATTAATTCGTTCCCACGAAATAAAAATTCGTTCCCTCAATTTAACAATTCGTTCCCTCGAATTAACAATTCGTTCACACGATATAACAATTTGTTCCTACGGATTTGTTCCTACGAATTATCAATTAACAATTCGTTCCCACGAATTAACAATTCGTTCCCGTGGGAACGAATTGTTAATTCGTGGGAACGAATTGTTAATTCGTGGAAACGAATTTTTAATTCGTGGGAACGAATTGTTAAATTGAGGCACCGATTGTTAATTCGTGGGAACGAATTAGTAAAAAAAAAGAAATCTACGTACCCTGCGAGGCTCCGTACCATTTAGTGGTCCGTAAGGATTCAGAAATCAATTATAGTCACGTGTTACATGTACACGTATATATAGCGTTTCATAATTGTAACGAATATCTGAGGGGCAATGCCTTTAAAATGAAGAATATTGTTAATACAGTCAAACCTGTGCTTAAAGGCCACCTACGAATAGCAATTACCTGTCCATAAGTCACGCTTTCGTTTTCTCAATTAATATTTACACCTTTTATACATTCATAATGCAAACGCCCATTCGACGTATTGCGTTTACATCCCAATACAATACATTAGACTCACGTGACGTCGCGCCATGTTATTAATTGGTTAAACTTCGTTTGACGTCCTAAAGTTCCACGAGGTTGTCAATAACTCTACGCTATTGACCGGCAACGTCGCTGTTGACAAATTGACGTAGTATACTTAAATTTAACGCCATAGTTGGTTATTTATACTTTTGAAACTGTCAGGAAATGCAGTATATATTAGTAATGAAACCATGGGCTGTTGCTGTTACTGGGGTGTATAATGTAGTTGGTCTGTTTAAGTTTGCGAGTCTTTCGGACTTTATCCACATGTTGGACTGTATTGTGTTAAATGTAGGAGCATAAGTAGCTTGGTATTTCATTCTACAACCAAGATCCCTCTAGAAGATGAGAATGTAAACGTTATTTTGAGGTGAAATCTCGACTAGTTTATGAGAATTTCTGCCTCATTGAATACGATTTTCCCCCGAATTTCGATTTTTTTGGTAAATAACTTTGTATCGTTTGTAATTGTCGAAAATGTCTGAGTAATTGCATCATTTACATCATTTACATCATTTACAAGCCATATACATGTACAGTGGGGTCAGCGTGTAAGTGCACACACGACGGTTCAACTGAGTGGTAACAACATACACTTTTGATGCGAAATGAGAAAAAATGCAAACAAATATTTACATTTTTTTTGTATACATGAATTACAGTGGTTCCAACCTGTCGTGTTCGTTCGTGTGTGCACTTACACGCTGACCCCACTGTAGCCAGGTTTCGGAGTCAATTTCCAATTTGCTTTCGTTTTTCGGTCCTCCTCGTCACTCACCCCTCCTTATTTTTCCAATGTTAAAATCCCATATAATTTATTTTTCGCAATAATCATTATTCGATGGAATGTCATCAAATACACAAATCGGGGAGGGTAACGTCTTTGTTATTGATGAAAAAGTACGTACCTTTAAATATATTTGAAAAGTAATGTGTTTAATATCCAAAAGTACGTCGGAAGAAAAACGTGGAGCAGGCAGTAAATGTGTTTTATCCCGTCAATACAGTGCGTATGTGCCGTGAAACACGGTGCCGTGAAACATTTTTGATATCCTGTCAATACGACCTAATCACTGCGTATGAATATGTGCGGTGACTGCGGTTATTTTTTTTGCATTTTAAAGAAGTGAACAGGTGTTGACGGGATGAATCGAATAGTAGGTTAGTACCGTGAATGGGAAAAATATCTGGCGCGGCACGGAAACGGGATGTGCTCGGTAGAGCCTCGTTTCCTAAGACTTGCCAGATATGTTTTCCATTCACGGCACTAACCTACTATTGTCGATTTACTCGTGTTCGTAAGAGCATTCACCTGTAATAACTTCGTTACCAATAGCGTATTACATCTCTTATCGCATCTCCGTGTATTCGCCGATACAAGGTTCGGAAACATACGCTAGTTATATGTTATCTCCCTTGATATATAGAGAATATTTGTTTTCTTCAGTGTAAGATCGAATTTTATTTCATCGAGTGGACGAAAAATGTCGGATTTTCACGAGTGGCGAATTTTTCGTCCACTCGATGAAATAAAATTCGATCTTACACTGAAGAAAACAAATATTCTATTTCTTTTATGACTATATAACGCCCCTTTTACAGATTTTTGCATTATTTAATTATTTTATGTTCCCGCTAGATACCTCCAGTTTCTATCGTAACTCGTGGGGTGCCTCAAATTCCAATTTCCTCTTTCACACACCGCATTACAAAGTAGTTACATTTTTTGTGGAGGAGATTTATGACTAACAGAACTATCCCGTGTCTATAGAAGATAATAAATCATATTAATATGAAAAACTAAATACGCTTTAACATAAATTAACAATTCGATGTGTATACTTTATGGATTTTCTACGAAAAAAAATACTGCCATGGCAACAGGAAACTGCGGAATAATATGTTACATGAATATATAATCATGAATATATAATGAGGCGAGAAAACGAAAGTGCCGCCATCTTTTATTTTATGTTCATTCCAACTAAGGAGAATAGTGTCACAACAAGTTGTTTAACAGTGTTTTGAACAGTATTTGATGCCTGCACACATTTTACGGCCATATAAACAATTCAAAAACCATATCATTTTCGGTAATATTAAATTAAAGAAAAATTTAAGAATGAGCTTTCTTTTTATTTCGTGAAATTTTGTAAAATATTGGTTTTATTACGAAAAATTGATTTCTCTATGGGAATTTAACATGGGGGAAAAGAGGTAGAGGACTTGTGGGAGGAGTCAAACAACATTATTTTTGGAAATTGACTCCGAAACCTAGCTAGATAGCTTGGAAATGATCTAACTAAGAAAACAAAAGTTAAATTTTAAAAATCGGTCCAGTATTTCTGAAATTCTAAAAAAGTTTCCCATGTTAAATCCCCATAGGCATCTACACTCCGTGAAGATGTCTATGGGGATTTAACTTGGGGAAATTTTGTTTTCGCAATAAAATCAATATTTGACCAAATTTCACGAAATAAAAAGAAGGCTCATTCTTAAATTTGCCTTTAATTTAATATTATCGAAAACAATATGGTTTTCGAATTGTTTATATGGCCGTAACATTTGGGCAGCTTTCGTGAAACAGACTATAGTCTTTGACACGGATCACAGGCGAGGAATGAAGTGGATAATCATATCGTGTTGAATGTTGGATGAACAACAAATCCTGGAGAGATGAGAGACTGGTTGGCGCCTTGATTAATAATAATATTCATTCGTGCGACATGTGTAAAGTACGTGGGTGGGGTATGTTTTCTCAGATGTTGTATTTTAGATTCTGTTTTTTGTATGTCGGAGATGTTTCTTGTTTGCATAAGTGTTCAAATGGCTGCAGTTGTTTAAATAAACTGTTAGCATTTATTTTTTCTGGCTTGATATTTGTATTATTTGATTTTGTGGCACGCCATCATCGGTCAACTTTTGGATCAGTTTTTTTCTGGTATTGAAAGGAACAATAATAAAATTAATTATTAATTCTCCAGTTGCTTTTGATTATTTTTGCTCTTTGTGTAGCACTCTGTTTCGATTTGTCAAACTGAAATTACTGGTATGTGGACAACTCTCGGTGTTTTATCATCCTGTCAAAATGTAGTTGCGAACGGTAACTTGCATTTTACTCCTGTACCATCCGTAGGCTGAGTTACGATTCCACTAATATGCCTTCTCTGCAGAATAGCGATTCGCACTTTAGCAGTTAATTGTGACATATTGGAGATATTTTCGGAATTTCCATCTGAAAAAATATTAGTATTATAAAAGTAATACATACTAATAATTCTGAAACAAATTTTACTATTGTACAAGGTTTAGAAAATTATTTTTGGCCTTTACCAAAAATGGACCCCATCTTAACTTTTACGTGTTGGAATTTGGCTGCCGCTGACTGGATCACTTGTTGATAATAGCTTAAATTTACTTTATCAGGTCAACTACATATGTAAATTTATGTCATAAGTACTTGAATATGTTATTTTCATAATATTAACACTCATTTCAGTTCAAAACTATGTAAAATATTTCACAATTAACTGCTAAAGAAGTATGATTCGCTATTCTGCAGAGAAGGCCTATGAGTGGAATCATAACTGTGGCTACGGACGGTACGGGAGTAGATTGCAAGTTACGGTTCGCAACTAGTCAAAATGAAGATTGAAGATGTTTGTTTACTTATTACTCTCTGAAAATAATGAAAGTTCACGATATATTTGGAGGTTATTTTCACCACTAGCATTCAAAGAGTTAAATTTGACATGATTTTCTCTTGACTACTGTAGTATAGAGATTTGGGATAAATGACAGAATTCTGAAAAATATTTCAGTGTCGCTCTGGTGGATTACACAGAAAATGTCAACGTTGTCGTACAGGTTACAATTGTCCGTTCTTGGGGCGACTGTTCTTTTGAATATAAAGTAGAACAGTTGTGTCGCAAGCATAGATACAAGCACCTGATTCATCACTGAGAATTTCAAGATCAAGAATGAAGATTAACAATTCTAATGGAATTTCATGGATTACACAGAAAATGTCAACATTGTCGTACAGGTTGCAAATGTCTGTTCTTGGGGCGACTGTTCTTTTGAATATAAAGTAGAACAGTTATGTCACAAACATAGATACAAGCACCTGATACATCACAGAGAATTTCAAGATCAAGAATGAAGATTGCTGGATATTTTAAGATATTCATCATGTTTTATTTGTTATTTTGATTACCATTACTATTTATTTTACTAAACATGCTTATGTTTAATTCGTATCTATTTGCGAAAGCAAATTGTCTAGTTCCGCGATTTCCTCCTTCGGTAGCAGATAACAAATGTTGCTCGGTGCGCGCATCCAGCAAGGGAGCTAATCGTAGGTGTGCAAGGGACATAATCATGCAACTACTAAAATTCCCCAGTTGGGCGGAGCCTAAGAAAGTAGTTCGGCAAAACTGTGACTTTTCGAAATCGATATTTCACGGGCGCATCTGGTATTTCACGGGTGAAAGATGGATTTCAATTTCACGGGTAAAACACGGTAATTCATGGATAGTCATAAAAGAAAGCATATTGTGTCACGCACATTTATATGAGAGTAGCCATTGTCGTGCTACGCCTAAATAGCGAGACTCGCCCATCCCGTTTACTAAGCCTTGCCAGATATGTTTTCCCATTCACGGCACTAACCTACTATTCTCTATCTATTTTCCTTATTTCTGAACCAAAGTATATGTTGTGACCACTCATTTGAACCGTCTCGGCGAAACGGTTCAAATGAGTGGTCACAACATATACTTCTGATGAGAAATAAAGAAATTCTTGAGCCTTGCCGGATATGTTTTCCCATTCACGGCACTAACCTACTATTCTCTATTTATTTACACACATGGACGTCTGTACAGCCGGTTATTGTAACCCCCTGGTTTTTGTAAACTTCTTGCTTCAAACCTTAAATAAAGTATGTTTGGGCCTGACTCGACGTTCCGAGTTCGATACTCAAGCCTGCGGGCGGTGGCCGAGCGCAAATTTAACTCTGTCGTTTGTTCCAACCTTTTCTACACTATAGCCGAGTGACAGAAAATGTAATCGACTTTTCACGGCATGGGGTATATATAGGGGTTTACAAAAACCAGGGCGTTACAAAGACCGGGGGATACAAAAACCGGCTCAACACATATCAAACACAGAGCTAGTGAGCTCAGCTACATCCAGTGTATAATGTACTAAACAAAGTAAAATCAGTATTGTATATTTTTTAAACTTTGTCGGTTTAACGTCACGTTGCTTAGTTAAATTAAGCAACGTGACCTCAAACGGACAACCCCCGTCAAGTATAACGATGACGATGCGCCGGAAGTTGTCCTAAGGAAATATACTAGTGATGTGGAAAGTTCTGTATTATTTTATTAATAATATAAATCTAATCCCGGACAGAACGGGAATCAGAAATAGAACGATCTCACACAGCTTACATCTTCCTATAATAATTGCGCTGAAATTGAACAATAATTCACCGCCGTTAGCCAATACTTACACACACAGACTGCGGCTGCGCAATCCAATATGGCGTCATTACGCAAGCATCTTTAACCGACAATTGGCCGGGAGCCGGAGAAACGTGTCACTCGTATGGAAAGTCAATGCGTCTACCGTCCCAGTCTACGACCTTGGGTTCAAACAGTTCCATCGTGCCACTGCACGGCAAACGTTTACCCACAGCAGGACATTGTCGAACCTTATATTTAACCATTACACCACTTAAGTAACTGGAATGTAATTTGATATGTTAATTTTACAACCAATCCAACCGTCACAAAATGATTTTCAGATTAGTCCACTTATGAAAAACGGGGCGTTTTTTCTCTAAAAAAAACATGAAAATTACTTGCAAAAAGTGCAGATTCTGATGAGACGGCTCGTTACGAGCCGGCTCATCTGGATCTACACTGTTTGACAATACCATTATACAAGTCTGTGGTGTTGAAAGGATTAAAGGTCAGGTCATAGAGACGAGCAGTTCAACTCGGTTTAAACCTATTCTCCCACATCACAGCCTGTAATATAGGACGAACTATTTTTTCCGTCCATTCTTTAGATATGAAATTTTCCGGGCATAATAAGCATTAATTTACCATTACCGGGCGTGTTGATTGGCAGTATTATGTTTTCTATATAAATACACTGTACTGTTAATTGCCACTCTTGATAGCAAGTGCAATAACCGTGTTTCCTTAAAAGGTTAACGAAAACAACTAGGTCACATCTATTATCTATACACGTATTTAAGTTTTGATGTGTAATGATCATACTTTATAATATGTCAATAAAACAATATTCGGGTGACGCATTTAATTGATATAATACATTGTAAATAATCGAAGAATGTTCTTCCTCATTTGCATATCAAAATAGCCGGATACAACTGCGCGTCTCTATCAATAAATTAAATATGCAGATTGTATCTGCATAGCGGGTTATCGCAATGTTTGTGGAATAGTTACACGAGTATACACATTTTGCCGAGCAAATGTCAAACAAAACCTCATCGAGTCTGCCTACTATAGCAAATTAGAATATTTGTAAACAATACAACTTTTAAACCGCAATACATATAGCTGGAGAAATCACATTTGGTATGTGTTTGTTTGTTTATTGGTGTTTAACGGCCTATCAACAGCTAAAGTCATGTAAGGCCGGGCAATCGGGTCCAGTTTTAACCTGTTGCATTGGGGGAAAAATCCCAAATTAAAACGGAATATTTACATCGAGAAAAGATACATTCAGCCCTGAAATTAAAATAACCTGACCTGGTGCCAGGTCTATACCACACCAAAGTCACTTGGCCCCTCCTCCGAAATAGGATTACGAATAATCGTAATACTCACATAAGGGGTATAACCAGATTCAACTGTCACATACAAAATGCCAAAGACGTATGTGAGGGTCAAATCAGGTCTCCAGTCAGAATTCCGGTAAGGACGAACCCCGATTGTTAAATTACCAATCGCATGCTCCCACCTGCCACTCATTCCTTAATTATGATGTGTAGATGCGTAAAGTGCATATCAATGTTTGATTCTACCGCCAGATACTGTAGTATCTCCCTGCGTATGAGTTAGAGAAAAAAAATGAGAGCCATCTACTTCCCTCTAGTTGATTATTGTAAAGATTTATATAATTACTATTTATTTGTGTAGAATTAACACACACCCTATAATCATGTGTCTAAGCATTGCGAAATGTTGCTGATAACAAATTAGATCATAATGTATCATTCAATATGTGCCGCAAACTGTGAAAACTTGATCAACTCTTTTTGCCGACCAGTGTAGGCCAAGATCAGACTGCGCGGATGCGCAGTCTGGTCTTGGCCTACACTGTTCGCATTTGCGCAAGCGAAGCCTTCCCACGCAGCTGTCACGGATAATATTTAACACACGAGTACACCAATCGCACATCGTGTGTCATCGGACCTTTGCCGTGCTGGTGGAAGACGGAAAAGGTGCTCTTTGGCATCACCCGTCACGGATTACAACAAACAAATCATATTATGCCACGGAAATAGACAGGGGACGGGAAATCGATGTTCACGGAGCCGACAAACAGTCTCGGTAAATATTTGTGCCATTTCGTCAAATAAACGAAGCGGCAATTCGTATACAACATATGATGTATCACATGCACTTCTGGTGGGCTTGGGCTTGTTCAGTGACGCTTGTTTTATAATTGTGTGGGTCGGTTAAAAGATTGACAGTTAAAGGTGCATGCCCACTCAGTAGGCACAAACTGTTCTTTATATTACAGACTTCATCTGAGACATTTTGTGGCAAAATAAACATTTATTCACCATTAATCCGCGTATTGATTGGCATTATTGTACATTTTATATCAGACGTAAATATCCACACTGATATCAGGGGCAATAACCGTGTTTCTTTAAAATGTTAACGGACATTAATATTCATTCTCTGTATTTATTTGTTGATGCTCAATGATCATACTTTATAATCTGTCGAAAATTTTATTTTTTCAGGTGACGCATTTAATTAGTACACATAATTAAAATATACCATGCCTCATTTGCATATGAAAATAGCCTGATACCAACGCACGTCACTATCAGTAAAATAAATATTACTAAATTATTAAAACCTGTAAAACGTAATCTTTAGAACTGGTGGAATAGTGACACAATTATACACTTATTTAATTCCTATAAAGAACAGTTTGTGCCTACTGAGTGAGCATGTACCTTTAACCGTTAGTGCTTCCCATAAGTAAGTATCGAGGCAAAATGCAATTCCTTTAACCATTACAATGCTGGAAACGAAGTGTCGTCTTCTGTTGCCTTTTTTTCAATAAAAACATGGTTTGACTGCACTTTAGAATCATTTCCATTGGAAATGATTCTAAAGTGCTGTCAAAACATGTTTTTTTATGAGAACAATGGAAAATATAAAATAAACAGCATACGACACAATGAAATTCAGCAGTGTAAGGGTTAATGCAAATTGTTGTTAATATTGGCATCAGAAAACGCCCAGCGCAGTGTTTTGTGTATTTCACAGGTCTTATTGTCTCCCAAATCTAAACTAAACCGCCAAATCATCAGTAAATGGCGTTAGAATAGTTTTGCACTAAACTTCTACGAATATGCCATTAAATGTCTGTATGGGTCCATTCGCGGCAACAAATCGAAGATATAATAAGTATGCTATTATGGCCATAAGTAATTTATTACCAGTAGGGGAATTGTAGGTTTTATGTATGTCTTTCCCGACATTGCTCGATTGCTTTTCTATTGATTTGAACTTCGGCCTATAAGGAGATAATTTCCATAGGTTAAATATAGAGGGTATAGCGTCAATATCTACGGAGCCCCGCAGGGGACGTAAAATTAGTCTTTGTTTTATCAATTCGTTCCCACGGAATAACAATTCGTTCCCTCAATTTAACAATTCGTTCGCACGAATTAACAATTCGTTCCCTGAATTTAACAATTCGTTTCTCTGAATTTAACAATTCGTTCCCACGAATTAACTAACAATTCGTTCCCTGAATTTAACAATTCGTTTCTCTGAATTTAACAATTCGTTCCCACGAATTAACTAACAATTCGTTCCCTGAATTTAACAATTCGTTTCCAACGAAATAACAATTCGTTCCCACGGGAACGAATTGTTATATCGTGGGAAAGAATTATTAATTCGAGGGAACGTATTGTTAAATTGAGGGAACGAATTATCATTTCGTGGGAACGAATTGCTAAATCGAGGGAACGAATTGTTATATCGTGGGAACGAATTGTTAATTCGAGGGAAGAAATTGTTAAATTGTGGAACGAATTGTCATTTCGTGGGAAGGAATTGTTAATTCGAGGGAAGGAATTGTTGAACTGAGGGAACGAAGTGTCATTTCGTGGGAACGAATTGTTAATTCGAGGGAACGAATTGTTATTTCGTGGGAATGAAATAATAAAAAATAATCCATGTCCCCTGTGGGGCTCCGTAAATAATCCAATGGCAGTGAAAAGTAAACCATCAGTCAGTACTGCGCAACATATCAGTCGGCATCCTTCGTTAGTTATCGAGCAAATTCTCCGCGGATGAATACCATCAATTTATGGACGTCCTCCGCAGGAAGCAGTAATTCGGCCAGGACGAACAACCCGCTATGTAATACCTTTCGATATATTAGCTAGATTGCTAATACTATTTTGTACGTATCGTATAACATGGACGTCATCGGCATTTTTTAACCTTAAGCTGTGAAGCAACAGAAATGTGTATAATTATTACATTTGATTTAATGGTGTTTAACAGCTAGTCATTTCAGGCCGGGCCAGCGGATTCAATCCCGCATTTAACCTGCTGTATTGGGGGGTGGGGGTTTCCCAAAATCAGAACGGAATATTTACATCGATTGATTGAGTGATTGAGTATTTGTATTTAACGGTCTATCAACCGCTAAGATTACTTAAGTCCGGGCAAACGAGTTGGACTATCCCGTATTTAATATGTCCATAATGAGGGAAATTCCTTAAATTAGAACAGAAGAATATTTACAGAAACAATATATTCAGCCCTGAAATTCGAATATCCTGACCTGGTGTCAGGTCCATTCAACGCCAGTCACTTAGCTCCAACGCCAAAAGTAATATGATCAGCACTAATCGTATTACTTTGTAATGGGATATATCAGGATTTAGCTCTCAAGTATCAACAGGCCGAAAATGTACATGAGGGCTAAACCATGCAAGTCGGCATTCCGGTCAGGATCAACCCCGATCGTTGAATTACCCATCGCGTGCTAACTAACTAACCTGCTGCAATGGGGGTGTGGGATCCCAAAATCAGAACGGAATATTTACATCGAAACAATTATAGATTCAGACCTGAAATTAGAACAACCTGATGTGGTGCCAGGTCCATACCACACCAAAATTACTTGGTCCATTCCCCTAAAAGTAATAGGATTAGGAATAATCATAGTAATCTTATAAGGGATATAAGCAGATTCAACTGTCACATACAAGAATGCCAAAGACGTACCTAAAAATACCCATCGCATGCTCCCAACAAACCCCCACATATCTCAATGAAAACATGATTTGACAGACCATGGGAATCGTCTCCCAATGATGTTTCTTGTTAACTGCAAAGCTCCAGATAAGGTGCGTATTGGTGTATTTTACGCACTTTTGTTAGCAGAATACGCATTGATTGTCAAAAGTGGTACAACATACTCGCAGCAATGTGAAAATACGCATTGATTTTCAAATTGAGTAATGAAAATACTTTAATAAAGTTGGACATTTATTTAGTTGAGCAGCAAGTGTTTGCTTTTTGCAGCTCAAATAAGTGAATTTTTTAATTTCTTTTATTTGTTATCATTTGTTCCCCATTTAATACGGAAGAAAATCAATAGTACATTTGTAAAAGTAAAATACGCATTGAATTTGAAACATGGGGGTTTACTACTCTGTCGAGACAAAACTTATCTGGAGCTCTGGTTAAGAAATATGAATGATATAAGGTGCAGCGGCTGACAGAACAGTTCTTCCGCCTTTTCAATGTTAACCCTTTTAACACTAGATACCGCTTTCCTAACATTTGCAAACAGCTAGATCATGATGACCCGGCTCGTAACAAGCCGTCTCGTCATGATCTACACAATTCGTGAACATTTGTTCTAATGTTCAAGACATGAACCCCTTTTCTGCATAATGGAACAGTCTCAGACTTAATATGAACTATCCCATGTCAGCAACTTAGGGTTGAAAGGATTAAAGAGCTTCGTGTGGTGGAAATTTCTTTCTGCCTAAATTGAATTATCTGGCAGATATATTTTCAGACAGTACATTGCGTGGATATTGTGTTTGTGGTGGTACAGTGCTACCTCTCTACAACAGCCACCCATGGGAAGACGCAACACTGGCTGTTGTAGAGAGGTGGCTGTTTTAGGGAGGTTAATGCGGAATTAAATTTTATCGTCCGATGTTTATTTATTGTCTTCGATAATTCTCACCAAATACATGATTTGACAGCATTTTAGAATCATTTCCAATGGAAATGATTCTAAAGTGCTGTCAAAACATGTTTTTATTGAGAAAGAACGCAAAAGCAACATCAGATGACAATGTTCATGCTCAGCAGTCTATGGGTTAGACATAGAGGAAATCATCCATTTGGGATATAAAATAGTGGCTGTTACAGAGAGGGTGTTGTTGTAGAGAGGTGGCCGTTCGGGGAGGTTCGACTGTATCACCCTTTCCAAGGACATTGCGGCAGTAAATTAAATAGTCGCGTAATTCTATCTATCTATAAGATAAGATAAGATAGATTTCCGCGACAATTTAATTTCAAATATTTGTTATTTAACTTGAATAGTCACGTAATTGACAAGAGAGTTACGCCACTTGAAACATTGGAATGTAACACGCGATATCCAAAGTTTAAATTACCGGGGAATTTAATATAAAATAATGTATGATCTGATTTAACCAGGAAATAACAGAATTAATGGCAGAAATTTATTGAATTGGGAAAGATTCACGTTCGAGAGATATCAGCTTGTGATCTTTGAATGTACGGAGCCCCGCAGGGGACATGGATTTTTTGTTGTTGATTCGTTCCCACGAAATAACAATCCGTTCCCTCGAATTATCAATTTGTTCCCACGATATAACAATTTGTTCCCTCGAATTAACAATTTGTTCCCTCGAATTAACAATGTGTTGCCACGATATAACAATTCGTTCCCTCGAATTAACAATTTGTTCCCATGAAATGAAAATTCGTTCCCTCAATTTAACAATTCGTTCCCTCGAATTAACAATTCGTTCCCACGATATAATACGTCGTTCCCACGAATTAACAATTCGTTCCCGTGGGAACGAATTGTTATTTCGTGGGAACGAATTGTTGATTCGTGGGAACGAATTGCTCAATTGAGGGAGCGAATTGCTATTTCGTGGGAACGAATTAATAAAAAAAAAGAATTCTACGTCCTCTGTGAGGTTCCATAGCTTGTGACCTTTGAATTAAAAAAACAACAGAAATAGGAATATCGAATTACAGCCAGTGCAGCTCGGCCATTAGTATGCCAAAACGTTTACTAGTAGAAATGTGGCCTGTCGGCACACAAATGCCCCCGCTGGCAGCCAAAGAACAAAGATGCACATTTGAAAATACAGAGGGCCAGAGAAGCGTGGATTTGTCACAGCATGAAAGCAGACCAACAGAGCAATGGGTGTTTTACTGGATTTACATTTATTGAGCATAGGCTGCATATGCAGCCTATGCTCAATAAATGTAACTCCGTGAAATATCAAGCAGATCCATGCAATAATTAGAACATTTACCATTATACACGTACATATATACCAGAGTTTTGAATGCACAAAGGATGCGACCTTGACCCTGGGCTTAACGGGGGCATGACGATCGTTGATATGTCACAGGGCGGTAGACGACCATTAGAGCAATGTGTGTGTGAAATATCAAGCAGATACGTGCAAGGAAACACAAATTATAAGAAATTTACCCAAGCAGGACGTACAGGAAGGGACGCACGAGACGACAGGTACGGACACGGTAACACTATTTGCCCCACTCACCATTCGGTGACGGGGGCATAGCAATGCGGCTGTGACTGGCGAAATGGGGCTTATGTGATTTGTGACCAGTGTAGCTCCTAATCAAATAGCACACTCATGTGACCTGATAACAATATTGCCTGTTAGAAGCATGACGGGCGTTTCATTGATGGAATGGCGAACAGTGCAGATCCTGATCAGACTGTGCGGATGCACAGGCTGATCTGGATCTACACTGGTCGCAAAGCCCATAAGCCCCATTTATTCAATCACAGCCACAAAGTAACGTATTGTTTGGAATAAAGATGCACAATATCAGACCCTATGTATTTTATAGACCAATAGTGTTACCAACCAGTTATTATGATTGCCAAAGAAGACATGGTACTATTATGTCAGAAGTAAAATATCCCAGGTAAATTGATTGGCGGAGGTAGGTACATTTAAACTAAAGACACTAATTATATAACATACATTATTATCATCACTGTCCTTGCCACTGATTGGTTTATTAAATATTAAACACTATACATGTACATGTTTTTAATGAGTCGAGCAATGTGATTTGAAACATAAGAAAACTATGATATTTTCTGTAAATGACGTCGATATTTTCTGTAAATGACGTCGAAATTTGATGACATTTTCATAGCAAATGCAGAATTCTATCCCGCATTTCCTACGCTTCAGAAACTCTTGACGTCATTTACGGAAAATATCGTAATTGTTGGTAAATATATTTTTTAGATATCGCACATCTTCTTAGGTACAAAATCACATGGCTTGTCTAAATTGTGATAGTTTCACAACAGAACATGTTAATTAAACCTAAAAACAAACATACGACATAGAAAAAAAAACGCGACAAAAAGAGAGGATATTCCATCGTACATTTTGAATAGGGAAATAATACACGAGTGTGCGTCGGCTTCTGCTAAGCAACGAATGAGCTGAACGAATTGCTTGCACGGACGCCGACGGACACGAGTGTATTAATTCCGCTATTCAAACAAGTACGATGGAATATCCCGCGTTTTCACGTTACGTTGTGTGACGTCAAATATGATGTCATGTAAACTTTTTGAAATCCAAATTACGCAGCTGTTTCTATGAACTAGATATATTTGAGTGCATGTTTGGAATTCTCAATTAGTCGAGACGCTTTCCAAAATTTCAAATAACTTTCTTTTGACCAACACTGTTTGCCATTCAGTCAGAAAATCACCTGTCCTGCATCTAACAAACAGAACAATTCGACATATGTGCCGACTATATGGCGATGTCCGCAAGCGGGCACGACAAAAATTACACATATTCTTACTGTCTGTTCCACGTTTTGCTGCCGATGAACATTTGGCCATTAAACACATTAAATCTAAAACATATTTAAAAGTAAGTACTTTTTCATAAATAACAAAAAAGTCACCCTCCCCAAAAAAAATGTACTGACTTTAAATATTTTTTAGATTTAATGTTTTTAATAGCCAAAAGTTCGTCGGTAGTTCGTCGGCAGCAAAACGTGGAACAGACAGTAGGTACAAATCACATGTCACATAATTATAACGCTTCTCATCCAGTGGCTGTAGTTGCAGATCACGTGTCCAGCTCTCCGATTCCTTCGGCAATTGGTTCCTTTTGTTCAGTGAGTGCTCGGGACGCGTGAATAAATACGGAAAACAACGCACCCTGAAAGTAAATAAATAAACACATGGGGCCCGTTTCACTAAACTTCATACGAATAAAATGTTCGTAAGTGCAAAGTTATGATCGTCTGGGAATTTCAATTGATGGATTTACATATAGATGTAAATTCAATAATTGTTTACAAGAAAACATTCTTAAAGGAGAATAACACATTCCCCAAAACCGATACATTTGCATTATATACCTATATTAAAGACATATCGTGGCTTTAAAACTTGTATTTGTTATAATCCCACAGATATTTACTTTTAAATTGCCATTATGTATGCGCTCTCCACTCCATGAGGATTTTAGGCTGGAAAGGTAAACAATCCCGATCCTGATCCGACTGTGCAAATTGTGCATACAATTATCAGACTGCTGCTTTTGCAAGCTGATATAGCTCCATACTGGTGGCAGAGACAATATGCCAGGTTTAGTAAGATAGTGAACCATATTCCACATCAAAGAGTGTCACATACTGCCATCTGAATTTCAAAGATATTGTAGTCCCCTGGTTAGCCCCAGGGATGTTTCTGCTGGTCAGTAAAACATATTTACACAGCACATGAGAAAACACCACTTGTTGATGTGTCATAAGAATTAGATATTTCATTAGGTAGATCCTGCTTCTGGGTTTGGCAAAATTTAATTTTTACTTTAATTTCAGTTATATTCAGTTATATTCAGCAAATAAATAAAATAAAATCTGATTAGGGGCTACATCATTCATTTGACATTGTATGGTATGGTATCGTATTGTAGACGTTGTATTTTGCTGGTTGCAAACATGTTCCTATCTGTTTTGTAATGAAACAGTATAGGTTATATTATTTTTGAGGTTGAAATCTCCCGCAAAATTGTTACTAAATATTCAGTATGGTACATAAGAAAACACACAACGGATTTACAAGATTCACAGAAGTGGTCCCTGGGACCTCAAATCCGGATTTCCGGATTAATCCAGAAATTTCCTATGCCTGTTAGAAAGGAACTGGAATGGACTGTGATATGCTAATGTTCCGATATGTGATATGCTAATGTGATATGCTAATGATTTTCAGATTCGTCCATTTATGAAAAGAGGGTGTTTTTGTTCTAAGAAATATTAAAATTACTTTCAAAAAGTGCAGATCCTGATGAGACGGCTCGTTACGAACTGGCTCATCTGGATCTGCACTTTTTGCATAAACCACTATAGCGAGATTTGGGTTCAAAGGGTTAATGGTAGACATGTCACACGCGTCTGGATAAAGGTATGAAAAACAAGTGTTGACTTGTGGACAAGATATACAGAAAGGGAATATTTAGATTTTATCTGTATTACGAGGTTATTTTGTTAGTTTATTAATCTGATTATATATTAATTAAAGCTTGGGAGATGTTTTGGTCAAATAGGTGCCGTTTTTACATGCAATCGCTTTGACCCGGGGCCGTTTTGACCAGCTCCCATTTTACCGATTAGGTGATATGCTTGTACACGGCCCCGCACTGTGACGTCACGGCTATCCAAGATGGCGACTTACAGGCAATTTGAAGCCATTTACAAAACCTGAATAATAATGACATTGATCGTTTTTTTTCGCGACGTTATCATAAGTCATCAGTGACCTTGACCTATAAATACATTTACAGGGGATTAGCTAGCTACGATCCCTCATTGAAATAATCTCATTTCAGTTGGAACTCCGAAGAAGCACATACTACCCATGGGTACAGTACATACCTGGTTTTCAGCGGCTCGCACGAACCCAGAGTTGGCGGTCATGGTCACGGCCTTGAGACTATCGCCCGTACCGAAGACGATCTGAAACACAGTACATACAGCTCGGGCTTGATTGCCAGTTGATATTGCCAATAGATGTTTAGGAACGTTGACCAGTGCTCCAGATAAGGAATTAGTAATTGAGTATTGTCACTCCATCATTTCTGAAGCAATTGAGTATTTAAAGATTTTAATTGGGTAAAATAAAATCACATTACTGTTTACACATCATCATACCGCAATTATTGAATAGTTTGCTTCTAAATGAAAACATGTCTTGGTATTTCATTAGAATTGTCTCCTTGGAGACAATTCTAATGAAATACCAAGATGTGATTTCATGGAAAAATAATAAAAATATGCTATATTTGTGGTCTGTTTATTGTTTTCTGCAGCATGATAACGGTACCACAATTTTGTATTGCTTTTTGATACTCACTACTTCTGATTTCAATTGGGTATTTGGCAATTTTAATTGGGTATTTAAGCAAATACGCAGCTTATCTGGAGCTCTGGTTGACATCTTGGCAAGATCAACGCACGTCGTGGTGTACACCGGGCCACTTTGACTTAGAACCAGAGGACCGTTTCACTAAACTTCGTATGACAAAACTGTTCGTAGGAATATTTCTTTAAATTCACTTCACACATTAATGTTACAATCTTCCACCTACATGCAGGGTTCAGTAAAGCTGAACAAATCAACCAAATATTTCGCAAATTCGACTGGTAATGTGAGCTTTGTTGTACATTTTAGTTTTGCTCTTACGACCTTCGTACGAAGTTTAGGTTAGACTATACCAAATGGCGCGAAATCGCATAAGTAGTCCGGTATAAAACAAGAATTCCGCGGAATCAAATGTCTCGCCTTGTCCCGCCTTGTCCCGCCTTGACCTCGAGACTGGGCCCGAAAGCAATTTTCACTGGCCCGAACATATTATACAATATCAGATTATATTCTATGGCTCACTAGTCAATAATTGTTTTACTATATGATAATAGTCCGTATATAGCACTTAAGACCTTATGCTACTAGACCAAAATTGAAAAAGAATTTGAACAAAAAAATGGAAAACAAAATTTAAAAAAAAGTTTAAAAATTAAAAAAAATAATGCTCGCTACTGGAGCCCATAATTTTTTTTAATAGTCCTATATTTATCTACATATCATATCTTCACAGGTATATCCACATATTGCCACAATATTGTCAACACAGTTTACGGAAATGTAATATAATACTTTACCTGCATAAATTACCTGTAATAATTTACCTGGACAGTTAGTGGTCAGTCTGGACATTTGCACATGCTTGCACATGCACAAGTGAAGGGCTCTGGCAGTCACTATTGTTCAACCGGAGAAGGCTATTGTTCTCTCTACAGGTAAGGTGTACAGAGCACACGAGAAAACGGGTCTTCATGCATTAATGTTCAGTTTGTAGCATAGAAAGAAATAGAGTTTGACCTTGACCCTGGAGCCCGGATTTTTTTTAATAGTCCTATATTCATCTACATATCATAGTAAACGTATGTATAACGTTTGATGACTGTACCTGATAAGGTGTTGAAGTAATGACCGTAACACGAAAACTTAACATTGAATGATGACGCCGCCGACGTCGGCGGCGCCGGTGGCGCCTCGCTTTCCGCTTTCGCGGGCGAGACAAACATAGTGCGGGCGCTTTGAGGTCACAGACACAGTTTGCTTGCAAATCTTGATCCATTACTACCCAATTTCACTTGAGGAACATTTTGGGGTGCTTTTAACACCAGTTTTCAGCATATTTGTAGCATTTAAAAGAAAACACTGAACCTGTTGGTCACGTGACGTAAACAGAGTTTCCGTGTCCAAAAAATGTAAACAATATTGGGTGATATGACGAGGCTGGATTTTTCTTTCTTAGGAGTAAGTGAACCTACTGTTTAGTTCATGCAGAACCAGTACAGACTGGCTGTAGGTCATGTACAAGTACATGTAGGTCCCACAGCATCCACACGATTAGTGAAAGTAGGAGAGACTGGTCTTATAGGATGGCATTCGGTTAAATTATATTGTAGAACAATTTGGTGTGGTATAACCTTTAGTGAAACGGGCGCCAGGGGGCCGTTTCACTAAACTTCTTACGACTAAAATGTTCGTAAGCGCAAATTTATAATTGTCTGGAAATTTCAATTGATGGATTTACATTTATTGAGCATATGCAGCCTATGCTCAATAAATATAAATCCAATCATTGTTTACAAGAAAACTGTGTTAATGTGAAATTTACAGACTATCATAATTTTACAATTACGAACATTTTAGTCGTACGAAGTTTAGTGAAACGGGCGCCAGGTGTACATCTCAGTAAGATTCGCCGATAAGACATTAATCCTAATCGTATACATCCAACCTCCGGGTCAAGTAGTCGATCCAAATGTCTATATTCTATTTTAGATACGTCGACAGCGTTGAATACATAAATTGTATACCTTAGACCTAGCCTTAATTTTCCCCGTATTCGGAAGAGACTCCGCCCGAAATGACGGCTTGTCCGGAACTACTTTCACCCGCTTCAGCAATTCCTCCGCCCGTCTGCACTCCGTCTCACCGCCGAGCAAGGCGAGGATGGATTTGAAACTATTAATTGCCGTCTGACAGGCGAACAGTTCTTTTCCTAAATAGAAACGGAGAAATTATTATTAATTTAAAGTGTTTACCCTTGTCGTCGCAGAGTCAATATGGCATGCAACACGAAGGAACAAATCGGGAGTGATTTTTAATTAACTGTCACATGGTGCGAACTAATACAGACACAGTTTGTCTGTGTCACATTGCAGAATGCGGTAGTTGATTGAATGGAAGTATTTGCCTTGCTGTTTAAAAGTTGCGGGTGGGCGGACGGACGGACAAAGAGAGAGAGACAAAGAGAGAGAGAGAGAGAGAGAGAGAGAGAGAGAGAAGAGAGAGAAGAGAGAGAGAGAGAGAGAGAGAGAAGAGAGAGAAGAGAGAGAGAGAGACAGAGAGAGAGACAAAGAGAGAGAGACAGACCGAGAGACAAAGAGAGAGAGACAGACCGAGAGACAGACCGAGAGACAGACCGAGAGACAGACCGAGAGACAGACGATTGACAGACAGACGAGAGACAGACAGACGAGAGACAGACCGACAGACGAGAGACAGACCGACAGACCAGACCGACAGACGAGAGACAGACCGACAGACGAGAGACCGAGAGACAGACCGACAGACCAGACCGAGAGACAGACCGACAGACCGAGAGACAGACCGACAGACCGAGAGACAGACCGAGAGACAGACCGAGAGACAGACCGAGAGACAGACAGACAGACCGAGAGACAGACCGAGAGAACAGACCGAGACCGACAGACAACCGAGAGACAGACCAGACAGACCGAGAGACAGACCAAGACAGACCAGACAGACGGACGAGAACAGACCAGACAGAGACATACAGACCGAGAGACCGACAGACCAGAACAGACCGAGAGACAGACAGACAGTACCGAGAGACAGACCGCAGACAGACAGACGACAGACAGAGACAGACAGACAGACAGACAGACCAGACAGACAGACAGACAGACAGACAGAACAGACAGACAGACACAGACAGACAGACCAGAACAGACAGACCGAGACAGACAGACAGACAGACAGACAGACACAGACAGACAGACAGACAGACAGACAGACAGACACAGACAGACAGACAGACAGACACAGACAGACAGACAGACAGACAGACAGACAGACAGACAGACAGACAGACAGACAGACAGACAGACAGACAGACAGACAGACAGACAGACAGACAGACAGACCGACAGACCCGACAGACACGACACAGACAGAAGTTATGAAAAAAATCAAATGCAGGAAAGGTCGTTACCTCGTGTTTCAAATGGCTATAGCATAATTTTCAATATATCTGGTTGTAATTAGGTTTCCGAGACTGGGTAATTTATAATTGTTTACCGATGCGTGATTTATAATTCGTAAACAACAACACTAACGTGCATTCACCTCTGCTGCAATGGATATTTGATGGATTTACATTTATTGAGCATAGGCTGCATGCATATGCAGCCTATGCTCAATAAATGTAAATCCATCATGTGACGGTGACTGGATATATAGGGCTGCTGGATTTTGCCACCTGCGTACATGTAGATCCAGATCAGCCTGTGCATTCGCACAGTCTGATCTGGATCTGCACTGTTCGCCATTCCAACAAGGAAGCACGTGTCACGTTTCTAACAAGCGACAAAGCTCGTTGTCAGGGTACACGAGTGTGTTATTTGACCAGGAGCTACCACTGGTCACACAGGCAATACTCCCCATTTCTCCGATCAACAATGCTCATAAACTTTGCTCCGACGATTATAAATGACATCTTGCCAACGGTAATTGTTCCCCAATATCTGCAGCAGTATAACACTGGCACTCAATACGAAAATATCGGGCTATGACATCCGGGCACCAGTTTTGAATAACGAATCACGGGAGCATTACATGTTCAGCACTGAAGTAACAATATCCTGATTTTGTTCCAGACACAATTACCACACCTGATCGCTTGTCACAGCTCGAAACACAGTATTAGTCACCATTAAAGGTACATATCGTAATATAGTAATATAGTAATATTTAGTTCACTGATAGTGACTCGCGATGGTATCAGGCTATTTTCATATGCAAATGAGGCATGACACATTTTAATTATTTATGCTAATTTAATGCGTCACCTGAAAAATAACATTTTTTCGCAGATTATAAAGTACGATCATGATTGCACATCAAAAGATAAATACAGAGAATAACAAGAAATGCGTCTGTCGAACGCGGATGCCACCTGCAGCATATTTGAGAAACTGTGACAAAGTGGTTAACCGAATAGTGTGACGGACGGACGACACGGACGTCCGTCGACGACGGACGGACGGACGGACGGACGGTCCAAAAACAATAAGCCACCCGGCTCTTCGAGACCGGTGGCATAAAAAGTAATGTCCGTTAACATTTTAAGAAAACACTGTTATCGCCTGAGATATCAGTGTGGAAATGTACGTCTGATATAAAATGTATAGTAATGCCAATCAATACGTGGGGTAATGGTGTATAGCGGGCACTCGTATTTTTGTCAGAACCGATGGAATAGTGACACAATTATACACTTAATATGTAATTCCTATTAAATAACAGTTTGTGCCTACTGAGTGGGCATGTACCTTTAATATTAGAATAATGTATAGGGCTTCAAATGAACGAATCGGTCACTATACATATATCAGGACTCACATGCCAGCCAGCTGGTCTGTAGCTACACTGGTTAAAAACATACAGGATGTCCAGTTCTCCATGAACGCCCATATATACTGCAGGGCTCCAGTCAAATTATTAATTGAGTAATGGCACTCCCATCATTTCTGAAGCAATTTGGGTATTTCAAAATTTTAATTGTGTAAAATAGAATTAAACTACTGTTTACACATCAGCAGACAGTTTGCTTCTAAATGAAAATACATCTTGGTATTTCCAAGGAGACAATTCTAATGAAATACCAAGATGTGTTTTCATGGAAAAATAAGAAAATATGCTATATTTGTGGTCTGTTTATTGTTTTCTGTAGCATGATACAGATACCACACATGTTTCATTGCTTTTTGATACTCACTACTTCTGATTTTAATTGGGTTTTTGGCAATTTTAATTTGGTATTTACGCAAATACGCAGCTTATCTGGAGCGCTGTATACTCGTATAGTGCAATATAATATCAATCGAGCGACCAATACTCGCTCATATTACATATCGATTAATATCCAGCCAAGCGCCGATGAGGTCAAAAGGGGATCAATTGGAACCGAGCCCGTCCACGAGATACTATCCCTTGCGACATACGAACTTATCTCCGTAACCAGATTCAGAGATTGGGGATACTTGCCGGAAATGATGTCGAAAGTTGACGAAAATCACGGAGCCGATGCGGAATGGCATTCCGCATCGGCTCTGTGATTTTCGCCATCTTTCTGTGTCATTTACGAAATATATGGTTGATTCTCGAAATAACTTTCGGAGAATCTCGCGTACATACTAAGGCACACAAGTTCGTGGATTCGCTGAATTTACACTGGTCATGAGATTGGAAAAGCTTAAGGTGGCATGGCTTGGGAAACGCGAATTAAAGGTACATGCCCACTCAATAGGCACACACTGTTTTCATAGGAATTAAATAAGTGTACATTTGTTCTACCGTAATTTCTAAAAGTTACGAGTGCCCGCTATACAGGTATAATGATTTAGTAATATTTATTTTACTGGTAGTGGCTATTTTCAGATGCAATTGAGGCATGCTATTTTGTAATTGTTTTTACTAGTTAAATGCGTCACCTGAACAACTAATGTTTTCCACAGATTATATGTATGATCATTGCACATCAAACAATAAATAGAGAGAATAAACAGTAATGTCCGTTAACAATTCGTTCCCACGAATTAACAACTCGTTCCCTCAATTTAACAATTCGTTCCCACGAATTAACAATTCGTTCCCTCAATTTAACAATTCGTTCCCACGGAATAACAATTCGTTGCCCAGGGAACGAATTGTTAATAACGTGGGAACGAATTGTTATCGTGGGAACGAATTGTTAATTCGTGGGAACGAATAGTCATTTAGTGGGAACGAATTGTTAATTCGAGGGAATGAATTGTTTTATCGTGGGAACGAATTGTTAATTAGAGGGAACGAATTGTTAAATTGAGGGAACAAATTGTTATTCCGTGGGAACGAATTAATAAAAAAAAATCATATCCCCTGCTCGGCTCCGTACTATTTATCCTGATGAAAATAAAATATTTTGCACATTATGTAAAAAAGATATCCGGCAAGGCTCAAGAATTTCTTTATTTCTCATCAGAAGTATATGTTGTCACCACTCATTTGAACCGTCTCGCCGAGACGGTTCAAATGAGTGGTCACAACATATACTTTGGTTCAGAAATAAGGAAAATAGATAGAGAATAGTAGGTTAGTGCCGTGAATGGGAAAAAATATCTGGCAAGGCTTAGGAAACGGGATGGGCGAGGCTCTGCCGAGCACATCCCGTTTCCGTGCCGCGCCAGATATTTTTTCCCATTCACGGCACTAACCTACTATTCTATTTATCCCGTCAACACCTACAAATGGCTGTAAAATGCAAAAATAGTATTGACTGGATATCAAAAATGTTTCACGGCACCGTGTTTCACGGCACATACGCACTGTGTTGACGGGATAAAAATAATATGACTACCTCCTTGTTGCGTTATTAAATCGTTTCAGTATATTACACAATTTTGTAATCTCTTCATTACACAAGACGATTTTAAAAGGTCGATCAACGTAGATCCTGATCAGGCTGCGCAGTCTGATCTGGGGATACGCTGTTTGAAAATCACGCATGTTATGTTGATCAAACGTCTAATATTTACACTGACGTAGAAGAGAACCTAATCCAATAAAAGGGAGATCTATAAATACATTGCCCGATTATGGCGTTCATTTCCGCGTCCATTTCCGCCTACCCACGCCACGTAGATTATACAACAGTGAAACCTCTCTAAACCGGACACCCTCCGAACGTCACAGGGTGTCCGGTTTAGCGAGGTTTCACGGACCGCTGGTACTACACAGCGCCAGCGTAAAATGTTTCAAGTCGAAACAGGCGCCGGATTCATAACGAATTCCCAGTTCAGCTGCATGCAGAAGACAAAGCAAAAACACATTTTGGTAAATTGTCGTGTTTTTCGGGTAATATGTGTCTCTAGGAAATCGTGCGCGTGCAAAATGTAGTTGACGGGATATGCAGAAGAAGGACAAGTCCAGGAAATGCGATTCTAAGGAATAAATGGTTATATGGCAAACAGGAACAATTAAGCAGGAACAAAAAGCCAACAAAACAATGATTACACTGTAAATGAAAAGGCGATCAAGCTGTTGGAACTATTTTTATGGCGTAAGACCCGTGTTTTTGAAAATTTCAACCCGCAAAATATAGGCTGCGACTGACATGAGCTCATTTGCATAAAATACCTCAAATTTGGATGTTGGTTGTATAATTCTTCGCTAGCGCTTGACTACAAATGAAAGGTGTTTCTCTAACGCACGTAGGTGCGAACGGTAACTCGTGCAAGCTACTCCCGTACCGTCCGTAGCGTCAGGCTACGGACGGTACGGGAGTAGCTTGCAAGAGTTACCGTTCGCAACCAGTACGCAACTACGTATATGGACTAACGCTATATCCCCTCTTGCCTCGGCGAGGGGGTAATAATCCCGATTTATTCAGTCACAGCCGCGTACGATACTAGCTATTTGATTTTGTAAATTTTCGATTTTTCATGAAATATATTTACAGAAACTGCGACAGTTTCTGTAAATGACGTCGGAAGTTGGCGAAATTTTCACAGCATACACGGAACCGAATCACGCAATTGCTATGGAAATGTAATCAACTTTCGACGTCGTCTACAGGATCTATCGTAAAGTTTGCAAATATGTTTCATGAAATATCGCACATGTTCTTGGGTACAAAACCACATGGCGTGTGTCATATCAGAGTCTAATTCAGTTAGACCAGTAAGCGGATCATCCAGAAATATACCAGACAGCTAATTAAATGTATGTAAATCTGGCACATTTGGGAATTGTTATAGACGTCAAGGAGAATCATGGCTTTGTCGCATTACTAGGGCGTCATGTTAATGTTACATGCCCACTTATTTCTCCCATATAATGCCATTTTGTGCCTACTGAGTGGGCATGTACCTTTAAAGGTACATGCCCACTCAGTAGGCACAAAATGTTCTCTATATCAGATACATTATCTGTGACATTTTATGGCAAATTTAAAGGTACATGCCCACTCAGTAGGCACAAAATGTTCTTTATATCAAAGACATCATCCGAGACATTTTCTGTCAAAGTAAACATTCATTCACCATTACCCCACGTATTGATTGACATTATTATACATTTTATATCAGACATAAATTTCCACACTGATATCAGGGGCGATAACAGTGTTTCGTTAAAATGGTAACGGACAGTACTATTTATTATTATCTGTATTTAATTTGTGATGTGCAATTCTCATACTTTATAATCTTTTTTTCAGGTGAGGCATTTAATTAGTATAAATAATTAAAAATGATCATGCCTCATTTGCATATGAAAATAGCCTTATAACACCACGAGACGCTATCAGTAAAATAAATATTAATAAATGATTATATACTAGTATCTGTATAGAGGGCACTCGTAATTTTAGAACTGGTGGACTAGTGACACAATTATACACTTATTTAATCCCCATAAAGCACATTGTGTGCCGACTGGTGGGCATGTACCTTTAAGAGAGTTCGAGGTAATGAGTGTAGACAGTACATGTATTTGTAATACTAACAATAAATTCAACTATTGGCAAGGTTATCACAGGTGGTTGTGCATCCACGTACATGTATATTACAAAGCGAATTTACCGTCATTTTCATGGAATATTGGCCGTCTAAATGATGTGTTTGCTTTTTATTAGTGTAAACAATGTGTATTTAGCTTCAGTGAGTTATCTATTGGCATTGCGCCCGTGGAGAGTATGGAACGCCAAATCTACATAAATTCAAATATATATTGCTAGCAACAAATATTTGGAGCTAGCAATAAATATTTGGAGAGCTCTCCAAATCAAATATTATATTGCTCGCTCCAAATGATTTCGAGAGCTCTCCAAATGATTTCGAGATATCATTAATTGATTTCGAGAGCTCTCCAAATGATTTCGAGAGCTCTCCAAATGATTTAGAGATAGCTCCAAATGATTTAGAGAGCTCTCCAAATCAAATGTTATATTGCTCGCTCCAAATGATTTCGAGAGCTCTACAAATGATTTCGAGATATCATTAATTGATTTCGAGAGCTCTCCAAATGATTTCGAGAGCTCTCCAAATATTTATTGCTAGCTCCAAATATTTGTTGCTAGCAATATATATTTGAGTTTATGTAGATTTGGCGTTCCATACTTCCCGCGCTTTTAAAATCTCTGTACACATGTGCACCGAGCCTATTAAAAACTTCGTAACCTTCAATATGGAGTATATGGATGGATGGAGTAAAAAAAAATTTTTTAGCTTATTTCTTTTTCATTTATTGATGCTTTTAGGCATATTTTAATTTATTTATAGACCTCGGTCCGTTACTTCAACCTGTGCTGTAAACATGCTCGATATATGTGTATTCACTACTACACGTTTGACAGGCGACTTCCGGTCTAGGTAAAGTCGCACTAAATTTGGGATGGCACGATTTACCCAAATCTACCCAAATCTTCACGTAATTATTATATTTGTTAATAAATAAAGCTCTACACATTATAATAATGATGTTTGGACTATACTTACATAATATATGTCATTAATTTGCTTATACCAGGGCCTTTTTTTAATGTTTTGATGCAAAATGGAAATATTTGTACATGAAATAAAGGGAGAATACCGCGATTCACTTATGCTAGTAAGCAAAGAAATATAATGCACTTTATAATGGCTAAATGGGAATGATGATTTTTAATTGAAATACTCATAAAAACAGTAGAACCTCTCTAATGTTGACATCCAAGGAGACAGTGTGTGAAAACTGTTATGTCAACTAGTATAATTATATATTTATATACGGTAGTACATGTAATATATAATTTAAATATATAAACTACCAATATTTTAAAACTAATACTGCATTAATATGTATATGTGGCTGTGACTGGATAAATGGGGCTTATCGAAATTGTGACCAGTGTAGGTTCCGATTAAATAGATCCCTTCTGTAGCCTGGTAACGACCTACATTGCTTGTTCGAAGCATGACTGGGGGTTTCATTTATGGAATGACGAATGTTGCAGATGCTATCAGACTGCGGATGCACATGCTGATCTGGATTTACACTGGTCGCAAAACTCATAAACCACATTTCTCCAGCCACAACCACATTATGTGCGATATGCAATCATGGTCGATGATAACTTAAAGTTAGACAACTGATACATAATTAATGAGTTTCGGTAGTCTCCGTTTATAATAATGCTATATTAATCGTTTTCCCGCAGAAATAGATGCTTTATTCTTCCTATGTTTCGGTCAAAATGTGGTTATTATATGATATACTAATGATATATTGTAGAAAAAGTATATAATATAATCATAAATGTTATTTGTAATGAAGATTTGGGTATATTTGGGTAAATCGTGCTGCGTAATTCAATGCGTAATTCAATAATTCAGGGAGACATCGTTTTCATAGTTTCAAGCGATTTAATGCTAGCTCCAAATAATATATATATTGCTAGCTCGAAATTAATTAGAGATAGCTCGAAATGATTTGGAGAGCTATTTGGAGAGCTCTCCAAATGATTTCGAGATAGCTCCCAATGATTTAGAGAGCTCTCCAAATCAAAGTTATATAATGCTCGCTACAAATGATTTCGAGAGCTCTAAATGATTTCGAGATATCATTAATTGATTTCGAGAGCTCTCCAAATGATTTCGAGAGAGCTCTCCAAATGATTTAGAGATAGCTCCAACTGATTTAGAGAGCTCTCCAAATCAAGTTATATAATGCTCGCTACAAATGATTTCGAGAGCTCTCTAAAAGATTTCGAGATATCATTAATTGATTTCGAGAGCTCTCCAAATGATTTCGAGAGATCTGCAAATGATTTAGAGATATATCCAAATGATTTAGAGAGCTCTCCAAATCAAAGTTATATAATGCTCGCTACAAATGATTTCGAGAGCTCTCTAAATTATTTCGAGATATCATTAATTGATTTCGAGAGCTCTCCAAATGATTTCGAGAGCTCTCCAAATCAAATGTTATATAATGCTCGCTCCAAATGATTTCGAGAGCTCTCCAAATCAAATGTTATATAATGCTCGCTCCAGATGATTTCGAGAGCTCTCCAAATGATTTCGAGATATCATTAATTGATTTCGAGAGCTCTCCAAATGATTTCGAGAGCTCTCCAAATATTTATTGCTAGCTCCAAATATTTGTTGCTAGCAATATATATTTGAGTTTATGTAGATTTGGCGTTCCATAGGAGGGCACGATATTGCGTTCCGTCGTATCACTACCAATATCTCCGATGAATTCCGAATAAGATACCGGAGATCGCCGTTTCAAAACCAACAAACTGTCCGACGATATTCGAATACCATACCGCGTTTCGCCGTTTCTTGACCAATATATCCGATTATATCCGAATACGACACCGCGGTTCGCCGTTTCATTACCAATAGATCCGAATACGATACCGCGTTTCGCCGTTTCTTTACCAATAGATCCGATGATATCCGAATACGACACCGCGGGTCGCCGTTTCTTTACCAATATACATGATAGATCCGATGCTATCCGATTACGATGCCGCGTTTTATTATCAAGAGATCGGCGGATATCCGAATACGAGTATTCATTTGAATTATCTGCTTTTTGAAACTAATCAATTCGTAAACTGGCAATGTAACGAACACGCGACTGTGATTGGGGAAATGTGGATGATTGTATTCGCGACAAGTGTAGTGCACACGGGCCCGTTTCACTAAACTTCTTACGACTAAAATGTTCGTAAGTGCAAACCTATGATAGTCTGTAAATTTCACATTAACAATGTTTTCTTGTGAACAATTATTAGATTTACATTTATTGAGCATAGGCTGCATAAGCAGCCTATGCTCAATACATGTAAATCCATCAATTGAACTTTCCAGACGATTCCAAATTTGCACTTACGAACATTTTAGTCGTACGAAGTTTAGTGAAACGGGCCCCAGGTTATGGAAAAACAGTTCATATTTCGGTGTTTCGTGGATTATTTGGTATATCTGGTGGTTTGGGTGCATTGTTACCAACATACAATTTACATCACCTCCCGCGAATTACTCTAGTTTGACAGTAAGAAATGGACCCGAAATTTCGGAACGGTGAATGTGTACATAATTGTCGATTTATATCGTATGTAATGATTGAGCATTAGTAGTCGCACAAAACTATGTAAATTACCCAAAACCAACGAAATCCACCCAAATCTACCAAAAATCACACAAATACCCATATATGACACCAACATACTGACAATCTGTTCAAATGCATATCGTGTAGACTGCACAAAGACGCATATCTCCAATGACAGTCATCGGCCACATTTTGAACCAGCGGCCTACGGCCTTGAGGTTCAAAAAGTTCCCTCGTGCCACGGAAACTTTTACCCACGGCTGGACATTGTCTAACCTTATATTTCATTGGCCAACAGGAATACAGAAAACGCGTGTTTGGACGACGTTTGACCCATCATGATTCACTTCTGGCGCCCGTTTCACTAAACTTCCTACGACTAAAATGTTCGTAAGTGCAAACTTATGATAGTCTGTAAATTTCACATTAACAATGTTTTCTTGTGAACAATTATTGGATTTACATTTATTGAGCATAGGCTGCATATGCAGCCTATGCTCAATAAATGTAAATCCATCAATTGAAATCTACAGACGATCCTAAATTTACACTTACGAACATTTTAGTCGTACGAAGTTTAGTGAAACGCACCCCTGGTTTCCAATGAGAACACAAAAATTCCGTATAGACTTATAAAAAAGTCAGTAGACATCAGCACATGTACACGAGAATCGGTCCAGTATACGAAACGAAGCGACGTGGGATAAACGACGTCAGTAGCCGATTTCACCAAATTTGCAAATATATACTTATCTAACTAAGTATACTTTGAGGGAGTATTCATTTATTTTTCCCGAAATGCATTACTTCATATAGAACTAACGACTGCATATATTTGATGATTAAAAGTACGCAGAATTCTTATACAGAGTTTATTACATTATCACAGCCAATATGGCTGTGATAATGTAATAAAGTCCGTACAATAATTTGATAAGAAAATATTTTATTTCATTAAATAAAAATATATAAATTTATCCTTAAATTGAAAATTTCTCCCTCGAAGTGTACTTAGCAATTTTGGTGAAATCGGCTACATACTACAGACTACATGTACATTTCCACATCATATGAACATGGTGAGGTGCATTTTGCAATGAATTAAAAGACATTAGAATGGAGGAGTACATGTATAAGTTTAATAAGAATCGGTCTAGTGTATGACACCAGGGATGACATGGGGCAATCATTAATGAAACGTACAGTTTGTACATGTGCCACACCCTGTACAATTAATCATGTACATGTAGCGCCGAATGTTATGTTTTAAATAATATTTAAAGGTACATGCCCACTCAGTAGGCACAAACTATTCTTTATAGGAATGAAATAAGTGTATAATTGTGTCACTATTCCACCAGTTCTAAAAATTACGAGTGCCCGCTATACACATATAATCATTTAGTAATATTTATTTTACTGATAGTGACGCGCGGTAGTATCAGGCTATTTTCATATGCAAATGAGGCATGATATTTTTTTAATTATTTATACAAATTAAATCCGTCACCTAAACAGTATTTTCGACAGATTATAAAATATGATCATTGCACATTTAAACATAAATACAGATAAGAAATAGTAATGTCCGTTAATATTTTAAGGAAGCACGGTTATCGTCCCTGATATCAGTGTAGAAATGTACGTCTGATATAAAATGTATAGTAATGCCAATCAATACGTGTAAATCCATCAATTGAAATGTATAGACTATTCTAAATCTGCACTTACGAACATTTTTGTCGTACGATGTTTAGTGAAACGGGCCCCTGGAATGCTATCTTTCAGACTATTCTATTTATACATTCGTGTTTCTAGATTCGGGGTTGTACGAAGCCCCACAGGAGACGTATACTAATTGATTTTATGAATTCGTTTCCACGAAATAACAATTCGTTCACTCAATTTAACAATTCGTTCCCACGAATTAACAATTTGTTCCCTCAATTTAACAATTCGGTCCCTCGAATTAACAATTTGTTCCAACGAATTAACAATTAATTCCCTCAATTTAACAATTCGTTCCCTCGAATTAATTGTTAATTCGTGGGAACGAATTGTTAGTTCGTGGGAACGAATTAATAAAAAAAAAATCTACATCCCTTGTGGGGCTCCGTAGGGTTTCATATGCTGGTATTGTGGCGTTTTGACATACGGAGTGCCTGATTTAATGGCACAGTTCTCTAGCTTACGCCTCAAGTGACATAATCCAATTTCGTGAAGCTAAAAATAGCAGCTGTGGTAAAAACGTTATTGTTGTTTTATGTGCGCAAATAACTCGAACTCGTGGAAAGAAATGTTACACAAAATAAAACCTACCGTGCCGGTGTCATATTAAAGCAGAAAAAGTAGCTGCCAGCTTCAAGTGTTACATGTAAATAGTGTACATATAAAGTAAGCATCACCCGTGATGTTCATGATGCTACATGTATAGCATCATTACATAGAATAACACCAAGGTGTGTGGTTACAATATCAACAACAAGTACTGAAACTAGAAGCCCTCCGAGTCAAAGTACATATTCCTTTATTTTGTACTTATTATGTAACGGATTTTGATAAAAGGCGCATCAAACGCGTCTTGTTAAGCTGCATTTGATGGTCTCGGTACTTTGGCCCAAACTGTTGTTGTTTTGGCGAAGAATCGATTCCGTGTCTACGGACACGGAAATGGATTATTCGCAATGACGACATAAGTATGTGCATATGCAGCCTATGCTCAGTAAATTGAAATACCATAATTGTTTACAAAAAAAAACAATGTTAATGTGCAATTTACCGACTATCATACTTTTTCACTTACGAACATTTTAGTCGTACGAAGTTTAGTGAAACGGCCTCCACGTTTTTTGTTGAGAAAACAAGAGTGAGTGACCAAGTGAAACGGCCTCCACGTTTTTTGTTGAGAAAACAAGAGTGAGTGCCGAAGGTCACACTATACGTCGTCGAGGCATGGCCAATCAACAAGGGGAGATAACTCACTGACAAACAATCTGGTCCTTCATCTTGTCATGATAAATATGTATGCCGAATTTGCGTATGATCCGCCAAGTAGAAATGTAGTTACTGCGTGGACAAGGTTACACGGTCCGAAACTCAAAACTGGCCGCCAAGGGGAGATAAGTAATCAGATTTTTAGAAAACCCATAGGGTTCTTCGTCTTGCCGTGACACATGTTTACGGAAGTTGGTTACAATCCGTCAAGTAGAACTTGAGTTATTGCATGGACAAGGGCACAGAGTGCGAAAGTTAAAAATGGCCGCCGAGGGCAGATAAGTAATGAGAATGTTTAGATAATCAATAGGGTTCTTCATCCTGCCGTGATAAACATGTAACTATATAGTTACGATTCGTCACGTATATAGAAAAAATATCCGGCAAGGCTCAAGAATTTCTTTATTTCTCATTAGAAGTATATGTTGTGACCTCTCATTTGAACCGTCTCGAGACGGTTCAAATGAGTGGTCACAACATATACTTCGGTTCAGAAATAAGGAAAATAGATAGAGAATAGTAGGTTAGTGCCATGAATGGGAAAACATATCTGGCAAGGCTCAGGAAACGGGATGGGCGAGGCTCTGCCGAGCACATCCCGTTTCCGTGCCGCGCCAGATATTTTTTCCCATTCACGGCACTAACCTACTATTCTATTTATCCCGTCAACACCTTCAAATGGCTGTAAAATGCATAACTTGTATTGACTGGATATCAAAAATGTTTCACGGCACCGTGTTTCACGGCACATACGCACTGTGTTGACGGGATAAAACTAGTTATTGCGTGGGCCAGCTCGCCCGCACAAAGTGAATACATCATACGTCCCGTTTTTATATGTTATCTCCCTTGAGATAGCATATTGTGTCGCACAAATGTCTGTGGGGGCAGCCATTGATCGTGCTACTCATAAACGGCGAGTACGACCAAGAAAATAATGCCCCAACTTATCCTATGGCGATTTGGTCTGTATTTCTTTGTATCTAAAACTCTACATATACTATTCTCTATAGTTTTCACAGTTTTGTGCTCAGTTTATTAGTTAAATTCTAGAAGATACTAATCAAGACAGTTCGTGCGTATGAATACAGCAGCTATTATCTTTAGGTCTCACGGGACAGTACGTACGGAGCTAGCAGTAAAAGGGGGTGGACGATTTTCTATATATTCCAGTACTGACCCTGAAAGTTACACCAGTGTGTTTTACAATGTTAACTTACCCCATACACCGATCAGTTTTTGTGGAGATAACATATTTCAGTACTTTCAGTACTTTAATTTATTCGAATACTAGTGAAGAATTATACAACCAACATCGTCTTACATATGTTATGAAAATTAGCTAATGTCGGTCGCAGCACATATTTTGGGAGCTGAACTTTTTAAAAACACGGGTCTTAGGCCATAGTTCTAAGAACTTAGCTTGATCGCCCTTTCAGTGTGATAAATGTTTTGTTTATACTGTTTTGTGCTAAATTCATGTTATTGCAAATATTTCCGTAGTCGAAGGGTGCGACGATTAACCGGCATACTCAATTATTCGCGATTCGTAACTCCATAGTTCGGTGCACGAATACAATATTGCGGTTTTACCAAAAAATAACTTTTAACTCTTTGTTGTTGTTGCTGTGAAATTCCCGCGCTTATTTTTCGCCGCGCAACGCTTTCCACTCTAGATTAATTAGTAGTCTATGTGTCATCCACAAACACATACTGCGAAGAATTTCAGGACGTTCAGTCCTTTGATTTTTCCGAACGGGCGTATAAAAGGTGAACATGTGAAAAAAACGCCAACGACAGGTTTCGGTTTCCGCCTTTTAAGAGTTAAAAAGTACGCAAGTTTAAGACATGGCATCCAATAGATGTCCATTATCAGACTTCCGCCATGGGAAATATAAGTCGGCTAGAACTAGAGAATGGGCTGTGTACTGGTAATTTATGACTACTTGCTTGTGTTAATGTTCAAGACTGTGGAACATGTCAGTCACTGAATTCAGCGTTAACCCATACACTGCTGACTTCAGTATGCTTTTTATTTTTTAATTTCCAGTTTCTCAAAAAAAACAACATGTTTGGCAGCAATTGAGATAATTGCAATTTCCGCAATGGGAAATACATGTCAATTACAACTTGAGAATGGGCTGTGAACGGGTAATTTATGATTACTTGATTGGGTTTCGCTCTTTCACCCCTGCGTAATTTGAATGGATTATCATACGTTAATTTTGCAATCAATCCAATCGTCACAAATGATTTTCAGACTAGTCCATTTATGAAAAGGGGGGTGTTTTCGTTCTCAAAAATATGAAAATTATTTGCAAAAAGTGCAGATCCTGATGAGACGGCTCGTTACGAGCCGTCTCATCTGGATCTACACTGTTTGCCAATACCACTATACAGGTCTGTGGTGTTGAAAGGGTTAATGTTCGTGAGTGCGGAATAAGTCAAGTCACTGAATTCAGAATTAACCCTTGCACTTCAGACGTGTCGTCTACTTTTTAAATGAATTTCCAGTTTCTCAACAATCACGAGCCGGCTCATCTGGATCTACACTGTTTGCCAATACCAATATACAGGTCTGTAGTATTGAAAGGGTTATATTATATGAAACATCAATTGACCGATTTCTGTAAGCAAAGAGTGTCTATGGCATAACACATCTGGCTTATTGTGTTTAACGTACTACTTTTGACACCGCGCATGCATACCTGATGAAGTAGTGTTGTTAAACCTCTCGTGAGGAATCGACACAGCATACAGTTGTCACTCTGAATGATAATCAAATCCAAGTATACTAAATTCAGCCAGGGTCTACATTGTTCGTCATTGTGGCTGTGAACTATGCCTGCTTGTTATAAAGCTTACGATTCATTGATTGATTCGGGTGTAACGGCCTTATCAACAGCTACGGTCATTTTAGGCCGCAGTGGACATGGATTATTTTTTATTAATTCTTTACACGAAATAACAATTCGTTCCCACTAAATAACAATTCGTTCCCACGAATTAACAATTCGTTCCCTCGATTTAGTAATTCGTTCCCTTGAATTAACAATTCGTTCCCACGAATTGTTACTTGTTTATTCGGAGGGAACAAATTGATAATACGAGGGAACGAATTGTTAAATTGATTGAACGAATTGTCATTTCGTAGGAACGAATTAATAAAAAAGAAGTATACGTCCCCTGCGGGGCTCCCTCCGTACGATCCCGCATGTAACCTGCTGTATTGGGAGAGACATGTCGATGGTCTAGTAACATAAGGTCGTAACTGCTATGCTAAAGCACCTACGATGGTCTAGTAACATAAGGTCGTAAGTGCTATGCTAAAGCATAGCACTTACGACCTTATGTTACTAGACCATCGATGTGGCCATTGGTTATATAGGAAATTCCTATATAACCAACTGGAAACATCAATCGTGGTGGTGGACCTAAAGAGCATGTTGTAAATAAACTTAACAATCCCGTTCTCTTTCGTTGCGGGCCCATTTTACAACGACGACCATGCACAAGGTGCGTGACCACGTGGTTATAACAACAACAACAGTGGCTGCAAGTATTGAAATCTTGCCCACTCCAATGAAAGTATTATTTTATATTTTCCTTAATATGAAACGGATTTTGATGAAATATGGCACAGGAAACGCGTCTTCACGAGCTGCATTTGGTGGTCCATGGAGTTCGGCACAGACTTATGTCGTTTTTGCGAAGAATCGACAGAAGTTTGGGCGAAAATACAGAGACCACCTAATGCAGCTTAACAAGACGCGTTTGATGCGCCATATTTAATCAAAATCCGTTACGTAATAAGGACAATATAAAATAATACGTACTTTGAATCAGAAGTTTCAGTACTTGTTGTTGTTAGTACCACGTAATCATACACCTTGATGCATGTACATTACCACACAATCATTAATTCGGTCGGACGAACGGACACACTGACTCACCTTCAATGAAACGCTCCAATTTCGGTAGCACTGGATCTCTCCGCTCGTCAGCCGCTTGAATGGACAAGATTTCCTCTTTAAACTCAAAGTGACAGCGCCCGTGTGACACGGATGATACCATGGTTATGAGCGCCGTAATATCGAGATTGATTCTAGCAACGCTGTCAACAAAACTTACGGCGCTCTCCATCACGGAGTCGCGTAATTGTCTATAATTCACCATAGGGGACACTAATAACTCATGTGTAATGAGCGACAGCGGGGCTGTGGAACCAAATTCACATGTGTCAAGCTGTGCAACGACGTCGATTAAGGATGTATTTTGGGATTCAATTTCGCCGCAACATTGCCTCGCCGACGCGCCGTCAGTCGGAACAGATGTTGCAAGTTTACGACCATGTTCGGGAAATAGACTCCCAGAGCCTGGTATACCAGGAATGTCCGACATGGGTTTTTCGAGAGGGTAGTCCGCGAGATCGATATTATCTAATACAGTTTCGGCACGTACGTGCGCGTTAAGAACAATCGTGGTGTCAGAACGGCGGGCCCTGCTTACAGCATCTGGAGATAAACCTGTCATTGTTTTAATGTTTGCTGATTGATTCGTTTCTCTAATACCGCATCGGGATTCTGTTTGTTTATCCGACGTTTGATTAGCAATTCGTGTTTCGATTTTCCCGCCGGACGGTTGGCGCGAAATAACGGAACAATCGACATACGTAGCTGTGGAGGCCAACACATTGGCATCGGACTTTAAAGCCAACACCTGCTTATTTACGTCTACATGTTCCAGTGGTGAGATATCTATATCAGCACCGGCATGCTGGTAAGTTCCTTCATCTTGTATCACAACGTGATCATCACGTGATCTTACAAATACATCAGTTTCATGTACGTCAACGTCGGAACGCGATATGACGCATGTCTGTAATTCTTCATGTTTATCAGGCCCGTGTGTACGGTCACCATCAATTTCATTTCCCGACAATTTACATAGTGCATCATTGTCGACAGACCGTATCCTAGCGATATCCATCAACTGACAAATCCTACTTTCATCGTTGTTGTCGATGACGTCACGAGTATCACATACATCATCGTCAATATCCGCGGATCCAACGCTTTCATCGTCACTTACGTCCGACGAGATCGTAGCGAGCTTACGTTCAACGTCATCGTTGACGCCAACTTCGTTCCCCAGAACGGTAATGCGTGCTTCGCGCAATTTGGTCGCCATGGGAACCGTGATACCGTTATAGAAGACGAATATGACCTTTGGCTCCACGAAATTGACAGGGTGCACCGAGGCGCATAAAACGTAATCGTCGGCCTGTAGCTGAATGTCCCTCTCTCCAAACTGACCCTGACCTGAAAATATATTGATTGATCGATTGATTGGCGTTTAACGGCCTATCAACAGCTAAGGTCACGTAAGCCCGGGTAAACGGGTTCGATCCAGTATGTAACCTGCTGCATTGAGGGAAATCCCAAAATCAGAACGAAATATTTACATCAAAACAAAACTATATATTCTGACATGAAATTAGAATAACCTGACCTGGTGCCAGGTCCATACCACACCAAAGTCACTCGACCTGAAAATAGAGGATTTCTAATATACAGTGGAACCTCTCCAAACCGGACACCATGGGAGGTCCCCAGGGTGTCCGGTTTGGAGATGTTCCATGATTGGAGATGTTGGACATGATTGCCGTTGTTTGAAACCGCTACATGATTGCCGTTGTTTGAAACCGCTCACAGCCGTGTTCAAACGTACAGCACGTGCTGTTTGACCATGGCTGCATATATTGCTCATTCCGGGGCCAAGCCAACACCTACGTACAATGTAATGCATGTTTCTCGCCCACCTACTGGCCAAGACAGAGTATTCCACCCTCGTGGCCAGAAAATGTCGTCAGAAACTCGGCAAGCCTCGTTTCTGACAACATTTTCTGGCCACTCGGGTGGAATAACTTTTTGTATTTGTAGGCTGTTATTTATTTCATGTTTTATCCAGTTTTATCAAACTTGCGTAAATTTGTGGGACGAGTTGTGTAAGGGGCGTCTGTAAATCAGTCGGCCGAATACTGAATACATGATTATTATTTAAAAAAACACATGTAATTGACAGCAAAATATTTACCTCGTATGTTGTTGATTCTTCCCCAAACATATGTATAGTGACAGTTGATAGTGATTGGAATATTTGTTTAATAATCCAGTGAGCAAGAATTTCTTGAAAACGGCAACGTGTTGAAATGACAAATGTCCGTCGGAGTGAAACTTTCGACGGACTGATATTTGCGTAATTGAAGACAGCGCCTCGGAATTGCAATAAATACTCAAAATAAAAACATAAAATGATTCTGTAAACATTATTGTACAAATTTGATATATGGTCTATTTTCAATATGTATATGAGTTCGTCTCGTACTGCGTCCTATTTATGTTGTGTATGTAGTAATTGGGTTTACACATCATATCATGGGCGTCTTCAGACCGTATTTTTATTGGGCCCTTATGTGTTAAATGTTTCGATCCAATGTAGGACTCTAATTTGTTGGTTTAACTTTGTTTACACCCATTTGTTGATACGGGTAATGCGATTGAGTGGTTATATTGGAGATAGTATAATACTACTTTGTTTCTTTATATGCTATCATGGTGGTTCGTTGATGGCGTACTATGGCTAAACATGATTCTGGACTTAGTAGGTATGCGAGAAAAAGTATTCCAGATATACTCCGGTGTGTGACTAAGGATATTCCACCCTCGTGGTCAGAATATGTCGTCAGAAACGAGGCAAGCCTCGTTTCTGACAACATATTCTGACCACTCGGGTGGAATATCCTTGTCACACACCGGAGTATATATGGAATACTCTTAGTCCCACACCAGTGCATATGAAGGATACTCTTAGGCTAATGACCTTACTAGAACGTGCCATTACGTCACCAGACCAGTTCACAACGGTCGCACTGAAATGTTGAAATTGATGTGACTGCATCACGCGACGTGTACTGCGGCCCCGGATTATGTACGAGTAAATCAGCTATTTGAATGGAGCAGATTATTAAAGTACCGAAAGTACTGCATACATGCTCAAATTGCACGATATTTCCTACGTAAATGTAATAATACCCCACGGCTGGACATTGTCGAACCTTATATTTGCGAGCAATATTTCAAATTGATACAACGCCAAAATATGGAATATAACACAGTCGTTTCACCGTATACCGAATTGTGAGGCACACTACTTCTAGACACAACAGTACGCATTGCAACGCAATTCAATTAGGTATAATTCAAAGCCAAATCCGCTCTTGTTATCGTAAGAATGGAATTATATTGCCAGGAACCCGGTAATGAATTGGCAACGGAATTAAAGCTACAAAAATTCGAGTGTCTGCACCAACGTAGCAATACTACCAAGGCTATTACCGACTGGGGAAATGGGACTTTCTTACATTTTCAGCAGTACTAGATCCTTAAAGTTAGGTTTGTTTAATTATGCTGAACGGCCTATCGACAGCTAAGGTCATTTAAAGCCGGACCAACGGGTTCTATCCCGAATATAACCTGGTGCATTGGAGTCAGAACGGAATGTTAACATAGAAATAAATATATATTCAGCCCTGAATTTAGAATAACCGGACCTGGTGCCAAGTCCATACCACATGTTTTAACATATCATATTGTTGAGTTACAGTGTAACCTCTCCAAACCGGACACCCTGTGGCCAGTTTGGAGAGGTTCCACTGCGAGAAAAACAAATATTCTCCGTGTTATATGGGCTCACAGTACTGCGGAATGAAACTAATTTCGGTTTGTACTTCACGAACTAAATGGCCCATTGCGACGAGTGCATGTCGCTATAAATAACGCTTTCCAACAGTTTTAGTATCCTCAAATAAGTGTGTTGTCGACGGTAATGGTATGGCATGGAATGAATATAGACACGGTATGATCAAATGGCCTCCGATGGGACAAATAACTTAGAGCACGACTGTCGTTTACAACCGTATTTTATGGCTGCCACGCAAATCGGATCGGACAGCGTGACATGGTGACATGGTTCTAGGTACATGCCCACTCAGTAGGGTCAAAATGTTCTTTATGGGAATTAAATAAGTGTATAATTGTGTCACTATTCCACCAGTTCTAAAAATTACGAGTGCCCGCTCTACAAAATTAATCATTTAAGTAATATGTGTTTTACTGATAGTGACGCACGGCGGTATCATGTTATTTTCATATGCAAATGAGGCATAGTAGTTTTTAATTATTTTTACTAATTAAATGCGTCACCTGAAAAAATAATATTTTCGACAGATTATAAAGCATGATCTATGCACATTAAAAAATAAATACAGAACATAAATAGTAATGGCCGTTAACATTTTAAGGAAACACGGTTATCGCCCCTGATATCAGTGTGGAAATTTCTGTCTGATATAAAATTAATAATAATACCAATCAATACGTGGGGTAACGGTGCATGAATGTTTATTTTGCCAGAAAATGTCTCAGATGATGTCTCTGAGATAAAGAACATTGTGTGCCTATTGAGTGGGCATGTACCTTTACAAGGTGTATGATCACATGGTACTAACAACAACAACAAGCACCGATTCAAAGTAGGTATTCTTTTATAGTGTATTTTCGCCCAAACTTCTGTCGTTTTTGCGAAGAATCGATTGCCGTGTCTCCGACACGGAAATCGATTCGTCGCAAAAACGACATAAGTCTGTGCCAAACTCCATAGACCACCAAATGCAGCTGCTCATGAAGACGCGTTTGCTGCGCCATATTTCATCAAAATCCGTTGCATATTAATGAAACTATCAAATAATAATTACTTTGGCGACGTTGTTGTTGTTGTAATCACGTGATCATGCACCTTGCTTTAGCTCGTACCCACATCATGTCGTACCAATACAAGTTCGTAAGAATATGATGTCGCATTGCTCGCAATCTTTAAGAGCCTCTAAAGTTGCTCCAGTATTTGGTTCTAAAGTGAAAGTGAATGTGGTTTAACGTCCCAGCAACCAGCTAAGGTCATATAGAGACGGGACCACAGTTTAAAGTCTCATCCGACAGACCAGTAGCCAATTTCATCAACATTGCAAAGTATACTTATCTAGCAAAGTATACTTTGAGGAAGGAATCATTTATTTTTCCCAAAATACATTATTTCATATAGAACAAACCACTGCATATATTTGATGATTAAAAGTATACAGAATTATTCTACTGAATGTATTACATTATCACAGCCAAAATGGCTGTGATAATGTAATAAATTCAGTATAATAAAAATTAATAAATTAATCCTTAAATTGAAAAGTTCTCCCTCAAAGTATACTTTGCTAGATAAGTATACTTTGCAATGTTGGTGAAATAGGCTACGGAGGGATGGGAATACTATGAAAGTATTTGTTTTTAATGCCTTAGGTGAGGTTTGTGGAACTATTTAGGAAACTGTAAGTCGAAGCTGGGCTACTGAATAGCCGGTGCGCGGGACGTACATTTCCCAACGCGGTGGCAGCCAAATAAATAGTAATTTGCTAGCGAAGTGTCTGCGAAAATAAATTCCGGCACGAGGGGATAGTCACGTGACTAGAATATGATTGGCACGCAATTGGACAATATATGGTGGTGCCGCGCTATTTCCATTCAATTATGGCCGCTGCGTATGAATACATGCCTTGTCACTTGTGGTGACACCTTTCAGAAACGGCTTGCGCAGATTTCCGGGTTTTTCCTCGACCCATGTGGATTTTCATATCTCTGAGGATTATGTAATAAAATCACACAGTTATTGAGGGGTATCCCAAAATTAATGTAGATGCACTGTGGCAGTCATCGCTCCGATTTTCACCGGAGAGGATGTTCCGGGGGTCCTGTATACAATCAGTAAGCTACATGCGGGTGAACAGGCTCCAGTTTGTTTGGGAAATTCCAGTTGCTCAAAATAACGACCCCATATGCATAAGGAGGTTATGTCAAATTCAGACTGGAATTCACTATGAAAACTATAATATTTCACCACATTTTAGAAGCCTCCGACTGATTGGTGTCACCATGAACGATTTCATAGAATTGGCATCGAAACTCTACAAGTTTACAAACGGACGACGCGCACGTGTATTAAATGCGTGTCGGAAGCACCACTGACTGGCGACGAGTGCAGACCCTGATCAGACTGCGCGGATGCGCAGGCTGATCTGGGTCTACACTGGACGCAAATACAAGAATCACCATATCTTCAGTGATGGCCATAACATTGTCACTCCGTGTGCATGCAACATCAACTGGAGACAAAAGTACAAAATACACCAACGCCTGCGTTAATCGTGCCAAAATGTCAACGTTTCTAAGCATCTATTGGCAATCAATCAGTTTGAAAGGCTGTGCCTGAGCTGTAGCACGGCTCAGGCTCAGCCAATCAAGCTGCTTGAATTCCAGCACAGTATTCACGTATTTTGAAATAAAGGCAATAATAAGTATTGGCAAAAATAGCGCGGACTGTAGTGTAATACAATATAACGCAAAATGGCGCGTCGCGTGAGATTGCGCTAATACTCAAGAACATAAAAGATGACCCCTATTGCAAAACTGTGTTTCCTCAACATTATATTATGACAAACATGCAATATTGTTCTGCCAATATTCGGGGTCATAAATCACTCCGAACGTACAGAAATACGATGATTTATTTAACAATATCAATATTTGTGGCTCTGACTTGAGAGAATGGCACATTACGACAAGTGTAGATGAATACCAACATGCGCATGCGCGTAGTGTATTTACATCCGTTTAATAGTACAGTCATTCGGATATTTTAAACAAGAACATTGTATTTTAATCGCTTCGGTATCTACCTAAACAATACTAGTGATACTGATGCGAACGTAGATAGCCCGTACTATTTAATACAAGGCCCGAACAAATTTACTAATATTTTATTTTATTTTCTCGAAACAGCTCCAGTATCGTTATAGCTACGAGACAGGCCACATCGGTGACATATTGCACATGCTCGTAGGTACAAAATCGCGTGACGTGTCCCAGTTTTATGGTATACCGTCATCAGCGCTATTCATGCCAAAGATAAGTGGTTGTCATTGTACTGAAGCTTACATGTGCATGTAAGTAATCGTGACGAGCCGTCTCATCTGGAGTCAAAAACAAAGTCAAATAGTCATAAATTGACTATCCTGAAACTCATTTTGTCACGATTGGATTGGTCGGAAACATAACATATCGAAGTAGATTTCCAGTTATGTATGTGTGCAATTGTTAAATGACCTTGACCCTCATACCTGCCCATATCAGATGCAAAGCCTGCGCCTTTCTCGCAATGACCTTCACCCACATATGACCTTGGCCCGCGACTACGTCCACGTGAAGGCTGTCTGATCTTCCCGGGCACATAAACGCTTGTAGAATCTGGGTGACGTCGGGCAGATTTTCCGCGGCGTGCACGACGGCCAGATAATGACTGAGGTTGCTACTTCGCAAGTGGCTGATGTCGAAATGTGTCCGCCGCCTGCCAAGCTGGAGAAAAAAAGGTTTAACGTCCCAGCATCAGCTAAGGTCATGCATGGCTGTGACCGGAGAAACGGGGCTTCCCCACGCCATCAATTAAACACCCGTCAAGCGTCAAACAAGCAATGTACAATACAATACAATACAATACAATACAATACAATACAATACATTTTATTCACTCAGGCATATCGTTAACAGGCTACCGAAGAGTGCTATTTGATCAGGAGCTACACTGGTCACAAATACTACAAGCCCCGTTTATCCAGTCACAGCCGCATATATGGTTGTGACTGGAGACATGGGGCTTGTGAGTTTTGCGATCAGTGTAGATCCAGATCAGCTTGTCAGGGCTCCAGGTAAGGAATTAGTAATTGAGTATTGTCACTCCATCATTCCTGAAGCAATTGGGTATTTCAAAATGTTAATTGGGTAAAGTAAAATCACACTACTGTTTACACATCAATAGACAGCAATTATTGAATAGTTTGCTTCGAAATGAAAACACATCTTGTCATTTCATTAGAATTGTCTCCTTGGAGACAATTCTAATGAAATACCAAGATGTGTTTTCATGGAAAATAAAAATATATCCTATATTTGTGGTCTATTTATTGTTTTCTGCAGCATGATAAAGGTACCACAACATTTGTATTGCTTTTTGATACTCGCTACATCTGATTCCAATTGGGTTTTCGGCAATTTTAATTGGGTATTTAAGCAAATACGCAGCTTATCTGGAGCTCTGGCCTGTGCATCCGGATCAATAACGCGCATCTGCAGTGCCGGACTGCAAATAGGCTGCAAATACACATTCATTACCGTATACGGAGTTATTAGTCGACTATTCATACAAAAAAAGTAATTCACATTATCAGATGCGCCAATTTATCAAACTTTCTTAAATGTATACTAATGGGAAAATAATAAGAATTGAGGAGTCACAGTGCCCAATTACCGGAATATCAATGGGTTGTAATATGTTTCCTTGACAACCAGCAGCTATAACGCAAAATATGATACAACGATTAACTGTTATCATAACCGAATTTGCATAATTGACGGGGTTTGGATCGAGTCTGTTGTCGTACTTTTATCCCGTCAACACAGTGCGTATGTGCCGTGAAACACGGTGCCGTGAAACATTTTTGATATCCAGTCAATACAATTTTTGCATTTAACAGCCATTTGTAGGTGTTGACGGGATAAATAGAATAGTAGGTTAGTGCCGTGAATGGGAACAAATATCTGGCGCGGCACGGAAACGGGATGTGCTCGGCAGAGCCTCGCCCATCCCGTTTCCTGAGCCTTGCCAGGTATTGTTTCCCATTCACGGCACTAACCTACTATTCTCTATATTTTGAAAATCACAACCTTCAGAGCACATGAACAAGTATATCACCCCAGTAGTGTGATAACGTACATAGTGCTTGTGATAAGCATGGCGGCTGTTTCATTGACGGAATGACGTACACGGGCATCGTTATTACCATGATTACGAAGATAATCCCTCGTTGGCAACCTTGATAATACAAAATCAAAGGACTGAACGTGCTGAAATTGTTCGCAGTATATGTTTGTAGATGCTAAATAGACTAATAATTAATCTAGATTTGAAAGCGTTTTGCGAAAAAATAAGCGCAGACATTTCACAGCAACAACAACAACACATTTTCAGAAACCTTACGAAAACTGGCTCAGATAATAACAGCTCCGCATATCTGATGCGACCGGTTCGTCGATCTTTAACAAGATGCCCATCTGTAGACAAACGACATGATGTCGTGATCTGCCTAACGGAACTCAAATAAACAAACAATCGGTGAAAAGCCGTCTGAGTGCTCGTTCAACAGCTAAGGTCATTTAAGGCCGGGCCAACGGGTTCAATCACGTAACCTACTGCATTGGTGGTGGGTGGCGGGGATCTCAAAATCAGAACGGAATATTTACATCGAGAAAAATACAAATTCAGACCTGAAATTAGAATAGCCTGACCTGGTGCCAGGTCCATACCACACCAAGGTCACATAAAACGAATGACGGCATGGCGACTAGCGTAACTACATTGTATCGGCGCTCCGGTCACAATCACGTGCACTCTGCAACGAGAACCCGGACTTTTCGATGCAGCGACATGTATATACTTTAACAGAGCTCCAGATAAGTTTAGCTGGCATTTATTATCAAAAGTGGGAGTACAAAATACGCATAGCAATGTGAAAATACTCATTGATTTTCAAATTGAGTAGTGACAATATTGTCATAAAGTTGAAAATTCACTTAGTTGAGTTGCAAAAAGCAAACAGTGTTTGCTTTTTGCAGCTCAAATAAGTGAACGTTTAAATTTGTTTTATCCTTTGTTCCATATTTAGTAATGAAGAAAATCAATAATCCATTTGTGAAAGTAAAATATGCAATGATTTTGAAATCAGGGGGTGTAGTACGCTTTAGACACAAAGCTTATCTGGAGCTCTGTACTTAGCTGCGAAACGTTCGTATGTGATACAAGGTGCATGGTCACGTGTTTACAACAACAACAATGATGCCCACTCCAAAGTAAATATTATTTGATATTTTCCTTAATATGCAACGGATTTTGATGAAATATGGCGCAGCAAACGCTTCTTCATGAGCTGCATGTGGTGGTCTAGGGAGTTTGGCACAGATTTATGTCGTTTTTGCGAAGAATCCATTTTCCGTGTCGGAGACACGGAAATCGATTCTTCGCAAAAACGACAGAAGTTTGGGCGAAAATAAAGAGACCACCAAATGCAGTTGAACAAGACGCGTTTGAGGGGCCATATTACATGAAAATCCGTTACGTAATAAGGACACTATAAAATAATACGTACTTTGAATCGGTACTTATTGCTGTTGTAAAGCTATCACAAGGTGTATGATCACGTATGCTCATACACCTTGTGATAGCTTTACATGCAGTTTTCAGCATGCATACTATAATTGTGTTTCTTTCCCTATACCGTATCTATTCCAATGACAGGAATTTAAATTAATAGCAAACCTTAAGCACCCCTTGTATGTGTCCGTGACTGGATATAAGGGGCTTACGGGTTTTACGACCAGTGTAGATCCAGATCAGCCTGCGCATCCGCGCAGTCTGATCAGGATCTGCACTGTTCGCGATGCGGATGAAACAGCCAGCATGTTTGTAACAAACCATACACATTGTTAAACAGGAGTGTGCTACTGCATGTGACCAGGATCGCTGGTAGCAAAACCAATAAGTCCATTTTCTCCAATCGCAGACATATTTCACGAGGCGCCACATGCAGTTTGGAACGAGGTTGAAAGTAATAAGACATTGGTGGCATGGGACGAATGGCCAGACACTGCTCTTATAATCGCAGACATTTATTTCGCCGCAAATCCATAACTCAACGTATCTACGGCCACTGACGATTTGTATCTCCCGATGGTAGACCTTTTTACGAGTACGGTAGACGAGTAACCGTTCAACATGAGATGTAATACCATAACAGGATTCGTAATTATGACATCCCTTATCGCATCTATAGCCGATATCGATTTCGAAACAAAGCAATTACTTTTCGTAACGTTTAGCCCTTTCACCCGTAAGTAACTGTAATTGATTTGATATGTTAATTTTGCAACCAATCCAACCGTCACAAAATGGTTTTTAGACTCGTCCATTTATGAAAAGGTGGTATTTTTTTTACTCAAAAATATGAAAATTACCTTAAAAAAGTGCAGATCCTGATGAGACGGCTCGTCACGAGCCGGCTCATCTGGATCTGCACTGTTTGCATAAACCGCCATAGTGGGCTTTCGGGTTCAAAATATCATAATTAATTACTAAATAATCACATATGCTAGCTTTTATTGCTGCATGAGCATACGCTGCATGAGCATAGCATCATGCATTGAATCCGAACATGTTTTCCATAAGGTTAGAAGACACCAAATGGTGCGAAACCGCCCAGGGTGTATGCAAAAGTAGTCCGGTATAAAAAAATAGTGCGGGTGTTTTGAGGTCACAGACACCGTTTGCTTGCAAATCTTGATCCATTACTACCCAGTTTCACTTGAGGAACATTTTGGGGTGCCTTCAACACCAGTTTTCAGCATATTTGTAGCATTTAAAAGAAAACACTGACCCTGTTGGTCACTTGATGTAAACGGAGTTTCCGTGGCCAAAAATGTACACTATATTGGAGGATATGACAAGGTTGGATTTTTCTTTCTTAGGAGTAAGTGAACCTATTGTTTAGTTCATGCAGAACCAGTACAGACTGGCTGCAGGTCATGTACAAGTGGGTCCCACAGCATCCATACGAATAGTGAAAGTAGGAGAGACTGGCCTTATTGGATGGCATTCGGTTAAATTATATAATAAAACTATTTGGTGGTGTCTAACCTATAAGGTGTGCCTAGGCCCTATGTGAGATATGTTTGTTTGTAGAATTTGAAGTTGGAAGTTTATGTTTCTTGTAGCTATGTCTCTGGGAACATAATTTAAAGTTACTGCGACAAGAATAATCGAGCGGACTCCGCGATGCAACATATTTGTTGTTTTTGTATCTCAGACGGACAGTTATCGGCTTCAAAATCTTCTAAAATCTTGATTTCTCAGCTTTATTTAGTCAAATATAATAAACCAGTGTATGCAAATTAATTACCAAGTAGGAGATTCTTGGGCTTGGAATGTGACAGAAATTATACACCGACAACAGTGATTATAGTGTGTTTTTTTTTTCATTTTTTTTCATTGATATTGGCTTGCTGATGGACAATTAAGAAGTTATGGAAAGTGGCGCGACATCGCGACGCTGTTCCAAAATTTGCCAAAATTAGGCGTAAGTGTATTGTTTTCGCATATCGGTATAGTACCAATACACTAGTACTCAGAAAACATTGTTTTTCCTTTCCTCCTGTGTTATAAAGCAAATGTCTTGACTGACCGTTCCAAGCCAGTACCCTTTTGTCTGTCGACCATTCCAGAGTGGCATACATGTTGGTATAGTTTCAGTGATGAGTCTGTATATGTAGAATGGTTAGCTATAACACTATTTAGGGTAATGTTATGTGATTTTATGGAGATTTGTGCTTTTAATTCATCATCTATTAAAATTCTCCATAGTTCTGTAGTAGCTCAAATTAAGGCAGAATGTGGACAGTTACATGGTGGAGTTACACAGCTGATGTGTGACAACCATTTGAGATATTTGCTCCAAACTTGGTACTGTATCCAGGAATAGAAGCTAGTTTTGAATAGTGAATATTGTAGAATGATTTGTAGTGGGACTGGTACACTTATAGGTTAGAAGACACCAAATGGTGCGAAACCGCCCAGGGTGTATCCGGAGGTTGGATTTTTCTTTCTTAGGAGTAAGTGAACCTATTGTTTAGTTCATGCAGAACCAGTACAGACTGGCTGCAGGTCATGTACAAGTGGGTCCCACAGCATACATACGAATAGTGAAAGTAGGAGAGACTGGCCTTATTGGATGGCATTCGGTTAAATTATATAGTAAAACTATTTGGTGGTGTCTAACCATAACCATATTTTTCACACTGTGTTATTACATTGCGAAAGACCGTGTTATGCACGTGAAGATAAACACTACTGTCTGTTTCACGAAAGCTGCCCAAATTTTACGGCTATATAGACGATGCAAAAAAAAAATATTTTTTGATAATGTTAAATTAAGAATGAACCTTCTTTTTATTTCGTGAAATTTGGTCAAATATTGATTTTATTACGAAAAATTGATTTCTCTATGGGAATTTAACATGGGGGAAAAAGAGGTGGAGGAGTGTGAGTGTGGGAGAAGTCAAAAAACGAAAAAATCTACATAGCTTGGAAATGATCTAACAAAGAAAACAAAAGTTAAATTTTGAAAATCGGTCCAGGATTACTGAAATTCTAAAACATTTCCCCATGTTAAATCCCCATAGACATCTTCACTCTGTGAAGATGTCTATGGGAATTTAACATGGGAAAAAAAAATTCGCAATAAAATCAATATTTGACCAAATTTCACGAAATAAAAATGCTCATTCTTAATTTTTCCTTTAATTTAATATTATCGAAAAAATATTGTTTTTGAATTGTTTATATAGCCATACAATTTGGGCAGCTTTCGTGAAACAGACAGTAATCCAAGAGCAACTGCGTGTATGGGTGTGGTGACGCGCGGAGTCTGATATGACCATTCGCTTGTGCGTTTACCACAGCGCTCCAGATAAGCTTTGTGTCTAAAACGTACTTATACCCCCTGATTTCAGAATCATTCCGTATTTTACTTTTACAAATGGATTATTGATTTACTTCATTACTAAATAGGGAACGATGGATCAAAACCTATATAAACGATTTAAACATTCACTTATTTGAGCTGCAAAAAACAAACTACCGTCTGCTTTTTGCAGCTCAACTAAGTGAATTTTCAACTTTATGACAGTATTTTCACTACTCAATTTGAAAATCAATGCGTATTTTCACATTTCTGTGCGTATTTTGTACTCCCACTTTTGATAATCAATGCGTATTCAGCTGAAATAATTGCGTAAAATACGCACCTTATCTGGAGCCCTGTTACCATATTGTCACCTATGTGTCCATGGCAACCCGATCTGACTAATGATACACTCTAGCAGTATTCATGCCGTACATGTATATATATCTCTACACCGCGCTACACAGTAAAAATGTGTCTAATAGCATTTACACTAATATAGAAGAAAACAAAAGCCTCCAGGGCATTGGCGTATGTACTTCGATATATAGTTCTTGCGAGAAAATTCTACAATACGACACAAAATTAGCATAAACGTACTTAATCAAGTGTGTATTAGCAAACTTCTTTGTTTGCTTTCTACACGAAGTAGAAAGTAAACAAAGAACGCTTCAAACGCACACTCCGTCATAACGTTGTGTAATGTAGTGTAATGACATGTAATTCGAGGTATGTACTCGGAACTACCACTGACTGTACAGTACATATAAGTGTGTGTTACAGAGAATAGTAGGTTAGTGCCGTGAATGGGAAAAAATATCCGGCAAGGCTGAAGAATTTCTTTATTTCTCATCAGAAGTATATGTTGTGACCACTCATTTGAACCGTCTCGCCGAGACGGTTCAAATGAGTGGTCACAACATATATTTTGGTTCAGAAATAAGGAAAATAGATAGAGAATAGTAGGTTAGTGCCGTGAATGGGAAAAAATATCTGGCAAGGCTCAGGAAACGGGATGGGCGAGGCTCTGCCGAGCACATCCCGTTTCCGTGCCGCGCCAGATATGTTTTCCCATTCACGGCACTAACCTACTATTCTATTTATCCCGTCAACACCTACAAATGGCTGTAAAATGCAAAAATAGTATTGACTGGATATCAAAAATGTTTCACGGCACCGTGTTTCACGGCACATACGCACTGTGTTGACGGGATAATACCATATTGTCATGTATGAGTAAAGGGCCAAAGGATCTGCCTAATGATACACTGTAGTTTAAGAGCAGTATTTCCTAATTCCTGCCGTATACAAGGTGCATGATCACGTAGTTGCAACAACAACAACAACGTCGCCCACTCCAAAGTAAGTATTATTTGATATTTTCCTGAACATTCAACGGATTTTGATGAAATATGGCGCAGCAAACGCTTCTTCAAGAGCTGCATTTGGCGGTCCATGGAGTACGGCACAGACGTATGTCGTTTTTAGACACGGAAATCGATTATTCGCAAAAACGACAGAAGTTTGGGCGAAAATACAGAGACCACCAAATGCAGCTTTACAAGACGCGTTTGACGCGCCATATTTCATCAAAATCCGTTACGTAATAAGGACAATATAAAAGAATACGTACTTTGAATATCAGATGGATTCTGGAAGTTTCAGTACTTGTTGTTGTTGTTAGTACCACGTGATCATACAGTCAGGCAACGGTATCAACTATTGAACCAGCTAGCGTTCACCAATCGACCATACATGTACATAGATATAAGCCCGAAAGTTCGATTTTCCAGTTGCGAGGAGCCTGCCTTACCCACTAGGCCACCTCGACTGCACAGCCGCCTGCGTTTATCTTGCCAAGATTATCAACATTTCTGAACATCTATTGGCAACGCCAACTCGCAATCAAGTACTATGATTGTCTGAGCCTGAGCTGTAGCACAGCTCAGGCTCAGACAATCGTATTACTTGATTTCAAGCCCAAACCTCGGATAAGGCTCAGCCAATCAAGCACAATACATGTATATTCATGTATTTTTAAAGGTACATGCCCACTCAGTAGGCACAAACTGTTCTCTATAGGAATTAAATAAGTGAATGTTTGTATCATTATTCCACCAGTTCTAACGATTACGAGTGGCCGCTATACAGATATAATCATTTAGTAATATGTATTTTAATGATAGTGACTCGCGTTGGTATCAGGCTATTTTCATATGCAAATGAAGTTATAAAGTATGATAATTGCACATCAAAACATAAATACATACTATAACCGGAGGATTGTTTTTCAGACAAAAACATATCGATGGTCTAGTAACATAAGGTCGAAAGTGCTATGCTTTAGCACTTACGACCTTATGTTACTAGACCATCGATATGTCTCCCCCAATACCACCACTGCATGTTATCAGGACTTGGAAAAGTAGAATTTAAGGCAGCAACAGCATATGTGTAGCTACCTTGTATTTTCTGCATAAGTTAGCTGTATATTGTGAGATAATAAAATAAAAAGTTAGGAAGTATGGAAATTGAAACGTCTAAAACACCAGGTGCGCAACTTCACACGATGACCAGTATTCCTGTAAAGTTTCACGACTCTAACTGAAATACATTTGGAGATACGCGCGACACAAGTTGAAAATCCCCAATTTTCGCTAAGTCAAGGGCCATAACTCCGTAAATACAGGATGAATCCGCATCTAAAACCCCAGGTGCGCAACTTCACACGATGACAAGTATTCCTGTAAAGTTTCACGACTCTAACTCCAAAACCTTTGGAGATATGCACGACACAAATGTTGTGACGGACGGACGGACGGACGGACGGACGGACAACCAAGCCAAAAACAATATAAGTAATACATAAATAGTAATGTCATTAACACTTTAAGGAAACACGGTTATAGCCCCTGATATCAGTGTGGAAAGTTACATAATTATGATATAAATTGTATAATAATGCCAATCAATACGTGGTGTAATGGTGAATTAATGTTTATTTTGCCAGAAAATGTCTCAGATGATGTTTCTGATATAAAGAACAGTGTGTGCCTACTGAGTGGGCATGTACCTTTAAAAAAAGCGATTGACACGATAAGCACAGGCGATAGTGCAGTAGACTCATTAGTCTACTCATTAGTATTATTATCATTACAGTCTATGTACATGTATCTTGTGTATATAAACCCCGGGCCATTATTTATCTTTTACAGTGTATAAAGTCCATCTCCACCGCCATTAAGGCAATTTATAAAAAGCTAAATTTACCACCGGCTAAATTCCCAATAATTGCAAATAAAATAAACGAAACACCGCCGGCGTATCAGTTCTCCTGACACCAGCTGCCTTGCCGCTACGGACGCCATTCAACTGATATCAAATCCAATAAATACACAGAACACTCGGCTAGAATATCAATCTTATAATCTTATCAGGCGCGGCGAGGAAACGCGTATGCTTAAAACACGAAAAAAGGTCAAGGTTGAAGAAACTGTTTTGACATAAAAAAATGGCTAAGTGTTTCCACAATCATGTGAAGGACAAAAGGGTTAATGTCATGTTAATGGCGGCATGAGTGTGTTCCAAATGCTTACATGTACCAAGTGTCCAAATATTGAAGCAATCCATCAAGTAATATTAATATTATACGATGATGAAGAAACGTGAACAAACCTTTTGACAACACAAATGGCTAAGTGTTTCCGCAAAAATGTGAAGGTAAAAAAGGTCAAGGTCATGTTAATGGCGGCATGAGTGTGTCCAAGTGCTCACATATATCAAGTGACCAAATGTTGAAGCAATCCGTTAGGTAATATTAAAGTGATACAAATGTACCACGATGAAGAAGCTTGTACAAACATTTTGACGCAACAACATGGCTAAGTGTTTCCGCAAACATGTGAAGGTAAAAACGGTCAACGTCATATTAATGGCGGCATGAGTGTGTTCCAAATGCTAACATGTATCAAGTGTACAACTATTGATACAACCCGACAAGTAATATTAAAATTATACCATTATGACGAAACTTGTAGAAACCTTTTGACATTTCGGACTACGACGGAAAGCGGCGACTACAGTCGCGACTTCTGCTAAAGCAGGCGCGACAATAAAACAGGCCAGACAAGTGTATACAGTTATCACAGCCTTGCGCAAACACCGAGGCTGGTGGTGTACGGTCCCAAATAGAATAAACAACGGTTACCGAGAAATACACAACAAAGAAGATGCATTCAACAGCTAGGTCATATAACATCAATTATCCCATCAACACAGTGCGTATGTGCCGTGAAACACGGTGCCGTGAAACATTTTTGATATCCAGTCAATACAATTTTTGCATTTTACTGCCATTTGTAGGTGTGTTGACGGGATAAATAGAATAGTAGGTTAGTGCCGTGAATGGGAAAAAATATCTGGCGCGGCACGGAAACGGCAGAGCCTCGCCCATCCCGTTTCCTGAGCCTTGCCAGATATTTTTCCCATTCACGGCACTAACCTACTATTCTCTATTTTCCTTATTTCTGAACCAAAGTATATGTTCTGACCACTCATTTGAACCGTCTCGGCGAGACGGTTCAAATGAGTGGTCACAACATATACTTCTGATGAGAAATAAAGAAATTATTGAGCCTTGCCGGATATTTTGTCCCATTCACGGCACTAACCTACTATTCTCTATTTATCATACACCATCTAACAAGCAATGTCCCCAGGACATCAAGACGAGTGTCGAAGGTCACAATATGCATGATTTGACAACTGTTGTCAAATCATGTTTTGCGTCCGTCCAGGCATGGCCAGTCAACAACTGCAGGTAACTCACTGAAAACCAGTAGGGTTGTTCCCATTGTCATGATAAACATGTATACCAAATTTGGTTATGATCCGTCAAGTAGAACTCTAGTTATTATGCGGACAAGGATACAACATGCGAAAGTTAAAACTGGCCAGCAAGGGGAGATAAGCCATCGACAAACTTTGAAAATGAAACGGTTCCTCGTTTAAACCAAGATATACATGTGTACCAAATCTGGTTACATTCCATCGAGTTGAACTGGAGTTATTGATACAGATAGCGAAAATTGCAAATGGCCGCCACGGGGAGATGAGTCATCGAAAATCAATAGGGTTCTTCATCTTGTCATGATCAATATCGAACTTGAGTTATTGCGTGGATAAGGATACAGAGTGCGAACATTAAAAATGGCCGCCAAGGGGAGATACTAGTAAGTCATCGGACATTTTTGAAGATCAATAGGGGTTTTTCGTCTAGTCGTGATAAACATGTGTACCGAATTTGGTTACGATCCGTCAAGTGTAACTATAGTTATTGTGTGCACAAGCTGTGCCATACCCAAGTGCAAGATACCCAAACGGATAAATGCAACAAAGCCGATACAATAATATAGTTATTTCCCAATGAACTACCGAGAAAATAACAGTGAGTGAGTGAGTGAATAGGGTTTAACGTCCGCTTTTCTGACATAGAGGTACAAGCCTCAGGGAGTCTACACACAGACGGGTCAACGGGGTCGTGTCCCGTATCCACCTGTCCGAGGGGGGTAAATCCCAACTTCAGAACTCAATATTTACAATCAAAATATATATTCAGTCCTGAAATTAGAACAACCTGATCTGGTGCCAGGCCCTCGCCACACCAGCATCATTTATCCCATCCCCTAAAAGTAATAGGATTAGCGCTAATCTTACTTTTATATATGGGGCATAGCCTGATTCAACTCTCACATACAAGAAAGCCAAAAATGTACATCCGGTATAGTGGGTTCCGGAAAGTATGAACACAATCGTTAAGCCAGTTTAGTCGCCTTTTACGACAAGCAATGGCTACTGCAGCACTATTCTCGGATTCAGTTGATCCCGCCCCGGTGCCTGCACGGGGCAGTAGAAAATAACAGTCCCAGTAGGACAAATATCACAATGAAGTACAACACACGAACACATACCAGCAAGTAAGGGTGCCGCCTTGGAACGTCCAGCAAAATTGGGGCGGCTGAAGCTTAGTTTAGTGCGTGTGTGTAGCCTGCCTGTCTTTTCTCAGATTGCAGGCCAAATGAATCTCTATGAAAGTGATACAACCCGGCTAGAGCATCTATTGGAACGCTATTGAAAAACCGATACTTAAGTTAGGGACTCATTGGTGGGTTATGTATTACTCAAAGCCACTGTGCGTCCTAGCAGTGTCATTGCCGGAGGTTTGCGGACACGTGCCGTGGAATTTAGTTGAGTGAATGTATATCCGCGTGTTTAATATTGGATACATATTGAATGCCGATACGTTAGTACGATAACAATCTGCTGTATATAATACTGGAACTACTGACATGCTGACACATTAATACGATAGCAATCCGTTTTAAGTTAGCTATATATATTGCTCAAATTCGCTACACAACATATAAGTGATTCTGTCGAAGGTTAAGGTCTGCGAGCGCTTCATGTAGTAATGAACTTAGTTTACGTACGCCAATGCATTGCAATACTGGTTAACTACTGAAATGCCGATATTTTAGTAAGAAAACAATCGGCTTGGTTAGAATTATATACGTACCAGCATTGACATTGGCTGTGGATATGAGCTGCTTTTACGAATCCACACACTAGTACATGTATGTATACAACATTAGACAATCGTGGATACATGTAACACTAGAACGCTTCTGAAAGCCGATACCTTTTAGCGGAATCAGTTATAGTACGTGGCGAGCTTTTGCTTAATGCTTCACAATTGTAGAAGGGTACGCGTGTATGGACAATACCGTGAGCTGGTTCGCACCATATTTGGACTAACACTAGACAAAGTGTACAATTTCAGTCAGGGAAACACAATTAAAAACCTGATACGTTAATACTGTCGGAGATTCGTCTTTGTGGTAGATACATTATACATGCCGGCTTGAGACCAGGTCATTGTCATTGGCTTGGGATTGTTTGTTTGTGTTTTTGTTTAAATTCTAACTGATATTGGCAGAATTATACGGAACTGGATACCGGTAATTGGAATCGCAACAAATGGTAAGTTTGTGTTGCTTTATACATGTATATACATTATGTTGAAATGGCCGTCATCTGAATGATGTGCCCGATACACGATACATACATTTATCCCATCAACACAGTGCGTATGTGCCGTGAAACACGGTGCCGTGAAACATTTTTGATATCCAGTCAATACAATTTTTGCATTTTACAGCCATTTCAAGGTGTTGACGGGATAAATAGAATAGTAGGTTAGTGCCGTGAATGGGAAAAAATATCTGGCGCGGCACGGAAACGGGATGTGCTCGGCAAAGCCTCGCCCATCCCGTTTCCTGAGCCTTACCAGATATTTTTTTCTCATTCACGGCACTAACCTACTATTCTCTATCCATTTTCCTTATTTCTGAACCAAAGTATATGTTGTCACCACTCATTTGAACCGTCTCGGCGAGACGGTTCAAATGAGTGGTCACAACATATACTTCTGATGAGAAATAAAGAAATTCTTGAGCCTTGCCGGATATTTTTCCCATTCACGGCACTAACCTACTATTCTCTATTTATCAAATAACCTGCCCTATATTGACCGAATACGTACCGACTGATAACATAGTGTTGTATCAGCAATTTATCTGATACAAACATCCGGGTTACAACGAAATGAAAACTGGCATTCCATTGGTCGGATGACGTTACCGAATGACGTCAGTGTAATGATGCAACGTAAACAAGTCCACGTTCTGCCCATAGATAACGACATCATCTGGGGTCATTTTCGAGCATAACACATTACCTGGGCCCGTTGGCTCAAAGCTTTTGTTAGCTTAATATACTGTTAAATCCTTAGCATTGCTATCGGGCCCTGATAAATAGAATACCAGGCTAGTGTCTTTTGATATCAAGTTTATAGTTTAGTTTAAACATAGTTTATTGCATATAAATACAATAGGCTCGGGCTACAAGTTCTCTCAACATTAGTTACAGTCCTCACCTAAGTGTTACAAAGTACAATAATTCAACAGCAATGGCGATACATGAATACATGTATACAGGCATATAAACACGGATACAAACCAATTATCAAGCGATAAATATATGTTTACATAATGTATGGAAATGAAAACGGACAGAAAGGTAGAGAAGAGGTGGATAGTGAGATATGAGATTTGGAGAAAGAATAAAAGTTGTTTTTGTCGCCAAGTACATATACTACATGAGCAAATCCATCAATGTATTAGTGCTAGTTGCAATAAATTTCAGTGATCATTAATAACCGGTGGTTGTGGATGATATTGGCAAATCGAATGGAATACATCCGATATGGATTACGTTACATACATCTATCAACGAAGTTACTCAAATCGTTTTGTAGTTTTAATATAATTTTGTACAGAATTGAAGATAATAATATTGTTTTCATTGTTTTGTTCAGGTATGCCGTTCAAAAGCATGTGCGCGTTCAGGTTATGAAATCGTTGCAGTGACTGGCGTAGAATGAGACGCTGTGCATGATATTTGTTGCATTCAAAGAAGTAATGTTCAGCGTCTTCTACAATTTCACTACACTCGCAGTAGGGAGTTTCTTCTGATATGGTTATTGCAAAGATCGGAATTGAGACTGCTACATTTATTACGAAGTCTTGCATGCATAAACTGACGAAAACCTGTCTCCCACTAAGTAATATGGTGGTATTTCATATTGAGTGTATAATTGTTTGGCGCATGCTGTTTTAAAGTGTCTAAGACTATCTACATTTCTCATTGAAGGATCAGTTTCATTCCAGAGTTGTATCACAGATGGTATAAATGATTGTTTGTATACTTCCAGTCGAGTAGTCGGGACATTTATATCAAATTGGTTTCTAAGGCTGTAACGAGATACGTTATTAACAGTGGGAGAAATCAGGTTGGAGATATAACTAGGTACTTGATTGTTGGTTGCTTTGTACATGATCGAAAGCTTTTGAATACTACGTCGAACAGATAAAAGTTGCCATCCAATCAAGTTTATCACGCTCGGCTCGGAAACGGTAGGAATTCCTCGACAAGCCTCAGCCGAGGAATAAGCCTCGGAATTCCTACGCGTTTTCTAGACTTGTCTGATAAACTTGATATTAAAATACACTAACCTGGTATTCTCTATATAACGTGTCTCAGGCACATCATTCAACATAACATGTTAAACAACTGACCCGATCCTAAGAAGAACTTGTTCTAAACAAGAATTCAGCCACGGAAGCGGTGTCGCGCCTGCCGAGGCATTTGACCGTAACATGATCATGGACATCATTAAAACCATGCTTAAAACACGAACAAGTTCCAGGTTAAAGAAACTTTTTGACATAAAGAAATGGCTAGGTAGAAAGGTCAAGGTCATGTTATGAACATGAGTGTGTTCCAAATTATCACATGTATCAAGTGTCCAAATATTGAAGTAATATGTCAAGAAATATTACAGTTATATCATGATGAAGAAATTTGTACAAACTTTTTGACGCAAAAATGGCTAAGTGTTTCCGCAAACATGTAAAGATAAAAAGATCAAGGTCGTGTTAATGGCGACACGATGGTGTTACGCATGATCACATGTATCAAGTGTCCAAATGTTGAAGCAATCTGTCAATTAATATTAAAGTTATACCATGATGAATAAGCGTGTACACAGTTTTTGACGTAAAAAATGGCCAAATGTTTCCACAAAAAAATGTGAATGTGAAAAAGGTCAAGGTCATGTTAATGGCGGCATGAAATGTGTTCCAAATGCTCAATATATCAAGTGTCCAAATAGTGAAGCCATCCGCCCAGTAGTATTAAACAAGTAATATGAAAGTTATAGCAGGATGAAGAAGTTTGTACAACGTTTCTGACGCAAACAAATGGCTACTGTTAAGTGTTTCAGCAAAAATGTGAAGGTCATGTGAATTGGCGGCATGAATGTGTTCCTAATGCTTACATGTATCAAGTGTCCAAATATTGAAGCAATCCGTAAAGTAATATTAAAGTTATAGCATGATGACGAAGCTTGTACAGAGTTGTTGACATTTCGGACGACGACGATGGAAATAGCGGCGACTATAGTCGCGCCTTCTGCTAAAGCAGGCACGACAAAAATGAAACATAATAATCTGATTATGTTAATACATGTACATGTACGTGAATATTTAATTTAATTTACATGGAGTATCGTTAATGAGAGCGGATGAAACGCACGGTTCCTCTAGTTTGTGAATGCATGCAAAGATTATATTAAATAACAATTATGTACTAACTAAACACAGTAGATGGCTACGAGCCATAATGTCGCGCCCGCCAGGGCTTTGCTAGTATACCGAAACACGTTAATAACCAAAACCTTAACCAAAACAATTTAACCCGGACGGACGTACGTACGTCAATGTGCCGACTATATAGCACTGTCCGCAAGCGGGCGCGACAAAACAAAATGGCCCATTGTATTTCCTGCAAATTCTGTGAATGTGTATCGTATCAGTATTTAAATTTGATCATTGTTTATTTTGTATTATGCATATACTATTGTATTATATACCTACCCATGAAATACATAGTTATACGATGTAAATAAAAGTCATATGTTCTCATCGATGAAATAAACATCTTCCGGTGAAAATACGACTACTTCCGCTATCTACATGTATATTCATAACGCGCACCTGCAGTGCCGGACTACAAATATGCTGCAAATACACATTCATTACCGTATACAGTCTAAAAAACTGCTAATTTCCATAGAGCGGTATATAATAAATAGAATATTCATATTTTTGCAACGAATATGACATTATGTTCATTGAGTGGTGTGAAATGTCCATATTTCACGAGTGCCGGTAGTGCATTCCTAAAATATGGACATTTCACACAAACGGCACTCGTGAAATATGGACATTTCACACCACTCGGTCAACATATACGTTGCAAAAATATGGATATCCTCTATATATACACAAGTGGGCAAACTGAGTGCGTAGTCTTCGTAAAACTGGCGTATTCTCAATTTGCTGTTTATACATTACCGTTTCCCCATATCTTGTCAATATTGGTCAATTTCTTTATTTCAACATACATGAACTCGAATATTATGCTTGGAATCAATGAGCTTGATAGAATGAGTCTTGAGCTGCGCTAAAACTCGGATGTATTTCGCTGTTATGTACACGTGCATGTATCTCTGATGACATTGACTTTCCATGATACCAACACACTAGAATGTGTCATGAAGCGCTAACATGTCTGATTTACAGTGGAACCTCTCCAAACCGGACACCCTGGGGACCTCCCAGGGTGTCCGGTTTGGAGAGGTTCCACTGTTAATAGGTTGTGATGGGAGACTGTTAAATAAAGAACTGCTATACAGGTACCTACTCAAATGAAGTAAGTAATAGCCCGGATTTGCCACTGGTTCCACAAAAACACCAAACAAAAACAACGTCAATCTATCGTTTCCGCATCATCGTTTACGGTTTGATAATTAGAACACGACGTTTTCCTGGTGTACACATGTCGCGTTTAAACCAACGAACATATCGTGTTCTAATTAGACAACGAAAGCGATGTGAAACACGATGGGTAACGACGCAGCTTAATTGAAAAAGATGAGGCGACGTGCCGTGAAAGAAACGATATGCATTTATAATTGATGGAAGCGGATGTTTAGAAGGAAATATCGCGTTCACTTAAAGGAAAACCACACAAAATGCTATTCGTTGCTATGCATATACTTATACACAATTATCGTTTTCACTTCGTTGTCCATTCGTTTTAGTTTGCTTCGTTTGATTAATTGGACGTGCTATTATTAACAGCTAAGGCCATTTAAGGCCGGGCCAACGGGTTCGATCCCGTATATAACCTGCTACATTGGGGGCGGGGCGGGGGGGCGGGGAGGGGGGGTGGGGGGGGGGGGGGGGTCCCAAAATCAGAACGGAATATGTACATTGAAAACAAGAAAATGTGACCTGTCGGAACTCCCAAGGTCCTCGGTGGCAGATCGGAGCAACTGTGGCAAAGTTAATTAACGGAAAGTGATAAGTATTCATAAGCACAGTTGTGAAGGTCATATGGTGAATGGTCATAATACGGGCAGAATGACAGAATAGAGAAACTAATGTGTGAAAAAGTTCAAAGTTGTCATGGTCAAAAGGTCAAGGTCATATTAAGGGCAGCATGGATGTTGGGCATTTGTCCACAAGTATGCTGTGTTGAAATATTTTGTTAATCCTCTATGTATGTGACTGGCAAACCGATATAGCAATGCCATAATATTCGTCGTCGTATCCCAGCGCTCCAGATCAGCTATTTGCTTAAATACCCAATTAAAATTGTCAAAACCCCAATTGAAATCTGAAGTAGCGAGTATCAAAAAGCAAGAACGATTTTGTGGTACCTTTATCATGCTGCAGAAAACAATAAACAGACCACAAATGTAGCATATTTTTCTTATTTTCCATGAAAACACATCTTGGTATTTCATTAGAATTGTCTCCAAGGAGACAATTCTAATGAAATGCCAATACATGTTTTCATTTCGAAGCAAACCATTCAATCATTGCTGTATGTGGATGTGTAAACAGTTGTGTGATTTCATTTTACCCAATTAAAATTTTGAAATACCCAATTGCTTAAGAAATTATGGAGTGACAAAACTCAATTACTAATTCCTTATCTGGAGCCCTGTGGTTATTTTTAATTTTGCGAAGATTGTAGCTTACATGTAAATCACGATAACTGATTTTAAAATGATTGGTTGTAAGTGCAGAAGGGTCGATTTGGTTATTAAATAAGATCGATAGAGGTGTTTAGTTTCGAACGAATTTTAAGCTAATAGTCTATGAACTAGTCCCGTAAATCGCTTGATTCGTCTAACATTTTCTCTTAAGAGGCAATTATGTAAGATATATAGAGAACATTTGCGGAGCATTAATTAGTTGAGTCAGAATAAATGTCTGCCGAATCGATAATGCCTGTAATAACCAAGACAGCATGTGCATGCGCGCCGCCGGTTGATCAAACAGTCATATTGCTATTTTATACCATTTCTCAGAAATACATATTTGTCCATGCCCGGGTGCTGATAAATGTTTTTTGTATAACCCGGAAACCCGTGAAAACGTGTGAATACATAGCATCCCCGCCTAAGGAATGTTTGAGTGTCTTAATTCCCGAATCCGGGGATGTTTCTACAGTCTAAATATGCATCCAACCCCCAACTTCCCCATTCCCGCCCGACACCAAACCACACATGGCAAATGGAAAACGGACATTCAATTATATAGAAATGTAGGTATTTAATTATCAGATCTCCAGATCAGCTTTGTGTCTAAAGTGTACTATGCCCCTCTGATTTCAAAATCATTTTGCGTATTTTACTTTTACAAATGGGTTATTGATTTTCTTCATTACTAAATAGGGAACAAATGATAAAACATATAACAAATTTAAACATTCACTTATTTGAGCTGAAAAAAGCAAACCCTGTTTGATTTTTAGCAGCTCAACTAAGTGAATTTTCAACTTTATGACAGTATTTGAAAATCAATGCGTAATTTCACATTGCTAACCGTATTTTGTACTCCCAATTTGGATAATCAATGCGTATTTCAGCTAAAATAATTGGATAAAATACGCGAATACGCACCTTATCTGGAGCCCTGAATAATACCTCATTCAAGTAACATAACGCCGGCGTATTCTCACTACATGTACACTGAGCGAAAACGCCACCAGTTACCTTTTCCCAGAATGTTTACATGTAATTGTTAATAACACTTGAGCTATTCTCCGTAACGAATGAACTTGTAATGCACTACCGCTAGTATTGTGTCGCTAATATTGCAATGAATCGCAAATCAAATGATGTAATTTGAATACAATCTTACGGAGTCACACAGGGGACTTGAATTTTTTTTATTAATTCGTTCCCACGAAATAACACTTCGTTCCCTCAATTTAACAATTCGTTCCCGAGAAATAACAATTCGTTCCCGTGGGAACGAATTGTTATTTCGCGGGAACGAATTGTTAAATTGAGGGAACGATTGTTATTTCGCGGGAACCAATTGTTAAATCGAGGGAACGAATTGCTAATTCGTGTGAACGAATGGTTAATTGTTAAATTGAGGTAACGAATTGTTATTTCGTGGGAACGAATTAATAAACAAAATAAGTATACATCCCCTGTGGGTCTCCGTACAATTTGTACATAAAGCAGCACGAACATTCGTATGCGCGTACATGCATGTGGCTGTGACATGAGAAACGGGGCTTATGCTTATGGGATTAGTGACCAGCTGTGTGTGTGTGCTTGTTCATTGGTGTTAAACGGCATATCAACAGCTAAGGTCATGTAATGCCGGGCAAACGGGTTCGATCCCGTTTTAACATGCTGCATCGGGGGGTGAGGAATCCCAAAATCATAACGGAATATTTACATTGAGAATAATTATAGTCATCCCTGAAATTAGAATAACCTGACCTGGTGCCAGGTCCATATCACACCAAAGTCACTTGGCCCCTTCCCCTAAAATAGGATTACGAATAATCATAATGCTCACATATATTAACCAGATACAACAGTCACATACAAAATGCCAAAAACGTATGTGAGGGAAACCAGCTCTCCAGCCGGAATTCCGGTAAGGATGAACCCCGATCGTTCAATTACCCATCGCATGCTCCCACGTGCCACCCAAGGTTAGTGATCAGAGTCGCTCCCGATCCAATAACACACTCATGTACATGTAGCCCGAGAGAGATTTATATTGCATGAAATGTGGTTTGTTGATGGAATGGCGAACAGTGTGGATCTTTGATGCATATGCTGAACTGGATTTGCGCTGGTCTTTATCCAGATTTATCCCCGTCAACACAGTGCGTATGTGCCGTGAAACACGGTGCCGTGAAACATTTTTGATATTCAGTCAATACTATTTTTGCATTTTACAGCCATTTGTAGGTGTTGACGGGATAAATAGAATAGTAGGTTAGTGCCGTGAATGGAAAAAAATATCTGGCGCGGCACGGAAACGGGATGTGCTCGGCAGAGCCTCGCCAATCCCGTTTCCTGAGCCTTGCCAGATATTTTTTCCCATTCACGGCACTAACCTACTATTCTCTATCAGCATGTGCATCAAGCCCATAAGCCCCATTTCTCCAGTCACAATCGCATGCAATGAATGAGTATCTACATATCCAGCGGAATCTGTCAATATCGGACACCCTGGGGGTTTCCCAGGATGTCCGACTTTGAGAGATTCCACTGTAAGTTAGACGCACGAGTACTGCAATGCAAACTGTGTGCGTGTGTGTTTTGTAATCACGAACATGCATACTCACCCGAGATACATGTAAACGTTTCTTTTGTTTGTTTGTTGGGGTTTAACGGCATATCAACAGATAAAGTCATTTAAAGCCGCGTCAACGGGTTTAGTACTAAATCCCATATATTACCTGCACAAATAAATGGGGGGGGGGGGGGGGGGGGAGTCCCAAAATCAGAACTGAATATTTACAATAAAAAAACTATAATCAGCCCTGAAATCAGAATAATCCTGATCTGATGCCAGGTCATCGACACACCATGCGTGGCCCCCTCCCAAAAGCAGAAGGATCAGTAATAATCTTACTACTTTTATAATGGGTGATAACCCAATTCAACTCCCAGGTAACACAAAACCAAAGATAAAAACATACCTGAGGGCCAAACCAGGCAAATCGTGATTCCTATAAGGAGGAACCCTTACTGTTAATTTACAACATCGTGTTCGCCCGACCAACCACGAACATGCGTACGTGTGTATGACAATGAAGCCAAAGTTAAACAGACGTAAGCCAGGGCTCCAGATAAGGAATTAGTAATTGAGTATTGTCCCTCCATCATTTCTGAAGCAATTGGGTATTTCAAAATTTCAATTGGGTAAAATAAAATCACACTACTGTTTACACATCAACAGACAGCAATTATTGAATAGTTTGCTTCGAAATGAAAACACATCTTGTCATTTCATTAGAATTGTCTCCTTGGAGACAATTCTAATGAAATACCAAGATGTGTTTTCATGGAAAATAAGACAAATATGCTATAGTTGTGGTCTGTTTATTGTTTTCTGCAGCATGATAAAGGTACCACAAAATTGTTATTGCTTTTTGATACTCGCTACTTCTGATGTTAATTGGGTCTTTGGCAATTTTAATTGGGTATTTAAGCAAATACGCACCTTATCTGGAGCGCTGCCTAAGTTATACACGGTGGGAATAATACTTCACTGGCACCTGTTATTTTGATGGGGTGCACTGAATTAGATAAGACAAATCCACTTCTTCAGACCATACTTTAATATCTCATCAACTACCGATACGATTTTGACGCGGTAAAGCGCTGATACCACGGGAAATTGAATTTGATCCCACTGTCAATTCCCCATAGACATCTTCACTCTATGGGCAGCTAATATGTTTTTATTGGAAATAAAATCGATATGGACCAATATTCACGAAATAAAGAGAAGGCTGATTCTTAAATTTGCCCAAATTTTACGGCTATATAAAGAATTCGAAAACATTATTTTTTTCCATAATATTAAATTAAAGGAACATTTAAGAATGAGCCTTCTTTTTATTTCGTGAAATATGGTCAAATATTGATTTTATTGCGAAAAAAACAATTTCCAAATGTTAAATCCCCAGACATCTTCACAGAAATACAGTTTGAACGAGTTTCAAAATTTAACTTTTGTTTTCTTAGTTAGATCATTTCCAAGTGCATGTAATCTAGCCAGGTTTCGGAGTCAATTTCCAAATTTGTTCGTTTTCTGACTCCTCCCACAGCTCCTCCACATCCTTTCCCCCCCTGTTAAACTCCCATAGACAAACCAAGTTTTCGTAATAAAATCAATATTTGACAAAATTTCACCAAATAAAAAGAAGGCTCATTCTTAAATTTGGCTAAAATTGCAATTGCTATTATAGTTGTAAAATTTTAGCAAGTTTCGTGAAATAGACACTACATTTTAAAAATCAATCGACAACTTCCAAAATTATTTAAAAAATATATATTTCAGTCCCCATGCTAAACTCCCATAGAATTGAGAAGTTGTCTGTTTCACTACTGTATGTTCCACGCTTTACCTGCCGATGAACTTCTGCCTATTAAACACATTAAATCTAAAAAATATTTAAATGTAAGTACTTTTTTATCAATAACAAAAAAGTCACCCTCCACAAAACAAATTATTTGATGAAATTCCATCAAATATTGATTTTATTGCGAAAAAACGATTTTCCTATGGGAATTTAACATGGGGAGTCAATTTCCCAAACTTTTCGTTTTTTGATCCTGAAGGATCAAAAAACGAAAGATTTTGGAAATTGACTCCGAAACCTGGCGAGATAGCTTGAAAATGATGTACATTGTAACTAAGAAAACAAGATAGATTTTTAAATTCCCATAGGAAAATCGTTTTTTCGCAATAAAATCAATATTTCATGGAATTTCATCAAACAATTTTTTTTGGGGAGGGTGACTTTTTTGTTATTGATAAAAAAAGTACTTACTTTTAAATATTTTTTAGATTTAATGTCTTTAATAGCTCAAAAGTTCGTCGGCAGCAAAACGTGAAACAGACATTACTAGTAGTATATTTACATACGTGGGAAGAAGCAACTATGGAGGCAGCGACTGTTTATATAGCCATCAACGCGAATTGACTGATGAAATCAACTTAAGAGAAAATCAATTGATACTTGACCCGCAAGGACAAAACTGGGGTTATCCGGTGTTTGACCAGTGTCAAGCTCATGATCAGCATACGTCCACCGTCAGATATATCGATGGTCTAGTAACATAAGGTCGTAACTGCTATGCTTTAGCATAGCAGTTACGACCTTATGTTACTAGACCATCGATATGTAATTGATACGTACATGCATTACATATATGTGTAGACGTATCAAATATTTACACTGTATAAAATGCATAATGGAAACGCCCATTCAACGCATGGCGTATCTCGGTACATTACATAGAGGATATTACATCGTACATTTTTAATAGTGTCTGTCGGCTTCCGCGTAAGCAACGAGTGAGCGTAGCGAACGAGTTGCTTGCGCGGACGCCGACGGACACGAGTGTTTGTTGTTTGTGTATTGGTGTTTAACGGCCTATCGACAGCTAAGGTCATGTAAGGCCGGGCAAACGGGTTCAATCCCGTTTTAACCTGCTGCATTGGGGGGGGGGGAATCCCAAAATCAGAACGGAATATTTACATCGAGAAATATATATTCAGCCCTGAAATTAGAATAACCTGACCTGGTGCCAGGTCCATACCACACCAAATCACTTGGCCCCTTCCCCTAGAATATGATTACGAATAATCGCAATACTCACATAAGGGGTATAGCCAGATTCAACTGTCACATACAGAATGCCAAAGATGTATAGGAGGGCCAAACCAAGTCTCCAGTCGGAATTCCAGTAAGGATGAACCCCGATCGTTAAATTACCCATTGCATGCTCCCAACTACCACCCACAACGGTCACGAGTGTATTATTTCCGCTATTCAAACATGTACGATGGAATATTTATTACACTTCCACGGCGGATACATATGCACATTTCGTCTATTTTTGAGATTATAATCAATGAATTGTGATGTGCGCATGAATAGTTATACAATGACGTGTTTTCCCGCGTTTTGACGTTACGCTATGTGACGTCAAATATGACTGTAAACATTTTGAAATCCAAATTACGCAGCTGTTTCTACGAGCCAAATCTATTTGAGTGCATGTTTGGAATGTGTTCAATCACATTAACATTCTAGATTAGTCGAGACCCTTTCGAAATTTTCAAATCACTTTATTTTGACTGTAATAAAAATTAAACATTTTGCATGGTAGCTCGTGGTTTCCAAGAAAACAGGCGCGCAATTACGGGTGTTCTCCTCACGGTGTATTATTTTTAAGGAGTTGATTACGGGTTTTCTCTCACAGCGAAACCAGTGCAAATAATTTGCAAGAGTGTAATCAATTATATGAGCCCAGCGTAAAGTCGCGTGACGTTGTTGATTTGCTCCAGTGTGTTTGACGTCGTTATCAATAACGGCACGCTATCGTCCGGCAACGTCGCTGTACCATTTTTTGAGACAAAATGACGTAAACTAATATTATTAACGACATATTTGGTTATTTACATTTTTGAAACTATCAGAAAATGAAAGTTAACTATAAATAATACAAAACCATGAGCTGTTGCGTTCACTGTGTCTATTTAATGTTTGCGAGCAGCTCATCGGACTCAACGTAATTTAAATAGACCAAATGTTTTTAATACCACAGTAAACGCAACAGCCCATGGTTTTATTAAATATTAACCACCCGTGTGGAAATGTTTCCCATTAATTAACATACATGTACAAGGCGTGCATCGTTTACATGTACTATCGCGCACAATATATGCACTCAGTGACACGTGGTTTACATGTGATATATTCTAAACGATATCATCACTTTAATTAATTTACAACCATACCCTGTATTTAAATGCGGCATTAATTCTGAATTAATTTATATCTCTCGCTAATCCTTACTTTGCCAACCCGACACGTACAGCAAGACGTTGACGTTGACGAGTGCCCGCTATACAGATATAATCATTTAGTAATATTATTTTACTGATAGTGACGCGCGGTGCTATCAGGACTTTTTCATATGCAAATGAGGCAAGATAAGTTTTAATTATTTATACAAATGCCTCACCTGAAAAAATAGCATTTTCGACAGATTATAAAGTATGATCATTGCACATTAAAATATAAATACAGAGAATAATTAGTAATGTCAGTTAACATTTTAAGGAAACACGGTTATCGCCCCTGATATCAGTGTGAATATGTACCTCTGATATAAAATGTATAATAATGCCAATCATTACGTGGGGAAATGGTGATTGAATGTTTAATTTGAAATCTGGGGGTATAATATTCTTTAATAGATACAAATCTAGAGTTCTGCTACTACAAAAGTGTAGTCAAGTGGCGTGACGAGAACTGTCGTGCTAACATAAGCCACGTGACGTAAAATAAAATATTTACACTGTGCCTCATCATTTTCCACAAATGGCGTGAGCCCATTTTAGTACATGCCACACATTAAATATTTATGACGGACGCCATGTACATGTAAAAACCCGTATAAATCGGCGTTAAACTAAAATGAGTGAGGTGGCACAGCGAAATGCGTCAATTGTATGCGTCCATACATGAGACACGCCATGTGATTGTGTACCTTCGGACATCTACGTCATAAATAAAGTCAAACGTTGACAAAACTATCAGAGTACATGCGGAATATAATTCCGCATGTACTCTGAAAATTTTGTCAACTGTCGACACCATTTACCGAAATAAATCTGCATGTACTCATTTCAATTACATTTACGGAAAATATTGTAAATTTTGTAAACGTATTTCCTCCAATTACGCAGATGCCCGAAGGTATAAAATCACATGGCGTGTCTCGAATGAAAACAAACGTTCTGAGAGTCTATTTAAAATGAGAAATGGACATCAAATTGTTTGATTGTGGTTTATTGTGAGCAAAGCAAAGGAATATTTACTCGAAACAAATTCAGACCTGCAATTAGAATAACCTGACCGGGTGCCGGGCCCAAATCACAGCAACGTCACTCGGCCCCGCACCCTGAAGGTAATCCGTGTGCACATGTAGGATTATGCATTACTCTTATAAGGGGTATAACCAGAATCAACTGGGGCCCGTTTCACTAAACTTCGTACGACTAAAATGTTCGTAAGTGCAGATTTAGAATAGTCTGTAAATTTCAATTGATGGCTTTACATTTATTGAGCATAGGCTGCATATGCAGCCTATGCTCAATAAATGTAAATCCAATAATTGTATACAAGAAAACGTTGTTAATGTGGAATTTACAAACTATCAGGAAGTTCAGTGAAACGGCCCCCATGGCCAAACCAGGTCTCTGGTGAGGATGAATCTTGATAGTTAAAATTTCCCATTGCATGCTCCTAAGAACAGTATAGATCCATATAATTTTGTCTGAATGTTCGCTATTCTATCAATGAAGCACCCGCCATGTTGCTAACAATACATGTAGATCCGTATCTGGCTACAGGAGTGAACTATTTGATATGTAGCCTATTTCACCAAAATTGCAAGGAATACTTATCTTGCTAAGTACACTTTGAGTGAGGGAGAAATATTCAATTTGAGGATAAATTTATTATTTGTATTATATTGAATGTATTACATTATCACAGCCAATGTGGCTGTGATAATGTAATAAATTCAGTATAATAAGTCTGCATACTTGTAATCATCAAATACATGCAGTCGTTAGTTCTATGTGAAATAATGCATTTCGGGAAAAATAAATTACTCCCTCCTAGTATACTTAGCTAGATAAGTAGGCTTAGCAATGTTGGTGAAATCGGCCACAGGAGCTAAACTGGTCACATGTACCATAAGCCACATTTCTTCAGCCACATTCACTTATTACTCGCGGCGTTACATGTACAGATCAATAACTGGTTTGGGAGAGACGTCGCAGCGCCCCGATGTTGCTATTCTATAAACGAGATTATTATCGTATTAACGAATTAAGGCATTGCGACAACAGTTCACGGCTATATACATGTATCATATATAAAGCGCAGCATGGCCGGAAAATAACGCTGGTATATATATATATACACGTACTATAAATGTGTAACGCCACTGGACACAATGCTGTTCAGGCATACAAAACACTTGATTTATTTCGTATATGTCAATAGTGTTTACTTATTGCAGTGTATAACGTAGTTAAGGAATGAAATCATGGGTTCTTGCGTTTACTGGGGTACGCCATAGGTGTGAAGGACTCCTCGCAAACTTTAAACAGACCAATTGTATTGTACACCCCAGTAAACGCTACCGCCTATGATTTTATTTAATCCCGTCAACACAGTGCGTATGTGCCGTGAAACACGGTGCCGTGAAACATTTTTGATATCCAGTCAATACTACTTTTGCATTTTACAGCCATTTGTAGGTGTTGACGGGATAAATAGAATAGTAGGTTAGTGCCGTGAATGGGAAACAATATCTGGCGCGGCACGGAAACGGGATGTGCTCGGCAGAGCCTCGCCCATCCCGTTTCCTGAGCCTTGCCAGATATTTTTTTCCCATTCACGGCACTAACCTACTATTCTCTATACTTATAATTACACTGAATTTGCTGATAATTCCAAAGTGTAAATAACCAAATATCTCATTAAAGGTACATACCCACTCAGTCGCCACAGAGTGTTCTATAAAGAATTAAATAAGTGTATAATTGTGTCACTATTCCACCAGTTCTAAAAATTACGAGTGTCCGCTATACATATATAATCATTAAGTACATGTAACGTTTATTTTATTGATAGTGACGCGCGGGGGTATCAGGCTATTTTCATATGCAAATGAGGCATGACATTTTTTAATTATTTATACTAATTGAATGCGTCACCTGAACAAATATTTTTTTTTGACAGATTATAAAGTATGATAATTGCAAATCAACAAATAAATACAGAGAATAAATAGTAGTGTCCGTTAACAGTTTAAGTAAACAGGGTTATCGCCCCTGATATCAGTGTGGAAATGTATGTCCGATATAAAATGTCAATAGGTGGGGTAATGGTGAATGAATGTTTATTTTGCCTGAACATGTCTCAGATGATGTCTCTGATATAAAGAACATTTTGTGTCTACTGAGTGGGGATGTACCTTTAAAATTAAGAGTTATCTTGTTTTACGTCATTTTGTCGCAATTCCTGGAACAGCGACGTTTCGAACTTTAACCAATCAACAACATGGCGCGACGTCACGTGGGTCTACTGTATTGTATTGGGATTTAAGCAATACGTGGAATGGGCGTTTGCATTATGAATGTATTGAAGGCGTAACTATTCCGTAATAAGTATTGCTCGGTTTGAATACCACAAGAATTCCGCCACGGAAGCGGTGTCCCGCCTGCAGAGGCATTTGAGAAAAATATTATCACACCACGCATGCGTGGTGTGATAATATTTATCTAATAGCAAGCACAATGCATTGGCCTTTCGCACATTCTTAAATACGCGTATTTCAAAATAGACATATATCCATGCTGTATATATGAACTTTAGCGGAATCCTGTTAGTTATAAATTCAAACAATGACATCGTTATCACTAAGCTAATCCCCTCGCTGGCAACCTTGATAATAATACTAATAAACTAGAATTGTGGCCTGTCGGCAGACGAATGCCACCGCTGGCTGAGCGTTAAGGTTTCGAACGCAACAAGTATGTGACCTTGACTCTGGGCTTAGCGGGGGGGAGGCATCGTGGATTTCACAGGGTGGTAGAGGACCATTAGAGCAATGCGTGTGTGAAATACCAATGGTCCGCTGACGGCTGCCAGCGGAGGCATTCGTGTGCCGACAGGCCACATTTCTAGTTTTGAATGTTGTTGTAAGAGCTTCTCAAATCACCTATAGTCTGTTTCACGAAAGCTGCCCAAATTTTACGGCCATATAAACAATTAAAAAAACATATTTTTTTCGATAATATTAAATTAAAGGAAAATTTAAGAATGAGCCTTCTTTTTATTTCGTGACCTTCACAACTCTGCTTATAAATACTTAAATTAATACTTAACTTTGCCACAGTTTCTCCATGCGGCCACCGGAGTCATTCGTGTGCCGACAGGCCTCATTTCTTGTTTTGAAAGTTTGTGTACGATGTTTCTCAAGTAGAGGTCCTATGTGTGTCGACAGACCACATTTTCTAGTTGAGACAAAATGATGTGCTTTCATTGGTAGATAAACTAGGGCAAACAATAAATCGACCATCCTATGGGCTCGTTAGTCAACCGAATTGCGTGGCCTGGCTGTCACACAATGCACGTGAAAGATATGCCGTATAAAACGAGGGCTGGCCGTTCTCTTTCTAAAGCATTATCTTTGAACACAACGATTACTAGAGAACACTCCGTGATAACACAGAATATTTTGTTTTAATAAAAACTGCTTAAATGGGAAAGTGAGATAGATTGTCTTTTATCCCGTCAACACAGTGCGTATGTGCCATGAAACACGGTGCCGTGAAACATTTTTGATATCCAGTCAATACAATTTTTGCATTTTACAGCCATTTGAAGGTGTTGACGGGATAAATAGAATAGTAGGTTAGTGCCGTGAATGGGAACAAATATCTGGCGCGGCACGGAAACGGGATGTGCTCGGCAGAGCCTCGCTCATCCGTTTCCTGAGCCTTGCCAGATATTTTTCCCCATTCACGGCACTAACCTACTATTCTCTATCTATTTTCCTTATTTCTGAACCAAAGTATATGTTGTGACCACTCATTTGAACCGTCTCGGCGAGACGGTTCAAATGAGTGGTCACAACATATACTTCTGATGAGAAATAAAGAAATTCTTGAGCCTTGCCGGATATTTTTTCCCATTCACGGCACTAACCTACCATTATCAGAATACGTCACTTCGAGTTGTGCTTGATTTTGTTAGCACATCGCCTATGAGTGTGTCACTACAAACGAGTGGCAACGTAGTCAATGTGCATGATCACGTGGTTATAACAACAACAACAGTGGCTGAAAATGTTGAAATCTTGAAAGTATTATTTGATATTTTCCTTAATATGAAACGGATTTTGATGAAATATGGCACAGCAAACGCGTCTTCATGAGCTGCATTTGGTGGTTGGTCCAGGGAGTATGACACAGACTTATGTCGTTTTTTCGAAGATTCTTCGCAAAAAGGACAGAAGTTTGGGCGAAAATACAGAGACCACCAAATGCAGCAAAACAAGACGCGTTTGATGCGCCATATTTCATCAAACGTAATAAGGACACTATAACAGAATACGTACTTTCAATCAGATGGATTCTGGAAATTTCAGTACTTGTTGTTGTTGTTAGTACCACGTGATCATACACCTTGGTAGTACATGTAGTGTCATTTACATTTACATGACACACGTTTATGGTGAGCCTCGCAGGGGACATGTTGTTTTTTTTATTAATTCGTTCCCATGAAATAACAATTCGTTCCCTCAATTTAACAATTCGTTCCCTCGAATTAACAAATATTTCCCACTATATAACAATTCGTCCCTCGAAGTAACAATTCGTTCCCACGAAATGACAATTCGTTCCCTCAATTTAACAATTCGTTCCCTCAATTTAACAATTCGTTCCCTCGAATTAACAATTCGTTCCCACGTTGTTTCGTGGGAACGAATTGTTAAATTGAGGGAACGAATTTTCATTTCGTGGGAACGAAATTGTTAATTCGTGGGATAATAATTAATACAAAAACATAATTATACGTCCAATGCGGGTCTCCGTAAGGATTTGTCGCAATGACTTTGTATACAAGTACAAATTAGAGGCTAAAGAGACAAAACTATTAAAGGTACATGCCCATCAGTAGGCACAACATGTTCTTTATAGGAATTAAATAAGTGTATAATTGTATCACAATTCCACCAGTTCTAAAAAATATTTTTGTCCACTATACATGTACATATATATAATCATTTAGTAATATTTATTTTACTGATAGTGACTCGCGGTGGTATCAGGCTATTTTCATACATGTATGCAAATGAGGCATGAACTTTTTTAATCATTTATACTAATTTAATGTGTCACAACTATTGTCGATAGATGATCATTGCACAACAAAATATAAATACAAATAATAAATAGTAATGTCCGTTAACATTTTAAGGGTATCGGTTATCGTCCCTGATTTCAGTGTGGAAATTACGTCTGATATAAAATGTATAATAATGACAATCAATACGTGGGGTAATGGTGAATGGATGTTTATTTTGTGAGAAAATGATTCAGATAATGACTCTGATATAAAGAACAGTTTGTGCCTACTGAGACTGAGGATATTTCATATTTAATATTGTACGATGCCATGTCGAGTTTCTTATAAAAGTACTCAACAGGGGCGGATCTGGAGGGGGGGTGGGGGGGGGGGGCCGGGCTTGCACCCCCCCCCCCCCCCCGTTCAGCCACGGAGTTTACATAGATCACAGTTTACCACCAGTTGGAGTCTGAATTTAAATGCCGTAAAGCACAGGAAAGTGCATTTCGAAGAACTCGAAAATAGGACAATCCCCTAGTTGCGAACGGTAACTCTTGCAACTACTCCCGTACCGTCCATACCTAGCTACGGACGGTATGGGAGTAGATTGCAAGAGTTACCTTCGCAACTAGACAACCCCCCCCCCCCCGTTCTCCAAATGCTGGATCCGCCCCTGGTCAATACGTTTGATAGAGGACCGTGTGGACGATATTTATTAAACGCGTTTCATAAGAAATACGGCTGTGTCGAATTTATTATGGAGTCAGCCAACGAGATTAATAAATATATTAGGTCAGCGCATGCGCTAGGTTCAAGCACAATAACCTACATGGAAGCTGTATTGATCAGCAAAAACGTTTTCTCTAACGGTCTAGATTGTATGTACGGAAGCCCATGAGGGCCACTTCACTTTTTATGCCACCGGGTTTCGAAGAAACGGGTTGCATATAGTGTTTGGACCGTCCGTCTGTCCGTCCGTCACACTTTTCGGTTAACCACTTTGTCACAGTTTCTCAAATATGCTGCAGGTGGCATCCGCGTTCGACAGACGCATTTCTTGTTTTTACCTTTTCTTGAATGTTCAAGATGTTTTCTTGAATTTTCGAGTTCTTTTCTTGAATTTTCAAGAATTCAAGAAAAGATCTTGAAAATTCAAGAAAAGAACTTGAGAATTCAAGAAAACATCTTGTTTTCAAGATGTTTTCTTGAATTCTCAAGTTCTTTTCTTGAATTTTCAAGAAAAGATCTTGAACATTCAAGAAAAGAACTTGAAAATTCAACAAAACATCTTGAATAAATGGAAATTAAAAAAAAGTGAAGTGGTCCTAATGGGCTTCCGTATGTATGCCTACAGCACTACTGTATTTAGTTTAGAACATGGGGCAAAATTAATAGAAAAACGTGGAACTACGGAGCCCCGCAGGGGACATAACATTTCTTTTTTATTAATTCGTTCCCACGAAATAACAATTCGTTCCCTCAATTTAACAATTCGTTTCCACCAATTAACAATTCGTTTCCCCAGTTTAACAATTCGTTCCCACGAAATAACAATTGTTAATTCGTGGGAACGAATTGTTATATCGTGGGAACGAATCGTTAAATTGGGGGAACGAATTATTATGTCGTGGGAACGAATTGTCATTTCGAGGGAACGAATTGTTAATTCGAGGGAACGAATTGTTTTTTTTATTAATTCGTTCCTACGAAATAACAAGAAATGCGTCTGTCGAACGCGGATGCCACCTGCAGCATATTTGAGAAACTGTGACAAAGTGGTTAACCGAAAAGTGTGACGGACGGACGGACGGACGGACATACGGACGGTCCAAACACTATATGCCACCCGTTTCTTCGAAACCCGGTGGCATAAAAATCCATGTCCCTCGCGGGGCTCCGTAGGAACAGACACTAGTGATACACAGCGAGCATAACTTGTATGGAATAAACACAAGTCCGGTATACTACTCGTGCTAGTTACGTACGTAGTAACACATTTCATTTTACAATAACTTGTGAACCGCCTTGTCCGATATTGATACGATTTGGCCAAAATATGTGTCTAGTACAGGGATGGTGCATTGTTTTGCATACGACCTACGTCCGAATGCCCAAAGTCAAGGTCACTGAGGAATTCACATTGTTTGTAAGGCAAACATGTTACTTTTTCTTCTTTTTATTATCAAGGCTGCCAGCGAGGGGATTAGCTTTCTGATAACGATGCCCTTCGTTATATTGTTTACTAGCAAAAGACTGCGAAATACTGACATAAACGAGAAAATCCATACATTAATCACAATTCATGATAAACATGTTATTTTGAAACTCGCCTCGCAGGGTGTGTATGGGGCTTAATCTGCCTATTACATTAATCAATCTCTGCAGATTATTTTCTCAATTAAGACTCGTACAGAAAAACCTCTCTAAACCGTACACCCTGTATCCACAGGGTGTCCGGTTCAGAGAGGTTTCGCTGTAATTCTAGTTGGCCCAATAAGGGGAGATACTTTTTCTGCCGCGCCTACTTACACTCAATGTTTGTTTGTTCGTTTGTTTATTGGTGTTTAACGGTCTATCAACAGATAAGTTCATGTAAGGCCGAGCAAACGGGTTCAATCCCGTTTTAACCTGCTGCATTGGGGGTGGGGGGGATCCCAAAATCAGAACGATATATTCAGCCCTGAAATTAGAATAACCTGACCTGATGCCAGGTCCATACCACACCAAGTCACTTGGCCAATCCCACTAAAATAGGCATACGAATAATCGTAATACTCACATAAGGGGTATAACCAGATTCAACTGTCACATACAAAATGCCAAAGACGTATGTGAGGGCCAAACCAGGTCTCCGGTCGGGATTCCGGTAATGATGAACCCCGATCGTTAAATTACCCACCGCATGCTCCCATCTGACACCCACTCACACTCAATGACAGTTACTGTCACAATGTTAAAGAGGCGAGTGCATACTGGGTTTCGTTTCGCGAGATTTCGCGAGGATTTCACGTTCTTTAATATCCTCTACATTACGTCTTGCACATGCAGGCTGATACAGTTAACACTTTCACCCCTAAATAACTGGAATCTATGTATTTAAATTTTCGACCAATCCAATTGTCACAAAATAACTTCAGAACAGTCCATTTAAGAAAAGGGTTGGTTTTATTTTTTTAAAAATAAGATTTTCTTTTCAAAAAGTGCAGATCCTGATGAGACGGCTCGTTACGAGCCGGCTCATCTGGATCTACACTTTTCGCAAATACCGCTGTAGAGGTTTGTAGTGTTGAAAGGGCAAATAACGGGCGGCAATTACCGTCCGTGTTCTATTGTTTTGTTTTCCACTTTGGCTCGGTGTCGTTTTCACGATCAGCATTAATCACATTACGGCACTCGGAGGCGCTAATCGAATTAAGGAACCGTCATTAAATACTCCGGCGTAGATGAAATCGATTCGTTCTGTCACTTCTGTGTAGGTTGAGTTCCGAAATGGGGAATCGATTTCACCAGTGATGCGATTTACATGTATTTGTGATCAGTTGGTAACATATACGCGAATTGGTTTAATCCGTCTACATCCGATATCCACACGCCTGTCCGCTTTATGGGCAGTGTCGGAATTAGGTTTGTCGATATTGTGCCGTGTCTTTTTCCGCGGCAGGCTTAGGGACTAAAGTACATTTCACAGTTGACTGATGTTCGCGATTCGTTCGCAGACTATCAATCTTTGTACCATTCAGATAATTATGTACATCTTACATATCTTCGCCCGTTTGTATGCGCCCGTGGGCGGAAGGTGTGTGTATTAGCTACAATGGTTCGCCTCCGATACGTTATCTACGGCTACAATTTGACCCATTCAACAACTGTGAGCAACCCAAGTGCATACCCAAACCTGTGGATGTTATGTGATTGGTGCGGTGAGAACCTGGCACCAGGTCAGGTTATTCTTAATTTCAGAAGGCAGAAAACAAGATCAAAACTTCGGAATTTTCAATAGATACGGTTTACTTAACTAGGTGAACTGATTATCGTGAAATAATGGGTCCTTCCGCTAAACAAACGAGTGAGTGTAGTGAAACAAGTTTGTTTAGCGGTATGACCCAATCACGAGGGCATTATTTCAAGATAATCAGTTTAGCAGGTTAAATAAACATTTTCTTACATCAGTAGCGGATTCACGTGGCCCCCCCCCCCTTCAGAAATCCAGATTTCTTTTATTTTTATTTTTTTTGTTACGAAATATTGAGCGTAGAATGCAGGAAATGGCTTCCTCAATTCAAAAATGTTCAGGGGGGGCATGCCCCCAGACCCCCCTACCCAACTCCCTCGCACCGCTCAGTCGACGAACGAGCACATCCCGATTGTTTTATTTATTTTCTTTTTTTTTTTATGAAATATTGAGCGTAGAATGCAGGAAATGGCTTCCTCAATTCAAAAAATTTCCGTGGGGGCATGCCACCGGACCCCCCTAGCCGACTCCCTCGCACCGCTCAGTCGACGAAAGAGCATACCTCGTTCAAGTTCCATGTGGGCCAACCCCCTTGGTGAAATCCTGGATCCGCCACTGAAGAGTTATGCGAATACATTTTTGGAGGCGTTCCGTAGTGACGACAACTGTCTCGCGATTCAGAGGGTGTGTCTGAGAACTGAAATTTGAGTTAAATTTCGACTTCACTTACGAAATATATTGCATTTTCTTTCGACACAAATATTATTAAAAAATCGCGGATTATGTAATTCTAGGGACTGGCTCGTTAATGGAACCGCAATCACTGAGTGCATGTGCAGTGTCAGTGAAATTGTATCGGCGCATTGTGAAATATTTTAAAATATCCGGTGATAATACATCCTACCGGATGAGACAGTAAATGTCATTGGACCCACGCTGAGGATACATTGTGCTACAATATTGTGTATTGCCGACGATATCTCCGATGAATGCCTTGTAGAACCCCCTATTGTTCCCCCTGACATAGTCTAACACCCTAGGAAAGCATCGCTGTATGGAGCATAAACCAGGTGTAAACCAATGTAAGCATCTTTTTCTAATAAAAAAGCGAAAACGATGGGAAAACAAGAAATGTGGCCAGTCGACACAGGAATGCCCCCGGTGGCAGATTGGTTAATTAACTTTGCCACTGTGACAGTTTCTCCAAAGTGCCACTGTGACAGTTTCTCCAAAGTGATAAGTATTCACAAGCACATTTATGAAGGGCAAAAGGTCAATGTCATATTATTTGTCCACAAGTATGATGTATTGAAATATTAAAGTAATCCTTCAAGGAATATAGAAGTTATGACAAAATTGAGAAACTCCAGCGAACTTCTTAATGTGGGAAATGTTCAAAGTTGCATAGGTCAAAATGTCAAGGTGGTATTGAGGGCATCATGGACGAGTGGCATTGTATACTGTGTATACTGTGTTGAAATATTTAAGTAATCCTTCAAGGGATATAGAAGTTATAACAGAATTTCGAAACTCCAGTGAACTTTTTAATGAGGAAAACAAGTTCAAAGTTGTCATGGTCAAAGTGTCAAGGTCATATTAAGGGCAGCATGGATGTGTGACATTTGTCCACAAGTATCAGGCCCGTACGCAGGATTTTCTATTGGGGGTGCGTCAGGGGGTGCGTCAGGGGCGAGCTCCATGTAGTGGCGCGAGTACGCTAGGGGGTAACCCCAAGCGTACTCGCGCCACTACATGGGGCTCGCCCCTGACGCACACCCCCCCCCCCCCCCCCATGCGTACGGACCTTGGTATACTGTGTTGAAATATTTAAGTAATCATTGAAGGGATATAGAATTTATAACATAATTTCGAATCTCCTGCGAACTTCTTAATGTGCCGGACAGACGGACGGACGAGCACTAAAACAGCTCCCCAACACACAGAAAAGCATTTGTTGGGTACATTTGTACCCAACATATACCCTCTCGTGTGTCCGGACGGACGGACAGAAACACGGACACAGTCCAAACACTATATGCCTCCGAAATAAAACGACACGACTTGTAATTAAAAGAAACGACAGACGTTTAAATATACTATGTTTGGAGCCTGGTATTTGAACGAATATATCGTTTTTCAGTACTAAGACAATCAAACAATATTCGTTTCTACATGTATGCATACTGTTGTACAAAACGCATATTTTTAATTATATTCGTGTTCGTCTGTGAACCGTAATCAACTATTCGCTGTATGTTTACATCACATGCACTCTGTGGTATGAACGACAAGACGCTCTTTAAATAATACCAAATTTACTCTGATATGAAATATCTAGTAGTGAGACTCCACTGTATTAACATAATTGAACTAAAGTGGACTCGTACCCTGCTGTCATGTATACTCCAGTGACAACACATGTATACATTTCCAATTATGTAACATGTATGCTTGTGACTAAAAAGAAAAGAAAAAAAAATTATCTAGAAGGTATGACACTCGCGATCTTTTCAACCAACGGAAGTGGTACTAGTGTACCATGGACCCGGCTCGCTAATTCAGTAATTTTAACGCGCGAGCGCGCGTTATAATTACTGAATCAGCGAGCCGCGCCAAAGGTAAATAATCCACTTCCGTTGGTTGACAAGATGGCGAGTGTCCTACCTTCTAGATAGTTGAGTAAAAATTAGTATGATTTAAAGATCTTTTCTCGTTCATACCACAAAGTGCTAGTGGTTTACATGTATAAATTACTGGCAATCAAATAACGCACAGCCAATCAAAGTGTTCGTATTAACACGAGGAGATTCATCTATATATACGTGCAACACTATACTTAGTGTTCTCGGAGCATGTGCAAGATTGGCACAGCTCGTTCTGTAAGGAACATGGCAGTGTTTCGCCTTTGTTTAAAAAAGAAGAGAGATGTGTCGTTGACAAGAGACGTGGACTTGTTTTAAACATGCATATACGCTATGAACGCTATATCAAGTTTTGGCAGATTTTTGTTTATAAAAAATCATGGATGATTTTCGAAATCGCCATTAACGAATTATGATGATGCGATAAGTAAGGTACCAATTATCTCCTGAGCACCAGCGCTCCAGATAAGGAATTAGTAATTGAGTATTGTCACTCCATCATTTCTGAAGCAATTGGGTATATTTCAAAATTTTGATTGGGTAAAATAAAATCACACTACTATTTACACATCCGCAGACCGCAATTATTGAATAGTTTGATTCGAAATGAAAACATGTCTTGGCATTTCATTAGAATTGTCTCCTTGGAGACAATTCTAATGAAACACTAAGATGTGTTTTCATGGAAAAAGAAAAAAAATGCTTTTGTGGTCTGTTTATATTTTTCTGTAGCTTGATAAAGATACCACAAATGTTTCATTGCTTTTTAGTTTAAACATATTTTATTTGCATATTGTTTACAAGTTCATTGTCAGTGTCAAAGTTACTATATACAGTACTATGCAAATGGGATTGGATTGAAAGCAAGCTTATTTAAATCCTCTCCCTAGATATCATAGGATGCCGAAACCAAGACATTCCTGCCATCAGTTTTTGAACAGTTTATATTATGTGATAATTGATATTTTCTGGATTATAAGTTGTTCTGGTTTCAGCATCGTCTGATACACGGCAATTACATTAAAGCAAATTAAATTTAAAATTTCCGAAAAATATAGTATTGACACAAATATACAGGCAATAGGTTCTATATAATCAATTACGTGATACATGAAATGGAAAAAAAATAAGGAAATAAGCAAGCCACAATAGGAGTTAGAGTCTTGTTCCCACACCAAGCCATGCCCAGTTATCGCCACCCCAAGTCAGTTAGTGATAAGCATGTGCACACGCAGGCACCATTATATGGTGCATTAAAAACGACCGGTGTTTTGTATGAATAGTCTAACTGATGCGAAAATGGCTTCATTGGAGTTATTGTCAAGTTGTCTGTTGCCATAGAGTATATTGTGGAGGGTGGGTTGGCAAAAAGTGTGTATGTCGTCTATTAGTTGAGCTCTATGTGCTCCATATTGAGTGCAGTGGAAAAAGAAATGGGTGGCATCTTCAACCTGTCCACAGTTACAGTTGGGCGAGTCAATAATGTTCTTACGATACAAATCATGATTGCGAGAACTGCATTTCGTTCTAAGACGTGTGTGTAATACCTGGACATACCTAGTACCACTGTAGTAGTAGGTTGGGACCTCTCCGGTATTTGTTTTTATTTTGGTTTTAAAACAATTAAGTGATGGGGCGTTCCGTGTGTCATCTGGAAGACAGTTCCACTCCCGGATTGTAGATGGTAGAAACGAATTATAATAAAGGGTGGTTCTGGACCGTAAAATCTGTATATTCTCAGGGTTTCGTAAATTGTAACGGGACGTATCTATTTCCAGTGGAAGCACATCGACCAAGTAACCGGGTGAGATGCCATTTTTCATTTTGTAAAATAGGGACAATTTATGGGAGTGACGTCTATTTCCTAATGTTTCCCAGCAGGTTTCTATATATAAGGACTCGATTGAAACGAGCCGAGTGACACCTGTAGCGATACGTGCTGCTTCAATCTGAATTTTTTCGAGGGAATCCTTCTCATACTGGGTACAATTATCCCAGACGACATCCGCATATTCTAATACCGGTCTAATAAAAGTAAGATAAATTATTTCAAGGCATTTTCTATCTAGAATGTATTTTAATTTTCTCATAACATTGATCCTACGCCATGCCTTTCCGGTTATGTAGTCTATGTGTTGGTGCCATGTTCCCTCGTTATTAAAATACAAACCTAGATGCTTGTGACTATCAACTTGCTTTTTGATACTCACTACTATCGATTTCAATTGGGTATTTAAGCAAATACATGTACGCAGCTTATCTGGAGCTCTGGAGCCCTACACAATTACGTAATACTTAGAGCGCGGTTTGTCCACATGCACGACGAGATAATCCGCGAGCTTCAGCGGACAACCATACCAGTCCCAAAGTCGGGTTTTCGTAATACACCACCGCCTGCGCTAAAATATTGCCAATAGTTGTTACTTTCATTATTACACACATACAACTACTTGAATATCGTGCTTGAAAGCAAGCAGCTTGATTGGCAGAGCCTGCGCTGTACGACAGCTCAGGCACAGCCATATCAAACTGCTTGATTGCGAGTTGATAATTGCCAATAGGTGTCAACGTTTCCATATTGGCAAAATTAATGCAGGCGATTGTGTAACGCGGGGAGAAAACACGGAAATCTGGGTGAAGTTGGATAACGAATGATTGTGCCACAATATCGAACTGCGCATTTTCTACGCAATGATCAATGCCGTTCTATTTCTGGCCTCCGACGATATGACACCACGTGACTCCTCCAAGGCGTGTCAATTCCTTCTCTAATTATCCGCTAAACTGGGACAAAACTCGGGAATCTCTGTGAAGTTGGATAACGAACTTTATTCCGTCAACACAGTGCGTATGTGCCGTGAAACACGGTGCCGTGAAACATTTTTGATATTCTGTCAATACGACCTAATCACTGCGTATGAATATGTGCGGTTGTCATACTAGTGGATTCTCCGATTTTGACGATGCGGATGGGGTTATTGTTTTGCATTTTAAAGCTATTAGTAGGTGTTGACGGGATAAATAGAATAGTAGGTTAGTGCCGTGAATGGGAACAATATCTGGCGCGGCACGGAAACGGGATGGGCTTGACAGAGCCTCGCCCATCCCGTTTCCTAAGCCTTGCCAGATATTTTTTCCCATTCACGGCACTAACCTACTATTCTCTATGTTGTGATACAATATCAAACTGCAGATGTTCTATGCAAATGACCAATGCCGCTCTATTTCTGGCCTCCGATGATGTGACACCACGTGACCCCTTCAAGGGATGCCAATTCCTTCTCTCAATAGCCGCTAAACCGGGGACAAAACTCGGAAATCTCGGTGAAGTTGAATAACGAACTCATAAGTCTACCGTGACAAAATATCCAACTGCAGGGGCCCGTTTCACTAAACTTCATACGACTAAAATGTTCGTAAGTGCACATTTAGGATCGTCTGGATATATCAATTGATGGATTTACATGTATTGAGCATAGGCTGCATGTGCAGCCTATGCTCAATAAATGTAAATCCAATAATTGTTTACAAGAAAACATTGTTAACTATCATAATGTTGCACTGACGAATAGTTTACGAAGTTTAGTGAAACGGCCCCCAGATGTTATACGTAAATGATCAATGAAGCTATATTTATAGTCAACCACGATGTAACACTACGTGCCTCCTCCAAAGGGTGCCAATGCCTTCTCTAATTATTACACAATGTCGTCGCTAACCCTCATGACAAACTGACGTTCTGATTCCGACTATAGTATGTTTCTGTGCAGAGCTCCAGATAAGGGGCGTACTGGCGCAGTTTTAGCAGAATACGCATTGACTATCCACACTGGGCGTACAGAATACTCACAACAATGTGAAAACACGCAATGATTTTCAAATTGAGTAGTGGAAATACTGTAATAAAGTCGTTAAGTGTTTTTGCAACTCAACTAAGTCAATTCTCAACTGTATTACAGCATACATAAGTGAATAAGTAATACTACACTCGAATAAGTGAATGGTTAAATTTGTTTTGATCAGTTCTTCCCAATTTAATAATGAAGAAAATCAATAATCCATTTGTAAAAATTAAATAGAGGCATTTAATTTGAAATCAGGGCGTACAATACTCTTTAGACACCAAGCTTATCTGGAGCTCTGTGTCTGTTCAAAATTTTAATTTGGTATACTAAAATCACACTACTGTTTACACAGCAACAGGCAGCAAGTATTGAATAGTTTGCTTCGAAATGAAAACATATCTTGGCATTTCATTAGAATTGTCTCATTGGAGACAATTCTAATGAAATACCAAGATGTGTTTTCTTAGAAAATAAGAAAAATATGCTATATTTGACTTATTTGTGGTCTGTTTATTGTTTTCTGCAGCATGATAAAGGTACCAATTTGTATTGTTTTTTGATACTCGCTACTTCTGATTTCAATTGAGCTTTTAGCAATTTTAATTGGACATTTAATCAAATACGCAGCTTATCTGGAGCACTGACTACAGTAGCCATACTCAGTGTTCTATCTACATAGTTTAGTCAATGACTCAAAACATTGTTACACTAGAACCTGTCATAACCGGACACCAAAAAACATCTGTGATCTTACTTCCAGTCTGATGGGTTTCTTTGTCACTTATCACTGATGATAATGCCAGCTCATGATCGCATAGCACACAACTATGGCTCATAATGAGCTAATGCCTGATAAAACGTGAAACCTCTCTAAAGCGGACATCCTGGGGACCTCCCCAGGGTGTCCGGTTTAGAGAGGTTTCACTGTATTTCATAACAAATAGTCATCCACTTGAAAAATGATCAGCGATGGAAATTGGAAGAGCATTTGAGGGGATGTGGGGTTCCGACATCGAGGAAGAGATACCAGTTTGAGGGGGGATTGCCACCTTATATCTCAGAACAGTTGGGGAAAAAACACCGACAACACACACGGATTCTGAGCTACACCGATCGCATAGACATTTTGCTTCCAATTCGTGTCGCACTGATCAATGGCATTGCCTTGTTGACGTTGTCCTAATGTGCTATAACTACCAGATTACACTGATCAAATGGGACGCTATAATTACTGTTCCCCCCGATAATACTGAACTCTGGTTAATTAGAAATGGAGCGATTAGCCAGTTGGTTCGGAGTCATTCCATGGAACTTGAATCTACGAATGCGTGATTTTGCGTCATGATAAAATATCTAATTTCTAGCTGAAGCACCATGCCGATTGATATGTTAATGTACTTGTCCCGCACAAAAAGATGATGGGTACATTTATTCGCCACCATGTTCGTATGTCCGTCTATCTGTCTGTCCGAGATTTGCGTTAAAGTAGTCGGCTACATATTACCTAACTAGATGGTACCGTCATGCTACATGATTGGCTTGAAGATTCATACATGTATCATATTTTCAATCGATAGCCGTCCCATGCGACTTATGCGCCGAAGGTCTTTGTCAAACGTCTTAGAAATGTGCGTTATATTTGTTTTAACGCTAATGTTCTTTGTTGCTAATTGGATTGGAATACATGTGGCATTTGAAAGAAGATACGGCAACTTTGGATAATATATCGGGTATATAAACGTTTAAATGTCCAACAAAACTGTATAGTATACGTACCTGGGGTCCATTTCACAAACCTTCGAACGACTAGAATGTTCGTAAGTGCAAATTTAGGATCATCTGAAAATTTCGATTGATGGATTTACATTTATTGAGCATAGGCTGCATATGCAGCCTATGCTCAATAAATGTAAATCCAATAATTGTTTACAAGAAAACATTGTTAAAGTGAAATTAATTTTGAATATTTTAGTCGTACGAAGTTTAGTGAAACGGCCCCTTGGACCGTTAAACATTTGTCATGCTTATAAACACTAAATTATCAGAACCACTTCGTTTATTCGTATAATATCCACATTAAAGTATGTGCTTGAATGCTTGAAGGGGTTAAGTTGGATTGAACATGTAAATTTCCCCGGGGACCGCAACTGTTCGCTCGCATTGATATGCTTAGCCGTGTTCATAGTGAATACCAGACGAGTGTATTTTAATAAATATACAATTTATATGACGATACCAGGAAATGTGTAGGAATCCCTAGTTTTGTCAGATAAAATCGAGTGCGCCTCGGACATTTGAGAATGGTAGTGTCATTTCGTAGGTTGGTCCCACTTGATTTCGTGGTCAATCCGGATACCCTGTTCTCTCGGTGTAGTCACAGCACGACACATTGTTATGGGTATGGAGTTGTTAAGATTATCATTCACTATCTGCAATAGGCTTAGCTATTCTTCATTATGCTGTGGTTTATTGATTCAATAAATTCATACCGGTAAGTTGGAAAAATCTCTATTTTTCCAATTTCAAACAATAAAAACCCGGAACTGAGTGCATATTCATTGTATTGTTATCCCCTCACCGTTAGGCAAGCGGGAATATAGCGTTAATCCATATACGTATGTGCGTGCGTGTGTATGTACGTTAGTAACACCTTTCATTGTTCAATAACTCATGAACCGCTTCACCGATTGTGTTAATATTTGGCCACAATGTATGTCTAGGGATGGTGGTTTATTGTGCATACAATCCACTTCCGACCGCCCAAGCTCAAGGACACTGTGGATTTATGTTCACCTTATTTTTAAGGCAAAACTGTTAAAAAATGATTATTCACCCGCCACCGAATGGTGAGGGGGCATATAGTGTTACCGGCGTCCGTACGTCCGTCCGTCCGTCTGTCTGTACGCCCCGAAACAGAAATTATAAGACATTTACCCGAGCGTTAAGGATTCAATTCACCAAGTATGTGACATTGACCCTGGGCTTAGCGGCGGCGGCGGGACGATCGTGTATCGTTCGCATGGTGGTAATGGACGATTAAAGCAATGCGTGTGCGAAATATCAAGCAGATCCAATCAAGGAAACCTACCGTATACACCATTCGGTGGTGGGGACAGAGAATAGTAGGTTAGTGCCGTGAATGGGAAAAAATATCTGGCAAGGCTCAAGAATTTCTTTATTTCTCATCAGAAGTATATGTTGTGACCACTCATTTGAACCGTCTCGCCGAGACGGTTCAAATGAGTGGTCAGAACATATACTTTGGTTCAGAAATAAGGAAAATGGATCGAGAATAGTAGGTTAGTGCCGTGAATGGGAAAAAATATCTGGCAAGGCTCAGGAAACGGGATGGGCAAGGCTCTGCCGAGCACATCCCGTTTCCGTGCTGCGCCAGATATTGTTTCCCATTCACGGCACTAACCTACTATTCTATTTATCCCGTCAACACCTACAAATGGCTGTAAAATGCAAAAATAGTATTGACTGGATATCAGAAATGTTTCACGGCATCGTGTTTCACGGCACATACATGTACGCACTGCGTTGACGGGATAAAATTGTATTGTAGTCCAATGCCTGATACGATATTATGTTATCAGTCAGTAGGTATTCCGCGAATAACAAACTCGTTACCTGATAAATCCCATAACGAAGCTATTTTCATAGTCTGCGCAAACTATAAATACTGCAAATTGGTTATTTGATGTAATTCAATCTCGGCGTTCTGCACAAATTGCATTTGGAGCTATTTTCTACGACATCAAATATCGCAGAATGAAAATTTATCAATTACTGCATCGTCAAAATTTGCAACTTTTATTTATCTCCGTCACGTAGGTCAAACAGGGTTTACTGCGAGCAGCATATACAGGGAAGATGTGTTGGAACAAACGAAACAGATGAAAACGAATGGAAAACGAAGTGAAAACTACCGTTTTGCAACGATATGCACAGACAGGAATTCCGTTTGGCGTTTGTTTGTACGCCAAAACGATAGTTTCATTCAAGTACCATGCTCCCAGATATCTAAACGCCTGTCGTTTCTTTAAACGCATGTTGTGTCGTTTTCTTCAACGCAAGTCGTGTCGTTTACACAAATGGATAATTCCAGCACAAACATATTTACACAATTCCCTAACATTTGATTGGCCCGTAGCAAGTCTCTGTCCAACATTTATATCCCAGTAAACTCCCACGCCGAACTACTTGCCGTAACCGTGAAGAGCAGTTAAAATAATTCTTAAGAAAACGGAAAATAAACACATTTTCTTGATGAATTTATTTCAAATGCTGGAATTATGATGAATTTATTTCAAATGCTGGAATTATAAGGAATGAATGGCTTTTTTGTGGAATTTATCGGGGATATAAACTTGGAAAAGTCGCGGAAATACTGGACGAGGCCTTCCGGCCTTCGTCCAGTATTCCCGCGACTTTTCCAAGTTTATACCCTGATAAATTCCACAAAAAGACCATTCATTCCTACATTGGTGTTTTCATTATTTGGCCACAATGAGTGTCTCTGCATTAAACAAGGGTAACCATGGTAACACTAAATGCCCCATCCCATATCGTGGTGAGGCATAGGAAACGAATTACGATGTGAAAACGATGGACACACATTCGTTTCTGAAACCAGGAACAAATTCGGTCTGTTTGTGTAATGGTGTTTAGCGGCCTATCAACATCTAAGGTCATTTAAGGCCATGCCATCGGGTTCGATACCACATTCAACTGAATATTTACATCCAGAAAAATATATTCAGCCCCGAAATTAGAAAAGTCTTAATATAACTGTAGTAGATTTCATCAAAATTGCAAAGTATACTTATCTAGCAAATTTGAAAGTATACTTTCAGGGAGTAATTATTTATTTTTCCCGAAATGCATTATTTCATATAGAACTAACCACTGCATATATTTGATGATTAAAACTATGCAGAATTATAATACCGAATTTATTACATTATCACAGCCATTTTAATGTAATAAATTCGGTATAATAACAAGAGCTGTAGGAGAACAGCATAGCTCGACTACGAGGGTTGTCGATGTATACATAGCTTGACAAAGAAGGTGGCTGCGGCCTGCATAAAAACCTTAACCAAGGTTGACTAAAAACATTAACCAAGGGAAATTAAGTAAGTAATTCAAGGTTAAATGTAGGTCAATGTCAGATATAGGTCAGGGGTTATTGATGTACATCACTAGGATATGAAGTTGTCCAAGTATGGTTGATGTAGGCCCAGAAGTATTCCATATACAAGCTTGACTATAAACATTAACCAAGTAATTCAAGGTTAAATGTAGGTGAAGGTAAAATAAAGGTCAGGGGTTATTGATGTACATCCCTATGAGAAAAAGTTATCCAAGTATGGTGTCTGTATGCACAATATTATTGCATCTACAAGCTTGACTAAAAACCTTAACCAAGGTTGAGTAAAAACCTTAACCAAGGGGAATTAAGTAAGTAATTTAAGGTTAAATGTAGGTCAAGGTCAAATATAGGTCAGGGGTTGTTGATGTACATCACTAGGAGATGAAGTTGTCCAAGTATGGTTGGTGTAGGGCCATGAGTATTCCATCTACAAGCTTTACTAAAAACCTTAACCAAAGAGAATTAAGTAAGTAATTCAAGAGGAAATGTAGGTCAAGGTCAAATATAGATCAGGGGTTATTGATGTACATCACTATGAGAAAATGTTGTCCAAGTATGGTGTCTGTATGCACAATAGTATTCCATGTACAAGCTCGAGTAAAAAGCTTAACCAAGGTCGAGTAAAAACCTTAACCAAGGGGAATTAAGTAAGTAATTGAAGGTTAAATGTAGGTCAAGGTCAAATATATGTCAGGGGTTGTTGATGTACATCACTAGGAGATGAAGTTGTCCAAGTAACGTTGGCGTAGGGCCAGGAGTATTCCATCTACAAGCTTGACTAAAAACGTTAACCAAGGGGAATTAAGTAAGTAATTCAAGAGGAAATGTAGGTCAAGGTCAAATATAGATCAGGGGTTGTTGATGTACATCACTAGGAGATGAAGTTGTCCAAGTATGGTTGGTGTAGGGCCAGGAGTATTTCATCTACAAGCTTGACTAAAAACGTTAACCAAGGGGAATTAAGCAATTCAAGAGGAAATGTAGGTCAAGGTCAAATATAGATCAGGGGTTATTGATGTACATACCTATGAGAAAAGGTTGTCGAAGTATGGTGTCTGGATGCACAATAGTATTCAATGTACAAGCTTGAAAAAAAACCTTAACCAAGGTTGACTAAAAACCTTAACCAAGGGGAATTAAGTAAGTAATTCAAGAGGACATGTAGGTCAAGGTCAAATATAGATGATGGGTTGTTGATGCAGATGAACGTTGTCTAAGTATGGTGGGTGTAGGGCCAGTAGTATTGCATATACAAGCTTGACTAAAAACCTTAACCAAGGTTGACTAAAAACCTTAACCAAGGGGAATTAACCAAGTAATTCAAGAGGAAATGTAGGTCAAGGTGAAATATAGATCAGGGGTTATTGATGTACACTAGGAGATGAAGTTGTCCAAGTATGGTGGGTGTAGGGCCAGTAGTATTCCATATACAAACTTGACTAAAAACCTTAACCAAGGCGTGACGGTGACGCCGACGCCGACGCCGACGCCGGGGTGACAACATAAGCTCTACTTATTCTTCGAATAGTCGAGCTAAAATTAATAAATTGATCCTTAAATTGAAAATGTCTCCCTCCAAGTATATTTTTCTAGAAAAGTATACTTTGCAATCACGGTTGGTGAAATAGGCTACTGGTGCCAGGTAAATCCGGATTGTATAGCATGGCAACCTACACCAGCAGGTAAATAAGCTGTCTGATCAGGATAGTCTGTATTCGCAATTGACTCCGCGAAAGAGACGTATGACCCGGATGTGTTTCTGTGTCCACCTTTGTCAGTAGAAACTAATTCCTTGATAAATGCCTTGTGCCGAAACGTCGGAAAAGTGGGTTCCTGTTTTTTTTTCAGACTTGTCAAATATAGAATCAGTGTTTGCCTTACAAACAATGTGAACATACTTCCTCATTGACCTTCAACTTGAGTGTTCAGACACGTGGTGCATACAGAACAACGCACTATCCCTATATATACACAGTGTGGTCAAATAGTATATTGAAATCGGTGAAGTTACATGTATCTACCTGTATTGGTAGTCAACAGCACAATACGCACACAGCATATAGAGAATAGTAGGTTAGTGCCGTGAATGGGTAAAAATATATGGCAAGGCTCAGGAAACGGGATGGGCGAGGCTCTGCCGAGCACATTCCGTTTCCGTGCCGCGCCAGATATGTTTCCCATTCACGGCACTAACCTACTACATGTATATATTTATCCCGTCAACACCTACAGGATATCAAAAGTATTTCACGGCACCGTGTTTCACGGCACATACGCACTGTGTTGACGGGATCAAAATAAATTCCGGACTGGGAAAGCGTTGCAAAATGTTGTATATACATTATATATGCTAAAATAAAATTATACGTCACGTGCGTGCATAAATAAGGCTCTCTCTGCAACGCAATATACAGAGTTTCCACATGACGTCTGGAGTTTACAGTTTCGTGTCAACGCAGGAACCCAGGGGAATAACATATAGCAGTTTTCAATTATCCTCGTGAAGTGGTCTATAGTTATCACCAGTAGCCGATTTCACAAACATTGCAAAGTATACTTATCTAGCAAAGTATACTTTGAAAGAGAAATTTTCAATTTTAGGATAAATTTATTAATTTGTATTATACTGGGTTTATTATATTATCACAGCCATTTTGGCTGTGATGATATAATAAGTTTAGTATAATAATTATGCATACTTTTAATCATCAAATATATGCAGTGGTTAGTTCTATATGAAATAATGCATTTCGGGAAAAATAAATGATTACTCCCTCAAAGTATACTTTGCTAGATAAGTATACTTTGCAATTTTGATGAAATCGGCTACAGGCATCACGCTAGTATACTATATATACGAAACGTTATTCCCATAAATATAAGATATACAGTCTGACTTTCTCTGGGATTCGAAACCAGACAAAATTAGCCTAAAAAATATTGTTCAAACACTTGAAAAAGGTGGACTTAAAATTATTGAACTGGAATCATTTATTAATGCATTAAAGGCTATATGGGTCAAACGTCTTACAAATGTACAATCACATGCACAATGGAAAATATTGTATTTCAAATTATTGAATCATGTTGGCGGTGCTGATGTGTTTGAAGGACATTTTATTACAACGGATGCAAAAGAAATGGTAAAAAAACAAATTGTTAACGTAAATTCTGGAGTAAATTAAATTGTATAGACAATCCAGAAATATAAATTTTGTGGAACAATTCGAAACTAAAAGCAAATGGCAGAATGTTTTTCTATAAGGATTGGTATGCTCGTGGGATTAAATATATAGAACAGTTATATGACTATAGAAATAAAGCATTATTGATTTCTCGTATGTACAGTGGGGTCAGCGTGTAAGTGCACACACGAACGAACACGACAGGTTGGTTTCCTCTCTCTCTCTCTCTCTCTCTCTCTCTCTCTCTCTCTCTCTCTCTCTCTCTCTCTCTACAAACTCTCTCTCTCTCCAAACTATTTCTCTCCCTCTCTCTATCTCCAAATTCTCTCTCCTCTCTCTCTCTCGTCCTCTCTCTTCCAACTCTATACGTGTGATAATGGTGAATGAACGTTTATTTTGCCAGAAAATGCCTCCGTTGATATGTCTGATATAAAGAACAGTGTGTGCTACTGGGTGGGAATGTACATGTACCTTACATATCTCAGTAGAACACGTCTATTCAGAATTGACAGCGCCGATTGCGCGGGCCAATTAACGGCATTACCGTGACATGCTGACGCATTTATTGCCAGTCTATAGTGTCGTTTTGAATCACCGGCTTCACACCACGGCCGGATATTACTCCCAAAGCAGTCACTAAAATACGCATCGTTATGCATGGGAACGAAAACTAGCATTCAGAAATCGCGAAATGAAGGTGTACATGTATGACGTATATTGTGTAATCGTAGTGCAAATGCGTTCACTTATTACGCAATATTTCGACCTCAGTCACAGTAAATACATCAAGATTTGGGAATAATTTGCGACAAACGCCGCCGAATGGTATAGACCATACTTTCCCGTAGACTCACTATCGGTATTGTCAGGCTTCAACCTCATTACATGTAACTACAAATGAAGCTCACAGATGATTCTCAGTTGGCGCGTGAATGTCTGATTATGGCCTGCATGGTAGATATACAGAATAGTAGGTTAGTGCCGTGAATGGGAAAAAATATCCGGCAAAGCTCAATAATTTCTTTATTTCTCATCAGAAGTATATGTTGTGACCACTCATTTGAACCGTCTCGCCGAGACGGTTCAAATGAGTGGTCACAACATATACTTTGGTTCAGAAATAAGGAAAATAGGTAGAGATTAGTAGGTTAATGCCGTGAATGGAAACAATATATGGCAAGGCTCAGGAAACGGGATGGGCGAGGCTCTGCCGAGCACATCCCGTTTCCGTGCCGCGCCAGATATGTTTTCCCATTCACGGCACTAACCTACTATTCAATTTATCCCGTCAACACCTACAAATGGCTGTAAAATGCAAAAATAGTATTGACTGGATATCAAAAATGTTTCACGGCACCGCGTTTCACGGCACATACGCACTGTGTTGACGGGATAAATACAGAATATCAGGCTAGTGTTTGTTGGTATCAAGTCTGTCAGCAAGGCTGGGAAACGTGTAGGAATTTCGAGGCTCGTCGAGGAATTCTTACAGTTTACGATCCATGAACCGAAGTAAAAAAGAAACCAACGCAATATACCATGATAAACAGATTACACGCGCCCAGTGGTGGTCGAAGAGCCTCCGACCCGGAATAAGCGTGCACTCCATGCGGTGTGTAGTCTCCAAAAGAAACACGTGAAATACACAAACATTGCAAGGCCGATACACTAACGTGATATCAATTTAATGAAACATAATCGTGCTTAGCGGCTCAACAGCTAAAGTTAAATAATTACAGAACAAATGTATTCATCCCTGAAACTACAATAACCTGACCTCTTGCCAGGTCCTCACCACACCAGAGTCGCTTAGCCACATTCCATAAAGGTAATACGATTAGTACTTGTCTTACTACTTTTATCATGGGCATAACCGGATTCAACCATCAAATAGCAAGACAGCCGAAAATGTACCCGAGGGCCAAACCAGGGATACCGTGATTCCGGTAAGGATGAAACCCACCGTTCAACTTACCTTTCGTATGTTCCCAAACCAACCACCCGAGACGTGATGGGATAATTTGGCACATTATCAGGGCTCCAGATAAGCTGCGTATTTGCGAATATACTCAATTAAAATTGCCAAAAACCCAATTGAAATCCGGGGTAGTGAGTATCAAAAAGGAATGAAAAATTTGTGGTGTCTTTATCATGCTACAGAAAACAATAAACACACCAGAAATATAGCATATTTTCTTATTTTTCCATGAAAACACATCTTGGTATTTCATTAGAATTGTCTCCAAGGAGACAATTCTAATGAAATACCAAGATGTGTTTTCATTTAGAAGCAAACTATTCAATAAATGCGGTCTGCTGATGTGTAAACAGTAGTGTGATTCTATTTTACACAATTAAACTTTTGAAATACCCAATTGCTTCAGAAATGATGGAGTGACAATACTCAATTACTAATTCCTTATCTGGAGCACTGCATTACTATAATTATATGTGATAGTTATAGTTCATATATTGGTTTTGTAATAAATTAATTTATAAAAAATCCAATATGTGAACTATAACGTACTTATTGTTTACCAGCCCAGTCGCGAAGCTCCGCCCCTAACAGTGATTTCAATCGCTATACTAGCATGTGATTGGCGGTGTGACACGAAGTGAGCGCGTGTGTGGGCGGAAATATGCATTGCGTCTCGTGAACTGATGGCAACAATGCTCTAAATATAGCGATGAACATGTAATGATTACTTTAATACATATTGGCGAAAGCGTCGCAATAGGTGATTAATTGAGACGAAATGCCGTTCTTGCATGGGTCGACAAACTAGGGTCGACAAACTAGGGTAAACAATAAGTGTCAGGTAACGATTGTTACACGTGTATAGAAGCTAAACTGTCAATTTCTGAAACATTAGAAGCCAATTAGCTGTATTAGTAGTCAACTGGGGGCTGTTTCACTAAACTTCTTACCACTAACATGTTCGTAAGCACAAATTTAGGATCGTCTAGAAATTTCAATTGATGGATTTATATTTATTGAGCATAGGCTGCATATGCAGCCTATGCTCATTAAATGTAAACCCAATAATTGTTTACAAGAAAACAGTGTTGATGTGCAATTTATAGACTACCATAATTTTGCACTTACGAACATTTTAGTCGTACGTAGTTTAGTGAAACGGCGCCCATGCTACTGCGGCTACCAGTGGCGCAAACCTAGGTATATTAGTTGATCCATGTATGTATTTACACACACACACGCCTTAATTAAAAAACACAGCTGCATGTAATTCTACTAGTTATATATAGTTCATATATTGAATATTAATAAACCTATTTCGAGCGAGTTTATTAAAAAAGCATGTATAACGAGCTTAGTGTAATCCAGCCTGTTCGCAAGTAGCAAAATGGGATTAACCGAGACAAAATGCGAGACTTCCATTGGTAAAGAAACTAGGGCGAACAATAAAATGTGATATGGAGTACTTCCGTAGAAAACAGAACATACGGCACCGACGGACAGTGTCCTGGTCATGCCCGAAAAATAGTATTATATGACCGAAACGTCCAGCCAATGAGATTGCCCAATAGAGGGTCACATGATTGCGGACATATATGGTATTCACATGAACATCAGTCTCGGAAGCGATACGAGTCCGAGAGTGATATTCTAAATGTGATATTGACCTGGATGCGCGAGTCACTGATCACGCAACGGAAATATGACACGGTTCAACGACGAGCCAATTGAAAACATCTAATCTCAAATAGTATCATCCAATCAGCAACAAGCTTACAAATGTACTCCGCACTTGACAGCAAAACAAAGATTGCAAACAGAAGCAAACTTGTACATACGTCGTAAACGTCAGTCGGGTTTCAGCAAGACCATAAATCATATAATACATTTGAGTCGGTGTACACAAGATTTACGAACCTCAGATAATTCATATTCACCGAGGCCAGCCTTCGGCCTCTGTGAATATCACTTTTCTCAGGTCCGTAAATCTCGGGTGCACCTCCTCAAAAATTACATGACCGACAATTTCACCCAATGAAATGTTCAATATCGGGTCACGTGATTGTGGACAGAAATGATATTCACCTGTAGTCGATTTCATAAAAATTGCAAAGTATACTTTTCTAGCAAAGTATACTTTGAGGGAGAAATTTTTAATTCAAGGATAAATTTATTATTTTGTATTAAACTGAATTTATTACATTATCACAGCCATTTTGACTGTGATAATGTAATACATTCAGTATAATAATTCTGCATACTTGTAATCATCAAATATGTGCAGTGATTAGTTCTATATGAAATAATGCATTTTGGGGAAAATAAACGATTACTCCTTCAAAGTATACTTTGCTAGATAGATTTGCAATTTTGATGAAATCGGCTATATACTGTCAGTCTCGGACTCGTCTCGTTGCGCGAGATGAGTCCGAGAATGATATTTGAATGTGGTATTCATCTCAAATTGAATATCACATTTTAGAAAAACACTAGTGGACTCTTTTCGCGCAACGAGACGAGTCCGAGACTGATATGCAGGTGTAGCAGCATATGCAAACACGCAATCAAAGCATGAGGCAATTCGTGCGTTGTTGTATCATAAAGTTCTCATTGCTGTAATATGGGTCATATATTAAAATAATTATCGTCTTTTGAATCGGCGTACACGATATGTACGGACCTGAGGAAAGTCATATTCACCGAGGCATTCGGCCTCGGTGAATATGACTTTCCTCAGGTCCGTAAATCTCGTGTACACCGCCTCAAAAGACAATAATTGTATATTGTAGACAGTTGTCAGGAACAACCACACATCTTCTAACATGCAGGTACAAATTAACTTGGCCTGTCACATGTGTTTGTGAGTGTGTAGAGCCGGTTTTTGTAATCCCCCAGTTTTTGTAACCTCAAATATTATTACCGTAACACATGAGCTATGTTTGCTTTAAAACTTGTAATACAGTATGTTTGGGCCTCACCCGACGTTCCGAGTTCGATACTCAACTCAACCTTTTTATACACTATAGCCGAGTGAGAGAAAATGTAAAAGTTTCCATGGCATAGGACTTTGTTGGGTAAGAAAAACCGTTGACGTACGCGCCGGGTTTTTGTAACCCCCCCCCCCCACCGCCCCCGCTACCGGGAGGTTACAAAAAAACGACTCTACATGTGTGCCTCTCAATCGGCGGCGACATAGTAAATTAAATTGTTATTTCTGTGGTGCAATGAAGAAAGAGTAGCAAGCCACTTCAATACGTACATTTGTCAGAGCGCAAACGCGTTACATAGTTGTACTTGTTCGAGGGCTGTTCGGAAAGTGCACGGAAGTTTGCGACATTTCAATATGTGTCAGTTTCTATCCTGTAAACTACTTGAATACTGTACATGATATGCATATTTCGTCACACTTACGCTGAAAGCAAGCAGTTTGATTGGTTGAGCATGAGCTGTAGCACAGCTCATGCTCAACCAATCAAATTGCTTGATTGCGAGTTGATATTGCCAACTGATGTTGTTCAGAACCGGTTACATATGGGCAAGATTACCGCAGGCGGTCGTGTATATTAAACTTCACGATGTGAGCCTAACATAACAATGCATGAGCACAATACTATAGCACAATTCCGCAAACTTCCCAATCAACCCCCGTAACGATGCATTCAAGTTGGAACATTTTTTTTCAGTTTGTTTCATCTTTCATTCCACTATATTTTCAGAATACGGAAAAGGTACGCCCATCAATTGACACCAGCGTGACACAGACGGGCAGCAGAATTCCCGGAAGGAACTGACAAGGATACAGAAATACCACATTTTAAGTGATACCACCGTGAGATAGACATCTTGCAAAATACGCGTCGAGAACTAAGAAAACACAGAAATACCATCATTGAATGGACACGGAAAGAGAACCGTACAATACACCTGGTGCGTACTGAAACAAATACAGAAATACCATCCTTGATCTGACACGGAAAAACGGAATCTTGCAAAATATTGAATGGCAATCCTTGAAATGAGTCCATCGTGACACAGAATTCTCGCTCATTCCCGCAGCGAAAGGAACTAGCACAATACCACGCACCTTACACCTACACGGTATGATTAACCAGGAACGCGGTATACAAGCTAATATAATTACCAATTGGAATTCATTTTACGTATCGACCGTGGTACGAAACTGCGGGCAAGCGACAGCGTCAGTCATGATTCAGTCCGCCCGTAAGTAGTATCTGATTGCAAATCTCCTATTAGCGTCATTGACGTTATTGGAATAAGTGAACTATGTGCTCATGCGGTTTGTGAAAGATAAAACCTGGTATAACTAGTAAATTGTGGCAAAACGAAATTATAACGGAGGATGTTAGAGGGTTTATAAGCCTGGTGTACAAATTAAGGCCGTGTGTTAATGGTTATTGGAATACACACCGGGTAATAAAGTAGATTTGAAACCAACGTGAAGATATATGTGTTTAATATCATAATTTAGTGGCAAATGCATGTGATACTATTTCCAAAAACTTTCATACGGATGGTGTAGTGAAACCTAGAGTTAAATATTGTCACAGTAGGAATTTTAAAGAATGTGAGAACTGCACAGTGAGAGAATATAGCTACATGCAACATTTGTGTTGAGAGACAAAATGGATACAACCGACCCTACGTATCAAAATGACTTCCTTGAGACGTTTGAAGTGTCTACGTCAACGTCGACGTCTATCCATCTGGAGTGGCATATCCACGGTTTCATAGTTCCGTTCGTCAACGGATTCCGTGTGCACTATCAGAAGGTAGCGAGCACGTACGTCCAATACGGCCCGGAATTGAGCGCGAAAACTACCGAGTACCACATATCGAACCTGGTCGCGGATACGTACTATAAAGTGTGCTTGGTTACGTACCGCAACGATACCTCTCCAATCAGAGAATGTGTGGACGCTTCAACGACAAACTGGCAATTACCTGTATCGATCGGGAGCAGTATCGGTGCGATTTTGGCGCTATCGATGATCGTGCTTATCGTTCTACTATCGCGATGTAAACTACCGTTCAAATATCGGAAGAAGCTAAAGGAGGAGGCGGGAAAATACGACACGATGTCGTCTAATTACCATGACGACCGGTACGAGTTCAGTGAGACGGTTACACACGGTCACGAAGACGATTTCTCTTCGGAAATTGACCACGAAGAAAGTGCGCTGTACGACACCAGTGCGCATCACGATAGCATAAAATACTCGTATAAAGAAAGCGAGAGACCGTGTGCAAACGGTGTCCCACGCAACTACGTACACCCTCACGGTCTCCACCTGGGGCAACATCGAAATTCCACAGGAAGAACTAACTACCACGGACACCACCATCAACGACCAAATCGAACGTATTCCATGCAGGCAGATGGACAGTTCTGTCAACCCTGTTCGCCGCTCGCCAAAGAACCACAGAGCCTCCCTGGTGGACAGGATTGGACGACTGAGGTTGACGAGCGCGTCGAAAGAAAACTCGAGTGTGATGAGAAAGTGCTACCAAACCAAAGGATTCAGTCGTACGTGGACCATTCGCCACCAAAAGCAGACAAGCAATCAACGAGTAACAAGCGTAAAATCAGTCAGGACATGTTTATTTGCTCACAGCCAATCAGCGACCTGTTATTTATAGACGACATTCCCGACGCAGGCGGGCACTCGGCTCGCTGGAGGCCGAGTGGTGAACTGCACGCATCGCATACAGATGGCGCTTCTGGAGTGTCATCAGAAATAACGCTGGAAGACTTAAGTAAATACGGTGCTTCCGGCGGAAGTGACAGAGGCTCCATGGGGGATTTCCGCGCAAGTAAATGGGACAGGGTTCGCGCGCTGGAGATGACGCCAAAGCGAAACAAAATGACGTCACCGGATTGTCCGATGATGGATGAACACACAGTGTAGTAAAGTGAAAACAGGGAATAGCGCGATATGTGAGAAAAAATGCCTCATCGCATACCGACTTTATGCGAGTTTTAACCAAGTACATGCAACTGGAATGGATTTTGATATGTTAATTTTCCGACCAATCCAATCGTCACAAAACGATTTTCAGACTAGTCCATTTGTGAAAAGGGGGTGTTTTTTTTGTTTCTAAACAATATGAACATTTCTGGCAAACAGTGCATATCCTGACGAGACGGCTCGTCAGGAGCCGGCTCATCTGGATATACACTGTTTGCCAATACCACTACATGCATGGATGTCGTGCTGAAAGGCGTATTAGCTGAACTGAATGTAAACAACAGTGCGGCTACCGGCTACAAATCAAAGTTTACGGTCTCTAAAATAATGCACAATATCGCAATCAGACAGGATGTCGTGCTTTTGATGGTATCTATTAAAGGTGCATGCCCACTCAGTAGGCACATACTGTTCTTTATAGGAATTAAATAAGTGTATAATTGTGTCACTACTACACCAGTTCTACTAGTTCACCAACTCTCACACAGCCCCACGTATTGATTGGCATTATTATACATTTTATATCAGACGTAAATTTCCACACTGACATCAGGAGCGATAATCGCGTTTCCTTAAAATGTTAACGGACATTACTAGTAAATTATCTGTATTTATGTTTTGATGTGCAATGACCATACTTTATAATCTGTAGAAAATATTATTTTTTCAGGTGAAGCATTTAATTAGTATAACTAATTAAAACATATAATGCCTCAATAGCACATGAAAACAGCCACCGCGAGTCACTATCAGTCAAATATACATTACTAAATGATCATATTTGTATAGAGGGCATTTGTAATTTTTAGAACTGGTGGAATAGTGGGACAATTATACACTTATTTAATTCCTATAAAGAACCTGTTGTGCCTACTGAGTGGGCATGTACCTTCAATGAATGGTGTGCGAACCGTGCGGTCCCTGATCAGACTGCTGATGCTGGGCGGGCTGATCTGGGATCAAGTTCGTTATCGCAAACGAAGAAATAATGCCTAAGCCGGGAGTTGCAGTTTTATCCCGTCAATACAGTGCGTATGTGCCGTGAAACACGGTGCCGTGAAACATTTTTGATATCCTGTCAATACAATTTGGAGATGCGGCTGTGGTTATTTATTTTGCATTTTAAAGCTATTTGTAATGTTGACGGGATAAATAGAATAGTAGGTTAGTGCCGTGAATGGGAAAAATATCTGGCGCGGCACGGAAACGGGATGTGCTCGGCAGATCCTCGCCCATCCCGTTTCCTGAGCGTTGCCAGATATTTTTCCCATTCAGGGCACTAACCTACTATTCTCTATATATTTTCCTTATTTCTGAACTAAAGTATATATTGTGACCACTCATTTGAACCGTCTCGGCGAGACGGTTCAAATGAGTGGTCACAACATACTTCTGATGAAAAATAAAGAAATTATTGAGCCTTGCCGGATATTTTTTCCCATTCACGGCACTAACCTACTATTCTCTATATAGCCTCACTATGTTATGGGGGGTTTCGCAGTTGTACTGAATCCACAGGGCGTTATGGAGTATTCACTGTAGTTAAGACAATTGTTCATTGTAAGGCATATGCATACTTGTCAGTCATTAACATAGATTATCATGAGAGACAAAATTACAATGAAACCCATCCAGATTAAACAACAGTGAAAGTGAATGGATTTAACGTCCCAGCAACAGCTAAGGTCATTTAGGGACGGGAGCTCGGTTTTCAGGTCTCATACGAAAGACCAGATAGATGGAAGTACTGTTGGATGACCAAGACGAGGTTTGAACTCACAACCTTCGGATAGGAAGGCGTGCTAACCCCAAGGACACAATGAAACGTACATCGATAACCATGAGGTGTCCGTTTTACGGTGGTTCCACAGTATAGGCTTATCAAATCATAAGCACAGTATCTCATTATCATTATATACTGAGCAAAACTAGAAACGTCCCTCCATGTTTAAGGAAAGATTCATCAAAAACCAAAAGGGTTACTTTTAAAAATCAAAATGGAAAAACAAGTTCATTCATTTCTGTATGAAAGCCAATAAATTGCATTTGGATATCTTGTTAAATATTCGAGAGATAACCGGCCAAGGGCGGTAGGGGTCAAAATCAAAAATCACAAAAACTCAGAAATGTGTTACTTAATGTTTAGAGATGGAATTTCAATAAGTAATGTGGCAAATTCAGTAAATCTCGTTAGTACCGAGTGTGGCCACCATTTGCATGAATGCATGCAATGATCCTACGCCGCATCGACGTGACGTAACGCAATACCAGTGCGTTGGGCAAATTCCTCCATTCCCGTTGTAACGCCCGTGTAAGATCGCGAACATTGTCAATCTGATGGATTTAGCTCGTGCTTTGCGGCCCAGCTCATCCCATATGTGCTCAATGGGATTGAGATCCGGGGAGACCGCGGGCCATGGCATGACGTCGACGTTGTTTTGCTGTAAGTATTGAGTGGTGACCCTGGCTACGTGAGGGCGGGCATTGTCGTGCATCAATGTCACACCAGGACCATGCTGACGGATAAATGGTAAGGCATGTGCATTTAGCACATCTGCAACATAACGTTGTGCATTGATGTTGCCCTGTACAACAACCAAATCTGTCTTCCGGTTTCCCATGATCCCACCCCAGACCATTACGCTCCCTCCCCCAAACCTGTTCTTCTCAACAATGCAACGATCGGTGAATCTTTCATTTTTACGCCTGTATGCCCGTAATCTTCCGTCAGCATGACTAACTGTGAACCGAGATTCATCGGTGAACAAAACTCGGTTCCAGTCAGCCCTTCTCCAGTTCAGATGACGTCGCGCCCATAACAGTCTGGCAGCACGGTGACGTTGGGTCATTATCTGACCAGTGTACGGGCGGCGTGCCCGGATTGGTTGGGCGTTACGACGTAACCGGTTGCGAATGGTCTGCCCTGAGAAACCGTATCGCCTAGCAGTGACTGTGGCTGCCAATCGACGTTGACGTAAGTGCGTCAACGTAATGCAACGATCGGCTCTAGCCGTCGTTACACGAGGCCTACCAGGTCGCTGCCGGTCGTGAACAGCCCCAGTCTGCTGGTACCGGGCTGCAAGACGATCAATCGTCTTCCGACAGCAACCAAACCGAGGCGCGACCACCCTGGCGGCCATCCCACCCGCAAGCATCCCAATTGCCTGATTTCGCTCGTTTTCGGAAAGCCGTGGCATATCGAAAACAGTGAAAAATTAAAAAAGTTTTTTAATTTTCCGAACAGCCCCTAACGCATGAATGGTACGACATGAACTGAATCACCTTATCGATGACAAGTATAGCGTGCACGTGCAAAAAGTGGAAATCAACGTTCCGGTCACTGGCCGCTATGTAAACCGTGTGTATCGGCTAAACTCTACACGATCGTATTCTGAACATCGCCACGGTTTAAAATACATGTACTTTGAACATGTGGTACAAACATAGACAGAGCTACACCGGCTATAAAACAGGGACGTTTCTAGTTTTGTTGAGTATATATACATGTACACTGTAGTAGTATTTACTAGTAACACCTTAATCCCATTCCATGCTGCGGATGTCATTTTGTTTGTGTGAAAAAAATCTAAATATTTTATATGTGCTCAGAAGTATATGTCGCGACCACCATTTGAACCGTCTCGTCGAGACGGTTCAAATGAGTGGTCGCAACATATACTTTCAATGAGAAGCAACAAAATTAAAAATAGAATATTTAAAATAAATCGTACACGTACCGGTGTATTGCGCATGTCATGCGTTATAGTAGGCTAGCTCAACTATACATGTACGGTTATTTTACGTTTCGAAACAAACATGTGTACATCTACGTTGTACGCACACTTTGTGACGTAACACGGCTCAATATGAAACGTAATACATACATCTACACGCGCTATGTGTTTTACAATAATTGTGTTTACGATAGTGCCACCACTATATATTTGATTTAATTTAATAATGTTTAACGGCCGGTCAACAGCTAAGGTCGTTTTAGGCCGGGTGAACCACAGGTGGAAGACTCGGACCTATGACACCAAAAAAATGCCTATTAAAAAAAAATCCCATTACCCCACCCACTTGGTCTCGTACAGTACTATACGTTAATTCAAGGTGACTATAAATAGCGCTATTATAGAAAGAGCCCTCTTTTTTCCGGCTCGCACAAACACAATAAACATCGATTAAATGTATGAAATATGTCTCTGGCAATCGATAAAGGTATTAGGTGTGTGAATATACTCACTTCAAATCGCTGTTTCAAGTATTTATTGAGTTATTCGCGTTTTGATTACCCCATCCAAAGCGAAAGTTGCGTGTACGAAAGAATCTCACACAGAATCGGAGGCCGTCCGGCTGGATTATCGGTCATATTTGGCCGATAGCTGATCGCCAGCTCAAACTAAAGTCGTACACCATGATCATATACATTAGAGACTCCAACCATACAAAGTTCGTCCAATTGTGATCGTTCGCCGATCTAAAAAACACTTTTTTGTCTTATTTCGTTCATTATCTGGAACTGGGTCAATGCACCATCTTCCATAATACAACCGAAGCGTCTATGTAAAGAACATCTCTGATTGGCTAAATCTAAACTGTATGACGTCATTCAACCTATTTTGGGATTGCGGAAGACATAACCTGATAGTACGTGAATCATGAATGAAAGTGGAAAAAAGGTGTTTTTTAGATCGGTGAATGATCACAATTGGACGAACTTTGTATGGTTGGAGTTGCTAATGTATATGGTCATGGTGCACCACTTTAGTTTGAGCTGTCGATCAGTTATTGGTCAAATATGACCGATAATCCACGCCGGACGGCCTTCGATTCTGTGTGAGATTCTTTCGTACACGCAACTTTCGCTTTGGATGGGGTAATCGAAACGCGAATAACTCAATAAATACTTGAAACAGCGATTTGAAGTGAGTATATTCACACACCTAATACCTTTATCGATTGCCAGAGACATATTTCATACATTTAATCGATGTTTATTGTGTTTGTGCGAGCCGGAAAAAAGAGGGCTCTTTCTATAATAGCGCTATTTATAGTCACCTTGAATTAACGTATAGTACTGTACGAGACCAAGTGGGTGGGGTAATGGGATTTTTTTTAATAGGCATTTTTTTGGTGTCATAGGTCCGAGTCTTCCACCTGTGGGGTGAACGGGGTCGAATCCCAGTTTGTTAGCTGTTGTGATCACAGGCATTCGGCGTGTTTCGGCTTTCATCGGTATATGAACAAGGCTTCTAACGTTTGACCATGTACATGTACGTGTATATCCACACATAACACTTTCACCCCTAAGTCACTGACATGGACTATTTCATGTTAAGGTTGAGACCGTTCCATTATGCAGAAAACTGTGCAATTTTGTAAAAATAAAAACTATCCAATTTTGCAGATCTTGATAAGACGGCTCGGTACGAGCCGGCTCATCAAGATCTACACTGTTTGCAATACACAGACTGTGCTCATCATGATATACACTGTTTGCAATACACAGACTGTTTGCAAATTAATGAATTCACGCGGTTTTCTTGACGAGCTGAGTTAACACCACTTAATGGGGGATCGTAGCTAGTTATCTCACGTTGAATTTATTTATAGAAATTAAAAAAGAAATGAAGTGGCCCTAATGGGCTTACGTAGTAACACGCGTGTCATTACTCCAGGGAAACAATTCAAAGTGACCACCAATCGCCAAATTCACAGCTCGTTGGGCAAACAAGTCAACAAACAACGGATTTATCTGTAGGAGTTATTAATAGTAATTAACGTTGTTTGACTGCCCAATGGGCCGCACCTTTGGGTCAAGAGTTCGAATTTGCCGTAGTTCCAGTTTGAGGTAAATTGTTGAATGAATTATATACTAGGTTATTTCGGGACTGCGGTGCGAGTTAGAAATTTCCGCACTGTTCGAGTAAATGAGAACAAGCGCTTGCTGGTGTTGAAATGATTAATATTCTGAAGACCACCGTATTAATTACCACGACGCTGTGCTCCATCCATACTTAATCCTATTAGCTACGAAACAGGTCTAACCTTGCTCCCCATAAACCATACTGCTTATTAATTAATGATCGAGGAAGTTCAACCCACGATACAAATTGTACATGTGTAAACAATATTCCCTACAAGCAGCGTGTACATGACCTCAGGGCTCCAGATAAGCTGCGTATTTGCGTAAATATCCAATTAAAATTGCCAAAAACCCAATTGAAATCAGAAGTAGTGAGTATCAAAAAGCAATGAAAACTCTGTGGTGCATTTATCATGCTACAGAAAACAATAAACAGACCACAAATATAGCATATTTTCTTATTTTTCCATGAAAACACATCTTGGTATTTCATTAGAATTGTCTCCAAGGAGACAATTCTAATGAAATACCAAGATGTGTTTTCATTTAGAAGCAAACTATTCAATGAGTGCGGTCTGCTGATGTGTAAAAAGTTGTGTGATTCTATTTTACACAATTAAAATGTTGAAATACCCAATTGCTTCAGAAATGATGGGAGTGACAATACTCAATTACTAATTCCTTATCTGGAGCCCTGACATGTATTGTTAATAACCTTTTCACCTACAATTTACTGGGGCAACTTATTCCGTGTTGATTTTAGAATAACATACATAGTAAATATATGGTTAGTGCCGTGGAATATATAAAATATATTCGGTTGAGCCTTAGACAATATTGGGGCGAGCTTTAGCGATCCCCTATAAAGTTGTCATGGCGAAATCGAATATATTTTATATATTCCACGGCACTAACCATAATGTTTATGTAATGTATGGTGCGTCAGGAGCGAGCCCCATGTAGTGGCGCGAGTACGCTAGGCGTACTCGCGCCACTACATGGGGCTTGCCCCTGACGCACCGCATACTGAACTTAATTGTTTTAACGTGTGTCACGTCATGTTTTCATATCATTCCCTCGCCATACGTCACAGATATAGCGACGTCATTCAAAGGGCTTTATACTACACAGTTGTTATAAAACTCATTACAATCGTGATGCGCATGTCCGTGTCGTTGATTACGTCACATATATATACTGCCAAACTGGACACAATTCAGCTGAATCGACAGCGATTTAGATTTTACAATCCACCTCCATCGTGAATTTGCTGTTGTGTGTTTGTTGGGGTTTGACAGCCTATCAACAGCTAAGGTCATTTAAGGCCGGGTCAATGGGTCAAGTCCCATATATTACCTGTACAAGTACATGTACAAATGGGGGGAAAATCACAAAATCAGAACTGAATATTTACAATAGCGAAACTATATATTCAGCCCTGAAATCAGAATAATCCTGATCTGATGCCAGGTCCAGAATCACTTGGCCCCGCCCAAAAGCGGTAGGATCAGTAATAATCTTACTACTTTTATAATGGGCATTAGCCCAATTCAACTCCCAGGTAACTAAAGAGCCAAAGATAAAAACGTACCTGAGGGCCAAACCAGGCAAATCGTGATTCCTATAAGAAGGAACCCATACAGTTAATTTACGCCGTCTCATTCGCCCGACAACCACCTACCAAAATAATTTGCTGTTGAGACTGACCAATCAGAGGCCGCGATTAGGAGTCAAAGGTGTAAAAACAGAGACAACAAGAGTGCCGCAAGTCACAAAATACGCCCGTCGAATATGGGCCAGACAGCGAAGATGCAGAAATGTGAAGCTGTCACCAAGGCAAGAAACATTAATGAGAATTTGAAAGTCTATAGCATTATTTCTTCATCTCGTTGTGCTAATTTAGGCAGAGATAGAAAAGTAGAGTGTAAAGTAGAAATGATAGGGAATTGGATACAATAATGTAGACAAAATGGCTAAGTTAAAAAGGTGATATTTTTGTTAAAAAAATATGTTTTCTACATTATTGTATCCAATTCCCTAAGTTAAAAAGGTGATATTTTTGTTAAAAAATATTTTTTCGGCATAAAAACACCAAGGTGCACATCTTCAATATGTGTAGAAGACGTGTGTATAGTTTCAGAACGATCGACTGAAAGGTTTCAGAGGAGTTGTGTACACAAAATCTGTACCGTATATAGAATTGTATAGAAGAAACGAGGCAAAGCCACGAAGGCCAGGTTTTTTCCAAGCATAGACACTTGGATAACATAATTATACCCACTTTTTGTAGACTAGATGGCCGTGGCCTGCATGTCGCGCCTTGGGGCGAGGCATGGACACTAAAAAAATAGATATAGTAGATGGAAAAACGTTAACGAAAAAACTTTAACCGGACACACGGACGTACGGACGGACGGACGTATGCCAAAATGCCGACGATATCGCGCTTTCCGCAAGCGGGTGCGACAATGATGATAAACACCCATGTGAAGTATCAAGGTAATGGGTGAAGCAGTTGCAAAGATATAGTACACGAAAAAACTTTAACAAAAAAAATCAAAGTAATTTGACCTTGACATTGGGCACAGGGGCCGCACGGTTGGGGGTTAGAATGAAAATATGGATGATGATAAACACCCATGTGAAGTTTCAAGGTAATGGGCGCACTACACAAACGCCTGCGTTAATCATGCTCAGGCTCAGCCAATCAAGCTGCACTTCAACTAGATTGAGATAAAACACGACAGATATTACCGAGATTAGCGCAGGCGGTGGTGTAACATGATCGCAACGCCATCTCAGTATCAGTTCCATCAGTTACGATGCCGAGGGATGGTTAATTGACGAGTACGTCTGACATTTGACAGAATGCTTCCGTCTCAGAGGTAGACATGTGCCAGTCTATTTGTGAATACACCTATTATATAAGTATATATGGATGTAACTGGGGAAATGAGGAGTATGGGTTTTGCGACCAGTGTAGATCCAGATCCGACTGTGCATCCGTACAGTCTGATTACGATCTGCACTGCCGTTCGTTCCATCAATGAAACACCCGTTATGTTTCTAACAAGAAATACACATACATGTATATATGTTATCAGGCTACCGGAGTGTGCTATTTGATCTGTAGTTACACTGGTCACAAATCCCATAAGCCCCATTTCTCCATTCACAGCCACCTCTATATGGCTGCAACTGGAGAAATGGGGTTTCTGGGATTTGTGACCAGTTTAGCTCATGTATTTTATGTGTGTAACGGCCTATCAGCAGCTAATGTCATTTTAGGCCCGGTTAAAGGGGTCGAATCCCATATTGCACCTGGTGTGATGAAGAGGGAATCCCACACATATGTACAGAACAAATATTTGTTATATACCTACCCATGAAATACATAGTTATACGACGTAAATAAAAGTCATATGTTCTCATCGATGAAATAAACAACTTCCGGTGAAAATACGAGTACTTCCGCTATCTATATTCATAACGCGCATCTGCAGTGCGGAGAAAGAAAACAGCGCACATAGGCTGCAAATACACATTCATTACCGTATACAGTCTAAAAACTGCTAATTTCCATGGAGCGGTAAATATATTCATATAAATAGAATATTCATATTTTTGCACGAATATGACATATATGTTCATCGAGTGGTGTGAAATGTCCATATTTCACCAGTGCCTAACGGCACTCGTGAACTATGGACATTTCACACCACTCGTAACGGCACTCGTGAAATATGGACATTTCACACCACTCGATGAACATATATGTCATATTCGTTGCAAAAATATGAATATCCTCTATATATTCAGTCCTGAAATTGGAATAACCTGACCTGGTGCCAGGTCCTCACCACACCAGTCACTTAGCCCCACTCCCAGGGTGTCCGCTTTAGAGAGATTTCACCGTAAATCATGTACATGTATTTGATCATGCTGAGCCATAGATGTGTACTATGCGATCATGAACAGACGTTATCCCCCGATATAAATGACCAAGAAAATCGTCAAACATAATATCACAGATGTGTTATTTTGCCCGATTTAGAGAGGTTCTACTGCACCTAGAAACAAACATATATTGAATATCTGAGACACGATAATCAGAGACTCAGTCACTTTTAATAGTAGGTTCGTGCCGTGAATGGGAAAAAATATCTGGCAATGCTTAGGAAACGGGATGGGCGAGGCTCTGCCGAGCACATCCCGTTTCCGTGCCGCGCCAGATATTTTTCCCAGTCATTGTACTAACCTACTATTCTATTTATCCCGTCAACGCCTATAAATGGCTTTAAAATGAAAAATAAATAACCCCAGCCACGCACATATGCATACGCAGTGATTAGGTCGTATTGACAGGATATCGAAAAAGTTTCACGGTGAACCTATATTTTCAGTCATGGAGATTCAGTACAGACGCTCCATGTACAAGTAGGTCCCACAGCAGCCATACGAATAGTGAAAGTATGACAGTTGTTTGTTCGTCTGTTGGGATTTAACGGCATATCAACAGCTAAGGTCATTTAAGGCCGGGTCAATGGGTTTAGTACTAAATCCAATTGTACCTGTACAAGTACATGTACATGTTCAAGTACATATACAAATGGGGGGGGGGGAATCCCAAAAATCAGAACTGAATATTTACAATAATAAGAAACTATATATTCAGCCCTGAAATCAGAATAATCCTGATCTGATGCCAGGTCCTCGCCACACCACAATCACTTGGCCACGTCCCAAAAGCAGTAGGGTCAGTAATATTCTTACTACTTTTATAATGGGCAATAATCCAATTATCCAGGTAACAAGAGCCGAAGATAAAAACGTACCTGAGGGCCGAACCAGGCGAATCGTGAATCCTATGAGGAACCGTTAACTCTTCCTACGCTGGAGACGGAAATTGCTGTCTGCTGTTTTTCATTTTTGCTTTAATTCTTAACAAAAAACTGGTCCACTGGAGACGATTCTCATGTGCTGTCAGAACAGGTTTTTGTCGAGAAATATTGAAAATAAAACATTTCCATCAGACGACAACATTTAATTCAGCATATCAAGGGTTAATATACGCCGTCATGTTCGCCGACCAACCACCCAGAAAACAGTAGGACAGACTGACTATATTGGGGTTATTATGTTTCAAGCTATATAGTAAATCAAATATTTGGTATGTTCTAACCTATGAACGATGGGTGCGATGTAGCAACATTGTCATCATGGTACAATTAGTATCAGCGCTCCAGATAAGCTTTGTGTCTGTCTAAAGCATACTATACCCCCCCCCCCTACGATTTAAAACTTTACAAATGGATTATTGATTTTCTTCATTACTAAATAGAAAACAAATGAGAAAAACAATATAAACTACTCCATTTGAAAAGCAATGCGTATTTTCACATTGCTGTGCGTATGTTATACTCCCACTTTTGATAATCAATGCGTGTTCCGCTAAACTAATCGCGTAAAGTACGACAATACGCACCTTATCTGGAGATCTGAATTATTATGAGTGTGCAGCAAATGTTGCCATGTTATCAAGTGTCTGGCTATTTGAGTAATTCCTCCAATCATAGTAGTTTAACGTTATACCATGATGCATACATCCGTTAGCGCTCCCTCGCATTTAATTCCTTGAACAAACACATATGTGAGCAAGGATTTTAAGTTATGTCTCTGTGGGCCGTTTCACTAAACTTCGTACGACTAAAATGTTCGTAAGTGCAAACTTATGATAGTCTGCAAATTTCAGATTAACAATGTTTCCTTGTAAACAGTTATTGGATTTACATTTATTGAGCATAGGCTGCATATGCAGCCTATGCTCAATAAATGTAAATCCACCAATTGAAATATCCAGACGATCCTAAATGTGCATTTACGAACATTTTAGTCGTATGAAGTTTAGTGAAATGGGCCCCTGTTGTAAGCAATAACTTATACGCAACGATCACCATGTGTACGATCGATTCAGTGTCACACAGCCAATCACGTAATCACAGAATCGTAATTTGAAAACACGTTTATTGGCAGCGCTCCATATTAATAGACAGATGCCCGCCGAGGCGGGCCACAAATCAGATTTTACATACAGTTGGGGTCAGCGTGTAAGTGCACACACGAACGAACACGACAGGTTGGTTCAAACCTGTCGTGTTCGTTCGTGTGTGCACTTACACGCTGACCCCACTGTACATTTTAGTTTAAGCCATTTAATATGTCCTAGGTCCCAGTTTCCACCTGCACGTATATTGGATAACGTAATGGACACACGAAGCCTCTATCGGGAATTGATCATTTATCCCGTCAACACAGTGCGTATGTGCCGTGAAACACGGGGCCGTGAAACATTTTCGATATCCTGTCAATACGACCTAATCACTGCGTATGCATATGTGCGGTGGCTGGGATTATTGTTTTGCATTTTAAAGCCATTAGTAGGTGTTGACGGGATAAATAGAATAGTAGGTTAGTGCCGTGAATTGGACAAATTTCTGGCGCGGCTCGGAAACGGGATGTGCTCGGTAGAGCCTCACCCATCCCGTTTACTAAGCCTTGCCAGATATTTGTTTCCCATTCACGGCACTAACCTACTATTCTCTGTATTGAACCTCGTCATGTCACCCAATATTGTTTCGTTATTTGACTCCATAAACTCTGGTTACACCACGTTCACTGCTTTATTAGTAAATAACCCGTATTTGCAACCAGCCGTTGCTTAGTACGTTCGTACTGGTATGGGTATTGTGTGCGGTCTGACAACGGATTCACGGTACTAACCTAATATTCTCTATGAGTTGGCAATAATGACAAGTCAGATGTTTATCTCCAAACCGCCCCGTCGGCTCCGTCGGGAGAGTTACTCACCGACTGTTTACAACGATACTATATACGTAAGTCAATAAGCGGATTACGTGTTGTGTCTACAGAGTTTGGTATGTCTACATCATGATTTCAAATTAAGTAAGTATTATTTGATATTTTCCTTAATATGCAACGGATTTTGATGAAATATGGCGCAGCAAACGCGTCTTTGGTGGTCCATGGAGTTCGGCACAGACTTATGGCGTTTTTGCGAAGAATCGATTTCCGTGTCGGTAGACACGGAAATCGATTCTTCGCGAAAACGACAGAAGTTTGGGCCAACATACAGAGACCACAAAATGCAGCTTAACAAGACGCCTTTGATGCGCCATATTTATAAAAATCCGTTACGTAATAAGGACACTATAAAAGAATACGTACTTTGAATCAGATGGATTCTGGAACTTTCAGTACTTTTTTTTGTTGTTAGTACCACGTGATCATACACCTTGGAGTTGGCAATAACGACAATTCAGTTGTTTATCTCCAAACCGCCCCGTCGGCTCCATCGGGAGAGCTACTCACCGACTGTTTACAACGATAATACGTAAATCGAAGACAATCATCGCGGGACTCCAGATAAGTGTTGTGTCTACAAAGTTTTGTATGTCTACATCCTGATTTCAAATTCAATGCGAACATGTATTTTATCCGGCAACCTGCCCTGTATTGACCGACTACGTAGACTGATAACATGTGGCATTGACCTGATACAAACATCCGGGTTACAACGAAGTGAAAACTGACATTCCATGGGCGGATGACGTCAGTGTGATGACGCAAAGTAGAAAGTCCGCGTTCTGTCCACGGATAACGACGTCATCTGTGGTTATTTCTTAGCATAAAATGATACCTGATAAATAAGGTACCATACTGGCATCGGCAAGCCTCGGAATTCCTACGCGTTTCCTAGCCTTGTCTGATAAACTTGATATCAAAAGACACTAGCCTGATAGGAAGTTAAGGAGTTATTGAGGAAACGTAAAAAACATTTGCCTTACAACCTTGACCTTGGGTATGGGTCATACGCGAAACAATGCACCATCCTTAGACAGACATTGCGGGCAAGGAGTTAAGCAGTTATTGAAACCTTAAACGCATTTGCCTTACGGACACACGCACGCACTGACGGACGCACGCACACACACACGCATGGACAGGGGTAAAACATAATGCCAGATGGGGGCATAAAAACGCACATAAAAGTTGAGTGAGTGAGTGAGTGAATAGGGTTTAACGTCCGCTTTTCTGACATAGAGGTACAAGCCTCAGGGAGTCTACACGCAGACGGGTCAACGGGGTCGAGTCCCGTATCCACCTGTCCAAGGGGGGTAAATCCCAACTTCAGAACTCAATATTTACAATCAAAATATATATTCAGTCCTGAAATTAGAACAACCTGATCTGGTGCCAGGCCCTCGCCACACCAGCATCATTTATCCCATCCCCTAAAAGTAATAGGATTAGCGCTAATCTTACTTTTATATATGGGGCATAGCCCGACTCAACTCTCACATACAAGAAAGCCAAAAATGCACATGAGGGCCAAATCCGGTATAGTGGGTTCCGGAAAGTATGAACCCAATCGTTAAGCCAGTTTAGTCGCCTTTTACGACAAGCAATGGCTACTGCAGCACTATTCTCAGGATCAGTTGATCCCGCCCCGGTGCCTGCACGGGGCGAACATAAAAGTTGAAAATTAAATTATTTGAGCTGTAAAAAGGAAACGTTTGCTTTTTGCAGCTCAAAAAAGTGAATTTCAACTGTGTTACAACATGTTCCACCACAATTTGAAAATCAATAAAAGTATTTTCAAATTGTGTGTATTATTGTACTCCGATTTTTGAAAAGCAATACGTATGCATAAATGCGTAAAATACACAAATTCGCGCCTTATATGGAGCCCTGAATCAGCCAATAGCCACGCTGTTTGTGATGTTCCAGTGAAGCGCTAATGAAGCATTAACCCTCAGGCTTTTAACACTATATCCCGCTATTTATAGCGGTGTTTGCAAACAGTGTAGATCCATATATATGAGCCGGCTCATCACGAGCCGTCTCACAAGGATCTGCACTTTTGCAAGTAAGTTTCATATTTTTTACAACAAAAACACCACGTTTTCATAATTGAATAGCCTGAAAATCATTTGTTGACGGTTATATTGGTCGGAAAATTAACATATCGAAATCAGTTCCAGTTACTTAGGGGTGAAAGGGCCAAAACATGAGGCGAGTATACAGTGGGGTCAGCGTGTAAGTGCACGCACGAACGAACACGACAGGTTGGTTCCAACCTGTCGTGTTCGTTTGTGTGTGTACTTACACGCTGACCCCACTGTACGTACATGTACACGCCAGTCCTTTCTGGCGATCTTCTACAAACACCATCCACTTGTCGCCGAGACGGTTCAAACGACACATGTTATAATATGGCAATAGTTTGGCCAATGTGCCTATACTAATATGTCTTAACCCATTACATGCGGAATACCCATATATGGGAATAAACTTACACAAAATATAATTGTTTTCATTTCTCATCGAAAGTATACTTAAGGCCAAAATAAACTTTACAGTATATAAATGTTTCGATATTACGTGAACAAGCATGTTTACAAACCTGGGGCCCGTTTCACTAAACTTCGTACGACTAAAATGTTCGTAAGTGCAAATTTAGAATAGTCTGCACATTTCAATTGATGGATTTACATTTATTGAGCATAGGCTGCATACGCAGCCTATGCTCAATAAATGTAAATCCAACAATTGTTAACAAGAAAACAGTGTTAATGTGAAATGTACAGACTATCATAAGTTTGCACTTACGAACATTTTAGTCGTAAGAAGTTTAGTGAAACGACCCCCTGATGTAAACTGTTTTTAAATACTGAATACTACTCTGCAACTACTGCACCAAAACATTAGAAGCATGTATGTAAAGAGATTGTGTAAACAATGAAAAGACAACAACACCCTTCATTTCAAAAACTGCAGTAAAGAGAACACAATTTCCTCGTCAATATTGATATCCCAAGCATAAAACGTTGCCAAACATTGATAAACGCCCAAGGTGGGCACACCATGTACTGTATACGGTCGATTCATCATTGTGATCATTGTAGGCGATCCATTTTATGCTCTGGATAATCAATATTGACTAGGAAAGTTTCCAAATTGAGTTCTCTTTACTGCAGTTTTTGAAATGAAGGGTGTTGTTGTCCTTTCATTGTCTACACAATCTCTTTGAACACGTGCATCTAATGTTTTGGTGCAGTAGTTGCAGATTAGATTCAGTATTAACAACAAAATTTACATCAGATGTTTAAACATAATTGTTCACGAAATATCGAACCATTTATATACTGTAAAGTTTCATTTTGGCCTTAAGTATATAGTAATTTCAAATAACAGGCATGGGAGTGGAACACTATCCCCAATCCTGAAAATTTATTTGAGCAGCGGATTGCGCTGCGATTTGCTAGGGGGGTCTGGGGGCATGCCCCGCCCAGAATTCTTTTTCAATTCTAGATGCTCTGTGCTTCATTCTGAGGTATATTTAGCATTAAATAGATCACATTTTCCCCTGAAAAAAATATGCTATAATTAGGAAAAATTGGCAACATAATCCATTTCAATTTAAAATAATACTTGCAAGAAGAAGTCAGTACATGTATAACCGGGATTTCGCTGGGGAAAATAAAAGAATCGCCACTGAATTTTTTTTTTTTTTTTTCGAAAATTGTAATTTTGTATCGCCCTTCTCAACGGATTTAGAAGATTCACAAGATTTCCGGATTAATCCGGAAATTTCCCATGCCTGAAATAACCTCCGAAGGAAGCATATTTAATACACAAAGGAGTAATAATTATAGTATATATGTTGTGACCACGCATTTGAACCGTCTCGATGAGACGGTTCAAATGGTGGCCACACCATATACTTTTAGGGAGATACGGGAAAACTAATCAGATTTTTCTATCAGCAAAATGGGGAATCCCCAGCATGAAATGGGTTAACCATTTCCCCCATACATGTACACGTACGGAATGGATTTCCGAGCAAGCCAATAGTCACAAAATAATTTTCATTTATGGAAAGGTTGTTTTTTTGTCTACACATGTGACATTACTTGCGAAAAAAAGTGTAGATCCTGATGAGACAGGTCCCCACGAGCCGGATCATCTGCATCTGCACTGTTTACAAACACCACTTTAACACGTATATATGTGCTGTTAAACACGGTGCCGTGAAACATTGTTCATATCCTGTCAATACGACCTAATCACCGCGTATGAATATTTGCGGTGAGTGGTTATTTTTTTGCATTTTAAAGCCATTTGTAGGTGTTGACGGCATAAATAGAATAGTAGGTGAGTGCTGTGAATGGGAAAAATATCTGGCGCGGCATGTTAACGGGATGTGCTCGGCAGAGCCTCGCCCATCCGGTTTCCTAAGCCTTGCCAGATATTTTTTATTTGTTCCCATTCACGGCACTAACCTACTGTTCTCTATATAGAGGTATGTAGTGTTGAAATGGTTAAAACTACCCCATAAAATAATTAATACGTTTGATATTTATAATTTATCAAAATCGGTGAAGGTGTAAACGCTTTGATTTAACGACGGCATTGGCTCGATGACCGATAGGACTAGGCTAGCATGAAGTTGTCTTGCCCAAGGACACACCGAATCGGCAATTCGGAGCGGGTCGAGGTGGGAATCGAACCAGGGGATCCGCAGTCCGACGCTCTACCTATACTGAGCTAATCCGTCCACCTATCGGTGAAGGTGTTAAAGTGGTTACTGTATATACATAACTCTGCCTATATGGTTCGCCAGTATGTTTGACCACAAATCACTCAATCGAAGTAGTATCCATCATATCGAGGCATATGTAGCTTATACACTTATAATTCCAGCACAAAAATACTTACACAATTCCCTAACATTTGATTGGCCCGTACCAAGTCTCTGTCCAAAATTTATATCCCAGTAAACTCCCACGCCGAACTACTTTCCGTAACCGTGAGGCGCAGTTAAAATAATTCTTAAGAAAACGGAAAATAAATACATTTTCTTGATTAATTTATTTAAAATGCTGGACTTATAAGGAATGAATGGCATTTTTGTGGAATTTATCGGGGATATAAACTTGGAAAAGTCGCGGGAATACCCGCGACTTTTCCAAGTTTATACCCCGATAAATTCCACAAAAAGGCCATTCATTCCTATAATGAATGTTTGTTTACATCCCAACAGCCTTGTGTATCAACTGCAACAATACAATGATACATGTGGAAATATCGTGTATTTTTGTTACTGAAGGTTGCTTTTACATTTTTAAATAGTAAATCATTCAGACAATCTATGTCGTGTGCAGGAAACTGTGGCCCATTTCACTAAACTTCGTACGACTAAAATATTCGTAAGTGGAAAATTATGATTTCACATTAACAATGTTTTTTTGTAAACAATTGTTGGATTTACATTTAATGAGCATATGCAGCCTATGCTCAATACATGTAAATCCATCAATTGGAATTCACAGACGATCCTAAATTTGCACTTACGAATATTATAGTCGTACGAAGTTTAGTGAAACGGCCCACTGACGTACATTTACATGTATATAAGCAGTTACTTAAAGCGGTTATCTAGATTGTTAGCGCATTTGCCTTAAAACAAATTGAACATACATGTAAGTCAACTACATTGAACTTGGGTGTTCAGACGTGGGTTGTATGCGAAACACAGCGTCATCCATTGACACCCTCACCCCCCACCCCCACACACCTCACCCCCCCCCCCACCCACACACCTCACCCCGTCACCCACCCACCAATACGGACACACGCCCATCGCCGTGCTTTCCAAAGAGACGAAGCCAAAGATAAACACGAGAATGTACTACGGGAGGAGTGTGGTAAGTTCGTATTTGGTCGGAGCAACAGTGACCGCCGTGTCATAATTGAAACATGGGAGAATTGCCGTCGCTCGGTCACTGAACCTCTTCAATTACGTGCATAAAGCAATTCGTTTGTGTGAATGAGGACTGATTGCTAGACGATCGGAGACGCATGCGCACCGAATGTCCTTTAACTGAAAGTAGGATTGCGGACCTTGCACCACGACATTGGAATCTCTCTAATCCGGACACCTTGGGAGATCCACAGGGTGTCCAGTTTATAGAGGTTCCGTGTTCCATTGTGTTTCAATGGGAAGCGAAAGTACGTATATAATAATAGCAGCTACCGAGATACAATGTGTCAACGCATAACTAGGACGAAACGGTCCTCAGTAGCAGGTGCGCGTGACGTCAACCAGCCACGGGGCTAACGCTCTGTAGACAATTGGATTGACCGGATAGTGCGCCATTAATGAAATATTGGACTAGGGAGACATAGCACACATTTGTTCCTGCAAACGACGCGTATTACGTGGGAAATGACGCGTGTGATGTGTTCCTGGTTCAACAAACGAACAATTGCCTGTCGTTTACACATTGTTTTCACAACGTTTGCTTAACTCGTTGCATGCTGGGAAACTTGTTGGCTATACATAGTTCAAAAATAGCGGACAAACATTCATCATATTTTCTTTTATTTCTCCCCGTAAGTATCTTGAATATGTCTTGGAATTTCATTAGAATTGTGTCCTCCGGACACAATTCTAATGAAATTTCTCCCCGTAAGTATCTTGAATATGTCTTGGAATTTCATTAGAATTGTGTCCTCCGGACACAATTCTAATGAAATTCCAATTCTAATGAAATTCCAAGATATATTTACAGAACGAAATAAAACATATAGTCCTAATTTGTTTGGCGGATATTTCCGCCGCTAGCATGCAAAGTGTTAATGACAATGTTCTGCCAGTGTACACACGCTGTACAAATTCGACGATAACGTATCCACTAATACTAGTAATGACGTTAATTTGATTATATTGATTTATTGGTGTTTAACGGCCTATCAACAGCTAAGGTCATTTAAAGCCGGGCCAACGGGTTCGATCCCGCATGTAACCAGCTGCATTGGGGAGTAAATCCCAACATCAGCAGAGCTCCAGATAAGCTTTGGGTATAATGCGTACTATACCCCCCCCCCCCGATTTCAAAATCATTGCGTATTTTACTTTTACAAATGGATTATTGATTTTCTTCTTTCAACTTTATGACAGTATGTTCACTACTCAATTTGAAAATCAAAGTGGATTTGCACATTGCTGTGCGTTATTTTGTACTCCCACCTTTGATAATCAATGTGTATTCAGCTAAAATAATTGCGTAAAATACGCCAATACGCACCTTATCTGGAGCACTGCATCTTAACGTACGTTAACATCTCAGCAACAACGAAGGCCATAGAGAGACAGGTATCGGGTTCAAGTCTCATCCAAAAGAACAATGAGATGGACAGCATACATGTACAATGAAGTACTTGGTAATGAGTCGGGATTTTCACCAGAACGTTCAACATTTACTTCAATGGCATATACACTAATAATTCCAGCACAAACATATTTTCACAATTCCCTAATTTGATTGGCCCGTAGCAAGTCTCTATCCAACATTTATATCCCAGTAAACTCCCACACCGAACTACTTTCCGTAACCGTGAGACGCAGTTAAAATAATTCTTAAGAAAACGGAAAATAAACACATTTTCTTGATGAATTTATTTCAAATGCTGGAATTATAAGGAATGAATGGCCTTTTTGTGGAATTTATCGGGGATATAAACTTGGAAAAGTCGCGGGAATACTGGACGAGGCCTTCCGGCCTTCATCCAGTATTCCCGCGACTTTTCCAAGTTTATACCCCGATAATTCCACAAAAATGCCATCCATTCCTATAGTAGCTACCATAATTAGCCTCCGATATGTTACATGTGGTTTGTTTCTTTGTTTATTGTTGTTTAACGGCCTATCAACAGCTAAGGTCATGTAAGGCCGGGAAAACGTTTTAACCTGCTGCATTGAGGGGGAAATCCCAAAATCAGAACGGAATATTTACATCGAGAACAAATATATTCAGCCCTGAAATTAGAATAACCTAACCTGGTGCCAGGTCCATACATGTACCACACCAAAGTCACTTGGCCCCTTCCCCTAAAACAGGATTACGAATAATCGTAATACTCACATAAGGGGTATAACCAGATTCAACTGTCACATACATGTACATGTACAAAATGCCAAAAGACGTATGTGAGGGCCAAACCAGGTCTCCAGTCGGGATTCCGGTAAGGATGAACCCCGATTGTTAAATTACCCATTGCATTCTCCCACCTGCCACTCACCCACACGAGTGGTATGGAGCGGGGTAGCAATTTTATTTCTAATACACTAGATACCTAGCCATAATTACTAATGGTATAACACGGGCATCGTTATTACAAAGTTAATCCTCTCGCTGACAGCCTTGATAATAATAATAATAATAAACAAGAAACGAGGCAAAGCCACGAAGGTCAGTTTTTTTGCAAGCATCGACACTTGGATAACATAATTATACCCACATTTTGTAGACTAGATGGCCAAAATGGCCTGCATGTCGCGCCTTGGGGCGAGGCATGGACACTAAAAAAATAGATATAGTAGATGGAAAAACTTTAACGAAAAAACTTTAACTGGACACACGGACGTACGGACGGACGGACGGACGTATGCCAAAATGCCGAAGATATCGCGCTTTCCGCAAGCGGGTGCGACAATGATGATAAACACCCATGTGAAGTATCAAGATAATGGGTGAAGCAGTTGCAGAAAAAACTTTAACAAAAAAATTCAAAGTAATTTGACCTTGACATTGGGCACAGGGGCCGCACGGTTGGGGGTTAGAATGAAAATATGGATGATGATAAACACCCATGTGAAGTTTCAAGGTAATGGGCGAAGCAGTTACAGAGATATAGTATAACAAAAAAGTTTTAAGCAAAAAATTTAACCAGACGTACGTTAAAAAGTTAACGTTGAAAATGGCTAAGTCAATTACGTAGAAATAATAGGTGAAGGTAAAAAAATGGTCACATGTTGGATAGTTGTATGTGGTAGGCACACCTTGGTTATGAAGCTGTGAATGTTTGGTGGTCCTAGGTTGTATAGTACCAAAGAAATGGACTTAAACAGGAAAACTTAACATTGTAAACGCGAAAACTTAACATTGAAAATGGCTAAGTCGACTGCGCGGAAAAAATGGGTCAAGTTCAAAAAAAAAGTAACATGTTGGATAGTGATATGTGGTGGGTACCCCTTGATTATGAAGCTGTGAAAGTTTAGTGGTCCTAGGTGGTACAGTACCAAAGAAATGGACTTAAACACGAAAACTTAACATTGTAAACGCGAAAACTTAACATTGAAAATGGCTAAGTCGATTGCGCGGAAAAAATGGGTCAAGTTAAAAAAAAAGTAACATGTTGGATAGTGATATGTGGTGGGCACCCCTTGATTATGAAGCTGTGAAAGTTTGGTGGTCCTAGGTGGTAGAGTAACAAAGAAATGGACTCAAACACGAAAACTTAACATTGATTGTGGACGCCGCCCGCCCGGCTTTCGCCAATCCAATAGCCTGGATTTTTTTTCAAAAAACCTGGCTAATAAAAAAAACGTTAACGCATTTGCCTTACAAATCACTACAAACAAGGTGAACACAAATCCACATTGACCTTGGGCGGTCGTAGGTGGGCCGTATGTAAAACAAAACCCCATCCTTGACACACATTGTTGTGGCCAAATATTATCAAAATCGGTGAAGTGGTGAAGTTATTGAAAACTGAAAGGTGGAACTAACGTGCGTACATGTACGTACGCATACACGTACTTACGTAAATGGACTAAAGCTATATCCCCTCTTGCCTATCGTCGAGGGAACAGTGATTCGTTGATGACGTTAGCACGAACAGCGTATGCCCTGATCAGACTACGCGGTGGCGTAGTCTGATCACGGCATACGCTGGTCTAAGACGCCATATATTTCACAGAAGGACCATTCCGCCCATGGAAACGACACGTTGACAGCAAGATTTATATAGTCACTTCACGGAACGTGCTGGCTTCTAAACGAGACTAATTGCTGGCGTCTGAGAGTTACCAGAAACACTGGCATAACAGATATCTGACATGCAACGGTGGGAACACTTCCAAAAGATGTTTGCACCCACACATGAACTAGAGAAAGTGAGCAGGGGATCACTATACCCCCATCCACCGCCTGGACCGACAAATAAAAAGTAATTTGACCTGGACATTGGACATGAAGGTCGCATGGGTGTGGTATGGAATGAAAATATGGATGGTGATCAGGAAGCATATGAAGTTTGAGGTCAGTCAAATCCTCATGTCAGAAGATGCCCACCCCTGGACATCGTCTTGACGTTGTATACCATAAACACATTTATGAAAACTGTGCACGGCGACGACTTCTGAGATATCATACACGAACTGGCATCGATAAACGAAGCTAATCCCCTCGCTGGCAGCCTTAATAAAACAAATCAAGTCCTCATCGACCTTGTGCGGTCGGACGTGGGTCGTATGCAAAACAAAGCATAGACACACATTGTGGCCAAATATTATCAAAATCGGTGAAGCGGTTCATGAGTTATTGAAACATGAAAATTGTTACGTACCTACGTACGTACGCACGCACGCACGCACGCACGTACATTGTACGTACGTATATGGACTAACGCTATATCCCCTCATGCCTAATGACAAGACATTAGTCTGATCTACATACATGTAGCGTACGACACAGATTTATTTATGTATTTATGTATTAGTTTATTTATTTAACGGCCTGTCAACAGTTAAGGTCATTGTAGGCCGGGTTACCGGGATCGAATCCCATATTTCACCGGTTGTGATAAGAGCAAATCCCAAAATCGGAACTGAATATTTACAGAAAAAAATATATTCAGCCTTGAAATTAGAATGTATCCCGTCAACACAGTGCGTATGCCGTGAAACACGGTGCCGTGAAACATTTTTGATATCCTGTCAATACGACCTACTCACTGTGTATGAACATGTGCGGTTGCTGGGGTTATTTCTTTGCATTTTAAAGCCATTTGTATGTGTTGATGGGATAAATAGAATAGTAGGTTAGTGCCGTGAATGGAAAAAAATATCTGGCGCGGCACGGAAACGGGATGTGCTCGGCAGAGCCTCGCCCATCCCGTTTCCTGAGCCTTGCCATATATTTTTTTCCCATTCACGGCACTAACCTACTATGCTCTATAACCCGACCTGGTGCGAGATCCTCACCACAAAAGAGTTACTTAGCCCCACTAACTAAAAAGTAACACGATTATTACCAATTTGACAACGTTTATAATGGGTGTGACACAGTAAGCAAATAATAATATATATAAAGTGATGGAAGATTGCCTATAAACTATTGGAAAGATAGTGAAGTTACAGCGTCCTATCAGTACATATGGAATGGTAGTTGACGTTGAATGCATCCATACTTGGATGTGGTGATTTAATGATAGATTTTTTTACTGCGATTGTATTGGTCCAATCCGGATAACCTCAATGTTGTATGCTTTTTATTAGTAGCGCTATGTGTTATATCGATGGTCTAGTAACATAAGGTCGTAACTGCTATGCTTTAGCATAGCAGTTACGACCTTATGTTACTAGACCATCGATATGGTGCTACCGTCTCTTGTAATTCTAATTAGAATGCCACGTGAACTGATTTATAATTATATATAACTGTGTGGTATGTACATGTATTAAATTTACATGTAAGGAGGCGTAAATAAACAAATATCTATATATCCATCTACATGTATATATGGAAATACCGCTGCTTAATTGACTTTTGTATATTGACATTGTTTTCGCTTAGAATTCTACAACAAAAAAAGGAAAATGTTTGTTTAACCCTACTCCCAATTAGTCCGTTGTAAGAGAAATGTTTAATTGTTTAGAACGGCGTTAATGAGAATGTTTTAATTAGTATCGATTTAAACAGGTTTACTAAAGTACATCACGTATTAATCCTTTCAACAGCATGCACCGTTCTGATATGTCGCGATGACTGGCGAAATGGGGCTTACGGGTTTTGCGACCAGTGTAGATCCAGATCAGCCTGTGCGGATCAGTGTAGATCCAGCCTGTGCGGATCAGTGTAGATCCAGATGAGGATCTGCACTGTTCGCAAGTGCATCAAATCGAATGAAACACACGTCATGCTTTTAACAACCAATACAGAGCGTTATCCAGCTACAGGACAATTCAGCGCTCCAGATAAGGTGCGTATTTGCGTATGTTATGCAATTATTTTAGGTGAATACGTATTGATTATCAAAAGTGGGTGTACAAAATACGCACAGCAATGTGAAAATACGCATTGATTTTCAAATTGAAAATAACTGTCATCAAGTTGAAAATTCATTATAATCTGTTAATTGAGCTGCAAAAAAAGCAGTGTTTGCTTTTTGCAGCTCAAATAAGTGAATGTTTAAATTTGTTATATTTTGTATCATTTGTTCCCTATTTAGTTTGAAGCGAATCAATACTCCATTTGTAAAAGTAAAATATGCAATGATTTTGAAATCAGGGGGTATAGTACGCTTCAGACACAAAGCTTATCTGGAGCTCTGCCTTTTTTTATTTGATCAGGTCACAAGTCCCATAAGCAGCATAGCCACACACATGTACATGTAACCAGGGCTCCAGATAAGGAATTAGTAATTGAGTATTTTCACTCCCATTATTTCTGAAGCAATTGGGTATTTCAAAATTGTAATTATTGGGTAAAATAAAATCACACTGTTTACACATCAACAGACAGCAATTATTGAATAGTTTGCTTCGAAATAAAAACATGTCTTGGCATTTCATTAGAATTGTCTCCTTGGAGACAATTCTAATGAAATACCAAGATGTGTTTTCATGGAAAAATATGCTATATTTGTGGTCTGTTTGTTGTTTTCTGCAGCATGATAAATGTACCACAAAATTGTAATTGCTTTTCGATACTCGCTACTTCTGATTTCAATTCGGTTTTTGGCAATTTTGATTGGGTATTTAAGCAAATACGCAGCTTATCTGGAGCGCTGTGTAACAACGCCAATGTTAGCAATGCCGATGAGCGGCGTACCTCTATCCATAACCCAAAGCAGTCTCATCAACAAGGTGCGTGATCACGTGGTTACAACAACAACAACAATTACTGAAACTTCCAGAAGCGCCTTCGATTCAAAGTACTATGTTATATTGCCACCACCATTGATATTTTCCTATTCAGTGGAACCTCTCTAAACCGGACACCAATAAAACACCATCTCTTGATCCTAGTTTGGTGAGTTTCTTGGTAATTAATCTCAGGTGATAATGTATGTTCGTGATCGCATAGCACACAACTAAGGCTCATACCGAGAACATGTCTGATGTACAGCGAAATCTCTCTAAACCGGACACCCTGGGACGGTTTAGAGAGGTTTCACTGTATAAACTGACCACACGTTTTGCTATTCTCTGCTACTTTCAATGTTCGTATGGATGCTGTGGGACCCATTTTCCCATAACCTGCAGCCATCCTGCTTTGGATGTTCACTAATTAAAATACAGGTTCAATTACGCTAAATTCAATCTCATGTGACCACCTTGGTGGAGGCGCAAAACGTTAGCAATTGGAATTGAAACGTCTCAATTTCAACCAGTGAAAACATCGTTTTGTAACATAAACATGAAACGAAAACGATGTGTAAACGGCACGACGTGACTTAAAAAAACCAGACGACGTGCAATAAAGGAAACGACAGGCATTTAAACAGCTTGGAGCAGGGTATTTAAAGGAAACTGTCGTAAAAAACGATATTCGTGTATATGCATATTGTTGTACAAAAACGATCAGTTTCACTAGTATGTGTTTCATTCGTTTTCGTTTGTTTCATTTGTGAACCTTCGCTGTAAATGGCAAAAGGTCCATTTTGCTCAACCGGTGGGCCTGTCCTGTGTTGCGTGTGAGAGCACCATGCATCTTGAACAATTAATCACAAATCATTAATGAGACTGCCCGTCGCCATTGCAAAACCAACCAAGCGAATCCAATATAGACCTATCTACGTGACCGATGTCGCCAGATCGGATAAGTGGTGTACCCTGGGTACTCGGCTTTTCTCCCGCGTTAAGGATCATCGTTATGATGATCCTTAACGCGGGAGGAAAGCCAAGTACCCAGCGCCCACTCCTGCTTGTTGTTGTAGATGTTGTAAACATGGTAAGACAACGTAATTTATGTGTCTGTGTGCAAGCCCTGCTCCTGATCTGTGATTGAAGAAATTAGGTCTATTCGTCGCTGTAGCCAGTCTAACTCCTGATACGAGACATGCCATTGTGTACATTAGAACATGTGCGAGATCTCATGAAAAGTGGTTACAGAATGTATGATATTTTCCGTAAATGACGTCGAAAGTTGACAAAATTGTCGTAGCAAATGCAGAATAGTATTCCACATTTGCTATGGACATTTCATCAACTTTCAACGTCATTTACAGAAAATATTACAGTTTCTGTGAATAGTTTTTCACAACAAAATCGCACATGTCCGTAGGTCAAAAATAACATGACGTGTCTCCTATGTGAGTTTGACTACACATCGTTTCGTTTTGGAACAATCAACACATCTTCGCTGTTCTTACCACCACTGGTAGCTGAACCTTTCTCAACCAAAGATTATACCAAACCCAGGGATGGGAATAGTTCCCAAAGCCAAGTGCTGAAAATGGCCAAACAACCATATTTTTGCACCCACAAGTGGCATTTGATTTCAGGATATATCTGAAAATTCCCACTCCTGCAAACCGTAGCAAGAAAACAAAGGCTCACAGATTCGACAGTCACTTCTTGGACAGATTAACACAGACGAACACACAATCAAAGCTTTTACTATTGATGGTGCATTTTATTTATCATAATGACGTTTAACGGCCTGTCAGCAGCTGTCTCTTAAGGCCGCATATAAAATGTATAATAATGCCAATCAATACGTGGGGTAATGGTGAAGTAATGTATATTTTGCCCGAAAATGTCTCTGATATAAAGAAAATGTAAGCCTACTGAGCGGGTATGTACATGTAAGTTTGCGACTGTTCCATTATGCATCAAAGGGGGTAATTTTTGTGAAAATTAAAAAATGTCTAGACTAAAGAGAAAATAAATGAAACAAAAATGTCCACAAATGGTGCAGATCCTGATGAGACGGCTCGTTACGAGCCGTAACGAGCCGGCTCATCAGGATCTACACCATTTGCAAATGTGTCGACAGTGGTCTCTAGTGCTGAAAGGTTAACACACCCATACCATTCCATCCTCCATTTTATGTAATTATACAACATCAAATAGAGCTTTGTATATGTGCATAAGCATAACGAAAACATGCTTAAAGGTGCATGCCCACTCAGCAGACACAAAATGTTCTTTATATCAGATACATCATCAGAGACATTTTCAGACAAAATAAACATTCATTCACCATGACCCCACGTATTGATTGGCATTATTATACCTTTTATATCAGACGTCAATTTCCACACTCGGATATCAGGGCGCTAACCGTGTTTCCTTAAAATGTTAACGGACATTACTATTTATTCTCTGTATTTATTTTTGGATGTGCAATGATCATACTTTATAATATGTCAAAAATATTATTTTTTTCAGGCGACGCATTTAATTAATATAAATAATTAAAAAATATCAATCGTCATTTGCATATGAAAACAGCCTGATACCACAGCGCGTCACTATCAGTAAACTAAACATTACTAAATGATTTTACGAAAGTAGTTTAGCGTTGACTATCAAAAGTGGGAGTAAAAAATACTCACAGCAATGTGAAAATATGCATTGATTAATTGATTTTCAAATTGATTTGTGAAAATACTGTAATAAAGTTGAAATTTACTTAGTTGAGCTGCAAAAAAGCATTTTGCAGCTCAAATAAGTGAAGTTTTAAATTTGTTTTATCATTCGTTCCCTATTTAATATGGAAGAAAATACGCAGAAGTAAAATACGCATTGAATTTTTAAATATGGGGGTCTAATACTCTTTAGATACAAAACTTATCTGGCGCTCTGGAACTATATACTGTCTGATCCATGTAAAATGTGACTGGAGAAATTGTGCTAATACGATTTATCTTATCTGGCTCTGATCATGAATTTGACAAGAACATTAGATTCTGATTGCGCGTGCCAGCTGATCATGAGCTATGCTGGTCTTAAAGTAAAGAAGCCAGTTTGTGTTGTGATGGGCGAGATACATATAGGTGTATTGCCTGTGTCATTGTATTCTGTCTTGTACAAGGAAGTAATAAACAGTCATGTCAGAAACCATTATGTATCTGACAAGTCCCCAGAAAACAGGGAGGGTCGCTTTAAAGGTACATGTCCACTCAGTAGGCACACAATAATCTTTATATCAGAGACATCATCAGAGACATTTTCTGGCAAAATAAACATTAATTCACCATTACACCACATAATGATTGGCATTATTATACATTTTATATCAGACTTAAATTTCCACACTGATATCAGGGGCGATAACTGTGTTTCTTTAAAATGTTAACGGATATTACTTTTCATTCTCTGTATTTATTTTTTGATGTGCAGTGATCATACTTTATAATCTGACGAAAATATTATTTTTTCAGGTGCCGCATTTAATTAGTATAAATAATTAAAAAATAGCATGCCTCATTTGCATATGAAAATAGCCTGATACCAACGTGTGTCACTATCAGTAAAATAAATATTACTAAATGATTATATCTGTATAGCGGGCACTCGTAGTTTTTAGAATTGGTGGAATAGTGACACAATTATACACTTATTTAATTCCTATAAAGCCTACTGAATGGGCATGTACCTTTAAACCTAGACTTCCACGTTCCATGTTGTAATATAACACACAAGTGCTTTGTGGCTGTGACTGGAGAAACGGAGCTTATAGGATGTGTCACATGTGTACCTCCTGATCAAACAGCACACTCCTGTTGCCTGACAATGATCTATAGCACTTGTTAGGAGCATGATGGCCGCTTCATTGATGGAATGGCGAACAGTGCAGATCCTGATCAGACTGTGCGGATGCACAGGCTGATCTGGATCTACACTGGTCGCAAAACCCATAAGTCCCATTTATCCAGTCAGTCATTTATCCAGTGAGGTAGAGGTGAATGCACGTTAATATTGTTGTTTACAAATTATAAATCACATTACAATTACAAAAAATGTGACAACCCTAGCAGAAACATAATTACAGCAAAACATATTTAATGGCAAACAGGCTCCGTTCAGACTACATCGACTTGCATGCTGGTTCGCGCTACACTGTACACAAATCTGTTAGTATAATATTTCTATCCACTATCACCATATGATACAAGTCGGGTGAGTTTGTGCTGAAGAAGATGTGCGATTTTTCATGAAAAACAGTTACAGAAACTGTGATATTTTCTGTAAATGATGTTGAAAGTTTATAGCAAATGTGGCATTCTCAGGGCTCCAGATAAGGTGCGTATTGGCGTATTTTACGCACTTATTTTAGCGGAATATGTATTTATTATCAAACGTGAGAGTACAAAATACTCATAGCAATGTGAAAATATGCACTGATTTTAATATTGAGTAGTAAATACATGTATACGGTAATAAAGTTGAAATTTACGAAGTTGAGCTGCAAAAAGCAAACAGTGTTTGCAGCTCAAATAAGTGATTTTTTTATCACTTGTTCCGTATTTAATAAGGAAGAAAATCTATAATACTTTTGTAAAAGTAAAATATGCATTGAATTTGAAATCTAGGGGTATAATACTCTAAATGGAGTTCTGCATTCTATTCCGCGTGTGCTCTGAAGATTTTGTCACCTTTTGAAAGGTGACAAAATCTTCAGAGCACACGCAGAATAGAATGCAGAGCTCCAGATAAGTTTTGTGTCTAAAGATTTCAAATTCAATGCATATTTTAATTTTACAAATCCTGAATTTTGTAAATATTGCTCTCGAAATCTCGCTCATCTTCTTAGGTATGAAATCACATTGTTGCTCTCATAATAGAATCCGTGCAGTCACATTCAATTAAGGAATAAAACAATGTTGCGTTTACTGTAGTACGAACTCATAGAACAGCGATGTTGCCGGTCAACAGCATGACGCTATTGACAACCACGATGAACATCATGTATTTTAATGACGTGAAACAAACCTTAACCCTTAGACCGCTACTCATAACGATAGTCGTTTGCTGTTGCTTTTATATCTTGCCTTATTTCTCAATATAAACATGGTTTGACAGCACTTCAGAATCATTTCCAATGGAAATGATTCTGAAGTGCTGTCAAACCACATTGTAAATTATTCTAAAGTGCTGCCAAAGCATGTGTTTCATGATAAAAATGGAAAATAGAAAATAAACAGCAGACGACAAAAAAATTAAGATAGCGGCCTAAGGGTTAAGGAATCAACAATGTCGCACGGCTTCACGTGGGGTAATGTAATGTATATACATGATATACGCAATACGTTGAATGGGCGTTTCCATTATAAATTTAAAGGTACACGCCCACTCAGTAGGCACAAAATGTTCTTTATGTCAGAGACATCACCAGAGACATTTTCTGGCAAAGTAAATATTCATTCACCATTACCCCACGTATTAATTGACATTATTATAGATTTTATATCAGACGTAAATTTTCACACTGATATCAGGGGCGATTACCGTGTTTTCTTAAAATGTTAACGGACATTACTATTTTGTCTCTGTATTTATTTTTTTGATGTGCAATGATCATACCTTTCAATATGTCGACAATATTTTTGTTCAGGCGACGCATTTAATTAGTATAAATGATTAAAAAATATCATACCTCATTTGCATATGAAAATAGCCCGATACCATCGCGAGTCACGATCAGTGAAATAAATATTACTAAATGATTATATCGGTATAGCGGGCACTGGTAACTTTTAGAACTGGCAGAATAGTGACACAATTATACACATATGTAAATACTATGAAGAGCAGTGTTTGCCTACTAAGTGGGTATGTACCTTTAAGTTTTTGATTTTTTGTAGACGGACGGACGGACGGACGGAGAGATGCTGACTACGACGCCGAGGGTATGCCATGATAAGCACTCTTTCTTCGAAAGGTGTGCTAAAAATGTAAGTATGACCTTTGTACGCAGATGAAATGTATTCATGATACAGAACCACCACCATTAACCTTGCCCAGATGATCAACGTTATTTTGCACTCGTAATCAACTTGATTGTCTGAGCCTGAGCTGTAGCACAGATCAGGCTCAGCCAATCAAGCTGATTGATTCCAAGCACAATATTCAAGTATAATCTTGAAATAATGAAATTGACAAATGTTGCCACGATTAGCACCGGTGGTAGTGTATCTGGGGCCCGTTTCACTAAACTTTCTACGACTAAAATGTTTGTAAATGCAAAATTATGATAGTCTGTAAATTTCAAATTAACAATGTTTTCTTGTAAACAATTATTGGATTTACATTTATTGAGCATAGGCTGCAGCCTATGCTCAATAAATGTAAATCCAATAATTGAAAATTCCAGACGATCGTAAATTTGCACTTACGAACATTTTAGTCGTATGAAGTTTAGTGAAACGGGCCCCACTGCAGTTTCACTGAATTGTGCTCACCGATTGTAGATACTTTAACTCAGCCAGACATTTCCTCTCGAGTTTCGCCGCTCCTTTTATATGGCCCAGGCTGCGGCACTTTTGTACAACGTATTCCGCACACTCAATGTACCTGGAATATCACACAGGATATTTGGATTGATTGAATGCCGCAATGAATGGCGCTTTAATTATTTAGTTAATGGCGTTTAACGGCCTGTAAGCAGCTAAAAATGGTTAAAATCCTATAGCTCAGCTGTTGTGATGGCGGGCAGGGGTGGGGGAGATCCCGAAATAAGAGCTGAATATTTAAAGAAAATATATTCAACCCTGCGATTATAATAACCTGATCTGGTGCCAGGTTCTCACCACACCAGAGTCACTTAACCCTATTTGCTAAAAGTAATATGATTAGTACTAATATTTACTACATTTATAATGTGTATAACCGGGTCCAACTCTCACGTACCAGAAAGCCAAACTCCGGATGTGACTAGAGAAATAGAGCTTATGGGTTTTGCAGCCAGTATAGATCCAGATCTGTCTGTGCATCCGCAGTCTGGCAGGATCCACACTGTTTGCCATATAGATGGTTATCAGTATACATGAGTGTGCTGATAGAATAGAATTCCGCATTTGTTATGAAAATTTCGTCAACTTTCGACGTCATTTACAGAATATATCATGAATATGTTCTTAGGTACAAAGTCACATGGCTTGTCTTGTATGCCGTTGATGTGAGTCAGGGACAATACTTTGTACAGCATTAGTGACAGTATCAAGGTGTATGATCACGTGGTACTAACAACAACAACAAGTACTGAAACTTCCAGAATCCATCTGATTCAAAGTATGTATTCTTTTATATTGTCCTTATTACGTAACGGATTTTGATGAAATATGGTGCATCAAACGCGTCTAGTTAAGCTGCATTTTGGTGGTCTTTGTATTTTGGCTCAAACTTCTGTCGTTTTTGCTAAGAATCGATTTACGTGTCTACCGACACGGAAATTGATTCTTCGCAAAAACGACATAAGTGTGTGCCGAACTCCCTGGACCACCAAATGCAGCTCATGAAGACGCGTTTGCTGCGCCATGTTTCATCAAAATCCGTTGCATATTAAGAACATATCAAATAATACTTACTTTGGAGTGGGCGACGTTGTTGTTGTTGTAACCACGCGATCGTGCACCTTGAGTATTGTATGTTTGTTCAGTCCCAGTTGGCTCAATACAATAAACTTCTTCATGAACTCATGATAATACAAGGGCAGCAACTTAACAATTCCCTTACAGAAATATCTAACCAGTGTTATCTACCTTTAATTTAGCAGCATTAAATGTATTTCTGTAACCCAAATTTTCTGTCTGTAACTCAGGGATGTAGTAAGTAGCCCTGCGTTACAGACAGAGAATTCGGGTTAGTATTTCTGTAGTTAGTCTGAACATTATGTATAGAAACTCAACGGCTTTCAAATACAAAATATGCTTATCCGAAACTTCTCCACAGAATGTTCAGACTAAAATAGGAGTAATGATGCTAAATTGAGTATTGTCGGACTAGTTGTGTTAATGGCCGGAGCATGGTCATCAGTAAAAGGAAGAAACAGGTGAAAGTGAATGGGTTTAAGTCCCAGCATCAGCTAAAGTCATATATAGTCGGGACGACAGTTTAAAGTCTCATCCGACAGAGCAGTGGGATGGAAATACTATGTAAGTATTTGTTCACGCCTAAGGTGAGCCTGAGGACTGATCTCGTACAATGTCATATCCTCTAGGCCACGGCCCATCATGTTTAAAAGGAAGAAACCGCAGTTGTATAGATGAAAACTAAAATATAACTCGCCATTACGCAAGACTAAAACAATAGCCCACGTTACATCCCACACCGTGGTTATAGTCACATGTCAAATTAGAAAAGTGACATGTCGGAGAGCGTGGAAATAACAACGTTTGTAATCAGCATAGTCCCAGACCAGCCTGCGCATTTGCGTGCAGTCTGGTCTGGGATAATGCTGTTGAAGCTCCAGATAAGCTGCGTATTTGCTTAAATACCCAATTAAAATTGCCAAAAATCCAATTGAAATCAGAAGTAGCGAGTATCAAAAAGCAGTAAAGAATTTGTCGTACCTTTCTCATGCTGCAGAAAACAATGAACAGAATAGAACACAAATAGAGCATATTTTTTCTTATTTTCCATGAAAACACATCATGGTATTTCATTAGAATTGTCTCCAAGGAGACAATTCTAATGAAATGACAAGACGTGTTTTCATTTCGAAGCAAAGTATTCAATAATTGCTGTCTGTTGACGTGTAAACAGTAGTGTGATTAGATTTTACCCAATTAAAATTTTGAAATACCCAATTGCTTCAGAAATGATGCAGTGACAATACTCAATTACTAATTCCTTATCTGGAGCTTTGGCTGTTGTTGCACTAAAATTCAGGTGTTCCAAGTTTTTTACACGTGTTTACAGTAATTCCTTTCATACCTTTCCACCGAGATGGAAGACGTTTTATGAAACACAGCACAGCAAAGGTGGGACTGGTCACCCTTTAATGTAGTTTTCATTAATCTCATAATTCTATCATCTTGACGAAGAATCAGTTACCATGTATGTAAATTATCAAAGGACTGAACGTCCTGAAATTCTTCGCAGTATGTGATTGTGGATGACACATAGACTAATAATTATTCTAGAGTGGAAAGCGTTTCGCGAAAAATAAGCGCGGGAATTTCACAGCAGCAACAACAACGAGCTAAAAATAGACTTTTGGAAACCCACAAGATTGTATTCGTGCACTAAACCATGGGAGTTACGAATCGCAAATAATCGAGTATGACGGTAAATCGTCGCACCCTAGACTAAGGAAACATTTGCAATACCATACATTTAGCACAAAAAAAAACAACACATTTATCACACTGAAAAGGCGATCAAGCTAAGTTGTTAGAATTATTTTTTTATGGCGTAAGACCAGTGTCTTTAAAAAAGTTAACGTTAACGGTTGCCCGCAAAATATGTGCTGCGACCGACATGCTAATTTGCATAAAAGCTGTAAACACCTCAAATTTCGGATGTTGGTTTTATAATTCTTCGCTAGCGCTAGAACAAAAATCTAGAGCATGTGAATTTAATGGTACTCAATTCTTTGTGTAAGTCATAAAGTTATTGTAAAGCACCCAAAAATATGAAAGTCATCATCTTTGGCGCGCTACATATCATCAAAATATGTCTATTTGATAGGATTATTTTAACGAAAATCGACTGTAAAAATGACGACGTTGAATATTTAATGACGAAAAAGACATTCAGAAACGTTCGGAAGCCACATATCCCCATATCCTTAAACTGCCAACAAGACGACACAAGAACGGCACAACATGGACAAGCTGACAAAGCTGACATAGAAGATATTCATATTTTTGCAACGAATATGACATATGTTCATCGAGTGGTGTGGAATGTCCATATTTCACGAGTGCCGTTAGGCACTCGTGAAATATGGACATTTCACACCACGAGATGAACATATATGTCATATTCGTTGCAAAAATATGAATATTCTATTTATTATACATGAATACCGCTCCATGGAAATTAGCAGTTTTTTAGACTGTATACGGTAATGAATGTGTATTTGCAGTCTATTTGCAGTCCGGCACTGCAGGTGCGCGTTATGAATATAGATAGCGGAAGTAGTCGTATTTTCACCGGAAGATGTTTATTTCATCAACGAGAACATATGACTTGTATTTACATCGTATAACTATGTATTTCATGGGTAGGTACATGTATATAATAAAATCACCTTTTCAGAAGATCATCCACAGATTCGTCTCCCTTAGACTGTGCTTCCACAATAATTCTGCTGTTCCCAGAACCAGTAGCCATCCTGAAACAGATCAATTATGTACCGAGTTATCAGAGCTCCAGATAAGGTGTGTATTGGTGTATTTTACGCACTTATTTTAGCTGAATACGCATCGACTTTCAAAAGTGGGAGTACAAAATACTCACAACAATTGGAAGTGGAAATGCTGTAATAAAGTTGAAAATTCACTTAGTTGAGCTTCACAAACATTTTGCAGCTCAACTACGGTAAGTGAATTTATTAACTTTGTTTCATTATTTTAACATTTATTTCCGATTTGGTTTGATAACCGAGATATTCAGTAGACACAAAGCTTATCTGCAGCTCTGGGGAGCGATTCACTAAACTTTGTAGGACTAAAATGTTCGTAAGTGCAAATTTAGGATCGTCTGGAAATTTCCATTGATGGATTTACATTTATTGAGCATAGGCTGCATATGCAGCCTATGCTCAATAAATGTAAATCAAATAATTGTTTACAAGAAAACATTGTTAATGTGAAATTTACAGACGATCACTTACAAATATTTATTTGTACAAAGTTTAGTTTATGTCCAGACGGTTTTGTCTGTTACTTGCTAACCCAATTGTTCTTGTCTGTAATGCATATATATACATATACTGCATGTATACTCCAATTGTACTTCAGTTTTCCTCCACATGAAAAACAGGTCTCAGTCAACCGCCATCATTTTGTCGGCATGCTGGTCATTGTGTACAAACATTCAGTAAACCCATATTTCTTGTGCTCGGCATTTTATTTATAGAACAGGTGCAATTTCTGTGGGGCATGTCATGCATCTACCGTTCCTGTTTGTGGCAAAATGTACACGGTGGATCACTACGGCATACATACATACACAGGGATTCGGCTGGCGATCGCCACTTTCGCAATTGGCGATAAAAATAAACAATTGGCGATAAAAAATTACAATTTTCGGGGAAAAAACTATTTTGTTTTCTTCCAAAATTGTAATTTTTTATTGCCAATTGTTTTATATTTTTTTGAAGTGGCCATTTTTTTATTTTCCCCAACGGAATCCCTGATACAAACATACATACATAACATGGCCAAAACAAGGTGATCACCGGCGAGTCTCACCTACGGAGGTCAAGGTCACCAGAATGCAGGGATTCCGCTGGCGATCGCCACTTTCGCAGTTGGCGATAAAAATAAACAATTGGTGATAAAAAATTACAATTGGCGATAAAAACATACAATTTTCGAAAAAAAAATAAATAAAATTCTTCGAAAATTGTAATTTTTATCGCCAATTGTTTTATTATTTTTGAAGTGGCGATTTTTTTTTTCCCCAGCGGAATCCTGAGAATGACACAGGGTGGTTAGCCACCAATGTGAGGAAGCTATTGATGCAGCTTGGTAAAGATCCGACCAACATACCAGGAGATATGCACCAGTTTCACGTACGTCCAAAATTGTTAAAACCTATCAGAGCTCCAGATAAGGTGCGTATTGGCGTATTTTACGCAATTATTTTAGCTGAATGCCCATTGATTATAAAAAGTGGGGAGTACAAAATATGCAAAACGTGTCGTCAATGACATCTCACGAACGTCAAGGAGGAAATAAATCCATCCAGAATCACTGGGTAGCATGTAATATATGATTTTATCTATGTACATTTAAATACACGGAGCGCCAATTTTATACAATAATATTATTTACCTTAGAATGGCCCGAAATAAATCTGACAATACTGAATCTTATTCTAATCCAATATCACATTCCAATAATTCTCAAGTCCAAAAAATAATTCACATAATGTAATGTCAATGTTTGAGCCACTAACAAAATCATTGAGCCACTAACAAAATCTTCACAAAATGTAAGTTCCTTTTTTAACAACAAAGATCCACTCTTGATTACACTTTATTAATACGTGTAATTTACTTCAAGTTACCTGTACTCTAGACTCAATAGAACAGGCCTAGATATACCCGTTTAGGAAGAGTAGAATATTTCATCACACTTCATTCATATTCCAGAATGTTCTACAGAGTTATAAATAGAAATTATGTGAATATTCATGAGGATTTCAATCAGCTTGTTCTTTCTAGAGAGTTCTTGAAAGTTCAAAACGCAACTACCTAATATATAGAGGGCATCATGGAAGATTAGTTTATAACTAAATGTGTAACCCTCTTTAACCCTTTAAACACCACAGACCTCTATAGAGACAATGTTTGCAAACAGTGCAGATCCAGATGAGCCGGCTCGTAACGAGCCGTCTCATCAGGATCTCCACTGTTTGTTAATAACTTTAAACGTCGTACAGATTACCCTTTTAGAAGAATGGGATAATTTGAATGAACAAAATTAATGAAATAGCGTGAAACATTGGCATGGAACATCCTATGAAGTTACTTGGTGTTGAAAGGGTTAAATAAAGTCTATTATTATTATTATTATTAGAGGATCTTACATGAATGATGATTTATAATATGACATTTATTAGCTTCGTTTCGTATGAAATTAGTCCACAAGTTCAATAAATACCACATTAAATCATCACAAATGTTAGATTATAATTATTGCATAAGCACATCAACACACATTGAAGCTATTGAAGCTATACTGGTAACCAAAACTGTATTCTACATATACATGTATATATAAATTTGCAAAAATTGACCAACAAAACGATGTCAGTTATACCGAAGATATAATAATATCAGTAATTTCCAATAACCTCAGAAGATAAGCACATTTAATACACATTGTTTTAAAGTCACTCTTTTTATTAAATTTTCGACCACATGGTCTTTATCAAAATAGTATGAAAATGTATCGGCAGTCCTATGTGACGTCCATAGTGTATCAGTAAACCAGATGTTAACATCCGGTCACATCATGCACATAGGACTGCCGATACATTTTCATACTATTTTGATAAAGACCATGTGCATGGTTAATAAAAAGATTGCGTATTTTACTTTTACAAATGAATTATTGATGTTCTTCATTACTAAATAGGGAAGAAAAGATAAACAAATATATAACAAATTTAAACATTCACTTAGTTGAGCTGCAAAAAGCAAACAGTGTGTTGTGTTTGCTTTTTGCAGCTCAACTAAGTAAATTTTCAACTTTATATTATAAAACAATTTATAAAACAAGGGCATACCCTCACTAGCAGCCTTAATAATAATACAAAATATAAAAAATTACTAAACAAAATAAATAACGCTTGCAAACAAGTTGAACAGAAGTTCAACACATTTACTATGCCAGTGTCGAGTACTACTCCATGACGACAAGTGGTAATACATTCTTATCAAATTATGTGCAAATATTTAAGCACGTGTATTGCAAATTATCACGAAAATATGAATATTGCAACACAAAATTAAATTCACCTTACACTGGATTTACCTTATAGTACGACACACTGTAATTGTTACGAACTTGATCTAATGCAGTAACAGCTGATTGTAACAAAAATGTTGTTGTTGTATGTTGTATGTCTGTAATTCAGGCGCTTATTTTTCGCCCCAATCTCTCTACAACCACAAAGACTGCGAGAGCATTGTTGTAACACACAACAGTTAACCTGTACCTGGTCTAAAATAGGGAGCTTGCTATGTACACACCACCAGCATGCTGGTACGGATTCAGACTGTTTTTAATGTGGAGGAAAACCTGGTGTATTGTGTGTTTCGTGTCAGAGTGAGTTTTCGGAGTGCCCGGAGAAAAAACAACAGAGTTTGCACAGAACAGACAAAAGCTTTCGGACATAGCTCAGTACAAGTACAGAGACATTGGTCCAGCTGATCGGGCATCGAATATCCATCCAGACAAGCTGCCCGTCAACAGAATGGGTCACCGAATCATCATCATCCCAGCTGCACCATGAAGCGGAGAGCGACACCCCCCCCCCCCCGACAACATTGGATTAACTCAGCGGTCTGCAGAGAAATTAAAGCTCTCACTGAATCTCAGCAAACAAGTTTGAGAATGCTCACACAATCTCCTACGTGTTCCCCCGATTCCGCATGTGTTTGTTGCTAAAAACAGAATGGTGATGGACTATAAAAGTCGGAACCTCTTTGAGAAATGCACCGGCACCTTCCCCTCAGTTGTCGGTGCTTTCGTAAATAGGTGCGAACACTTGCCTATATGATGTATTACGCGTGGGGATGCCGAACCTGCATGTAATTGAACGTAATTAATGATGTACATGGTCACGTAACGCGCACTAACCAATGCTTAGAGCAAACATATTCAATACGACATTCAGTACATTCAGCAATTCATTGTCCAGTGATCCACATTCACACAAGCGTGACAATCACAAACTACCTGCGACAATATGATTACTTTTGCTTGCATTCTTGAAGTCAGTGAGTGAGTGAATAGGGTTTAACGTCCGCTTTTCTGACATAGAGGTACAAGCCTCAGGGAGTCTACACGCAGACGGGTCAACGGGGTCGAGTCCCATATCCACCTGTCCAAGGGGGGTAAATCCCAACTTCAGAACTCAATATTTACAATCAAAATATATATTCAGTCCTGAAATTAGAACAACCTGATCTGGTGCCAGGCCCTCGCCACACCAGCATCATTTATCCCATCCCCTAAAAGTAATAGGATTAGTGCTAATCTTACTTTTATATATGGAGCATAGCCTGACTCAACTCTCACATACAAGAAAGCCAAAAATGTACATGAGGGCCAAATCCGGTATAGTGGGTTCCGGAAAGTATGAACCCAATCGTTAAGCCAGTTTAGTCGCCTTTTACGACAAGCAATGGCTACTGCAGCACTATTCTCAGGATCAGTTGATCCCGCCCCGGTGCCTGCACGGGGCGTCTTGAAGTCAGTGACCTAAGCCGTATCTAAATCCATACCAAACACGGGGTCATGCGACTTGATTTGCATCAGTTATTTCTCTTTGTTGGCTACTTTCACTTTCACAATCTCTCTATCTCACCCCACACCAGTTCACACCCAGAAAATGTAACTTGCATGTATGTGTGGAGCATGCAAATAATAATTTATTTGTCCATGATCAAGGAAACCAATATTTGTCAGATAATTGTAGTCAGCATTGTATTTATTTTGGCAAAATCGGGTAGATTATGTAAAATTAATGACGCCCTGTTTAATATTATTTCTTATCGTGTGCAAGAACGTATAATTGTGGGATGTATATTAGCAGCTACTTTTTTTCAAACATGTATTCAATTTACATGGCCCTTATTCGAATGATACAGCAAAACGCAAACAAAAAGACATTTTATTATTGTCATTTGAAGGGCATATATATATTTCAGCATCCGCATTTTCACTCATCGGCAGTGTCTGATAGGTGTTGGATATGTAACCCTAATATGATTATCTCCAAAACTGCGACATCAAACAAAAACAATAGCTCAGCGAAGCAAAATGTCCCGCCTGGCGCAGTTTGATAGTGTATATGGAGCATGTAATAACCTTGGGGTTAGTGAGCACCACCATGGGCTTCAGTAGAATGATGCGGGATGTTGTTACAAATGCATGTATGGAATATTAAAGCATAAACTGAGCGTTAACTTTTCCAAACATGTAAATTTCTAAGTCAGTGACCTTGACCTTTGGGGTTAGCGAGCACGATGGGCTTTCTGTAGAATGATGCGGGATGTTGTTACAAATGCAAGTATGGAATATTAAAGCATAAACTGAGGGTTAATTTTTCCAAACCCGGACATTTCTAAGTCAGTGACCTTATCCTTTGGGGTTAGCGGGCACCATGGGCTTTCTGTAGAATGATGGGCTTTCTGTAGAATGATGCGGGATGTTGTTACAAATGCATGTATGGACTATTAAAGCATAAACTGAGCGTTAATTTCTAAGTCAGTGACCTTGACCTTTGTGGTTAGCGGGCACCATGGGCTTTCTGTAGAATGATGCGGGATGATGTTACAAATGCATATATGGAATATTAAAGCATAAACTGAGCGTTAACTTTTCCAAACACGGAAATTTCTAATTCAGTGACCTTGACCTTTTGGATTAGCGGGCACCATGGGCTTTCTGTAGAATGATGCGGGATGTTGTTACAAATGCATATATGGCATATTAAAGCATAAACTGAGCGCTAAAATTGAGCGTTAACTTTTCCAAACACAGAAATTTCTAAGTCAGCGACCTAGACCTTTGGGGTTTGCGGGCACCAGGGGCTTTCTGTAGAATGATGCGGGATGTTGCTACAAATGCATGTATGGAATATTAAAGCATAAAGTGAGCGTCAAATTTTGCAAACACGGAAATTTCTAATTCAGTGACCTTGACCTTTGGGGTTAGCAGGCACCATGGGATTTCTGTAGAATGATGCGGGATGTTGTTACAAATGCATGTATAGAATATAAAAGCATAAACTGAGCGTTAACTTTTCCAAACACGGACATTTCTAAGTCAGTGACCTTGACATTTGGGGTTGGCGGGCACCATGGGTTTTCTGCAGAATGATGCCGGTTTTTGTTACAAATGCATGTATGAATCATTAAAGCAGAATGAGCGTTAACTTTTCCAAGCACGAACATTTCTCTAAGTCAGTGACCTTGACCTTTGGCGTTAGAGGGCATCATGGGCTTTCTGTAGAATGATGCGGGATGTTGTTACAAATGCATGCATGGAATATTAAAGCATTCCATTGAGGGAAACAGAAGTTACAATGAATTAACTTGAGCGTTAAGTTTTAGAAACAGAACAAAACGCAAAAACCTAACGTTGAATGCATGTGAAAAGTAGGTCCATGAACCATGAAAACTAGGTCAATGTCACATGGGCTCCCTCTGTGCGAGATGGTTACACCACAGTGTTGATGTATACCGAAGCATTCCACCAAGGGAAACAGAAGTTGTAATAACACGGACATTTCTAAGTCAGCGACCTTGAAACAGAGCTAAACGCAAAAACTTAACGTTGAATGCATGTGAAAAGTAGGTCAATGAACCATGAAATGTTGGTGAAGGTCACATGGGTTTCCTCTGTGCGAGATGGTTACACCACAGTGTTGATGTATACCAAGTATGGAGGTCGTAGGAGTTATAGTTTTCTGGAAACCGAGCTGAACGCAAAAATTTAACGTGAAATGTTGACGCCGCCGCCGCCGCCGCCGACGCCGACGGAAAAGCTAGGCCTATGTCCCGCTTCTGATAAAGCAGGCGGGACAAAAACGACATGTGTGGAATGCAACAAGTTGTTTTAAGGATTATCTATTCAGGGATTGTCATGTCAACCAATCATGATCTGCACTGTTCATCATTCAGTCAATGAAATATTCGTCATACTTGTGTGTGTCTGCTAGCAGACCCGTAACTAAATTGGCCTCAGATACCACAAACCCTATGTGTAAACATTTGATAAGGAGCTAGACCGGTCACAAAGCTTCCTGGTAGTTTCGCTCTCAAGCCAATTCTCTCAAACCAATTCGCTCTCATGTCAATTCGCTCTCATTTTGGTCAATTCGCTCTCATTGCAAAACAAATCGCAATTCAAATCGCTCTCATTTTATAACAACAGCGAATTGACCAAAATCAGAGCCAATTAATTGACCAGTTGCCTACGAGAACGAATCGACACTTTTTGGTCAATTCGTGCTCATATTGTATTTTAATTTTAGTATGCAGTTGTAGTGGTAAATTGAAACATAGAACAATTTTTATGGCATATATTTATCACATGAAATCATTGTTATGCCGCGTTTTAGCCCATTTTATACATGGGATAGGACACACGTGTAATATCACGTGCAGCGATTTTTATTGGCTGACCGCATCACCATAATTACGTATTCGTATTATGCAACAACGTTGTGTTTATCAAAAACAGGAACCTATTAAATGGCATATTTATAGCTAGTATTAAAACTACTTTTCTCTGGGGATATTTTTAACTGGATGCGAAAATAGGCAATGGCGTCTTCTCACTGAAGCAGATCGCTGATATCCCCAAGTGTTCTGCTATTTACAGCCTGATGTCATGTGATAAACAGAATCTCAAACAAGTTTCCACTTGATGAGATTTATGAAACGAGTCGCGCACAATTTTATGCACCGAGCCTGGTAGGATCAGTAATACTCTTGCTACTTTCATAATGGGCAATTGTCCGTCATTCCATCAATTAAACAACAATTTAATACATTTTTATTTTATATTTTCATACACATTTATACAAACACTTGCTCTACGTACATGTATTATTCACAATCATACAAATTGCTGCAATAGTACAAGAGTTAACACTACATTTAAATGGAACTTCCAACACTCTATGCGTATGTAAGAATGTTTGAATATTTTAAATGTTTGGATAGTAGAATGATAAACATATAGCAACAGAGTGGTATGCATGGAGTAGTTTGTTTATTGGTGGTTAACGGCCTATCAACAGCTAAGGACATGTAACGCCGGGCAAACGGGTTCGATCCAATTTTAACCTGCTGCATTGGGGGGAAAATCCCAAAATCAAAACGGAATATTTACATCGAGAAACACTATATTCAGTCCTGAAATTAGAATAACCAGACTTTTTGAAATTACCCATCGCATACTCCAACCTGCAAACCACCGCATGGAATAGTTAGAACATCATTGCCCGCACTGTGTAATATATACATTTACAACAAAATATAACAAACGAACAATTGTAATGTGTTGTCAGACCTGAAATTCATTACACCCAATGAGCCAAACCAATGTTCATAATTGTGTGACAAAACATCGACTTATACTCAACAATGCAACAGACAAAGAAACCTGGCGACGTTTGCAACATTTAAATCCTGTCCTTAATATGCATGGTAACATGAGTTAATATATATGATATAGAACAGTCCTAAACTCTTTACCGAACTTGGAACATCAAGAGTAGTTTCCTTTATAACTACGTGCGGGCAGGGGCGGATCCAGCATTTAGTGAACGGGGGGGGGGATTGTCCAGTTGCGAAGGGAACTCTTGCAATCTACTCCCGTTCCGTCCGTACGGGAGTAATTGCAAGTTACCGTTCGCAACTAGGGGGTTGTCCTATTTTCGAGCTCTTCGAAATGCACTTTGCAGTGTTTTACTACATTTAAATTGAGACTCCAACTGGTGGTAAACTGATCTACGTAAACTCCGTGGCTGAACGGGGTGGGGGTTGCAACCCAGAACCCCCCCCCCCCCGCCCCTCCAGATCCGCCCCTGTGCGGGGCACTATCGGTATTATATTTGGTAGATTGTGTCGGTTTGGCACCTACTTCGATCATAGCGATAACCAATATGGCCTCCAACCACAACAGGGATGAGTTTTGACCTACGGGTTACAACCCAGTCCGTAGATTGTGGGTTCAAACCACGCATTGGGCATCAAACATACTTTCCTAATATTTCCATCTCAATGGTCTGTCGGATGAGACTAAACTGTTGTCCCGTCTCTATATGACGCTGCTGGGACGTTAAACCCATTCACTTTCATTTTCCAACCACCCCTTGCAGACGCGTGAGGTCAAACCTGACATTTCTAACGTTATTGCCGACCAGAATGTTGTTCTAATGGAATTTACCTGTGATTTCCCACGTTTGGTAACATATTTGTAAAACTGGTCTATCTTGTTGACTTCTAAAGACTACAGCAGTAACCAAACGGTAACCAGCACAGGTCCTGATAATACAGTTTGTGTGTTTATTTGTTTATTGGTGTTTAACCGCCGATCAACAGCTAAGGTCATGTAAGGCCGGGCAAACGGGTTAGATCCCAGTTTAAACGGTTGTATTTGGGCGGGGGGATCCCAAAATCGGAACGGAATATTTACATAGAGATAACATATATTCAGCCCTGAAATAAGAATAACCTGACCTGGTGCCAGGTCTATACCACACCAAGTCACTGCGCCCCTTCCCCTAAAATAGGATTACGAATAATAGTAATATTCACATCAGGGGTATGACCAGATTCAACTGCCACATACAAAATGCCAAATATGTATGTGAGGGCCAAACCAGGTCTCCATTCGGAATTCCGGTAAGGATGAACCCCGATCGTATTAAATTACACATCGCATGCTCCCAACTGTCACACACACTGATCATACAGAAAATGGGTATGTTGATTTGGGAGTACATCGCTAGAAAAAGTTCCATTTTGCCACCCGAGGGACCACTATGGCCTCCAATCACCTCTTGCGGACCCGGTGTCAAGTATTGCTAAACAAACATGCAAAGTCGAAATGCTTCAAAACAACGTCATACTAATAGTAGGAGGACATCAAAACGCAATTATGTATGTTTTTTGTTTGTTTGTTTATTGGTGTTTAACGGCCTATCAATAGCTACGGTCATGTAAGGCCGGGCAAACGGGTTCGATCCCGTTTTAACCTGCTGCATTGGGGCGAAAATCCCAAAATCAGAACGGAATATTTACATTGAGAAAAAGTATATTCAGCCCTGAAATTAGAATAACCTGACCTGGTGCCAGGTCCATACAACACCAAAGTCACTTGGCCCCTTCCCTTATATAGCATTACGAATAATCGTAACTCACATAACGGGTATCACCAGATTCAACTGTCACATACAAAATGCCAAAGACGTATGTGAGGGCCAAACCAAGTCTCCAGTCGGAATTCCGGTAAGGATGAACCCCGATCGTTAAATTACCCATCGCATTCTCCCACCTGCCACACACAATTATGTATGTTACAGACATTTACCAATGGATTATGTGTGCTACAGACATTCACAAATGGACGCTGTTTACAGCCAACATATGCACTCGTCAGGCAGTACCATTTGTAATTAAACAAAATAAAACTAGAAAATGTTTTCATAGAACACGGATGCCCCACATATCGCTTTGACAGCAAACGAGGCAAAATTCCAAAGTCAAAAAGGGGAGATAATCCATGACCCGGGGGTCGAATAAAAAATAGAAATAAACTTTGCGCATCTACTCATCATAAAGAAGCTACATACCATGTTTCAGGTGTGTAACTATTACAGTTTAAAATTGGAATATTCTAAGTGGAAAAGTTTGAGATAATCCATAAACCCGGGATCGAATAAAAAATCGATATAAACGAAGCGCATCTACTCATCATAAGGCAGCTACATACCAAGTTTCAGGTGTGTAGCTATAATTACGATTTAAAAGTTTTATGACTAACAAGCCAACATTGGAATATTCTTAAGTCGAAAAGTCGGAGATAATCCATGACCCCAGGATCGAATAAAAATCGAACTAAACTTTAAACTCACCATAAGGAAGCTACATACCAAGTTTAAGGTGTGTAGCTATTAGGGTTTACTAAATTTACGACTTACAAGCCCAAATTGAAAAATTCTATGTCGAATAGAGGGAAATAATCCATGACCCCGGGGTAAGTCGTGTCTCAAATAAAGACAATATGATTCCTTTAAAAATGGCAGACAGAATGTGTATGAACACAGATAGAGTGTGAAAATAATTGGATTTGCAGCAATATTGGACATCGCGTCTTATATCCAACCATGCTCCACCTTTGAATAAATGGACACACGGCTGACAAAACCGAAAATGGAAACAGGTCCTATAATGTTTGCAATAATATCACTGACATGTAATTAACTTTACTGTTGCTAACAAACACTGGTCGCGATCTGACAAAAAAGCTCGATTTATTACATTTCTGGTCAATGTGTGTTGTTAGCCAATATATTAATGCACGTTCATGCAGTGTGATCAGGGTCTTTACAGTTCTAAAATGTAAATGAAATATCCCGAAAATTACTATCGGGTAACCCGAATTTAATGGCTGCCTTGCATGACAGCCTTAACATTCAGGTTAACTATGTGGGTACACAGGCTGATCATATTCTACAGTGGCCAGAAATGAAACAAGACCAGTGTTGTCCGATTACGGCATACATGATATACCAAGTATGGCTAAGATATTCGCTCAATCCGTTCTGTCCATTAATCAACATAACAAGCATAAGCTTTCCACATCGATACGATATGTTGGACAATCCTTCAGTAACAAAGAACCCACTCTTCCAACGTTGCGGTACAAGACCTTTATCAATGAATTAGTTTGTTTGTTTGTTTGTTTGTTTATTGGTGTTTAACGGCCTACCAACAGATAAGGTCATGTAAGGCCGGGCCGGGCAAACGGGTTCGATCCCGTTTTAACCTGCTGCATTGGGGGGAAAATTCCAAAATCAGAACGGAATATTTACATCGAGAAATAATATATTCAGCCCTGAAATTAGAATAACCTGACCTGGTGCCAGGTCCATACCACACCAAAGTCACTTGGCCCCTTTCCCTAAAATAGGATTACGAATAATCGTAATACTCACATAAGAGGTATAACCAGATTCAACTGTCATATACAAAATGCCAAAGATGTATGTGAGGGCCAAACTAGGTCTCCAGTCGGAATTCCGGTAAGGTGAGTGAGTGAGTGAATAGGGTTTAACGTCCGCTTTTCTGACATAGAGGTACAAGCCTCAGGGAGTCTACACGCAGACGGGTCAACGGGGTCGAGTCCCATATCCACCTGTCCAAGGGGGGTAAATCCCAACTTCAGAACTCAATATTTACAATCAAAATATATATTCAGTCCTGAAATTAGAACAACCTGATCTGGTGCCAGGCCCTCGCCACACCAGCATCATTTATCCCATCCCCTAAAAGTAATAGGATTAGCGCTAATCTTACTTTTATATATGGGGCATAGCCCGACTCAACTCTCACATACAAGAAACCCAAAAATGTACATGAGGGCCAAATCCGGTATAGTGGGTTCCGGAAAGTATGAACCCAATCGTTAAGCCAGTTTAGTCGCCTTTTACGACAAACAATGGCTACTGCAGCACTATTCTCAGGATCAGTTGATCCCGCCCCGGTGCCTGCACGGGGCAGATTCCGGTAAGGATGAACTCCGATCGTTAAATTACCCATCGCTTGCACCAACCTTCCACCCACTCAATGAATTAGTGTGAAATCTAAAATGGATGCCACTTAGCGTTTAGTAGGCACTAATTGTTGATAATGACGTTGTGCAGAAACCTTGGAAGGGTGGGTTCTTGGTTATTGAAGTATTATTCAACATTAAGTCTCAAAAATACCTTCAAATGACCTTGACAAGAATAGAAACTAGTTGGTCAATATTTTTAGAATTTTCAGTCGCAGGCATATACAATAATTCCATCACGAAAGCGGTATCACGGCCACCGAGGCATTTGACCATAACATGATCATGGGCATACGGTAAAGTAACATGATCATGGGCATGTGCTAAAGTAAGTATCACAAAAATCGTCAGAGAACTGCATGCTTAAAACACGAATAAAGGTCAAGGATGAAGAAACTTTTTGGCATAACAAGAATTCCGCGGAATCAAATGTCTCGCCTTGTTCCGCCTTGACCTTGACCCTGGGGAATTGACATTGACCCTGGGCCCCGACAATAGTCCTATATTCATCTACATATCATAGTAAAGGGATGTATAAAGTTTGATGGCTGTAGCTGATAAGGTGTTGAAGTACTGACCGTAACACGAAAACTTAACATTGAATGACGACGACGACGACTCCGGAAAGCAAAACCTATGTCTCGCTTTCCGCTTTCGCGGGAGAGACAAACAATCGCTAAGTGTTTCCAAAACAATGTGAAGGTAAAAAAGGTCAAGGTCAAATTAATGGGGACACGAGTGTGTTCCAAATGTTCACATGTATCAAGTGTCCAAATATTGAAGCAATCTGTCAAGTAATATTAAAGTTATATCATAATGAAGAAACTTATACAAAACTGACCAAGTGTTTCCTCAAATATGTGAAAATAAAAAAGGTCAGTCATGTTAATGGCGGCATGAGGGTGTTCCGAATGATCACATGTATCAATTGTCCAAACATTGAAGCAATATATCAAGTAATATTAAAGTTATTAAAGTTATACCATGATGAAGAGTGTTTGTTTGTTGGGGTTTAACGGCTAATCAACAGGTAAGGTCATTTAAGGCCGGGTCAATGAGTTTAGTTTGTTTGTTTGTTTATTGGTGTTTAACGGCCTATCAACAGCTAAGGTCATGTAAGGCCGGGCAAACAGGTTCGACCCCGTTTTAACCTGCTGCATTGGAGGGAAAATCTCAAAATCAGAATGGAATATTTACATCGAGATACAACATTCAGCCCTGAAATTAGAATAACCTGACCTGGTGCCAGGTCCATACCGCACCAAAGTTACTTGGCCCCTTCCCCTATTTAAAAGTAATACCGGTAGGATTACTCTTATAAGGGGTATAACCAGATTCAACTGTCACATACAAAATGCCAAAGACGTATGTGAGGGCCAAACCAGGTCTCCAGTCGGGATTCCGGTAAGGATGAACCCCGATCGTTAAATTACCCATCGCGTGCTCCCACCTGCCTCCCACCTGCCACCCACCAATGGGTTTAGTAGTAAATCACATATATTACCTGTACACGTACATGTACATGTTCAAGTACATGTACAAATGTGGGGAAAATCCCAAAATCAGAACTGAATATTTACAATCAACAAAACTATATATTTAGCCCTGAAATCAGAATAATCCTGATCTGATGCCAGGTCCTGGCCACACCAGAATCACTTGGCCCCTCCCAAAAGCAGTAGGATCAGTAATAATATTACTACTTTTATAATGGGCAATAATCCAATTCAACTCCCAGGTAACTAAAGAGCCAAAGATAAAAACGTACCGGAAGGCCAAACCAGGCAAAACGTGATTCCTATAAGGAGGAACCCATACCGTTAATTTACGCCGTCTCATTCGCCCGACCACCACCCACATGATGAAAAGAGTGCACAAACATTTTGACGATAACAAATTGGCTAAGTGTTTCCGCAAAAAATGGAAGGTAGAAATGGTGAAGGTCATGTTATTGGTGGCATAAGTGTGTTCCAAATGCTCACGTGTATCAAGTGTCGAAATATTAAAGCAATTCGTCAACAAATATCAAAGTTATACCATGATGACGAAGCTCTACCAACTTTTGAACATAGTCTCGCCTTCTGTTAAACAGGCGCGATAAAAACTAGCGTTTTAAAATACAAGCACACGTTCTAGCATTGTTATACCTAGGAAAATAGTATATCGCTTTCATATACAGGCATACAGTTTTACATGTTAATATCCAGGCACACACAATTTAAGTTCCAATGATATATTTATATGAATCCGTATCCAATGTTTCGTAGAATTTTAAAGTATAACTATCAACCAGTGTTTGATGGATGCGCAATGCACACAATGATACCCAACAATATCAGAAAGCAAAATAATAGATTACTTGACAGTGGTTTTGCAATTAATGATTCCACAGTGGTTTTATTATTAAAAATGTTCAAAAAGCGTTATACTACGGAATGTTTACCATGCCAGTATATACACAGCATATACACAGAACACGATGGGAAGTGATATTCTGGGAACGACATGAGGAGCCTTACAATGAGACTGAAGTATACGTCAGTGCGAGAGAATTCACGACACCTGCATTGGAAGTGAGAGATATTAAGTGATGCTACCTTGTATTTCCAACGAGTTTGAATTTTACACCAGTACATGAACTAGACGCATAGGCCATCGCATTTATTTACATTTCCTTACACGCAGTACCATACCAAAAACAGAAAAGACAGAGGTTTGTTTAGACAAGAGTGTTATGTTAGTTTAGTTAATAAGTAAATAAGAAAAAGGCGATGTAAAGGAATACGAGAGCCATGCTACAGTGGTCGCCATACCGGTCTGTCAAACACTGTAGACACTTGTCAGACTGATCCAGACATGTACCGGTTAAGAACTGGAATTGTTTGCATGATTTATTCTAAATATACATTATTTCTGATTGCAGTAACAGACACAGCGTTTCATTTTAAAATATCATTTCTTAATAAAACAATTAACCGTTGAACAACTCAACGTTTCCTACTTCCGCTGCATTTGCCTGGAATTCACCCAACTTCGTAAGGACGCTCATATCGGGTACAGACAATCATTTCTCCCCGGGTTCTGAGTGTATGTCATAGATAGTAGGATGGAAACATTAGATAACAAGTGATGTTTTATCGTTCAAAATAAAACCATGTCTTGTACATTGGAATGATGAAAATGTAAGACGGATGTCGTATTGTTAACTGGGATGCTCCTTTTGCAACATAAGTTATAAGGTTATATATTTATAACCAGCATTAGTGTGACAAGACACTAGAATATCATATGTCTATTGTTCATACACCAACATAGATAAAATAGCCACACATAAATACAATCAAGCACAGGATGCGGATTCCATGTGCATCCGAAACAAAGTAAATGTGTTTCTAATGCACTCTATAAATATCACGCAATCTGATTGGCTGATGGTCATACATACAGGTATATCATTGTTGATGAACGGTCGCAAATTATTTCAATATGTATTCCTACGCCAGTAGTAAAGGAGTGCATTAGAAATAGGTTAAACGCATTGTAATTTTGAAATTTGTGGCGTATATCAGAAAATGATAGGTCGGAAAACATGTTTAATCGCTCCGCTAGCGCGTCGCCATTAAATAGATTTTCCGACCTATCATATTCTGATACACGCCGCAAATTTGAAAATTACAATACAGTTAAGCCTATATTACAATGCAGTGAAGCCTATATTTGCAAGTCATATATGGAGGTCAGCATTCATTTCCGAGATTTACATCCAACTTTGCAGTTTAAAATGCAGGATGGCCTGTTTCTATGCTGAACAAAACAATACGTGTTCCCATTTTGCTTGTTTCTTTATTGGTGATTAACGGCCTATCAACATATAAGATCATCTAAAGCCGGGCCAACGGGTTCGCTCCCGCATGTAACCTGCTGTATTGAGAGGAACATCACAAAATCAGAACGGAATATTCACATCGAAAAATAGACTCAGCCCTGAAATTAGAATAACCGGACATGGTGCCAGGTCCGTACCTGGAAGTGACTTGGCTCCTTCACCTAAAAATCATAGGATTACGAATAATCGTAATACATACGTGGTATAACCAGATTCAACCGGCACATACACAAATGCCAAAGACGTACGTGAAGGTCAAAACAGGTCTCCGGTCGGGATTCCGGTACGGATGAACCCCGATCGTTAAATTACCCATCGCATGCTCCCATATTGCCGCCCATGTTCCTATGTTGTACAAATTTAAACTGGCTTGCAAGTAAAGTGCGATGATAAAGTACATGTATGTTAAATTGCAATCCGTGAATATCGATTGCATGGGTTAAACATCTGTTTAAGAGTCATGCTAGTGCATACTATTATGTGACTTGGTAGAACCAGTGCACAGTGTATGCTAGTATTATGTCCGGATCAACAATACATGTATATGCAGCTGACCGTCTCACGTATCGTAACGAGCCGTCTCATCAGAATCCGCAATTATGCCTGTCTTTCAAGATTATTTTCTACACACCATTTTCAAGATGAATGGAATAGTCCTGTTTAAGATCACTACAGTTCGTGAATACATATAATATTGCAATGTGCAATCACATATAAACTGTGTATTAAACGTTTGAGAAGTGAAGTTTGTAAATGTACATCATGATTGTAATATATCCGCTTGCTTCAAGTCTATTTTGACATTTTTGTTGCACACTCTTTCTTCTACCCAACCGTCGAATCGAATGTCAGCTCCAGGTTTGTGGCTGTCACAGTCAACCACTTCCTGCAATAAGAACAATCTTATCAAGGTCACCACACAAACACTAATACATTCTGAAACTCGGTCATCAAATGTTCAGCCCTACCTGGCTTATTATCTTCACAAACTTGATATATTGCATTGGTCGGCCAGATCCGGCTATTATGCAAAAAGAACGACACCAACTGTGGTGGTTAGATCATAAATATGCACATGATATTTGAAGCTAATCGTTGATACAGTAAAGCAATTATAGGAGAATGGGAGCCATTTGAGTAGGCTATGGAATGAAAAAGAAATCAGTACACAATTTAAACCTTGATCTAACTTAAGACACAGTTGCCGCATGATTGTGGCATAGAATGAACATTACATATAAGGACTAATAAGCGTATGAAGTTTGAAACCAATCTGACTTACGGATACATAGATATTAGGTACCCGAACAGATAAACATACGGACGGACAGGACAGACAGGGTGGCGACCCCGAAGCATAAATATGGATCGTCATGCAGTTTCGTGTTTATCAAACGTGTAGTTATGGGGATAATAATTATGTACATGTACACAGAAACTTTAATACAATACTACATTTTACTGTGTAATTTTTTGTTTGTTAGTGTTTAACGGCCTATCAACAGGTAAGGTCATTTACGGCCAGGTGTAACTAATACATTACGTTTGACAATTCAGTAATGTCATCGACAAAGATGGAAATTGTATATTTAAAGGTGTAAAAGCATAGCTTGATTTAATTGACACATTTTTCAAAATTTAAAATACGAAAAACTTTAACCAACAACTTTAAACCGGACGCACATACGCACGTACAACGCCACTGTGCCGCCTCTATCGCACTTTCCCCAAGCGAGCGTGACAAAAAAAAGTTTGTAATTTATACTTCTGGTGCACTAATTTCGCTAAGCGCACTTGGAGGGAGTAGATATATTTGCCAATATGCTGGTAAAATATGTTGTAAATAAATGACCATGTTGCATAATCACATGATCGACTCGCACGGGATAACATAATTGTACATACTTACACCACCTGTACATCGGCACCTGGAACATCATCGTGTCGGAGTCCGGAGATAGTCGCGACGTCACCACGGTTGTGACATCAGGTCGTTAGTCGTGTCGTCATGGAGACTGGTCGTGACATTGCAGAGGCTAGTCGCGACATCCTTACGGAGACTAGTCGTGAGGTCCCCACGGAGATTGGTCGTGACGTCACCAGGGAGACTGGTCGTGACGTCATCAAGGAGACCGGTCGTGACGTCATCACGGAGACTGGTCGTGACGTCATCACGGAGACTGGTCGTGGCATCACCACGAACACTGGTCATGACGTTATCATGTAGACTTGTCGTGACGTCTCCACGGTACATTGCGCATTTGAATCTGCTAAAACTACGGTGGAACCTCGCTAAACAGTACACCCTGGAATGACCCCTTGGTATCCGGTTTAGAGAGATTCCACCGTAAATAGTACGTGCAAGCTATCAACAAGATGATACTGTGTTTTACAAACACGAATAACTAAATTTACAATTATCAACGACAAATAAAATAATCTCATCTACTATCTGTTCATACTCATTTCACCCGTCTACCCTCTAAATAGCTGGAATGGATTTTCATATGTTAATTTTGAGGGTGTCCAGTGTAGATAGGTTCCACCGTAAATACTGCAAGCGAGCGTTCAAAGAGACAATACCGTGCTTTGCAACCGCACACAGGTATTACAATCAGAGATGAAAACAGCAAATGTAGCTCATTGATTGATTTTGCTGCTTCTGTCATGTAGTTAAGATCCACTATTTCTGAATGATGGGAGGTGTGAGTGGGTCACAAAGATATTGCGTGGATTGCATTCGCTGATTCGAGATAATGACCCACGTGGTTCATGCTTACATCTCTGTATCGTCGCCTGGAAAACCTTCGTGTCATCGCGAGTCCGATTGTGACTCGTCGAATTGCCGCTCGCATCCACATGCATAGCCACATTGAGTCTACTAAAACTACAGCGTAACCTTTCCACACCGGACACCCGGGGATGACCATAGGGCACCGGTTTAGAGAGATTCCACCGAAATCATTCAAAGACATGATACAGTGCATTACAACCACGAGCAGATGGTATAATCAGAGACAACAACGTGCATGGAGCTCATACATCTGTTTTGCAGGGTTTGTAAATTGTTTAAGATCCTCTAGTTCTTAATGCTGGAGGTAGGAATGCGTCAACACTATATTGCATGGATTTGATCGACTGATTCGGATTGTACATCCAATTATACACCAATGACATGCTCATATACGGCCATGACTCCTTTACATGTATCTCAATTCTGGAGGTGCGATTGTGAAAACATTATATTGCATTGAATGAATTGAATGAAATTGTGCACTTACACCCAACACGAAACATATGACTTTCATAAATATTATCCTGGACAGGTGACGGCACCTTTACTTCACCGGATCACTTGGCCCCAGGTGCGGATCCCCGTAATATTCACGGTTAAGGTGTGAATAGATTGTTAAAATTCGCCTACTGAGTTCATGATCCAGGAAACGTGTATGATCGCCTCATAGATTGTGACTGAAGTAGAAAATACTTACATCTATGCATTGGCGCCATCGTGTTGTGGCGCCATCGTGTTGTAACGTCATCACGGATAAGACATGACGTCATCGCAGAGAGTGATCGTACATGTATTGCCTCTCGTATCCGCCGACGAATATCAGTGTACTAAAACTAACGAGGAACCTCTCTACATCGGACACCCAGGGTGTCCGGTGTAGCGAGTCCACCATTATTGGTGCAATGAAGAATTCAAGAGACAATGGCTTGTGCTTGGCACAATCAATTGTCTCTGGAATTCTTCATTGCATGGTTAGATACCACATACATGACAGGATCTACTGTCCAATGCCGAAAGGCAAGAGTAGAACCTGAAACGAGTGTAGATTGTATTGGATTTCCTGATTGATCGGTTCAACTACTGCATCATGAATAGACGGGAATGTAACTACTTGGAAGCGAATAATAGCACTACAGTAAGATAGTTCAATAGTTCGGTGGCAAGCACCTTTACAGCACCGGATCACTTGGCCACCGGTGTAGATCCCGGTAATAATCAGTAAGGTACATGTGCATGTATGAATCTAAGGAAGGAGCACACCAACATATCGTAACTAAATAGCCTTTATGGTAATGTTCTGTATTCACATGAATGCCCCACAAATGATTCGAGGATTGGGTAAATACCTAACATGTATTGGCGCCGAGAACTCCATCATCTTGATAGACCGATTGTGACGTCTTCATGAAGACGTCACAACTGATGTTGATGCTACTTGCACCATCGTGTTTTGACGTCATCTCTGAGAAGGCCTGGCGTCATCGCAGAGACTGGCTTGGCCGTATTGCCTCTCGTATCCGCACACAGCGCCGACGGATTTCATTCTATTAAAACTAACATGAACAACCTCTCCAGAGAGTCCACCATTATTAGTGCAATGATGAATTTCCGAGACAAATTGTTGTGTTTAGCAATCATGAACGGTTATAACCGACAGAGGTGACAGGATCTACTCTCCAATGCCGAAAGGCAGAGAATAACACGACCCTTCTGTGGATTGGATCGATTGCTTTATTGGGAGTTTACATCCGTCCAACCACTGCATCTTGTATATACGGGAATGTACATACATTCGGATGAAGCACGCCAGCGCTAAGGTTATAATAAATATTTCACCATCAGGATTCGGTGTCAAGCACCATTACCGCACCAGTAGCCTATTTCACGAACATTGCAAAGTTTATTTATCTTGCAAAGAATACTTTGAGGGAGAAATTTTCAATTTAAGGATACATTTTATTTGATTTATTTTTATTATACTGAATTTATTATATTATCACAGTCAACATGGCTGTGATAATGTAATAAATGCAGTATAATAATTATTCATACTTTTAATCATCAACTATATGCAGTCGTTAGTTCTATATTAAATAATGCATTTTGTGAAAAATAAATGATTACTCCCTGAAAGTATACTTTGCTAGATAAGTATATTTTGAAATTTTGATGAAATCGGCTACAGGTCACTTTGTCACAGGTATGTATCCCGGCAATGGTAACGACAAAGACACGAGTCCGTAAGGAAGGAGCATGCCTTCCCGTCGTAACAGAAGAATGTTTGCGATCCAGATCATGTTCTGTATTCGCATTGAATGTTGAAAATGTGAAGGTCATGTTAATGGGGGTAGAGAGATTCCACCATAATTACTGCAAATTAGCAGTTCGAAACATGTTTCTGTGTTTTGCAATACTGAACAGATATTACCAAGATATACACATGTAGCACACAGTGAAGCTCATCAATTGGTTTTCCATGGTTAAATGCCGCGAGGTGGGGTGGCTGTATTGTGATGGGAAGATTGTTTTGTAAGTCTTAGAATTAGAAGAATTGTACGCATCGCATACGTATTGTTTTGTAACTTTTCATTGAGAAATCGGGCCTGTAATTACGTAATTATTCCATAGTATGATCGTCTTACATATATCACATCAGTTTAATTAGCTTATGGTCAAAGAGTTTTGCTGACGGCACATAATAGACCCGGTGCAAATGCGCCGACTGATTCGGGGCTACGCCGACTACGCCCGTCATAAGGACATTTGTCAGATGACTGTTCATATGTGTCTTGCATGCGGATTCAAAGCCATGTTATCGGTGAAGAAAACACTGAAGGGAGAAAATGTGGAGATATTGGTGACGCCAATATGTACAATGTACGTGTATTGCATAAAATAACAAGAAATGCGTCTGTCGAACGCGGATGCCACCTGCAGCATATTTGAGAAACTGTGACAAAGTGGTTAACCGAAAAGTGTGACGGACGGACGGACGGACAGACAGACGGATGGACGGATGGACGGTCCAAACACTATATGACACCCGTTTCTTCGAAACCCGGTGGCATAAAAATGTTCAAAAAGCGTTATACTACGAAATGTTTGCCATGCCAGTATATACACATCATGTACCCAGAACACGATGGAAAGTGATAGTCTGGGAACGACATGAGGGGCCTTACAATGCGAATGAAGTATACGTCAGTGCGAGAGAATTCACGACACCTGCATTGGAAGCGAGAGATATTAAGTTATGCTACCTTGTATTTCCAACGAGTTTGAATTTTACACCAGTACATGAATTAGAAGCATAGGCCATCGCATTTATTTACATTTCCTTACATGTAGTACCATACCCAAAACAGAAGAAGAGAGGTTTGTTTAGACTAGTAATAGTGTTATGTTAGTTTAGTTAATAAGTAAATAAGAAAGGCGATGTAAAGGAATACGAGAGCCATGCTACAGTGGTCGCCATACCGGTCTGTCAAACACTGTAGACACTGATCCAGACATGTACCGGTTAAGAACTGGATTGTTTGCACGATTTATTCTAAACATACATGATTGCTGATTGTAGTAACAAACACAATGTTTCATTTTAAAATATCATTTCTTAATAAAGCAATTAACCGTTGAACAACGTTTCCTACTTCTGCTGCATATGTATGGTATTCACCAAACTTCGTAATGACGCCCATATCGGCTACAGACAACCATTTCTCCCCGGGTTCCGAGTGTATGTCATATAGATAGTAGGATGGAAACATTAGGAACAGGTGATGTTTTATCGTTCAAAATAAAATCATGTCTTGTAGTTTGGAATGATGAAACCAGAATGAAACAAGAAATGCGTCTGTCGAACGCGGATGCCACCTGCACGGACTGACGGACGGACGGACGGACAGACGAACGGACGGGACGGACAGACGGACGGACGGACGGACGGACGGGACGGACGGACGGACGGACGGACCGGACGGACGGACGGGACGGGACGGACGGACGGTCCAAACACTATATGCCACCCGTTTCTTCGAAACACGGTGGCATAAAAATTAAAATGAAAGACGGATGTCGTATTGTTAACTTGGATGCTTCTTTTGCAACATAAGTTATATAAGGTTATATATTTATAACCAGCATTAGTGTCACAAGACAATTGAATATCATGTGTTGTATTGTTCATACATCAACATAGATTAAAATAGCCACACAGAAATACAATCAAGCACAGGATGCGGATTCAACCGAACTGCCGAAACTACCATTGGTGTTCACAACTTGACATAGTTACATGTAATGTGCATCCGAAACAAAGTAAATGTGTTTCTAATGCACTCTATAAATATCACGCTATCTGATTTGCTGATGGTCATACATTACAGGTATATCATTGTTGATAAACGGTCGCAAATTATTTAAATATGTATTTCTACGCCAGTAGTAAAGGAGTGCATTAGAAATAGGCTTAACCGCATTGTAATTTTGAAATTTGCGGCGTATATCAGAAAATTATAGGTCGCAAAACATGTTTAATAGCGCGGAGCCATTAAACAGATTTTCCGACCTATCATTTTCTGATATACGCCGCAAATTTGAAAATTACAATACATTTAACCCTATATTACAATACAGTTAAACCTATATTATAAAAACTTTTTTACAAGTCATAGATGAAGGTCAGCATTCATTTCCGAGGTTTAGTTCCAACTTTGCAGTTTAATATGCTGGATGGCCTGTTTCTATGCTGGACAAAACAATACGTTGGTGATTAACGGCCTATCAACAGCTAAGATCATTTAAAGCCGGTTCAACGGGTTCGACACCCGCATGTAACCTGCTGTATTGAGTGGAAAATCACAAAATCAGAAAGGATTATTCACATCGATAAATAGACTCAGCCCTGAAATTAGAATAACCCGACATGGTGACAGGTCCGTACCACATGGAAGTCATTTGACTCCTTCCCCTAAAAGTAATAGTATTACGAATAATCGTAATACATAAGTGGTATAACCAGATTCAACCGGCACATACAAAAATGCCAAAGACTTACTACATGAGGGTCAAAACAGGTCTCCGGTCGCATGCTCCCACATGCCGCCCATGTTCCTATTTTGTACAACTTAAAATGGCTTGCAAGTGACGTGCGATGACAAAGTACATGTATGTTAAATTGCGATCAGTGAATATCGATTTCATGGGTTAAACATCTGTTTAAGAGTCATGCTAGTGCATACTATTATGTGACTTGGTAGAACCAGTACACAGTGTATGCTAGTATTATGTCCGGATCAACAATACATGTATTCGCAGCGGACCGTCTCCCGTATCGAAACGAGCCGTCTCATCAGAATCCGCAAATATGCCTGTTGTGATATCATGGTCATTGCGTCATGACGATTGGTTTTGTCGCTCCTCGCATCCACAAACTAATTTGGATCCACTGACACTACAGTGGAAACTCTAAACCGGACATTTCGGTTTTGTGAGACTCCACCGTAGATACGACAACGAAACATTCAAAGACATGCACACGTGCTTGTTATTTTCCTGTGTCAATAAACTATATCCAGATCCTCTATGTGTATGTGCTTTGGGTGGGTGAGAACTGTCACAGCTCACCGTATGTGTGAATTGGACGAACTGGATTATTATGACCGTCCAACTACACTGCCATATGCACACAGCAATACACCGGGAAAGGGAGCACCTACACCCAACACGAAACATAACTGTTTTATAAATATTATCCTGGACAGGTGACGGCACCTTTACTGCACCGGATCACTTGGCACCAGGTGTGGATCCGCGTACTATTCACGGTTAAGGTGTGAATTGATTGTTAAGATTCACGTACTGACGAAAGTTTATGGTCCAGTAAACGTGTATGATCGCCTCATAGATTGTGATTGAAGTAGAAAATACATACATCGATCTATGTATTGGCGCCATCGTGTTGTAACGTCATCACGGATAAGGCATGACGTCATCGCAGAGAGTGATCGTACATGTATTGCCTCTCGTATCCGCCGACGAATATCAGTCTACTAATACTAATGTTGAACCTCTATACATCGGACACCCAGAGTGTCCGGTGTGGCGAGTCCACCATTATTGGTGAAATGAAGCATTCAAGAGACAATTGCTTGTGATTAGCACAATCAATTGTCTCTTGTATTCTTCATTGCATGGTTATATCCCACAGACATGGCAGGATCTACTGTCCAATGCCGAAAGGCAAGAGCAGAACATGAAACGTGTGTAGATTGTATTGATTTCTTGATTGATCGGTTCAACTACTGCATCATGAATAGACGGGAATGTAACTATACTTGGTAGTGAATAATAACACTACAGTTGCAATAAAATCGTTCAACGCCATGGTTCGGTGGCAAACACCTTTACAGCACCGGATCACTTGGCCACAGGTGTATATCCTGGTAATAATCACCACTAAGGTACATGTACATGTATGACTATATAAGGATGGAGCACACCATCCTATCGTAAATACAGAACATTTACGATAATGTTCTGTATTCACATGAATGCCCCACAGATGATTGGACAAGTGGGTAAATACCCAACATGTATTGGCGCCGAGAACTCCATCGTCTTGATAGACCGGTTGTGACGTCTTCATGGAGATGGTCATGAAGTCATCACGGCTGATATTGATGCTTCTTGTTCCATCGTGCTGTGACATCATCTCTGAGAAGGCCTGGCGTCACCGCAGAGACTGGCTTGGCCGTATTGCCTCTCGTATCCGCACACAGGGCCGACGGATTTCATTCTACTAAAACTAACATGAACCACCTCTCCAGATAGTCCACCATTATTAGTGCAATGATGAATTCCGAGACACATTGCTTTTGTTTAGCAATCATAAACGGTTATAACCGGCAGAAGTGACAGGATCTACTCTCCAATGCCGAAAGGCAGAGTATAAAATGACCCTTATGTGGATTGGATCGATTGCTTTTTTGGGATTTTACATCCGTTCGTTCAACCACTGCATCATGTATAGATGGGAATTTACCTATATTCGGATGAAGCAAACGCCAGCTCTAAGGTTATAATAAAATATTTCTCACCATCATGATTCGATGCCAAGCTTAGCACCATTACCGCACCAGCAGCCTAATTTCACCAAAGTATACTTATGTAGCAAAGTATACTTTGAGGGAGTAATTATTTTTCCTGAAATGCATTATTTCATATAGAACTAACAATTGAATATATTTGATGATTGAAAGTATGCAGAATTATTATACTGAATGTATTACATTATCACAGCCAAAATGGCTGTGCTAATGTGATAATGTAATAATAAAAATTAATACATCTATCCTAAAATTGAAAAATTCTCCCTCACAGTATACTTTGCTAGAAAAGTGTACTTTGCAATGTTGGTGAAATAGGCTACTGGTCACAGGTATGTATCCCGGCAATGGTAACGACAAAGACACGAGTCCGTAAGGAAGGAGCATGCCTTCCCGTCGTAACTGAAGAATGTTTGCGATCCAGATCATGTTCTGTATTCACATTGTCTCCACACAGATGATGCTGCAAGTGGGTATGTAAATACGTACATGTATCCGCACCGAGAACTCCATCGTCCTGATAGTCCGGTGGTGACGTCGTCATTGAAATGGTTATCAAGTCATCTCGACGGGTTTTGTCGCTCCTCGCATGCACAAACAGCGCCAACTAATTTGAATGTACTAATAACACTACAATGGAACCTTCCTAAGCCGGACATTCAGGTTTAGAGATATTGCACCGTAAATACGGCAATGATACATTTAAATACCTGGCTACAACATACATTTACATGCACGTGCTTGAACTCATGAATATATTAACATTGAATATTATCGACGTATGTCCCTGTGTGAATAAACTCAAGACTAATCAGATACTCTATGTTTATATGTTTGGGGTGGGCGAGTACTGTGTGTCAAGGCTTATATTGTATGTCAGTATTGTGTGAATTGGGTCGATTGGCGTTTATGACAGTCCAACTACAAGACCATATGCATACAGCAATGCACATGTATGGGGAGCACCGTACATCCAACACCAAAATACAATTATTGTATACATATTATCCAGGACAACTGGCAGGCACCTTTACGGCACCGGATCACTTTGCCCCGGGTGTGGATACTCGTAATATGCACGGTTAAGGTGTGAATTTATTGTTAAGATTCACGTACCCTCCACGTACACGTGATCTGGATCATAACCGTTCTTCAGTTACTGAAGAACGCTTATGATCCAGATCACGTGCATAATCGCCTCATAGATTGTGACCGAAGTATCAAATACTTACATCTATGTATTGGAGCCTGGAACACCAAAGTGTTGTTACGTCATCTCCGAGTTGGCCTGGCGTCATCGTAGAGAGTGGTCGTGTTGTCTCTCGCATCGACACACAACGACGACGAATTTCAATCTACTAAAACTAATATGGATCCTCTCTATGCCGGACACCCTGGGAGGACCACAGGGTGTCCGGTTTAGAGATGTTCCACTGTAAATCAGGCATCTAACCTTTCCGGAACATAATTATGTATTTTGCAATCACGGTGTCCGGTTTAGAGAGTCCACCATAATTAACGCAATGGAGAATTCCGAGACAATTATCTACTGTCCAATCATGAACCTTAATTGCCGACATAGATAAATGGTAGAGGATCCATTGATAATGCCGCATGGAATAGTAAACCACGACACTGCGTGGATTGGATGGATGTATTGCTTGATCGGACTTTACATCCGTTCAACTAATATATATGGTATACGTATACGTATACGATCAGGCACCAATATCGGACCGGATCACCTGGTTTCAGGTAAGAATCCCGGTAAAATTCACGATTGAGACATGAATCCGTGAGAATGGAACATGTCCTCCCATAGTACCTGAAGAACGTTTACGATCCAGATTATGTATTCACATCAACGCCTCACAGATGATGTGACAAGTGTGCAAAGACATACATGTACCTGTATCGGGGCAGAGAACTCCATCGTCTTGATATTCCGGTTGTGACGTCATCAGGGAGATGGTCATGACGTCATCGCGGCTGGTGATGCTCTTCGCATCCCCAAACAATGCAAACTAATTTGAATCTACTAACACAACAGTGGAACCTCTCTAAACCGAACATTCCAGTTTAAAGAGATTCCACTCTAAATACGGCAACGGTCAAGCTGTGCATCATTAAACATGTACCGTTATGGAAAGTTAAAGTGAATGGGTTTAACGTCCCAGCAACAGCTAAGGTTATTTAGAGACGATACCACAGTCTCATCTGACAGACCAGTGGGATGGAAATACTATGTTAGTATTGTTCATGCCTACGGCGAGGATTGAACTCACAGCCTCCAGTATTGCAGTCCAATACCATTTCGTTAGGATACACATACCATCCCAGCCGAAGAGCGTTTACAATCCAGATCATGTTGCGTATTCACATGATCGAATCGATCATGTGAATAGCAACATTATCTGTATAAGTGGACAATACGTACATATATTTATCGACGCCTGGAACACCATTATCGTCTTGTGACGTCATCACGGAGAAGGCCCGAGGTTATCGCTGAGATATGTCGTATTTCCGTTCGTATCCGCACAAAATGCCGTTGATATGAATCTACTAAATACACTGTGGAACCTCTCCAAACCGGACACCCTGGGAGGATCCCAGGGAGTCTTGTTTAGAGGGAGTTCACCATAAGTACTGCAAAATTACTACATACCAATATATGCATACATGCAAACTACATTGGAACCTCTGAGCAAACACCATCGGTGTTCTCAGGGTGTCAGATTTAAGGAAATTCCACAATCATGTCTGCCATGGAGCATTCAAAGATATGTTTCTTTGTTTTGCAATCATCAACAGATATTATCAGAATATCAGAGAAAGTGAAGCTCGTCAATTCATTTTTGCTGGATTTGTGAACTTGTTTAGTTCGCAGTTCTTTGGGAGAGTATCACAAATTAGATATTGGCTTTATTAATAGGTGGTTACGTCCGTTCAACTGCCATATACTTAACCCTTTGAACCCGAAAGTCCGCTATAGCGGAACCCTTTGAACCCGAAAGTCCGCTATAGCGGTTTATGCAAACAGTGCAGATCCAGATGAGCCGGCTCGTAACGAGCCGTCTCATCAGGATCTGCACTTTTTGCAAGTAATTTTCATATTTCTTAGAACAAAAACACTCCATTTTCATAAATGGACGAATCTGAAAATCATTTTGTGACCATTGGATTGGTCGGAACATTAGCATATCACAGTCCATTCCAGTTCCTTAGGGTTGAAAGGGTTAAGGGGATGAATATGTATGGGAGGGGGCAGCGAACAATGGAACGATGGTATCCCGATCGTTTCCAGGCACCTCTTTACCATACTGGGTCACTTGACCTCATGTGTGCATAGTAACTTTCACCGCTAACCCATTACATGCGGATACACCTTCACGGATATGATTTATTTTAACTTTGTTATTTCTCAATGAAAGTATATGTTGCGATCACTCGTTTGAACCGTCTCGATGAGACTGTAGCACAGCTCAGGCTAAGCCAATCAATCTGCTTTATTTCGACAATAATCGGGCATTATGAAAGAAAACAATTGACGCCTATTGACATGACAAGATTAGCGCAGGCGGTGGTGAATCCAGATCATGTTGCGCATTCACATGATCGACTCAACTGCAGCCTATTTCACCAACATTGCAAAGCATACTGTTCTAACAAAGTATACTTTGAGGGAGAAATGTTCAATTTTAGGATAAATTTAATAATTTTTATTATACTGAATTTATTACATTATCACAGCCATTTTGGCTGTGATAATGTAATACATTCAGTATAATAATTCTGCATACTTTTGATCATCAAATATATGCAGTCGTTAATTCTATATGAAATAATGCATTTCGGGACAAATAAATGATTACTCCTTCAAAGTATACTTTGTTAGAAAAGCATGCTTTGCAATATTGGTGAAATAGGCTACTGGTAAATACTTACAGCTAAGTATCGACTCGCATTATCGTACCGGGTCTCCGGGTGTGATGTGGTCATGTTGCTTGATCGCTTTATCCTCACGGCGACTGGTTGTAGAGTCCGTTGTCAACCCACAACGCTAACTAGATTATTAAAACAAAGTCCGCCACGGAAGCGGTGTCGCGACTGCCGAGTCATTTGACCATAACATGATGGGAAGAAAAAGGTCAAGGTCATGTTAATGACAACATGTGTGTGTTCCAAATGCTTTCATGTATCGAACGTCAAAATATTGAAGCAATCTATCATGTCATATTAAAGTCAAATGAAGAAACTTGTACAAAGATTTTGACGTAAAATGAAGTGTTTCCACAACCATGTGAATGTTGAAAATGTCAAGGTCATGTTAATGGGGGTAGAGAGATTCCACCACAATTACTGCAAATTAGCAGTTCGATACATGTTTCTGTGTTTTGCAATACTGAACAGATATTAACAAGATATACACATGTAGCACACAGTGAAGCTCATCAATTCGTTTTCCATGGTTAAATGCCGCGGGGTGGGGTGGCTGTATTGTGATGGGAAGATTGTTTTGTAAGTCTTAGAACTAGAAGAATTGTGCGCATCGCACACGTATTGTTTTGTAACTTTTCATTGAGAAATCGGGCCTGTAATTACGTAATTATTCCATATTATGATCGTCTTACATACATGTAGATCACATCAGTTTAATTAGCTTATGGTCAAATAGTTTTGCTAACGGCACATAATAGACCCGGTGCGAATGCGCCGACTGATATGGGGCTACGCCGACTACGCCCGTCATAAGGACATTTGTCAGATGACTGTTCATATGTGTCTTGTATGCGGATTCAAAGCCATGTTATTGGTGAAGAAAACACTGAAGGGAGAAAATGTGTAGATATTGGTGACGCCAATTTGTACGTGTATTGCATAAAATAACAAGCCAGACGTTAGTAAACTAAGGATATGCCCCCTTGGCATACGTGACTGTACATATGGCTAATTGTTTCAGCGGTGTGCATACTCTTAATGGTGGTACGAATGAGTCGCTTATGCTCAGATGTATCAAGTGTCCAATATTGAATGCAACCGTCAAGTGATGTTGACGTTATGACATAATGGAGAAACTCTTGCCGACACCGACGCAAATGACCACGGACGGACTTACAGACGGACGGACGGACGTACACACGTATGGAACGTAAGAAGCAAAGCAGTATACCCTCCTTGCTATAGCATAATCGGGCATAAATGTAAGTAAGTCATACTTACCAGCGATTGTGTTGTTCGCGAGTCGTTGTGTTCCATTTGACATGTCCTCGGGATATTCAGGGGGCTATGAAAGTATTTTTGATGCCTAATGCGAGGTTTGTTGCTCCCAAGACCTCCTTATTGCAAGCCAGGGGCCCTTTTCACTAAACTTCTTACGACTAAAATGTTCGCAAGGACAAATTTATGATCGTCTGGAAATTTCAATTTATGAATTTACATTTATTGAGCATAGGCTGCATATGCAGCCTATGCTAAATAAATGTAAATCCAATAATTGTTTACAAGAAAACGTTGTTAATGTGGAATTTACAGACTATCATAAGTTTGCACTTACGAATATTTTAGTCTTACGAAGTTTAGTGAAACGGGCCCCAGATCTGATGGTTTCCGTAGTCTTCTTAGTCTTCATTAGCTTTCGTTAGTCTTCATAAAGTCCTCTTCGTTAGTGTTCTTAGTCTTCGTTAGTCTTCTGGACCATCACTGGTTAAGACATCGGAGTACCCTTTTCCGGAAAAAAGCGCGAGAAATGCGACACCATAGAGCCTGATCAGTCTGCGCGCGGTAGACTGATCAGGCTCTATGCTGGTCGCCCGCGTCGTAGTCACATTTTTTTTACAGCTGACGATCCAATGTTTCCGCGATGTGTGCAGATTCAGTTATTTAATTGGTGTGGGGAAAACATATTTTATTAAATACGTAGAAACTGGTTATGCGAATAAGTATTGTATGCCATAATATAACTAAATATAACTAAATGTAAGTAAATATAAGTAAGTAGGTCATACTCACCTGCAATTGTGTTCTTTATGAGTCGATGTGTTCTCGACACGTCCTGGGGATATCCGGATCGCATAGTTTCGTTAGTCTTTTTAGTCTTCTTAGTCTTCGTTAGTCTTCTTTATTCAGTCTCTTCGTAGTTTTCATTAGTCTTCTTCGTCTTCGTTATTCTTCTGGACCATGACGGGATAAATCATCGAAGTACATTTTTTGCAGAAAACAACGCGACAATGCGACACCATAGACCCTGATCAGGCTGCTGCGCGGCAGACCGATGAGGGTCTATGCTGGTCGCTCGCGTCATAAAGTCATTTTTGTCCGTTTACGATCCTCCAATGCTTCCGTCTAGATTTAGTTAGCTTATTGGTGCAGAAAATATATATTTGCGCAAATGCATAGAAATTGTTCATGCCAATGTATACACAGTAGTGTATGCCATCACATAACTAAATATAAGTACGTAGGTTATACTTACTTGCAATGGTGTTCCACTTCATTGGACAGTTTCGTTATTCTTCTTATTATTCGTTAGTCTTCTTAATTATTATGTATTTAATCAGTGTTCATATACAGCTCCATCAACTAATTGAAATCCACACAACTGTAGAACTCCGCAATGGAAGAATACTAACACCTAAAGAAATCGGACACGTCCCGTCAAATATAATATTCGACGGGACTCGTCAGAATTCTTTAGGATTTAGCAGCCGGAGCATTTGGAATGCAATTAAGAACATCACACTCGTTGCAAAATCAACATGTTCAGATCCGATTATGACACGTCAGTTACAACCCCCCACTGAACACGACTATACCGTCACTGAAAATGTTACACCGACGTATCCGGGTATCGCCGGCTTACGATTTATGCCATTCAGTTGCGGAAAACTGCACTTAATCATGAAAACAATTGGGTCCTGATTAGATTGTGGGAGTACGAAGACCAATCAGGATGTATTTGCAAGTGTTGTACGCTTCTTGTTATCAGCCGCGGGCCCTAATACAAGCAAATGTGATTATAGGTACACCTGCGCTAATATTGCCAACATTGAATTTATTTTTATTTCAAATTAATTAATAATTCTGCTTGAAATCATGCAGCTTCATTGGCTGAGCCTGCGCTGTGCTACAGCTCGGGCACAGCCAATCAAGCTGCTTCATTTCGAGTTGATATTGCCAATATTTGTTCATAAACGTTTCCATCTTGGCAATATTAACGCAGGCGGTGGGGTACAAGCAACTAGTATGTACGTGCAAGTTGTCGAACTCTAATACCTATTTTCGTGATTGATTTACATTTTGTTTCAGGTTAATTAAGTTAAATGCGTGTGCAGTTACAAAGGTACTCGAGAAGACAGATACCATTGGCTTTTGAGGATAAATAAATTATAAATATTAGAAAATACTTGTTAGGTTGGATATTGCAGAGTTCTTGACAAGAGTACGTAACAGTTCTGGATATGATGCTATCACCAATTACATAGTTTACGTGACTGAGGTAGATGGAGGAGGTTTGTGTGGCCTTTGTAGTCGGTTTGGAAGGAAATGGGCGCCAGGAAACATAAAGATCATTCCCTTCCAAGTAATATGTAATGTTCATTAAAGACAGAAACTAATTTATTTATTTAATGGTGTTTAATGGCTAAGGTCATTTTAGGCCGGTAGACAGAAAGTAAAGGTTATCACAGTATTCCCTATTGTGAAATAAGCTTCTTTATTTGACTGCATCATAATTATGCAAGTTATTAACTTATGGTGTAGTTGGACATTTTTCCGTCCATGTTCTTAAAAATCTCTTATTGTTTCTTTGACTATTAACCCAATCAATTGCCTGAGTAGATTATCCCACCCACTCGAATACGTGTTTGCGAACAATGTAGCTCCAGATGGAATAGTCTACTAATTAACATGGAAGTGTTCGTGAACGTTTCTTATGTGTGAACGATTGACACTGAACAAGAAACTTATTCTAGAAAATGTGAGTTCGGTCATGTGACAATTATTTTATAGTTATGAACACATACACCAGACAACTTGCACACTGTAAACCTCTGCCATTTACTCATTATTTGCATGGTACCAGGGTAATATGAAAGAAAGCGATCATACACAACCGTCTGCTAAACTTATCAAACATATTGGCAATGCAAACCCACAATCCAGCAGTTTGATTGTCTGAGCGTGAGCTATGGAACAACTCAGGCTCGGCCAATTCAGCTGCTTGATTTCTAGAATAATATTCAATAATTACGCAGGGGGTAGTGTATGACAGAGGGCCCCAGGCTGACAGATGAGCATTCTTCAATGTTTGATGAGTGGAGGTGGTCGGGGGCGGTGCTACATTTCCAGCGACAGAATAGGCGTGTCCCCCGTACAGAACATGTATTTGATAATGGTATCAACTGACTGACAATGTATAGGTTTAGGTGATGAGGTTATTTGAGGGACACTGATCTAAAGCGATATTATTCCATCGCTATATTATGCTAATGAATGCCGTTTGATTACAGCGTCAGTATATATACTATATTTGACCTGCGTATTAATGAATACATATCAGAACCAACTTTAAAACGAAATGAAAATGGATAATGCATAACTAATGCAATGTCCCAAAAATGACATCAACACCAGGAAGGTAATCGCCACTCACTCAGGTATGGCTTCATCTTGATCTTGTCATCTGCTCCGGTCCCAGGTCATCTTCTTGTGACTGTTTCCGATCGTCCACCACACATATTTTCGATGTCACGTACTGTCTCGGCGAATACTCCAGAATATCACTTCCAGCACAAATATACACTACCGCCTGCGCTAATCTCGTAATGTTATAGAGAATAGTAGGTTAGTGCCGTGAATAGGAAAAAATATCCGGCAAGGCTCAATAATTTCTTTATTTCTCATCAGAAGTATATGCTGTGACTACTCATTTGAACCGTCTCGCCGAGACGGTTCAAATGAGTGGTCACAACATATACTTTGGTTCAGAAATAAGGGAAATAGGTAGAGAATAGTAGGTTAGTGCCGTGAATAGGAAAAAAATATATGGCAAGGCTCAAGAAACGGGATGGGCGAGGCTCTGCCGAGCACATCCCGTTTCCGTGCAGCGCCAGATATGTTTCCTATTCACGGCACTAACCTACTATTCTATTTATCCCGTCAACACCTACAAATATCTTTAAAATGCAATACAAATAACCGCAGCTACCGCACATATTCATACGCAGTGATTAGGTCGTATTGACAAGATATTAAAAATGTTTCACGGCACCGTGTTTCAGGGCACATACGCACTGTGTTGACGGGATAAAGTAAATTTCTTTACTTCAAAATACGTGAATATCGTGTTTGAAATTAAGCAGCCTGATTGGCTGAGCCCGAGCTGTGCTTGCGAATTTGAATTGCCAATAGATGTTCAGCAACGTTGGCATATGGGCAAGTTTAACGTAGGCGGTTGTATAGCTGGTGCTGTTGTACACAAGGACACTATTTGGACCTAAACACCATACTGTAGCATAGTTATTGTAACATCGGTCCAACACGCATGTATTGGTGTTCGAAAGTCACGGATCCGTTGATGGATTTCACACGGTTGTCTGTCACTATAAGTGTGCTTCGCTCGGATTCGTTCATGTTCCCATTTATTAACGGCGTCGAATACATGAAGACATCTAGATATACTACTTACCATTGCTGGAAATAAAATTGTGTCAGGCGACGGACATTTATGGAATAATACAATACGCAAGGCATCGTTTCATCCAGTTACCGAAGTTACATTTGTGCAATTTATTCAGAAGCGACACTGGTCACAAATCCCGAAAATCCCATTTAACCAGTAACGGTCACAAATAACAAGATTATTATCTGGTGACAGGTGCCCTTATAACACCAGATCACTTCGGACAGACATGTGAAACCAAGGAATGCGATGAAGGGCAAGAATATTTACAAAAACATTCTATTACTCTGAAAAACAGCAAGGCCCATGCTTTGCTTATTCCACAGTAGTCCGTCAGATGACGCCCTTTCACAAACAAGACTGTTTACCTTCAACGAGAGATCGTACATGTGTGATGTACAATTTTGAAATTGAATTGGTCATTCAGCGACCTTGTGAAGGTCAAAAGGCCAACGACATGTTAGCCGTGGCCTGAGAATACCACATGTACACATGTATCTTGGACTAGTGTTCACATTCAACTAACTCATAAAGTAATTATGAAGCTCTGGTCTGCGTAAGAAACCCAAACACGACGGACGGACAGACGGACGGACGTTCGGACCTTCAAGAACAAAGCAACACGACACCTTTATATTGTCTAAAAGTGCATAACCAACCGCTGCTACCGACGACCATTGTGTGCATGCAGGGACTACGGGTGCGCTTGATTTGTTGCTAATCAAACATAATATCTGCTCTAGGCAAACTTAACCCTTACTCCGCTGAAGTAAAATGTGTCGTCTGTCGAAAATTTTTTTCAATATTTCTCGACAAAAACCTGCTTTGACAGCGCATGAGAATCGTCTCCACTGGAGACGATTCTCATGTGCTGTCACAACAGTTTTTTTTTGCTAAGAATTAAGGCAAAAATAAAAAACAGCAGACGACAATTTCCGTCTCCAGCGTAGTGAGGGTTAACGTCTGCCATTCCATTCTGGAAGTGTATGTGTATCAGGTCGACAACCTACTACCGTTGTTTTTGTACATGTAGTCACTATTTAAGAGAAAGTCTAGTACCGCTGTCTTAAATATTTAGAAAGAGAACGACAGCTTATTGCGTGCTTACACGTATTACATGCAGTCAATGACAGCCTACTAACGCAGTCTTATAGAATACAGCCATGTAGTCAAATCATCTGATCAAAGATAGAATGAAATCATGTCAATGACAGCCTACTACCGCTGTCTTATATAATGCAGTCATGTAGTCAAATCATGTGATCATGTGACCACTGTCCTATAGAATGAAATCATGTCGTAAATGACAGCCTACTACCGCTGTCTTATAGTATGCAGCCATGTAATCAAATCATGTAATCAGTGACAGCCTACTACCGCTGTCTTATAGTATGCAGCCATGTAATCAAATCATGTAATCAATGACAGCCTACTACCGCTGTCTTATAGTATGCAGCCATGTAATCAAATCATGTATTCAGTGACAGCCTACTACCGCTGTCTTATAGTATGCAGCCATGTAATCAAATCATGTAATCAGTGACAGCCTACTACCGCTGTCTTATAGTATGCAGCCATGTAATCAAATCATGTATTCAATGACAGCCTACTACCGCTGTCTTATAGTATGCAGCCATGTAATCAAATCATGTAATCAATAACAGCCTACTACCGCTGTCTTATAGTATGCAGCCATGTAATCAAATCATGTAATCAATGACAGCCTACTACCGCTGTCTTATAGTATGCAGCCATGTAATCAAATCATGTAATCAATGACAGGTTATCACCACTGTCCTATAGAATGAAATCATGTCGTCAATGACAGCCTACTACTGCTGTCTTATAGAATGAAGAAAATGAGGCCCTCGTAAAAAAATCAAAATCAAATAGCCTGTAATCAAATCATGTAATCAGCGACAGCCTACTACCGCTGTCTTAAGGAATGAAATGTAACAGTTAATAAGTAATGGGGGCAGCTGTGATGATGCTCCTAGTGAATATGGTCGTCGCCAGCGGGTTGGCGTTCTAAACATTATGTAATGCAGCATACTTAACCCATAAAGTGCCTATGCTGTCACTCATAACTAATTACATTTCATAACATTAAGAGTTATGACGAATTATAGGTCCGAGTACATAACACTAATTACATTTCGTTACACTGTATTACTTTTAGAGTTATGACGGAGTAGTCTTTCTAAATGTGCGTTTGAAGCGTTCTTTGTTTACGTTCTGCTTCGTGGAGAGTGACCTGAGAGTGCTAATACACACGTTGTTAGGTAAGTTTATGGTAATATTTTTGTGTAATATTGTAGAATTGTCTCAATAACAATATAGCGAAGTAAGAACGTCAACACCCTGCAGGATTTTTCTATATCTGAGTACGCGAAGTGAAAATGCTATTACGCACATTTTTACTCTGTAGCGTGGTGTAGCGATATAGAGCCACCTGGCGGCCGTTTCACTAAACTTCGTACGACTAAAATGTTCGTCAGTGCAACATTTTGATAAGTCTGTAAATATCACATTAGCAATGTTTTCTTGTAAACAATTATTGAATTTACATTTATTGAGCATAGGCTGCATATGCAGCCTATGCTCAATAAATGTAAATCCATAAATTGAAATTTACAGTCGATCTTAAATTTGCACTTACGAACATTTTAGTCGTAAGAAGTTTAATGAAACGGGGCCCCTGTTGCCTAGCTTAGAAAATCTCAGCTCTACGGATGTGTTTTACTACTTCAACTGTCTTATATGTTCTGTATCCGTGAGAGCGGAGACCCTTATAGCGTAAAATTTAGTCACAATAACAGCCGAATTTGTCCTGGTGTTTTGCTACATAAATGAGAATAAAAGGATAACCAATGTCAAACTGTGTATACCGACCAACATGTGTATTATTGGTCTAAGAATGTTTTTAAAATGACTGAAGTGTTAAACTTCTCACTCGTCAGACTGTGTAGCCAAACGCCAGGACAAATTGGGCTGTTATTGTGACTAATTTTACCCTATAAGGGTCTCAGCTCTCACGGATACAGAACATATAAAAGACAGATGAAATAGTAAAACACATACGTAGAGCTGATATTTTCTAAGCTAAGCCACCTGTTGCCTATAAAGCGGAAAACGTGCAGCTAGACGAAGTATAGCTGCACGTTTTCCGCTTTATAGGCTTATGTTATGCAGTGTAATTATAGTTATGTACACGGAACTAATCCACACCATGTAAGTATCCATGTTCCTAACCGGAAATTTCTGGCTGTCGAGCAGGGCGACCTGTAAGACGCTCTGCGTGACAGCCAGAACATTCTGGTTACTAGGTTCCATGGGCGGGGGTTATGCAAATTCCAACGGAGTTGGAAGGAAATGGGCGCCAGCATTCCCTTCCAAATAATTTCCGAATGACGGTGTCATTTGATGAGGGACTTGGACGCAAAGAATGATCACATGCACGTTGTGGTATGGACGACATAACGCTCTTTACATCATATCCATTTTTGAACTCCGATATTAAATATCTACAAGGTACGACACTCGCCATCTGTTCAACCAACGGAAGTGGTACTAGTGAACCTTGGACCCGGCTTGCTATTATGTAATTATAACGCACGAGAAGGCCGGGACCCTGCTGGTACGGTCTTGGCGCGCGTTACAATTTCTGAATTGTCGAGCCGGTCTCAAGGTAATTAATCCACTTCCGTTGATTGAAAAGATGGCGAATGTCCAACCTTGTAGATATATACTATGGGAGTAATATCGAGTATGATTTAAAGAGACATCTGTCGTTGATACAACAAAGTACCTGTGAGAATCATTACATAACGATCGCTTATCATTGCAAATGTCGGCATATTGTAAATTAACGGACATGGTCATCTCTTCGATGAACTGTTTCCACGATTTTGATTCGTGTATTCCGTCCTGCCAAGAGGCGCCAATGGGTTGGTCAGACAATTTACACTTACATCATCGAAAGGATGAAATATTGAAACAAGTTTTTACAATTTACATTTTTTTTAACAAGTTGATATAAATTAGATTATGAACATTGTCTTTCTAATTGCAAAGTCCTTTAAATGACACTATCATTTAATATAATCTATGTACAGTACGTACTCACATTCAGCGAACACTGTTGTCGTGGATCTTTCTTCACATGTGCGGCCACCTAGAAATTCCAACTGCGAATGCGAATACTGACAACAAGGACCAAGCGCTCACGTGATTATTTTGGCGGGAAACTGCCATGATGGAAACTCGTCGTTTGCAACCCAGCATAGCCGTATTTCACCAGTGTATGCGCCCGCGCTGTTTGTTCAGAGTGCACACAATTTTTCCAGTCCATTCACGTGATCATTCTTTCTACCACTTGCATTTCTTTGAATGTATACCACACATGTTGATTATACCAGTGCCTGCGTTGATCATGCCACGATCTCAACGTCTCTGAACATCTTGTGGCAATGTCAACTCGCAATCAAGCAATTTGATTGGCTAAGCCTGAGCTGTAGCACAGCTCAGGCTCAGTCAATTAATCTGCTTGGCTTCAAGCACAATATTCAATTATCGTGCAATGAAGAAATTTACAAATATTGGCAAGATTAGCGCAGGTAGTCGTGTAGACGACACATGCCTACACTGGTCTAATTGTCGGTATGACCGATTTTCGGCATTCGGTTCTTCGTTGAAAACTTTTACCTGGCCACGAGCTGCCAATACCAATGTTCACGTTTATCAGCTCGTGCGTGAATACATGTATACGTGTACTACATATACACAACCTCCTGCGTTAAACTATCCCATCTTTCAAAGTGTGGACATATATTTGGTAATCTCAACTCGCGATCAAGCAGTTTGCTTGACTGAGCCTGAGCTGTAGCACAACTCAGGCGCAGCCAAGCAATCTGCTTGATTTCGGGGGCAATATGAAATCATTATGAATGAAAACAGTTGACAACTGTTGGCAATAATAGCGCAGGCGATAGTGTAATGTCACACTCGGTGAATCTGACGGTCTACCCGTCCACGGGATTGTGTCGGCAATACGATGAACCATGAGTCACGTGAACACAATCCACGTGATTACGTACCAGGGAACATGTGCGATTGTTCGTGAAATTTATTTACAGAAACTGTGATATTTTCCGTGAATGACGTCGAAATATGACGAATTGTCCATGGTAAATTTTGTAAATACTTTTCATGCGATATCGCACGTGTTATCAGGTACAGACTAACAAGGGGCGTCTCAAATGTGCCCTTACGACTTTTGTATCTATGGAACGCCAAATCTACATAAACTCAAATAATTAATGCTAGCTTCAAATAATTAATTTCAATTAGTGATCTCTCTAATTAAATTTGTGCTCTCTCTAATTCAATTTGAGCTCTCTCTAATTCAATTTCATTAATAGAGAGAGCATGAATTAAATTTGAGAGAGCACTAATTGAATTTGAGATATCACTAATTGAATTTGAGAGAGCACAAATTGAATTAGAGAGAGCACTAATTGAGAGAGCACTAATTGAATTTGAGATATCACTAATTGAATTTGAGAGAGCACAAATTGAATTAGAGAGAGCACTAATTGAATTTGAGAGAGCACTAATTGAATTAGAGAGAGCATTAAATGTATGTGTTTTTGAGCTCTCTGCAAATAATATAGAGCTAGCACGAATTCAATTAATGCTCTCTCTAATTGAATTAGATATCTCTCTAATTCAATTAGTGCTCTCTCTAATTGAATTTGTGCTCTCTCTAATTCAAATTTGTGCTCTCTAATTCAATTTGTGCTCTCTCTAATTCAATTTGTGCTCTCTCTATTAATTATCATTACAGCTAGCGCTAATTGAATTAAAGAGAGCACAAATTGAATTAGAGAGAGCACAAATTTGAATTAGAGAGAGAGAGAGCACTAATTATTTGAAGGTAGCATTAATTATTTGAGTTTATGTAAATTTGGCGTTCCATATGTATCAGCATGTTGAGAAAACCACGCTTAGCCTACAGATTTTCGATGACACGCTTATCAGACGAGGATAGGAAACGCGTAGGAAATCCGAGCCGAGCCGAGGAATTCCTACATTTTCCGAATCGAGCCATGAATAACGTGGACATGCATGCAGATACATGGAATACATAGTCTAATATAAAAATTCATACCGTTTCCGAACACGATAAACTTGGTATCAAAATGCAGCAGCCTGGAATTATATCAATCAGGTAAGCTGGCTTTCGTTGAAAACAACACAGACTTGTTTGCGTTGTGTCATTGCACTGGCGTCCGCCGTTCGATCAATCAGGTTGTGACCCGGATATGTGTATATATATATGCAATGCAATATCGACATTTATTATATCGGGTATGGAAGGTGTTCGAGCCAATTCCCACCCTTAAATATAAGCCGAATAGAATAGAATAGAATCTAAAATTATTTATCAGACCGCTTGTATTCAGTCAATGTATGGTGAGTTACCTGGGCGCAGTTTCATTAAACTTCGTACGACTAAAATGTTCGTAAGTGCAAATTTAGGATAGTCTGAAAATTTCAATTCATGGATTTACATTTATTGTACATAGGTTGCATGCTCAATAAATGTAAATCCAATAATTGTTTACAAGAATGTTAATGTGAAATTTACAGACTATCATAAGTTTGCACTTACGAACATTTTAGTCGTACGCAGTTTAGTGAAAAGCGCCCCTGATGCACCATCATATCACCCTGCGTGTATGCACAATCTTACGAGTTAACTATCTCGTTCGCACGACATAGCATCTCGTTCATGCGAGATAGGATCTCGTTCCGACGAGATAGCACATCGTTTCAACTATCATTTCCGTTTTTTTTTGTAATTAGAAAACAATGTTTTCGTTCGTTTCAACGTGAGTCATGGGAGAGTATCTATGAGATAAACAGATGTGGGTTCACCTTGCAAGTTTCCTCCCTTACTACATAGCCGATGTTTGCCGATACTGATTCTGGGAAAATATGATTATTCTCCGCCCTGTTGCGAACACGGTCACGGTTCATATGTATCTGTTGTATGTGTTATTTAGGTATATCAGTAGCCTATTTCACCAACATTGCAAAGTATACTTATCTAGCAAAGTATACTTTGAGGGAGATATTTTTAATTTTAGGATAAATTTATCAATTTTTATTATACCGAATTTATTACATTATCACAGCCATTCTGGCTGTGATAATGTAATAAATTCAGTATAATAATTCTGCATACTTTTGATCATCAAATATATGCAGTCGTTGGTTCTATAGGAAATAATGCATTTCGGGAAAAATAATGATTACTCCCTCAAAGTATGCTTAGCTACATAAGTATACTTGGCAATCTTGACGAAATCGGCTACTGGTGGTTTGGGTGCATTGTTACCAACATACAATTTACGTCACCCCCGCGAATTACACGTACAACTAGAAGTACACTGCTTCTGTGTGGGCATTTTGACAGTCTAAACGGTGTCAGAGTGGGTGGAAGGTGGGTGCAAGCGATGGGTAATTTAACGATCGGGGTTCATCCTTACCGGAATTCCGACTGGAGGCCTGGTTTGGCCCTCACATACGTCTTTGGCATTTTGTATGTAACAGTTGAATCTGGTAATACCCCTTATGTGAGTATTACGATTATTCGTAATCCTATTTTAGGGGAAGGGGCCAAGTGACTTTGGTGTGGTATGGACCTGCCACCAGGTCAGGTTATTATAATTTCAGGGCTGAATATATTGTTTCTCGATGTAAATATTCAGTTCAGATTTTTGGAATCCCCCCCCCTCCCAATGCAGCAGGTTAAAACGGGATCGAACCAGTTTACCCGGCCTTACATGACCTTAGCTGTTGATAGGCCGTTAAACACCAATACACATAAAAAACATAAACGGTGTCAGGAAGTTGGGTCAGGTGAATGTGTAGATAATTGACGATTTCTGTCGTGTGTAATGATTGCTCATTAGTAGTTGCACAAAACTATGTAAATTACCCAAAACCAACGAATTCCACAAAAATATATCCAAAAATACCCATATGACACCAACATACTGACCAACTGTGAAAACTGTTGCGAACAGTAACTCTTGAAATCTACTCCTGTAATGTCCGTAGCAATACGGGAGTAGATTGCCTCTCAACCCCGCAACTCCCAATCAGCCGCATAAAAATGCTACTGCGACTGGAGAAATAGTTATTATGGGCTTTACGACAAGTGTATATCCAGATCAGCCAGCACAGTCTAATCCGGACCTACATGTGCAATGCTCGCCATTCCCCGAATGACACATCCAGCATGCATTTAACACGAAATGTAGATCGTCATGCGATATTAGTGTGCTACAGTGGGGTCAGCGTGTAAGTGCACACACGAACGAACACGACAGGTTGGAACCAACCTGCCGTGTTCGTTCGTGTGTGCACTTACACGCTGATCTCACTGTATTTGATCAGGAGCTACACGAGACACACATTCCATAAGCTATAATATGTCTCCAGTCACCACCACAAATAACGTCCACGCCTTATACATGTAGCAAGGTCGATATTTACATACCGTCCGATTTGTATATGTTATCTCCCTTGAGCATATTGTGACACGCACATTTCTATGGGAGCAGCCATTGATCGTGCTACGCCTAAGCGGTGAGTACGACCAAGAAAATAGTGCCTTGTGCTAACTTATCATATGGCGTTTTGGTCTGTCTTGCTTTGTATCTAAAACTCTACATATACTATTCTCTATAGTTTTCACAGTTTTGTGCTCAGTTTATCAGTAAAATTCTGGAAGATACTAACATTTCGTGCATATGGAATACAGCAGCTATTATATTTAGGTCTCACGGGACAGTACGGTGGCTAGCAGTAAAAGGGGGTGGACGATTTTCTATATATTTTAATACTGACCCTGCAAGTTAGACCATAGCGTTTTACAAAGATAACTTACCCAACACACAGATCAGTCTTTGTGGAGCTAACATATTTCAGTACTTTCAGTACTTTGATGTTACTCAGAGCTTCTTAAGCTGTTTGGTTACAGTACGCATGCGCACACCTTTCGGTACAATACTTTGGACATTTCATTTAGTCAACGTATTGGAAACTCTACTACGTCATGACAAAGAAAGTTAACATGTTTACTGGTTAACAAATATAGAAAAGGGGACCCGTTTGTAATCGATAGGAAACGGGGAAATCTGTTTGCAAAATGTTTGCAAACGAGTAACCAGTATAGGTGAATATTACAGTGAAACCTTTCTAAACCGGACACCCTGGGAGTCCCCAGGGTGTCCGGTTTAGAGAGGTTTCCCAGTAAATCAGGCATTTAAATATTCTAAGCCATAGCTGTGTACTATGCGATCATGAACAGAGATTATCACCTGAGATAAATGACCAAGAAACGCATCAAACATAATTTATCCCGTCAACACAGTGCGTATGTGCCGTGAAACACGGTGCCGTGAAACATTTTTGATATCCAGTCAATACAATTTTTGCATTTTACAGCCATTTGTAGCCATTTGACGGGATAAATAGAATAGTAGGTTAGTGCCGTGAATGGCAAAAAATATCTGGCGCGGCACGGAAACGGGATGTGCTCGACAGAGCCTCGCCCATCCCGTTTCCTGAGCCTTGCCAGATATTTTTTCCCATTCACGGCACTAACATACTATTCTCTATCTATTTTCCTTATTTCTGAACCAAAGTATATGGTGTGACCACTCATTTGAACCAAATGGTCACAACATATACTTCTGATGAGAAATAAAGAAATTCTTGAGCCTTGCCGGATATTTGTTTCCCATTCACGGCACTAACCTACTATTCTCTATATCACATATGTTGTCTTGATGTACGGTTTAGAGAGGTTCCATTGTACAAGAATCCCACATTTGGATCAGGTTTGTACCACATGAATACATAACCGCCTGCGTTAATCTTGTCCTGATGTGAACGTCTCAGAACATCTATTGGCAATCTCAACTCGCATGCAAGCAGTTTGATTGACTGAGCCTGAGATTTAAAGCACACTATTCAATATGTTTTAAACAAAACCGCCTGCGTTAATCTTGCCCTGATGTCAACGTTGTTGATTTATCTATTTGCAATCTCAAGCAGTTTTATTGACTCAGCCCTGAGCTGTGCCACATTCAATCTGATTCATTTTAAGCATATTCATGTATTTTTAAATAAAATAATTTACAAATATTGACAAGACTAGCGCAGGCAGTCGTGTATCGTTTCAGGCCGCGTGAGACAAAAACGCAGCCAGTACTGTACACTCAGGAACTTGAAAGATGGCGCGACAGTTTGACAGGTGCGTCATCGCGTTTATCCATTCCGTTATTTGTTTTCCAAATACGATTGTCGCATTCAATACCATCAATGTTACACCAGGGAATGGGTCTGAGAGAGAAATATGGGAATTTGGGGGAAGAAAGCAAATGAGATTAAAGACAAGTCACGAAACCAACAAATTGTTGTAGATGTATTCTGTACAAAACACGATGTCTGATATGGTTTGGTGCCTGTAGGTCGCTCACAGAGACATGTAAGACTTTGGCGCACGTGTTTCCATTGTAACCACTCCTGAAGTTTCAGCAACGGAAGATACGTAGCTATACCGTATGGAAGCGCCCTGTAGCCGATTTCACCAACATTGCAAAGTATACTTTAGTAGCAAAGTATACTTTGAGGGAGAAATTTTCAATTTTATAATAAATTTATTAATTTTTATTATACTGAATTTATTACATTATCACAGCCAAATTGGCTGTGATAATGTAATAAATTCAGTATAATAATTCTGCATACTTTTAATCATGAAATATATGCATTTGTTAGTTCTATATGAAATAATGCATTTCGGGGAAAATAATGATTGCTCCCTCAAAGTATACTTTGCTATAAAAGTATACTTTGCAATGTTGATGAAATAGGCTACTGGTGCCAATGCTATACTATTTTTATCTCCTAACTCCTAATTAGGAGATACTATTGTCTGTTTCACGTTTTGCTGCCGACGAACATTTGGCCATTAAAGGTACATGCCCACTCAGTAGGCACAAACTGTTCTTTATAGGAATTAAATAAGTGTATAATTGTGTCACTATTCCACCAGTTCTACAATTTATGAGTGCCCGGTAAACAGATATAATCATTTAGTAATATTTATTTTTGATAGTGACTCGCGGTGGTATCAGGCTATTTTCATATGCAAATGAGGCATGATATTTTTTCATTATTTATACTAATAATTAAATGCGTCACCAGAAAATAATAATATTTTCGACAGATTATAAAGTAGGATCATTGCACAACAAAAAGAAAATACAGAGAATAAATAGTAATGTCCGTTAAAATGTTCGTTTATCGCCCCTGATATCAGTGTGATATAAAATGTATAATAATGCCAATCAATGGTGAATGGATGTTTATTCTGCCAGAAAATGTCTCAGATGATGTCTCTGATAAAAAGAACATGCTGTGCCTACTGAGTGGGTATGTACCTTTAAACACATTAAATCTTAAAAATATTTAAAAGTAAGTACTTTTTCATCAATAATAAAAAAAGTCACCCTCCCCAAATATTTTTATTTTATTGCGAAAAAACGATTTTCCTATGGGAATTTAACATGGGGAGTCAATTTCCAAAACTTTTCCTGAAGGATCAAAAAACTAATTTTTGGAAATTGACTCCGAAACCTGGCGAGATAGCTTGAAAATGACGTTACTATAAAAAGAAAAGTTAGATTTTGAAAATCGGTCCACAAATAAAAAAATATTTAAAAAAAATCTATTTTTAGCCCCATGTTAAATTTCCATAGGAAAATCGTTGGAATTTCATCAAATATTCTTTTTTTTTGGGATGGTGACTTTTATTATTGATAAAAAAGTACTTACTTTAAAATATTGTTTAGATTTAATGTGTTTAATAGCCAAAAGTTTGTCGGCAGCAAAACGTGGAACAGACAGTAAGTCCTACTTAGGAGATACTATCTCCTAATTAGGACTTACTATCTCCTAATTAGGAGTTAGTATCTCCGAATTAGGAGATACACATATTATATCATTGGCACCAGTAGCCGATTTCATCAAAATTGCAAAGTATACTTTACTAGCAAAGTATACTTTGAGGGAGTAATTTATTTTTCCTGAAATACATTATTTCACATACAACTAACTACTGCATATATTTGATGATTAAAAGTATGCAGAATTATTATACTGAATTTATTACATTATCACAGCCAAATTGGCTGTGATAATGTAATAAATTCAGTATAATAAAAATTAAAAAATTTATCATAAAATTGAAAATTTCTCCCTCAAAGTATGCTTTGCTACTAAAGTATACTTTGCAATGTTGATGAAATAGGCTACAGGACGCTTCCATAATACTGAATGGGAAGGATATACAAGGATATTCTACATATACAGGGTGGCTCAAAATACATGTCCCCACTTTAAATAGTCATAACTCGTATTATTCTAAGTAAGATAAACGTTCAAAGTAAAGTTTATTACATATTGTATTATATATTAACATTTTTTTCATTATATAGTATATATTTTAACTAATGACGTCAGTATTTTTCGCGTATGATTACGATTATGATTCAGGATTAACTGCGCACTACTGTGAAATAAACACACAACTTCCTGTAACAGTTTAGCCAATGTTAAACACTACTGATGTAGGCTGCGGACCTAAATATAAAAATGCATGTTTTGATATCTATTTAACAATATACATGTATACATGTACGCTAAATTTTCAACTATGTATTGTTACATGGTTTCCGTTGTTTGCGTGCTGTTTGCATATGGCTTTAGGCAATGCTCATTCCGGGGCCGCGCGTAATGGAAGTGCCTTCATGACGTCACTACGCGGAAATGCCTTCATGACGTCACTACTTCATGACGTTCATGACGTTCATGACGTTCATGACGCGGCCCTGGAATATGAATACCGAAAATTATCTACGTGAAAGGGATGATTTATAAAAGTACTGAAAATACTGAATATAATGCTCAAATTACATCAGTTTTTTGTTGGAAATGTAACTATAACGTTTGAGCATGTCCAGCCGTGTGCAAACGTTTGCTGTGGCCCGAGGGAACTGTTACGTTTGCTGTGGCACGAGGGAACTGTTTGAACCCAAGGCCGCAGGCCGCGGGTTCAAACAGTTCCCTCGGGCCACAGCAAACGTTCGCACACGGCTGGACATGATCAAACCTTATATTAATAACACACAATCGATATTAATCGATAATCAATCGAATTCATCCGAGTATCGATAGTGATGTTTCTGCCCGATTCCCAACACTACTGTCTGTTTCACGAAACCTGCCCAAATTTCACGGCCATACATGTATAAACAAAAATGAATGCACATACAATAACAAAACATTGATAATATTAAATTTTATCAAAATTTAAGAATGAGCCTTCTTCTTAGTTCGTGAAATTTGGTCAAATATTGATTTTATTACGAAAAATTGATTTGTCTATGGGAATTTAACATGGGGGGAAACGAGGTGGAGGAGCTGGGGGAGGAGCCAAACAACGAACACATTGGAAATTGATTCTGAATCCCGGCTATATAGATTGGAAATGATCTAAATAAGAAAACAAAAGTTGAATTTTGAAAATCGGTCCTGTATTTCTGAAATTCTAAAAATTTCCCCATGTTAAATCCCCATAGACATCTTCACGGAGTGAAGATGTCTATGGGGATTTAACATGGGTAAATTGTTTTTTCGCAATAAAATCAATATTTAACCAAATTTCACGAAATAAAAAGAAGGTCCATTCTGAAATCTTTATAAAATTTAATATTACCGACAAAAATATTGTTTCTGCAATGTTTATATGGCCGTAACATTTGGACAGGTTTCGTGAAACAGACAATAGTTGCTGGTGCGAACAACGATTTATACGAATCAAAAGACCCATGACAGATGCTAAGACACAAATTTTATTACAGAAAGCTTAGGTTATTTATCTTGCAACATCTCACTGTTATTGAATTATTTCCCATCAACATGTCCTCAGTTGACAAATAATTTAGAAATATTATGTTGTTTATTTATGTTTACGGCATTAAACCGATTTGCGTTTTATGTATTCGTTTCTTTGATTTGATTTGGTGTCTGGGCAAACATTAACTGCCATGCTAGTACATGACCAGCTGCGTTAAACACGCCGAATATCCATTTTAATTCAACTTTATTTAGTTATAGAATGTTTATAACAATGTGTAACCGTTGTAAATTAATTAATGTTGCCCACACGAGAACACTTGTAAATGCCTTTATTGATGCAGATGTAAGGAACGCCACATCTACATAAACTCAAATAATTAATACTAGATCTACATAATTAGAGCTAGCATTAAATTTTTAGAGCCAGCATTACTTATTTGAGATTTATATAGATTCGGCGTTCCTGGAACGCCGAATCTACATAAATCTCAAATAATTATTGCTAGTTCTAGATAATTAAAGCGAGCATTAACTATTTACAGATAGCTCCAATTGATTTAGAGAGCCATTCAAATGATTTGGAGCTAGCTCTAAATATTTAATGGTAGCTCTAATTAGTTACAGCTAGAATGCATTATTTGCGTTTATGTAGACTTGGCGTTCCATACAGATGGAAGCATACGGTACTTAATGTGGGAGGAAACTGGAGTACCCGGAAAAAACTGAATTGTCAGGTCTGGCGACCACCATGTTTGTCACGCACTGCCCTAGCCGAGGATTGAACCTGGGCCGCGTTGGTGAGAAGCGCGCTCGTTACCCATTCTGCAAACCAGGGGGCCATTTCACTAAGCTTCGTACGACTAAGATGTTCGTAAGTGCAAAATTAGGATCGTCTGGAAATTGTTATTGATGAATTTCATTTATTGAACATAGGCTGCCTATATTCAATAAATGTAAATCCAGTAATTGTTTACAAGAAAACAGTGTTAACCCTTAGATCGCTATCATATTGTTTGTTGTCTGCTGTTTATTTTCTATTTTCCTTTTTTATCATGCGTTGACAGCACTTTATCATAATTTACATTGTACAACATGCTTTGACAGCAATTCAGAATCATTTCCATTGGAAATGATTCTGAAGTGCTGTCAAAACATGTTTTTATTGACAAATAAGGCAAGATATAAAATCAACAGCAGACGACAATTGTTGTGAGAGTAGCGGTCTAAGGGTTAATATGAAATTTACAGGCTATCATAAGTTTTCACTTACAAACAATTTAGTCGTACGAAGTTTAGTGAAGCGGCCCCAAATCAACCAACTTCCGTGTGTTCGTGTGGTTCCTCTGCCCGTAGACACAGCGCATGACCGGAAATGGACCACTGTTTTGCACATTTTCGGACTTGCTCCTGTTGACCGTTTGTCTGCAGTTATTGGCAAGATAACCGCAGAGTGCACGTGTAACGCTAACGAGCATCTGTCAATTTGAATTGCCCGGACGCGACAAACACTGGTTAATTCGCGATTTAGATTACTCGCAGTTCATTTGTTTACATTATTTTCCAATCCGCGTCCATGTGGATCAAGACAAATGACCGTTATTTCAAGACTTCATCTAATCTAACACTTTCTCGTTTGTCCAGTCTCCAATTATGCTGTTTTTATGTTTTGGCCGTTGGGTGATAGAAGGAATTTTAACAGCTTATGCGACCAGCGTAGCCCCATGTCAGCCTGCGCATGCACGCAGTCTGACAAGGGCCTACTATGTTCGCCAATAAGTCACGCTAGTAAGCTAACCGCCACGAACATAGACAATTAACCCTTTCACCCCTACATTTGTAAGTAACTGGAATGGATTTTGATGTGTTAATTTTTCAGGGGGTGTTCTCAAAACTATGAAAACTACTTGCAAAACGTGTATATCCTGGTGAGACGGCTCGTGACGAGCCGGCTCTTCTGGATCTACACTTTGTGCAAATACCACTAAACAGGTATGTGGTGTTGAAAGGGTGAAAAGGAACATGCAATGCACACTTTTATTTATATCTCCTTTCCACGACATATCAGCTCGTTCCTACAACATAGGACCACGTTCCCACGAGTTTGCTATCTCGTTCCTACGACATATCTTCTCGTTGCCTCGAAACAGAGTCTTGTTCCCATGAGATAGAATCCCGTTACTGCGAGTTAGCTCTCTCGTTCCCACGACATAGCATCTCATGGGCATCTTCTTCCAACGACATGTCAGCCAATCAAAAGGTAACACCATTGTCATTCAAAAAGGTGGAACAGTACAACAATCTGCTATTCTGTTGATTGATTATGTCGTCCGAAATAAATGCCATATCGTGGGAACGAAATAGCTAATAACTCACATTAACGACATGCAACCACGTGACAACGAGATGTTATGTCGTGTTAGCGAGATAGCTAACTCGTCGTAACGAGATGCTATGTCGTGGGAACGAGATGATATGTCGCGGAAACGAAATAGCTAACTCACATTAACGAGATGCAACCGCGTGACAACGAGATGTTATGTCGTGTTAGCGAGATAGCTAACTCGTCGTAACGAGATGCTATGTCGTGGGAACGAGATGATATGTCGTGGAAACGAAATAGCTAACTCACATTAACGAGATGCAACCGCGTGACAACGAGATGTTATGTCGTGTTAGCGAGATAGCTAACTCGTCGTAACGAGATGCTATGTCGTGGGAACGAGATGATATGTCGTGGAAACGAAATAGCTAACTCACATTAACGAGATGCAACCGCGTGACAACGAGATGCTATGTCGTGTTATCGAGCCAGCTAACTCGTCGCAACGAGATGCTATGTCGTCGGAACGTGACGCTATGTCGGGTGAACGCGATAGAAAAAAACAAACAATGCGCATCATCCTTTTCAGCCAAAATCAAGAGCTACATACTAATAGTAAGGACATATGGGACCGCGGATCATTATAGGAATGAATGGCCTTTTTGTGGAATTTATCGGGGTATAAACTTGGAAAAGTCGCGGGAATACTGGACGAAGGCCATATTTGTGTGTGCCAGTCAGCAGCCAGTTTCACCTCTTCTGGCATTTGACAAAGAACTGACAATCAGAAGTAGACATATCGATGGTCTAGTAACATAAGAAATGGAGTTGCCAAGTCGGCCATATTTGTGTGTGCCAGTCATCAGCCAGTTTCACCTCTTCTGGCATTTGACAAAGAACTGACAATCAGAAGTAGACATAATTATGATAAATTGTTACATGGTTTCCGTTGTTTGCACATATACAGCGCGTGCTGTTTGCATATGACTTTAGGCAATGCTCATTCCGGGGCCGCGCGTAGACCAAGTGCCTTCATGACGTCACTACGCGGAAGTGCCTTCATGACGTCACTACTTCATGACGTTCATGACGTTCATGACGCGGCCCTGGAATATGAATACCGAAAATTAAAGTATCTACGTGAATGGGACGATCTATAAAAGTACTGAAAATACTGAATATAGTGCTCAAATTACATCAGTTTTTTTGTTGGAAATGTAACAATAACGTTTGATCATGTCCAGTCGTGTGCAAACGTTTGCTGTGGCCCGAGGGAACTGTTTGAACCCAAGGCCGCAGGCCGCGGGTTCAAACAGTTCCCTCGGGCCACAGCAAACATTTGCACACGGCTGGACATGATCAAACCTTATAATGTAGCCAATCATACATAGAAAATATATTTTTTTCCCAAACCGTTCACCCAGCGTATCCGGGGTAGAGAGGTGCCCATGTAAGTATAATTTATGATATATTTGATACATTTTCTAATTTTGTTTCTGCATTTACACAGCACATTCAAGGTGCATGAATACGTTTTTATAACAACAACAACAGTGGCTGAAAGTGTTGAAATCTTGCCCACTCCAAAGTAAGTATTATTTGATATTTTCCTTAATAGGAAACGGATGTTGATGACATTTGGCGCAGCAAACGCGTCCCCATGAGCTGCATTTTTTGTTATTGATGAAAAATTACTTGCCTTTAAATGACAGAAGTTTGTGCCATAGCACTATGACCACCAAATGCAGCTTAACAAGACGCGTTTGATGCGCCATATTTCATCAAAATCCGTTACGTAATAAGGACAATATAAAAGAATACGTACTTTGAATCGGATGGGTTCTGGAAGTTTCAGTGCTTGTTGTTGTTGTTAGTACTACGTGATCATACACCTTGACATTGGCAATGTATGGACATGAGAATGTGATAACACAGTTAGATCACGTTCGCATGTGCGATCGATAATCCGCTCGCTTAAGCTCGCGGATTATCTCCTCATACATGCGGACGAACCGTGATCTAACTTATACTACTGTCTGTTCCACGTTTTTCTGCTGACGAACTTTTGGCCATTAAACACTTTAAATCTAAAACATATTTAAAAGTAAGTACTTTTTCATCAATAACAAAAAAGTCACCCTCCCCAAGAAAAATAATTTGATGAAATTTCATCAAATATTTATTTTATAGCGAAAAAACGTTTTTCCTATAGGAATTTAACATAGGGAGTCAATTTCCAAATTTTTTGGAAATTGACCCCGAAACCTGGCGAGATAGCTTGAATATGATGTAACATAAAAAACAAAAGTTAGATTTTGAAAATCGGTCCACAAATAAAAAAAATATTTAAAAAAATCTATTTTTGGCCCCCATGTTAAATTCCCAAAGGAAAATCGTTTTTTTCGCAATAAAATCAATATTTGATGGAATTTCATCAAATAATTTTTTTTGGGGAGGGTGACATTTTTGTTATTGATAAAAAAAGTACTTACTTTTAAATATTTTTTAGATTTAATGTGTTTAATAGCCAAAAGTTCGTCGGCAGCAAAACGTGGAACAGACAGTAGTGACTCTGATTGGAGGAACGTGGCCTATGAAGTTTGTGACCAGTGTAGCTCCAGTAGCCGATTTCAACAAAATTGCAAAGTATACTTATCTAGCAAAGTATACTTTGAGGGAGAAATTTTCGATTTTATGATAAATTTATTAATTTTTATTATACTGAATTTATTACATTATCACAGCCATTTTGGCTGTGATAATGTAATAAATTCAGTATAATAATTCTGCATATGTTTAATCATCAAATATATGCAGTTGTTAGTTTTATATGAAATAATGCATTTCAGGAAAAATAAATGATTACTCCCTCAAAGTATACTTTGCTAGAAAAGTATACTGTGCAATTTTGGTGAAATAGGCTACTAATCAAACAGCACACTCCGGTAGCCTGATAACGATTCATTTTGCTTGTTAGAAGCATGACATGTGCTTTATTGCGGGAATTGCGAACACTGCAAATCATGAACAGACTGTGCAGATGCACAGGCTGGTCTGAATCCACGCTGGTAGCAAATTCCCTAATCCACATTTCTCCAGTCACATCCACATTGAGTAAGAGACGTATGTCAGACAAGATGACATCACAAATCACCAGGGTGCAGCCTCAAACATTTAGAATACTGAGTGCGAAATACCACGACCATACCATAACCATATTGCACTTTAAAGTGTACGTTGGTGGCATAAACACAATGCCAGGATTTGTTTTCTTGTCCGTTCTCGTTGTCACAATCCCTTCATTTCTACGTCAACAAATAGATTCATTTTCAAGACAGCATAATGGAATTGCCGGCAAACAAACTATACCGATTCCAACCAGTGTAGCCAGGGATTGACCTGTGACTTCAGAAGCTATATTGTTTTATTCTCAGTTCTACATTACCAGTTACACCTTAGTATCACTTTATAACATCATGGTATGCACAGTATACCATATAATTGTCAAGTAGGATAGTGCCTCATTTGGTACCAATTGTATTAGGTCCCATCTTCGACCTGTGTGGCAAATAGTTGTAACAGGCCATTGTGGAATAACAAAACGTAACGGCTATAGAAACCGAAATAACACAATGATGAAGTTCCGTATTGCCAAAGAAGGGTATGAATTATTCATGTATGCTTATGACTGATAAGTTTATCTTTGTTTGCTTGTTACGTAGGGGTGTCCGGAAGCAAGAAGAAGCCAGATGGTGTATGTAGGTCCAGATCAGACTGCGCCTTGCGCAGTCCGATCTGGTCCTGCATACCCGGTTATTTAATCAATGCCGATAGCAACAATGCCGCTAGATAACGCAGTCTGATGTGGTGTTCATGGACCAGCGCAAAGATGGTCTAATATGATGTCTGGTGCTCTTTGTCTGCCGGGTCTGATATGAATATGGACAATTTGATGTATCTATCATTGTGGCCGGGGATTCCCGAGTCTTCCTGTTATCTGTTATCGTACAATGCTAATTTGGTACATGCAACCCTCTCAGCGCAACGGATAAGAAAGTAGGTACGACGTTGCACTTAGAAAACTTTTAGTTGCCCGATGTGTCCCGGTGACGACCAAAAAATAATTACGAACACGGTTGCAGATTAGCAAGCACAAAGTAGACACGAGGTGCTGCACTGAGGAAACGTTTAGTGGTCCGATGCGTCACGGGGCGACCAAGAGGAATTATCGACACCGCTGCAGATAAGCAGATGCAATCTTGGTACGAAGTAGCACTGAAGATAGTTCAGTTGGTCCGATTCTGCACACGAGTTACCAATAAAGAATTTACGGGGAGAATAAAAACATGTTCAGAGAGAGAGAGAGAGAGAGAGAGAGAGAGAGAGAGAGAGAGAGAGAGAGAGCAGATGCCACCGGATCTGCATTTTATCAGAGATGAATGAGTTAATTAACGATTTAAAATCATGATAGCAAACAGGAAAATTAGAAGTTGGTAGCTCAAGTGCGGCTTTGGCAGCACTACATGTATCTGCCTTGTCATTTCCCGTGCTACTAGTCTGACTGGGGAGCCAAAAAAACTTAATGTCCTTGCCAGACGAAAGTAAAAGATGGTGTAGCTCATGATTTGGCAGATAAGTGGATGCTCAAGCTTCATGTCGTACAAAGCTTGTAGTGAAGATAATGAATCGGAAAATAAAACCACCAAGATATTTTCGCAAAATCAGGAGCAAGTAAAATTGCCCACAATTCCGCAGAAAATATCGAATATTTATCTGGGAGTCTGGATTGAAACACCATCGGGGAAAACTGCAGCAGCAGCTACCTGGTCCCCCGTCCTTTGAGCATTCAGCGAACAGTGGGGTGTACGTTTTATATCTGTCTTGAACTTGCCGAAAATTGTGATTTAAAAATGGATGGATCAGTTGTTGCTTTCGTGTGCTGGCTAAGATCGAAGATCACATTGGGCTGCTCCAACTACCACGGTGGAGTTTCTGGGACAGCGTATTTGGCAATGTGATCCAGATGGGGCCTGAAGATTGGCTTCAGAATTGGAATGTAGTTTAGTTGCGTATTGCATAAGATAAGTTGGTGCGTCTGTCGTGGAGAGAAGACTCATTTGCCTCGGCACATAAGCGCTGTGCGTTAGACGTACGGATTGACCCAGACAGAGTCTTAAGCCTTGTTGATGTATTGGATCGAGCATCCGAAGATCGGATTTACTGGCTGATCCATATACAGTGCCCTCGTAGTCTAGTTTTGAGCGAACATGTGCGATGTAAAGACGGTGCACCCCAGTCATGATTTGCTACCACACGCATAAAGTTGAGTGCTTTCTGGCATTTAACTTTCAATTATGCTCAGTGAAAACTTGTGTACACTGATATATGCATAGAATCGATTATCATGTGCGTGATTTCGAACGTGAAAACGATATTTTAGTTTATATTTGGTGTTCATCTACATGTATTTAACTGCATGAATTTAAATGCCTGTCGTTTTTTTCAACGCATATTTTTGATATCGTGTTCGTTATTTTAATTAGAAAATGATGTTTTAGTTGATTCAATGTTTGATGGAATTCTATCAAATAAAATGGAGCGGGTGACAGCTTTGTTGCGTGTATTGATGAAAAAGTATTTGCCTTTAAATATTGTTTTGATTTAATGCAGTTCATGGCCACACGTTTTGCGGCAGGTAAACGTGGATCCGTGTTTTATCCTATTCCTTACTCTATGAATACCTTGTCTGTATTTGTGGCTGTGACTGGAGAAATGGGGCTTATGGGTTTAGCGACCAGTGTATATCCAGATCAGCCTGTGCATCCGCACAGGCTGATCAGGATCTGCACTGTTCGCCATTCCGTCAATGAAACACCCGTCCTGCTTCCAAAAAACACGCAAGATCGTTTTCAGTCTACATGAGTTCGTTACCTGATCATCAGTTACACTGGTCACAACTCCCAAAAGACCCCAATTCACAAGTCACGGCCACGTTAATGAGGATCAGGAAATACGTATGATGGATTGTTTTCCGTCTTAGATATGAATTAAACACGGGTCTGGCTAATCCGTACGATCAGCGACCGAATAACACTCAATAAGCATGAAAGATTGAATAGAAATGTCACATGCCTAATGCGGTTACCAGTGTGGATGACTCGTACACTATCGCCTGCGCTAATCTTGCCAATATTTGTAAATTAGTTTATCACAACAAACTTGTTTGTTTGCTTGTTTGTTTATTGGTGTTTAACGGCCTATCAACAGCTAAGGTCATGTAAGGCCGGGCAATCAGGTTCGATCCCATTTTAACATGCTGCATCGGGGGGTTAGGGTTAGGGTTAGGTTTCGGCGAGGGGATACTAATCTGGGGAGCATGATAAACACACACACCTTAGTAGATATTAATTTGCATTTATTTTGATTAAAACATTGCATTGGTCGACATTCGTCACATGCGATAACATTCACAATCAATAGTAACAAATTACAACACGACGATTCAAATGGCAAGTAACGCGAGTCACTTTCCTTACAGAATACATGTACATATTACGGAGCCCCGCAGGGGACGTATATTTATTTTTTTATTAATTCGTTCGAACGAATTAACAATTCGTTCCATCAATTTAGCAATTCGTTCCCACGAATTAAGAATTCGTTCCCTCATGTTAACAATTCGTTCCCACGAAATAACAATTCGTTCCAACGGGAACTAATTGTTAATTCGTGGGAACGAATTGTTATATCGTGGGAACGAATTGTTAATTCCAGGGAACGAATTGTTAAATTGAGGGAACGATTTGTGATTTCGTGGAAACGAATTAATAAAAAAAAATCCATGTCCCCCGCGGGGCTCGTAACTTAGCATTGATTCACTCCATTATGAATCATACCAATCAATCGACATAGGGAACGCCAAATATACTTACACTCAAATAATTAATGCTAGTTCTAAATAATTAGAGCTAGCATTACATATTTAGAGCTAGCATTAATTATTTTAGATTATGTAGATTTGGAGCTGCTGGAACGCCGAATATACATAAACGCAAATAATTATTGCTAGCTCCAAATAATTAGAGCTAACATTAAATATTTAGAGCGAGCTCCAAATGATTTAGACAGCTCTTAAAATGATTTGGAACTAGCTCTAAATGTTTAATGCCAGCTCTAATTATTTAGAACTAGCATTTTAATTATTGGAGTTTATGCATATTTTGGAGTTTCAGGTACATATGACAAGTAAAGCCACACATCGTTTACACATAGTATTCGTTCGTTTTTCAATTAGAAAACGATGTTTTCGTTGGCTTAACGATATCACGGTTAAACCAACGAAAACATCGTTTCCTAATTATAAAACCAAACGAAAACGGTGTCAAAATGATGTGTAAATGATAGACAATCGTTCGTTTGTGGAACCAGGAACACATCCGGGTTGTATATACAGCATGTTGATTCACTCAATCGTGAATCTTACAAATCATCTTCGACATTGGACAAGTAAAGTGAGATACTTGCCTTACATACATGTAATACATAATAAAGAGTAATGAATACCTTCCTTATGCATCGGATCATTCATATAGCAAACATGTTCAAGTATGTGTGTGTGTGTTTGTTTATTGGTGTTTAATGGCATATCAACAGTTAAGGTCTTGTAAGGCCGGGCAAACTGGTTCAATCCCATGTTAACCTGCTGCGTTTGGGGAAAAATCCCCAAAATCAGAACAAAATATTTACATCGAGAACAAATATATTCAGGCCTGAAAGTAGAATGACCTGACCTGGTGCCAGGTCCATACCACACCAACGTCACTTGGCACCTTCCCTTAAAATATGATTACGAATAATCATAATGCTCACATATAAAGGGGTAAAACCAAATTCAACTGTCACATACAAAATGCCAAAGACGTATGTGAGGTTCAAACCAAGTATACAGTTGGAATTCAGGTAAGGATGAACTCCGATCGTTAAATTACCCATCGCATGCTCCCACCTGCCACCCACTTTTCCAAGAATACTTCGTTCGGGTCGAATACGTGGATGTCCGGTTTAGAGACATACCTCTGCAAGATGAACACCTCAAGACAGTATAAGTATGCGCTTTGGAATCATGAACATACAATGTCATACGAGATAAATGGCACCCATCATTATTAGACAGATACGTGGCTGTGAATGGAGAAATGCGGCTTATGGGTTTTGCGACCAGTGTAGATCCAGATCAGACTGTGCATCCGCACAGTCTGATCTGGATCTACACTGTTCGTCATTCCACCAACGGTGAACGAAACACAAGTCATGCATCTAACAAGAAATACAGACTGCTACCAGGCTACAGGAATGTGCTGTTTGATTCTATCAATGAAGCACCCGTCATGCTTCTAACAAGCAATATAGAGCGTTGTCACGCTACAGGAGTGTGCTGTTTGATTTGGATCTACACTGGTCACAGATCCCGCAAGCCCCATTTCACCAGTCACCGTGCCATATACAATGTATAGATTGTATGTACATATATAATTCAAGGAAGTTATACTTTGCAAGTACATTGCACTTATAGCTGTCTGCGGCATAGGTTGAAGTAACGGACCGAGGTCTATAAATACATTAAATATACCTAAAAGCATCAATAAATCAATAAAAAATATATATTTCTTTATTTTTTTCTTCATTTATTGATGTTTTTAGGGTCTATAAATACATTAAATATGCATAAAAGCATCAATAAATGAAGAAAAAAATAAAGAAAAAATATTAATATTTTTTCTTATTTTTTTCTTCATTTATTGATGCTTTTAGGCATATTTAATGTATGTATAGACCTCGGTCCGTTACTTCAACCTGTGGTCTGCGGTGTTTTCCTTTATTATTGGTACGCAATTTTAGTTCTTGTATCAACACACTCCGGGGCATGATAACTAATAATGTAACTAATAATGACGGTTCAAATGAGTGGTAACAACATATACTATGTTGGAATAACTTGACCTGGTGCCTATTTCATCAACATTGCAAAGTATACTTTAGTAGCAAAGTATACTTTGAGGGAGAAATTTTCAATTTTTTGAAAAATTTATTAATTTTTATTATACTGAATTTATTACATTATCACAGCCATTTAATGGCTGTGATAATGTAATAAATTCAGTATAATAATTCTGCATACTTTTAATCATGAAATATATGCATTTGTTAGTTCTATATGAAATAATGCATTTCGGGAAAAATAAATGATTACTCCCTCAAAGTATACTTTGCTAGTAAAGTATACTTTGCAATGTTGATGAAATAGGCCCCTGGTGCCAGATCGTCATCAAACCAGAATCACTTAGCCACATTCCCTAAAAATAATACTATGCGTACTAATCTTACTACTTTTATAATGGCTATAAGCGGATTCATCTCTAAATTAATATGGATCGAGTCAAATATCTCCGTGCCAACCGATGTTGTTTTTCGATCCGGTGGCACGAACGTCAAACTTGTTTTGGCAAGCTTGTCTGCTTTCGTCACCACAACAAACATCTTTTCAAATAACCTGGAAGTGCTATAAATGTGACACGTTGAAAACACAAATATTTTACAGACAAAAAATCCTGCATTTGCAAACACTGTATATCGAGTTGAGCCGGCTCGAATCGAGCCGTCCCCACAGATATGCAGTGATTGCAAGTAATTTTTAAGATTCTGAAATATTGCCGCTTTTTTATTAATGAAATAATCCAAACGTAACATGGAACCAACCATGTTATAATATTTAGGGTCAGAGTGTTATAGTCTGTTTCGCGAAAGCTGCCCAAATTTTGCGGCCATATAAACAATTCAAAAACAATATTTGTTTTGATAATATTAAATTGAAGGAAAATTTAAGAATGAGCCTTCTTTTTAATTCGTGAAATTTGGTCAAATATTGATTTCATTGCGAAAAAAAAATTTCCCCATGTTAAATCCCCATAGACATCTTCACAGAGAGTGAAGATGTCTAGGGGGATTTAACATGGGGAAATTTTTTAGAATTTCAGTAATCCTGGACCGATTTTCAAAATTTCACTTTTGTTTTCTTAGTTAGATCATTTCCAAGCGATCTAGCTAAGTTTCGGAGACAATTTCCAAAATGTTTCGTTTTTTGACTCCTCCTACACTCCTTTACCTCTTTTTCCCCCATGTTAAATTCCCATTGAGAAATCAATTTTTCGTAATAAAAGCAATATTTGACCGAATTTCACGAAATAAAAAGAAAGCTCATTCTTAAATTGTCCATACTATCGAAACAAATATTGTTTTTGAATTATTTAAATGTATCGTCATTACATTTTATCCGGTAACGAGCTTTGTATCCGTATTGATCGAATACTGACTGATAAAATAATCGACCTGATACAAATATCCAGGTTACAACAAATTGAAAACTGACGTTGCATTGGTCGAACGGCGTCATATGACGTTAGCGAATGACGTCAGTGAAATTGCGTCACAGAAACATGTCCGCGATCTTTTCAACGAAAACCACGTCATAATTGCTCGTTCTATAGCCTAAAACGTTACCTGATAAATATAATATGATATTAGTGTATTTTTGATATCCAGTTTATCAAACTCGGCTCGGAAACGGTAGGAATTACTCGGCGAGCCTCGGAATTCCTACGCGTCTCCAACCCTCGTCTGATAAACTGGATATTAAAATTAAAAGACACTATATAGTCTAGTATTCTCTATGTATTTTTTTTCGAAATAAAAAGCAAACAAACATAAACATGGTTTATGCATCTACAAAACAACAACAGCAAACAACAACAACAAATCAACATGTCTTTTTCTATCAGAATTTCGACCCAAACCGCAGATGCTATGGTTCAAGTTTGTGAGCGTAATTGAAGTGTCTAACACGCAGTGGTCCCAGACAGTTAAGTGCTTTTGGTTTGTATGATATTCATTAAGTCTGACAACACTTCCAAATCATAATATACATGTACCACACGTTTCAATTGAGTGTGGCGTTAGAGACAGGCGATATTGGCGGTTGAAAATATTAGAATTGGCATTTGCAAACTGTGTATCGGTTGTGCTAATTTGTCGGAGATGGTAATTCAGTGAGTGGTACATTAGGTATATTAACCCTTAGCTTGCTGATCGCGAAACTGTCGTCTGCTGTTGCTTTATTGTTTGCCCTGTTTCTCAATAAAAACATGGTTTGACAGCAATTTAGAATCATTTCCAACGGAAATGATTCTAAAGTGCTGTCAAAGCATGTTTTTGATGAGAAAAATCGCAAATAAAACATAAACAGCAGACGACAACATTTAACCTCCTGCGCTAATTGTGCCAATATTTGAATATATTTTTATTTCAAAATACTTTAATATTGTGCTAAGGTCAAGCAGCTTTATTGACTGCTCCCGAGCTGCGTTACACCCGCGTGCACTCTCCCGCAGTCGTTATGAAATAAGCACTGCCCACAAAAATGCATACGTAGATGGATGCAAATGCCCCCCCCCCCCCGATCCATTATAAAATGCATTTTTGTTCAGAATTATTGTTCAGAATTGTAATAAATAGGTGAGTGAGTGAGTGAATAGGGTTTAACGTCCGCTTTTCTGACATAGAGGTACAAGCCTCAGGGAGTCTACACGCAGACGGGTCAACGGGGTCGTGTCCCGTATCCACCTGTCCGAGGGGGATAAATCCCAACTTCAGAACTCAATATTTACAATCAAAATATATATTCAGTCCTGAAATTAGAACAACCTGATCTGGTGCCAGGCCCTCGCCACACCAGCATCATTTATCCCATCCCCTAAAAGTAATAGGATTAGCGCTAATCTTATTTTTATATATGGGGCATAGCCTGACTCAACTCTCACGTACAAGAAAGCCAAAAATGTACATGAGGGCCAAATCCGGTATAGTGGGTTCCGGAAAGTATGAACACAATCGTTAAGCCAGTTTAGTCGCCTTTTACGACAAGCAATGGCTACTGCAGCACTATTCTCATGATCAGTTGATCCCGCCCCGGATATTCCATCGTATATATTTGAATAGCTTGACTTAATACACGGTCGGATTTCTCGTAAACAACTCGTTCGCTTCGCTTACTCGTTGTTTACGCAGAAGACGACGTACACTCGTGTATTAGTTGACGCTATTCACATGGGATATCATCTAAGTAAACATTCTGGGCTTATGTCGATTCTTCGCAAAAACCACAGAAGTCTTGAGTCGAGTCTGACGAGGCCAATTTTTCTTCAGTTGATGACTGGCGAGCGACGGTCGTCCTCATGGGACTGTTGAACACTTTGTATATAACAGTGTATAGGCGAAATTATCTTAAAGGTACATGTCCACTCAGTAGGCACAACATGTTCTTTATATGAATTAAATAAGTGTAGAATGAAAATTACCGGTGCCCTCTATACAGATATAATCATTTAGTAATCATATTTTATTGATAGTGACCAGCCTGAGGTCTCCATTCTGGATTCCGGTAAGGATGAATGTATTATAATTTCACAATTGTATAATTTAGTAACTAGTTTTACACGTCGTACTTTTCAAGTGTATTCATCACATTATGTAATATACTATGTGCATTTGCACTCTCGCCAGCAAGAGTAAACAAAAACAAGTGTTGCCTATAGTCCGTTTATTGTTTATTTACAATAATCTTCAATGAATACTGTCTCAAGTTTGAAGTATACATACTCATATACTCAAGCACACCATAAATTGAAACTCCATTCTCAATTGAAATGTGTAGTAATTCAGCACAACGAATTCGTGAGATAAAATTAGTTGCGTGACTAAATTACGAGAGCGTGAATGATAATTGTGGCGGTGTTATATTGCGCTGTAGCCAGACGAAATGCGTTTATAAAGTTATAATTTTCGGCAATTTAAACATCGCGTGACTCTAATAGACTTTCTTAATATATATCTCAACAGAGAATATTTTAATATGTATACAATAAATTCTGCCAGGTTCTCACAATACCTCTGCTATGACAAGGGGTCCGAAGTCATGCTGGGACGAACAATTCGGCCTGGGAGAAAACGCCACCTACAATTGTAGGTGGCGTTTAGTCCTAAGCCGAGTTATTCGTCCCAGCACGATTTCGGACCTCCATTTCCCTTATCGCCTTGCAGATTTCTCGGAAATTGATTCCAAATAAAAATATTATATATAAAACCTACACTGACATCTAATACAGATTTTAATTCACCATTTTCAAATGGATTTGTGCATCTTTCGACAATATTTATATATTACGGAAATATATACTTTAAGATGGTATACTTTTGATATCTCAAAACCGTTGTATTGTTCCATTCCACTTTACATATGGCTAATTAATAAGGGGCATACTTCCAACCAAATTATAACAAGAGTGCTGAAACCCACAATACACGCCCGTCGGGTGTAGCCAGCATACAGGGGGGTGGGATAATTCCGTAGAAAGGTCACCAGGACGTTTCGGACCAGGACGTTTCAGATGCAAACCAGCTGTGTCGTTCACAATAATACCAGAATACCACTTAGACATTGTATGCGAGTTTTACCACGTTCTTTTTCTCGGTCATTTTGTGGACAAACACTGTAGATCCCGATGAGCCGGCTCGTTACGAGCCGGCTCATCGGGATTTACAGTGTTTGTACAAGCAGAGTAACTTGATGAACCTCAGTCTGTGTATTGGCGTGGGTGATGGTGATGTGGCGTGGGTGATGTGTATTGGCGTGGGTGATGTGCCCCGGGTAAATATTGAAATAATTTGCGACCGTTCATCTACAATGTTTGTTTGTTTGTTTGTTGTGGTTTAACGGCCTATCAACAGCTACGGTCATTTAAGGCCGGGTCAATGGGTTTAGTAGTAAATCACATTATTATCTGTACAAATACATGTACATGTTCAAGTACAAATGGGGGGGGGGGGTCCCAATATTAGAACTGAATATGTTTTGTTTGTTTGTTTCGTTTTTTTGAGGTTTAACGGATCAACAGCTAAGGTCATTTAAGGCCGGGTCAATGGGTTTAGTACTAAATCCCATATTTTACCTGCACAAGTACATGTAGAACTGAATATTTACAATAAAACAAGAGCTCCGCGGAGCAAGATGTCCCGCCTGGCGCAATTTGATAGTACATAAGGAGCTTGTAATAACCTTGGGGTTAGTGAGCACCATGGGCTTTCTGTGGAATGATGCGGGATGTTGTTACAAATGCATGTATGGAATATTAAAGCATAAACTGAGCGTTAACTTTTCCAAACACGGAAATTTCTAAGTCAGTGACCTTGACCTTTGGGGTTAGCGGGCACCATGGGCTTTCTGTAGAATGATGCGGGATGTTGCTACAAATGCATGTATGGAATATTAAAGCATAAACCGAGAGTTAATTTTTCCAAACACGGAAATTTTTAAGTCAGTGACCTTGACCTTTGGGGTTAGCGGGCACCATGGGCTTTCTGTAGAATGATGGCCTTTCTGTAGAATGATGCGGGATGTTGTTAAAAATGCATGTATGGAATATTAAAGCATAAATTGAGCGCTAATTTCTAAGTCAGTGACCTTGACCTTTGGGGTTAGCGGGCACCATGGGCTTTCTGTAGAATGATGCGGGATGTTGTTACAAATGCATATATGGAATATTAAAGCATAAACTGAGCGTTAACATTTCCAAACACGGAAATTTCTAAGTCAATGACCTTGACCTTTGTGGTTAGCGGGCACCATGGGCTTTCTGTATAATGATGCGGGATGTTGTTACAAATGCATGTATGGAATATTAAAGCATAAACTGAGCGTTAACTTTTCCAAACACGGACATTTCTAAATCAGTGACTTTGACCTTTGGCGTTAGCAGGCATCATGGGCTTTCTGTAGAATGATGCGGGATGTTGTTACAAATGCATGTATGGAATATTAAAGCATTCCATTGAGGGAAACAGAAGTTACAATGAATTAACCTGAGCGTTAAGTTTTAGAAACAGAGCTAAACGCAAAAACTTAACGTTGAATGCATGTGAAAAGTAGGTCAATGAACCATGAAAACTAGGTCAAGGTCACATGGGCTCCCTCTATGTGAGATGGTTATACCACAGTGTTGATGTATACCGAAGCATTCCATTAAGGGAAAGAGAAGTTGTAATACATTGAACCGACCGTTAACTTTTCCAAACACGGAAATTTCTAAGTCAGTGACCTTGACCTTTGGGGTTAGCGGGCACCATGGGATTTCAGTAGAATGATGCGAGATGTTGTTACACATGCATGTATGGAATATTAAAGCATTCCATTGAGGGAAACAGAAGTTACAATGAATTAACCTGAGCGTTAAGTTTTAGAAAGAGAGCTAAGCGCAAAATCTTAACGTTGAATGCATGTGAAAAGTAGGTCAATGAACCATGAAACGTAGATGAAGGTCACATGGGCTCCATCTGTGTGAGATGGTTACACCACAGTGTTAATGTATACCAAGTATGGAGGTCGAAGGAGTTATAGTTTTCTGGAAACTGAGCTAAACGCAAAAACTTAACGTGAAATGTTGATGCCGCCGACGACGCCGACGGAAAAGCTATGCCTATGTCCCGCTTCTGCTAAAGCAGGCGGGACAAAAACTATATTCAGCCCTGAAATTAGATTAATCCTGATTTGGTGCCAGGTCCTCGCCACACCAGAATCACTTGGCCCTCTCCCAAAAGCAGCAAGATCAGTAATAATCTTACTACTTTTATAATGGGTAATAACCCAAATCAACTCCCAGGTAACAAAAACGCCAAAGATAAAAAACGTACCTGAGGGCCAAAACAGGCAAATCGCGTTTCCTATAAAGAGGAAACCCTACCGTTAATTTACGCCGTCGCGTTCATCAACAAAGATATACCTGTAATGTATGACCATCATCCAATCAGATTGTGTGATATTTATAGAGTGCATTAGAATGCATATTTATACACACGAAAATATCATTTTCGCGTACAAATAAGACCTAAACGATATTCGTTCTATGCATATCGTTGTATAAAACGTTCGTTTTCACCTCGCTTATCATTCGTTTGTGTTTGTTTCGTTTGGAGGTCCTTCTACAAACCTCCGCTGTATGTGTAGATGTAGCTGCACACCAACTTATCGCCTTTGTCGTTATCACATAATTTCACCGATAATGTGGCTGTGACTGGAGAAATGGCCCTTACGGGATTTGTGACCAGTGTAAATACTGACCAAATAGCACACTGTAGCCCGACTATTATCTACATGCATATCACTTGTTAGCATCATGGCGGGTGTTTCATTGATGGAATGGCGAATGATTCACCGTTCCTATGTGGCTATAACTGGAGAAGTGTTTGTTTGTTTATTGGGGTTTAACGGCCTATCAATAGTTAAGGTCATTTAAGGCCGGGGTTATGGGTTAAGTGGTGCTTATGGGATGTGCGAACGGTGCATATACAGATCAGCCTGTGCATCCGCACAGTCTGATCAGCATATGCACCGTTCGCCATTCCATCAATGAAACACACACAAGATAGATCGTTAGCAGGCTACAGGAGTGTGCTGCATGTATTGGATCAGGATTTGATTTATTGGTATTTAACGGCCTATCAACAGCTAAGGTAATTGAAAGCCGGGCAAACGGCTTAGAACCAACATTTATCCTGCTACATTGGGGGGGGGGGATATATATTCAGCCCTGAAATTAGAATAACCTGACCCGGTGCCAGGTCCATACCACACCAGTCACATGACCCATTCCCCTAAAAGTAATAGGATTACGAATAATCATATTACTCGTACAAAGGGTATACCCAGATTCAACTCTCACATACAAGAAAGCCAAAGACGTACCGGAGAGCCAAACCAGGTATCCAGTCGGGATCCCGATCATTAAATTACCCATCGCATGTTCCCACCTGTCACCCATACAGTATATGAAGGAATAGTAGTAGAAAGTTCTTTCAACAAATTGCGTGATTCAAGTGTATTTTGAGACATTTTGAAATGTATTGCATCACTGGTAAATTTACAATCTGCGATATGGTACACGTTTTTATGGAAGCCCTGGACGGACTTCTGACTTCCAATACTTCTAACTTCATTACTTGTAGCTTCATAATTTGTAACTTCCTACTTCCTTACTTCTAACTTCCAACTTCATTACTTCTTACTTATACTTCCTTACTTCTCGCTTCTAACTTCCAAGTTCATTAGTTCTACTTTTAACTATATTACTTCATCACTTCTTACTTCATCACTTCTTACTTCATCACTTCTTACTTCTAACTTCATTACGTCTTACTTCTAACTTCCTTACTTCTAACTTCTTTACTTTTAAGGAACAATGAAGTTAGAAGCAAGAAAGTTCGAAGTAAGGAAGTTAGACGTAAGAAGTGATGAAGTTGGAAGTTCGAAGTAAAATGTAAAGAAGTTAGAAGCAAGAAGTAATTAAGTTAGAAGTAGGAAGTAACGAAGTAGGAAGTAATGCAGTAGGAAGTGAAGTTGGAAGTAAGGAAGTAAGGAAGCTAGAAATATTGAAGTCAGGAGTCCCTACATATTCAAGGTACTGCCACAGTGACTGCAACCTCCGACTAAACAATAACATGTAACAGGCCCGTACGCAGAGGGCGTGAGACGGGTGCATACGCACCCCCCCCCCACCCTCCTTAATCCGTTCAACACCACATGCCTGTGTAGTGGTACTGGCAAATGTGTAGATCCTGATGAGCCGGCTCGTGACGAGCCGTCTCATCAGGATCTACACTTTATGCAAGTAATTTTCATAATTTTTAGAACAAAAACACCCAATGTTCACTGGTCTGAAAATCATTTTGTGATGATTGGATTGGTTGCAAATTAACATATCAAAATCCATTCCAGTTTAAGGATTAATCTGCCGAGTTCTGTCCGTGGATGTGCAAAAAAAATGTTTAGCTCTTCGCGCTGTCAATATTGCACCCCCTAAATTAATTCTTGCGTACTGGCCTGTGTAATATACTGCAAAATGTAACAAATATGTGTCTGCACGTCGCATATATAGCGTAACAGTTTAACAATTGCATCATCAAAAAGTATGATTTTCAGTTTCAATGATTATACTATAGTCATAATTATGTGGCTGTGACTGGGGAAATGGGGCTTATGTGTTTTGCGGCCAGTGCAAATCCAGGTCAGCCTGTGCATCAGCACATTCTGATCAAGATATGCACTGGTCGCCATTCCACCAATGACCCACCTGGCATGTTTCTAACAAGCAATATAGAGTGTTATCCGGCGATAGGAGTGTGTCGTTATATCAGGAGCTATACTAGTATAAAAAGTATCACATCTTTGATACATTTTCGCGTTTTGTTTCTGAAAATACACAGCGCATGGGCAATGTATGGACACGAGGATGTGATACCACAGTTACATCACGTTCGTCCGCATGTACGAGGAGATAATCCGCGAGCTAAAGCTCGCGGATTATCTCCTCGTACATACGGACGAACGTGATCTAACAGTGACATACGCCTCATTCTTCCAGTCACAATCACACATATGACACTGTGATCAATACGAGCACAATAATTGACATGTTACACTGACCAATATTGGCAATACTTATTCTAACACATTGCATACAGTATGATCAACTGAATTATTCATGGAACTCGACTTCTATGATACAGTGATGAAAAACGGACGGTGAAGTGCATATATACATATATTACATGACATACATACATGTATACATACGTAACGACTGCTACAATGGCACAAACATGTAATAGATAATGAATTGGTGCCGTATTCAGGGTATGAATATAGATATCTATGTAAAAATGATTCAGCTCTCGCTGTCTCTGTCTCCATATCTCTCTCTCTCTCCCTCCATCTCTCCCTCCATCTCCTCTCTCTCTCTCTCTCCTCTCTCTCCCTCTCCCTCTCTCTCTCTCTCTCTCTCTCTCACATTATCTCCAATATCTTGAGATCATTGGAAATAACGAGTCTAAATGTGTAATAATGGTAAACCATTGTACATATTCGTTACATACGTAAATGACGTCAAAAGTTAACAAATTTTTCAGAGAACATGCGGAATTATATTCCGCATGTACTCTGAAAATTGTGTCAAATTATGACTTTATTTATGAAAAAATATTGTAAATTTTGTAAACGTATTTAATGAAATTACGCAGATGTCCGAAGCTACAAACTCGAATGGCGTGTCTCATATGCGTTTTGTCGAATAATTACGTTAGTATTGTGGGCATAATTACTAAACTATAGTCTTTTTCACGAAAGCTGCCCAAATTTTACGGCTATATAAACAATTCAAAAACAAGATTTCTTTTGATAATATTAAATTATAGGAAAAATTAAGAATGTGCCTTCTTTTTATTTCGTGAAATTTGGTCAAATATTGATTTTATTGCGAAAACAAAATTTCCCCATGTTAAATCCCCATAGACATCTTCACGGAGTGAAGATGTCTATGGGGATTTAACATGGGGAAATTTTTTAGAATTTCAAAAATACTGGACCGATTTTTAAAATTTAACTTTTGTTTTCTTAGTTAGATCATTTCCAAGCTATCTAGCTAGGTTTCGGAGTCAATTTCCAAAAAAATAAAATCAATATTTGACCAAATTTCACGAAATAAAAAGAAGGCTCATTCTTAAATGTTTCCTTGAATTTAATACTATCGAAAAAAATAATGTTTTTGAATTGTTTATATGGCCGTAAAATTTGGGCAGCTTTCGTGAAACAGACTATAGGATATGGTAGAGCAGGTCTCAATTCTTGTGTCAATGCATGTGCGGATCCAGGCGGGGCGTGTTTAGATTTTAACCTTTTGTTACTTGAAAGATCTGATTATTTCCTTATTTTTCACTCGAAGTGTATGTTGTTACCACTCAGTTGAACCGTCTCGTCGAGTCTGAATGTTATGAAAGTTGCCGATGATAAATTATATGTTTCATTTGAAAGCCACCCCCACCGCTAGACATACATCCTGGATCCGCCCCTGGAATGGGTTCATTGGTCTCCCTCTGTTATTGTGTTCTCTATTTAACACTATTTAGCCACCAGTGTTTTTTTTTTAAATATTGCAAAAATGGAAAGTTTGTTTGTTTGTTTATAGGTGTTTAACGGCCTATCAACAGCTACGGTCATGCCGGGCAAATGCGTTCGATCTCGTTTTAACATGCTGCATTGGGGGGGGGGGGGTCCCAAAATCAGAGCGGAATATTTACATCGAGAAAAAAATATATTCAATCCTGAAATTAGAATAACCTGACCTGGTGCCAGGTCCATACCTAAAATAGGATTACGAATAATCGTAATACTCACATAAGGCGTATAACCAGTTTCAACTGTCACATACAAAATGCCAAAGACGTATGTCATGATCAAACCAGGTCTCCAGTCGGAATTCCCGTAAGGAACTGAGGATGAACCCCGATCGTTAAATTACCCATCGCATACCCCCACCTTCCATCCACCCCTGAACAAATGGAAATAAGTCATAAACAATTTAAACATGTATACAATTTAAAGTGATAGGTCAGCATACATGAAGAGTGTATGTATAATTTAAAGTGATAGGTCGGCATACATGAAGAGTGTATGCACAATTTAAAGTGATATGTCGGCATAAATGAAGAGTGTATGCACAATTTAAAGTGATATGTCGGCATACATGAAGAGTGTATGCATAATTTAAAGTGATAGGTCGGCATACATGAAGAGTGTATGCACAATTTAAAGTGATAGGTCGGCATACATGAAGAGTGTATGCACAATTTAAAGTGATAGGTCGGCATTCATGAATAAAAAACATGAAGTGTATGCACAATTTAAAGTGATTAGTCGGCATACATGAAGAGTGTATGCACAATTTAAAGTGATTTAGGTCGGCTACATGAAGAGTGTATGCACAATTTAAAATGATAGGTCGGCATACATGAAGAGTGATGCAATTTTTAAAGTGATATGTCGGCATACATGAAGAGTGTATGTACAATTTAAAGTGATATGTCGGCATAAATGAAGAGTGTATGCACAATTTAAAGTGATAGGTCGGCATACATGAAGAGTGTATGCACAATTTAAAGTGATAGGTCGGCATACATTTACTTTTTAGCATTGGAATAAATATAAACATATCCTGGTCACGGCACCAAACAAAGACAAAGTAGCAATATATATAACATGTTTTATTGCATACAGTATGCTCACATTTCACAGTGTAATAACACGGTGTAATAATACACTAATCATCATAATACACTAGTGTAGTAAATATGCAAATGAGGCCGGTACAGAAAACACGTTAGGTGATCATTACAGCTTCATGGATAGCGTATTGTGCTGTGCTTAATATACAATAAATATAATCTAACATTTGTGTCGATTTAATATGATTATTAAACTCGTTGACTGATATCATAAGAAACTCGGCATAGCCTCGTTTCTTATGAAATGAGTCAACTAGTTTAATACGTATCATATTAAAATCCTTACACATGTTAGATTATATTTATCGCATAAGTACATCATCCTATATTGAAGCTGTACTGGTTACCAAACCTGTTTTCTGTAACGAGCAAATTTGCATATGTCTTACACTAGAGTATTTTGATTTTTATTACACTGTGTTAATACACTGTGCGCGCCCATTTTATGCAATAAAACATGTATATAACCTATACATCGGCAGTTATACCCTCATCTTCTGGCATAGGCCAGTGCTCTGTGTTTTCTGGAATATTTTCCGAACAAGATTTTTCTGAAGGCAGTTCGGAATTCAGGATTGAATATTGTATATATGATTGGGTTGAGCATACTGTTTATATATCCCAGCCAGAGCACAAAGCTCTCTGCCATTGGAGGTATGTATACTTCTTCTCTAATGAATGGAGCTGTGAGCGCCATGACGAAAAATGGCAACCAACACCCAATGAAACAGCCGGTAATTATCGCTAAAGTTCGGGCTGCCTTTCGTTCCCGTCTCATTTCTATTTTTTCTTTATGTTTCTTCGCTTTTAGTATTTCACCGTTTGTCTTAGGCATCATTATGGTCATTTCCACCTCCTCTACGTGTCCGTTTGTCTTGCATGTTTTATTTTCATTGTCGTCATGGTCGGCACTACCACTGCTTCCGTTATATTGAGGTTCTGATGTATAAGTCTGCGAAATCGGCGACTCTTTGATCACCGGCACCGTCAACAACGAAGTCTCGTTCACTTTAATAGGCGCGTTTCTCGCATTTGTCTGCTTCTGTTTGCGACTTTTATTAAACTTCTTCCGCCGTATCCTCTGACGGGCAACCACGAATATCTTCGCGTAAATGATCAACATTGTTATAGTGGGAAGATAGAACGCACCCACCGTGGAAAATATGGTATACCCGTGATCCTGGCTGATGATACACAGTCCCGTTATTGCTGGATCGTTTTCGTCCTTCCAGCCAAACAATGGAGGAATAGAGATGGACATGGCCACAAACCAAACAATCGCTATCATTATCAGTATGCGTTTAGCAGTCCTGTTGCGAATGTAGTCTATGTTGGTTACCGCCCAGTAACGGTCAATTGAGATGGCGACGAGATGGAGAATGGAAGCGGTACAGCAGAGCACGTCGAATGACACCCACATATCACAAATTTCTGAGCGGAGGAACCAAACCTTGCTGATCTGAAAGTTTATAATAACAGGGTATGAAATCACGGGGTTTTCGAACCTGATTTTCTGACGTGACTTAATATGTGATTATTACAGTTTGGCATATCAAGATTTTTTTGAAAAAAATAAAAAAAATAAACTTGTTTTCATCATGGCCCTGTGTAAAGTGGCTTAATGGAAGATATATGACGATACTAGGACCGCTGGGTTGTTTCTATTTTCACCTATATAGGTACATAAATATCGGATATCCTATATTTTTGCGTTAACAAGATAGAAAATCTGATACTTATGTACAGATATCGGTGAACATTGACACAACCCACTAGACCACTTTACACAGGGCCATGATGAAAACACGTTTATAAACGTTTATAGCTTTTGTTTCAACAAATAATGATGCTCGGTGCTCGGGTGCTCGGTATAGCGAATTTCCACTGTAATCAATCAATCACCAGCTGTCAGAGCAACATCGTGGAAGAGCTGGGCTTACAGGTACATGAACTGTACAGTACAACATCGATATACCGAAATGGCTGGCTTAATAATCCCTGAAATATACTACATATAATCACAGTTGGTACTGTAGCAAGGTGCATGATCACGTGGTTATAACAACAGCAACAGTGGCTGAAAGTGTTGATATCTTGCCCATTCCAAAGTAAGTATTATTTGATATTTTCCTTAATATGAAACGGATTTTTATGAAATATGGCGCAGCAAACGCGTCTTCATGAGCTGCATTTGGTCATCCGTGGAGTTCGGCACAGACTTATGTCGTTTTTGCGAAGAATCGATTTACCGTGTCTACTCGATTCTTCGCAGAAACGACAGACGTTTGGGCCAATAAATAAGGACAGATTTTCAAAATTTTACTTTTGTTTTCTTAGTTGATTATTTCCAAGCTATCTACCCAGGTTTCAGAGTCAATTTTATTTTAGTTTTTCGACTCCTCTGCCAAGATCCGATCGCCGCCTCTTTTTCCCATATCTCAATCAGTGTTCGTAATATTAATAAAAGCAATAGTTGACCAAACTTGATGAAATAAAAAGAAAGTTCATTCTTAAATATTGATCAAATTTAATATTATCGAAAAAAAGATTGATTTTGCATTGTTCATATAGCCGTACAATTTGGACAGGTTTCGTGAAACAGACAGTAGTATCGGGATACATAATGTTGCAATCGCTATCCAAGTTAACCGTATGCAACCTGATACTAGAAACACAAAAAGTTCCATCACCCTTTGTAACCAGATACTAGAAACACGAAAAGTTCGTGTTTCTAGTATCTGGTTACAAAGGGTGGTACATATACTCACCTCTTTCACAGCGCTGATCGGCATAACAATGGAAGCCACCATGAGATCGGCGACAGCCAAGGACAAGATCAAATAGTTTGCCACGTTGTGGAGATTCTTCTCCAGTATGATGGCGGCGATGACGAACACATTGCCGATGATCGTGCACAGAATCATCAACCCCAGAATCACTGACGTCACAATCAGGTGTTCCAGACTATAAATCTGCGGTCCTATCACTATGGTAGTTCCATTTAGTTGCGACATCGAGGCTGTTGTCGCCATTTCGCGCCAAAAAGTAGCGCGCGCGCGCCAATAATTCGTCAATGAATGTCAGTTATCGTTGTAATGGCGAAGTATTTAAATAGAACACTTACACGTCATTTGTAACTCCATCACTATGTATAGTTGTGTGTATTCCGATATAGAGCACTACATTGCAGATTATGCCACTGTGTTATCACGTGATTGAAGAATCAATGTTTCCACGTGCAAATGCAAGCAACAACACACATGTTCATTCAGGAAATGTCAGCGAATGACCGTGTGTGTTTGATCTGTGAGAATAAATCGGTCAACAGTGACCAGACAGTGTTAGTCATCTGAATGCTCATCAGTCAGATAAAGCACGCGAAAGGATTGCCAATAATACAGGCGCTAATTACTTTAGTGGTAGTAATGTATGGCATTTATTTCTTGATATGCATCACTTTAGTACACAGTAGTTATCGATTTGTCCTCAACATCACCGCCTACATGAAATGCTGCCTAAAACATGTAGGAAGTATGACCACGTGCGTGAACCACAATAGTCATTTGGCTGGTTGTATACATGATGATTCCAAATGGACGTCAGCTGCCTTGTGATTGGTCGACTCGATATTCAATGGTTGACCCTGGTCGGCTGGTCACATTCGGATGAAGACTGGCCAATCTATCCTGAAAGTAGATACAACGTATATACTTGCATTTATCAGGTAACGAGCTTTGTAGTGGCCTAATACCAAGGTGTGGAATCACGTGTTTCCGAACGGCGTGAAGTATCTTTCTGATGGAATGACATACTTTTATGAAATATACTCAGAGCTCCAGATAAGCTGCGTATTTGCGTAAATACCCAATTAAAATGGCCAAAAACCCAATTGAAATCAGAAGTAGCGAGTATCAAAAAGCAATAACAAATGTGTGATACCTTAAACATGCTACAGAAAACAATAACCAGACCATAAATATACCATATTTTTCTTATTTTCCAGGAAATCACGTCTTGGTATTTCATTAGAATTGTCTCCAAGACGATTTTACCCTATTAAAATATTGAAATACCCAATTGCTTCAGATATGATGGAGTGATAATACTCAATTACTAATTCCTTATCTGGAGCGCTGTATACCACAGCAAATGCGGTACACGTTGCCCATTATTGTATATGCGGCTAAGCCGCTTTCTTGACGAAGAATCAGTTACCGTAAAAGTAAATGAAAACAAGAGCATATGAATGTAAGAAATACACGGTACTCGATTCTTTGTGAAAGCTAGAAGTTATTGTAAATATCTTTCAGAGCACCCGTACAACACATATGCCATCGTATTTTGTGCGCTACATATCATCAAAATCCGTCCGTTTGCTAGGAAGATTTTAAAGAAAATCTACTGTAAACATGACGTCACATATTACGTCACGTCGGAAAATCGGGTTCGGAAACCACGTGATCCCACACCCTGAATACGTACTGAATAAAAAACATGATGTCGTATCAGGCATTGACCTGCTACGAATATCCGGGTTACAACGAATTGAAAGCCGAAGTTTCATTGGTCGAACGGCGTCACATGACGTTACCGAACGACGTTAGTGGAAGGGCGTCACGTAATCATATCCGCGTTACTTTCAATGAAAACCACGTCACAATTTATCCCTTTGTAGCCTAAAACGTTACATGATAAATAGAATACCATGCTAGTGTATTTTAGTATGCAAGTTATCAGGCTCGTCTTGGAAACGGTAGGAATTCCTCGGCGAGCCTCGGAATTCCTACGCGTGTCCAAGCCTTGCCTGATAAACTTGATATCAAAATACACTATAATGGTACTCTCTATGTACACGTATGACCAATTAGAGAAATAAACGTTCTTATATGAGTTATGATTTAATATTAGAAACATTAAACTCGTTGACTGATGCCACGTTTAGCGAGGGTATATAGAGAATAGTAGGTTAGTGCCGAGAATGGGAAAAAATATCTGGCAAAGGCTTAGGGCGAGGCTCTGCCGAGCTCATCCCGTTTCCGTGCCGCGCCAGATATTTTTCCCATTTACGGCACTAACCTACTATTCGATTTATCCCGTCAACACCTAAAAATAGTTTTAAAATGAAAAAAAAAAAACAAAAACCCAGCCGCATCCTCAAAATCGGAGAATCGTCTAGTATGACAAACGCACAAATTCATTCGCAGTGATTACGTCGTGTTGACAGGATATAAAAAAAAACCCTGTCTATTATTTCTACGCATGTGTCTTTTTTTCAACGCATGTGGTGTACACGTGGTTTACCTTTCATTAATTAGAAAACGATTATTTTGTTGGCTTAAATGCGACACGTTTAAACCAACAACCAACAAAACATTGTTTACTAATTGAAAAAAAAAACGATGTGACAATGATGTATAAACAACAGGCAATCGTTCGTTTGAGTTCTTCTAATTGTAAATGAAATATTCCTTTTTGACCCCCCCCCCTCCCCCACACACAATGCAGCATGTTACATACAGGATTGAACTCGTTGGCGCAGCCTTAATTTACCTTAACTGTTGATAGGCCGTTAAACACAAATCATTTGTGTATATTTATAATGATACTTTGGCATTGGCATATGTCTGCTTTACTGTGGAACATCTCTAGACCGGACACCCTGTGGACCTCACAGAGTGTCCGGTTTAGAGAGGTTTCACTGTATTACGATGAACTTCGCCTTCTGGAAGCACATTTGCTGTGAAAGACCGCCTGTACATTACAGGGGCCCGGGCCTTCTTGTTTTGTGAAACAGAAACGTGAAACTCGATTTTTACAAACATTGTGAAAAAAGTTGCCATTATTTTCCAATTGTGAAGGAGCCTTTCACAAGCCCCAATTATATAGCGGAAAAAAAGCGCCGAATTAATAAATAAATGTCCCACGATCCATGGAATTGGCGTGTCTCACGGAAGACCGCAAATATTCCCTCGAATACATTTCCGCAAGCATACCACTAGCGACTATAGACGAATACACATCGTGTACAACTTCGCGGTTGCAAACTTTCGCGCTTACATGGACGGATTGCAACCGCGAACCTTTGCATCTTTTAACCAATGACCAACAATTCGTATTTGACATCCATACTTAACGACGCACTGAAATATAAACATCATATAGCGCACATTGCAAGCAGTCTACAAACTTCATATCGTATACAACAACAAGTCGATTTTCGCGCAGTTTTGGATTCGCGTATTTATACTTTAGGTCACGCTATATCCTCACGCCTGCGCTCGTCCTACGGGTGTCGTAATGCTCATTGGAATGGCGGTTAGTCGAGCGATGAGGGCGATCTTTGACACGTGGCGCCCCCTGGGAGCTATATGTGTCGCCATTAATCCCCTTTAATCTCCACAATGGCGTTTAGTTTAACACCTATACCGGATTTGGTGCTAGGCATTCGCAATGCCTAGCACCAAATTCGGTATAGGTGTTTACTAAAACGCCGTTCGAGAGATGCCTAAGCACGAAAGTAAACAACATGCAAATTGTGTTTATGTTTTCTTGGGAGACTATACAGTTTATTGGAGGCTAGAGACCGACCCGACAGTTTGTACGTCTTTTTTTTTTTTTTAATTTTAGTGTTAACAACACGCACCAAATTTAGTATACATAATAAACATTGTATGCGTGTATTAACTAAACGCCAAATTGCGTGAGCACGAATTTTAACAGCTTGCAAATTGTATGTAAAAACTATGTCTTTTGGAAGAAAATATATTTGATTTGAGGCTAGAGGACGTCTGTACGTTTATTTTATATTTTTAGAATAACAGAGTGCCATGCATCAAGGTCACTCAGTTTTCCCTAGCGTTTTCCAGTCATTTACTCAAACACTTTGTGACGGTGTTGACAACTTTATCACGCCAATTTATGACTGTTTCTTCAAAACTGTTCCGCGAGTCTGGATAGTTGGCTGGAATGGAATGGAATGGTACTTAACGGCCCATCAACACAAAAGAGTATCATTTAGGGTCAATAGAATAATTGGCTGTACATCTCATGAAATTACCAGCTGTCACGGATTCTACACAACGTCCTGTTGTCTTTGCGCTTTATTTCATCAAATCAAAGTCGGTGGCATACGAAAGTTACAATAAAAATGAAATCCGTATCGAGGCGAAATTAAATGAAATGGGTATACAGAGCTCCAGATAAGCTGCGTATTTGCTTAAATATCCAATTAAAATTGAAGAAAAAAAAACCCATTTGAAATCAGAATTAGCGAGTATCAAAAAGCAATACAAAATTTATGATACAATCATGCTGTAGAAAACAATAAACAGACCACAAATATAGCATATTTTTCTTACTTCATAAGAAAACACATCTTGGTATTTCATTAGAATTGTCTCGAAGGAGACAATTCTAATGAAATGCCAAGACATGTTTTCATTTCGAAGCAAACTATTCAATAACTGCTGTCTGTTGATGTCTAAACAGTAGTGTGACTTTATTTTACCCAATTTAATTTTTGAAATACCCAATTGCTTCAGAAATGATGGAGTGAAAATACTCAATTACTAATTCCTTATCTGCAGACCTGCCGGTATAAAAACGGTAAACATATTAATGTCAGAAATTATAGAGTATGCTATGAACTAGACATTACTGGATTCTACATGGAGAAACTCCTATACACACTTCTTACAGTGGGGTCAGCGTGTAAGTGCACACACGAACGAACACGACAGGTTGGAACCAACCTGTCGTGTTCATTCGTGTGTGCACTTACACGCTGACCCCACTGTACATGTACGCACATTTTCTTGTGATTTTACTACCAATTTTGTTCATGTTAAATGTGTACTGTATGTCTTAAAGGTACATGCCCACTCAGTAGGCACAACTTTATACCAGAGACATCATCCGATACATTTTATGGGAAAATAAACATTCATTCACCATTACCCCACGTATTGTTTGGAATTAGTATCCGTTTTATATCAGACGTAACGTTACACACTGATATCAGGGGCGATAACCGTGTTTTCTTAGAAATGTAAACGGACATTACTATTTATTATCTGTATTTTGTTTTTGATATGCCATTTAATCATACTTTATAATCTGTCGAAAACATTATTTTTTCAGGTGACGCATTTAATTATTATAAATAATTAAAAAATACGATGCTTCATTTGCACATGAACATAGCCTGATACCAACGCGCGTCACTATCAGTAAAATACATATTACTAAATGGTTATATCAGTATAGCGGGTACCCGTAATGTTTAGAACTGGTGGAATAGTGAGACAATTATACACTTATCTAATTCCTATAAAGAACAGTTTGTGCCTACTGAGTGGGCATGCACCTTCAATAATTTTTTTTAGATAAAATAAAAATATAGCAAACAAAGTCTGAACTGATTAACTGTATTGCTAACATTCCTATATCTATGGTTACGTTACGCCCCGGCCCTCTAGTCTAGCTACATGTATGCTCTGTCGCAAATAGTTGTTCTTGCACAGAAATTGATGCTTGGCTACGCGCCTGGGCGAACATATGAGATTTGGGTAATGGGCAAGCCGACTACCGGCACCCGTTGACTACCGGAATCATAGATGAAAGAAACAACATTTTCTGAAATGCATAGGTCATTTTTAACTACGTGACATAACGTGTACAAAACGATATACTAAGAAGAGCAATTTGTCAATTAAACGTATCAGTTACGCATACGGCTGTTATACATGTATACCACCGTGCACGAACCGTTCTGAACAGCTCAAATCTGAAACATAAACACAACTGGTTGCGCCATTTTGTGCGACGTCATTTGGCAGACTTCGCGTCACGATACGATGTAATATTAAAGGCACAACTCCGATGTCACAGAATGTTACAGACTTTAAAGGCACGTTGTCAAAGTGATATGGGCAGAGTGATGACACCGATAAATAACACATATTGTAATTGTAGATTTTCTAAACGTCATACGCATATTTACTGCTATACTTTTGGGAGACATATATTGCATCTATTGACTATTTAGGAAGTGACTTTATCTACAAAATAACTCACGGAACAGCTCTAGATATCGGACACGTCAGAAATGGCGTTTTTTCTCCAGTCACAACCACATAATTATGTCGCTGTGACTGGAGAAGTGGGGTTTAAGGGAGTTGTGGCAGTGTAGCTCCTGATGATACACTCCTGTAGCCTGATAACGATAATAATATATATTGTTTGTTAGAAGCTTGACGGGTGTGGAATGGCGACAGTGTAGATCCTGATCGAACTTTGCGGATGCACAGGCTGATCTGGATCTATACTAGTCGCAGAACAAATAAGCCCCATTTTTCCGCTCCTAGTGACATATGTTGATGTCCGTATGGCTATTTAAGCGATTAAACAGCGAACAGCGTAGACCCAGATCAGACTGCGCGAATGCGCAGGCAGATCTGGTGCTACGCTAGCTGATGATCTCTCAATGTCCTATATATGGCGTTACAAAATTTGCCCGTAGGTGGAGCAATATTCTAGTGATATTATCCCGACATAATTTCCTGGCGAGCGGCTGTTTTTGCCTGCATTTCATTTCCGCTCGGTGTGTTTCTGTAGATCACATATCAGACTGTAATATGTGTTTGTCAACAGAAATCAACAATGCGATGCGCATTAATTTGTTGTTGTTGTTGTTTTATTTGTCATGGTTTGTCTTTGTTCATTCCAATGGGTCATTATCGGTATTAGTGAGTAATGACTGCGATGCATCTTAGAATTTGAAACACTCTCTGAATTATGCAGACATGTCCTGAATACATAATAACGACGGTTACCCCTGGGCCCCTTACATATTTCGGTTGCTTCACAGCCCCGGAAAGTTCTTGATTTCCAGAAGCCGAATGTTGCAGTCGAGTCTGTTTGGAGAACAACTAGCTCCTGGGATTAGTTGTTTCTGACATTTAAGAAGCGTATTTGTGACAATTGGCGTATTGCATTTACGTTTGGCGTCGCTTAACTGTGTTTTGTCAGTAGGACATTTGAATACTATAATGTCTGCTCATTCGCGCACTGAAAATCGCTATCAAATGTGGTCCGCGATAGCGATTTTCATTGCATGAATGAGCAGATATATATAAATGTGGTCCGCGATAGCGATTTTCAGTGCATGAATTAGCAGACATGTATATATATATATAAACTGGCTCCAAAAAACAGGGGGTTCGGACGAACCCATCGAACCTCCCCTGACCACGCCCTTGAATCAACCGAAGGTTTCCTAATACAATATCAGTTATCTCTGTTACTAATAGTGAGGATAATATGGAAGCGTTCTGGTGTCAATGTTAAAATATGTTATCTCCCAATTAGGAGATATACTAACTCCTAATTATAAGATACTAACTCCTAATTAAGAGATACAAAGTCCTAATTAGGAGATAGTAACTCTTAATTAGGACTATTATCTCCTAATTAGGACTTAATATCTCCTAATTAGGACTTACTATCTGTGCCGATGTTAACAAATAGTTTATCTCCTAATTAGGAGATACTAACTCCTAATTAGCAGATAATAACTCCTAATTAAGATATACTAAGTCCTAATTAGGAGATAGTAATTCTTAAATAGGACTTAATATATCCTAATTAGGAGTTATTATCTCCTAATTAGGACTTACTATCTCCTAATTAGGACTTACTATCTGTGCCGATGTTAACACATAATTTATATCCTAATTAGGAGATACTAACTCCTACTTAGGAGATAGTAAATCCTAATTAGGAGATACTAAGTCCTAATTACGACATATTATGTCCTAATTAGGATATTGTATCTCCTAATTAGGAGATAAATATATTTTAACATTGGCACCAGGACGCTTCCATAGGATAACGCGACAAGCTAGTAATTGTCTTTTGATATCATTATATACTTTATTAGGCGAAGCTAGGAAACGTGTAGGAATTCCGAGACTCGCAGAGGAATTCCTACCGTGTTCAAGCATAGCCTGATAAACATGACAAATTAGCATGGAATTATATTACTAGGTATAAAAGACGTTTTCGAACCGTGATCAAATAGTGTCATTTACATACAAATCATTAGATGTCAATACATAGAGAACAGTAGGTTCGTGCCGTGAATGGGAAAAAATATCCGACAAGGCTCAAGAATTTCTTTATTTCTCACCAGAAGTATATGTTGTGACCACTCATTTGAACCGTCTCGCCGAGACGGTTCAAATGAGTGGTCACAACATATACTTTGGTTCAGAAATAAGGAAAATAGTAGAGGCTCTGCCGAGCACATCCCGTTTCCGTGCCGCGCCAGATATTTTTCCCATTCACGGCACTAACCTACTATTCTATTTATCCGTCAACACCTATTGACGTTAAAATGCAAAAATAAATAACCCAGCCACCGCACATATTCATACGCAGTGATTAGGTCGTATTGACATGATATCAAAAATGTTTCACGGCATCGTGTTTGCACTGTGTTGACGGGATAAATATAAATTCCAATAAAAACCCATGGAAATGGAACACACTCGATATTTCCTAGTGTCTTGTTTCGGGAAGCTCTACTGTGCAGATGTTAGACCCACAGGCATTCGGCGCGTTTCGGCTTGCATCGGTATAACTACATATGCATAACAAGGCTTACAACTTGGGTCGGCCCGACCTCGTATCGTAACAAAATAACATTGCCTATGCAGTCTATGTATTTCTGCAGGATAACGATAATTCTCAAATGAACATATGAACTTTCCACTACAATATTGACATTAGAGCCCTAAACACAGTATTTCCTTTGGTATGATACGAGTTCGTGTCCGACCTAGGATAACCATATGTAATTCGATATTCTTTGCATACTTATGTTCCAACTATGCTATTTCAGCAAGATAACAATAATTGTCAAATGAACATGTGCACTTTCCGCCAAAATATTTACATTAACGTTAATAAAATTGCGGAATTTGTTACGATACGAGGTCGTGTCCGACCAAAGTGATAAGCCTTGTTATTCATATGTAGTTATACTGATGAAAGCCGAAACACACCGAATGCCCGTGGTTAGACCAACTAGCGGCTAATTTGCTAATAATGCGTCCTGTCTCCGAGGTACAGAATTGTAGGTCAACATGTCAATTGATCGGACCATGGCATACATTGTGAACGATCAATTAACAATTATGTTTACATAGACATGTGCGGTGATGATTTGTTGAAGGTTCCCAAACGAAACAGAACGGAAAACTACGGTGGCACAGAGGGGACATGCAAATATGTTTTACTATTGCGTGCGCACGCGATAGGTTTTGCGTGCGCACGCGATAGGGTTTCATTGGCTAAGCTATCGCGTGCGCACGCAATAGCTATCGCGTGCGCACGCAATAGCAATTAAATATTTCCATGTCCCCTCTGTGCCACCGTAGAAAACGCATAGATACGTTTTTTTGTTGTGCACGAAACATTCCACGTGCAAGGTTATAATATAGGGAGGCATATTTGTGTGTCCATTCGTTAGATATGACATTGTTCGGGCAAAATAAACAGTCATTAAACATTTCCCGACGATGTAATTGACATTTTAAAGCTTTGTATATCAAACATGAATGTTCACACTGCTACCAGGGGCGATAACCGTGTTTCCTTAAACTGTTAACTGACATTACTATTTATTTTCTATATTTTTTTCAGGTGACGCATTTAATTAGTATAAATAATTAAAAAAATATCATGCCCCATTTGCATATAAAAATAGCCTGACACCACCGCGAGTCACTCAGTAAAATAAGTACTAAATTACTATGATTATATCTGTAAAACGGGCACTTGTAATTTTTTAAACAGGTGGAATAGTGACACAAATATAACATTTTGTACTTACTAAGTGGGCATGCACCTTTATATACCCGGTATTATTATAGCAATACAGAAAGCATTATACTTCTGAATTAATGCATGAGCGACCAGGGTGGCCTCTGGTCTGCTCGACACATGATCTGATCGGGGTCTAGTCTAATCTGGTCGTTAACTGACTTATATTCAACACGGATTACTTAGCAGTTTATATTGGAGATGAGAGTGGCTCATTGAACTATCCATCCCGCCACATAAACATAATCACACGTTAGCAAAATGTATGTTACATGTGCGCTTTCATATCAGCTTGTTGCTGTTCTACTAGTCTCTGTGTTTCTTACTCGCTTTGTCTTCTGTCTATCAGTCAAACTTCTTTGTCGTCTGAATGTCACTATTATATGTGCATGCACTATATTGGGGGGACTTGAGAATATACATATTATCGGTGCGGTTGGATGAGGTTGGCAATGTGGACACCTATGGCGGCCATCCACCTAGCTGATGTAACTAAAAAGCCGAATGGGTAATGATATAACTTCCTGGAGGGCTGCCATAGGTAATTTCAATTGTAGGAAACGTCCGATATGCATTGCGTCTACAATATATTTAAATATTTTCAATATATTATTGAATGTTTTAACGGATATAGGTAATTGTTTGACTAAACTAGCTAATTGTAGAGGCCCCAGATTATTACTCAATCTAAATATGTGTCTAACAATAGTATCTTTTATTTTGCTACTGATATCTGGTGATGTAGAAAGAAACCCAGGGCCTGAACATGAGAGTGGATGTTTTTCAATTTTACATTTAAATATAAGAAGTATCCGTAATAAGGTGAGTTATATCGAGGACACTTTCACAGATTTTGATATTCTATGTTTTACAGAAACTCACTTAACGGGCGCTATAGAAACCAGCAGTTTACAACTTAATGGGTATAGCCTACCATTCCGAAAGGACAAGTCGCCACATTCTGGTGGGGGAATATTAGTATATGTTGCAGACCATTTGTTAGCAAATAGAATGCAGAATTTAGAAATATTTTGGGATGAAACTGTCTGGATTCAGGTTAAAACAAGCCGCAAGACATTTTTGATTGGCACGATTTACCGCCCCCCGTCATCCAATATAGAATTTTGGGAACTGTTCAATCGCAATATAGAATTGGTATGTGATATAACAAATAATATCATTATTGTTGGCGATCTAAATGAAGATCAATTAAATGTACATAACCACAAATTAAAAGATGTTATGATTATGAATTCATTGAAAAACATAATTACATCCGCAACGCGTGAAACAGCTACTACTTCAACCTTGTTAGATCCAATTATTGTTAACCAAGAACAGAACATTCTCAAAAGCGATGTGTTGGCTGTTTTGCCAGACATAAGCGATCATAAGGCTACATGTGTCATTATACCTGCTGATACTTCACACAATACTTCATACAAACGAACTGTATGGAACTATAAAAGAGCAGACTTTGTTAAACTTAACGAACTCATGCTTAACACTGATTGGACAAATATAAATAATGGCAGTGTAGATGATGCATCTAATATATTTACATCTAAATTCATTGAGCTAGCTAAGCGATGCATTCCATACAGTCAAGTCACAGTACGGCCTAACGATAAACCATGGTATGATTCCGATATTCGTAAAATAAGCAAATTAAGAGACAAATTACGTAAGAAAGCAATACAATTTGGAAGGGTGGACGACTGGAATAAATACAAAACAACTCGGAACAAAGTTAATAATATGAAAAAACATGCAAGAGAAGCATTTTACAATGACATAGAGTTTAATTTAACAGAATCATTTTCAAATAACAAAAGATACTTCTGGAAGCTAGTTCGACATTTTGTGAAAGATAGCAAATCAAGTGGAACTATTCCACCATTAAAAACGACTGACGGTAATAGTGAAATTGTCTGTTTTTTGATGTTGAAAAAGCTAATTGTCTAAACAACTTCTTCGTTTCAATATCAACGGTTGACGATAGCAACTCTACTTTACCGCCGCTTGAATTAAAAACTAACCAAGTTCTTGATATGATTAATATAAACGAATCTGAGGTCAGAGATACTATAAAGATTTTACAAACTAATAAAGCTTGTGGACACGATTTAGTTAGTCATAGAATGCTAAAAGGAACTATTACATCTGTCTCAAAACCTCTAGCGATCCTCTTCAATAGATCTGTCAATGAATGTCAGTTTCCGATGGCGTGGAAATTGGCAAATGTAATTCCTTTATTTAAAAAAGGGTGTCCGCAGACGCCTTCAAATTATCGACCTATATCGTTATTAAGCTGTCTAGGTAAGGTAATGGAGAGAATAATGTTTAAACATATATATAATCACTTGCACTCACAGAATTTGATTTACAATAGACAATCTGGTTTTATACCAGGCCATTCTACGGTATACCAACTTATAGACATTCACCATCAAATATGTCAGGCATTTGGTGAAAGGCAATCTACATGTATAGTATTTTGTGATATTTCTAAGGCTTTCGATAGAGTATGGCATAGGGGATTACTATTTAAGTTACGGCAAAATGGATTAAATGGTTGTATCTTACACTGGATCGAAAACTACTTGTCGGATAGGAAACAGTCTGTATCAATACGGTCCACAACCTCAGATACCAAGTTAATAACTGCTGGCGTACCGCAAGGCTCGGTGCTCGGTCCTTTACTATTTATAATATATGTCAACGATATAACTGACCATCTACTAAGTATTGTTCGATTATTTGCTGACGACAGTTCTCTATCATTTTCCACAACACATACTGATGACCTAGAAGGCATAATAAATTATGACCTGCTAACTATTGCTGACTGGGCTAAACAATGGTTGGTCAGTTTCAATCCTAACAAGACTGAAGCGATGCTTTTAACCCTAAGACTACTCGATCGACCTGTAAACCTAATCTTTCAAAACACGCCTATAACCTTTGTCGACGACCATAAACATCTCGGTTTAACGCTGAGCAATAACGGGCAATGGCATACACATATACAAAATATAATTAATTCGACTGCGAGAGTGTTGGGAATAATGCGAAACCTAAAATTTAAGATAAGCAGACAGTCTTTAAACCAAATATATATATCTTATATGAGACCTATACTCGAATATGCTTCGTCGGTCTGGGATGGATGTACAGAATATGAAAAAGATTCATTGGAAAAAATTCAGAATGAAGCTGCGAGAATAGTAACCGGTTTAACACGGTCAGTGTCACTTGATACTTTTAGGAAAGAAGTTGGATGGCAACTTTTATCTGTTCGACGTAGTATTCAAAAGCTTTCGATCATGTACAAAGCAACCAACAATCAAGTACCTAGTTATATCTCCAACCTGATTCCTCCCACTGTTAATAACGTATCTCGTTACAACCTTAGAAACCAATTTGATATAAATGTCCCGACTACTCGACTGGAAGTATACAAACAATCAGTTATACCATCTGTGGTACAACTTTGGAATGAAACTGATCCTTCAATGAGAAATGTAGATAGTCTTAGACACTTTAAAACAGCATGCGCCAAACAATTATACACTCAATATGAAATACCACCATATTACTTAGTGGGAGACAGGTTTTCGTCAGTTATGCATGCAAGACTTCGTAATAAATGTAGCAGTCTCAATTCCGATCTTTGCAATAACCATATCAGAGAAACTCCCTACTGCGAGTGTAGCGAAATTGTAGAAGACGCTGAACATTACTTCTTTGAATGCAACAAATATCATGCACAGCGTCTCATTCTACGCCAGTCACTGCAACGATTTCATAACCTGAACGCGCACATGCTTTTGAACGGCATACCTGAACAAAACAATGAAAACAATATTATTATCTTCAATTCTGTACAAAATTATATTAAAACTACAAAACGATTTGAGTAACTTCGTTGATAGATGTATGTAACGTAATCCAATATCCGATGTATTCCATTCGATTTGCCAATATCATCCACAACCACAGGTTATTAATGATCACTGAAATTTATTGCAACTAGCACTAATACATTGATGGATTTGCTCATGTAGTATATGTACTTGGCGACAAAAACAACTTTTATTCTTTCTCCAAATCTCATATCTCACTATCCACCTCTTCTCTACCTTTCTGTCCGTTTTCTTTCCATACATTATGTAAACATATATTTATCGCTTGATTATTGGTTTGTATCCGTGTCTATATGCCTGTATACATGTATTCATGTATCGCCATTGCTGTTGAATTATTGTACTTTGTAACACTTAACTAATGTTGAGAGAACTTGTAGCCCGAGCCTATTGTATTTATATGCAATAAACTATGTTTAAACTAAGCTAAACTAAACTAAAATATACCCGGCTATCAACTACATGTATTTAACTGCATGCCGTTCATTTCAACCAATCGTTTTTCACATCGTTTCCGTTGTTTTTAATCAGAAAACGATGTCTTCGTTAGCTTAAACGGGACACGTATAAACCAAGGAAAACAGCGTTTTCTAATTAAATGTATAACACCGAAAACGGTGTAAAAACGATGGGTAGACGATAGGCAATTGTTTGTTAGTGGAACCAGAAACAAGTCAGTAGCCGATTTCATCAAAATACTTATCTAGCAAAGTATACTTCGAGGGAGTAATCACTTATTTTTCCCGAAATGCATTAATTCATATATAACTAACCGTTGCATATAGTTGATGATTACAAGCATGCAGAATCATTATACTGAATTGATTACATTATCACAGCCAAAATGGCTGTGATAATGTAATACATTCAGTATAATAAAAATTAATAAATTTATCCTAAAATTGAAAGTTTTCCCTCAAAGTATACTTTGCTAGATAAGCATACTTAGCAATGTTGATGACATAGTCTACTGGTCTGTATGTATATAAGCCAACATCCGCAATTGTCTCAATTTTTGTATCACCGTATTACGCCGATATTGATTCGAAAATCTGTCATATTTTCAGTAACTGATGTCAGAAATTGACAAACAATTCGGAACGCATGCGGAATTAAATTCCGTAATTCCGCATAAGCCCTGCATTTTTTGTCAACTTTCGAGATCATTTATCGGAAATATAGTATTTTCTTTCGAAATCAATATCGGTGTTAACGGCGATGCGAAAAGGAAGGTACGGATTTACCGATATGTGACGTCAGATAGAGCACTCTAAACCATAAAAGGTATTATGTTAGAGTCCCGCATGCCAGGTTATAATTAGGCAGGCATATATTTTTCTTTCGTCCATTCTTTAGATATGCCATTGTTCGGGCAAAATAAACAGTCGTTCACCATTTCTCGACGTATTAATTGGCATTATTATCAAACATGAATTTCCACACTGATATCAGGGGCGATAACCGTGTTTCCTTAAAAAGTTAACAGAAATTAATATTTATTCTCTGCATTTATTTTTTATATTTTTGCAGATACTGATGAGACGGCTCGTTACGAGCCGGCTCATCTGGATCTGCACTGTTGGCATAAACCGCTATAGCGGGCTTTCGGGTCCAAAGGGTTAATTAACATCGCTATGCGACGTACAAACGAAGGCACGAACTTCAAGATTTATTAATTTTCGTCTCGAGCAGCTTCGAAGTGAAAGGACGAAATGTAAGGTTATTTTCATACTTCCTTTATACACGATGAAGGAACGAAGACACGAAACGTCCCTAACGAACCAACGTTGAACGTAAACAAAACTACCATAGTCCTATCCGTGTCTGTAATACTGTTCAAGGGCGTTGCCAGTTTATTGTCCAAGGGCGAGATGTTGTTTTTAGCAACTTTAAGTTAACAATATCGCTTATTTAAAACCATATTTGTGTCACGGTTTCGACATTTGCAACTTTGTTTATGTTCATGGTAAAGTTACCTTACTAATGATTTCCACTTTGTCGTCCGTCCGTTTGTTTGGTCGCCGATTCTGGCAGTTTCTGACTCACTAGTAACACTAAGTTCACATCGTTTGCGGCGGCGCGACCCGAATTCCCTGATCTTTGCGCAGACGCGAACATAATTCCCTGGTACTTGCGCAGGCGCGACCATATTTTCTGGTGTTTGCGCAGGCACAATCCTAATCTTTGTCTTTTTTTGAGAGGCGAAAACGTCAGATAAATCGTGTTAGCTCACTAGATCTAGGTCTTCAGCAGATTTCAATTAGATTCTTTTGATTTTTTGTTTATTCCATTATCACTCATCAATAGCGGTGCACATCCTTATTAACGCTCCGCCTGCCGGAATTTTCAAGAGTTATTGCCCTTTATTAGCCAAATAAAAGTCATGTTTCCATTTCCAAGTGCTGTAATGAGTTACAATTATGCATAATAGCAGGAGCGCTGTTTTTATCCATTTCCTTTCATGAGAGTGCGTGCTATACATAGAGAATAGTAGGTTAGTGCCGTGAATGGGAAAAATATCTGGCACGGCTCAGGAAACGGGATGGGCGAGGCTCTGCCGAGTACATCCCGTTTCCGTGCCGCGCCAGATATTTTTCCCATTCACGGCACTGACCTACTATTCTATTTATCCCGTCAACACCTACAAATAGCTTTAAAATGCAATAAATAGCCCAAGCCGCATCGTCAAAATCAGAGAACCGACTAGGATGACAACCGCACATATCCATACGCAGTGATTATGTCGTATTGGCAGGATATCAAAAATGTTTCACGGCACCGTGTTTCATGGCACATATGCACTGTGTTGACGGGATGAAAACATTAGTTTTCTTAGTTCGATCATTTCCAACTATCAAGCCAGGTTTCGGAGTCAATTCAAGTTTTCGTTTTTTTTCTCCTGCCCCAGCTCTTCCGCCTCCATTCCCCCCATGTTAAATTCCAATAGACAAATCAATTTTTCATAATAAAATCAATATTGGACAAAATTTCACGAAATAAAAAAGAAGGCTCATTCTTAAATGTTGATAAAATTTAATATTATCGTAAACAATATTGTTTTTGCATTGTTTATATAGCCGTAATATTTGGGCAGGTTTCGTGGAACAGACAGTAACGTCTCAGTAGCGACGCCGAGGATGTTACCATTACGCAAACATGATATTCAGATGCAAGTGATGCTGTCAAATTGAATAGCCACAAACCCCACTTCACGTAGCATGAAGGTGGCTAACGAGCCTTTTTCCATACGTTTAGCAAGTCTAGAATGTGTGTCGATCGATACTTGGGCCTATCACCGGCAACATGGACCTTACAACAGTAACCATCAGCGTACAGTGGGGTCAGCGTGTAAGTGCACACACGAACGAACACGACAGGTTGGAACCAACCTGTCGTGTTCGTTCGTGTGTGCACTTCAGTTCGTTCGTGTGTGCACTTACACGCTGACCCCACTGTAGAGCATCACCGCAGTTGAGCCATGGGCTACGCCGGTCTCCATTCCGTAAATTGTACATGGGCTTCGCCCCCAGCATAACATGTATATCAACCACGGATTGTAGATGAAATCCACAAGATGGCCGGAATATTCATTGACAAGAATCCTAATTTTACAGAATTTCGTAAAAAACTACAGCTGTAGTATTTTTGCTATTCAATATCCAAGAATAGATGGTCGTCACTGTGTAGGATTGCAACAAGTATACGTCATTAAAACGTCTACGTACATGTACGGTGTGTTTGTACGTGACTCTTGAATGCAGGATGCATTTTTTTCAGGAAACCACTCTTGATAAGAAAAGTAAATGATAAGAAAAATAAAACACATTTAAAAATTCACTTATTTGATCTGCAAAAAGCAAACAGTGTTTGCTTTTTGCAGCTCAACTAAGTCAATTTCAACTTGATTACAGTATTTTCACTAATCAATTTGAAAATCAATGCGTATTTTCATATTGGTGTGAGCGTATTCTGATAAAATATGTGCATGAAATACGACAATATGCACCTTATTTGATGTACAGTTTGTTTGTTTGTTTGTTTAGTAGTGTTTAACGGCCTATCAACAGCTAAGGTCATGTAAGGCCGGGCAAACGGGTTCGATCCCATTTTAAACTGCTGCATTGGGGGGAAAATCCCAAAATCAGAACGGAATATTACGTAACGGATTTTGATGTAACGCGTCTTGTTAATCTGCATTTGATGGTCTCTTTATTTTCGCCCAAACTTCTGTCGTTTTTGCGAAGAATCGATTTCCGTGTCTCCGACACGGAAATTGATTCTTCGCAAAAACGACATAAGTCTGTGCCAAACTCCCTAGACCACCAAATGCAGCTCACGAAGACGCGTTTGCTACGCCATATTTCATATAAAGCAGTTGCATATTAAGGAAAATATCAAATAATACTTACTTTGCAGTGGGCGACGTTGTTGGTGTTGTAACCACGTGATCATGCACCTTGATTTATCTCTCTTGATATACATATTGTTTAAACCAAAAGATGTATGTACACACATTCGTGGGATGCCGTTTCGATTCATACTTTCCAAACACCATCATGATTGTATATTATAACATTCGCGAATTTATTATTTTCGCTACGACCCTATTAAGTAACTGACTTGGCAAAAGTCGCTAATATCGATGTAGGAAGTTATATTTAATGTCACATACGACATCATCAGTCCAGTCGTTAAATACGTTTATAAAGCCGAAACCACGGTTTAGTCTTGGCTCACATACGATTACATTCGCGGAGAATTACTTTCGCGTTATTCCGCCCCTCGCGAAGAACGCGAATGCAACACAAGCGTGAATGATAGTTGGTTTACAGAATGTTGACATCTGTAACGTGAAAAAGTAAGAGCTCATCGTACTGCGTGTTCTCGATTGTTCTGACATGTAAAGTTAATTCATATCTGCAACTGCTAGCGAAAGATATGCTCCAAAATCCCATGAGGTTAACGAGTTCTGGACGAGTTCACAAGCCTCACATGTTAGCAATTTGCGCGCCTGACTGTTGTTGTGGCAGCAACTGCAGCCGCGATAGCACGTTGTACGGCGTGAAGAGTTAGAATAACAGTCTATGGCTGCCTGTGTGACGGCCAGAAATCTCGGGTTATAAAACGAGCAACTTACCAAAAATGTTATCGATTTATAAAGTCCAACTCCATCTTATTGGAATCATATTCTCGACGATGTCAGTTGGAAGTATTCCTGAAAAGAGAAATGAACTACATGTAGCTATGCATCAAAGACACGTGACCGTGTACACCGTGTGTAACTTGATACTAGAAACACGAATACATGTACACAACCGCTTACATCAACGAGACGTAGAGTATCATGGAACAATACCGGTCAGATTAAAACAAATATACAAATCTTGCTTTACAAAGTTTAGTCGATGAACAAATATAAGTATTTCTTTTATTTATGCATGAAAGTATATGTTGTCACCATTCATTTGAACCGTCTCGACGAGACGGTTCAAATGAATGGTCACAACATATACTTCTGAGGAGAAACAACGTAAATTAGGTCACAACATATGCTTCTGAGGAGAAACAATGTAAATTGGGAAAATAATTTAGATATGTATACACCCTTATAGGAATACTCGTTGCATAACGGTTTAACGTAGCCAGATATGTATCAATTACGTACAAGAATCAACACTATCTCCGGATTGAGTAATATGTACGTTGGGAATTCGGCGGATATCAATTACACAACTTATTGTTTATTCATTCATTCATGAGACAGTCACATCAATCACTCCCCTCTTAGTAAACAAATTCCATGTGATTACATTTGTGTATTGCGTAGATAAATATTTGTTTGATATTCCTATTTGAAATGGTACCTCGGATTAGACTTGAAATCGAGGTCCCGTCTCTGTGCGACCTCAGCTGTTGCGGGAACGTTAAAGGTACATGCCCACTCAGTAGGCCAACATTGTTCTTTATGGGAATTAAATAAGTGTATAATTGTGTTCCACCAGTTCTAAAAATTACGAGTGCACGGTATACAGATATAATACTTTAGAAATATTTAATTTACTGTTAGTGACGCTCGGTGGTATCAGGCTATTTTCATATGCAAATGCAGGCACGGATACAGAAATAATTGCAGGGAGGGGGGGGGTCTGTAATTACAAGTCAGCATAGCCGACCTCCGCGAGCGCGAAATCGTAAAGTAGGGGGGTCTGGGGGTCCTCCCCCATGAAATTTTTAGATGCCAGATCGCCGCAGATGCGATTTCCTGACACCTATGCCACGAAAAAGTCATCCAACTATTCGAGTATTGTAGATTTTCGTCTTTTCTTTTTTTGCCGAGAGCAGGGGGGGGGGGGGGGGGGGGGGGAGGGTGGGGGGGGGGGGGGGTGGGGGGGGGGGAGGAGGGGGGAGGGGTCCGGACCCCCGGACCCTCCCCCTGTATCCGCGCCTGAAATGAGGCATAATATGTTTTAATTATTCATACTAATTAAATGCATCACCTGAAAAAATAATATTTTATACAGATTATACAGTATAATCATTGCACATGAAAAAATAAATACAGATAATAAACAGTACCGTCTGTTAACATTTTAAGGAAACACGGTTATCGCCCCTGATATCAGTGTGGACATTTAAGTCTGATATATAATATAAAATACTGCCAATCAATACGTGGGTTAATGGTGAATTAATGCTTATTTTGCCAGACAATGTCTCAGATGATGTCTCTTATATAAAGAACATGTTGTGCCTACTGAGTGGGCATGTACCTTTAACCCCATTTGCTTTCACTTTCTACTTTGAAATATAGATAGGATTAGTAAATCGAGTGTGACGCTATGCTTCTTTTAACCACACAACTCTTAAAGTGGCATATCAGGATTTCTTGCAAAAAATACTATAAAAAATAAAAACGTATTTTCATCATGAGGATCATGATGAAAACACGTTTTTATTTTTTATAGTAAAGTGGTTTACTTGAAGATATATGACGATACTAGGTTGCTTCTATTTTCACACATATTATACAGGTAAATAAATATCTGATTGCGTTCAACAAGATAGAAAATATGATAATCATTATTTACCGATATTGGTGAACATTGAAACAGCCCAGCTGGGGGACCGTTTCACTAATCTTCGTACGACTAAAATGTTCGTAAGTGAAAAATTATGATAGGCTGCAAATTTCACATTAACCATGTTTTCTTGTGAACAATTATTGGGTTTACATTTATTGAGCATAGGCTGCATATGCAGCCTATGCTCAATAAATGTAAACCCAATAATTGATATTTCCAGGCGATCATAAATTTTCACTTACGAACATTTTAGTCGTAAGAAGTTTAGTGAAACGGCCCCCAGGTATCGTCATGCAACATCAATATTTGACAACCAAATTTCTAACATGTTGCTAAAAAATATACACAGTGTTATGTAGTCTTGAAAATCATATTGTTGTTTACATGCATTGTTGTGACATGCATCTATACAATGTGGAAACGTTTACATGAAACAGACAGTAGTTATGCAATATGTCTTAAAGGTACATGCCAATTTAGTAAGCACAACATTTTATATTATATCAGAGACGTCAACTGAGACAAATTCTGGCAAAATAAACATTCATTCACCATTACCCCATACGTTGATTGGCATTAGTATACATTCTATATCAGAATTAAATTTCTACACTAATATCAGGGGCGATAACAGTGTTTTCTTAAAATGTTAACGGGCATTACTATCTATTATCTGTATTTATTTTTTGATGTGCAATGATCATACTTTATAATCTGTCTAAAATATTATTTTTTTACGTGACGCATTTAATTACATGTACATGTAGTATAAATAATTAAAAAATATAATGACTCATTTGCATATGAAAAAAGGATGATACCACCGCGAGTCACTATAGGTAAAATAAATATTACTAAATGAGTATATCTATATAGAGGGCACTCGTCATTTTTAGAACTGGTGGAATAGTGACACAAGTACATTTTATACACTTATTTAATTTCTATAAAGAATATTGTGTGCCTACTAAGTGGGCAGGTACCTTTAATGTCAGCGTAACATTGAACATAATATCTTAACAGACAAATATCACTGTAACACTATATTATACGGGAGTCCGCTCTAGGGAAATACACACTTAAACGCCCCGCATTTCATATCGGTTAACGGGATATGTTGTCATTCGTCATCATTGCATGTGCACTCAGAGCTGCGTTAATCTGTCCAATATTGGTCAATGACGGAACATGTGCTACATGTTCCGTATCATTGACCAATGTTGGCAAGATTAGCGCAGTTGGGTGTGTACAAACTATTCAGAATGATTAACCAATAATGGCAAGATTAGCGCTGCTGGGTGTGTAGATGTTGAGAATTATTCACCAATATGGGTAAGATTAGCGGAGCTGGCTGTGCACATGTTCAGAATGATTAACCAATATTGGCAAGTTGAGCGCAGCTGAGTGTGTACATGTTCAGTATGATCAACCAATAAGTGTAAGGTTAGCGCTGCTGGGTGTGTAGATGTTCAGATTTATTCACCAATATTAGCAAGATTTAAAAAAACAACAACACGAAAATGATGCGAAAACGATGTGTAAACGATGGGAAATCGTTCGTTTGTGGAACCATGAACAGATCTGGGCTGTATGTCGAGCAATTGAATATCTGTTTTCATTTAATATGTTATTTATTAAACTCACTTACTGATATGATACAACACTCCATGTTATGCTATTTAAATATGACGAATGCAATGAATATAATCTAATATGTGTATGGATCTAAAACAAGATTTATTAAACTCGTTAATTGGTCTTATAAGAAACTGTAAGGTATGTTACTGTGCTTTAATAATTTAATATGCAATTTATTGAACCCGTTAACTGTAGCCTATTTCACCAACATTGCAAAGTATACTTTTCTAGCAAAGTATACTTTGAGGGAGTAATCATTTATTTTTCCCGAAATGCATTATTTCATATAGAACTAACAACTACATATATTTAATGATTAAAAGTATACAGAATTATTATACTGAATTTATTACATTATCACAGCCAAAATGGCTGTGATAATGTAATAAATTCAGTATAATAAAAATTAATAGATTTATCCTAAAATTGAAAATTTCTCCCTCAAAGTATACTTTGCTAGAAAAGTATACTTTGCAATGTTGGTGAAATAGGCTACTCATGTCTCTCGTTTATTAAATATCGTATTAAATCATCACTCATCAAAGCTCCAGAATAAAGCGTGCTTATACCCCCTGATTTTAAAATCATTGAGTATTTTACCTTTACAAATGGATTATTGATTTTCTTCACTACTAAATAGGGAACAAATGCTAAAAAGAATATAACACATTTAAACATTCACTTATTTTGCTGAGTGAAATTTCAACTTTATGACAGTATTTTCACAACTCAATTTGAAAATCAATGCGTATTTTCACATTTCTGTGAGTATTTTGTACTCACACTTTTGATAAGCAATGCGTATTCAGCTGAATTAATTGCGTAAAATACGCCAATACGCATCTTATCTGGAGCTCTGCTCATGTAAAATCCTCTATTTATGAATATCACATCTTTATGGAAGCGTCCTGGTGTCAATGCTAAACTATTTGTAACTCCTAATTAGGAGATACTAAATCCTAATTAGGAGATAGTATCTCCTAATTAGGAGTTAGTATCTCCTAATTAAGACTTACCTAATTTGGAGATACTAAGTCCTAATTAGGAGATATAAGTCCTAATTAGGAGAGAGTAAGTCCTAATTAGGAGATATGCGCGCGTCACTGATCACCCATCCAAAGCATGGGCCAATTCGTGTGTTGTTGTATCATATAAGTTCCGATAGCTCTAATATGGCTCATATAATTATTGTCTTATTATAATTATTATCTTTTGAGTCGGTGTACACGAGATTTACGGACCTTCGAAGCCTTCGGCCTCAGTGGATATGACTTTCCTAAGGTCCGCAAACCTCGTGTGCACCTACTCAAAACACAACAATTGTATAATGACACAAACAAGGTACATACTCACTTGGTTACAACAACAACAACGTCGCCCACTCCAAAGTAAGTATTATTTGATATTTTCCTTAATATGCAATGGATTTTGATGAAATATGGCGCAGAAAACGCGTCCTCATGAGCTGTATTTGGTGGTCCAGGGAGTTTGGCAAATAATTATGTCGTTTTTGCGAGGAGCTGTATTTGGTGGTCGGAGACACGGAAATTGATTCTTCGCAAAAACGACAGAAGTTTGGGCGAAATTACAGAGACCACCAAACTGCAGCTTAACAAGACGCGTTTGATGCGCCATATTTCATCAAAATCCGTTACGTAATAAGGACACTATAAAATAATACTAATGGATGGATTCTGGAAATGTCAGTACCTGTTGTTGTTGTTAGTACCACGTGATCATACACCTTGACAGTGTTACCTGTGTGAACGAATACGTCTGTGCTTCGATAAAGACTAGTTTCCCTTATCGATTGTCATATGGGACAAACCATGTAATTTTATACCTAATAATGTGTGATATCTCATGAAAAATATTTACAGAATTTGCGATAGTTTCCGTAAACATAGTTTTCGAAAGTTGATGAAAGTTGATGAAATTTGCATAGCAAATGCGGAATTCTATTCCGCATATGCTATGAAAATTTTCCCAACTTTCGACGTCATTCACAGAAAGTATAACAGTTTTTGTAAATATGTGTCATGAAAAAAACGTGTATGTTCTTAGATACAAAAGCACATGGCGTGTCTCATTTGTCGAAACAAGCATTTATAAAGAGGATTTTACATGAGCCATGACTTAATATCATATATTATACTCGTTTACTGATTACATAAGAAACTCGGCTGTGCCGAGTTTCTTATGAAATCAGTAAACGAGTTTAACTGATCAGTGAAATATATACGATACTAACAATTATGTTACTAGTGCATGGGCAGTATCTCGTTTTTGGCGAGATTTCTTCTAATTTACCTCGTCCAATTTACCTCGTCCTGACAAATCAATATGTCGTTCTAACGTGACAATTATGTAGTTATGACAACCTATGGGATGTATTAAGCCTACTTAACTATTACGTTATCAAGTTAAGTAGACTTCAGAAATAGGCAATATACCATAGTTTATTAACCTTACGGAATGGTCCAGATATATGCGGCATGGTCTACTGTCTATTTCACGGAACCTGCCCAAATGTTACGGCCATATGAACAAAGCAAAAACAATATTGTTTTCGATAATATTAAATTTTATCAAAATTTAAGAATGAGCATTCTTTTTATTTCGTGAAATTTAGTCAAATATGGATTTTTATTACGAAAATTTGATTTGTCTATGGGAATTTAACATGGGGAGAAAGGAGGTGGAGGAGCTTTTGGAGGACGAAAAACAATTGGAAATTGACTCCGAAATCTGGCTAGATAGCTTGGAAATGATCTAAGAAAACGAAAGTTTAATTTTGAAAATCGGTCCGGTATTTCTGAACTTCTAAACATTTTCAAATGTTAAATCCCCATAGACATCTTCACTCTGTGAAGATGTCTATGGGGATTTAACATGGGAAAATTATTCACTCAGTATGGGAATTTAACATGGGGGAGAAAAAATGCGCAATAAAATCCCAATATTTGACCACATTTCACGAAATAAAAAGAAGGCGCAATCTTAAATTTTGCTTTAATTTAATATTATTATAAAAAAGAGGTTTTGCATTGTGTATATGGTTTTAAAATTTGGGAAACAGACAGTAGGCACGATGATGGTCACACTACATGTGCATGTACAATAAGGACATTTATCTCATGGATGCTTCTTTTAATTAAAAAGTGTACTTGATACAACCGTATCGCGGTTCCAGTGCAAAAAAGGTATATGATCCTTTAAAAGCACTCTTGCACATTGGTGAATAGAAATTATTGTTGTATTGATTACCCTATGATTTTGCAACAGAAGTGCAATGTTTGAATGAGAATAAAATAAGGGCATCGTTATTATGAAGCTACTCCCCTCGCTGGCAAAATTGATAATACAAAAACAAACAAAACTTTAACGCATTTGCCTTACAAAGCCCTACAAACAAATATTATCAAAATCTGTGAATCAGGAGATAAATATATTTTAGCATTGGCACCAGGACGCTTCCATATCAAAACGTTGACATATTTCTAGATTACCGCAGCTGCCACAGTAGTATATCAATACGAAGACGAGCACGGGTAGCATCGAACACTGGTTGCAGTAATTGCAAAATCCATTTTCTCAGAAAATATTTTAAATTACTTTGCAAAATCGGATTTCACAATATGATTCTACTACACTGTATTTTATGGAATTTACCTAGAATATAAGTTCATTGCTTCATATCGTCTTTTCGCATACCTGGCCGTGATTGTATACATGGGGCTTATGGGTTTTGCGACTAGTGTAGATCCAGATCAGACTGTGCATCCGCACAGTCTGATCAGGATCTGCACTATTCGCGATTCCATTAAGGAATCACGTGTCATGCTTCTGACAAGCAATATATATCGTCGTCATGCTACAGGAGAGTGTTACATGCATTTGAATGGGAGCTACGCTGGTCACAAATCCATTAAGCCCCATTTCTTTAGGCACAGCCCCATATTGTACTGAACTTGAAAGGGCACATTTCCAGGGCTCCAGATAAGGTGGGTATTAGTGTATTATACGCGCTTATTTTAGCGGAATACGCATTGATTATCAAAATTGGGAGTACAAAATGTGAAAATACGCATTGATTTTCAACTTGAGTAGTGAAAATACTGTAATAAAGTTGAAATTAGTTTTTTGCCGCTCAAATAAATGAATTTTTAAATGTGTTTTATTTATCATTTGTTCCCTATTTAATAAGGGAGAAAATTCAATAATACATGTGCAAAAGTAAAATACGCATCGAATTTGAAATCTGGGGGTATAATACTCTTTAGATACAAAACATATCTGGAGCCCTGCATTTCTATGGCAAGTCTGTTTCTCTAATCAAGCTAGCTATGTTTCCATTTACTCATGTTGTTAATTCTTATACCTTAGTGCACGGGGAATATAAAATGTGTGTATATACAATGGAACCTCTCTAAATCGGACACCAAGAAAACACTTGTGATCTTATTTTTGATGAGTTTCTTGGTCATATATATCAGGTGATAATGTCTGTTCGCGATCGCATTTTTCAGAACGATCAAATGTCTGATTTATAGTGAAGCCTCTCTAAGCCGGACACCCTGGGGACCTCCCAGGGTGTCCGGTTTAGAGAGGTTTCACTGTAAAACACTACGTTTTACCTCGCAAGATAGTTCCTTCTAAATCACCACTAATTTGGTTATTTGATTTGTATGTGGATACAGTGGAACCTCTCTAAACCGGACACCCTGGGGACCTCACAGGGTGTCCGGTTTAGAGAGGTTCCACTGTCAATCAGGCATATGACCACTCCAAGACATGTGTTCATGCTTTACGATCACGAACAGACTTTACCATCGGAGATAAATAACAAAGCAGCCTAAACAAATACCAATAAAGCAATGTACAGGTTATACGGTTTAGAGAGGTTTCCCTGTATATGCCATTTGTTCCGCCGCGCAACTCATGCATATATCCGAATACAAATTGACTATTATCAGGCAAAGTTACGAAACGCGTTTCATAACCTTGCCTGATAACTACCCTACACATATTTCGAGTTTGAGAAAACTTACAAAATATGTTGGCAAGGTCGCGCCGATTTTACGAAACTACGTACAATCTCAGGTGATAATGCCTGTTCATGATCGCATAGTACACAACTATGGCTCTGCATAATCAAATGCCTGATTTACAGTGAAACCTCGCCAAACCGGACACCATGGGGACCTCCCAGGGTGTCCGGTTTAGCGAGGTTTCACTGTACCACCAAAATGTTCGTAAGAACACAACTTAACTTTACAATAACAATTGCACTGACAGATCACTTTGGGAACATTTCTAATTCTTGAGTGATACATTTAGGAATATTTGTAAAAATCTTGATCATGTTTTAAAAAATTGTACATATAGACCCTCGAGATCAATTTCGAAAAGGAAATTCATAAATTATATTCCCGAGACAAATTTCGGAAAATTATCATAGATCCTCGAGATAAATTTCGGAAAATTTTTCATAGAATCACGAAACAAATTTCGGAAAAAATCTGATGAATCTTAAAAGATCAATTTCGAAAAAAAATGTCATAGATCATTGTGAGAAATTTCTGAAAATTAGTATCGAAATTCGAGATCAACATGGGAAAAATTATGTAATATGCCATTACATGTAGGAGCAAATTCTCATAGATACTGGAAATAAATTTCGGAACAATTCTCACAACTTCTCGAGATAAATTCAAATTCATAGCAAATCGAGATAAAATTCTGAAACTGAACGTTCTCATGGATCTGTAGATAAATTTGGGAAAATTTATATTATTATATACATTGTAAGCCAGGAAATATCATACACATACTATTATCTGATTATAGATTCTGAAGACGTAATCACTGATAAACATTCCATCTTGCAAATTGATGGTATAGACAATAGCTACTTCATATGTCAGCATGTTTACATAGCCTTGGATAATGATCGATATGGAATATGGAAAAGCGGTAATATAGCTGTTTTCTTCGGAATTAGTACAATACTACGGAGCCCCGCAGAGGACGTAGAATTCTTTTTTTTATTAATTCGTTCCCACGAAATAACAATTCGTTCCCTCAATTTAACAATTCGTTCCCACATATTAATAATTCGTTCACACGAATTAACAATTCGTTCCTTCAATTTAACAACTCGTTCCCGTGGGAACGAATTGTTATATCGTGGGAACGAAATGTTAATTCGAGGGAACGAATTGTTAAATTGAGGGAACGAAATGTCATTTCGTGGGAACGAATTGTTAATTCGAGGGAACGAATTGTTATATCGTGGTAACGAATTGTTAATTCCAGGGAACGAATTGTTAAATTGAGGGAACGAATTGTTATTTCGTGGAAATAAATTAATAAAAACATCCATGTCCCCTGCGGGACTCCGTACAATATTGCTGACACACACATACGTGTACATCGAACACGTTCCGAAATGCTATGCAGTGCAGCCTCCCTAAACCAGACACCCTGGGAGGTCCCCAGGGTGTCCGGTTTAGAGAGGTTTCAGTTTTAATTTATGAGAAATGTAGTCGAATCTCCGCGAACGGCCACCTCTCTACAACACCCTCTCTGTAACAGCCGATATTTGATATACTAACTGGACGATTGTCCCTAAATGTTATAGGATTTACATTTATTGAGCATAGGCTGCATATGCAGCCTATGCTCAATAAATGTAAATACATCAATATTACTACAACAGCCACCTCTCTACATCAGCCACCTTTGTGTCTTTCCACGGTAACTGTTGTAGAGAGGTTCAATGTAGAAGCATGTATTGGTTGAGGAACATATACTGATACAATGCGGTGCTCCAGATAAGTTGTGTATCTAAGGAGTATTATAACACCATCTTTCAAATTTAAAGCGCTATTTTACTTTTACGAATGCATTATTGATTTCCTTCCGTATTAAATAGGGAACAAATGATAAAAAAATAAAACACGTTTGATAATTAATGCGTATTAAGTTAAAATAAGTGCGTACAATACGCCAATACGCACCTTATCTGGAGCCCTGTTACATTGTATACGAAATTAACACTTGTACTAGACATCACAATATCGATAGATTATATAGTATGATATTTGCACATCAAAAAATAAATACAGAATATAAATAGTAATGTCCGTTAACATTTAAGAAAACACGGTTATCGCCCCTGATATCAGTGTGGAAATTTACGTCTGATATAAAATGTATAATAATGCCAATCAATACGTGGGGCAATGGTGGATGAATGTTTATTTTGCCAGAATATGTCTCAGATGATGTCTCTGATATAGAGAACAGTTTGTACCTACTGGCTGGGCATGTACCGTTAATCAAAAACTACATGTACAGTGGGGTCAGCGTGTAAGTGCACACACGAACGAACACGACAGGTTGGAACCTGTGTTCGTTCGTGTGTGCACTTACACGCTGACCCCACTGTACACTGATAGAAACCCCAATAGGTCCCTTCTTGTCGTGACGGTTTACAACTGTTCGGACCGGTTTCCCGTGACAACCGAGGTCAGAGTTATGGCTGTTCGATTCGTGTTGAGAAGGGAATTTGCATATAGACATGCCTGCAAATCACCACTATCGAACGTATATCTACAGAATAAGTTGACCCCGGCACCTTAAGCTTTGAATCATTTGTACCCCGAATGTTCTGTCTGTAACGCAGGATAGCAAATGCGGGTTAAATCATTTAGGGCCAATCTCATAATAAATGGTAAACAAGTTTTTTCTTCAATAACCAATATCAAAGACCTGAAAACAGTTGAGAAACTACTGTCTGTTCCACGTTTTGCTGCCCACGAACTTTTGGCTATTAAACACATTACATCTAAAAAAGATTTAAAATTAAGTACTTTTTCATCAATAACAAAAAAGTCAACCTCCCCCAAAAAAATTATTTGATGAAATTCCATCAAATATTGATTTTATTGCGAAAACACGATTTTCCAATTAGAATTTAACATGGGGAGTCAATTTCCAAAACTTTTTCGTTTTTTGATCCTGAAGGATCAAAAAACGAAACATTTTGAAAATTGTCTCCGAAACCTGGCGAGATAACTTGAAAATGATGTAACTAAGAAAACAAAAGTTAGATTTTGAAAATCGGTCCACAAATAAAAAAAATATTTTAAATTCCCAAAAAATAATAAAATCAATATTTCCTCTTCGGTAACATTTGCTGCGAGTGTATGTAATTTACATTTCCGCTCTTAATATGTTGACTGGATAAATAGGGTTTATGGGTTTTGCGACCAGTGTAGATCCAGATCCGCACAGTCTGCTCAGGATCTGTACTGTTCGCGATTGAAAGGAAATGAAATACCTGGCATGGTTTTAACAAGCAATAATTCCAGCACAAAAATATTTACACAATTCCCTAACATTTGATTGGCTCGTAGCAAGTCTCTGTCCAAAATTTATATCCCAGTAAACTCCCACGCCGAACTACTTTCCGTAACCGTGAGGCGCAGTTAAAATAATTCTTAAGAAAACGGAAAATAAACACATTTTCTTGATTAATTTATTTCAAATGCTGGAATTATAAGGAATGAATGGCCTTTTTGTGGAATTTATCGGGGATATAAACTTGGAAAAGTCGCGGGAATACTGGACGAGGCCTTAAAAAAGTACAATTTTCGAAAAAAAAAATAAAAAAAAAAAGATTTTATTTTTTTTATTTTTTTTTCGAAAATTGTAATTTTTTATCGCTTAGTCCAGTATTCCCGCGACTTTTCCAAGTCTATACCCCGATAAATTCAACAAAAAGGCCATTCATTCCTATAATATAGCTCGGTATCAGGCTACAGGGTGTGTGCTATGTTATCATGAGTTACTGCCATAAGCGCCATTTCGCTAGTCACATCCACATAGCAGACACGTCATGTGATCGTTGCGTAATTTCATTAAATACGTTTACAAAATTTACAATATTTGTCATAAATAAAGTCAAAAGTTAACAAAATTTTCAGAGTACTTATTTACGGAAAATATTGTACATTTTCTAAACGTATTTAATAAAATGACGCAGATATCCGAAGGTACATGTACAAAATCACGTGTCTCTCATGTAAACTGTGGCTGGTAAATTTAGCTCCTATTATATGACTACTGTCATAAGTAAGTAAGTAAGTAAATTTTCATCAATAACAAAAAAGTCACCTTCCCCAAAAAAGATTATGTGGAGAATTGAGTCTCATGAAATTTCTCGCGAGTCTAGATCTTTGTATGTGGATTTGGATGGGAACATGAGGCCGGTCAGACTACCTCCTAATGCAGCCGAGTAAGGTTAATGGCAAATGTGCTGAATAATTTACTGACTACACAACTGCCTGCGATAATCGTGCCAATACATGTAGTAACGAATTGTTTTCTTACAGACTAGTACTTGAATATTGCTCCTGAAATCAAGCATATTGATTGACTGAGCCTGAGCTGTGCAACAGCTCAGGCTCAGCCAATAAAATTGCTTCACTGCGAGTTTAGATTGCCAATATGTGTTCAGATCCGTTGACATCAGGGCGAGTTTAACACAGGCAGCTATGTACCTACTGGGACCAATCAAATTGTTTGATTGCCAGCTGTGATTGCAAGTTGAACGCAGGCGGATGTGTATATGGCGAATGGCGCAGATCATTTTCAGGCGACGGGATTGGTTCTACGCCGCTTATGAACGCTAGAAACACTATTTGTTGTGACGCCGCTAATAAAGTTCTACTCACCGTGCAAATACCCCATTTATCAGCCCGTTGCTACCATTCTCCGTCTGTGCGGATAGCCATATCATAGATTATGAGTTCCAGGAACGCACATCTTACTGGAACGACCAATTTGTTGACGCGTTGTGAAGAAAGCCTACACGAAATAGCACTTCGGGAATGGCGGAAAGAGACAGGGAGCGGTCATTATGGCATTGCAATTTCACAGGTCATTTTTCGCACTGCGAAAGTGTCTGAAGGTCAAGAAAATACTCAATGGTGACACAAACAATAGAAGTAATATACACAGAGGTATGAAAGCGTCCTGGTGCCGATGCTGAAATATTGTTATCTCCTAATTAGGATATACTACATGTAAGTCCTAATTAGGAGATACTAATTAGGAGATACTGTGTCATAATTAGGAGATAATAACTCATAATTAGGAGATACTAAGTCCTAATAAGGATACCAACTCCTAATAAGGAGATAAGTAAGTCCTAATTAGTAATACATGTAATACTATAGTATAGTATAGTAATGTAGATTATATCTTCTAATTATGAGTTAATATCTCCTCATTATGACTTAGTATCTCCTAATTATGAGTTACTATCTCCTAATTAGGACTTACAATATTTCAGAATTTGGCACAAGGACGCTTCCACACAGATAATAGACTGAAGAGCTATAGTAAACCAGAGCCGGTTAGCGTGATGGGCAGCGAGGCGCTTCTCTCCAACGCGGACAGGATTCGATCCTCTACCGGAGCAGTATGCGAGATGGCATGGTGGTCGCCAGAAAGTTGGTTTCCACATAATACTCCAGTTTCCTCCCATGTTATGGATCACCCGTACGCACACAGCTGCGCCAACGAAGCTTTTGTTAATGTGCACTCGCGCTTGTTTGTAATGGTTGCAAAATAAATACAATTTAAACTGTGTAAACAACTATGTATAGTTGGAGGTGTCAATGGGAGAAGGGGGCGAACCCCATTAGGGAGCCAGCCCCCTTAATGCACTCACTGAACCCTTTAAGGTGCCTCAACATGTTAAAGAGCATAGACAAAGCAGATGGAAGATCCCATGTTAACCGAAATCTAAACAAGTTAAAGGTACATGCCCACTCAGTATGCACACAATGTTCTGTATAGAAAAGAAATAAGTGTATAATTATGTCACTATTCCACCAGTTCTAAAAAATAAGAGTGGCCGGTATACAGATATAATCATTTAGTAATATTTATTTTACTGATAGTGACGCGCGTTGGTATCATGCTATTTTCATATGCAAATGAGGCATGGTATTTTTTAATTATTTATACTAATAAAATGCGTCACCTGAAAACATAATATTTTAGACAGATTACAAAGTATGATAATTGCACATTTACAAATACACAGAGTATAAATAATAATGTCCTTTAACATTTTAAGGAAAGACGCTTATCACCCCTGATATCAGTGTGGAAATTTACGTGTAATATAAAATGTCAATCAATACGTGGGGTAATGGTGAATTTAATGTTTATTTTGCCAGAACTTGTCTCAGATGATCATCTGATATAAAGAACAGTTTGTACATACTGAGTGGGCATGTACCTTTAAGCTCATGGAAAACAAGAAAACATGCGTTTGCAAGAATACCATTCTTTCACTGAAACACGTCAAATTGCTGTCTTACAGAGTCTCCAACTTTTGTTAAAATATCTTGTCTTATGAAATGACAACCTAATGCGTCATGGTAAGATGTAATTTTGATAAAAATGTAGTGATCGATCATTGAACACTGCGTCATTTTACAAAAGTCACGTCACATTTCAAACTGTGTTTATAGAGAGCGAAATACCATGGCATGAATCCATATATAATACAAAAATGATGTCTTATCCAATTAAAGTAATGTCAAACTTCATTAAATCATTTCCGCTACAGACATATCTATAATACGTAGCTCGTCTATGACATCATGAAATTATGGTACGTACGTTGACTTGTAATTTGGTTTGAAATTTTACATACATTTGTATTTGGCACATGCGCATGTGCATCAGAGCTCCAGATAAGCTTTGTATCTAAAGAGTAGTATACCCCCATATTTCAAATTCAATAAGTGTTTTACTTTTACAAATGTACTACAATGTATTATTGATTTTCTTCCGTGATAAATAAAGAACAAATGATAAAACATAAAACAAATTAAAAAATTCACGTATTGAGCTGCAAGAAGCAAACAATGTTTGCTTTTGGCTGTTCAACTAAATAAATGTTTAACTTTATTAAAGCGTTTTTACTACTCAATTTGAAAATCTATGCGTATTTTCACATTGCTGCGAGTATTTTGTATTCCCACTTTTGATAATCAATGCGTATTCTGCTAACATACATTAAGTGCGTAAAATACGCTAATACGCACCTTGTCATTTCGTGGGAACGAATTGTTAATTCCTGGGAACGAATTTTTATATTGTTCGAACGAATTGTTAATTCGAGGGAACGAATTGTTATATCGTTGGAACGAACTGTTAATTCGAGGGAACGAATAGTTAATTCGAGAGAACGAATTGTTAAATTGAGGGTACGAATTGTTATTTCGTGGAAATCACTGTTTTACCCTTACATGTATGGACATTTTTTGGCTTTCTGGTACGTGAGAGTTGAATCCGGTTATACCTATTATGAGAGTAACAAGAATAGTACTAATCCTATTGCTTTTGGGGAGTGGGGTTAAGTGACTCTGGTGTGATATTGACCTGGCGCCAGTCCAGGTTATTCAAATTTCAGGGTTGAATATATAGAAAATAGTAGGTTAGTGCCGTGAATGGGAAAAAATATCTGGCAAGGCTCAGGAAACGGGATGGGCGAGGCTCTGCCGCTCTGCCGCGCCAGATATTTTTTCCCATTCACGGCACTAACCTACTATTCTATTTATCCCGCCAACACCTACAAATGGCAGTAAAATGCAAAAAATAGTATTGACTGGATATCAAAAATGTTTCACGGCACCGTGTTTCACGGCACATACGCACTGTGTTGACGTGATAAGTATTATTTTGCTGTAAATATTCAGTTATGATTTTGGGATTTACCCCCATCACAACAGGTAACATATGGGATTCGACCCTGTTAACCCCGGCCTAAAATGACCATAGCTGTTGACTGGCCGTTAACCACCATTAAATCAAATTAACTACATGTATCACCTAATATTGTACAACCGTATTGTATTTAAATATGCGGTTAATACTGTATTGCTTGATGAGTGCACTTACCACAGTAAACGCAATAGTCCATGGTTTAATTCCTTAACTAATATTGCCAAGATAACTTGTATGACACGCAGGTCTGCATGGAAAATGCAACAACAATCGAGTGTGTAATTCGTTGGCCGTTAAATGTGGCTGCGACGGGAGAAATGGGGCTTATGGGTTTTGCGCAAGTGTAGATCCGGTCTGATCAGGATTTACATTGTTCGCCATTCCTTCAATGTTACATCCGTCAAGCAATACATGTGCAGAACAGAATTAGGCTACATGAGCATACAATTTGCTCAGGAGCTCCACTGATGACAAATCCCATAAGCCCCATTTCTCCAGCCACAGCCACAAATGTACCATTCGCATGCTCTCAAATAATCACCAACTACAGTGAAACCTCTCTAAACCGGACACCCTGGGGGTCCCCAGGGTGTCCGGTTTAGAGAGGTTCCACTGTAATTCCGATGTAAAATCACTGAAACACATCTCCGTGTGCAATACAGTCAGGAACACCGATACACATCAGCGATATTTGACAGTTAAATCGGTCATAATTTAACACATCGATGTCGGTTTAGAGGGGTTCCATTGTATTTCCCGGTAGAGAGAGCGATATATGTACTGCTTCATCTATCTACGACTATCGCTCGTGTGTTGGAGTGCAGTGCTAAGGCAATTAATTTTATTTACGTCCTGCAAAACGCTCAACAAACATCATTTCGCATATCTGGCCACATAATCGGACAGTCCACGACGGCCGATGTCTTTTTTAAGTAGCCATTACAGGAATCCCAGACGCGCAATGACAATCTGCCAGTGACTGGTAGTGATTCTCTCAAGCACCACGACAACTAATCATTGTTAACCCTTTATATCATGCCACAAAGAAACCAACAATGACTTTACTTCAAATAAACCAGCATTACGTACAATAGCGTCTGGGTAATTGTTCCAAGTTTATACCTGGAGTTTTGGTTGGTCCCACGTTGCGCTCACGTTTGCCAGAAAAAAAAGGTGTTGTTATTTCTGTTCGTTTTCCCGCTTTATCTTTACTGCGCATTCTCAGTTATACAAAAACAGTTTAACCGTTTTCATATCGCTGCGCATGTGCAACGTTTTCGGAAGAACATTTTGCGTTTTTGTTTACATGTGCATGGTAAAAAAAAAGGGGAACATCCGTTTTCAGATGTTTGCATACGAGCATACAGTGACCAAGATAATATACCTCTCGCTCTACCGAGACCGGCGACATGAAACAATATAAGTTATAGAAATAAATACATTGATCTGTGAGACAAAATCCGTAATTTTCAACTTACAACTAATACAGCGTAAAGAGGGTAACAAACAGTAATCACCCGCATGCACTTTCTCGCAGTCGTTAGAAAATAAGCACCGCCCACAAGAAAAATCATACGCAAATGCAAGCGCCTCCGAAACATTATACAAATCATTTTTGTTCGAAACTGTAGTTTAGGGACCCGTTTCACTAAACTTCGTACGACTAAAATGTTCGTAAGTGCAAAATTATGATAGTCTGTAAATTTCACATTAACAAAGTTTTCTGGTAAATAATTATTGGATTTACATTTATTGAGCATAGGCTGCATATGCAGCCTATGCTCAATAAATGCAAATCCATCAATTGAAATTTACAGACGATCCTAAATTTGCACTTACGAACGTTTTAGTCTTACGAAGTTTAGTGAAACGGGTCCCAGAAATGTAACAAATAGGATATTCCATCGTACAGTATGTTTGAATAGAGTAATATAATACGGGGAAGCCGACGTACACTCGTGTATTATTTCACGCTATTCAAACATGTACGATGGAACTTCCTCTATATATAAAATGTAAATATAATATCAGAGCTCCAGATAACAAATTAGTAATTGAGAATTGTCACTCCATCATTTCTGAAGCAATTGGGTATTTCAAAATTGTAATTGGGTAAAATAAAATCACACTTCTGTTTACACATCAACAGACAATGTATAGTTTGCTTCGAAATGAAAACATGTCTTGTCATTTCATTAGAATTGTCTCCTGGAGACAATTCTAATGAAACAACAAGATGTGTTTTCATGGAAAATAAGAAAAATATGCTATATCTGTGGTCTGTTTATTGTTTTCTGCAGCATGATAAAGGTACCACAACATTTGTATTGCTTTTTGATACTCGCTACTTTTGATTCCAATTGGGTTTTTGCCAATTTTAAATATACAGTATAAATTACGGTCGTACCGGAAAGGACAGGCTAACAAGTAGTTTATTTATTTTGGAGGTCCCCAGGGTGTCCGGTTTATAGAGGCTACACCGTAAATCATGCATATGGGCTCCGCAAAACAGGTATATGTGGTTTGCGATCATGAACAGACCTTTTCGACGGTGAGAGATAACAATAAACACATACAATTAAGCCGATATAGATTGTAGGGGGTTCGGTTTAGAGAGGTTCTACTGTACGTATGCATGTTCATCTACATGGTGAAATGAAATAAAATACAGTGCAACCTCCCTACAACAGCCACCCATGGGAAGACGCAAAACTGGCTGTTGTAGAGAGGTGAGGTGGCTGTTGTAGGGAGATTAATGCGGAATTAAAATTTATCGTCCGATGTTTTTCATTTTCTTAGATAATTCGCATCAAATACATACTTTGGCAGCATTTTAGAATCATTTCCTTTAGAATCATTTCCAAAGGAAATGATTCTAAAGTGCTGTCAAAACATGTTTGTATTGAGAAAGAATGCAAAAGCAACATCAGACGACAAGTCTAATGCTCAGCAGTCTAATGGTTAGATACAGAGGAAATCGTCCATTTGGGATATAAAATAGCGGCTGTTATAGAGAGAGTGTTGTTGTAGAGAGGTGGCCGTTCGGGGAGGTTCGACTGTATATCCCATAAGCCCGATTTCTCCAATCACAGCCTTTAATGCACTTGCACATATACCCGTAGACTGGTGAATATATGATGTGGCCTTGACTGGAGAAATGGGGCTTATGGGGTTTGCGACCAGTGTAGCTCCTGATCAAATATCACACTCCTGTACCATTCTAGCGATCTGTATCGCTTGTTAGAAGCATGACGGGTGCTGCATTGATGGAATGGCGAACAGTGCAGGTCCTGATCAGACTGCGGATGCACAGGCTGATCTGGATCTACACTGGTCCCGAAATCCACAAGCCCCATTTCTCCAGTCACAGCCACATATACGGATGCACATGTTGAGCTTGAGGAGACCAACTTGCCACACAAGGCTTCCATTGGGTTGACTCAATCGATGAAGCCATACTAGAACATACTACTTTGTCCATACTCAAGTTAAAACGGCTGTATTCCGTTCTAGCGCTTACCAGTACTTACCGTACACGTACACACCGGCATGCGTTAAACTCACCAAGATGTCAACGTTTTTAAACAACTCGTAATCGAGCAGCTCGATTGGCTGAGCCTGAGCTGTGCTACAGCTCATGCTCAGCCAATCAAGCTGCCTGATTTCAAGCACAGTATCGAAGCATGTTGAAATAAACAATTGACAACTCTTAGAAAGATTAGCGCGGGCGGTGGCGTAACCTGGGGCCCGTTTCACTAAACTTCGTACGACTAAAATGTTCGTAAGTGCAAAATTATGATTGTCTGTAATTTTCTCATTAACATTGTTTTCTTGTAAACAATTATTGGATTTACATTTAATGTAAATAAATGTAAATCAATCAATTAAAAAATTCAGACGATCCTAAATTTGCACTTACGAACATTTTAGTCGTGCGAAGTTTAGTGAAACGGGCCCGTTTCATTGAACTTCGTGCGATAATAACGTTTTTACGAATTTATTTATGAATTGGTTTATCACAGTAACGCGAGTCATTAACGTTACCATTTGCCACCTAAATGTACACATCATTAAATGTGAACACATCAACAAAATATTTGCCAGCATCAGCTGTCAGTGCAAATGTTATCATCTTAAATTTCAATTTTGCACTTACGAACTTCTTAGTCGTACGAAGTTTAGTGAAACGGTCCACATCATAATATGGCCATAAAAGTACTTTGGTTCTCAGATATCGGCGCGTCTGAATAAATCTTGCGCGGTGAGTATTTTATCGTCATGGAGAAATAAAATCGCACTCTAAATTCGCCACGTGATCAATACAAAACACTACAATTCAAAAACATGTTAACTCCAAAGACGTCCGACGAAAATCTGGCGAATGTTCACGTCTAACGAGATTATAGTGACTTTATAGAATACTTTATGCATCTGGTAACTTGAAAACAAGATTACGAAGATCTCAAACAAACATATTAAATTAAAGAGAGGAACTCTATAATATAGAAATCTGTCGTTCCAATCCTCTCTACACTACATGTATACCTAAAAATTATGTAAATTATCAATTAATAAAATATGATTAGACCAAACACAAAAATATGTATATTAAAAAAAAACGCCCTAACACATCACATTCCGCAAACCACGTGTCTGAGAACCAACGTTATTTGTATGGCATAGTGTATGAGCCAGATTCCGGTATTGCGGCGCATATCGCATCGCCGATTTTTTACCGATGTTCATTTGCCAAAGAAATATGCAGCGGGTTTCATCAGTGACGTCGGAAGTCTAAACAAAATTCAAATTCAAAACTCGTGAGCAATTGAATTCTGAGCTAGACTTTTGTTTGTTAATCTCCGACTGTTGTTCTTAAGCCTTGCAATGCTGACTTTTTGTGTCGTCCGCTGTTTATTATTTATTTCCATTTTTTTTTGTCATAAACAATATGGTTTGACAACACTTTAGAATCATTTCCAATGGAAATGATTCTAAAGTGCTGTCAAAACCATGTTTTATTGAGAAAGAAGACACAATATGACAAAACAGCAGACGTCAATTTTCGGTTTCCGCATGCTAAGGTTTAATCAATATCGGTGCAAAAAAAACAACAATTCCCGATAAATGACAACAGAAGTGGACACGACATGAGACATTTATGATAATTTTACCACGTCATTTTCGCCAAATTACACAAAACCCAGAAGTTGGCACATAAATCAGAGCTCATTGGATTCCGCATAATATAAGTGCAGACTTGTCAACTTATGACGTCATTTATAGAAGTTTTAACAGATCAAATTGTTTTTTTTAGAAAAAACACAAAGGGAGGTAATTTAAGACCGTGGCTCAATAAATAAACCAAATCCCATCAACGTCCAAAAAGTGCATGTATCACAACCACGCTTTCACGCAAGCACGGCAATGGGTCCAAAAAATGCATCAATTTCCAAAATGCGTATCATAAATCAGAGCTCATTGGATTCCGCACAATATAAGTGCAGACTTGTCAACTTATGACGTCATTTATAGAAGTTTTAACAGATCAAATTGTTTTTTCAGAAAAAACACAAAGGGAGGTAATTTAAGATCGTGGCTCAATAAATAAACCAAATCTCATCAACGTCCAAAATGTGTATGTATCACAACCACGCTTTCACGCACGCACGGCAATGGGTCAAAAAATGCATCAATTTCCAAAATGCGTATTTAAACTTTCCCAGAAGGCTAGGTTTGATTACGAAACGTGTAATCGATGTATAATTTACGGCGAATAAAACGTAATACGCCCATGGGAAATCTAAAAACTTCCGACATTAGACAGTTTAAATGATGACGAGCGTATATATCGGTAGATATTAACGTTCAATAAAGCGCTGCCTTATACATGTATAGTCTTGTCATATCCGGTTAACGCTTGCGATCAAACAGCGCACTCGCCAATCGGTGGTGCTGTGCGATTGTATGACAGCCAGAACATGAGGGTTACATTCGGCGACATATACAGTGGAATCTCTCTAAACCGGACACCCTGGGAGGTCCCCAGGGTGTCCGGTTTAGTGAGGCTCCACTGTAATTAAGCACTCTATGGCCAATCATTTTGCGTCATTTTCTGTTTTGAACAGACAGGAAAATTACATAAATTATCCCGTCAACACAGTGCGTATGTGCCCTGAAACAAGGTAAATTTGAAGGAAACACGGTTATCGCCCCTGATATCATTGTGGAAAGTTACCTCTGATATAAAATGCATAATAATGCATATCAATATGTGTGGTAATGGTGACTGAATGTTTATTTTGCCTCAAAATGTCTCAGATGATGTCTCTGATAGAAACAACATTTTGTGTCTACCTTTAAAGTCTCGTACGAACGACTAGTGGGATGGGAATACATAGTTCCCACATCAGTAAAAGTTACTTCCCTTGGTTAGATACAGGTAAACACTGTCGGCCATTTTGAAGGGCAATATTCCATTAGGCCCTACAGACAAATAGTGAAAATAATTTTCGGAATTATTAAATTTTGCACGCAACAAAAAACAGTTGTCTTTCCATATATGCTTTGCTTGAACAAAATATATTTGTTTAAGCACTAAAATTCAAAATGGACGTGTTTATGTTTAATCAATATCAAAATGTCTCCTATTTGTTACATTTAGTTTTTCCTTCAAATATGGCGGACAAGGTAGACTATTCCATGTCACATTAGTAATCTGGGAACTATGTATACACATACTATAAACGAATCTGTTCAGTAGCCGATTTCATCAAAATTGCAAAGTATACTTTAGTAGCAAAGTATACTTTGAGGGAGAAATTTTCAATTTTATGATAAATTTATTAATTTTTATTATACTGTATTTTTTACATTATCACAGCCAAAATGGCTGTGATAATGTAAAAAAAATCAGTATAATAATTCTGCATACTTTTAATCATCAAATATATGCAGTAGTTAGTTCTATATGAAATAATGCATTGCATGAAAAAGAAATGATTACTCCCTCAAAGTATACTTTGCTAGAAAATAATACTTTGCAATGTTGGTGAAATAGGCTACAGGTCGAGGGCTGGGGTTGAAAGTGAACGTGTTTAACATCCCGGAAACACTTAAGGTCATACAACGACGGGGCCTCGGTTTAAACTCTCATACGAAAGACTCTCGTGACGGAAATTCTACGAAACTATTTGTCCATGGCTAGGGCGGGGATTGAAAGTGAATTAGCTTAACATCCCAGAAACACTGAAAGTCATATAAGGATGAGGCTTCGGTTCGAGGACTCATCCGAAAGAGTAGTGAGATGTAAATATAGCAGTACCGAAGAAAGCCGAAGCATACAGAATGCCTGTGGCATTGTAGCCATTGCCGTATTGAATTCGAAATATCCATCATATTTTCGTTTTATGAATTACATGTATGTCGAAACTTGGTTTGAAATGAAGTCAATATTCGATGTTCTTTACAGAAATTATTATCCCCACCCCAGATCATTCTAGAGAGGAAAAACGACGATGCAATATAATAGCAGTAGCCGATTTCATAAAAATTGCAAAGTACAATGTATACTTATCTAACAAAGTACTGGCCGTTGTAGAAGTACATACATGTGTTGCAGCCTGATATATTTCCGATTACACCGTCCTCATAATTATCTGTTTTCGTCTTTCTGTTTTTCGAGGAAATGTATATGACTTATAGCATACACACGACATCGTCATTATAGCCGTAACGTTTTTGTGTTATTTCGAAATAAAAAGACTTACATACAAGTTTTCTGGAAATTATTCCGAATCAGGATTTGAGAACAAAATATCGGGGAGCTTAACAGTTATTATATTCACGTTCACACTTACATGTACTTGTTAATACATTTAGAACAATACAGGCCAAAGCGTGCTTGATGTACTTTACTGATCGTTGGAAAGCGAGTTCACATAAGGTACGGTGAGCCAGTGGACTGACATCAATTGACTGTTTGAGCTACAATGTAGGCGCGTGTTTATCCAATCAAAGCGAATGATTCTATCCAATGAAAGAGGTTTAGAGTGCTATTCAAACGCGTCCAAATTAGTTAGGCAAATGGCTGCCATTGAAATACTAATCTGTGAAAGTGCCATGTTTACACAGTCATTCTCAATGTGAAGGGTATATCATTATTACATTATCCAGAAAAAAACAAAACACTTCAGAGGGATATAAAGTTAATGTGATACAACTGTGGTGTTGGCTGAGAAAAAGAACGTTGCAATGTTCTGTAGAGACACGCCATACGTTAATGCAATGTTGCATAAACATTAGGCAAATATACATTACCAGAACCAGACGACTGGAACGAAATATCACCATTTCACATTGGTTCATACTTATTACATTTACATTTTATACCTTGTATTTGTAGTGAAGAAATGTGAAATGTGGTCAGAAATTAAAAAGTTAAAGTTCGACAATATGGTTTAGAAGTTAAATACTACGGAGCCCCGCAGGGGACGTAGATTTTTTTTTTTTATTAATTCGTTCCCTCAATTTAACAATTCGCTCCCACGAATTAACGATTCGTTCCCTCAATTTAACAATTCGTTCCCACGAAATAACAATTCGTTCCCTCGTGGGAACGAATTGTTAATTCGAGGGTACGATTTGTTAAATTGAGAGAACGATTTGTTAAATTGAGGGAACGAATTGTTATATGGTGGGAACGAATTGTTAATTCGCGGGAACTAATTGTTAAATTGAGGGAATGAATTGTCATTTCGTGGGAACGAATTGTTAATTCGAGGGAACGAATTGTTATATCGTGGGAACGAATTGTTAAATTGAGGGAACAATTCGTTCCCGTGGGAATGAATTGTAATTTCGTGGGAACGAATTGTCAATTCGTCGGAACGAATTGCTAACTCGAGGGAACGAATTGTTAAATTGAGGGAACGAATTGCTATTTCGTGGGAACGAATTAATAAAAAAAAAGAATTCTACGTCCCCTGCGAGGCTCCGTATATTTCACCTGTTTTTGCAAGCTCCACACTAGTGAAAACTAAACAAGCCCGGTATTGTCAAATTCCGACCTCATATCCATGATTTATGCCACCGACATGCACAATATATGGCGCCATAAATCATACCAACAGATCTAACAAGCTAAGAGACATAATAAGTATCACGTGAGAGATTCTTCACTCCCCCTAGAAACGTTGGTAATTATTCCGCTGATATAATGAATTTATTATCATATAGATCTGTTATCTGTCTATTAAGATAATTATGGAAGTTACCGGGAAATTGGGGTATGTGACCAACGTAACCAGTGTAAACGGGGCGAGTCTGTTCATGGTATGCACCCTTTGTTATTCAGTCATAGCATGGGGGTGTTTTGTCCTAGCATGGGGGTGTTTTTTGTCCTAGCACGGAGGTGTTTTGTCCTCGCATGGGGGTGTTTTTTTGTCCTAGCACGGGGTGTTTTGTCCTCGCATGGGGGTGTTTTGTCCTAGCATGGGGGTGTTTTGTTCTAGCATGGGGGTGTTTTGTCCTAGCATAGGGGTGTTTTGTCCTCGCATGGGGGTGTTTTTTGTCCTAGCACGGGGGGGGTGTTTTGTCCTCGCATGTGGGTGTTTTGTCCTAGCATGGGGGTGTTTTGTCCTAGCGTGGGGGTGTTTTGTCCTAGCATGTGTTTTGTCCTAGCATGGGGGTGTTTTGTCCTAGCATAGGGGTGTTTTGTCCTCGCATGGGGGTGTTTTTTGTCCTAGCACGGGGGTGTTTTGTCCTCGCATGTGGGTGTTTTGTCCTAGCATGGGGGTGTTTTGTCCTAGCATGGGGGTGTTTTGTCCTAGCATGGGGGTGTTTTGTCCTAGCATGGGATGTTTTGTCCTCGCATAGGGGTGTTTTGTCCTAGCATGGGGGTGTTTTGTCCTAGCATGGGATGTTTTGTCCTCGCATAGGGGTGTTTTGTCCTAGCATGGGGGTGTTTTGTCCTAGCATGGGATGTTTTGTCCTAGCATGGGGTGTTTTGTCCTAGCATGGGATGTTTTGTCCTCGCATAGGGGTGTTTTGTCCTAGCATGGGGCTGTTTTGTCCTAGCATTGGGTGTTTTTTCCTAGCACGGGATGTTTTGTCCTCGCATAGGGGTGTTTTGTCCTAGCTTGGGGGTTTTGTTCTGTTTTGTCTAGCCTCTGGGGGTGTTTGTCCTAGCAATGGGGATTTTTGTCCTCGCATAGGGGTGTTTTGTCCTACATGGGGGGTTTTGTTTTTCCGCATGGGATTGTTTTGTCCTCGCATAGGGGTGTTTTGTCCTAGCATGGGGGTGTTTTGTCCTAGCAGGGATGTTTTTGTCCTCGCAAATAGGGGTGTTTTGTCCTAGCATGGGATGTTATTGTCCTCGCATAGGGGGGTGTTTTTTGTCCCTAGATGGGATGTTTTTGTCCTAGCATAGGGGTGTTTTGTCCTAGCATTTTGGGGTGGGGTGTTTTGTCCTCGCATATGGGTGTTTTTCCTAGCATGTGGGTTTATTTGTCCGCATCAGCAAAATGGAAGGGTTTTTTCTTCCAGGGGGTGTTTTGTCCAAGTAGCAATTTCATAAAAGGGGATGTTTTGTCCGCCTGGCTATATTGCCTGGGGTGTGTTGTCCACTTGTGACAAATATGATGGGGGTGTTTTGCTCATGGGGGGGGGGGTACATGTATGCCCTACACTCACGAAAGACCCGTTCAAATATGAAACCATCAATGTAGCAAATAGACATAACGTGCACACATATTACAAGTACATTTTACACCCGTGTTCAACGCAAACCAATGATAGTGAAAATATAGAGAATAGTAGTGCCGTGAATGGAAAACAATATATGGCAAGGCTCAGGAAAAGGGATGGGCGAGGCTCTACCGAGCACATCCCGTTTCCGAGCGGCGCCAAATATTTTTTCCATTCACGGCACTAACCTACTATTCTATTTATCCCGTCAAAACACCTACAAATGACTTTAAAATGCAAACAAATAATCCCAGCCACCGCACATATTCATACGCAGTGATTAGGTCGTATTGACAGGATATCAAACAAATTTCACGGCACCGTGTTTCACGGCACATACGCACTGTGTTGATGGGATAAAATAACCACACTGGCCATGGTGGAGTAACGCACAGAAGAGGTTAATACAGCCGCCACAAGACTTGTTATTTACGGATGTGTACACATCACGTCGCGTCGCTGCAGCGAAGATGCATGATTCCTCAAGTAAAACATTTCAGGAGAAAACAAACAGCCATTGAACGCTTGAAATTGGAATCATATACGACACTGTATAAACAAGTAAATCCGATCTAAATCGCATACAGTGTTACACAACAATATACGGACACGAGAAGTGTTTCAGAAATATTAAGATAGACATCAGACCGTATGTTATGAGCAAATGAGTGTTTAGTTGTAAAAGTCAAGTCGAGTTATCCAAGAACAGCGAGACGCAATTATGTGCACATTATGTCTAAAGGCGACGTTAACAGCCAATAAAATGCTGCACACATGTGGCTGTGGCTGGGTTAATGGGGCTTATGGCATTTCTGGCCAGTCTAGTTCATGGTCTAATACCGCACGCCTAACCGGGTATATACATGTTTATTAGAAGCACAATGTGTGTTCCACTAACGGAATAGCGAACCGCATAGCCCCTGATCAGCCTGCGCGGATGCGCAGGCTGATCTGGGTCTATGCTGGTTGCAAAAGCTATATCTCTCAAATATGGTAATTAGTGAGCCACAGTGCGATCAATAAGTGCACGACGTGCGGTTCGCATGATATAAATACGTTATTGATGAAACAAAAAGACATAACATCTCTTGTTAGCCTAAATTTGCGCGCACAAATTGCTGTAGTTTTCTTACGAGAGTTATACACGAATGATACGGGGCAATTAATAATTCCGGGTTTCGTTGTATAAATTGAATCGAAAATGTATTGCGAGTATCTGACGTATATTTTTGCAAGTATCCCCTCGCCGATAGCTAAGATGGGGATATAGCGTGTGTCCATGTGTGCGTGCGTGTACATCTCAGGCCCAGCCAATCAAGCTGCTTGACTTGAAGAACAGTATTCAAGTATTTTGAAATATAAATAAATTCACATATTGGCAAAAATAGCGCAGGCGGTGGTGTAGCTGTATGGAAGTTATATCGAGAAACCATACAACAGTATATAACTTGGAAACGCTTGCAGCTACGAGGTCGGCGTCGTCTTCGAGTGCTAATATGCTCGTACGTACGTGTGTATTTTTTTGCCACTAGTTACATGTTCCAAATATCAGTGACCGGTAGATATGTGGCTCACATATATTGTGTCACATGAATGTGCACATAGTCTCTTATAATTCTTATTCAGAATGACGATGTGCTGTTTTACTGCTTTATGTTAGTAATATATTATGGTATGTGCATTGATGAGGCTTTAATATACGGAGCCCCGCAGGGGACATTGATTTTTTTTTATTAATTCGTTCCCACGAAATAACAATTCGTTCTCGCAATTTAACAATTCGTTCCCTTGAATTAACAATTCGTTCCCACGATATAACAATTCGTTCACTCGAATTAACAATTCGTTCCCACGAATTAACACAATTCGTTCCTACGAATTAACAATTCGTTCCCGTGGGAACGAATTGTTATTTCGTGGGAACGAATTGTTAAATTGAGGGAACGAATTGTTATTTCGTGGGAATGAATTGTTATTTCGTGGGAACGAATTAATAAAAAAAAAAATTCTACGTCGCCTGTGGGGCTCCATATTAATAAACACATACATATGTGAACAAAGGTTACCGACACAACACTGCCGATGAAATCGTCACTAACGACTACGATACATGTAATGACACCATTGGGAATTTAATGTTCATTAATGATTCTATATGATATTATGCAATATTAATATCATCAAAATTGGAACCGTCGTTTTATTTGTTTAACTTACGAATTGATTGTCGTAAACAGCAAACGCATATGTGGATGTGACTGGAGAAAAAGAGCTTATGGGTTTTGAGTAAGTACAAGTCATGTATTGGTGTGATTTCCTTGCTGGCAGCATCTGAATAAGGCCTTATTGGACACATACATATATATATAAGTTATTGGTGTAAGTAGATGTCGTTTTATGAGTAGGGTGTTTTATTAGATTTCCATAGACTTAACACGGGGCCACAAGAAGGGCACACAAACCTTAACTCTGGTAATATCTAACTAACAGTGGTTAACCCTTTGAACTCGAAAGCATGCTATAGCGGTTTATGCAAACAGTGCAGATCCAGATGAGCCGGCTCGTATCGAGCCGTCTCATCAGGATCTGCACTTTTTGCAAGTAATTTTCATATTTTTGAGAACAAAGAATACCCCCTTTTCATAAATTGACTAGTCTGAAAACCATTTTGTGAGGGTTGGATTGGTTGCAAAATTAACATATGAAACTCCATTCCAGTTACTTAGGGGTGGAAGGGTTAAATCTTTCAATACGTGAAGTAAGTGGAGCGCGATATTGGCCAGCGATTGGCTTAGAACGTATTGCGAATTATATAGTGTGTGCTTACTGTCTGTTTCACGAAACGTGCCCACATTTTAAGGCTATATAAATAATGCAAAAACAATATATTTTTCGATAATATTAAATTGTAGCAAAATTTAAGAATGAGCCTACTTTTTATTTTGTGACATTTTGTCCAATGTTGATTTGGTTGCGAAAAAACAATTTCCACATGTTAAATCCCCATAGACATCTTCACAGAGTGTCTATGGGGATTTAACATGGGGACATTTTTAAGAAATAGTTGACCGATTTTCGAAATTAAACTTTTGTTTTCTTAGCTACTGATATAGCTAGGTTTCAGAATCAATTTCCATTTTTTTTCGGTTTTCGACTCCTCCTCCAGATTCTCCACCTCTTTTTCCCTCATGTTAAATTCCCATAGAGAACAATTGTTTCGTAATAAAATAAATATTTGACAAAATTTCACAAAATAAAAAGAAGGATCATTCTTAAATTTTTATAAAATTTAATATTATCGAAAAAAACATTGTTTTTGCATTGTTTATATGGCCGCAAAATTTGGGCAGGTTTCGTGCAATTTTGCTTGTATCCCATATCTCTAAATTGACAATTACCATTAGTAGTCACAGGGGTGTGATGCAAGAAATTCATAGTCTGTAAAGTGCAGATATCACACCCAGAAGTGGTGGGAATATGCATTACCATATTATATGCAGTCTAGACTTTCGGTCTTCCGGACGCCAAGTTCAGCAATGGCACCGACCGTTAAACGAAGCTAACCTGCTTTGATTATAGAAATAAAAAATAACATGGTTTCCTTACATACACGGTGAACGTGACGTCCTCGGTAACATTGACCTTTGCCGGTCGGACGTCGGTCGAATGCAAAACAAATCACCATCAGTAGGCACACATTCTGGCCAAATATTATCCAAATCGGTGAAGCCATTAATAAGTTATTGTACAATTAAAGTTTTATTGACGCACACACGTACGCACGTACGTACACGGACTAACGCTATCGGCGAGGGAATAATAAGTAGTTTCATGGAATTAAATAAGTGGTGGAAACATGCGAAACATTTTAGCAAAATGGAGTTTATTTTTCATCAACATAACTCCTGACCAGGAGCCCGTTTCACTAATGTTCGTACGACTAAAATATTCGCAAATGCAAATTTAGGATCGTCTGGAAATTTCAATTGATGGATTTACATGTATTAAGCATAGGCTACTCCAATAATTGTTTACAAGAAAATATTGTTAATGTGCAATTTACAGACTATGATAATGTTGCACTTACGAACATTTTAGTCGTACGAAGTTTAATGAAACGGCCCCCAGTATCAGTTAGACCGTCTGAGAGTATTACTTTAAACACTATTTTATTCATCCAATACAAGTGATAAATGATACATGATAACTAATGGGATTTGACCGAAAGCAGAACTTATCGTGGTCATCTCCCAGTCTGAGAGTATTGGAAGTAAGTATACGGCGAATATATTTGTGGCTGTAACTGGAGAAATGGGGCTTATGGGTTTTGCGCCATGTGTAGTTCCTGATTAAATAACACACTCTTGTGGCCTGAAAACGGTAGAATCATGAAGGGTGTTTCATAAATAAAATGGCGAACAGTGCAGATCCTGATCAGACTGTGCGGATTCACAGGCTCATCTGGATCTACACTGATCGCAAAACTCATAAGCGCAATTTCTCCAGTCACAGCCACATATAATGAAACAAAAGAAAACAAAGTGAAAACGAAGTGAAAACGAAGTGAAAACGAAGTGAAAACGAAGTGAAAACGAAGTGAAAACGAAGTGAAAACGATCGTTTTGTACAACGATATATATAGAGCCGAATACCGTTTGGTTTATTTGTACGCGTTTAAATGTCAAGCTCTCACCTATTCATGATCAAACGCCTGTCGTTTCTGTCAAATTGAATGTAATGTCGTGTCGTTTTTGTCAACACATGTCATGTGTTTTACAAGTCTTTTTCACGACGTTTTCGTTTTGCACGTTTTAAACCAATGGAACATCATTTTCGAATTAAAGAACGAAAACGATGTGGATGTGATAACTATGTTCCGATTCATTATCAAGTTGAATAATATTGAAATTATTAACGCAGCTGTGTGTGTATGTATGTGTATATGTAATTGAATAAGGTGCGTTTTGATCCAGACAATTTCCATTCAGAAAAACCGTACACGTTTCGGAGCGAAATAACTTTCCCATATATCAGTAACTAGCATATTTTTCACATCTCCGCTTAACGCGAATGTATATTTGCATAGCGCTGCGTAATTCGGTCTTGTCACAAATAGTCCGCGTTTTATCGAGTTATTTTGATAATAAGCAACGATACTGTCTGCATATAACATCCCAATGCTATCAGACCAAGTACGAAATATAATTTCGCTGAACAAAAATAATTCCACGTTATCTATGGAAAATATGAGTGCTATTTTATATTTTCATCGGCGCAATGGCCAAAATGCGACACGATGGGTTTGACCACAACTGTCCTGGATGTATTTGTTGGCAAATCACCCATGGGAGCCTTGCGTCTGTCGGTATGACAAGATGATACATCTTTACACAGATAGTATTCCGGTATTGTCCCCCTCAATACATACAAATCAGTCACAGTAGACCGTCGGAAATACTTCCTTGCTGACAACAGAACGTGGAAAACCAGCTTACAACGGTATTGCATTAAAGCTATAGTCACTTTAACAGCTACCAGCTCTTAAAGTGACTATAGCTCTGATGCGACGCTAAGGGGAAACGGGGCACGGCTATATGCATAGTCACATACACATCAGTCACAGTAGACCGTCGGAAATACTTCATTGCTTCCTTGAAAACCAGCTTACAACGGTATTGCATTAAAGCTATATAGTCACTTTAACAGCTACCAGCTCTTAAAGTGACTATAGCTCTGATGCGACGCTAAGGGGAAACGGGGCACGGCTATATGCATAGTCACATACACATCAGTCACAGTAGACCGTCGGAAATACTTCATTGCTTCCTTGAAAATCAGCTTACAACGGTATTGCATTAAAGCTATAGTCACTTTAAGAGCTACCAGCTCTTAAAGTGACTATATAGCTATAATGTGATGCTAAGGGGAAACGGGGGCACGATGCATAGTCACATACACATCAGTCACGGTAGACAGTCGGAAATATTTCATTGTCACCACATAACGGTGAAACCAGTTAACACAAGCATTGTATTTCAGCTATAGTCACTTAAAGAGCTACATGTAGCTGGTCGCACGGTGCCTCGGATATGCGTAGAAAGTGATGTTAATGTGAAAAGGAACATACATTTTGCATTGAAGTTTTAATCACTTACATTGTATAGTTCGACCAACTTTCTAAGCCAATCAATAGACAGTAGTATGCTCCACTTGTTCCACATATTGCAACGTTTAAGTTATACAGTGGAACCCCTCTAAACCGAACACTCGGGGAAATATGGCTATTTAACTTAGATGTTTTTCACCGTTATGTATCTCTGATTACAATGACTCTTCATGATTGCAAAACACTCACATGTCTGATTTACAGTGGAACATCTCCAAATCGGACACCCTGGGGACCTCCCAGGGTGTCCGGTTTGAAGAGGTTCCACTGTACATGTTTGTATATTACAAGATTTAATGATTAACTGTTCCACAGGAAATGGAAAATAAATACTAATACATTGGATTGTACACTTGGCTATTGCTCCCTCGCATTTAATTCCTTACAAATCCAATATGTGAACAATAACTTACAGGTACACTTACAACAAATCATTTGTAGTTATGGAATATAGAGAATAGTAGGTTAGTGCCGTGAATGGGAAAAAATATCCGGCAAGGCTCAAGAATTTCTTTATTTCTCATCAGAAGTATATGTTGTGACCACTCGTTTGAACCGTCTCGCCGAGACGGTTCAAATGAGTGGTCACAACATATACTTTGGTTCAGAAATAAGGAAAATAGATAGAGAATAGTAGGTTAGTGCCGTGAATGGGAAAAAATATCTGGCAAGGCTTAGGAAACGGGATGGGCGAGGCTCTGCCGAGCACATCCCGTTTCCGTGCCGCGCCAGATATTTTTACCATTCACGGCACTAACCTACTATTCTATTTATCCCGTTAACACCTACTAATGGCTTTAAAATGCAAACAAATAATCCCAGCCACCGCACATATTCATACGCAGTGATTAGGTCGTATTGACAGGATATCAAAAATGTTTCACGGCACCGTGTTTCACCGCACATACGCATACATACGTAAGCCCCGTTTCTCCAGTCACAACCACATTATGACAAGGGTGAACGATCAAAGGGTGTGTTTATGATCATGTGGACACATTTCTACGGGTCATTGCCCGACCGGTGTTCACTCACCAGACAGTGTGAATCATTCCTTCACTTAACCAAAATGAGATCCTGTTGGTCGATCGGTGGGCGTGCATATGATTTCGCCGCATTTCCAACGGTGTTGGTTTATAGGGTACACTAAATAATGCTACTATTACACTACCACCTGCGCTAATCTTGTGTCAATTGTTTCATTTCAAAATGATAAGACTATCATGCTTGAAATGAATCAGTTTGATTGATTGAGCCTGAGCTGTGCGACAGCTCAGGCTCAGTCAATCAAACAGCTTAAATACGAGTTGGAATGCGTACATGTATATAGCATAATTCGGCAAAGTGAAGTTTATTAAATACATTACAAACACATCACCACAGCCTGTTAACAATCAACGTTAATCATTAGACATACTGTACCACGGAATTAATTTGTGAGCAGTCTAAATCCAGGGGGCCGTTTCACTAAACTTCGTACGACTAAAATGTACGCAAGTGCAAAATTATAAATTCGTCCGACTAAAACGTTCGTAAGTGCAAAATTATAACAGGTACATTTCAGATTAACAATTGTTTCTTGTAAACAATTATTGGATTTACATTTATTGAACATAGGCGACATATGCAGCCTATGCTCAATAAATGTGAATCCATCAATTGAAACTTCAAGACGATCCTAAATTTGCACTTACGAACATTTTAGTCGTACGAAGTTCAGTGAAACCGCCCCCTGCTCACCTTGATCTATACTGGACGCAGATGCATTAAACCCAGTTATTCTCGCGAACATAGCATTCGTGGGACAGGAAACAAGATTCGACGGAAAATCGAAGAACCATTTAACTATTTACATAATACCACGGCGAAACGACTTTCCCAGGACACTGATAGAAAAACACGTTACACACGTCGAAGATCGAATCAGAACACCACGCAATTCCAATCCACGTGAAAATCCCACTTGATCCGTTGCGAGAATCATCCGTGTATAGCCCGCATTCGTAAACATCGTACAAATACATGGGAAAACGAATTACGGAGAACATGGGACGGCGATCGCGTACACACTACGACACTTATCCACTAGTGGGCCGTATCACTAAACTTCGTACCACTAACATGTTCGTAAGTGCATACATGTAATAATGATATTCTGTAAATTTCACATTAACAATGTTGTCTTGTAAACACTTGTTGGATTTACATTTATTGAGCATAGGCTGCATATGCAGCCTATGCTCAATAAATGTGAATCCATCAATTGAAACTTCCAGACGATCCTAAATTTCCACTTACGAACATTTTAGTCGTACGAAGTTTAGTGTATTGCTGTTATTGCTGCAGGTACATGGCAGACAAGCGCCTAAAGTATGCAAATGACGCAATATTTATTGCTTAAACGGTCAAAAAGGTCTAGGGTCGGCGGCATATTCATAGGTAGTGTCTGGGTGATCGCACCACAAGACTTGTTTGTAAGCGTTAAGCCTAATCTGTCGATATCAACAGGCGTTTGCGAAGTTTAGTGTATTGCTGTTATTGCTGCAGGTACATGGCAGACAAGCGCCTAAAGTATGCAAATGATGCAATATGTTTTGCTTAAACGGTCAAAAAGGTCTAGGGTCGGCGGCATATTCATAGGTAGTGTCGGGGTGCCCGCACCACAAGACTTGTTTGTAAGCGTTAAGCCTAATCTGTCGATATCAACAGGCGTTTGCGTATCACGTACAGTCGTAGAAATACAAATGTATCACCCGCAGATAACGAACTACGAAACATGACATATGATCGCAAACCACGACACGAAAACATCTCAAACCACGTGAATAAAACGCCTTGCCGTAGTGTCCGAGATTTTGTCACGAGTTTACACGTGGATTTTGCCGGAATCCCAGGTTTCTGTGCGTTAGTCCAGTTATCGTAACTGCGCATGCTCAGTGATACAAAAACGGTGAAACATTTTCATCGGTAACGTTTAACCTTTTATTTTATAATATAACAGCGCTTATGCAGGGATTCAGGAAAACGCATGTTGTGACTATGTTACAATGCGCATGCGTATGGGCTTTAGAGCAAACTCTACGCCATGACAAAACGGCATATTTAATAAGAAACCAACCAGAAAAAAGACTAGAACTAGAAAACCCGTTTTTCGATGTTTGCAAACGGGAATTCAGGACCTTGGTTGGCTAATAGAAATGCATGATCACGTTTGAACCACGTCCACTTCTCGTTTCCAACGGGAACACAAACGGAAACGCTGCTGTAGTTAATCCATATAGAGAAACGTGCGCAGTATAGTGCGCTATCGTAAATCGTCCACACACTGACGTAGGGCTGCAAATCACCATATGTCAACCAAGAACGGGCTGGAACGCCCTCTTCCATTGTTGTCAATCTATCTACATACTCGTATGTACACAACCGACTGCGTTAATTTTGTCAACGTGTCATCGTTTCTAAATATATATTGGCAATCTCAACTCGCAATCAAGCAGTTTGATTGGCTGAGCCTGAGCTGTAGCACAGCTCAGGCCCATCCAATTAAAGTGCTTGAATTCAGGCACAATGGTCAAATATTTTGAAATAAAAATAAATTCAAAGATTAGCGCAGGCGGTGGTGGTTGGCGCGGTGTCTCTTAATATCACTCACAGACATATGAGCCGCGTCGCGAGAAAACCTGTATTCGGGAAAGTTTTGGTCAATAAGACATTTTGTTGCTATGACAATGGTATTTGTATGATGAATTGAACACTTTTTATTTGATCATGATATCTGCAATATCCATTAAGATATTATAGTTTATACAACATCACTATGCAGATCGTTTGAGCAAAAGAGACGTCACGTAAAAGCGACGTCAAGTGATGTAAAATGACGTTACAGTACATGTATATACCGTTACACATAGAGTATGCGCCAACATTTACAACAGTTTGCAAGTTGACATAATCGAAATAGAAGCATGTTGGACATTGAATAATGAATGTAAAGACGGATGAGCTTGATTATTTTGGTAACAATGAATGTGCAAATGCGAAGTTGAAAAGGGGGAGATAATTCATGACCGGGGGTCGAATTAAAAATCGAAATTCACTGCACATCTACACACCATAAGGAAGGCGCACACCAAATTTCAAGTTCCTACCTATTACGGTTAAAATTTTTACTTCTTACAAGAAACGTGACTTACGGACAGACGGACGACAACAATATACCCATTTAGTTTTTTAAAAACCGGTGGGTATAGCAAACTGTTTACTCTGAAAGGCAGTGTTCATGTCTGATGACAGGCACCTTTACTTCCATGCGTTACTAAATATTTACAGTTCACAGTCGCTCGAATAGCGTGAGCGCAAAAAAATGTTTCGCTTACATGCAATTTCTACTTCATCGCAGTCTCTCACTCGCCTAGTGGGAGACCACCTTTAAGGGTAGCACGTATAAGTCTGCCACATGGACAAACTGGCTATGTTAACATATTTGAGACATGTGTTACCACAGCTTGTGATCAGCTTGTCCTACCACCGACTTGTGTTTGTTTTGGGAGTGTTACGGTAGCAGTTTGTCTTTTGGAGACTCAACTCAAAATGCGAGGGTCCCAAAGTACGAAGAAATGAGAGGGGGGCATATACAATAATACAAATACCCCAAGTCAAGAGATCCTTGATGATCGTCGAACATTACTTAGTCTAGAAGAATCATATCAATTGCTAGTGCGCATAGTCATATTGTATTTCTGTCACGACTTGACAATATTTTCACTCACTGTTCATGATTCTAATGTCCCCAACATATGTTGCCTTGAAATATAATCCCACAGTATCTAGTTCTTGATGTGTTGTATTATTGCATTTGTCAAGACTAGACAGATTGTCACCAACGGTCCATGATACTAAATTAATAAATGTCCCCAACATACGTTGCCTTGAAATATCATCCCACCGTATCTATTTCTTATATTAACACGACACGCATGTCAGTGTGCATTCATATTGAAGCTTGTCATATTCAGACAACAGAAATGTCGAATGTTCACGACATCGTCCCGCTTACAGCTGTACTTGGACCACCTGCTGAAACAACCGGACCTTACAATATGTGCAATAAATATATGATCGGCGACCCATATCCTGTCGGTAATCGACAAAGGATTCCCTAGTGACTGAATGAAAGGCGGACATCGTATGTTCTGATCAGACGGTGCATATGCATAGATGAGACTGATCTGTGGCTATACTAGTCGTAACATCCATGGCTTTGTTTCCTTTGCAGGAGATATTATTTTCTTAAAATCGGTAAATGTTGCGCTAAATTTTAATTGTATTCATTACATGTATATTAGAATGGAGCAATAAACTGAAAATTCGCATCGAGTTAACCTGATCTGAAACATATAGTTGTGCGGGAAAACGGGCTCATGCTACATCGGTATACAAATATGCTGCCGACCATCTGTATGTAAATAAAAAATGTAGCTTACACAGAGTTTTCACCTGTAAATGGTGGTCGATAACAGTTAATGTGGACAGTTATCTGCAAAGAAAATATTATGTCAAAATATCGGAACATAAAAAACACACCTCAATAACAGACAAACATTTGTATATGTGATATCAGCAAAAATTTCCCCATGTTAAATCCCCATAGACATCTTCACAGAGTGAAGATGTCTATGGGGATTTAACATGGGGAAATTTCATAATAATAAAAGAAAATTATCCTTACGTATGTACTGTTAATAAAAACATAATATAAGATGTGCCCGTTTCGAATAAAAATGGTGGATTTCGATCGTACGACCGTTAGTACGGCAGTTTAATGTTCATCCAATACATTCTCAGACAGGGCACAGGACAGATCGAAGACTGTTTTGTTTCGTTCACACCCATACGCCCGATTATATATATATTCTGTTCGTTAGATAACTTTAACACAACGACACAAACCTAACATGGCGGTCTAACAAACGCCGATAATTGGAAATCTCGGCTGAAATTACGTCAGCTAACTGCACAACGTCATATGACGTCGTCAGACTCCCGAAGACAGGTTTTCTCGCGACGCGGCTCATATGACGTCGAACGGCAACACTGCGTCATCAACAAACAGTGTAACAATTACAGTTTGTATTACTACGCACATCGGTGTATAGCGCGCAATCGTATAACTTACTCACAGACAAATGAATCAAAAGGACATAGACCACGTGAATCACGATAGGTGAAACACGCCTTAGTCCATCCGCTTGTAGAGTAGCGTTTGCATTTGTGTTCCCATTGTAAACCAGGGGGCCGTTTCACTAAACTTCGTACGACTAAAATGTTCGTAAGTGCAAAATTATGATTTCACATTAACAATGTTTTCTTGTAAACAATTATTGGATTTACATTTATTGAGCATAGGCTGCATATGCAGCCTATGCTCAATACATGTAAATCCATAAATTGATATTTCCAGACGATCCTAAATTTGCACTTACGAACATTTTAGTCGTAAGAAGTTTAGTGAAACGGCCCCCAGAGGTGCAGGTTGTCCAACTGTGGGCCAACCGTGGTCCAAACGCACGCTTCCTGTTGGCCGTGTCACTAACTTCGTACGACTAAGATGTTCGTAAGTGCAAATTTAGGATCGTCTGGCAGTTTCAATTGATGGATTTACATTTATAGACCTGCAGCCTATGTTCAGTAATTGTAAATCCAATAATTGTTTGCAAGAAAACATTGTTAATGTGAACTTTACAGACTATTATAATGTTGCACTTACAAACATTTTAGTTGTACGTAGTTTAAGGAAACGGCCCCCTGTATTCGATTGGCCAATGAAATCCACGTATTCCCGTTTACCCTGGTTACTGTCAAATAATAAGGCCACTTTTGCTGAGATGTGGAGACGGACACCGGTAGAATGATAGCTTTTGCTGTCAGTAAAATAATAACTGTGTATTGGCATGCTTTAATAGTACACCGAATTGTAACGATGTATATTTAAAAACAAAAATCTGGATTTGAAGATTAATGTGTGTCACACGTATTGATGATAGCATGTCGTCAGTTTTCGTAATACTTGAGCCGGTAATTATATGCTTAGACGATCTTCTCTGACATTTGCTTGAGGTAACGGTCTGTCGCTGACGTTTCTTCTCATATGTCAAACGAGACAGCATTCATGAAACGTAACATCCAGTGCACGGTAAACGACATTCAATCTAACTGACGTCATTTACTTAAAAAACGAACGCGGTTAACAGACTCGTCAAAGTAAATACGGTAATATCCGTTAGCTGTTTCTAACACGTTCGGCAACATCCGGCGCTGTTTACGGAAATCGTCGAAGCTTCTCAGCTGTTATCGGAAATATGAGAAGAGGGGTTTTCTCAAAATCGCCACTAAATGCTTTGAGATTGCCATTTACGCGAGCTATGATTATCACTGGGACTTCAACGTCAGCGCTGCATTAACGAGAATATGGCCAGCGTTTGACAATAGGGACCTTAAAAGGACATGTGCTTCAAATGTGCACTAAAAATGATGAAACAAATTACTGAAAAATGACAGATTTACAGCAAACGCTAGATTTTCGACTATCGTTGGTTACTAATTTAAATTTAGTTCACATTAAACTAGTGCCAGTAATGAGCACTGTATACCCCCCTACATCGACATTTACACAATAAGAATTACACAGTGAATGCAATGATGTTCGAGTTACTCAATGCACACCACTCTATTTCTATATAGTGTTGGTTGTTACATGTAAATGTGTTGTTAACTGTTGTACTGATGCAGCAATTTGGATGATTGTGAATAATATGTAGAACATGTGTTTGTATAAATGTGTTTGAAAATAGAAACTACTGTGGGGTCAGCGTGTCAGTGCACCCACGAACGAACACGACAGGTTGGAACCAACCTGTCGTGTTCGTTCGTGTGTGCACTTACACGCTGACCCCACTGTAACAACAGAGAACCCCCTATTGTTCACTCTCCCCTAGTGTAACACTAGGTGAGGGTGAACAGTAGGGGGTTATACAGAGCTCCTTTCCAAATATGGTATTGCATGATAGTTTCGCATCAAACCATAATTACATTTCCCAAATTCCTTGCTGGTACATGAATAGTGAAACATTATGACAAACCAAATTACCTCCCTTTTACAGTTCCCGAAAGTGTACAGTGGGGTCAGCGTGTAAGTGCACACACGAACGAACACGACAGGTTGGTTCCAACCTGTGGTGTTCGTTCGTGTGTGCACTTACACGCTGACCCCACTGTATACTTGGATAATCAAATGAATGTGCTCGCCGCTGATATATAGATACTGCCAGGCTAGTGTCTTTTGATATCAAGTTTATCAGGCAATGCTAGGAAACGCGTAGGAATTCCTACCATTTCAGACCCGAGCCTGATAAACTTGATATCAAAGACACTAGCATGGTATTCTATGTATCAGGTAACGTTTTTGGCTACATAATTAGCACTTATGACGTTGTTTTCGTTGAAAATAACGCGGACTTGTTTCCGTGACGTCATTCCACGGACATAATTCGATAACGTCATGTGACGCCGTTCTACATGAGGCAAGAGTAGCCGAATGAATATGCGAGACATCGTCTGATGGTGTTTTAAAGCTACTCAATATGTATAGGTTATTTGATTTATATGTGGATATATGCACGAGTTCCGCAGCGTGCGATATTGCGCGACTTTAGGCGCAATATCGTTGCGCGGCGGGACGAGTGGCATATATCCACATACAAATCAAATAACCTTTTTATTATATACGTACATCATTCGCAATGTATATGCACTTCAAAAAAATAGACAAAATGTAAAAAAAATAAACAAATTAGAGACGATTTAGAAGGAACTATTTTGCGAGGTGAAACGTATATAGTTCCGGCACTGTCGAATATGAACTCACGAGACGTCAATATGGAAAAATATTGACGTCTTGAGTTGCATTGTGTTTCAATGGGAAACGAAAGTACGTATATCGTAAGAGACAATATGCGAGTTTGTACCTAAGAACATGTGCGAGTTTGTACCTAAGAACAATTTTGTACCTAAGAACAATTCAGTTTTTGTACCTAAGAACATGTGCGAGTTTGTACCTAAGAACATGTGCGATTTTTAATGAAAGATATAAACAAAAATATATTTTCTGTCAATGACATAGAAATATGACGAAAACTTTCATAACAATCATCGTCGACATTTACGGAACATATCGTATATTTTGTAAATATAATTCATGTTCATAGACACAAAATCCCAGGGCGTATCTCATAAATAGTTCTTTCGCAGTCCATAAAGTGAAATAAACACATATTATGTGTTTATTTCACTTTATGGACTGCGAAAGAACTATTTCAACCAACCGCGCTATGAAACAATGGCCAGTATTAAGTCAACGAAGCCTGTGGCTGGGTTTGAGAGATCACAGATGGACAGTTTGTTCCCTGTGAAGGCAACCAGATACAGACACATATGAGGCACGCCATGTGATTTTGTACCTAAGCACATGCGCGATTTTCATGTAATACATCGAAAGATTACGAAATCTCGTAGCAAATGCCGCATTTGCATAAACATTTCGTCAACTGTCGACGTAATTTACGGGATATTTCGTATATGTTGTAAATCATCATGAAATATTGCTCATGTTCGTAAGTACAAAATAACATGGCGGGTCTCATATCTGATAGCAACGCAATAAACTAAGTGGTTCGAAACAGAAACGCCGTGAGCATGGGAGATCAACGACATCGACTAGTCCGACAGAATTGCGGAAAATTGGTGAACATATACATATTGTGCCTGTGACTGGATAACTTGGGCTTATGAGATTTGTGACCAGTGTAGCTCCTGATCAAATAGCCCACTCATGTAGTTTGATAACGATCTGTATTGCTTGTTAGAAGCATGTTGTATGATGTATTGATGGAATGGCGATTAGTGCAGATCCTGATCAGACTGTGCGTATGCACAGTCTGATCTGGATCTACACTGGTCGCAACACCAACAAGCCATAGTTTTCCAGTCACTTTCACCGTTTAGTTCCGATCACACAGTGATTTTGCGATCGCTCGAACATTTGTACTTGGGGTGATCGTATATTTCGAGACAGAGACATATAAAGCGTGTATATCTTCTTATTTTCTTAATATCGTTTTGATGAAATTATACAATAATCACAAAAATGGAAAATGAAAATGTGCAATGGAACGTCTCTAAACCGGACACCCAGTTCGTTCCCACGAATTAACAATTCGTTCCCGTGGGAACGAATTGTTATTTCGTGGGAACGAACTGGGTGTCCGGTGTGAAGATGTCTCACTGTAAATTAGACATGTTAGCCTTCATAACCCATTCTAGTGTTTTGCAATCATGAAATGTCATTGTAATCAGAGATACATAACAGCGAAACACATACAAGTTAAACATCTATATTTTCCGAGTGTCCAGTTTAGAAGAGTTCTACTGTACAAAACGATCGTATTCACTTCGTTTTTGTTTGTTTCCATTGGTAACCGCCAACATATCTTCGCTGTACAGCGTCACCTTGATAGAATATAAGGCTCGACCATGTCCAGCCGTGGGTAAACGTTTGCCGTGGCACGAGGGAACTGTTTGAATCCCAAGGCTTTGGTCGCGGGTTCAAACAGTTCCCGAATGCCCCGGCAAACGTTTACCCCTGGCTGGACATGGTCGAACGTTATTGTTACATTTCCGTCGGAAATAACGTGTAATTTGAACAAATATGCAGTACTTTCTGAACTTTGATAATCTGCTTCATTTAAACAGTTGATTTACACATACATATTCCAGGGCCACAGTACACGCATCAATTTCAAAAATTCATTGCAACTGTTGTGAACTAGTCTGGTGACGTAATGGCGCGTTCTATTAACGTCATGAAACATATGCATTACGTATGTGTTGGCTTGGCCCCGGAATGAGCACGGCTGTGAGAGGTGTCTAACAACGGCAGCCATGTAACAATATCCGGTCACGGATATAAATGAAACTCGGTGGAAGGGTGAGTTTGTTGTATTGTGAGTTGCCGAGATCATTGTCCATCTGGCAATAATCGACGGTCGCAAATTGAAACAGACAGCTGATCGTAGAGACACGTTCATGTCATTAAATCGGGACGTTGTTTATGCAGTCGTACAGATTAAAAGTACATTTGTGGCTGTGACTGGAGAATTGGGCTGATGGGATCTGCGACTAGTGCAGCTCCTGATCAAATAGCACACTCGTGTAGCCTGATAATGAGCTAGTATTGCGTGTTAGAAGCATAACGGGTGTTTTATTGGCGTAATTGCGACCATGGCGGAGGCACGGGCTGATATGGATCTACACCGGCCGCAAAACGCATAAGCCCCATTTTTTTCAGGCACATCCACATTTAACGACGTGGTGAAAATGGTAAAATCGATACAGTATCTAACGCATGGGTTTGGACTTTGTGCTGGAGTGGGGAGGGTGGAGGTAGGTGTTTTGGACACCCATATAAAGGGCGATGACGTTTGCAAACTGACTGGAGATTGTTTACAATGTACCTTATGACGTTTACTCTTTCTTTAGTCGCATGTCTGATTGATTAACCCTTAAAAGTCGGGAACCGATAATTGTTGTCTGCTGTTGTGTCATATATTCTCTTCTGTCTCAAGACAAACATGGTTTGTCAGCACTTTAGAATCATTTCCAATGGAAATGATTCTAAATTGCTGCCAAATCTTGTTTTTGTTGAGAAAACTGGAAACTAAAAAATAAACAGCCGGCGACATAATTTAATTCAGCATTAAGTGTTAATACTATAAATATATGTACTATAAGCTGCGGTAATATTGTCATGTACATCATGTAAAATAATATTTATTACACGAGTTTAGTGATTTCATAAACGGGGATGTGTCGAGTAATGTTGATTTCAACAGTCATTAGTTTCTATGGGGATCGCCACCCAATCAACGAAACATCAATTAACCATACACTGATGGCACAATACACACGCCGTTTCACTTAAGATTCGTACGACTAAAATGTTCGTAAGTGCAAATTATGATAGTCTGTAAATTTCATATTGACACTGTTTTGTGGTAAACAATTATTGGATTTACATTTATTGAGCATAGGCTGCATCAATAAATGTAAATCCATCACTTGAAATTTCCAGACGTTCGTAAATTTGCACTTACGAACATTTTAGTCGTACGATGTTTAGTGAAACGGACCCCTGGTTTGTCAACTGAGTATCCAAGTAGTATATATTGGATATAAATTAAATAAGCCCTCAACTGAGTTTGAAAGGTTTCCGAGCCAATTCCTGCCCTTAAAGGTACATGCCCACCCAGTAGGCACAAAGTTGTCTTTATAGGAATTAAATAAGTGTGTACAATTGTGTCACTATTCCACCAGTTCTAAAAATATACAGATATAATCATATACATGTAGTAATTTTTTGTTTGCTGGTAGTGACTCGCGGTGGTTGTATCAAGCTATTTTCATATGCAAATGAGGTATGATATTTTTTAATTATTTATACCAATTAAATGCGTCACCTGAAAACAAATAGCTTCGACAGATTATAAAGTATGATCATTGTACATCAGAAAATAAATACAGGGTATAATTAGTAATGACAATTAACATTTTAATGAAAAACGGTTATCGCCCCTGATATCAGTGTGGAAATTTACGTCAGATATAAAATGTATAATACTGCCAATCAATACGTGGGGTAATGGTGACTGAATGTTTATTTTGCCAGAAAATGTCTCAGATGGTGTCTCTTATATAAAGAACAGTTTGTGCCTACTGGGTGGGCAAGTACCTTTAACCATATACTGGTCTTGCAATACACAAGGTCAGTTTTGTCAACTGAGTATCCAGGTACATGTATATACTGGATAGAAAGTAAATAAGCCATAATTTGTCACTGTATAGATAGTGCCTCATTTGCATTCCCAAGAACAGCGTGAACGTGTGTCATACTAGTAAACATTTAATCATTTCGTCGCCATGATGTAAGCAATCTATGACGCACAGACATGGGAAAATGGGGCTTTTGGAGTTTGCGGTCAGTGTAACCCAAGATCAGCCTGCGCATTCGCGCAGTCTGATCAGGGTTTACACTGTATCGTTATAATTGGAATTATGGAGTTTGCGACCAGTGTAATCCCAGATCAGATCGCGCAGTCTCTCAGACTTTACACTGTTCGCTGTTGAGCATAAATTATGGAAAATATAATTAGGGTCTCATTCACTGATTTACCTTCATTTAATATGTTTCCATAATTATTTTGGACTAGGGCCCCGTTTCACTAAATTTCGTACGACAAAAATGTTCGTAAGTGCAAAATTATGATAGTCTGTAAATTTCACACTAGCAATGTTTTCTTGTAAACAATGATTGGATTTACGTTTATTGATCATAGGCTGCATATGCAGCCTATGCTCAATAAATGTAAAGCCATCAATTGAAGTTTCCAGACGATCCTAAATTTGCACTTACAAACATTTTAATCGTACAAAGTTTAGTGGAACGGGCCCCAGTTTATACCTGTGTATTCCAGCCATCAGCCAGTTTCTCTTCTTCTGGCGTTTGATAAAGAACGTAAAATGTACAAAGATGGCCGATTTGGCCACTCCATGTGCCGTATAGTATACAGTAAAGAGGCAGTGTTCGCATATATGTTACACATATATTCCATCACATTTATGAATCAATTATCGTTGAATCAAATGATGATCAGGTACATAACTGGGGCCCGTTTCATTAAACCGCGTGCGATAAAAATGTTCGTACGAAGATTTGTATGAATTGGCTACTCACATTAACGTGTTTCTCTAATGCTATCAGTTATACGGGTTCATGCCATTAATTGTAGCACATGCACGAAATATTTTCAAAAATCGACTGTTAGAACAAACGTTCTTGTGGATTTCAGTTTTGCACTGACGAACTTCTTAGTTTAGTGAAACGCGCCCCTGGGGTCCGTTTCACTAAACTTCGTACTACTAAAATGTTCGTAAGTGCAAATTTAGGATCGTCTGGAATTTCAATTGATGGATTTACATTTATTGAGCATAGGCTGCATATGCAGCCTATGCTCGATAAATGTAAATCCAATAATTGTTGTCAAGAAAAAACTGTTAATGTGAAATTTACAATCATAATTTTGTACATACGAACATTTTAGTCGTACGAAGTTTAGTCAAACGGGCCCCTGGTCCTTAATATGTATGCCATATGGGAACCGTACACCGCTAGATTTATACTGCACCCTGATGTCTGTTGAAAACTCTGTATATGTAACAACCCAAGAACACTTGTCCGTTATTCTTCTATTTACTTGTGCTCGTCGGCCTCCTTTGGGTATACCATTTGTGAACCTGTTTCAGGTCGTAAACTATGCTTATGCTAGAGGTGTCAGGCGCTACAATGGGCATACACTACCGACTGCGCTAATCTTGCCAATACCTGGCACTTTCTTTATTTCCAAATACGTGAATATTGTCCTTGAAATCAAGCAGCTTGATTGGCTGAGCCTGAGCTGTGCTACAGCTCAGGCTCAGACAATCAAATCAAGCAGCTTGAGTGGCTGAGCTGTGCTACAGCACAATCAGACAATCAAATTGCTTGATTCGAGTTGGCATTGCCAATATAATATGTTCAGAAACGGTGTCAATCTGCGCAAGATTAACGCAGGCGGTTGTGTGCATGTACATATACGCTTGTCTGTTTAATATGGTGCTAAATGGTTATTGTTATGTTTAAAGGTACATGCCCACCCAGTAAGCACAAACAGTTCGTTATAGGAAGTAAATAAGTGTATAATTGTGTCACTATTCCACCAGTTCTAACAATTGCAAGTGCCCGCTATACAGATATAATAATTTAGTAATATGTAATTATTATTGGTAATATGATAGTTTCAATTAGTTATACCAATTAAATGCGTCACCTGAACAAATAATATTTTCAACAGATTATAAAGCATGATCATTGCATCTGTCTCCCTATAGTATAACCTACTGAGTGGGCATTTACCTTTAACCCTTTGAACCCGAAATCCCGCTATAGCGGTTTATGCAAACAGTGCAGATCCAGATGAGCCGGCTCGTAACGAGCCGTCTCATCAGGATCTGCACTTTTTGCAAGTAATTTTCATATTTCTTAGAACAAAAACACCCCCTTTTCATAAATGGACGAATCTGAAAATCATTAAATGACCATTGGATTGGTCGGAACATTAGCATATCACAGTCCATTCCAGTTCCTTAGGGTTGTAAGGGTTAACTGAGCTCTTTGATCTCCATTCGGTACATGTGAGTGCATACCGTTAATTTTGTATTTCGCCTGAGAAAATGTGTGAACCCGTATCAGGTTATAAGCTAGCGATATCAGGAGCTACATTGCTGATAAGCTTATTTATTAACCCTTTCAACCCTAAGGAACTGGAATGGACTGTGATATGCAAATGTTCCGACCAATCCAATGGTCACAAAATGATTTTCAGATTCGTCCATTTATGAAAAGGGGGTATTTGTTGTTCTCAAAAATATGAAAATTGCTTTCAAACAGTGCAGATCCTGATGAGACGGCTCGTTACGAGCCGGCTCATCTGGATCTGCACTGTTTGCATAAACCGATATAGCGGGCTTTCGGTTTCAAAGGGTTAAGCCGCAATTTGCCCTAGGGTCACATATATCTGCTTTCGTATCTGTAGTTACATCGCGATTTTTTATCGATGAATTGAATTAACAGACATTTGCATACAATATGCGTTATGATCTGATAATACGAATACCCGATTGAATTATTTTTTTTTGCGAGAATGGAATAACACAAATGTAGAAAAAAATCCATGTAGAGCGAGTAAGGTTGACAAAAAAATCCATGTAGCATTTGTTCTGTTACGTACATGTACATATACATGCAATTTCATCAGATATAGTGCATACAATGTGCATAGGTTGATCTGTGATCATCGCAGTCTCATATGTGGCTACACTGGTCGCACACTCAACAAGCCCTCTTTTGTCATGAAGGGTTATTGTGGCTTATCGAATTCGGCGGCAATCGGTTAGAAGCATTCGCACTGCACGGTCGACGCTCTGATAAATCCGGATAAATGACCTTTGTGACCAGTAAAGACCCGGATCCGATTGCGCATTCGCGCATTCGGATCAGGGTCTTTACTGTTCGCAATTGTATTAGCAAACAACCCCTTTTGAATCCAACGAAGCAAGCTGCCCGCTATAAGCCAGCATAAGTTCACAGGCTTTATAATTTACATTTGGCTGAAATGATGTAAGCCTCGTTTTATTATATTTTAAATGCATGTGCCCAGTCATGACAAAATGGTTATCAAAATCGATGAAACATAAGCGAAACCAGAGCCAGACTCATTGAAGACACGCCATGTAAGTTTGAACATGTGCGATTATTCCTGAAATATATTTACAGAAACTGTGATATTTTCTGTAAATGACGTCCAAAGATGACGAAATGTTCATAACAAATGCGGAATTCAATGCCGCATTTGCCGTGAATATTTCGTCATCTTTCGACGTCATTTACGTAAACTATCGTAAATTTTGTAAATATATTTCATGAAATATCGCACATGTTCTTAGGTACAAGATCACATGACGTGTGTCATATGTATATGTTAATTACAAAAGTACGGAATTTCAGTAAATATCTTCGTCTATATAAAAGCCGCTATTACAAGCATCAGGGTATGGGATCACGTGACCTGATCACGTGACACTGGATTAGTGGCGGCGCCATTGAGGTATCATGTAAATCTTAGTTTTAATCAATACGATTGCGGTTTCTTCATTTTAATGATACCCATGTTCCAAAATGGCTGTGATAATGTAATAAATACAGTATAATAAAAATTAATAAATGTATCCTTAAATTTTCCCTCAAACTATACTTTGCTAGATAAGTATAATTTGCAATGATGGTGAAATATGCTACTGATAGGCGCCGCCATTACTCCAGTGTAAACAATAGACCACGTGATCCCATACCCTGAAGAATTCACTTCTCTGATATAAAATATTAATTCGTTCCCACGAAATAACACGAATTAATAATTCGTTCCCTCAATTTAACAAATCGTTCCCACGAAATAACAATTCGTTCCCACGGGAACGAATTGTTAATTCGTGGGAATGTATTGTCATTTCGTGGGAACGAATTGTTAATTCGAGGGAACGAATTGTTATATTGTGGGAACGAATTGTTAATTCGAGGGAACGAATTGTTAAATTGAGGGAACGAATTGTTATTTCGTGGGAACGAATTAATAAAAAAAAGTCCATGTCCCTTGTGGGGCTCCGTACGGGATAACTGACCGACACCGCCGATTAACACCCGCTGTGATCATGTTTAAATAGTTCTGGAAATTTGTTTTAGGTTTAGCAGGTGCGGGAATGAGCCTGATTGGATTAACACAAGTTACGTGTACATACGAATCTGTATGTTTACAGTATCCAAAATACACGAACTTTCAGCAATTCTAACTGTTTCAGATCGATGGCATACTTTCGAAAACGCCGTACATGTATATGTATCTGCATTTTGACGGAAAATGTTTCCACGTACTTGTACTTTCAGCAATTCTAACAATTTCATAGCGATGGTGACATTCGAAAACGCCGTATTTTTCTGCATTTTAGCGAAAAATATTTTGAAAATGCACGTCTTTTCAGACATTCTAACTCCGTATATATATATCTTCATTTTAACGGAAATTATGTTTATTGTCTTCGTTTATTTTCCAGTCTTTGATGTTTTATTGTACTGAATTTATTACATTATCACAGCCAAAATGGCTGTGATAATGTAATGAATTCAGTATAATAAATTACCAAATTGCAACAGCTAATTGCAAATACGTCAAACTGTACTTGTAGATGCGGTTTTTCAGAATGTTGTATTTGCTTAGTGCGATAGGTATCGCTGTAATCGAGATGCATCTCTAAAAATAGCGTTGCTTCACGATTGAAACTGTCGCAGATATGTCGAACTGCTAATATACTTGCAAACTGCAGACCCAGGGGCCCGTCGCACGACTAAAATGTTCGTAAGTGCAAATTTAGGATCGTCTGGATTTTTTAATCGATGGATTTACATTTATTGAGCATAGGCTGCATATGCAGCCTATGCTCAATAAATGTAAATCCAATAATTGTTTACAAGAAAACAATGTTAATGAGACATTTACAGACAATCATAATTTTGCACTTACGAACATTTTAGTCGTACGAAGTTTAGTGAAACGAGCCCCAGATTAGCCGGCTCGTAAATGACCCGTCTCAACAGGATATTTTCATCTTTTTATATTGTTTAGAAAAAAGGCACACCATTCTTACAAACGGACTAGTCTGAAAATCATTTCGTGACGATTGGATTGGTCCTTAAATTAGCATACACGTATCACTCTCCATTCCAAGTGTCCGTTTCACTAAACTTCGTACGACTAAAATGTTCGTAAGTGCAAAATAATGATTGTTTTGTAAAATTTCACATGAACACTGTGTCTTTCTTGTTGCGATCTACTCAACGTTGAGTAACCTCTATGCAGAGTAGAAATGCTCCTTCACAACAATGTGTATGTGACAGCAACCAGTATTTACATATATATTACGCTTGAAGCTGATTTTGTTCTATCTTTTGTTAACGTTGTGTGTCAAGACGACTGTGCTTCCTGTTGCGGTTCGCGTCCGTGTTTCGTATTCTGATCTCATACAATGACTTCAAGCATTCAGTACTAAAGAGTCAATGGTCTCATAGCAGTTTGCGTGTCTGCCAAACGCATTCCGTCAGTTAATAGCGATATATACCCGACAAAAATAGAATCACGGGATAGTGTCTTTTCGCCATCAAGTGTTCGGAAACGGTAGGAATTAATCGAGCCGAATTCCTACCGCTTCCGAGACTATGAATTCCTACCGTTTCCGAGCCTATTAATTCCTACCGTTTCCGAGACCATGAATTCCTACCGTGTCCGAGCCTATGAATTCCTACCGTTTCCGAGCCTATGAATGCCTACCGGTTCCGAGCCTATGAATTCCTACCGTTTCCGATAATGTGAATTCCTACCGTTTCCGAGCCTGTATGAATTCCTACCGTTTCCGTGAATATGAATTCCTACCGTTTCCGAGCCTATGAATTCCTACCGCTTCCGAGCCTAGGAAATCCTACCGGTTCCGAGCATAGCCTGTTGAACGTCACATCAAAAGACACTACTGTCTGTTTCACGAAACATGCCAAAATGTTACGGATATATAAACAATGCAAAAACAATATGTTTTTCTTTTTAATTCGTGAAATTTGGTCCAATATTGATTTTAATGTGAAAAATAAATGTCCCCATTTTAAATCCTCGTAGAGGATGTCTATGGGGATTTAACATGGGGATTATTTTCTAATTTCAATAATAGTGGACCGGTTTTCAAATTTTACCTTTACCTTTAATTTGTTTTCATAGTTAAATCATTTCCAAGCTATCTAGCCATGTTTCGGAGTCATTTCCAAAATATTACGTCTTTCGACTCCTCCTCCATGTTATCCACCTCTTTTCCACTCATTTCCCAAAGAGAAATAATTTTTCGCAATAAAATCAATATTTGACCAAATTTTACGAAATAAAAATAAAGCTCAGTCTTAAATTTTGCTATGATTTAATATTATCGACAAAACTATTGTTTTTGCATTGTTTATATGGCCGAAATATTTGGGCAGGTTTTACAGTAGGCTGCATTTTGGTATGTCAAGAAATCCGCAGGTTTAATGTTGTTGTTATTATATTGTGTTTCAGGGAACTCGTCAAAAACATGGATGCCTTTCATATAGAATTTTTTCAGCACTCTAATTCAAAAGCGGGTTGTAGTGGTCGCAATCACAAACCTAGGGGGCGTTTCACTAAACTTCGTACGACTAAAATGTTCGTAAGTGCAAAATTATGATAGTTTGTAAATTTCACATTAACAACGTTTTCTTGTAAACAATTATTGGATTTGCATTTATTGAGCATAGGCTGCATATGCAGCCTATGCTCAATAAATGTAAATCCATGAATTGAAATTTCCAGTCGATCGTAAATGTGCACTTACGAATATTTTAGTCATACGAAGTATAGTGAAACGGGCCGCTGATGTTACCGTACAAATAATCCGAATGCTGTGTCTGTAACGCAGAGCGATGTACGTCGCCCTGCGTTACAGACAGGGAATTCGGGTTACCGTACCAACTGAAATACGAGTCGCGGACACTACTTTCAGAACTGCTTTTGAAAAACTTAATACAAGCGAATACATTGTAATACAGACAGTTTTGGTTCCGCTACGATACAAGAACACGTATAATTATATAGAACTTGCTGTGATTTTTGAACACCCCTCGTACAGGACAACGGTCCTAGACGACACAAATGGCACAAATTCAGAGTTCAAACTACGCCAATCCATATAAATCACAAATGATCAGCGAATCTTTGACGTTATTAATGTTTTATTCAGATTCGCCATTTATATTTATATTTCGACCGGATCTGACAAAAACGGACTTGTTCTACTTCTAACCACTGAATGTGTAAATGATCCTGGCTGCATGTAATAGTTTACATTATTTGCCAAATGTTTTCATGCTGAACTTTGGTCAGGGTCAGCGTAAAAATGTTTTATTGCATCAAATGAGCGCGCGTGGTGTATTATCACAATGTAATAAAAATCATATTACAGAAATAATCAAATTAGCTCGTTTCAGAAAACAGGTTTGGTGGCCAGTATAGCTTCAATGTATGATCATGTGATTATGCAATACTTATAATCTAACAGTTGTGATAATTTAATATGGTATTTATTAAACTCGATTACTGATTTCATAATTATACGAGGCATAGCCTCGTTTCTTATGAAATATGTAAACTCGTTTATTAAATAACATATTAAATCACCACTCATGCACTATCCTGTATTTATATAACGTCCTCCACTCGTCTCGCAGAAACAATAAGCCCGGTTGTGCCATAGAGAATATCAGACTAACGTATTTTGATATTAGTATCATGTTTATCAGGCAAGGCTTGGAAACGCGTAGGAATTCCTACTGTTTTCCAGCCGAGCCTGATAAACTTGATCCTGATAACCTCATTTAGGACGTGCATCTCTTTGAAAAGAACGCATGCGTGTTTCTCTGACGCAATCTTTCTAACGTCATTCGGGAACGCCGTGTGACGCCTTCGACCAATGAAACGTCAGTTTTCAATTCGTATTAACCCGGATATTCGTATCAAATCAATGCCTGATACGACATTATGCTATCAGCCAGTCCGTGTTCAGCCAATACAAAAATCGTTATCTGATAAATATCCCTAACAAAATCAAAACACCATTTGAAGCATGCGTATAAACAAACCATAGAGCTTATACAACCGGTATATAATATTCAGTATGACAATACTAATATGATTGTATTCATACAATACGCTATACGAATAGCCTAGACATATGTGAACTAGCTAAGCGTCTATATAGTACGTATTTCATTGCACGCTTTCACAGTGTAATAACACCGTGTATTACACATCATTATACATGTATACTAGTATACTAAAATAGATAAATTACATCACTATAGAAAGCACATTAGATTATCGGTACAGCTTCAATATATGATGATGTACTTATACAGTAACTATATTCTAGCATTTACTATTATCCGTATTAAATGTGTTGACTAATTTCATATGAAACGAGGCTTAGCCTCGTTTCTTATGAAATCAGTAAACTCGTTTAATACATATCGTATAAAATCATCGCTCAATACGATCATCTTTTTCCACACTGGACGCAAGTAGAACAAAGTACATTCCCTGTCAATACACATCTCGCTGTCAGTCCGAGCCATTCATTACGCCTAATTGGAAACATGAATGCTGAAGTGCAAATCGATACTTAATATCAATATTCTAGACAGGAAATTGGACAGATGATAAAATGAATAAAAACATATATTTTTGACGCGATATGAAATTACGATAGCGCTTGTGTGTTCAAGTGATTACATCACGTCACGTCAGCCATTGAATGTATTGGAGCCGTAATGCGGGACACGTGGAATTATGTGGCATTAAACCCGGAAATGTAAGCGAGTTGGGTGAATAATGACGCCGTTATCGTGTAACAAATCCGTTACATATAACGATAATGAACGTGCCATTGCGACAAATCCTTCCCACTTAAATGTACTTGTACATGCTTATAGCGAGACATTAATGACAATGGGATCGCGATCTATCCAGCACATTGAAAGAATAATGAAAATGCCATTGTAACAAATTATGTATATACATGTAATATGTACATGTACATGTAATTGAAGGATAATGGAATCTCTATTGTGACAAAACCCGTCCACATATAGATGTGTGTACATGTACTTGTACATGCATAAAGCGGGACATTAATGACAATACGATCGCGATCTGTCCGGTACAATGAAAGTATAATGAAAATGCCATTTTATCCCGTCAACACAGTGCGTATGTGCCGTGCAATACGGTGCCGTGAAACATTTTTGATATCCAGTCAATACTATTTTTTCATTTTACAGCCATTTGTAGATGTTGACGGGATAAATAGAATAGTAGGTTAGTGCCGTGAATGGGAAAACATATCTGGCGCGGCACGGAAACGGGATGTGCTCGGCAGAGCCTCGCCCATCCCGTTTCCTGAGCCTTGCCAGATATGTTTTCCCATTCACGGCACTAACCTACTATTCTATATGTATCTAGTATGTACATGTAATTGAAAGATAGTGTAATATCTAATTGTGACAAGTTCAGTTCACGTTTTGATGTATGTACATGTATTGTACGTGCATAACGCGAGACATTCATGATACTGCGATCGCGATCTATCCAGCACAATGTACGAATAATGCAATAATGAAAATCAATTTCACATAGGACTGCAACTAGTAAATAATGACAAATATCTGACAAATATATTTAATGTACTGTAATTTAACGATAACGAACTGGCAAATCGCGTCCACTTATAGATGCATGTAAATTGTCGTAGTTACACCACCGTCTGCGCTAATCTTGCCAACATTTGCAATCCAGCAGCTTGATTGACTGAGCCTGAGCTGTTCTACAGCTCAGGTTCAGTCAATCAAGCAGCTTGATAGCGATGTTGAGATTGCCACTGTGAGTGCAGAAGCGATTACATATTGGCAATAATAACGCTCGCGGTTGTGTATTGGAATGGCAAGTCGGACCAATGGCTTTCGAACAGCCGGGCGAGATCGATTGTATCCGACACGGGGTCATGGTGATCTATGAAAAACGTCAAACAATTCTAGCAGAACAAACATGTCGCGAACGGAGCCTGCTTCCAGTCGAGCAAACAATTGTCAACTACGGTCTGTTTCACGAAACCTGTCCAAATGTTACGGCTGTATAAACAATACAAAAACAATTCTGTTTTCGTTAATATTGAATTGTATCAACATTTAAGAATCTGTCTTCTTTTTATTTCGTACAAACTGGTCAAATATTGATTTATTACGAATTTGTATATGGGAATTTAGCATGGGGAAAGAAGCTGGATAACATTGATTACTGTCTGTTTCACGAAAGCTGCCCAAATTTTACGCCCATATAAACAATTCGAAAACAATAATATTTTTTTCGATAATATTAAATGTTATCAAAATTTAAGAATGAGCCTTCTTTTTATTTCGTGAAATTTGGTCAAATATTGATTTTATTGCGTAAAAAAATTTCCCCATGTTAAATCCCCATAGACATCTTCACGGAGTGAAGATGTCTATGGGGATTTATCATGGGGAAATTTTTTTGAATTTCAGAAATACTGGACCGATTTTTAAAATTTAACTCTTGTTTTCTTAGTTAGATCATATCCAAGATATCTAGTCAGGTTTCGGAATCAATTTCCAAATTTTTTCGTTTTTTGACTCCTCCCACACTTCCTTACCACTTTTTCCCCCATGTTAAATTCCCATAGACAAATCAATTTTTCGTAATAAAATCAATATTTGACCGAATTTCACGAAATAAAAAGAAGGCTCATTCTTAAATTTGCCTTTAATTTAATATTATCGAAAATATTATTGTTTTTTAATTGTCTAAATAGCCGTAAAATTTGGGCAGCTTTCGTGAAACAGACAGTAGGAGTCTAAAAACTCATATTTTTTTGGAAATTGCTAGATAGCTTGGTAATGATCTAAGTAAGAAAACAAAGTTAACTTTTGAAAATCGGTCCTATATTTCTGAAATTAGAAAAATAATCCCATTTTAAATCCCCATAGACATCTTCACTCTGTTTGACTTAACATGGGGAAATATTTTTTTCGCAATAAAATCGATATTGGACCAAATTTCACGAATTAATAAGAAGGCTCATTGTTAAATTTTGGTAAAATTTAATAGTATCGAAGATAATATTGTTTTTGCATTGCTGATATAGCCGTAAAACATAACGTTATAAATAAACATAAACATTGTGAAATCTAAAATGGATGCCACTTAGCGTTCAGTAGAAACTAATTCCTTGATAAAGGCCTTGTGCCGAAACGTCGGAAAAGAGGGTTCCATGTTTTTGCAGAATTGTTGAACATATTGTAATATTGCCGAAAGATTACTTTCGTGAAACAGACAGTAATATACATGTATGACAGGCTGGGAACAACTTTACAGTAGGCCTACGTTTTTGTTCCCGCTGGACAGCAGAAGCGAACGTTGTTCAAGCGTGCCTTTCCTATATTCATATTAATCAAGTGATTTGACCTTGACATTGGACATGAAGGTCGCATGGGTGTGATATGGAATATAAATTGGGGTGATTAAGAGGAAATATATGAAATTTGAAGTCAATCCGACTGACCGTTGCAGAGATAATAGGTACCCGAAAACTTTAACGCAAATCTTACGGACGCAAATTTTCAAGTAAATTGACCTTGACCTTGGATATGAAGGCCGCATGAGTGTGATGTGGAATGAATATATGGATGACGATGAGGAAGTATATGAAGTTTGAGGTCAATCCGACTTACCGTTACAGAGATAATGGGTACCCAAAAGCTTTAAGGCGGACGGATGGACGAACGGACGGACGGAATTACGAAAACTATATACCCCTTCACATACTTCGTATGCAGGGGTTATAATTAGCGCAAGCGGTGATGTATGTACTGTTCACTAAACTTCGTACGACTAAAATGTTCGTTAGTGCAAACCTATGATAGTTTGTAAATTTCACATTAGCAATGTTTTCTTGCAAACAATTATTGAATTTATATTTATGGAGCATAGCATAAGCAGCCTATGCTCAATAAATGTAAATCCATCAATTGAAATTTCCAGACGATTCCAAATTTGCACTTACGAACATTTTAGTCGTACGAAGTTTAGTGAAACGGACCCCTGATCCGCAGTCGTCGGCCAACATTCTAAGGTGTCGGTTTTCTGATGGAACTCTGCAAATGGATCGACGTCTCAGTGGAATAGACGAGATTCCATGCTCTTTCTGTGATCCAATACGTCTTATTGACCAAATAGTCAGATGACAAAATGTATACATATATGGTCTCTCAATAAATCTGGCAATTAAATACAGAAAGGTCATTATTTACTAGTTCTGAGTACATACCACTATGTACATTACATTTCTGTGATCCAGTACGTCGTATTGACCAAACAGTCAGATGACAAAATGAAAACATATAAGAGACATTTCATGAAACGTTAATAGTTGACAATATTTTCAGAGTACATGCGGAATATAATTCCGCATGTACTCTGAAATTTTTGTCAACTATTCACGCCATTTACGGAAACAATTGTAAACGTATTTCACGACATTACGCAGATGTCCGAAGGTACAAAACCACATCGCACGTCTCATACGGTCTATCAAGAAATCGGTCATTTAAATACAAAAATGTCACTATTTGCTAGTTATGAGTACATAACATTGATTACGTTACATTTCATTGTATTACAACCTATTGCCTATACAATGGGAAACGTGCATCTACCTACAGTGGAACCTCTCTAAACTTGACACCAAGAAAATATATGTGGCCTCATTTTGATGGGTTTCTTGGTAGCGTATCTCAGATAATAATGCATGTTTACGATTGCAAAGCACATACGTATGTTCCAGAATGGTCATACGCCTGAATTACACGTGGAACATCTCCAAGCCAGACACCATGAGCTTTCACTGTATTTGCCTGAGTTGGCTGACTACTTCGTCTTCTGAATATGAACTTATTTGTGGCTCTGACTGGAGAAATTTGACTTATGGGCTTTGCGACCAGAGTAGGTCAATATAAGCACGTGCATCAGCACGGTCTGATCAGGATCTGCATTGGTCATCATTCCATCAAAGAGACACACGTCATGCTTCTTACTAGTAATATGAATCATTATCAGGTTACAGGAGTGTCATATTCGATCAGGAGATACACTGTACACAAGCCACATACGCCGCAATTCTCCAGTTACAGCCACAAATATGAACTTAGTTTAAGAATTTAGTATATAGTTAGTATACATTTAGTAACACATTGCACCAAATGGAATTAGTTGGGCTGTCCGATTAACATATATTTTACAATCACAAGTATCAGTTATTGTTCACATAATGGATGTTTAAGGAATTAAATGCGTTAGCGACCGCAGTATTTAGTTCCTTAAACATCTAATATGTGAACAATAACATACTTATATTTATCCAGGTTTGTAATGCAGTCTCCCACCCGAGTTTTGATTTTCCATCTTCTGTTGAATAGATAGTCATTACATCTGGTAGCACATGTATATGTTGGGGATAAATATTGCGATGCGAAAGAAATTGAGGGCGATACTGGACAACGATTGGCTTAGAAAGTATGGCGAATTATGACGATACTAAAATTCTCCAACTTGAAACGGTAGACAAAATTACACACCGTGTCCGCTCAATTTTGACATGCCACCTTTATTTGCGCTGTTATCCAGAAAATCTGAAAATCCTAAACCGCCAGCCTAAATTACACAACATGTACATGTACACACACTTACTGACATGAAATTTATGAATATCCCGGAACATATGAAAAGTTACTGTCAGTTAACTTTCCACACCGTTGCGCACAATTCCCGATATTCCCAGAAAATGTGAAGAGTGTGCATAGTCAAAATTCCACAACGTTACATTCTGGCATGAAACCTCTATTTACGAAATGTCCCTGCACATGTGTGTACAATGTAGGTACATGTAGCATGGACGCATTGATACATGATTTGACTTCCGGGGCTGAAAAGTAGTGCAGAAAACGAGTGCGCCTATTCAGTTGTCATGTCAGGGACCATTGACTGCCTGTAGTGGTCTGAATGTGACTGACCTAGTTAACATAGACTGTTTCTCAGATATTATGGCCATTTGTGTGCACATTGACTGTTTTATTAAAACAATATTGCGCCTTTCTACTTACTGTAAACGTGTAATTTGGCTTGTGATCTTGGTCGTCAAAATCGGTCATATCATTCAGGTCGCGATGACACGTTTTCCAATCTTTCAACATATTGTTTTCTATTCAGAATTATTTCATTTTGTACCAGAGTGTCTGGTGAGTACAGTGGTATACAATGTACATCTCTATTATATTCAACTTTTTGAAAAGTATTATTAATAATCCGACAAAAATGCTTTCATGTATGAAATTAAGAAGGAAAGTCTGTGCGTCCATGATACCTGTAAAATCTGACCAGCTCGCCAGCGGCCCGTGTCACTAAACTTCGTACGACTAAAATGTTCGTAAGTGCAAATTTAGGATCATCTGGAAATTTCAATTCATAGATTTACATTTATTGAGCATAGGCTGCATATGCAGCCTATGCACAATAAATGTAAATCCAGTAATTGTTTACAATAAAACATTGTTAATTTGAAATGTACAGACTATCATAATTTACGAGCATTTTAGTCGTATGAAGCTTAGTGAAACGGCTTGCCAGAATTCCACACGGCTTTCGCTCAATTGTGACATGTAACCATTATTTACGCAACTTCCCGGAAAATGTGAGAAGCCTAGAATCCCCTGGGGCCGATATTCCCACTCAAACGTGACAGACATGTCGTAGTTCACGGCAATCTATTTCCCGATGCTTTCCCTCATGGTGGTCAATGTACACCTGAAGCACGTCCGATTGTTGGCCAGGTTCTACCGAGAATTTCCTGGGGACCGTTTCACTAAACATAGCATAGTTGACATAGCATGAAATAGTAAACAGACCGTCTGTCAGAAGATGTCTCACGGGAGGCCAAATCAGTTGATCAACGCGACGTGGAAATGCGTTCGTGGCCACACTGCGCAACGAGCATAGACACTTATTGCTGGACATGACCAATGCAACGTGCACCCCATCCTATTGCGTCTGGGGTCCATTTCACTAAACTTCGTATAACTAAACTGTTCGTAAGTGCAAACTTATGATAGTCTGTAAACGTCACATTAACACTGTTATCTTGTAACCGATTATTGGATTTACATTCATTGAGCATAGGCTGCATATGCAGCCTATGCTCAATACATGTAAATCCATCAATTGAAGATCCTAAATTTGCACTTACGAACATTTTCTCAGCATATACACACCAGTCTGCGTTAACCTTGCCAATATTATCAACGTTGCTGAATAGCCTATATATCAGCAATGTCGACTCGCAATCAAGCAATTTGATTGTCTGAGCCTGAGCTGTATGTCAGCTCAGGCTCAGTCAAGGAAGCTGCTTGATTTCAAGAACAATTTGCATGTATCGTGAAATAAAGACATATGGACAAGATTAGCGGAGGCGGTGGTGTAAGTGGCTGTGATCGGAGAAATGGGACCTGTGGGATTTGTGACCAGTGTAGCTCATTATCAAATAGCACATTTCTGTAGCCTGATAATGATCTGTATTGCTTGTTATAAGCTGGGCGGGTGTTTCTTTGGTGGAATGGCGAATAGTGCAGATCCTGATCAGACTGTGCGTATGCACAGGCTGATCTGGATCTACACTCGTTTCAAAACCTATAAGTCCCATTTTTACAGACATTTTCCTGTATATCGAGGCAACTATGCGAGCAATTATGATGCGATAAAGTGCATAAACTCAGGTTAGTAGTAACAGGTAATATCGCCCGACGTTGACACCGTCCTCGCAGCTGCAGCCATGTCGAGTTTACGTCAAGAACATCTATGCACGTCACGCACATCTACGACGCAGGCCTGCTTGGACATACACGTACATTGTCGTGAATACATCGGCCAATATGTGAGAAATTGTATGCGATAAACGCAGATGTCGCTGGAAAATTATAACATATCACTACCGATGACGTCAGCCACATATCTACATGTACCACCGCTTCGAAGTTATTTCGAGAAAAGTTACATTTAACGGATACACATATGATGACAACATCATCTGCAGAAAAGAAATAGAGGATATTCAATCGTACATTTTGAAAAGCGGAAATAATACACGAGTGTGTGTCGGCTTCCGCGTAAGCAACGAGTGAGCGTAGCGAACGAGTTGCTTGCACGGACGCCGACGGACACGAGTGTATTATTTCCACTATTCAAACATGTACGATGGAATATCCTATGTATTACACTTCCACGGCGGATATATATGCACATTTAGTCTATTTTTGAGATCATAATCAATGAATTGTGATGTGCGCATTGAACAGTTATACAATGACGTGTTTTCCCGCGTTTTTACGTTACGTTGTGTGACTTCAAATGTGACGCCATGCAAACTTTTTGAAATCCAAATTACGCAGCTGTTTCTATGAACCAGATATATTTGAGTGCATGTTTGGACTGTGTTCAATCTCATTAACATTCTCGATTAGTGAGACCTTTTCCAAAATTTAAAATAACTTTATTTTGACTGTAATAAAAAGTAAAAACTTTGCATGGTAGCTCGTGGTTTCCAAGAGGCGCGCAATTACGGGTGTTCTCTTCATGGTGTATTATTTGTAAGGAGTTGATTACGGGTGTTCTCTCACAGCGAAACCAGTACAAATAATTTGCAAGAGTGTAATAAAGCTTATTTCTGGAGCAATTTTGATGCGACAATGTTCCGCTAACTGATGATAGAGCTTATTATTACAATACACTCGTGTCCGTCGGCGTCCGTGCAAGCAACTCATTCGCTACGCTCACTCGTTGCTTATGTTATTGCTAGAGCAATTTTGATGCGACAATGTTCCGCTAACTGATGATAGAGCTTATTATTACAATACACTCGTGTATGTCGGCGTCCGTGCAAGCAACTCATTCGCTACGCTCACTCGTTGCTTACGCGGAAGCCGACGCACACTCGTGTATTATTTCCCGCTATTCAACATGTACGATGGAATATCGTCTATCTATCATCAGATAGCGGAACATTGTCGCATCAAAATTGCTCCAGCAGTTGTATTTGAGGGCAGTCAATGCTACGGACGGTACGAAGTTTTGGTTAAACAATATGAATATCAAATTATGGGAAATGGGAGATTTATTTACATACAATTGAAAACAGGATTATAAAACAAGCTGTTACGCTTTTGTGAATTATTATTGCAGGCATTTCCAGCAGTTGCTGAAAGAAATAGCAACATGTAGGTCGAAATGAGTCTAACAAGGGTATCGCTATCACGAAGCTAATACCCTCGCTGGCACAATGTGAACATAAGTCCTCAGAGACCTTGACATTGGTTGGTCGGACGTGGGTCGTATTCAAAACAAAGAACCATCCCCAGACACGCATTGTTGGCAAATATTATCAAAATCGGTGAAGCCGTTCATACGTTGGGGTCAGCGTGTAAGTGCACACACGAACGAACACGACAGGTTGGTTCCAACCTGTCGTGTTCGTTCGTGTGTGCACTTACACGCTGACCCCACTGTAGATGGACTAACGATATGTCCCCTCTTGCATATCGGCGAAGGGATACAAATCGGGCGCGTGTGACATACATCAGCCACCATGCCAATGCTTTTATCGGATCTTCAAGACTCCGGTTTCCCTTTATGTGACGGGACGACATTGTCCAATAAATTCTTTATAATACAATTATAGCTCGTAAGGCAATGACTTCAATGCGGCGAGTCCATCTACAGAATATTCCTTATTGATATTTCGGCCGCAGGGCTGGAAGAAATGACATTGTGACATATTAGAGCGGTGCACGTGTAATTCACGACTACATTTGCGTTTGGAGTTTCGGACTGTTCAAATATGCGACATGACGTGTTGATGGGTTATTGAGTTTGCGGTCGATATAAATTCAGACCGGCTCAAGAATTAACTCCCTTGTTGAATATTGATTCCGAAAACAAGTCATAGTTACCGTAAATTGTCTCGAAGAATCTTATGTCAAATTTCACCGTCATTTTTAATGGATACTTTTGCACTCATTTAGGTGAAAAATGACGATGCGATGCGAGAGGTACTATGTCGATTATACTGATGTGATTTATAGATAATACCAGAGTAGTTTCTTTTGATATCAAGTTTATCAGGAAAGGCTAGGAAACGCGTAGGAATTCCGAGGCTTGCCGAGGAATTCTTACCGTTTCCGAGTCGAGCCTGATAAACTTGATATCAAAAGACACTAGCATGGTATTCTATATATATTTATACAGGTATACTGCAATAGTGTATAATACTATAGTTGAGTATTGTGTATATACAGTATGTGTTGTGTGGTCAGCCAGATAAAGGTGACACACTATGCCATTTGATGTGTACACGTACTTTAAAATAAAGTAAGTATGTTTAAAATGGCCATTTGTTTTGCTAAAACAAACAGGTAGAAAACTGTCCAGAAAACGGACATAGTTTACAATTTGGTGCACTATAATTGATAGGAGTGTGTTGTCCAGGACATTCTAAATATGGTTAGCTACATTATATCATGTGTTCTACATTGCATTTCCCATTATTTGTCAAACTGCACAAGAGGTGAAACTGGCTGATGGCTTGGACACAAGATTACAGAGACATGGCCGAACTTTCCGCTCCATCAACCAATATAGTATAATGTAACGCGGCAGTGTTTACATATGAGCCACGCCATGTGAGTTTGTACCTTCGGACATACGTTTACACAATTTACAATATTTTTCATAAATAAAGTCAAACGTTGACAAAACTTTCAGAGTACATGCGGAGTATAACTCTGCATGTTCTCTGAAGATTTTGTCAACTTTTGACGCCATTTACGGAAATTATTGTAAATTTTGTAAAAGTATTTCATGAAATTACGCAGATACAAAATCACATGGCGTGTGTCATACATATTATAAATATATCTCATCACAGTTCGGACGCAATTATTTGAACCGTATGATGATGAGCGGTGGGACGTGTCTTAAGAGGTTTTCAACTCTATTTCGCTACATTTGTCCTGACTTTTTCCAAATATAATCGTGAACAGTGTATCCCTATATCAGACAGCGCATCCGCGCAGTCTGATCTTGGGATACACTGGTCACAAACATGATAATCCAATGTTTCGTCTAAAATTCGGATTGCGCCGCGCTCGTGACATATTTGACACATTTCTCGAAGATTGTGTTCGATCGACGTATTTCTGTCTCCCGATGTCAGTTTCCGCTGGTAAATGTGTTCTAGCAAAGACATAAAGCGTCCCCAAACACATGATCGACAAGACAAATGATCGCCAAGCGCTCGGCTAACTAAGATCGCTCGGTTTGAGAAATCGCCAACGTCAGAAACGAGAATAAAATCGCAGACGGACCAAATTTGAGAGAATTTAATTCCGTATTTTTGAGAGTGTGCATCATAGAAACAGAGTCTCTGTTAGGCAAGGTGCATGATCACGTGGTTATAACAACAACAACAGTGGCTGAAAGTATTGAAATCTTGCCCACTCCAAAGTAAGTATTATTTGATATTTTCCTTAATATATATTTTGATGAAATATGGCACAGCAAACGCGTCTTCATGAGCTGCATTTGTTCGTCCAGGGAGTTCAGCACAGACAGACAAAGAACAGAGACCACCAAATGTAGCTTAACAAGACGCGTTTGATGCGCCATATTTCATCAAAATCCGTTATGTAATAAGGACAATATAAAAGAATACGTACTTTGAATCGGATGGATTCTGGAAGTTTCAGTACTTGTTGTTGTTGTTAGTACCACGTGACCATACACCTTGAAACAGAGACTCTGTTAGGATTGTTTTAATGACTCATCGATTTGTTTACGCTATTAAATAACGTATTATTGTCGCCGTGACTTATGACGTTCTCCAAAAATGGTCATGTATGACGTCACACAGTTGATAATACATGTGCACACTGTATAGTCGCGATGAACTGCAATAAAAATACCCTCCCTCCACCACCCCCCTCCCAATTGTTTGTTTCTTTTATTTGTTTAAATAATGAAACCATTGGCTATAGCGTTTACGTTTACTATAGCGTTTACGTTTAATATAGCGTTTACGTTTACTATAGCGTTTTTTGCATTAGAACACGATGTTTTCTGTGGTATGAAACCATTTTGGTCCTTTTAACTTATGCCAACATTAAAAGGACCAAAATGGTTTCATAACGCCAACATTAAAAATACCAAAATCGTGTTCTAATAAAAAAAACGCTATAGTAAACATAAACGCTATAGCCAATGGTTTCATTATTTAAACAAACTCGTTGAAAGGAACGACAGGCGTTTAAATAGTTGATAGCCGGGTACTTAAGCGAGTAAAGTATCGTGTTCGCGTAGAATGAAAACGATCCTCGCTCTATATCAAGGTGCATGATCACGTGGTTACAACAATAACAACGTCGCCCACTCCAAAGTAAGCATTATTTTATATTTTCCTTAATATACAACGTATCTTGATGAAATATGGCACAGCAAACGCGTCTTCATGATCCGTTACGTAATAAGGACATAAAAAAATACGTACTTTCAATCGGATGGATTCTGGAAGTTTCAGTACATGTTGTTGATGTTCGTACCACGTGATCATACACCTTGTCTATGCATATATTATTGTACAAAACGATCATTTTGACTGCGTTTTCCATTCGTTTCCGTTTGTTTCCTTTGGGAACCTTCAACAAATCTTCGCTATAAAGACTGGCATGAGGAAAGCTAAATCGGCATTTGTTGAGAACGGGCTTCTGCGTCGTACATGTGTTCATTCCGAACTAATGTACTCTGGAATACATACGTTACATGTCGAAGTTAGCAGGAACTAATTATTTTCGCGGAAATGTATTTTTGGCGAAATTTATATCACGTGGTAAATGCGTTTCTGTATCAGGGCACTTCTCGTTTCATGGAGTGGCTGTCGTAAAGTATACGTGGAAATGGCGAACTATAAGTCTCAGTACAGCCCGGATGTGTCCCTGGTTCCGCACATGAACGATTGCTTATCGTGTATGAATCATTTTCACATCGTTTTCGTTTTTATAATTAGAAAACGATATTTTCGTTGGTTTAAACGTGTCACGTTTAAACCAACGAAAAAATCATGATTTGCTACATTTTGTAATTACAAACACAAACAAAATCAAAACGAAGCGTTGGAAGAAACGAAATAGTTTAAATAGTTGGACGCTGTGTATTAAAGGGAACATAATATTTTCGCGTGCAAATACAACACAAACAATAATAATTTCTATGCTTATCGTTGTACAAAACGATCATTTTTGAAACTGACATCTGGGCAAGTTTAACGCATGTGGTTGTGTAGGTATCGTCAGTTTTTAAAAACGATATATCCCCAATAAGAATCAAAACGGGTATTCTCTTGATTCTAACCACACAATTCTAGTTATAATTGTTTTTATCACAATGTTTATATTTTCCAGAGGCTAACAAACGTTTACATGTAAACCAATGCTGTTACATGCGTGTATTCTGTATATGACGCTCGACGTCAAAATCAGTGACGTAACGTAACAATAACGATATACAGTGGAACCTCTGTAAACCGGACACCGAGAAAAAACCCGTGATCTTATTCTTGATGAGTTTCTAGGTCATTTATCTCAGGTGATCGTTCGTGATCGCATAGCGCACACCAGTGGCTCAGAATGATAAAATGCCTGATTTCCAGTGAAACCTCTTTAAGCCGGACACCCTGGGGACCTCCCAGGGTGTCCGACTTAGAGAGGTTTCACTGTAATAGCAATATGATGGAAAGCAGAAAGTCGCTCACAATAAACAGCAATTAAAAAAATGTAAGTAATTACTCATCAATTATAAAGTTCATGTACATGTATGAACTATTCACATGTTCACGGATATGGTCACTCGCGACCAACGACGAAAATGCTGATCCACGCCCAGAATCACGTTAATCACGTTGGAAAAAATTATTGGCATGCGAATGTCAATCAAAATATCTGACCTTTGTTTTGACCCGCGAACACTCGTATCGTCCAGTACATCAGATTCATTGAATTACACGTACATGTACAATGCACATTCATTTGTAACATTCACGTACACAGTAGGAACGTTTAAACTAGATTGTGTCGATAATTGAATTTCCCCCGGTACAGAATGATCACAAATTAGTGACAGCTTCTCATTTGCTTCTCATTTGAGCAAACGTCGAAGTGACAGAATAGTGTAATGTACACCGAGAATAGTGTTCAATGCATGATGCTATCGTCTGAATTCAGTGCATATAGACTAACATGCTACATGTAGTGTCTGCTGATATCAGGTTTATCAGGCAAGGCTAGGAAACGCGTAGGAATTCCTCGGCTCGCCGAGGAATTCCTACCGTTTCCGAGCCGAGCCTGATGAACTTGATATTAAGACATTATCATGGTGTTCTATTTATCAGGTAACGTTTTACGCTACAGAATGAGCAATTACGACGTGGATTTCGTCGAAAACAACACGGACTAGTTTGTGTGACGACGTTCGACCAATGAAACGTCAGTTTTGAATTCGTTGTAACCCGGGTATTCGTCAATTAGGTCAATGCCTAATACAGGTTTACGATAATATGTTGCCAGTCAGTACAGTACGTATTTGGTAAATACAGAGCTCGTTACCTGATACAATGTGACTCCACACACGTGACGTCATATCCTGGTGTTAATCATAGACAGATTTAAAAATAGGCCTGTCAAAAGTATATTCAACACACTGAATGTCATCGTTGTCCGGTTCAGACTAAAATGTTCGTACGTGCAACTTTTTGATAGTCTGTAAATATCACATTAACAATGTTTTCTTGTAAACAATTATTGGATTTACATTTATTGAGCATAGGCTGCATATGCAGCCTATGCTCAATAAATGTAAATCCATCAATTGCAATTTCAAGATGATTCTAAATGTGCCCTTACGAACAGTTGAATCGTACGAAGTGAAACGGCCCCTGATATGTAAAAGTGTACATGTAGCTAAAGCTCGCGGATTATCTCCTCGTACATGCGGACGAACCGTAATCTAACTTATACATAACAAACGTCATGCCACCTATGACGAATGTTGATTTTTAAAAATAGCCTTTGTTTACAATAATATTTACAACTAGAAAAAGTCGATGGCGCGCCATCGCAATATACCCACTTTCCCCAAATGCTAAGTCCGAAAGGGGGAGATACCAAATATCAGGCGCGTAGGTATGAAGGTGAAAAAGTTTTTCGAGTTACAAGGAAAAAATGGGAAATTCTGAGTCCGAAAGGGGGAGATAATCCATGATGGAGGGTCGGATGAAAAATCCGAATTCACTTTGCGCATCTGCACATGATAACGAAGCTACATAGCAAATATGAGGCGCGTAGGTATGAAGGTGAAAAAGTTTTTCGAGTTACAAGGAAAAAATGGGAAATTCGGAGTCCGAAAGGGGGAGATAATCCATGATGGAGGGTCGGATGAAAAATCCGAATTCACTTCCGAAAGGGGGAGATACCAAATATCAGGCGCGTAGGTATGAAGGTGAAAAAGTTTTTCGAGTTACAAGGAAAAAATGGGAAATTCTGAGTCCGAAAGGGGGAGATAATCCATGATGGAGGGTCGGATCAAAAATCCGAATTCACTTTGCGCATCCTGCACATGATAACGAAGCTACACACCAAATATGAGGCGCGGTAGGTCAGTTGGAATGGGTTGGAAAAAGTTTTTCGAGTTACAGGAAAAAATGGATCGGATAAAAATCCGAGTCCGAATGGGGGAAGATAATCTAGGTATGATGAAAAAGTCGGGAAATTGGATCCGATAACCTGGGCGCAATTCACTTTGCGCATCTGCACATGATAACGAAGCTACATACCAAATATCAGGCGCGTAGGTATGAAGGTGAAAAAGTTTTTTCGAGTTACGAGGAAAAAAATGGGAAATTCGGAGTCCGAAAGGGGGAGATAATCCATGATGGAGGGTCGGATCAAAAATCCGAAATTCACTTTGCGCATCTGCACATGATAACGAAGCTACATCCAGTATCAGACGCATAGGTTTGAAGGTGATGGAGGGTGATTTTTCGAGTTAACGAGGAAAAAATGGGAAATTCTGTCGATAACCGAAGATGAAATCTGAGGTATATCCATGAGGAGGGTCGGATCAAAAATCAAAAAACCAAATTCACTTTGCGCTCTGCACATGATAACGAAGCTACATAGCAAATATGAGGCGCGTAGGTATGAAGGTGAAAAAAGTTTTTCGAGTTTACGAGGAAAAAATGGGAAATTCTGAGTCCGAAAGGAGGAGATAATCCATGATGGAGGGTTCGGATCAAAAATCCAAATTCACTTGCGCATCTGCAATGGATACGAAGCTACATAGCAAATATGAGGCGCGTAGGTATGGAGGTGAAAAAGTTTTTCGAGTTACGAGGAAAAAATGGGAAATTCTGAGTCCGAAAGGGGGAGATAATCCATGATGGAGGGTCGGATCAAAAAAAAAACAAAAATCAGAATTCACTTTGCGCATCTGCACATGATAACGAAGCTACATCCAAATATCAGACGCATAGGTATGAAGGTGAAAACGGTTTTTCGAGTTACGAGGAAAAAAAAAATGGGAAATTCCTTTGAGTCCGAAAGGGGGAGATAATCCATGAAGGAGGGGTCGGATCAAAAATCCAAATTCACTTTGCGCATCTGCACATGATAAACGAAGCTACATAGCAATATGAGGCGCGTAGGTATGAAGGTGAAAAAGTTTTTCGAGTTACGAGGAAAAAATGGGAAATTCTGAGTCCGAAAGGGGGAGATAATCCTATGATGGAGGGTCGGATCAAAATCCAAATTCACTTTGCGCATCTGCACATGATAACGAAGCTACATAGCAAATATGAGGCGCCGTAGGTATGGAGGTGAAAAAGTTTTTCGAGTTACGAGGAAAAATGGGGGAAATTCTGAGTCCGCAAAGGGGGAGATAATCCATTGATGGAGGGTCGGATCAAAAATCCAAATTCACTTTGCGCATCTGCACATGATAACGAAGCTACATACCAAATATCAGGCGCGTAGGTATGAAGGTGAAAAAGTTTTTCGAGTTACGAGGAAAAAATGGGAAATTGTGAGTGAAAGGGGGAGATAATCCATATGGAGGGTCGGATCAAAAATCCAAATTCACTTTGCGCATCTGCACATGATAACGAAGCTACATACCAAATATCAGGCGTGTAGGTATGAAGGTGAAAAAGTTTTTCGAGTTACGAGGAAAAAATGGGAAATTCTGAGTCCGAAAGGGGGAGATAATCCATGATGGAGGGTCGGATCAAAAATCCAAATTCACTTTGCGCATCTGCACATGATAACGAAGCTACATACCAAATATCAGGCGCGTAGGTATGAAGGTGAAAAAGTTTTTCGAGTTACAAGAAACGTGACGGACGTACGGACGGACGTACGGACGTACGGACGGACGGACACCCGTGACGAAAACAATATACCCGTTTTTTTTTACAAAAAAAGTGGGTATAATAACAACGCGTGAGCACAATGTGGCGGACCTATAGTTTCAAATTAAACTATACAACCGGATATGTTGATACAATTAAGAATATTCTCGTTTTGCGTCACTTTGTCGCATTTCATGGAACAGCGACGTTGCCGGTCAATAGCGTGTGTGTATGGTTGGAGAAAATGACGCCAAACAAGTTTTAGCTAATCACAAACGTAGCGCGACATCACGTGGGCTAACATAATGTATCCTGTTATACACGCGTTTGCATTATAAATGTATCAAGGTGTATGATCACGTGGTACTAATAACAACAACACGTACCGATTCAAAGTACGTATTCTTTTATAGTGTCCTTATTACGTAACGGATTTTGATGTAATATGGCGCATCAAACGCGTCTTGTTAAGCTGCATTTGGTGGTCTGTTTATTTTCGCCAAAATTTCGGTTGTTTTTGCGAAGAATCAATTTCCGTGTCTCCGACAAAACGACATAAGTATGTGCCAACCTCCCTGGACCACCTAATGCAGCTCATGAAGACGCGTTTGATGCGCCATATTTCATCAAAATCCGTTGCATATTAAGGAAAGTATCAAATAATACTTACTTTGGAGTGGTCGACGTTGTTGTTGTAACCACGTGATCATGCACCTTGTGTATGGAAGATATAAATAGATATGTATTTATGGATATATTACAGTGAGCCCAATGAAAATTAAACAACACTGAAATCTATGGTTGTCGCGCTTCTAGAGATTTCACGGTGACGTCAGGTACGGTGTTGGTGATACTGACGTTTTCCAAGGTTCTGTCATGTGTTAAAATGTTATGGCAGTATATTTATGATTCAAATTGATACATATTATACATCAACATAAAGCTAATTGAATAGCGCATGCAAATTTCGTAAAGTATAATGTGATCCGCACACATACTGATGAATCGACGATGTTTTATTTTCGTCATTTCACGGACGGTTAACAGCGGCAAGATTAACGCAGCTGAATGTGTGCATGTATACGCGTATATTCTCATTAGCAAGCATCGAATGTTTGAGAGATTACCTTCTCAATTGAATCTCTCATAAAAGACCGTCGTTATTTTCTTTTGCAACAAGCATTTCTTTACTGCTTAGGTAGAATAACAGACAGCCAGTACGATGTGCCGTATCAGTTAGACCTCCTTGTAGGTGTATGGTGGATGTGATTGACATGTAAATTTGGCATGTATATACTAAGACCAACCCGGATTTTCTGACTGTCACGCAGAGAGACTTATACCACTGCCTGCGTTAATCGTGCGCAGATGTCAACGTGTCTGAACATCTATTGGTAATATCAACTCGCAATCAAGTATTTTGATTGGCTGTGCCTGTGCTGTAACACAGCTGAGGCACAATCAACCTGCCTGTTTTCAAGCACAATATTGAAGTCTTTTTTAATACAGCCAATATACACATATGAGACGCGCCATGTTATTTCGTACCTTCGGACATCTGCGTAATTTCATGAAATACGAAAAATATTGTAAATTGTGCAAACGTATTTTATGAAATTACGCAGATGTCCGAAGGTACAAACTCACATGGCATGTCTCATATGTAAACACTGCCGCGTTACATTATAATTTTCGGAGCACATGCGGAATTATATATATTCCACATGTACAGTGGGGTCAGCGTGTAAGTGCACACACGAACGAACACGACAGGTTGGTTCCAACCTGTCGTGTTCGTTCGTGTGTGCACTTACACGCTGACCCCACTGTACTCTAAACATTTTGTCAACTTTGAATTTATTTATGAAAGAAACCGTAAAACCCGGAATAACAAGTGCATAAAATCCATGTGTATCACTGCCAATTATCTCTGACGATAATGTATGTTCATGATTGCAAAGCACATATCCAATGACGTGTTCGTGAAACTGACTTAAAGTGGAACATCTCTAAAACGGATACGCCGTGAGACAGACGATTATAAAGCACTTCCAATGTGAATGTGTAAATAAAACATTGCAAAAAACAAATAATGAAGTTTACCCCGTCAACACAGTGCGTATGTGCCGTGAAACACGGTGCCGTGAAACATTTTTGATATCCAGTCAATACAATTTTTGCATTTTACAGCCATTTGTAGGTGTTGACGGGATAAATAGAATAGTAGGTTAGTGTCGTGAATGGGAAAACATATCTGGCGCGGCACGGAAACGGGATGTGCTCGGCAGAGCCTCGCCCATCCCGTTTCCTGAGCCTTGCCAGATATTTTTTTCCCATTCACGGCATTAACCTACTATTCTCTATCTCACTACCGTTGCGTAATATTTAAATGCGTTACGGAAGGCATGTGCCATTGAATAAACTATCACATGTATTTACAAATGCATGCTTGCAATAACAGTACTGATTAAATACAACATGTATAGGTTTAACCACACTAAATCATCAGATATGCATGCGCGGTGTAGTCAAAAGTAGAACGTTAAAAAAATACCTCATTTGTTATGCCATATACACTCTTTGCTTGCAGAAACCAGTCAATTGATTGCACTAATCTACTTCACAGGCATGTTAATTTATCATTTACATCAGAATCAAGCATATGCTTTGGGAGTATTTTGTAAGTCGGATCATGTTTGTCATGTGAGGCGGTTTCAATTTCAACAGCTGACTTTTTGCGCCACCACCAGGGTGGTCAGAGGAGATTGAATTTATCTTTCTTAACAATCATTAAACCTATATTTTAATTACTGAATATCCAGAGCAGAATGGCTGCAGGTTATGGGAAAATAGGTCCCACAACATTCATATGAAAAATTAATGTAGCAGAGAATAGCAAAATATGTGGTCATTGGTTAGTCTATATAGGAAAAATCTTTAGTGGTGAACTATATTACTTGGTTATGTAATAATACAACTATGCACCGTGTCTACGTTTCCCACAGGATTAAAAAGGGACATGGTAGTGCTAGAAAAAATGGCTAAATTTTGAAAAGGGCCACATTCACTTAACGCACAAAACGATAGTTTTCAATTTTTAGTATTACTTAACAATTATAGTAAGCAAATAATTCAAGTTTATTTTTTTATTTTTTGTTCGGTTGAATAATGATAATGCCTGTAACAGTGTCTGAGAACATTTAAATAATATAATAAAGAATTTTGTTTGCAAATATTTTCTTTTTGCGGAAGCATGGTGTTCATAGTTCAAACGGACAGTTCATTTTAAACGCACAACAACAATTGAGGATCTATACACGAAACCTGCCTGCCTAGTCGAAACGAAACGAGAGCCTTGCAATATACATTTGCAAGTCACGGTCGAACAAGGGGTTGATTGATCGACTTATCAAACTTGGCTAAGTAGTTCGAACCGTAATTACAAATGCGTGTCTGTGACTGGAGAAAAGGGGCTTGTGGATTTTGCGACCAGTGTAGATCCAGATCAGCCTGTGCATCCGCACAGTCTGATCAGGATCTTCACTGTTCGCAATTCCATCAATGAAACACCAGTTATACTTCTAACAAGCAATGTAGATCGTTATCAGGCTACGTGAATGTGGTATGTGACCAGAAGCTACACTGATCACTAATCCCATAAGCCCCATTTCACCAGGCACAGCCACATATACAGGTGGTTTAGAATAAACGTGCATCTTGAGTCTGCAAACAGAATGTATCCATGACCCGTTATATGCACGTTTCAACACTCTAAGAGGGAAATATGTATTCCAAAAATGCAAACGAACATGCCAAAAACGAACAGCGAAACCGTCCTTGTAAATTAGATGCATATATTGCGCAGTGTTAGACTGGGCTACGCTGGATGCTTTCAGAAAGTCGAGGCTCTATGTATCAATTTCTTGCACCGATTCCAATTCACTTTCGGGTTCGGCGTACCGAAACCACATGTACATGATATGTCATGAAAAAAACGGGCTTATTTCGCTTTACATCAGTATACTAATCAGTGACAAGGAAAATATAGGATCTTCTTTGTAAGCGTGTACATGGGCGATGATTTATATTGCATTTATTACATATATTTCACTTTCGCAGTATATTAACACAAATTTGCAAAAATATGCCTCTATAGAAAGCATGATGGATGACCAGTACAGCTTCAATGTATATTGTTGTGCTTATTCAATAAATTAATCTGACATTTTTGTTGATTCAATATGATATTTATTAAACGAGTTTACTGATTTCATAAGAAACGAGGCTATGCCTCGTTTCTTATGAAATCAGTAAACGAGTTTAATAAATGTTGCATTAAATCATCACTCGTGCAAGATCATAATGAAATAAACTCGCCAAAAAAAGCGTGATGCATGTCATATAGTTGGTACAATTTGGGCAGTATTTATCAGTCACGGTCCCTCGTTGAGCGCCAAATGTCACAGGGTGAGAAAGATGCATATCCTACCCGAGGCTCGAACCGGGGACCTCTGGACACTTATCCGAGGTGGCTGACGGGAAATTCGACACCTAATTAGGAAAATTTCAACTTTTGAATCGGGAAATTTACGAGAAAAGAAAACACGAGACACCGCGAGAAAACAGCTGGACAATTACTTGACACAGTCAAGTGATCTCGGATGATCGGAGAAGTAAACTTCATGTACCAGAGAAAGTCAAACGTTTACAGTTTGAAATATTCAGCACATTTAACCTGAAGTATTTTCTCATTTTTTTGTCACGGTGACGAAACTAGTAAGTAAAATGCGAGAAGTATTTTAACTCATCTTAATGATGTTCAGTTAATTTCAATAGAAAATGTTGAGGCCGGATTATTTTAGGTAACAAAGCAAAAGTATTCATTAAAGTATGATTAAAGAACCTTCGACGAAACATTAACAAGAAATAAAGAAAGAAAACATATATGAATTGTTCCTTTAATGAACTCGGTAATGTAATAAGGGCCATTTTCTCACGTGACGTCCAATATGCTTTCTTCATTACCCTTTACATTGTTTACCGACGAAAAAACAGATCTATGCATGAGAAAACGGACCTTAAACTATTTACAACCACAATTGTAGGGAATTGTTCTTTTGCGTGTAATGCGGGTCGACTATGACATTTTTCAATTTCATGTTGGCTGGAGTGAGAAGTCAAATGACTGACAGGCGAACTGCGTAGGCCCTGATCAGACTGTGCATGAGCGCAGTCTGATCTGGGCCAACGCTGGTCGCAATAGTCGTAAGATCCTTTTTTCTCAGTCGGCGGGCAAACTGTTGTTTGACTCACAACAACCTGTCCGGAAAACAGTTTTTTACGGTGATACATCACATTTCTGGTACATTCTGAAATGTGTCAAAATTTTGGACAAAAACATAGAAAACAGTATATATACTGAAACGATTTAAAAACGCGGCAAGGAGGTACATGTATACATGTTAATGAACACCCTTATGCGATTATCCACGCGACGGCGGGTATATCACGTGATTTGATGTATCGATTCCGATTGATAATGAATTGCTAAATATTCCCATACTAACAAGTATGGCGACAGCATAAACTGGGGGAAGAAATAACATGTTTACCTTCGTGTTACGTTTTTAAATCGTTTCAGTATATTTAGAATTGTGGTGTATACCCATTACCTACATCGTCTTGAACAATTACACGCATCCTCTACAGGGAAAGTTCGATGTGAGATGGTATGGTGGTTGGCTTATAGGACAAGTGAGTTTCCTCCGGGAACTCCGGTTTCCTCCCTCATTAATGACCGCCCTTACGCATTCATCTGTACCAACGAAAGCCCTGATTTGCATAACTGCTCTCGCGCTTGTTTGTAATCGTTGTAAAATAAATAACGTTTAAACAATTACAATACTATTTTACTTTTATAAAGTGGAAAATTGACGCAATCAATCATCATTGCGATCATCATTGCGATCATCATTGCGATCATCATTGCATATGATACGACGGCCGCACGTTTTCAGCTTTATAAGAAATGTGGGCTGCTCTATAATGGACGTTATGTAATGACCAGCGGCGATTTGTTGAAGGTTCCCACGGAAACAAACGAAAACGAATTGAACACGAATTGAAAACAATCGTTTTGTACAACGATATGCATCGAAACGATTATCTTTCATAGTATTCCTATAAAGGAGCCGTGTCTCAGATGATGTTTCAGATATTATCCCGTAGGTGGTTGTTCGCCTCACGCACAGCAAATGGCATATACAGTGGAACCTTTCTAAACCGGACACCCTGGGAGGTCCCCAGGGCGTCCGGGTTAGAGAGGTTTCACTGTAAATTAGACGTATGAATATGTCAATGCATGCGGGTGTGCTTTGCGAACATGAACAGAACCTATCAAATTAAGAATACAGATACCCCCTGTGTGTCCGGTTTAGAGGAGGTACTACTGTATATGTACCAATCAATTCCACGTATACACAAATGTTTTCAGAAATATGATACAAATCTACAATTACATTTTTTTCCATTTCTGTTCCATCACTTTCTAGACATAACTGAGGCTCCGTATGTTTCAGCCAGGGGCGGAATCAGGGTGGTGGAGGACCCGGCACATTTTCCCCGGGGGGCGGGGCATCGCCCGTTCGAAAATACAGTAAACTATTATCATTAAGAAGTTCCACCCATCCCACCAGCACACCGTAACACGAAATCCTGGATCCGCGCCTGTCAGAGTAGTCGAGTTCAAACGCATTAGGCGACAGACACGTGGTAAAATGATCCCGAGATATTTCTAATATGGCCGCCAACGTTTGCACCCGTGTCATATACATTGCATGCGGTTGTATCTGTAGAAACGGGATTATGTCATACATGGACAACAGATCACCAAATCTGCTTGCGCACTTTCACAACCGGGAAATTATACACTGATCGCCGGTTTGTTGGAAGTAGGTCAGGGTTTTCACTGACTAAATAACGAAAAGTGCAGGCCCTGATCAGACTGCGCGGATGCGCAGGCTGATCTGGGTCTACACTGATCGAAAAGTGCATACGCCACGTTTATCCAGTGGCAACAATGTGCGATATGCGTGGTTTACTACGTGCAAAATCATTAGAAAAATATGCGCCATACAAACAAGTGCCACGTGGTATTCATCCGCAAATGACGTTTTACATGTAAACTGACAATTTCTCACCGTGTAAACGGTAAAAACGTTCACCAGTGTCTATCATTATTTATAGATAAAATATTATCATAGTATCCGTTGTATTTAGTTTAAGGTGAAAATAGACTTCAAGTTGGTGAAATGAGATCGTGCGGCAATTGTTTATTATTTAAGACAAAAATATCATGAAAACAACGAGTGTACCACTGAAGAAGTGTCACGTAGGGACTTCCGTACGTTCGTATGACTGTTCGTCACGTTTCTTGTACGAAATAAAACTAAACCGTAACGACTACACTTTATGCACAATATGTTGCTTCCCTTTGGAGTGCAGATGCGCAATCTGAATTTAGATGTTTCACTCGACCCCCGGGGCATGGTTTATCTCCCCTTTCCGACAAAACAATTGAAAAATAAGTGGGTACAGTACAGTCGAACCTGTGATAAAGACCACCTCCGAATAGCAATCAACCGGCTGTAAAGGCCACGCTTTTGTTGTCCCAATTTCACAATTACTATATAAATGACCTTGCGAATAAAGACCACCTGTGAACAAAGGCCATATTTTTTTTACTTCCCATGGTTGGCCTTTATTCACAGGTTTGACTGTATATTGCGATGATGGTGAGCCATCAACGTCCCTCAAGTTGTAGGATATTTCTGGGTTTTTTATTTGTGTTTACTAACGATAAGTAGGTCAGCAGAAAAGCGTGGATATACAGAAACTATTACTGGTCAGACTCCCATCTGGTCAGACTCCCATAAAGCCCATTTCTCCAGTCACAGTCGCATACATGACACACCGGTTGCCAAAAGGTACCTGGTGGCATTTACAACAATTTTAGACATTGGTCCCCTTTTACATTCACACAGTTAGGTTAGAATACAGTGAAACCTCTATAAAGCGGACACCCTGGGAGGTCCCCAGGGTGTCCGCTTTAGAGAGGTTTCACTGCAAATCAGGCATTTCATCATTCCGATCATTAAATGCGTGCTATGCGATCACGAACATACAGTATCACCTGAGATGAAGGACCAAGAAACTCATCAAAATAAAATCACAGGTGTTTTCTTGGAGTCCTGTTTAGAGAGGTTCCACTGTATAATTATTTTGCTGACGCCAATTAGCCTCCTTCAGTGATTGGATGGCGAACAATATAGTCTGATCTGGGGCTACATTGGTAGCAAATAAATTGAATCACCTTTTCTAATAATTCCACGTAGATTCCGTACGTCAGCAGGGAACAGACGAATAGACATGATTATCATTTTACTTTTTTGTACGTGAAAACAATATTAAAACGCGTATCATTTCGTTCATTGCATCGTTTTGAATAGTTTTCGTTATTTTTAATTAGAAAACGATGTTTTCGTTGGCTAAAACATGAAAACGATATAAAAACGATATACGAACAATAGGTACTCGTCCGTGTGTGGAACCAGGAACAAATCAGCGGCTACAGTGGTCGCAAATAACTTTAATCACCTTTTCTGGTAGTTCCACGTAGATTCCTGACGCCAGCTGGGTAGACACGCAAAGACAATAGAATAATGGCGTAGGAATTCTGGCGTAAAAAGAGGCAACAGGAGAGGCGAGATTCTTTTCGCTGGAACTATTTTCTTCCGCATGTGTGTTCCGCGAACTGGGTGGTGCATTTCCCTTCCATTGCCAACACGATAAATCGTTTAGTAACTTAGTATGTTGATACATTTGTGATCCTCTCTGCTCATTATAGGAATGAATGGCCTTTTTGTGGAATTTATCGGGGTATAAACTTGGAAAAGTCGCGGGAATACTGGACGAAGCGATAAAAAATTACAATTTTCGAAAGAAAAAAAAAATATATATATTTTTAAGGCCTCGTCCAGTATTCCCGCGACTTTTCCAAGTTTATATCCCCGATAAATTCCACAAAAAGGTCATTCATTCCTTATAATTCCAGCATTTTAAATAAATTCATCAAGAAAATGTGTTTATTTTCTGTTTTCATAATAATTATTTTAACTGCGCCTGACGGTTACGGAAAGTAGTTCGGCATGGGAGTTTACTGGGATATAAATTTTGGACAGACTTGCTACGGACGAATCAAATGTTAGGGAATTGTGTAAATATTTTTGTGCTGGAATTATAAGAAAATACGTATTGCAATAGGCTAAAATGTTCGTAAGTGTAAAAGTATGATAGTCTGTAAATCCCACATTAGCAATGTTTTCTTGCAAACAATTTGTGGATTTACATTTATTGAGCATGTTCAATAAATGTAAATCTATGAATTGAAATTTAAAGACTATTCTAAATCTGCACTTACGAACATTTTAGTTGTACGAAGTTCAGGGAAATGCCTCCACCCTCCCCCCTCCCCCCGCTTCCTATGTGGTGTATAATGATCAGTCTCACAACTGGAAAACGGTATGTGCCACACATTCTGCTTCCTGGGACAGCATTACATGTATATAGCATAATTACATTTCAAAATTAACCCCCTTGTTTATCGCAATACGATAGTAAACGCACCTTAGCATTTTGTCGAATAAATTTACTTGTAGAATTGCACGTTTGGGAAACTTACGCCATTTGCATAATGCGAAGAAAACACGTGTTGCCTTAAATGAGACACGCCATGTGTGTTGTAACCTAAGAAAATGTGGGCGGTGTTCATGAAATATATTTATTTTACAGAAACTGTCATATTTTCATTAAATGACGTCGAATGATGACTAAACTTTCATAGCAAATGCGGAATATAATTCCGCATTTGCTATGTAAATTTCGTCAACTTTCGACGACATTTACGGAATATATCGTAACTGTTGTAAATATTTTTCATGAGTTATCGCACATGTTCTCAGGTACACGATCGCATGGCGCGTCTCAAATATTCGTTAACATTCTCACATTCTAGGTCATAAATATATGCATGTACCATTGTGGGAATTTTCAAAATTAGTTAGGCAGATTTTACTTCTGTGTTGCATATGTTCCATAAATTACTTTCAGATAAGCTGTGCCAACGTTAGAGCATATACATTCGGCTGTGACTGGAGAAATAGGGCTTATGGAGTTTATCACCAGAGTAGCACCTGATCAAGCAGCACAATCAAGTGCCCTGACAATGATCTGCATTGCTTATTATAATCATGACGGGTGTTTCATTGATGGACTGGCGAGCAGTGAAGATCCTGATCAGCCTGTGCGGATGCACAGGCTGATCTGGATCTACGCTGGTCGCAGAATCGGTAAGCCCGATTTCTCCAGTCACAGCCACATAAAGAAAAGAGAAATATCTATTCCAAGGACAGCAACGAACCAGCAAAACATAGAACGTGTTATGATTTGGAAAGATGGTCACGGTATACAGCTAAAGTTGTCATACATGTCCAGAGAAAACACATAGATGTGATTTTAAACTCGATAATAACGTTTAGCAAAGAATACGCATTTTATTATGCAATTTCTGTTTTGTTTCGTTTCATTCTTTACACGTCGGCATATTCCATACGTGTATGTACTCTGGAATTCGTTAACGGTACATGCCCACTCAGTAGTCATAAACTGTTCTTTGTAGGAATTAAATAAGTGTATAATTGTGTCACTATTCCACCAGTTCTAAAAATTACAAGTGCCCACTATACAGATATAATCATTAAGTAATATTTATTTTACTGATAGTGACGCGCGGTTGTATCAGGCTATTTTCATATGCAAATGAGGCATGATAGTTTTTAATTATTTATACTAATTAAATGTGTTACCTGAAATGTTTATATTTTCGACAGATTATAAAGTATGATCATTGCACATTAGAAAATAAATACAGAGAATAAATAGTAAAGTCCGTTAACATTTTAAGAAAACACGGTTATCGCCCGTGATATCAGTGTGGAAATTTACGTCTGATATAAAATGCATACAATGCCAAGCAATACGTGGGGTAATTTTTAGAGCTGGTGGAATAGTGACATAAGTATATACTTATTTAATTCCTATAAATAACAGTTTGTGCCTACTGAGTGGGCATGTACCTTTAAAGGTAGACTCCTGCCATAACATACGGTTTAATCTAAACTAAAACTGATGTAGTGTGATTTACTGGTATATGTTTACAATTAAAAAAAAAACTATTTTGCCTATCAGGTGGCCCACCTCAGCCATTGGTAAACATCTGTGGGATCGATTAGATAGTCCGTGTTCGCACCTGTCACACTTCGTACCTGACTCAGAACGTTGTAAACGTCGGTAGCGATTTGGTAATGAGACTATGACTGGCGAAATGGGGCTTAATTAATAACAGAGCGAGTGTTATCTTATCCGAAAACTAGCACCGCTTGTAAATAGCTTGCCAGGCCACCACGGGGTTAGAACTCACGATCCTAACGCCGGCGATATTTATTACACTGTAAAGTGTACACGATCAGACAACAAACTATTAAACTTGTTTTCGTTCGTTTTACTTACGAAAATATCGCTTTCTAATTAAAATGAACGAAAACGGTGTGTAACTACACAACATGCGTTGAAAGAAGCGGCAGTCGTTTCAATAGTTCGGAGCCGGGTATTAACTATTATCGTTAACCAAACATCCCAAACGATATTCATTTATATATGCATATCATTGCACAAAACGATCGTTTTCACTTGTTTCGTTTGGGAACAAATCTTCGCCGTACATGTACACTTGGATACTCAGTTAATTGTCAACTAAGAGACCGTTGCCATGTAACGAACACTGTCAATAGCAACGCATCCCGCAGACGCCACGGTCAATTGAGGACAATATACTCCCACCACAACAATTCATTATTTATAGGATATCTATTCATTTCACACATCCACATGGGCAGATACGTGGCTGTAACTGAAGAAATTGCGCTTACATGTGTATGTGTTATGCGACCAGTGTAGCCCCAGATCAGCATGCGAATCCGTGCAGTCTGAGCAGGATATGCACGGTACGCCAATCCATCAATAAAACACCCGTCGTGCTTCTAACAAACGCTCTAGATCGCTATCATACTGCAGGAGTCTGGTATTTGATCAGGAGCTACACTGGTCACACATCTCCTAAGCCACATGTATCCAGGCACAGCTACATACATGACACAGTGGCTGAGAAAAGGTACCCGATGACATTTACAATAATTTGAGACATGTGTCCTCTTTTACATACACTCAAGCAGGTTAGAATATGAATACTGAACAGAGTGTATTTGTTCTTACAGAACAGAACAGAACAGAACAGAACAGAACAGAATAGAACAGAACAGAACAGAACAGAACAGAACAGAACAGAACAGAACAGAACAGAATAGAACAGAACAGAATAGACAACCTTTATTTGCAATATTCTCAGACCACACAGTGGTATATGTATATGAGTGGACAGTGGTGTCAGCGTGTAAGTGCACACACGAACGAACACGACAGGTTGGTTCCAACCTGTCGTGTTCGTTCGTGTGTGCACTTACACGCTGACCCCACTGTAGTATACAAGTGCAGAATAATTTGTAGTGTCAACAACAACAACGTGGCGGACTATAAATATGCATGAAACATATACTTATACTTAATGATATATAACTATTGTGCTGATAACAGTTGGCCTTCTTGAGTGATTTGATGCCGAACAGCGTATGTCCTTATCAGACTGCGCGGATGCGCAGGCTGATCTGGGGATACGCTGGTCGCAAGCGTCATAAGGTATTGTTTACCGACAGATGGGTCATATGTGCATGTGAACCATGTACATGTGTCTTGTTATGAAACATGTAGGAATTCATCGGCTCGCCGAGGAATTCCTACGCGTTTCCGAGCCGAACCTGGGAAACTTGATATCAAAAGACACCAGCATGGTGTTCTATTTATCAGGTAACGTTTTAGGCTGCACAATGAGCACCTATGAAGTTGTTTTCGTTGAAAAAACGCGGACTTGTTTCCGTGATGTCATTCGATAACGTCAGTTTTCACCTCGTTGTAACCCGGATGGTTGTATCAGGTCAATGCCTGAGACAACAATATGTTATCAGTCAGGACGTATTCGGCCATCCAATACTCGTTACCTGATAAATAATTATAGTTGAACAATATTGACGAAATGAGCGCCGTTTGTTTTGTACATGAGGGGCACGTGTCGTTTAATAATTCAATTTTATGACTCCCAGGTCTATCATTAGCACATGTATGTTGTTGTGCTGTACTCTATATTGATCCACGAGAAAACAGGCCTATAGTCTGTTTCACGAAAGCTGCCCAAATTTCACGGCCATATAAACAATTCAAAAACAATATTTGTTTCGATAATATTAAATTAAAGGAAAATTTAAGAATGAGCCTTCTTTTTATTTCGTGAAATTTGGTCAAATATTGATTTTATTACGAAAAATTGATTTGTCTATGGGAATTTAACATGGGGGAAAAAGGTAGAGGAGTTGTGGGAGGAGTCAAAAAACGAAAGATTTTGGAAATTGACTCCGAAACCTAGCTAGATAGCTTGGAAATGATCTAACTAAGAAAACAAAAGTTAAATTTTAAAAATCGGTCCAGTATTTCGGAAATTTTAAAAAATGTCCCCATGTTAAATCCCCATAGACATCTTCACTCCGTGAAGATGTCTATGGGGATTTAACATGGGGAAATTTTGTTTTCGCAATAAAATCAATATTTGACAAAATTTCACGAAATAAAAAGAAGGCTCATTCTTAAATTTTCCTTTAATTTAATATCATTATCAAAATAAATCTTGTTTTTGAATTGTTTATATAGCAGTAAAATTTGGGCAGCTTTCGTGAAACAGACAGTAGTGTAATTTATTGCCAGTGAAGGCCCTGAAAACTATATTTGACTCACAGGCCCGATTCATTAAATTTCATATGATCAAAATATTTATATATATTTGTTTTTTACAGTAACGTGGTTCTCTAATGCAAGATGACATCTGCGTAATTTTATGAAATACGTTTACAAAATTTAAAATATTTTCCGTAAATTGCGTCAGAAGTTGACAACATTTTCAGAGTGCATGCGGAATAGTATTTCGCATGTACTCTGAACATATTGTCAACTTCTGATTTTATTTATGAATAATATTGTAAATTTTGTAAACGTATTTAATGAAATTACGCAGATGTAAGGTTCAAGATCACATTGCGTGTATGAAACGTGAACATATTTGCCAGCAACTAATGTCATATCATATAGCAATTGTTATTGTACATTTCAATATTGCCATTAATAACTTCTTAGCCGTACTATGGTTAGTGAAACGGTCAACATATCCGCATATGCAGCTATAGAGGATTGTGCATGTACATGTACATGAGCGATGATTTAATATGATATTTATTAAAAGAGTTTACTGATTTCATACGAAACGAGGCTATGTCGAGTTTCTTATCAGAAAACACGTTTAATACACATCATATTAAAGGTACATGCCCTCTCAGTAGGCACAAAATGTTATTTGTCTCAGCGACATCATCTGAGACATTTTCTGGCAAAATAAACATTCGTTCACCATTACCCCACGTATTGATTGGCAGTATTATACATTTTATATCAGACGTCAATTTCCACACGGATATCAGGGGCGATAACCGTGTTTCCTTAAAATATTAATAAATATTACTATTTATTTTCTGTATTTACGTGTTGATGTGCAATGATCATACTGTATAAAATAGGTGACGCAATTAATTAGTATAAATAATTAACAAATATCATGCCTCATTTGCATATGAAATAGCCAGATACCACCGCGCGTCACTAACAGTAAAATACATATTACACAATGATTATATCTGTATAGTGGGCACTCATAATGTTTAGAACCGGTGGAATAATGACACAATTATACACTTACTTAATTCCTGTAAATAACATATGTGCTTACTGAGTGGGCATGTACCTTTAACCCTTTGAACCCGAAATCCCGCTATATCGGTTTATGCAAAAAGTGCAGATCCTGATGAGCCGGCTCGTAACGAGCCGTCTCATCAGGATCTGCACTTTTTGACAGTAATTTCAATATTTTTGAGAACAAAAACACCCCGTTTTCATAAATGGACGAATCTGAAAATCATTTTGTGACCATTGGATTGGTCGGAACATTAGCATATCACAGTCCATTCCAGGGTTGAAAGGGTTAAATCAACACGAAAGTTAGATTCTATTTATTGCACCAGCACATTATTATTCATTGAAGCTGTACTGGTCATCTATCATACTTGCTGCGGCGATCTAATCTGCATATTTATTACACTAGTGTATTATGACGTATATTACACTCTGTCGTTACATTGTGAAATCCTATGTTATGTAATAAATACAGTGGAACCTCTCTAAACCGGACACCCTGGGAGGTCCCCAGGATGTCCGGTTTGGAGATGTTCCACTGTAAATCAGGCATTTGACCATTCTGATAAGTATTTACTTGCTTTGCAATCATGAACATACGTTAACAATTTATATAAATGACCAAGAAATCCATCAAAAATAAGATCACAGACGTTATCTTGGTGTTCGGTTTAGAGAGGTTCCCACTGTGTGTATACAGACACTGCTGGGTTAATGTTGCCAAAACAAAATGTATATCTCTATTTCTGAACAAGCTACACTAATTCTATGTTATGCGAGAGGTGCTTGTATCATGGAGCGGGGTTCCTACTGTCTGTTCCACGTTTTGCTGTCGACGAACATTTGGCCATTAAACACATTAAATCTAAAAAAAAAAAAAAAAAAAAAAAATAATGACTTTTTCATCAATAACAAAAAATTTACCCTCCCCAAAAAAATGTATTTGATGAAATTCCATCAAATATTGATTTTATTGCGGAATTTAACATGGGGAGTCAGTTTCGAATTTTTTTCGTTTTTTGATCCTTTGGGATCAAAAAACGAAAATATTCCGAAAAATAAATAAAATCAGGCTGGACCTGCCACAACGACTCTTCTCTTTAGTCGTAGTTCGGGATCATGAACTAGGTTCAGGGCTCCAGATAAGAAATTAGTAATTGAGTATTGTCACTCCATCATTTCTGAAACAATTGGATATTTCCAAATTTTAATTGGGTAAAATATAATCACACTGCTGTTTACATATCAGCAGACAGCAATTATTGAATAGTTTGCTTCTAAATGAAAACATGTCCTGCCATTTCATTAGAATTGTCTCCTTGGAGACAATTCTAATGAAATACCAAGATTTGTTTTCATGGAAGAGTAAGAAAAAATATGGTGTAATTGTGGCCTGTTTATTGTTTCCTGCAGCATGATAAAGGTACCACAATTTTGTATTGCTTTCTGATACTCACTACTTCTGATTTCAATTGTGTTTTTTGGCAATTTTAATTGGATATTTAAGCAAATACTCAGCATATCTGGAGCTCTGTAGGTTGACCATACGTGACATAATCCCCATTGCCCTGTCACTTACACAAACCAGAGTAGAAGACGCTGACCAGTAGCCTATTTCACCAACATTGCAAAGTATACTTATCTAGCAAAGTATACTTTGAGGGAGAAATTTTCAATTTTAGGATAAATTTATTAATTTTTATTATACTGAATTTATTACATTATCACAGCCATTCTGGCTGTGATAATGTAATAAATTCAGAATAATAACTCTGCATACTTTTAATCATCAAATATATGCAGTCGTTAGTATATGAAATAATGCATTTCGGGAAAAATAAATGATTGCTCCCTTAAAGTATACTTTGCTAGATAAGTATACTTTGCAATTTTGATGAAATCGGCTGTCAGGAGTTATGCATCAAGCCCCGTGTCTCCGGTCGCAGTCATAAATATGCCCGCTTTTACAAGCGCCGATGTGACACAGAGACGACTAATTTGCATATTGCATGTCGTGTCTTGTGATTTAACTTGTTCCTCGCGGACTTGCATCTCTGGTCTATAAATAACATCCGCCGTGATGCGGAGTACGTAGTATTTAACCAGCGTAGCTGCTGATAAGCTTGCTCGCAGCGTATCAGTAGTCAAACATGTTCTTTCGATGGAAAATAACAACAGAAAAAGTTACCGTACGGGTACGCCATCTAACACGGCTTTTCGCTGGCGTATTTATGAATAAACAACTATTCTTAGACATGTAAATTAGTATTCAAGGATTCCAATTAATCCAGAGCGGTTCGTGTCTTGTCTGAGAGAGCAGTGAACGCGAAATACGGGTATACGTAAATACGGGAGGTACGTAAATACGGGGTACGTAATGTAAGCTAAGACACTATTTTCACACAAGGCTTCTGGGGCCGTTTCACTAAACTTTTGACGACTAAAATGTTCGTAAGCGAAAATTTAGAATCGTCTGGAAATTTAAATTGATGGATTTACATTTATTGAGCATAGGCTGCATATGCAGCATGCAGCCTATGCTCAATAAATGTAAATCCAATAATTGTTTACATGAAAACTGTGTTAAAGGTACATGCCCATTCAGTAGGCACAAACTGTTCTTTATATCGGAGACATCGTCTGAGACATTTTCTAGCAAAATAAACATTCATTCACCATTAGCCTACGCATTGATTGGCATTAATATACATTTTATATCAGACGGACATTTCCACATTGATATCAGGGGCGATAACCGTGTTTCCTTAAAATGTTATGATCATGCTTTATAATGTGTCTGTAATATTATTTGTTCAGGTGACGCATTTCATTAGTATAAATAACTAAAAAATAGTATGCCTCATTTGCATATGAAAATAGCCTGATACCACGCGCGTCATTATCAGTAAACTAAGTATTACTAAATGATTATATATGTATAGCGGGCACTTGTAATTTTTACAACTTGTGGAATAGTGACACAATTATACACTTATTTAATTCCTGTAAAGAACAGTTTGTGCCTACTGAGTGGACATGTACCTTTAATGTGAAATCAACAGACTATCATAAGTTTGCATGTACGAACATTTTAGTCGTACGAAGTTTAGTGAAACGGGCCCCTGGAGTTAACCAGTCACACACATACACATGTACAGTCCGGAATTGTTCATGGTTCCACAAACGAACGATTACCTATCGTAGTATCATATTGGCATCGTATTCGTTTTCATAATTAGCAAACGATGGTTTCGTTGGTTTAAACGTGTACATGTACCTCCAATTACATTACAATCCGGATTTGTTCATGGTTCCACAAATTAACAATTAATTACCCATCGTTTACATTTAATTTTGACATCGTTTTCGTTTTCATAACTAGCAAACGATGTTTTCGTTGGTTTAAACGTGTCACGTTTAAACCAACGAAAACATCGGTTTCTAATTAAAAATAACGGAAACAGTTCAAAACACCGCATTGAACGAAACGACAGGCGTTTAAATATTGTTTTCACGTACCAAAAACAAAATGAAAAGTCATGCAGAGCATGATGTTATTAGCCAATCAAATCAGGGTTCAATATATGTCCGCATTTTAGTAGTTACTGAGTCTCGGGGGGGGGGGTGTATGAGCGAGTGAGTATTGCTGTTTAACGGCCTATCAACAGCTAAGGTCATTTAAGGCCGGGCCAACGGGTTGTACTATCCCACATTAAACGGGTCCACGATGAGGAAAATTCCCAAAATCAGAACTCAATATTTCCATGCCACAGCAGTCACTTTAGTAGCTCGGCCCCAAAGTAATATGATTTGTATGGAAGCCCTGGAGGGACTTCCGACTTCTTTACTTCCGACTTCCGACTTCATTACTTCCGACTTCTAACTTCATCACTTCTGACTTCATTACTTCCGACTTCATTACTTCTGACTTCCGACTCCATCACTTCTGACTTCATCACTTCCGACTTCATTACTTCCGACTTCCGACTTCATTACTTCCAAGTCAGAAGTGATGAAGTCGGAAGTAATGAAGTCAGAAGTGATGAAGTCGGCAGTAATGAAGTAAAGATGAAGTGATGAAGTCGAAGTAATAAGTGGAAGTAATAAGTAATGAAGTCGGAGAAGTAATGTATGATAAAGTCGGAAGTGGAAGTAATGAAGTAATGAAGTCAAAGGAAGTGAAGTAGGAAGTCGGAAGTGGAATGAATGAAGTCGGAAGTCGGAAGTAATGAAGTCGGAAGTCGGAAGTAATGAAGTCAGAAGTAATGAAGTCGGAAGTAATGAAGTAATGAAGTGATGAAGTCTGAAGTGATGAAGTCGGAAGTAATGAAGTCGGAAGTCAGAAGTAATGAAGTCGGAAGTAATGAAGTCAGAAGTGATGAAGTCGGAAGTCGGAAGTAAAGAAGTCGGAAGTCCCTCCAGGGCTTCCATAGATTTGCCATAAGCTTATTACTTCTTAATGGAGCATAACAGGTTAACGTTGTCACTTGTTTATCCTTGTTTATCGATTTAAATGGTTCGACTCGAAGCTTACGTTCAACGGCCGCACAAACTCGATTGAACTGCACGCCTTCCAATGATTTAAATACGCAGCGCGTTTAAATAGTCAATTACGTTTTTTTAATGTGCGCACTGGTCATTTAAAAAGGGGCCCATCCGTGATTTTTTGCGCGATGTCGGGCGCAAGACAATCAATAATTTGCGGCATTGACAATAATTAAGGGGGATTGCCGCAATCGCGCGTGCTGGATGCATCCCTGCCATCCCTGCATGATACGTAAACAAATCAAAGTTCGCTATGAAGGGCAATTCTTCGTTTTGATTGGTTGAACATTTTGTGAATATTAACTAGCGTCAAATGACGCGCATACGCGATCCAATGGGATAAACCCGAGATGCTGGGGTTGCTAGTCGGAGGAGATTTTGAGCAGAGGTCGATTATAAATTAGCCGAATAAACACATTTTACGCGATTATACGTGGCTGAAACTTGTTCTGTTTAATAAATAAAAGCTTTAAATTAGCCCAATAATCGGCGTATGTTGGCGTATATGGCCATTAGAGCCAAATATGGACTTCAACAACAACAACTTCCGGGTTCAATCTCTTCCGGTGTTCAGCTCATTACGTATTCAAAATTGTGTTATGTGGCTATATTTAAAGTTTTAAACGGAGATAATTGCCAAAAATGCAAACTTTATCGGTTGATGCAATTTGGAAGTGATACAGCAAAATTCGCGTTCGTAGATTACCGAATAGCGGAGAAAAGGGTTGCTACAAACTTTTTCAGAATTCGATGGATGACCAATATATTAGCCGATCTATAAATAGATCGGCTAATAACGATACTCGCTTCCATTCGTTTACGTTTTTATCGTTTTGGAACGTTCAACAAATCTTCGATGCAAGCCAGGCGTTATTGACTGTATGGCCTTTGTGACTAATATACTGCCAATGCTTGTTAACCCTTTCACCCCTAAGTAACTGGAATGGATTTTGATATGTTGTTAATTGTTCAACCCATCCAACAGTCACAAAATGATTTTCAGATTAGGTCATTTATGAAAAGGGGGCTGATTTTGTTCTCAAAAATATGAAAATTATTTTCAAAAAAGTGCAGATCCTGATGAGACAGCTCGTTACGAGCCGGCCTCGTTACGAGCCGGCTCATCTGGATCTGCACTGTTTGCATAAACCGCTTTAGCGGGCTTTCGGGTTCAAAGGGTTATAGTTCTTGGGATCTGGGATTACGCAAGGGAAACACTAAAACAAGCACATATTATTCCATTATGCTCCATTAGTTTAAACGTATTTTATTACTCAGTTTAGACAATAAAACTATATCTGGTAAATTCGTGATGTACAAATTACTACTAAGAGCAAAGGGTTACAATGTACGTTGCAAGTTTTAACAACACTGCATCTAAGATTGGTTGAATGTTCCCAAAGGAAACAAAAAGAAAACGAAAAGTGACAACGATCGTTTTGTATAACGATATGGATAGACATGATTATCGTTTGTTGATTTTTTTTGTGCTGAACACGATATTTTCGTTTAAATATCAGGCTTTCAACTATTTAATGCGAAGTGTAAATTCACGAAGAGATTCATCCCGGTTTGACCCTCAGGTATATTTCATCGTTGGTTTTCTTGTTACTTGGGTGTTGAATCTGTTTATACCTATTCAAAAAGTAGTAATGTTAGTATTACTGCTATTACTTTTACGAACTAGGGCAAAGTGATGCTGGTGTGGTGAGAACCTGGCACCAGATCAGGTTATTCTAATTTCAAGGTTGAATACGTATTTACACCCCCATCCGTACAGGTCAAACATGAGATTAAATGCCATTAATGCGGCCTAAAATAACCTTGGCAGTTGACAGACCGTTGAACACCATTAAATAAATACATTGTACCTCCACGGCATGGTATACATTGTAAGACATGGCATTCACTGTTCAATCCCAAACCCGTATTTTCATGCAAGTATACGTGTTTTCGATGACCTACTTCCGCAATATGGTAATTAATGCGGTTCTAGCGCATTAATATATGCAAATGATGTCAATAACGCAAAGATGTGACGTATACATAATCCCGCGAAAATGGCGATGCGCGCGCTTATCCTGGAAAATCTCTATAAATCTCCTTATGCATGGGCGGATTCAGGGGGGGGGCGGACCCGGCGCCCCCACCCCTCCCCCACCCCCTAAAATTCGCCGTGTAAAGATTTTGTACAAGTTACAAGGCACGTTTCATGCGAATTGTCATGTCTTCCATGCATTTTTCGGTCGTTTTCTTATTGTTTCAAAATTTAAACGTTTTCAATCAAAAATCATGTCTAAACATACTGTGACAGTGTCAATATTTTTGCTCCTAAATGCGCCAGAACGCAGGAAATGCGATGTAGATTTGCAAAATCTTCTGGGTGGGAATGCCCCCGGACCCCCTAGCACTATCTCCACTATTTTGCAATACTTGACTATATTATCGAACGAGCTTAGCTCGTTCGATAATATAGTCAAGTATTGCAAAATAGTTACGCACCCCCCCCCACCCCCTAACCCGAAATCCTGGATCCACGCCTGTTATGTATGTACGATATTCAAATGTCCTGCATGGGCGTCACCAGCATGTTTCAAAAGGTGGATCGACTTTCTGTTGTGAAGCTACCGAAATATGTAAGGGCTCCAGGGTGCCCCTGGACCCCTTACATATTTCGGTTGCTTCACAGTTGCGGCGATATTTCGATTTCTAGAAGCCAAATGCTGCAGTCGGGTATGTTTTTACGACAAATAGCTCAAAAAAGGGCAAAGAGTTCTGGGTCCATCTAAGACACGTATTGCTGAGAATTAGCATATTGTAATACGTTTGGCGCCGCTTGACCGCATTTTGTTAGTAGGGCCTTTGAATACTATAATATCTGCTTAGTAATGCACAGAAAATAGCTATCGCGGACCTAATTTACATAAACAAAATCCTGTCAATTTCCATATTAAAAAATACTTGAATATTCCCTTGAAAGGAAGCATCTTGATTGGCTTAGCTTGAGCTGTGCTACAACTCAGGCACAGTCAATCAAACTGCTTGATTGCGAGTTGATATTGCCAATAGATCTATAAACGTTTATATATTGGCAATATTAACGCAGTCGGTGATGTAGTAGTGTACATGCGGAATATTCTAGAGCTCTCCAGATAAGCTTTGTGTCTAAAGCGTACTATACCCACTTATTTCAAAATCATTGCGTATTTTACGTTTACACATACAGTGGGGTCAGCGTGTAAGTGCACACACGAACGAACACGACAGGTTGGTTCCAACCTGTCGTGTTCGTTGGTGTGTGCACTTACACGCTGACACCAATGTATATTATTGATTGTCTTCATTACTAAATACAAAATGTAGGGAATAAATGATAAATAAGTATAACAAATTTAAACATTCACTTATTTCAGCTGCAAAATGCAAAGACTGTTTGCTTTTTGCAGCTCAACTAAGTGAATGTTCAACTTTATGAAAGTATGTTCACTACCCAATTTGAAAATCAATGCGTATTTTGACATAGCTGTGCGAATTTTGATAATCAATGCGTATTCAGCTAAAACACGTTCACCTTATCTGGAGCTCTAATATTCTCTTGATGCGCTAATAAGTATTCATTTTCAGTACATAACTCACAAAGAGGAAACAGCGAGCATTGATGTAGCGGGTCTTCTGTCGAAATACGTTTGGATCAATTCGCTGGCTTCACGCTATTCGTAGTACAACCTTGCTTACAAGAGAGACTGAAAAGCTGTTTGACTTAACAAGTCGTTAACACATTGTTAACGATTTGGCAATAAGCGTCTACGCTTCTTGGCGGCATGATCGATTTGAGAGCGTCTACCATCAATACATATGTAGCACAGATCGGTACAGCACGGACTTGCTGTGTTTGCGACCAGTTTACATTGTCTTTTCTTAATTTAAGGATCTAGAGGGGGTGGGGGTCCGGGGTTGCACCCCCCCCCCCCCACGTTCAGCCACGGAGCTTACAAAGATTTAAATGCCGTAAAACACAGGAAAGTGCATTTCGAAGGGCTCGAAAATAGGACAACCCCCTAGTTTCGAACGATAACTCTTGCAATTACTCACGTACCGTCCGTAGCTAGCTACGGACGGTACGGGAGTAGATTGCAAGAGTTACCTTCGCAACTAGACAACCCCACCCCCCTGTTCCCCAAATGCTGGATCCGCCCGTTTACTTAGTGGCTAATGCATTCAATACAATAATATGTTCGTTTCTTATGAAAGTAGCGAACTCGTTATATTATGCGTCGTTTCTTATGAAAGCAGTGAACTCGTTATATTATGTTCGTTTCTTATGAAAGCAGTGAACTCGTTATATTATGTTCGTTTCTTATGAATGCAGTGAACTCGTTATCTTATGTTCGTTTCCTATGAAAGCAGTGAACTAGTTATATTATGTTCGTTTCTTATGACAGCAGTGAACTCTGAACTCGTTATATTATGTTCGTTTCTTATGAAAGCAGTGAACTCGTTATATTATGTTCGTTTCTTATGAAAGCAGTGAACTCGTTATATTATACGTTCGTTTCTTATGAAAGCAGTAAACTCGTTATATTACGTTCGTTTCTTATGAAAGCAGTGAACTCGTTATATTATGTTCGTTTCTTACGAAAGTAGCGAACTCGTTATATTATGTTCGTTTCCTATGAAAGCAGTGAACTCGTTATATTATGTTCGTTTCCTATGAAAGCAGTGAACTCGTTATATTATGTTCGTTTCTTATGAAAGCAGTGAACTCGTTATATTATGTTCGTTTCTTATGAAAGCACTGAACTCGTTATATTATGTTCGTTTCTTATGAAAGCAGTGAACTCATATTATGTTCGTTTGTTATGAAACAAGCAGTGAACTCGTTATATTATGTTCGTTTCTTATGAAAGCAGTGAACTCGTTATATGTTGTTTCTTTTGAAAAAGCAGTGAACTCGTTATATTAATGTCTCGTTTTTATGAAAGCAGTGGTAACTTCATTATATTATGTTTCGTTTATTATGAAAGCAAAGTGCGAATCGTTATATTATGTTCGTTTCTTATTGAAAGCAGGTGAATCGTTTTATATTATGTTCGTTTCTTATGAAAAGCAGTGAACTCGTTATTATTTTATGTTCAACGTTTCATTTGAAAGCAGTTGAAACTCGTTATATTAAATGTTCGTTTCTTATGAAAGTAGCGAAACTCGTTATATTTTTGGTTCGTTTCCTATTTGAAAGCAGTTGAACTCGTTATTTAAAATGTTTCGTTTCTTATGAAAGCACTGAAAACTTCGTTTATTATGTTCGTTTCATATGAAAGCAGCGAACTCGTTATATTATGTTCATTTTTTATGAAAGCAGTGAACTCGTTATATTATGCGTCGTTTTTATGAAATAGGTGAACTCGTTACATGTATATTATGCGTCGTTTCTTACGAAAGCAGTGAACTCGTTATATTATGCGTCGTTTTCATAAAATAGGTACACTCACTTTCTAAGCCAATCGCAGCGCAGCATTGTTCTCCCCTTATTTCACATACATGTATTGCAACGTTTAACCCCAATTTGTTATATATTACCAAATTGAATGCTTCACTGTTCGACAGGAAATGGAAAATCAATACTCTGATAGGACATTGTATTGTACACTTCGCTGAACTATAAGTATGTTATTGTTCAGATATCGGACTTTGAAGGAACTAAATGCCCTCGCATTTAGTTCCTTAAAATCCAATATGTGAACAATAACTTATACTAATACTTGTACGCATACAGACTAAGTACGATATGTAATCGATGCAGAAATGAAGTTTATGGGATTTATAACCAGTGTATAGCTTCTAATCAACAAACATGTAGCCTGATAACTATATACATGTACACTGCGCATTAGATGCATGGCGGGTGTTTTATTGATATAATTGCGAACAGTGTAGATCCTGATCAGACTGTGCGTATGCACAGTCTGATCTGGATCTACACTGATCGCAGAAGCCAGAAACCGCATCACCCCAGTCACTGCCATATACACATGTCTACATATATGTGATTAGATTACGATACCAATTCATTATTACCGCCAGGCAATGCCCGTATAACGACATTATGGATTGTAGGATCTTGTTTATATTTCCAAACACAGTGGAGACAAGACTAACACATGTACATGCATTCATATAACGGAACAAAAGCAAGCACGGGCATCGTTATTCGAAGCTAATCCCCTGGATGGCAGCCTTGATAAAAAAAAACAACAACATGTTAACGCATTGCAAGGCCTTACAAACGAGGTGAACATAAGTCCTCAGTGACGTGGTTCGTATGCAAAACAAAGCACCGTCCCTTGACACACATTGTGGCCAAATATTATGAAAATCGGTGAACGGTTCATAAGTACTTGATAAATGAAAAGGTGTTACTAGCATACGTACGTACATGGACTAACGTATTTCCACTATTGCCTATCGGCGGGGGGATAACAATACACAAACTGTTTCAAAATTGCCCCAAATATTGTATAAAATTGGACTGAAAAGTGGTGAAATGTACATTTTATGGTTACTCTATAATAAGAACCAGTGGGCCGTTTAATTAAACATCGTACGAACTAAAATGTTCGTAAGTGTAAAATTATGATAGTCTGTAAATTTCACATTAGCAATGATTTCTTGCAAACGATCATTGGATTTACATTTATTGAGCATATGCTATGCAGCCTATGCTCAATAAATGTAAATCCATTAATGGAAATTTGCAGACGATCCTAAACTTGCAACTTACGAACATTTTAGTTGTACGAAATTTATGTGAAACGGGCCCCTGAATATATGCACCTTGTGCTTGATCTATATTCCGACATAACGCAGGTACCGTCATTTCTCGCGTGACCCGTGATATTCCGCCATTATTTTCAAGATGGCTGCTTTAGGGGCGCAGTGAGCTCCAAATTGTCCCGCGTCCGCCATTGATTGATGGCATATTTCTCGTGGCTATACGCACGGTGAATATCGAACCGTTTATGACAGAATAAATGTATACGGAACCATACATAATCAACGGCAATGCAAACGCAGTCACGGCCTTCGTAGCGGGGCGATGATGGAGATACGACATTTCAGACCAATACGCGTCATGGTTCCTGTGCCCGTGACAACTAAACCCACGCGTGTCTCAATCGCCGAGAGCAGTATCAACATTTACCGACTTGTAAACAGGGGGGGGGGGTGTGGTCCTGATCAGCCTGCGCATATGGATGCGCAGTCTGATCTGGGCTACGCTGGTCGGGTAATCGTTAGTGTATGTTTCACGGACGATCGCAAGTCTTCGGCAATTCAGACATGATATCTCTGACTCCGATTTCCATTCAAGCTTCAATGCCTCGGCTGAATATCGCCAGATGGTTTCCACAATACGATCCAATACATGTATCTTATTTCATCGGCATTTATTAAAGCAGTGTGTGAGCTCTTAATATGTTCAATATGCGTTCAATACGCAACTGGGGCCCGTTTTACTAAACTTCGCACGACTAAAATGTTCGTAAGTGCAAATTTATGATCGTCTGGAAATTTCAATTTATGGATTTAAATTTATTCAGCATAGGCTGCATATGCTCAATAAATGTAAATCCAATATTTGTTTACCAGAAAACAGTGTTAATGTGAAATGTACAGACTATCATAATTTTGCAGTTACGAACATTTTAGTTACACGAAGTTTAGTGAAAAGGGGTGCACGTTGCATCGGTCTTGTCTGGAAATAAGTGTCTATGCTCGTTGCGCGGTGTGGCCACGAACGCATTTCCACGTCTCGTTGATCAAATGATTTGGCCTCCCCTGAGACATCTTCTGACAGACGGTATGTTTACTATTTCATGCTATGTCAACTATTTTGCAATTCCATTGTGGTGAAGTCATGCAAGGAGACCGCGGGCGCACGACATTTCGAACCAAATATCGTTAGCTGAATTCACAGGATCCGAGGGCGAACTATTTTATCTGTTTATTTGGGTATTAATGGACACGCATAGTCACTATACTTGAAAAAATACTACATTTGCAAGTACTGCTACGTTTTCATCACTCAATGGAAACAGGCACCACGGGCTAATTATTAAATACTTCCACGTGATTCAAAGCCGTCGTCAGGGGAGGTTCGATGGCTTTGTACCAACCCCCCTTTTTGGAGCCAGCAATATATTTTTTGCGTAAATGATGAGATCTGTGAAAGCCATTATATCCCGTCAACACAGTGCGTATGTGCCGTGAAACACGGTGCCGTGAAACATTTTTGATAGCCGGTCAATACGACCTAATCACTGCGTATGAATATGTGCTGTGGCTGGGGTTATTTGTATTGCATTTTACAGCTATGTGTAGGTGTTGACGGAATAACTAGAATAGAATAGTGAATGGGAAAACATATCTGGCGCGGCACGGAAACGGAATTGGCTCGGCAGAGCATCGCCCATCCCGTTTCCTAAGCCTTGCCAGATATATTTTCCCATTCACGGCACTAACCTACTATTCTCTATATACAAATGCCCTACTAACAAAACGCAGTCAAGCGACGCTAAACGTATAGCAATATGCCAGTTTTCATAACTAAGCTTCTTAAATTGACCCAACACTCTTTGCCCAGGAGCCAGTTGCTGTCCAAACATGCCCAAATGCAACATTTGGCTTCGGTTGCCTCAATGCTGAAAGCCGAACACCCTTTTCAAAAATGCTGACGATGCCCATGTGATGTAAACGACTGCGCATTATGCGCAAGTACCCACATCAGAGCTCCAGATAATTATTTTAGCTGAATACGCATTGATTATCAAAAGTGGGAGTACAAAATACTCACAGCAATGTCAAAATACGCATTGATTTCAAATTGAGTAGTGAAAATACTGTCATAAAGTTGAAAATTCACTTAGTTGAACTGCAGTGTTTGCTTTTTGCAGCTCAAATAGGTGAATGTTTAAATTTGTTATATGTTTTTATCATTTGTTCCCCATTTAGTAATGAAGAAAATCAATAATCATTTGTAAAAGTAAAATACGCAATGCTTTTGAAATCAGGGGGAATAGTACGCTTTAGACACAAAGCTTATCTGGAGCTCTGCCCACATTCATAAATAAGTAAATACAAACTTGAACAGTTTAATTTTGTAAAGCAATGTTGCTCAGCTGGATCTACAGTGTTTGCAAATGTTGGCTTTTTGGTCTGTATGAGTAAAAGGGTTAATGACGTCAGACACACTTCAACCAATCAAAAACATCGCGCGATTTCACGTGGCGCTAATGAAAACATTGGATATAAACGCAATACGTTCCCATTATGAATTGTGACTGGAGAAATGGGGCTTATCATATGGGATTTGCGATCAGTGTACATCCAGATCAGTCTGACCAGGGTCCGCATCGTTCGCTATTCCATCAAGAAAAACACCCGTTATGTTTCTTACAAGCAATGCATCACTTGTTATCAGACAACACAGGGGTGCGTTTCACTAAACTTCGTACGACTAAAATGTTCATAAGTGCAAAATTATGATAGTCTGTAAATATCACATTAACATTTTCTTCTTGTAAACAATTATTGGATTTACATTTATTGAGCATAGGCTGCATATGCAGCCTATGCTCAATAAATGTAAATCCATCAATTGAAATTTTCAGACGATCTTAAATCTGCACTTACAAACATTCTAGTCGTAAGAAGTTTAGTGAAACGGGCCCTAGGAGTGTGCTATTTGATTTATCGTAGTTACACTGGTCACAAATCCCATAAGCCCCATTTCTCCAGTCACAGTCACATAACATGTATGACGAGTCTCGTGTTCTGTCAGACCCGACAGAAACGGTGGCGGCTGGGCGTGGCAACACGTACACGACGCCCTGCGTCAATCTTGCCAATAGTTGACTCCATTTTACTTCAAAATACTTCAATAATGTGCTTGAAATCGAACAGCTTGATTGGCTGAGCCTGAGCTGTGCTTCAGCTCAGGCTCAGTCAATCAGACTGCTTGATTGCGAGTTGAGATTGATAATACATGTCCAGAAACGTTGACATCTGGGTCAGATTAACGCAGGCGGTTGTGTACACCTCTGGACGTGTCAGCCATAACTCACGCCATGCCCGTGATAGTGTGAGAAACCGCGAGACTTCAGTCACTGTGGTAATTTGATTGAGCTAGCTTTAACGTTTCGCCGGACCGATAGATAACGCTTTGTCACTTCGTAACTCGCCAGGAAACATACATAGTTCAGAGCTCGAGATAAGCTGCGTATTTGCGTAAATACCCAATTAAAATTGCCAAAAACCCAATTGAAATTAGAAGTTTCGAATATCAAAAAGCAATAACAAATTTGTGGTACCTTTATCATGCTGCAGAAAACAATAACCAGACCGCCAATATAGCATATTTTTCTTATTTTCCATGAAAACGCATCTTGGTATTTCATTAGAATTGTCTCCAAGGAGACAATTCTAATGAAATGCCAATACATGTTTTCATTTCGAAGCAAACTATTTAATAATTGCTGTCTATTGATGTGTAAACAGTGGTGTGATTTTATTTTACCCAATTAAAATATTGAAATACCCAATTGCTTCAGATATGACGGAGTGAAAATAATCAATTACTAATTCCTTATCTGGAGCCCTGATAGTTGTAGCTGTTACTGGAGAAATGGGACTCATGGGATTCAGTATGAAGGAACTGTTTTACGACGTGAAATGTAGTTACGGAACCGACCCATATGAACAGACGAGGCGTCAATATGGAAACATATTTACACGTTCCATAAATGCATAATGGCCCATTCGACGACGTATTGCGTTTACATCCCAGTACATTAGAGCCACGTGACGTCGCGCGATGTTTTTGTTTGCTTAAAGTTCGTTTGACGTCATTAGATTCCACGAGGTTGGCAATAAAGTCACACTATCGGCCGGCAACGTCGTTGTTCCAGGAATTGCGATTAAATGACGTAGCACAAGATTATTCTTAATTTTAACGCCATATTTAATTATTTACATCTTTGAAACTATCAGAAAATGCCGTGTAAATAAGTATAAGTAATAACACCATAGGATGTTGTTCACAATATATTTGGTATGTTTAAAGTTTGCACTTTAAACATACAAAATGTATTTTAAACCCTAGTAAACGCAATAGCCCATGCTTTTATTCCTTACATATTGACAGTTTACGTTACATTGTGTTTCAATGGGAAATGTTTGTTTATTGGTGTTTAACGGCCTATCAACAGTTAAGGTCATGTAAGGCCTGGCAAACGAGGTCGTCCCGTTTTAACCTGCTGCATTCGGGGTGGGGGGGGGGGGGGGGATGTGGTCCCAAAATCAGAATGGAATATTTACATCGAGAAGAACTATATATATTCAACCATAATATTAGAATAACCTGACCTGGTGCCGGGTCCATACCACACCAAGTCACTCGGCGCCCTACAATAGGATTACGAGTAATCGCAATACTCCAATAAGGGGCATAACCAGATTAATCTGTCACATACAAAATGCCAAAATACGTATGTGAGGGCCACACCAGGACTCCAGTCGGAAGTACGGAAAAGAATAACGCTGATCGTTAAATTACCCATCGCATGCTCCCACCTGCCACCATGGGAAAGGAAAATATGAATAATTATAATAATAATATGATATGTATTACTGGATTAAACACTCACGCACAAGAAAACCAAACATGTAGCAAGTGTCAAACCAGGGTTATCTGGATTCCGGTTACTATGGAGCCCCGCAGGGGACGTAGAATTCATTTTTTTTTCATCAATTAGTTCCCACAAAATAACAATTCGTTCCTACTAAATAACAATTCGTTCACACGAATTAACAATTCGTTCCCACGAATTAACAATTCGTTCCCACGGGAACGAATTGTTAATTCGCGGGAACGAATTGTTATATCGTGGGAACGAATTGTTAATTCGAGGCAACGAATTGTTAAATTGAGGGAACGAATTCTTATTTCGTGGGAATGAATTAATAAAAAAAATCCATGTCCACTTCTGGGCTCCGTAGGCCAAAATGAAAATATAGCGTACGAGTAAAAGTAGGTCATTCAACCATTTCGCTCCTAAATAACCAGGGACCAGTTTCACTAAACTTCGTACGACTAAAATGTTCGTAAGTGTAAATTTAGGATCGTCTGGAAATTTCAATTTCAATCCAATAATTGTTTACAAGAAAACATTGTTAATGTGAAATTTACAGACTATCATAATTTTGCATTTACGAACATTTTAGTCGTACGAAGTTCAGTGAAACTGTCCCCAGATGCATGGGACATACCAGGGACATTTTCACTAAACTTCGTACGACTAAGAAGTTCGTAAGTGCGAAATTGGAAATAGAATAACATTTACACAGATAGGTGATGTTGGTAAAATTTTAGTGGACGTGTGCACATGTAATGATGTGAACGTGTATGAGAACAATGGTAGCATTAGTTAGTCACGTTAATGTGAAAAGTGAATTAATAAAAATCATCGTACGAACATTTTTATCGTACGAAGTTTTGTGGTTAAACGGGCCCCTGGATAGTGTATTTTGATATCTTGTTTATCAGACTCGTCACATATGAGGCAAGTGATATGATTTTGTACCAGGAGCTACACTGGTCACACATCCCGCAAGCCCCATTATCTAGGCACAACCATATACTCATAACGTAGATTGTTAATATCTCAATAACTTACTTGCGCACCGCAACTATAGTATCCGACTTTGGTGTCACATTATTCCATTTTGTACTTGAATGTGCTTATTTCGGCGATTCAGAAAGCAATATCTCTCAACATACTTCTGTAATCGACCGAATGTTTTTAAACTAGATAAACTATTCAATGTATCTGGTCCGTTAACAAAACTGTGCAAAATTCTGAAGTTTAAAACACCATACGAACACCACACATTGTATATACTGATTCTATCTGATGCATAATTATGTTGACATTATTGAAAACGGATATATGCATGAACACAATATCTCGACATGGTGCGTATGCGCCGAGAAACACGGTGCCGTAAAACAGTTTTGATATCCTGTCAATACGACCTAATCACTGCGTATGAATATGTGCGGTGGCTGGGGTTATATTTTTGCATTTTAAATCCATTAGTAGGTGTTGACGGGATAAATAAAATAGTAGGTTAGTGCCGTGAATGGGAAACAATATCTGGCGCGGCACGGAAACAGAATGTGCTCGGCAGAGCCTCGCCCATCCCGTTTCCGAAGCCTTGCCAGATATTTTCCCCCATTCACGGCACTAATTACCTACTATTCTCTATTTACATCGTTGTTTTCCATATCCCATGTACTTGTAATATATATGCATACCTACCTCTTATATCATTTGTAAAAATGATCGTAGTGAACAAATATCTGTATCTGTTTAATTAGCGTCGCTAGACAGGCTTAACCCTTTGAACCCTAAGGAACTGGAATGGACTGTGATTTGCTAATGTTCCGACCAATCCAATGTACACAAAATGATTTTCAGATTCGTCCATTTATGAAAAGGGGGTGTTTTTGTTATAATAAATATGAAAATTACTTGCAAAAAGTGCAGATCCTGATGAGACGGCTCGTTACGAGCCGGCTCATCTGGATCTGCACTGTTTGCATAAACCGCTATATATATAGCGGGCTTTCGGGTTCAAAGGGTTAAACCTTACTTTTTTTAACAGCGATTACTAAACAAGGGCGAGAGCTGGTATGCACGCGCCCACTGTTGTAAACCCCCAGCTATTGTCAACGATACGTATAGGCAATCTTATTTGTGTTTCAATATATATATATTTCAAGGGGAGATAATCGGTATCGAACTTGGAACGTCCGGCTGTGCATACACAGACTTTGGTTTCGGGTTTTACCCCTCCCACACCAAACTCACGTTATATATCCCGTGATTGATATATGGGGTTACAATAGCTGGGGGGTTACAACAGTGGGCTCTACACACGTGCCCTCCGTTGGCAGAGATGATGCGTAAATGTAGGTTAATACTTGGGCTACTCGAGTACGGTTAACCCCGAGACAAATAACGAAAAACGCTCATACATTATTGGCTCTAGATCTTCTGAAAATGCAGTTTGCAATGAGATCCACGACAGTTTCTCAATTAATGCAGCAAACATTTGTAGTTCAGTCAGCCCGGTCTGATTGTTTTACATGTAAATTATTCACCATGTTTACTGTGGTTCGAGGCAATATTAAATTTATGGACGGTAACATCGCGGCGTGGTTATGATCACAATGAGACACGCCGTGGGCTTTTGTACCTACAAACATATGCGTATATCTCATGAAAAATATACTATACGATATTTTCTGTAAATGACGTCGAAAGATGACGGAATTTACACAGCAAATGCGGAATAGTATTCCGCATTTGCTGTGAAATTTTCGTCAACTTTCGATGTAATTTACAAACAATATCATATTTTTTTCAAAAATATTTTATGAAAAATCGTTCATGTTTGTAGGTACAATGCCACATGGCGTGTCTCAATTGATTAATGACTCCCTTATTGGCTTCCTCCATTTTCATACATAACATGCCACAGCATTTAATGAATAATTTAACGAGTAATTTACTCGTGCCCGAAGGCGCACAAATGCCCAGCCCACTACCTACACGGCGGCTATTTGGAGGAACTCCGGTAAACTTGAAGTTCTTAATCGGACACACACTGACGGACACGCAGTCCAAACAGATGCATGCGTGTATGTCTCCCCGCTCGACCGAGACTGGGTGCGAACTAAAATTTCATTGGAAATATTGCATAAGCAGAATATCATACATGTAACACTGATATTTAATACACTATAACATTAATTGTTCATTTTGAAATGTCGGCGATAGGTATTTCCAACGAACCAAGCGGTAATTAATTCGCTAACAACGACAGCGAAGATTTGTCGAAGGTTTCCAAACAAAACAAACAAAAATGAATGGAAAACGAATTGATAACGATCGTTTTGTACAACGATATGCATTGGCACGAATATCGATTGTGTACTTGCACACGATAAACCATATTTTAATTTAAATACCCGGCTCCCATCTATGTATACTACTGTCGTTTCATTCAACGTAGGTCGTGTCTTATAGTGTCTCTTACACATCGTTTAAATATCGTTTTCGTTCGTTATAATTAGAAAATGATGTTTAAGTTGGTTTAAACGTGACACGTTTAAACCAACGAAAACGATGTGAAAACGATGTAGAAGCGATAGGCAATTATTCGTTTGTGGAATCAACAACAAATCCTGACCGTACAACAATTACGGTGACGTCATCGACAAATGTGCTATGCAATATTCCGGGGCATCTGCCTTTCATTGGATCAAATTGGCTCAATCATTAGCCCAGATAGTTGAGGACATATAGGTGAAAGCGCGCCGACATAGTAACTAGCAGGTGCGCGTCATTTACAGTACTCACCGTTCAAGTGTGTTTCCTCCGCACGTGAAGTGCTTAATAAACGAAATAACCGCTTAAATGTTTGCCGTGTCTGATCATTACGACTTCAATTAGATCGTCATAGTGGAAAACGGTGCTATAAACATATAAATCTACATACAACGCAGATGTCACCATCATACGGAGCCCCGCAGGGGGGCAGAATTCTTTTTTTTTATTAATTCGTTCCCACGAAATAATAATTCGTTTCCTCAATTTAACAATTCGTTCCCACGAATTAACAATTCTGTTCCCACGAATTAACAATTCGTTCCCACGAATTAACAATTCGTTCCATCAATTCACAATTCGTTCCCAAGAAATAACAATTCGTTCCCACGGGAACGAATTGTTATATCGTGGGAACGAATTGTTAATTCAAGGGATCGAATTAATAAAAACAACTAGATTGGTCAGTAAGCGAGGCTTACGGAATACCCACCGCGTGGGCCCAGGTACCCCTAAAATATGTAAACATTTCCAAATGTGTGGGCTTGTGACCTTGACTCTGGGATTAGCGCGAGCGGCATGAACGTGAATTTGTCACAGGGTGGTAGAGGTCCATTGGAGCAATGAGTGTGTGAAATGTGAAGCAGATCCGAGCAAGTAAATAGAAGTTATAACCGATTTCTCTGATGTTAAGTTTTGTAAAGAGACTACCGTATAACCTCGAATTAACGCCCCCGGAGGCGTTACATTTTACAAAAGGGGGGGGGGCGTTTATTAGCCAGTAAAAAAATTTTTTTTTTACCAAGGATCGCCAATTTCAAACACAAATATAAGGATTTAAGGATTATTTGTGTTTGAAATTGGCGGTCATTGGTAAAAAAAAATTATTTGGGGGGGGGGGGGGGGCGTTTATTAGGAGGGGGGCATTAATTCGAGGTTATACGGTATGTATGTGACGTTGACCTCGAGATCAGCGGGGATTTGTCACAGCATATGAAATATTAAGAATTTTCAATGAAAGAAATAGAAGTTATAACATATTTCTCTGATGTTAAGTTTTGTAAAGAGACTAAGTATGTGAACTTGACCTTGGGATCAGCGGGGGTTGGACAGTCGTAGATTTGTCACAGCATGATAGTACAACCTTAGAGGAATGCACAAGTGAAATAATAAGAATTTTCAATGAAGGAAATAGAAGTTATAACTTATTTCTCTGATGTTAAGTTTTGTAAAGAGACTAAGTATTTGACCTTGACATTGGGATCAGGGCGGACTCATGGATTTGGCACAGCATGGTATTAGAGCCTTACAGGAATGCATGTGTGAAATATTAAGAATTTTAATGATGAAGGAAATAGAAGTTAGAACAATATTTCTCTGATGTTAAGTTTTGTAAAGAGACTAAGTATTTGACCTTGACCTTGGGATCAGCGGGGGTTGGACGGTCGTGGATTTGGCACAGCATGGTAGTAGAGCCTTACAGGAATGCATGTGTGAAATATTAAGCATTTTAGATGAAGGAAATAGAAGTTAGAACAATATTTCTCTGATGTTAAGTTTTGTAAAGAGACTAAGTATTTGACCTTGACCTTGGTATCAGCGGGGGTTGGATGGTCGTGGATTTGGCACAGCATGGTAGTAGAGCCTTACAGGAATGCATGTGTGAAATATTAAGCATTTTAGATGAAGGAAATAGAAGTTATAACAATAATTCTCTGATGTTAAGTTTTGTAAAGAGACTAAGTATTTGACCTTGACCTTGGGATCTGCGGGGGTTGGACGGTCGTGGATTTGGCACAGCATGGTAGTAGAGCCTTACAGGAATGCATGTGTGAAATATTAAGCATTTTAGATGAAGGAAATAGAAGTTATAACAATATTTCTCTGATGTTAAGTTTACGGACTAAGTATTTGACCTTGACCTTTGGATCTGCGGGGGTTGGACGGTTGTGGATTTGGCACAGCATGGTAGTAGAGCCTTACAGGAATGCATGTGTGAAATATCAAGCATTTCAGATGAAGGAAATAGAAATTATAACAATATTTCTCTGATGTTAAGTTTACGGACGCACGGACGGACGGACGCACGGACGTTCTCGCGAATGGATACTTATGTGACCATTTGTTCTTTAAAAAGGTGTCACATAAACGGAATAAGTGTCACATAAATAAATTATTCGTTAGTTTTTTCTATTAGTTATGTTACTAACCCTAACCTTTAACAAGTCCATCCCTATGTGACATAGTCACGTAACTGCCAATTCGTGTGCCCGGACAGACGGACGGACGGACGGACGGACGGACGGACGGACAACCTGACTCTAGTATACCCCCCACAACACGTTGCGTGGGGTATAAATAAACATGTCCCTGCGGGGCTCCGTACCATCAATTGTTTGCAAGGGGAATATATTATTTTATAATATAGCAATTCCTTTCTATTTCGCGTTAACCCTTAAAGGTGGGTGCCCTCAAAGTAGATAAAGATATACTTTTACGGAAATTAAGCGGGTACCTAATTATGTAACTAGGCCACATGTTTTTAACATCAAAAATGTTTTTACACAGTATTAACTACTATTTCAATTTCGTGTCGGTTGTGGTGATCACCAGCCTGAGTGTATGTACATTTGAAGAAATGGTGGTTCGTTTTAATTATTTAAATAAATAATGTGCATAAACTTAATTAATTAATTAATATATTATACAATATAATTATTGTACACCAGAAAATGCATTGTACGAATAAATACTGATTTCCGTTGAACAAATATTGATTTTTGTTAATATTTTTGAGAAATCGCGGTTATCTCCCCTGACCTCGAACTTATTAAAATCAGTCATGCAAATAAGGCAAAAGAATGCCAATACGTGCCGACTTAGTAGGCACAAACTGTCCTTTATATGATAGAAATAAGTGTATAATTGTGTCACTATTCCACCAGTTCTAAACATTACGAATGCCCGCTATATAGATATAATCATATAGTAATATTTATTTTAATGATAGTGACGCGCGGTGGTATCAGACTATTTTCATATGCAAATGAGGCATGATACTGTTTAAATATTTATACTAATTAAATGCGTCACCTGAACATTTTTTTATAAAGTATGATCATTGCACATTGAACAATAAATACAGAGAATAAATAGTAATGTCCGTTAACATTATAAGGAGGAAACACGGTTATCGCCCCTGATATTAGTGTCGCAATTTACTTCTCTGATATACAATGTATAATAATGTCAATCATTATGTGGGGTAATGGTGAATGAATGTTTATTTTGCCAGAACATGTCTCAGATGATGTCTCGGATATAAAGAACATTCATGAGTTTGTGCCTACTGAGTTGGCATGTACCTTTAACATTCGTGAAACGTGCTGCTGTTGTTATGTATGTTCTTTTTTCTGAATGAATATGTTGTTTGACAGCACTTTAGAGTTATTTCCACTGGAAATAACTCTAAAGTGCAGTCAAAAGTTCAAAACACCTTATTTAACGTTGCCCGCATGTTAAGGGTTACTGAACTAAGGTCGTTGCATTGTACACAATCGCCAGCGTTAATCTTGCCCAGATGCCAACGTGTCTGAACATCTGTTGACAATATCAACTCGCTATCAAGCAGTTTGATTTGCTGAGCCTGATCACAGCTCAGGTTCAACCAATCAATCGGCTCGATTTCAAGGACAATGTCCAAGTATTTTCAAATACAAATGAATTCAAATATTGGGAAGATTAGAGCAGGCGGTCGTGTACGGACCGCACGATGAACTGGTCTGGGAGCAGGTGTCAAGAGGTCCATTCCTTCAGCCGTCATCATTAGGAGATGTGGAACTGAATGAGAGTTTCATTGCAAAACTTGAGGATAAAGCAAACACGTATAAGATGGAGATGCAGCAAATTAGACATGAACTTCAAGGAAAGTGTACCGATAAGTGCCAGAAGGTGACCAATGCTAGAATACATGTACTTATAAACATGATAAACGTGTCTCTAACATCTAAAAGCGATGGAAAATGATGAAATATACTTCGATTCGCGTAGACAGGGCGTTGTGGGATGGGTGTGAGAGGGGAGAGAGAGAGATGGGTAAGATAAAGACAGAGAGAGAGAGAGAGAATGAAGGAGAGAAATGAATGATATATACATATATGCATGTAGACAGGAGAGAGACAAAGACAGAGACACAGAGAGAGCAAGATATAAAGAGAATATGAGACGAGAGAGATACTGGAGAGGGAGAGACAGAGACAGACAGAGAGGGAAAGAGACAGAGAGATATAGACAGAGAGAGATGAAGAAGAACCGGGAGAACAGCGACATTTTTATTTTTGTTATGGCACAATACATGCACTTGTCATATAAACTAATTAAACTAATAACACATCAACCAATTATAACACCGCCAAAAGAAACAACAACACATAAACGGCATTGTTAACACAATTGGTACAGCTCAGGCTCAGCGAATCAACCTGCTTTCTTTCAAGCACAATATATATATTTATCCCGTCAACACGGTGCGTATGTGTGCCGTGCCGTGAAACAGTTTTGATATCCTGTCAATACGACATTATCACTGCGTAGAAGACATAGACAAATCAATTTTTCGTAATAAAATCAATATTTGACCAATTTTCACGAATTTTGATTAAATGTTTTTCTTAAATTTTGATAACATTTAATACTATCGAAAAAAATTCTGTTTTTGCATTGTTTATATGGCCGTACAATTTGGGCAGGTTTCGTGAAACAGACAGTAAATCCGGTGCCGTGCCCCAAAAAAATTCACTTACGTCTTATATGACACTCCGAGCAGTGGCTACACTATTCCTTGTTTGCTACACTGTCATTGTGTCGCCACTGATTGCAAAACCTACATTACCAAGGTGCATGATCACGTGGTTACAACAACAACAACGTCGCCCACTCCAAAGTAAGTGTTACTAGTATTTGATATTTTCCTTAATATACAACGGATTTTTATGAACTATGGCGCAGCAAACGCGTCTTCATGAGCTGCATTTGATGGACCATGGAGTTCGGCACAGATTTATGTCGTTTTTGCGAAGAATCGATTTGATTCTTCGCAAAAACGACAAAAGTTTGGGCGAAAAAACAGAGACCACCAAAATGCAGCTTGACAAGACCCGTTTGATGCGCCATATTTCATCAAAATCCGTTACGTAATAAGGACAATATAAAAGAATACGTACTTTGAATCAGATGGATTCTGGAAGTTTCAGTACTTGTTGTTGTTGTTCGTACCACGTGATCATACACCTTGATTACCTGCAACTGATATTTCGCCAGTCGTCCGCATACACCACCGCCTGCGCTAATCTCGCAAATATTTGTCAACGTCTTTATTACAAAAAAAAAGTTCTTGAATAAGTGCTGGAAAGAAACGGGCTTCATTGACTGAGTCTGAGCTGTGTATTACAAAATGCTCGAATCTTGTTCCCGAAGGAAAGCGGCGTGGTTGGCACAGCTCAGGCTCAGCCAATCATACTGCTTGGTTGCGGTTTCAGATTGCCAATTGATGTTCCGAAACGTTGACATCTTAACAAGTTTAACGCAGGCGCAGCAGGTGGTGTAGCGGCGAAAACACAACAGAAAACGGTTTCACCTTTTCGTCCCGATCATACGGTGGCAAAGAGGGGACATGGAAATATTTTTAACTTTCGCGTGCGCACGCAATAGGTTTTGCGTGCGCACGCGATAGGTTTTGCATTCGCAAGCGATAGGTTTTGCGTGCGCACGCGATAGGTTTTGCGAGCGCACGCGATAGCAAACGGATAGATTTTGCGTGCGCATGCGATAGGGTTTTGCAAACCTATCGCGTGCGCACGCAAAACCTATCGCGTGCGCACGCAAAACCCTATCGCGTTCGCACGCAAAACCTATCGCGTGCGCACGCAAAACCCTATCGCGTGCGCACGCAAAACCCTATCGCGTGCGCACGCAAAACCCTATCGCGTTCGCACGCAAAACCTATCGCGTGCGCACGCAAAACCTATCGCGTGCGCACGCGAAAGTAAAACATATTTCCATGTCGCCTCTGTGCCACGAACTGTCGATTATTTCGAATTTCGAAGTGGCTGAAACAGGACGCCGTAAATCCGGTAGATTTTGCTGCAAACATCACACGTTTCTTCGACGCATGTACTGATTGCATTCGTTTGTGTTACGGACGAAATTGGAAAGCGCCGACGTGTCGGAACCGGTCATTTACGTGTAGCGACCACGTGCCGACATAGACACTTATCCAGACTAAAGGGTGTGAGAAAAGAAAAGAGGAAATTAGTACAAAAAAAGCGACAAAAACAATAGGAGAGGAATCCAATTCGCGCCCTCCGCAAAAGTATGATTTGTGTGGAGCTTCAATCAAATTCTGCAATTTTTATTTCTTAAAAGTATTTCCTTTGAACCCGGAAGCCTGCTACAGCGATTTATGCAAACAATGCAGATCCAGATGAGCCGGCTCGTGACGAGCCGTCTCACCAGGATCTGCACTTTTTGAAAGTAATTTTCATATTTTTGAGAATAAAGAAAATACCCCCTTTTCATAAATGGACTAGTCTGAAAACCAGTTGGATTGGTTGCAAAATTAACATTAACATATCAAAGCCATTTCAGTTACTTAGGGGTGAAAGAGTTAAAACAACGAAATCCTCCGAAAAGAGGAACATTCACACCCCTGCAGACTACTCTACTGGTGGAATTATGCTATTTATCCGTCACGATAAAAATGGGCTTATTGGATTCTTGATCAGTGTAGCTTCTTTGTACTAGCAGAAAATGCAGCCTCTGATATTTGGTTTTCGATAAGGCCATGGCAAGTTCTTCCTCTATTAAGCGTCCGCATGCGGATAGGTTTTAAGAGTGGTTCTATTAAAAAACAAACACACTGTGTATGCTATTGTACACTATTTACTGGTGAAGTAACATGAAAATTGATTTGGGACTCGTATAAGTGTTAAATCCGTTCATGAATGTACACTTAATACGTTTAATAAGAGTGTTTTCTTATTAGTTAGGGGCAATTTAAATTTATGTTAAAAACTTCATCAACCCTTTGCACACTGCAAAGGGTTGATGAAGTTTTTAACATAAATTTACATTCGTTTATTATTCAAAGCCTTGTTTGTTATTACCGGATAGGTAAGTATGTTTTGGCTATCCAGGTGGATAATTCGTTCCTTTAATTTAACATTTCAGTTCCCTCAAATTAACAATTCGTTCCCACGATATAACAATTCGTTCTCACGAACTAACAATTTGTTCCCACGAATTAACAATTCGTTCCCACGAACTAACAATTCGTTACCCCGAATTAACAATTCGTTCCGACAATATAACAATTCTGTTCCCACGAAATAACAATTGTTATATTGTGGGAACGAATTGTTATTTCGTGGGAACGAATTGCTAAATTGAGGGAACGAATTTGTTAATTCGTTGAAACGAATTGTTAATTCGCGGGAACGAATTGTTAAATTGAGGGAACGGATTTTTATTTCGTGGGAACGAATTGTTATTTCGTGGGAACGAATTAATGTCCCTTGAGGGGCTCAGTAGTTTACTGCATATATTTAGGAGATTGCATGACGAATCAAGCATACACAACTAGGACATACAAAACACGCCGTATATATAGAGAATAGTACAATTTTTATTATACTGAATTTATTGCATTATCACAGCCATTTTGGCTGTGATAATGTAATAAATTCAGTATAATAATGTAGGTTAGTGCCGTGAATGGGATAAACTATCTGGCAAGGCTCAGGGAACGGGATGGGCGAGGCTCTTCCGAGCACATCCCGTTTCCGTGCCGCGCCAGATATTGTTTCCCATTCACGGCACTAACCTACTATTCTATTTATCCAGTAAACACCTACAAATAGCTTTAAAATGCAATACAAATAACCCCAGCCACCGTACATATTCATACGCAGTGATTATGTCGCATTGCCAGGATATCAAAAATGTTTCACGGCACCGTGTTTCACGGCACATACGCACTGTGTTGACGGGATAAATATTAAATAAACATCAGTAATCAAACCAGGAACTGCAGGTCAGACCCATCTTCTCACATGTTCAAATCTCGTATTCTTCTCGTTCAGTGCGTTAAGTATCATGGCGTAATTCGGTAGACAACACTCGAGGATTGAGTACGTACAAACATGCAAAGCTGTCGTAAATTCTATGATTCCGCTAGAATCCTGATTCAGACTTTAAGTCAACTCGCTTATCAATGTTCTTCACGCGACCTGTCGAAATGATATTAATGAATAGCTTCGGGCTCGTTCGTGCCTATTACGTTTCGCCCCACGGACTGTTCGTGACTAACACTCGCGTGAAACAAATATATATTTATGAAATAAAACGGCCCGCAAACAGATCGCAAATACAAGTGAATGATTCATTGGGGTATTACGTGCGTTTGAAAGCAATGCTGTATACAGACGGGAATGTACCGGGGGCCGTTTCACTAAACTTCTTACGACTAAAATGCACAATTAGGATCGTCTGGAAATTTCAATTGATGGAATTACATTTATTGAGCAAAGGCTGCATATGCAGACAATGCTCAATAAATGTAAATCCTATAGATCTAAGTATTTACAGGAAAACATTGTTAATGTGCAAAATTATGATAGCCTGTACATTTCACATGAACAATGTTTTCTTGTAAACAATCATTGGATTTACATTTATTGTTCAATAAATGTAAACCCATGAATTGAAATTTACAGATGATCCTATATTTGCACTTACGAACATTTTAGTCGTACGAAGTTTAGTGAAACGGGCCCCAGGGGCCCGTTTCAATAAACTTCCTACGACTAAAATGTTCGTAAGTGCAAAATTATGATAGTCTGTAAATTGCACATTAATAATGTTTTCTTGTAAACAATTGATGGATTTACATTTTAATTTACAGACGATCCTAAATTTGCACTTACGAACATTTTAGTCGTACGAAGTTTAGTGAAACGGGCCCCCGGTGTTCTGAGATTAGCGTGTCTGATATGTCAAATGTGGCTGACCCTTTCAACAAGGATGACACTACAAATGTATAATAAATAACATTGTTCTACTTTTATTGCAAATATCAACTCGAAATCAAGCAGTTTGGTTGGCTGCGCTTGAGCTGTAACACAACTCAGGCTCATTCAATTATTTTGAAATAAAGAAAATAATACGTATTAACACGGTTAGGGCGTAGTGTAACTAAACTGGATCACTTTACACCTGCAGGTGTCCGTTTCACTAAACTTCTACGATAAAAAATGTTTTACGAATCTGCTTGTCAAATTAACGTCATTAACTAACGTTACAATCTTGCATACTATATATCATTTCACGTGAACACATCCACCATAGATATTCCAACATCGGCTGTCAGTGTAAATGTTTTTCTAAAATTAAATTTTGGATTTACGAACTTCTTAGTCTTACGATGTTTAGTGAAACGGGCTCGTGTGAATCCCAGTATAAAGCACGAACTATATGAATCTCTTTAAGGATGGAGTCGTCATTAACAAATGAACAATCTTTCAACCGCGGATACAAATAGCTCCAAGTCCAAATGATGTACCGCCCTGATATGTTCAGAGCATATGAAAAACATACCAATTATAGTCTGTTTCACGAAACCTGCCCAAATTTTAAGGCTATATAAACAATGCAAAAACAATATTTTTTTCGATAATATTAAATTAAAGAAAAAATTAAGAATGAGCCTTCTTTTTATTTCGTGAAATTTGGTCAAATATTGGTTTTATTACGGAAAATTGATTTCTCTATGGGAATTTAACATGGGGTGAAAAGAGGTAGAGGACTTGTGGGAGGAGTCAAAAACTTTTTTTTTTGGAAATTGACTCCGAAACCTAGCTAGATAGCTTGGAAATGATCTAACTAAGAAAACAAAAGTTAAATTTTAAAAATCTGTCCAGTATTTCTGAAATTCTAAAAATATCCCCATGTTAAATCCCCATAGACATCTCCGTGAAATTTTGCTTTAATTTAATATTATCGAAAAAGATATTGTTTTTGCATTGTTTATATAGCCGTAAAATTTGGGCAGGTTTCGTGAAACAGACTATAAATACGTGTACTTGTACAAGTTAGATTTATTTATTTAGTTAATCGTGTTTAACGGCATGTCAACAGCTAATGTAATTTTGGACAGGGTCTCTAAAGTTAAAATTAATGACAGTCTACAAAACCCCAGCATATACAATACCAAGGTGTATGATCACGTGGTACTAACAACAACAACCAGTACTGAAATTTCCAAAATCCATCCGATTCAAAGTACGTATTCTTTTATATTGTCCTTATTACAATGTACGTAACGGATTTTGATGAAATATGGCGCATCAAACGCGTCTTGTTAAGCTGCATTTGGTGGTCTCGCTACTTTGGCCAAAACATCTGTCGTTTTGCGAAGAATCGATTTCTGTGTCGCAGACACATAGATTCTTCGCGAAAACGACATAAGTCTGTGCCGAACACCCTGGACGACCAAATGCAGCTCATGAAGACGCGTTTGCTGCGCCATATTTCATCAACACTTTCAGCCACTGTTGTTGTTGTTATAACCACGTGATCATGCACCTTGAATGCATGTGCAGACACCGCGAATGTGACCTTGTCATCACAGCATGGTGGTTATTGAAGTACCAGCCAGTTCATGCAACTAGGTACTGTACGTCGTATACGCGTATTACACTACGACCCACTGGCATAATCCGATCCGAATGTGACTTGGTACATCGCTTGCGCATGTGACGATCTAGAGATCGCATCACATATAGTGCAGGCGCAGATCAGACTGCGCATCAGCGCAGTCTGATCTGCGCCTGCACTGTATGTGAGGATATCCGTCCTTTTTCTAATGAAGCAATAAAGTGTTAAATTTCCCGTCATCCCGCAGTATGAAAATCGTTTATCACGTATGAAGACAGCAATCAGCTATTGATTGTGCGCGTAGGTTATACTTAACTACTTAAACGAACGATCTCCTCTCAGTTCCACAGCTTTCTGTCGGCCTATATTTGGCTACTAAATGCGCGAAAAAATAGGAAAATTACGGATTATTTTTTAATAATAAAAGTGGGGAAATTCTCAAATAAATGTTTGATAGAGCTACATGAAGATTGAATTTACTTCGGTAAAACATTTTTATATGTGATTTAACATGAGGATACATGTACATGTAAAGGGAATAGTACAAGTACGTGTTTGTGTATGTACGGACCGATTTTCAAAATCTAAATTTTCTTTCTTAAAGTGAGTTTGCAAACTGTTTCGTTTTTACGTCTGGTAGCCCACCGTCCAAGTCAGATTTGGCGAGTGTTAAATTCATATATTGGAAAATAGTTATGTCTTCTTTTATTTTGTAAAATATAAATTTGAATGGATTTCATCAGCTAGTGTGGCTGTGACTGGATAAATGGGGCTTATGGGATTTGTGACTAGTGTAGTTCCTGATAAAATAGCACACTCCTGTGGCCTGATTGCGAACTATATTACTTGTTAGAAGCATGGCGGGTGTTTCATTGATGGAATAGCGAACAGTGCAGATCCTGATCAGACTGTGTGGACGCACAGGCTGATCTGGATCTACACTGGTCGCAAAACCAATAAGCCCCATTTCTCCAGTCACAGCCACATTTGAACATGCAATCCTTTATTATTTTAAAAACTTCGTTTCACTAAGTTGCACATATCAGATTTAACCGAATATGTTTAATTGATGAAAACCGATCGGGAGGAATATAAACACACTGTCCCAGATTAGTGCAGACAATGATGAAACATACTACTGTAAAACTTCTCTAAACCGGTCACCCTGGGAGGTCCGCAGTGTGTCCAGCTTAGAGAGGTTTCACTGTAAAATGGGCATTTGGTCATTCTGAGCCATAGTTATGTGCTATGCGATCACGATCATTTATTTCCCCCGAAATGCATTATGTCATATAGAACTAACGACTGCATATATTTGATGATTAAAAGTATGCAGACTTATTATACTGAATTTATTACATTATCACAGCCAAAATGGCTGTGATAATGTAATAAATTCAGCATAACAAAATTAATAAATTTATCCTTACATTGAAAATTCTCCCTCAAAGTATACTTTGCTAGATAAGTATACTTTGCAATGTTGGTGAAATAGGCTACTGACATTATCACCTGAGATAAATGACCAAGAAACACATCCAAAATAAGAGCATATGTGTTTTCTTGGTGTCCGGTTTAAAGAGGTTACACTGTCGTTCTAGTAAAACATGATTTAATTAAAGCTGTCAATCGTGTTTCTGAACGCAATTATTCTTATCGGTCGCCTGAAAAAAAAGTCTGCAATCGATGGTTAATAATTTTATTTTATTTTTTCAATTAATCAAACCAAACTAGCGCCTGTTATAGAAACAGTTTTTTTATAATTGCGGTATGTGAATGGAGCAACAACGAGCTGGAGAATGGTGAACAGGGTCGAAAATCGAAACAAATTGGAAAGTGACTACGAAACTGGCCAGATAGCAAATATAAGACACAGCTAGTTGCGAACGGTAACTCTTGCAATGTACTCCCGTACCGTCCGTAGCTACGGACGGTACGGGAGTAGATTGCAAGAGTTACCGTTCGCAACTAGAGACAGATCATGTTGTGATTGATAGCTACATGAAAGAAGATGTGTGATAGAAAAACTATTTACAAAACATACGATATTTTCCATAAATGACGTCGATAGTTTACAAAATCTTCATAGGATCAGCCAATCAATCAATATTCAAGGATTTTTAAATACAGAAATTGACAAATATTGGCATGTTTACCGCAGGCGGTAGTGTATATTTAGCGAACCGAATGAGTCAGTTATAAGGGAATATTTGTTCTCTCCCTTGTTTTCAAAATAAAGCATACACTATCCGGTTAACCCATTTCAGTCTGAGGATACGATAATTTCTGTTGAAAAAATCTCATTATTTTGTTCATTCATCGATAAAGGTATATGTTGTTACCACTCATTTGAACCGTCTCGTCGAGACGGTTCAAATGAGTGGTAACAACATATACTTTCGAAAGGATATAAAGAAAATAGGAATATTTTTCTCTCAAAAGGTTCATACTACTAAAAGCGTATCCCGTCTGTAATGGGTTAAGGTACACATGTACATGTATGTAAGCACAAACTGTTCCTTATATCAGAGACATCATCTGAGACATTTCTAGCAAAAATAAACCTTCATTCACCATTACCCCACGTAGTGATTGGCATTATTATGCATTTTATATCGGACGTAACTTTCCACACTGATATCGTGTTTCCTTAAAATGTTAACGGAATGTTATCATTTATGCTCTGTAATTATTTTTTGATGTGCAATTATCATACTTTATAATCTGTCGAAAATATGATTTTTTCAAGTGACGCATTTAGTTAATATAAATAATTAAATAATTAAATAATATCATGCCTCATTTGCATATGAAAATAGCCCGATACCACCGCGCGTCACCATCAGTAAAGTAAATATTACTAAATGATTATATATGTATAGCGGGCGCTCGTAATCGTTTTAACTGGTGGAAAAGTGACACAATTATACACTTATTTAATTCCTATAAAGAACATTTTGTCTGAGTGGGCATGTACCTTTAAAGTACAAATGTACACGTATGTAGGCTATGTTTCACAGGCCAAAAACCAAATAAGCCCGCATTTGTCAGATCGTGGCATAAATCCGTCAACCCGAAACATTATCCCGTTTCAAGAAACGGGAATTACAGAGTTTAACCGACATAACTTCGGATTGTTATTGAAGATTTGGATTAATATCCTAGTTACAGTCTACAACTGGGTGCACTTGACGGATTTCATTAATTATTAATTACCGCCATCCAGAATCACAGATTTGATCTGGTAATCGAACAATATAAGCACCAACTGGTGACCAAAACGAAAACCACACAACACATGCTGATTAATGTACATGTAATAGCGACAAAACAGGTTACCTAATGATTAGAACATCATGCTCGTGTCACTTTATATAAAATAATTATCAGGCGCGGCTAGGAAATCGAACAATATAAGCACCAACTGGTGATGTGACCCGGAAACGAAAACACTGTACATGTATATAGCACAAAAAAGTTACCTAATGATTAGAACACCATGGTCGTTTCGTTTGATGTCAAAAGTATCAGGGGCCCATTTCACCAAACTTCGTACGTCTAAACTGTTCGTAAGTGCACACTCAGGAACGTCTCAAAATTTGATGGATTTAAATTTATTGAGAATAGGCTGCATATGCAGCCTATTCTCAATAAATGTAAATCCAATAATTGTTTACAAGAAAACATTGTTAGTGTGAAATTGACAGACTATAATAATGTTGCACTTACGAACATTTTAGTCTTACGAAGTTTAGTGAAACTGCCCCCAGGCATGGCTAGGAAATTCCTACGCATTTCCTAGTCATGACTTGTAAACTTGATATCTAATGAAACTAGACTGGCATTCTCTATATGAGACACGTCATGTGATCTTGTACTTAAAGGTACACGCCCACTCAGTAGGCACAAACTGTTATTTATAGGATTACATAAGTGTATAAGTGTGTGACTATTTCACCAGTTCTAAAACATACGAGTGCCCGCTATACAGATATAATCATGAAGTAATATTTATTGTACTGATAGCGACAATCGTGGTGGTATCTGGCTATTTTCGTATGCAAATGAGGCATGATATATTGTATAATAATGCCAATCAATACGTGGGGTCAAAATGTCTGATATAAAGAATATTTAGTGCCTACTGAGTGGGCAGATACCTTTAGGAACATGACTGTGCGATTTGTCAAGTAATATATTTATAGAAACTGATATTTTCTGTAAATGACGTCGACAGATGACACAATTGTCACAATAAATTTTGTAAATATGTTTTTCATGAAAATTCGCTGTTCTTAGGTACAAAATCACATGGCGTGTCTCATATAGGCATATATGTATTGTTCTGATTGATTTTCCTTTCGTGCACATGTAACGGTGCAAAATGCACAGTGGTTTCTCTCTAAACCGGACACCAAGAAAACACCCGTGATCTTATTTCTGATGAGTTTCTTGGTCATTCATCTCGGGTGATAATGTCTCTTCGCGATCGCATAGCACACAACTATGACTCAGAATTAACAAATGCCTGATTTGCATTGAAACCTCTCTAAGCCGGACACCCTGGGGACCTCCCAGGGTGTCCGGTTTAGAGAGGTTTCATTGTATTATCTATCTAGACTTATCGTTCTGTTTACTTTTCCTATCGTGCATATACTATATTATGTAAATGTCCTTGGACATGAGCAAATAAATTATTTACACAAATCTGTCATGGAGCTGGGAACGAATAGGAAATCTAGACACGCAACATTCATTATTTGATTTTGTGCAATAGTACATTTCTACATTGGACACAAAGAGAAACCCACTGTGTGTTCAATTTCGATGGTTTCACTGTTATTTACCTCTGGTAATAAAGTATGTTCAGGATTGCAAAGCACACATAACAAGTTTATATTGGAGTAGTCAATGAGTAATTTTTGGATTGCTATGTGTCATTTACCTCTATGTATGTGTAATTGTATACAATGTATATATGCATGTCATGTATGTTCGGCGGGATTACAATACGAGCAATATTAGTGTATTGTATCTATACTGGCGGACATTAATAACGCCTCACTGTATATATGAAAGTATACATTCATTAATTATATTAGAAACCTGTAATCAAGTGCATCTACGACTTCCCTTATGCTCAGTCCATCATATCCAATCCCAATCCCAAACAAAATGATTTTAAGACCAGTCCATTTATGAACATGGTGCGTTTTTTGTTCTCAAACTTATCAAAATTACTTGCAAAAAGTGCAGATCCTGATGAGACGGCTCGTCACTGATTTACAGTGGAACATCTCTAAATCGGACACCCAGGGTGTCCGGTTTAGAGAAGTTGCACTGTACATGCAGTAGTCGTCTTAAAAATCACGAATCATACATGCGCACCCCGCTGATGTTTACGAGCAAACATTTCGTCCATTTAACGTCAGATATGTCAACGTTAGTTTATCAATTACAACGGGATAAACATATTAGGGAACTCATACGGAATAACAATGGCCGCTCGCTTTTGTCTATCAGATTTGCATTGACTTCTTACCAGCTTAATGCACTATATGGTTCCGCTGTGGCCAAAACGGACCTAATAATTTTTGTATAAGAATGGACTGTCCCATTTCCACCCATACGTCTCCTACAGTAGCATTTGCGTATGTTTCCATTGGATAACGTGGTCAAAATGTGGGCCAAACGTGACACAAACACGCGTTTCCTGTGTTCCTACTAACAAATGGAATCCCTGCTTTCCCGTTTGCAAACGTCTGACAACTTGTTTTCCCGTTTTTGACCGAGTTGAAACAGTTTTCCGTTTGTCTGGTTTTCTTATCCAATGAAAATGCAATTTCCTATGATGTAGTATTGCCTCTGAAACAATGCGCATGCGCATGTAAACCTAAAAAACCGCATAGCGGGTACACCTGAAAGTATACGTGTGCGCAGTGATATAACAACGGTTAAACGTTTCAGGTCCTCGCCACACTAGAACCACATGCCCCCCTCCCAAAAGCAGTAGGATCAGTAATAATAGAACTACTTTTATAATGGGACATTGGCTTTCTGACAAACATAGATGTTCGGCTTTGACGTAACATATGTTGTTATCATATGGTTCAATTAGACAACATCGTGTATTTCTAAATATAAGCGTGTGTTTCTGTTGGACATGTATACATTAAATGTACTAACTATTTTTCAGCGGGCTTACACTAATCACAACTACTCTAAAAGTGCAGAATAAAATACACATGCACTCGTACGTCCGGTTTACAGGCCACGTAGTGTTTTACTCGTTTAATAACATCTTGCTATGCGTGAGAATCCTATAGCAATTAAGTGAGGTATATCCAACCATCGATGTTAATCTCTTTAACTCTTTGCATGCTAGCGGTGAAAATAACAGCCAACATAGGAGTATTTTACTTATTTCTCAATGTCAATATGTCTTGGAATTTCATTAGAATTGAGTCCGGAGGACATATTCACCATATTTACAAGGAAAAATTGAAAACTATTTATAGCCCACATGTTTCCCAGCATGCAAAGAGTTAAAGCATGCCGCTTGCTCTAAGCCATACCACTACTTCAAATGTTTGGTTCGGAGGCAATTACTGGTAATATAGAACACCTGGACACGTGATACAATAACCGCTACACTAATCTTGCCTATATCCACCGACAATTGAAAGGGGGTTAGCGGAATAGGAGAAAGGTGAGTGGGCTTAAAGCGGCATATCAGGATTTTTTGAGAAAAAAAAAAATACTATAAAAAAATAAAAATGTGTTTTCATCATGTCCATGTGTAAAGTGGTTTAATTGAAGATACTAGGACTGCTGGGTTGTTTCGATGTTCACCGATATCGGTACATAAGTATCAGATTTTGAACGCAACAAGATAGGAAGTCCGATATGTATCTACGTATATGGGTGAAAACAGAACCCAGCGGTCCGAGTATCGTCATATATCTTCAATTAAACCAATTCACACAGGGCCATGATGATAATACGATTTTATTTTTCATGATATTTTTTTCAAAAAAATCCTGGTATGTACCTTTAACGTCGCTGCAACAGTTAATGTCATATAGGGACGTGGCCTCGGTTGCATGTCTCATCCGGAAGACCAGTGGGATGGCAATACTACATGTATGAAGGTATTTTTTCATGCCGTGATTGGGGATTGAACCCACAACATTTGGATTCGAAGTCCAAAATCTACCCACTACATATCAAACAAGGTCAATGGTCAGTGGTTAAACAGGGCTAAATAGCCCCCTTTTCAAATGACCGATTCCAATGTGCATGCTCACGTGGTTACAACAACAACAACGTCGCCCACTCCAAAGTAAGTATTATTTGATAGTTTCCTTAATATGCAACGGATTTTGATGAAATATGGCGCAGCAAACGCGTCTTCATTAGCTGCATTTGGTGGTCTATGGAGTTTGGCACAGACTTATGTCGTTTTTGCGAAGAATCGATTTCCGTGTCAGAAACACGGAAATCGATTCTTCGCAAGAACGACAGAAGTTTGGGCGAAAATACAGAGACCACCAAATGCAGCTTAACAAGACGCGTTTGGTGCGCCATATTTCATCAAAATCCGTTACGTAATAAGGACACTAAACAAGAATACGTACTTTGAATCGGTACTTGTTGTTGTTGTTAGTACCACGTGATCATACACCTTGGATTCAATTGTTCTGACTTTAGACATTGGCAAGATTTCCGGTATTCCGACTATAAAGAATAATGCTTAACGATCCGTAAACACAGATGCATACTCATTTACGGCAAGGTTTAAGAATATCACGTTCGAACTATCTGGAGTTGAGCTTTGGGGTAATTTTATTTGCCAAGCTTGCTAATTTGCGCACTATACCCAGTACAGTTGACTAAAATACGGACCGTCCGCTATTCAGCAACACGTTCTACATGTAATCCATTTACAGTGAAACCTCTCTAAACCGCACACAGAGAAAGCTTAGTTGGGATTAATTTTGATAGGTTGAATTACCCTTTATCTCTGATGTAAATGTATGTTCTTGATCACAAACCACTCACGCGTGTCTTGAAGTGGTCATCTGCCTGTTTTACAGTGGAACCTCTCTAAACCGGACACCATGGGGACCTCCCAGGGTGCCCGGTTTAGAGAGGCTTCACTGTACTTTTAATATACCTTTAGCGATGAAGTTTCGGTTTACTGGACCATATATTTGCAGATGCATTAATGACACTGTGTCTCAAATGACTTTTTTCTAAAATATCTGGATTTGTAACAAGTTACCAGGTCTGCGAAAGGCATTTCACCGGTGCGTAATATCACTACATGTACATTAGCCAGATGCAGGTTGAGTCGTCTTGCTGTGTTAATTATTTGGTATTTGGAATATATTTATGCTACATGCGTTGTCCCGACCTTGAGCGCGAATTAGAACTATGTTCCCAGCAAACGCATGATTAACAGAGCGCAACAAGCTGAAAATAGTAGGTGTACTTCCAAATCAGTTGGCAATGCGGAAACAACAACAACATTGCAGCATTTGTAATCTGTCTAAATCCCAACGCATTTGCTGAATCGTACGGTGAAATCAAGGACGAAAACGGGACGTCCTCGTCTCGCGGCTTGAAATTCCTAGTTTCGCAAGGTGAATCGCTGACCAGTGGCAGCGCAAGATCAGTCTGCGCAGATGCGCCAGACTGATTTTGCGTTACACTGGGCGATAACGTAACGGCGAGGCGAAAGGACCTATTGTTGTTTGGCCTCGGCTGCGGACGCCTAACGGACTACAAGAGGTGAACGGTCGGAGGTTAATTTGCATTCCGTAACATGGTAAGTAATGAGGGTTTTAAAACTTCAGGAGAGGCAGGTGTTTCCTGTTAATCACCCCTGATGCGACCCCACCAACACAATTGATTACCCATATAGCTGTAAGATATGTTGTACACACTATACGGAATAAATATTCGTTTCTCTCTGAAACTGCGTTGACGCTATCACCGGTTAGGGCATTATTAGTTTGTTTATCATTTTCTATGACACGCCTCTCCGTGAAATGCATAGGACGTTCAGGTGATATGGAGCGATTTACACGTCCCGGTACAACAATGTAATAGGTGGTTTTGGCGAAGATGAAGTTACACATCCGGGAATATTGCTCAACGATTTGCGCGAACGTTTACCAAAGAATCAGTGTTCGTGTCTTTTTTGGCGCGTTTTCCAGCGATTTTATTTTCACTCTGCGAGACGAGCCGGATTCAAAATGAGTTGGGTAACATTATTTAACATGTACTTAGGAGTAGAAAGTAAAGAACATATTTTAGCGGTTATATTTTGGTCCAAAAGAAATGCTTGTTTTTGAATTAAGGTGAAAAGTGGACAAAAACTTCAAAGCTCATGGCGGAATTTAATTCCGCGCGAGCTCTGAATTTTATTTTAGCCCCACCTTTTGTTTTGGACGTGGGTATTTGCGGTGGAAAACTTAGCAATGTTCTCCGAAATTAAATATCGGTGATTGACGATACGGGAGGTACATTTACTTTCCAGAGATGGCTTAAAACACAAGTAAACCAGGTCACACCCTCTGCGTACGCCAGGAAATTATTGTTATAATATCCTTGGAGGACTAAATTGCCATTAAATCCTCTATAAAAATACGACAAACGTTATACCATTTCATAACGAAAAAAACAAAAGTAACCCACGGATGACAAAACATAGAGGATATTCCTATCGTTAACATTTTGAATTAGCGGGAAATAATACACGAGTGTTTGAGTCGGCTTTCCAGCTGGAAGCAACGAGAGTAGCGTAGCGGAACGAGTTGCTTGCCACGGGGACGCCGACGGGACACGAGTGGAATTATTATTTCCGTTTATTCAAACAATGTTACGATGGAATATCCTATTTATTACACGGTGCTAACGGGGCGGATTTTATAATAGCACATTTAGTCTATTTTTTTGAGAGTATAAATCAAACAATGAATTTGTGATGGTGCGCCAATGTGAAATAGTTTATACACAGTCGAGTTTTTAATTGAATTTCAACATATTATCCAACGAAATTTGGATTGATTCGAATCCTATTCAAGTTTCACAATGCACCATAGAAAAATCATACCTGTTACTAAATTAGAAAATCGATTTATGTTTCGTTGGTTAATACAAAAACGAGTCAACGTTTAAAACCAACGCCACCACATCATTTTTCCCATTAAATTACAAAAACCAAACAACAACGATTGGTGTCTGTCACCTAAACGATGACAATTTAAAATTTACGACGACAGGCGTTTAAATAGTTTGTTTGGAACCGTGGGTATTTCAACGAAAATAACGTTTTCCCATTTTCCCCACGTGCAACAAAATAAAAAAAACAAAATCCAAACGTTACCACGTTTCCATGCATATGTTAAGATAAAGATCGTTTTTCTTCTATTTTTTTTTTCACTCAATTAATTTTCCCATTCGGTTTAGGGTTCTGTAATTGTGTTTAAACCACCTTTCTTTTTAACAAAAACATACGCTAGTACATGTGACCATTGTATAAACTAGAGCTAAGCTAAGCAGAGGTCTCACGGATATACCCCCGGGCCGACGCCTTGAGTCGATAAATAAAAAACTTATTTAAAGCAAATATTACGGTAACGGGGACGAAACGGAACGGACGGTAACGGACCGGAAGGACGGAATTGAGTAATGGTTATTGAGAACTTGTAGCCCAAGCCCATTGTTAACTTAAATAGGCAATTTAAACTATGTTTTTAAAATTAGACGAAATGACAAACAACTATATACCTATCCGAAATAACTACTCGCATGCAACTAAGAACTTGCTAGTTTCATCGATCCAGTGGACATGGGCAACAAAAAATTGGCATACAATGTACGCGTAACCTACGAGGCACATTCATTTCGACAAAATACATTGTTACTGTGTCGATTAATCAATAAAATTGATAACATGGTCAGGCGTGATATATGGCAAATGTAAAACTAATCCATTTAACATTACAAAATCCAAGTGGTATTTTAAATTTTTATAAATGCGAATGGGCTACCAACAAACAACGTGAACTTTATGTTTCTAAATCCCAAACGACAAACTTTTGCAGAATCGTACGGTGAAAATCAACGGGCAGAAACGACGGTCTCAATCTCGCGGGCCGTGAAATCCTAGTTCGGCCCAGTGTAAGGCGCAAGATCAGTCTGAGCAGGATTGCGCAGAAACAGATTTTTGCGTTACAACAGGGCGCTACGGTGGGGCGTAAGGGACTAGTTTTTGTGGATCGGTACGCCTTGGACTATACGAGTGTGACGAGGTATGGGGATGCGGAGTACATAATTTAATATAAGTAATAGTGAACTTTGTGAACGGAACATCATTCGTCTAATTAATTCTTACCTAAGATAAATTCGAAACGTAACCCACACAATTGGAGTATTGTTGATTTCCTTGAATCCAGTACCAGCTCGTCCCCCCACCCCCCCTCCCAATAGCTGGCCAAAAGGAAAACTTACAAAACGTACCATGTGGTATGCAAAAAAACCGGCCGGGGCGTAGGTCCCCAGAATCAATCCAGCCGCATTGCGCGCAGGCATATCTTTTGGTACTTAGAGTACCGCCCAGGTCCGCCAATTCAGACAAATACGACATCGTCCTAACATCCTGTAACATTCAGTTACGTTCAAGAAATTATTCCAAGTTGATTTACCATTAATTTACACTGTCCCGGGTTCTCTCCAAATGAATGGTCTTTATTTCAAAAGTTCGGCAGTTTTTGGCTAAGAGCTATTTTCCTTAGTACTCTAGCTGTAGATGAAGCTGGTAATTGTGGGAAATTCAGAAATGCTAATTTAGGCGACTAAGAATATCCATTTACTACAATCTGGTGATAATGAATGGAATTACGCCAAAAAAATAATAGCGAGGGTCATTCTAAGTCATACGAATGTCCATTGACATTGTTTTGCTTGTACAGTTAGTTTTTTATACCAACCCCACTTTTTTTTGTAAAAAAAAACGGGTAATATTTTGTTTTCGTCACGGGAGTCCGTCCGTCCGTTACGTCCCGTACGCTGTCCGTCCGTACGTCCGTCACGTATTTCTTTCTTGAAACTCGAAAAAAAACTTGTTTTTCACCTTCATACCTACGGCGGCCTGGATATTTGGTATTGTAGCTTTCGTTAATCATGTGGCAAGATGCGCCAAAGTGAATTCGGATTTTTGATCCGACCCTCCATCATGGATTATCTCACCCCCCTTTCGGACGCAGTAATTTCCCATTTTTTTTTTTTTTCCTTGTAACTCGAATAAAAACTTTTTCACCTGTTCATACCTACGCGCCTCATATTACCTTATTTGTAGCTTCGTTATCATGTTTGCAGATGCGCAAAAGTGAACTTCCGGATTTTTGAATCCGACCGAAACCCACCATCATGTATTATCCTCCCCCTTTCGGAACACACAATTTTCCCATTTTTTTCCTTGTAACTCGAAAAAACTTTTTCCCACCTTTCATACCTACGGCTCCTCATATTTGGCTATGTAGCCTTCGTTTTATCCATGTGCAGATTGCCGCAAAGTGAATTTCAGATTTTTTTGATGCCGACCCTCCATCATGTTATTATCTCCACCCCCTTTCGGACTCAGGAATTTCCCCATTTTTTTTATTTTTTCCTTGTAACAAACTCGAAAAACTTTTTCACCTTCATACCTACGCGCCTCATATTTGCTATGTAGCGTTCGGTTAATCATGTCGCAGAATGCGCAAGTGAATTTCGGTACTTTTTTGATCCAGACCCCTCCATCAACGGATTATCACCCCCCTTTCGGACACAGAATTTTCCCATTATATTTTTTCCTTGTAACTCGAAAACTTTTTAACATTTTCACCTTCATACCTACGGCGCCTCAATATTTTGCTAATGTAGCTTCGTTAATCATTTGTCAAGTATGCGCAAAGTGAATTCCGGATTTTTTGATCCGAACCCTTTCTTCATGGATTATCTCCCCCCTTTTCGGAACTCCATCCTCAGAATATTTCCCAATTTTTTCCTTGTAACTAAACTCGAAAAACCGTTTTTCAACCTTAATACCTACGCGACTGATATTTTGGGTTTCGTAGCCTTCGTTTTAGCTATCGTTTTGATTCTGATGCGCAAAGTGGAATTCGGATTTTTTATTACCGACCCACCATTCATGGATTACCTTCACCCCTTACCCCCGTTTCGGGACTTAAGCATATTGGGGAAAGTGGGGTATTATTGCGAAGGGCGGGCGCCATCGACTTTTTCTTTTTTAAAGTTTTTATAATTGTTTTCAATTTATTCGCAAAAGTGTTACAAGTTGGCAGTTTGCGTTTGTGTTTACATTTGAAACAACTGAAGTTGAACGGTGTCCCAACCAGTATGGAAAATCGTTTTTTTACCGCAATTAAAATAAATAATTTGAATGGTAATTTCATCAAAATAATTTTTTTTGGGGAGGGGATGGTACTATTTTTTGTTATTATTGATGAAAAAGTACTTAATTTATAAATTTTTAAATTTTTATTTTTTAGATTTAATGTGTTTATGCCCACTCAGTAGGCAACAATCATATATCAGAGAATATCATCAGAACACATTTCTGGCAAAAATAAACATTCTTTCACCATTACCCCACAGTACTGATTGGCATTATTATTACATCTTATATCAGACGTACATTTTCACACTGGATAACAGGGGAGGACAACCGTGTTTCATTAATAAAATGTTTAAACGGACATTCTTAACATTAGCTCTGTAAGCTATATGTTGATGTGCAATGATCATAAACTCCTGTCGAAAACTATTATTTTTATTTTTTCCAAGGTGACATAATTTAAATTAGTATTAAAAATAAATTAAAAAAAGAATCATCGCCCTCACTTGCATATTTTGAAAATTAGCTTGAATTTCCACCGGCCGCGTCACCTAATCAGTAAAAATAAACATTACTAAATGATTAATTTCTGTTACATCGGGGGCACTAGTAACAAAAATTTAGAGCCGGTGTAATAGTGAGACCAATTTATACACTTATTTATTTAACTTAATAAATAAAGAACATTTTGTTGCCTACAGAGGTTGGGCAATGGTACCTTTTAATTAAGCCAAAAGTTTTACGGCAGCAAAAACGTGGAACAGCACTGTATATTTACTTATCTTATATTTTAAGGCTGCGGAAATGTACAAACAGGAGCCTTCCCATCCCCCAGACACACAAGGTGGTGGCAATGATCACGTGGTTACAAATCTAAAAACAAACGTCGCCCACTCCAAAGTAAAGTATTATTTGTATAGTTAATTTCCCTTAACTAATGCAAAACGGATATATTTTGAAGAAATAATGGCGCAGCAAACGCGTCTTCATCAGCTTCAAATTTGGTGTCTATGTCGTTATTTTTGCAAAGAATCGATTTCCGTTGTTCGGAGACACGGAAAACGATTCTTTTCGCAAAAACGAGCAGTAAGTTTGCAGCTTAAACAAAGGACGGCTTTGAATGCGCCCATATTTTACACCACCAAAATCCGTTACGTAAATAAGGACAACTATAAAATAATACGTAACTTTGAATCTGTACTTGTTCGTTTGAAGTTAGTACCACGATGATCATTACCAACCATTGCTAACATAATAAAGGTTTCAATTGACACGTACTTGACCTTTACCTTTGCATAACCCAATAATTCGATCATTCCTTCCCTGCCTGAATATGTTGTTTTGCCTGACCGACCCTCCATAAATATCAATCAAAAATTTTTTTTCATCATTTGGATAACAAAACTGTATATATAACCACTCCATAGAAAAAATCACCATGCACCTCACACCTCATGCCCGTATTTCACACACGGTCTGACATACCATACCAACCGGCTTCGTGCGTATAGGAGGAAATTGAACTAGCTAGGTTTAAATTAACCGCCTCATTTGCCTCCTTCATTTAAAGTACACATATTTTCGGACTGTATGGCAGATAAAATTAGTAAATTAGGGAACAAATCGGGCCAACGGTCATTGGCATGCACCACTTTTTGGGCTCTAAATGCCCGGGTTTGGAAGGTCCTAGAGCCAATAATTCCTACCCTTAAATATAAGATAAAAAAGAAAAAAAATACTGGACCTTCACCAGCAACAACTGTCCATTTGCCAATATTTGTTAGTTTGTTTATTGGTGTTTTAACGGTAACCAATCAACAGTCTAAAAAGGACATGTCAAGGCCAGGGCAAAACAGGTTCGATCCCCGTTTTAAACCTGCTGCATTTGGGGGGAAAATCCCTAAAATCAGAACGGAATATTTACATCGAGATTACAACATATTCAGCCCCTTGAATAAAATTAGAATAACCTGGAACCTGGATGCCAGGTCCAGACCGCAACCAAAGTCACCTTGGCCCCTTCCCCTATTTAATTTAAAAGTAATTACCGGTTAGGATTACTATTATAGGGGGTCATAACCAAGGGTTCAACTGTCACATAAACAAAATTGCCTAAAGACGTAAATTGTGAGGGTCCACAACCCAGGTCCCTACCAAGTAGGGATTCCAGGTAAGGATGAACCAACCCGATCGTTAAATTAACCCAATACGCAATGCTCGCAACCTGCCAACCAACCACGTCCATTGACAGAGCATTGGACTTGCATTTTTCAAACCCATTCCCATTTGATTCTTCCTGGTCGTTATTTTTGACAAGCGTCAGCGGTCAGGTCGATAATGATTTATGTTCCAAGCAGTCGTCTTTTAGACGCTTAGCACAATGTCTAATGCAATTACATTACGAATCAAGCCCATGCCAGAAATGACTGTATTAATCGTTGCGAATAGTGTGGACGCCAAAACCAGATCTGCGCTTTTTTCATAAAGCGCAGACTGATTTTTGGGTCTAAACTATTAAAATAAAATAACTCCCACAATGTTGCCCTCCCGTTGCCTTGGGGGGGGCCCGTCCGCATAAACCGTTGAGTCATATCGGGTATTCGTTATATCGGTACCAATGTTAAAGAGCATCAGTATTTTTCCCCACAATCACAAAGTCGCTGGTCAAAAACTCGTTCTAAGCAACGGGGTTTTTTGATAAACGATTGAATATAAACGTAAAACCAGAACGATAAACTCGGCAGTTGTCTGTGCAACCGATGGCGCGTTATTATTTTAATAGCCCTTAGCTTGGTAATATGAATGGCCGTTGTTAAAATGAACATTGCGCGTTAGGAGGAATGTTATCTGCGATCGCTCACCCGGCCACAATGCTAATTGATTTGCGGGCGGAAAGTTCATATCATCCAACGACGTTTCAAGCTATATAAATATGTTCCAGTATAAAGATTTAGATTGAATGGGTTTTGAATTAAGTAATTGCTTGATTGCATTGAACTGGTTGAATTGATTGATGTTTTGTGCTAGTTGGGAACAGCATGCTCATATCAATTAACTGGAAAATGTACCGGTATGTGGAATGGAATAAGACAAAAACATTGTTTTGAATTTGCCTTAGTTAGCATGCAGAGTAATTAAACAAATGTTGCATAATATTGCACCTTCAGTCAACATTACCGTCGGAAAGATAAGATCCAAAAATTGGAAAAAATACACTCACCTAAATACTTATTTTTTGTTTAGGATTTTTGTATGTTTAAATTGAATGTTTCATCAATGTTGCCATAATGTAACGTTTTATACTTTTGCAATGTCCTGTCAACAAAATTTTTCTAATTCTAAATTGTGTAAACAACGAATGTACGGAAGCCCAATTAGGGCCCACTTCACTTTTGTTTTTTTATTATCTTTTCTTGGATTCTTCGAGATCGATTTTTCTTGAATTTTCAAAAAGATTACTTTCTTGAATAATTTTTCGAAATCTTTTATTTTCCGAATGTTCAAGAATCTTTTCTTGATTTAATTTTCAAGATTTTTCTTTTTTCTTGATAAAATTCCAAGAAAAGATCTTGTAAAATTTCAAGAAAAAGAACTTGAAAAATTCAAGAAAAGATTCTTGAATAAATGGTAAATTAAAAAAATTGTAAAAATGGCCCTAATGGGCCTTCCAGTATGAAATGACACTTGCGTGTGGGTAGTTTTAAATGAGGATAGTTTTTAGGTGGGTGGGAAGTTTTATATGAGCGTAACCTTACACGACAGCGTGCGCTTATCTTGCCAATATTTAGTCAAATTGTTTTGTTTAAAAATACTCGAATTAAGCTTGTGCGTTAGATCATGCAGCTTGATTGACTGAACCTGAGCTGTTGCTACAGCTCAGGCCGTCAGCAATTCAGGCTGCTTGAGCTTGCGAATTGGTGTTGCCAAAAGTAGTTCAGAAACATTGACATCCAGGGCCAGGCCATATTAACGCAGGCACCGGTTGTGTATGCCAATTACATTTGATCTTACATAATCATGCATTCAAAATGTTACGTAATCATGTTAGGCCTATATTATAGACGGGTATAAAACACTTTTTTTTGTATAAAACATTTGTGAACAAACATAATCCCTTTAATTTCTATTTATATTTATCTCGAATGTAGAATCTATTTGGGTGTTAACCACTCGTTCTAAAACCGATTAAGGATTCATTCAAATGAGTTTGTAAACGATATATATTCTTTTTATGGATAAAAAATAAAATAAATGAATGGTGTTTCAAACAATACAAAAATACCCAGTATCCTGTTTTGACTAAAAGAGCCTAAAATAAAAAACCCTGATAGTTGGTCGTATATTATTATACCGATACACTGGGTGTAGAGAATAAGAATAATACTTGCTTGTTTCAGTGTGATGGCATTTAAAACAACGAAATTAGAATTTCCTGCATTCAAAAAGAATAAAATCGTATGAATTGTATCAGATTATGTGCCTGTTTGCAAAATCAGGAGCAAAAATTCTCTTTTTCGAGGGCAGAAGAAATTTTGCTTCTGTTTGCTAACTCAGCCATATTTTCCTTTATGCACGCAAACCACCCCCGCATACGGCTACAACTAGTTCACTGCAACGCGGACCCGAGAAGTACGCAACCGTGGGGCGCATGAGGAACAATACGAAACTACTAGCGCGCATAAAGATCCATAACAAGTCACTTTATGTTTATCAGCACATGCGTTACATTAAATTGTCAGAATCGCCAGAGAGCCCGTGTAATTCACGAAAACTGGCTTCAATTTAATAGCAGTTTGATCATATTCGTTAATCTAACTCTGCGACAATGGCTGCATTCGTTCGATGCAATAATTTCCGTATAGACCCCTATACCCGTGGGCTGGTAATGCCTGGTGGTCCAACAATGTTTTGTCAGGGCCTGGCTAAATGAAGCGGCATGAATCACGAGACGTAACATAATGGATGTAATTTACAAACATGCCATGGAATTATTTTGGGGGCCATTTTCACTAAAACTACCGTACCGAATACAATGTTCAATCAAGTGCCTAATTTTAGAATTCGCCTGGAAAATTTCCAATTGGATGGAAATACACATTTATTGAGACATTAGGTCTGCATATGCAGCCTATGCTCAATCAAATGTAAATACAATCAATTGTTACCACAAGGAAAACATTGCTAATGTGAAGTTTTACCAGACAATTCATAATTTTGCCACTTACCGACAACCATTTTTGTCGTACGAATGTTTAGTGAAACGCCACCCAGATACGCATTGCGTACACGATTGCGTGCGTACTTGGTACGTGTACGAACTTTTCTGACAGGCAACCAGAACATAGGAGTTGAATCAATTTTGATAAAAAAACAAAAACAATCCTGTTCCCATGGCAACCGTCGCCATTGATTAACAACCACAAAATAGGCTGATTGATTTAAGGGTGAATTGCGTGGATACAAAATAAAGGTGGGGAAATCGGAACCCCCAACTGGGCATTTTTGTTTTTTTTTTTACGGATTTAAATTTTGTCTTAATTAATTACTCGGGTTTATATAATAGGTTACATTCACCGGACATGATACAATTAAAATTGCATTCTTGTGGACAATAAAGTGTTTGCAAATCGGAACACGAATTAATTCGCGAAGCTTTTAAAATTCGCTCCGAATTCACACCCAAATTACCGGATCGAAAATTAAAACCTGCGGCTGAAACAGTGTGTTTACAGTAAATGAACATCGGCGAAAACAAAATGTAAAATAAAGAAGTGCAATTTAGAAATGCCTTTTTCGCCCGACGTTTCCATCGGTTAGGGAAATTTTGTTAAAATCTGGGTAAACACAGACAATCGGTAGAGGCGAATCAACCCAGACATGAACATGACTGTCCTTTCGACAAAGTTAAAACAATGTCTGGGGAATTGCAAATGAATAATGCATCCATCAGAATCGGTCCAATGACAACAACTGCAATAAATAAACTGAGCGTGGGGACAAGCAACACTTCAACGCCATGTCCTGAAACTGCTGTACTCCAAGGCTTGCGCTAATCTTGCCAACAATGTTGTAAAATATCTGTTTTACAAAATACCTGACTGAGTTGTGCTCGAAAGAAAAAGCAGCTTGATTGGCTGAGCCTGAGCTGTTACTAACAGCTCAGGCACAGCCTGTCCAAACTTCTTGATTACGATTTGGAATATTGCATATAAAATGGTTAAAATGCTTAGAAAAGGTTAACATCCTGCGGGCAAGATTAAGCAGGCGGTGGATGGGCGGTTTGGGTAACATGAATACTTCGTGATGAACTATAACTTTAATTGATGTTTATAAAGCACTCATAAGCGTAGCCAACCGTACATGTACATTAATTTTTTTGGTCAAGAGAATATTACATGGGTGGTGGATTAATTAATTTGGAAACAATTTATTTTACACAAAAAGTTTAAGAATTAAATTAAAAAACAATCAAAGCATTTGATTAAATAAATAAATAATCATTCAGGTGAAAAGATACCATCCTTTAATTGCATAACTTAATAAGCATATCATTCATACATAGAAGCTGGCCCAGATCACCCAACAATGTTTATGTAGCGGGTTTTAAATCGATCATTTGTATAAATTTATTTTTTTCGGCTAGGTAGTAGTATGATAGTTTAATACACTGCAACGCCGGATTTTGTATACAAGAAATATATGTACAGGGTTACCTGGTAATTTGTAGAAGTTTAAATATACAGAAATAACATTCGTTTTACCCTCAAACACTCTTAACCCTTTGAACCCGAAATCCTAGCTATATTCGGTTTATGCAAAAGTGCAAGAAATCCAGATGTAGGCCGGCTCGTTAACGGAGCTCCGTCACATCAGGATATTTGCAACTTTTTTGCAAGTATAATTTTCCATATTTCTTAGAACAAAAACACCACCCCCTTTGCATTTCATAAAATGGACGAATCTGGAAAACTCATTTTTCGTTGACCATTTGGATTGGCTCGGAACATTAAGACATAATCGCAGTCCATTCCATTTCCTTAGTAGGGTTGAAAGGGCTTAATGTCAAAACTACCTGATAATAACTCAGTCAAAATTCTTGGTCCCAAAATTTAAATGTTTTTCCCTATATATGAGCTTATCGATTAACATCAAAACGTATTTTTCCTCAGTCCCTTGGACTTTTAGTAAACGAGTGTAGACTGTAACACACACGCCCAAGGCCCGGGATAAAAAATAGAGAAAATAAATTGAAATCCTCTTGGGAGGAATCATTAGCTTTGTCTTGTGCAAGTCCAGAGTTGTTCCAGGTTCCACAAATGAATCGAGTGCCTGATCGCTTAACAACATCGTTTTAAATTAAACATCGTTCGGTTTTTATTTCTAATTAGAAACGATGTTTTCCGTTGGTTTAAAACGTAGTCACCGTTTAAAACCAACGTGAAAACATCATTTTATAATTAAAAATAATCGTTAACGATGTTCAAACCAAAGCGTTGAATATAAGAAAGAAACGACAGGCATTTAACGATATTGCAATGAGCCGGGTAAATTTTTAAACAAAACGAATAAACTCCTTTTCATGTAACGAAAACAAGCAAACGATAAATCGAGTACGAAACGAATCATTTTCACTGTGTTTTTCATTTGCTGCTTACAGCCCAACTGGGGTTGGAGGGGGTTGGGGTGGGGGGGGGGGGCGTTTCAACTAAACGTGCGTAAACACTAAAATGTTTCGTAAGTGCAAATTTAGTATCAATCTGCGAAATTTCAATTTGAATGGTATTTGACATTTATTGAACATATGCTAATATATTATAGGCTGCACATATGCAGTAAAATATGTCCAAATAAAATTTGTAAAACCCAATAATTGTTTGACAATAAAACATTGTTAATGTGAGATTTACAGGGGGACTATCGTAATTTTGCTTTATTTACGAACGTTTTTAGTCGTACGAAGTTCAAGTGAAAACGGTCCTCCCCTGTTGTTGTTTGCATTTTAAGGAATTAAAATAATGGCCTGCTGGCGTTTGCATGTGGTTACAATTATTGGATTTACAATTTATTGAACAAATAGGCTGGCTTTGCTTGCAGAATCCTATTTGTTCAATAAATGTAAATCCATCAATTTGACAAAAGTATGTAAACACATTGGGGTATGTTTAAATGTGCAAAGGTAAGGAACGACATATTTTGTGGCAATACATGAGACAGTGACGTTTGCGTATCAAACAGCTTGGTTGCCGTATTATTGGCACCAGGGTTCAAAATTAACTTAAACCAATCAACAACGTCCCCGGCGGACGTATGTCCACACCCCGTTCATCCGGGAGATACGCCAAACTATGGGAGGAAGAAACAATGGAAAGGGGGAAAACGCCACAAACTAGTGGGAATTTGGGTTTGGAGGGGTTTGTAAAAATTAGCTAATAAAACTAATATATTTTAAAAAATGCATGATCAGAACAAATGTGAGCTTTGCAAAATCGTTTGAGGAAGAACTGATTGAAGCAGCCCATGTAGCAAAAATATTGATGCTCGAACGCCCGTCGTAAAAAGTTGAAAAATTTTTATAAATTCAAATAATAGGAATTTTATTTTTTTTTTGACATTTTTGTTAAAAAATTCAAAAAATCGTTTCCCCTTTCCTGCAACCAAATAGTATGCTTTTCAGCCACTAATTCACGGCTATAACTATTATGTTTGCCTGATCATTTACCACTGATACCTTAGAAAGCGGGACAGCGGAACCAGTGGATCTTCTTTGAGAAAAAAATGGCGGCCGTTATTTTATGCACCGTGGTATAGCGCAAAATGGTGCACAAAAACTATGGGACTGGAGGACACAAATTGGGGGACGAGTGCACACAAACTGTGGAACGCGCTGCACAGAAAATGCCAATATACGTGGGTTTTAAGTTGCAAATTCACGTATGTATTTACAAAAATATTATATTTGCAGACGAGGATCCACGAATATTTACGCAGGGGCCGGTCCAAATGTGTCTGTAAGGAATGTATGCAAGTTTTTAATCAATATTCACCACAATTATGCATTGTTTTAGTAAGTTCGCTGTTCAATGCAGGCTTCTTTAGCAGCGCTCGTTTATTAATGGGCGAGCAGAGCCTCATTTCGTATTTCAATCAGTAAACCCGTTTAATACATATCACACATTAAACCATAGGTCACCACCTAAACTCGGAGGAAACCCGGAGTACCCGGAGAAAGACCACAGCAAGCTTGCACGGCATACGACAAGTCGACATGATTTCATCCGCAGAATTTCGGGGGGTCGCCATAAAGTTTTGTCCGCGATAACCAATCCATCGATTCACAAGTGCATTCGTTCGTCCTACGACCATTCCGTCCGTCATAGAATGTTTGTGACGCAATCGTTGTTGTTTCTGTAGCACCCACTGTTTGTCGGAGAGCACCGTGATGTGTATATACAACATATAAACACCATACTTATACTAAGTAACACTGCAATTGTATTGTATGTATATATATTCCTCCGGTGTCCTCGAGCACCCTCGTCCTAGCGAGATATCTCTTTATTTCCCATCACCAAGGGTAACTGCGGTACGTCTTATCTGTGTACATTGTACCATCTAGACAGTCACCATGCATGTATTACATGTGTGTAAAATATTTACACGATCACCACCACAAAGTGTCTTGCTCAAGGACACAACACGCCGGCTCCGACCGCGTCCTCGAACCTGCGCAGTTCGGGGACCTCCGATCCACAGTCCATCTCGCTACACCCTAGGCCACTCGCGCTCTCCAGCATCACTGTCTTTACCGTGGAAAGTTCTTAAACTTGTGGCGGTGGGTGCTCTATGTGTGTTTTGCAGCCCGCTGACGGACTGTGCAGTATCTCAATTGCAATGAGAGTCGTCCTTATTCCGGGATAATTCCGACTGGAATGTGTCGCTATCTGCCTCGAGAATACACAGGACACTCTCATTATGGTTATCATTGCCAAACGTCTTGCTAACGCCAATGATAATAGATTGAGTTGCACCTTCAGCCCGATCCAGGGGGGTGGGGGCGTGAGAGGCGTACGCCCCCCCCCCCCCCCCCCCTATTTTTGACGAAGCAATGATTTTTTTTATTCAGATTAGAAAAGGCTATCAGTATTCTGTTCTCAAATGCCAGGAAAATGCATCAGAGACACTCAAATTTTCTAAATTTTCTAGGGGAGGACCCCCATACCCCCCTCACCCACGCCCCCCCCCCCCCTTTCTCCAAATCCAGGATCCGGCCCTGACCTTGGCTGCACTACTTCGCCTGGTCATCGATTAGCATGGTTAACTCAGTTCCGCATGGTTGATTCTCCCAAACCCCGTGCTTCAAGTTATAAACGAAATGTGGTGCGAGTTTAGGAGCTGACCTATGGTTTAATGTGTGATATGTATTAAACGGGTTTACTGATTGCATACGAAATGAGGCTCTGCTCGCCCATTAATAAACGAGCGCTGCTAAAGAAGCCTGCATTGAACAGCGAACTTACTAAAACAATGCATAATTGTGGTGAATATTGATTAAAAACTTGCATAAATTCCTTACAGACACATTTGGACCGGCCCCTGCGTAAATATTCGTGGATCCTCGTCTGCAAATATAATATTTTTGTAAATACATACGTGAATTTGCAACTTAAAACCCACGTATATTGGCATTTTCTGTGCAGCGCGTTCCACAGTTTGTGTGCACTCGTCCCCCAATTTGTGTCCTCCAGTCCCATAGTTTTTGTGCACCATTTTGCGCTATACCACGGTGCATAAAACGGCCGCCATTTTTTTCTCAGAAGATCCTGGTCGCTGTCGCTTTCAAGGTATCAGTGTAAATGATCAGCAAACATAACTGTATGCCTGATAGTGCTGAAAAGCATACGATTGGTGCAGGAAAGACGATTTTTTAAACAAAAATGACAAAAAAAAATAAAATCCTATATTGAATTTATAAATTTTCAACTTTTACGACGGCGTTCGAGCTCAATATTTTTGCTACATGTGCTTCAATCATTCTTCCTCAACGTTGCAAGCTCACATTGTTCTGATCATGCATAAAATATATTGTTTTAGCTAATTTTACAAACCCTCCAAATTCCCACTAGTTTGTGCGTTCCCCTTTCCATGTTCTCCTCCCCTAGTTGCGTATCTCCGGATAACGGGTGTGATGTGGGCGTAATATAGTATACGAGGACTCGAAACCGAAACCGAAACCGAAACGTAATTACTGCGATATGTATCTAATGCACCAGTCAATGGAAATCCCCGCCCCCCCTGGCCCGGGGAATAGCGGGGCTTATAATTTTGAATCGGTTAAAGCCCCGCTATGTCCCCGCAGTGCGGGGCAATCTGGCTGGTTAAACCCCGGGTAAATGGTCCCGCACCCCGGGGACATCAGTAAGGTTAAATCCCCGGTAAAGGCCCCACAGTGTGGGGCATATTTCAAAGATGATATTAAAAAAATTGAGAAGAGAAGGCTTGTTCAATCAGTGTGTATAGATGATGTACAAAACATTTAAAAATAACAATTCAATCACTGGGTACAACCCAGTCTAGAGGACAAATATTGATTGATTGAATATTGTTTAACGTCCGCTCAACAGCAAAGGTCATAACAGACAGGTCGGCAGTTTCGAATCCCTGCTCAAAGAGGACAAAGAATTCATCACTGACCTTTATACATTATCTTGTTCTGGGGCGATTTTACGACTGTTTGCGCAATTTCCATTTTAGTGGACTCTCCCCACAGGCAGGGCCTACTGCAGACTACTTATAACCTCACCAAAATCACTGGGCGCCAGTCTCCATTTACTCAGCTCTTAATATACAAGAATCAGGAAATACGGTTGATTTATTTTAGCAGTCAGAAGCAACAAACTGGTCCGGCCGACTCCATTGGTCCGAGGAGCCACACATGGGTACGAGTACTGCAGATTATTAATAGCAGCTTTAGATTTACGCTACCATGATTTGGTGTCTGTCTGCTGTCAGATGGCTCTTCAGTCACACCAGTAGAGTAACTTAATCCCATTCTTATCCACCAGCCGGTGGTACAAAAAGCAATGGAGAATGCAACACCAAGTTTGAAATCAGAAAAGGACTATGGCTTTATATTCTGACATGTACTGCATGTTTAGATATCAATCAAGACAGTGAAAGAACTCAATATTGTCACATGTATACAATGTAGAAGACTTGACATAAATGCTGGGTTCCAGCTAGAACATGACCTCCAAAAAATACGTGTCTCATCATGGCCCTAGAACCACCAGACCTTCCCAATATTTTAATCGGCGTAAACCTGTCCGGTGGCAACTTTCGTAAAAGACCGGTGTCAACTTTCGTGTTTAATATTTGTCGATTATTTGACAACGACATTTTATCAATTTTATCAAAAATATCGAATGCTATGCGATGTAATTTTGAATATGAAACTTTCAGAAGAAACAAGTTTTACAATCCATCCGTAATTGATGAAGATATCGCACTTACAACATGAAAAACAGGCAGATCTCAAGTTGTAAGTGTGATATCTTCACCAATTATGGATGGATTGTAACACTTTTTCTTCTGAATGGTCCATATTCATAATTACATCGCATAGCATTCACATTTTTTAAAAAAAATGCCGTTGTTGTAAAATAATCGTGAAATAGTAAGATCACAATATTGTGAAGGTCCGGTGGTTTCAGGGCCGTGCTCATGGCAGACAGTTGTATCATACAGTGATACATGTTGTCTGACGCCCACATACAGTGATACATGTTTACAGTGATACATGTTTACAGTGATACATGTTGTCTGACGCCCTCATACAGTGATACATCAACACGCTGACTTTTCGTGGCACCGTATAAAATACGTAGTACATGTACTAGTTGTGGCATTAAAATATTAAGAACCTAGCTATTAAGATTTATATAATTAAGAGTTTGTATAAAGATTTTAAATGTGCACGTATCAAAACACTGTACATATATACACATTGGCACTGGCTATATTAGTCATCACAGCTTTTATTTTAAGTTTTTAATATATGTTGTGTGACGGTATAAATGTACCGGTACTGTATGTCTTAATTTTCATCTTTGTGAAACAAACTGTGCCTGGGGACAACACGCAGTGATATCATGGTTATAGTTCAATAAATAAAGACTGCTGAGATCCAGAAAAAAAACTAGTTAAAAAGTATGTTAAAGCCCCGGTAAAGCCCCGGGGTTAAGTCCCCGCATATTTTGGAGAAGCTAAAGCCCCAGGGTTGTCCCCGCAGTGCGGGGCATCGTGACAGGTTAAAACCCCGGGGTATGTCCGGCTATGTCCCGGCTATTCCCCGGGCCAGGGGGGGGGGCGGGGATTTCCATTGACTGGTGCATAACACGCAATTGCAATGTAATTGTTTATGAATAATAGTAAAAGACTTACCTAAAGCCACCAGTGACGTCACCAGAAACGCAATCCTGCAATAAGAAAGAATGAGTAATTATCCCGTCAACACAGTGCGTATGTGCCGTGAAACACGGTGCCGTGAAACATTTTTGATATCCAATCAATACTGTTTTTGTTTATTGGCATTTCATACGTTTCATTAAAACTGAACATATACAGCATCTAACTGTATACACACTTGGATTGAACCCTAGTTTACATTTACAAACATATACGAGCATTTCTTGTTGATTTCAATACAATTTTTACCAAAAACACATGTTTGTTTTATCTTAGATATTCATGGATATTGTCTAAGCTAGAAGACATCTGGCTTTGTTTTCATTCCGATAAGCGCCTTCTAAAGCAAATGGCGATACATGTGACTAGGGGAAATAACTAAGTATGGCTGCTCGTCACAACGGCCCTGTTCCAAACCGGACCCAGTACAAAACGGTCCCGTATTTTTATTAAAAACGACACCCACGTTATTAATAATGTCTGTGATATATCCAGCTATTTCTCATTAGATTTACATGTACGAATACTACCAAGAACATACACTGGTGCTGCACCCTGCACCGGCGTAAAATGTTTTGCTTCGAAATCGGCGCCGGTTTCATGACGAATTTCCATTCAGCTACGTGCAGAAGATATTGCATTAACAAATTTTCGTCTACTAGCCGGCGCAAGAATTTGCGCCGGTTACTAGATGAAAATGCGTTTATGAGATAGATCTACGTAGAGTTGAGTGGCATATTATTTTGATGTGCAATGATCATGCTTTATAATCTGTCGAAAATATTTTTTTTTTCAGTTGACGCATTTAATTAGCATAAATAATTAAAAAATATCATGCCTCATTTGCATATTTGCGTTTAAATAATTGAAAGCTGGGAATATAAATGAAAATATCGCTTTCATACGCAGGAAAAAGCAAACTGTAATAGTTTCTATGCATATCGTTGTACACAACGATGGGTTTCACTGCGATTTCCAATCATTTTCGTTTTTTTTTTCATTTGGGATTCTTCACAACATCTTCACCGTACATGTATATGTTTATCTATCTCTATATTCTTCTGTATCCCTCGTGAGCATTAATACAATTGCCTCTGGCGGATTAACCGACAACAATGCCTGCAGTATGGACACTCGATATGGTTGAAAACATATTTAATCAAGGACCGCATGCAATGTTAATTGCAAAGTCAACACGCGAACTATACAGCTGATAACAGCACGCCTTAAACTGGATGCGTCAGTGGAAATGAAAAAATAATAAAATATTAAAAACGAATTCATCGACCTGAAATTAGTACAAAACGATATATTACACATGATTATATGCCAGTTTGATCGAAACCGACACATTGGGATGTCCCCAGGGTATCCTTGTGTAGCGCGATTTCATTGTATAGCTGGAATAACATAGTATTGTGCGATTTGCATCATGAACAGCATGACAGATATATTACAGTGCATTATATCAATTAAGAACACTGCGCTCTGGGTGTTCCGGTTACACCACCGCCTACGTTAATATTGCCAAGATGGAAACGGTTTATGAACACTATCATGGCAATATCAATTAGCAATTAAGCACAGCTCATGCTCATCCAATCAAGCTGCTTGCTTTCAAGCACAATATCAAAGTGCATGTAGTGGGCAATAAAGAATTTACAAATATTGGCAAGATTAGCGCAGCCGGTGGTGTACTACGAGGAATGGCTGTCGGATGGACACACAAGCTGCGCTACTCTTGCTAATATTGGGCGATGATTCTGTACATGTATGTACATGTACACGCCCAACTGCGCTACTATTGATAGTATTGGTCACTAGGTCTGAATATGTACACAGCCAGCTGTGGTAATATTGCTAATATTGGCCAGTAATGTTGAACATTTACACATCCAACTGCGTTAATTTTGCGAATACTTTCCAATAAATCTGAAAATATACACCCCTGTCTGTGTTAATCTTGCAATCAGAAAAAAATATGCGGTACTACTTTCGCGCAGTAATATCCGGTTAATTGAAAGGTACATGCCCACTCTATAGGAATTAAATAAGTGTATAAGTGTGTCACTATTCCACCAGTTCTAAAAATTACGAGTGCCCACTATACAGATATAATCATTTAGTAATATTTATTTTACCGATAGTGACTGCCGGTGGTATCAGGTTATTTTCATATGCAAATGAGGCATGATATTTTTTAATTATTTATACTAATCAAATGCGTCACCTCAAAAAATAATATTTTCGATAGATTAAAAAGTATGATCATTGCACATAAAACAATAAATACAGAGATCAAATAGTAATGTCCTTTAACATTTTAAGGAAACACGGTTATCGCCTTGATATCAGTGTGGAAATTTACATCTGCTATAGAATGTATAATAATGCCAATCAATTCGTGGGGTAATAGTGAATGAATGTTTATTTTTCCAGAAAATGTCATATCTACAGAATATATAAAACTATTTTATAACCAACATGTACTGAGACGACATGTACATGTACTTTTAAAGCAAGGTCACGGCCTATCGGTCAGCCAATCACAAAGGTGGATCAGCCTATCAACTTTTAACCCTATATAGACGCTAGCCAGTGCATGACATTCGCAGTTCCAACCCCCACGAGGCGCAGAAACAGAACTAAAGCCTCAATGGAACCGGAATACTATTGACGTATCTGATTCCATCAAATGCGACGGCGACTGGAGAATATGTGGCACGTGGGATTTCTGACCAGTGCAGATCCTTATCAAATACAATGTAGAACCCGCCTGTCGCCTGATACAGATCTGTATCGTTTGTTAGAGGCATGACGGGTATTTCCTTGACGGAAGAGCGAGCTGTGCAGATCATGATCAGACTGTGCCTCCGGCCGGCACAGTCTGATCTGGATCTACACTGATCGCAAAACGCATAAGCACCATTTCTCCAGTCACAGCCACAAATCAGGCTGAACGACAAGGCTAAGCGAACATAAAGATTACATGCTGATACACACAGGGCCGATCTCCTCATAAACGCACGGGTAACGAGTTCGCAATTAGGAGCCACTGCGCGCATAACGACCAAAGTCAAACACTGCCCGTATCAAGGTGTATGATCGCGTGGTACTAACAACAACAACAAGTACTGACATTTCCAGAATCCATCTGATTCAAAGTACGTATTCTTTTATAGTGTCCTTATTACGTAACGGATTTTGATGAAACATGGCGCATCAAACGCGTCTTGTTAAGCTGCATTAGGTGGTCTCTGTATTTTCGACCAAACTTCTGTCGTTTTCCGACACGGAAATCGATTCTTCGCAAAAACGACATACGTCTGTGCCAAACTCCCTGTACCACCAAATGCAGCTCATGAAGATGCGTTTGCTGCGCCATATTTCATCAAAATCCGTTTCATATTGAGGAAAATATCAAATAATACTTTCAAGATTTCAACACTTTCAGCCACTGTTGTTATTGTTATAACCACGTGATCATGCACCTTGCGTATACACAGCGACAAAAGAAACCGCACAGTTTTTTTAAAACAAGCACAACTGTATTTCTGAGCGATTTACAACATGTTTTTCTATCAAATCTCAGCTTAACACAAAATGTTGAGCCGATACCTTGAGGGAGAAATTTGTAATTTCAGGATACATTTATTAATTTCTATTATACGGAATGTATTACATTATCACAACCATTTTGGCTGTGATAATGTAATAAATTCAGTATAATAATTCTGCATACTTTTAATCATCAAATATATACAGTGGTTAGTTATACATGAAATAATGCATTTAGGGGAAAATAAATGATTACTCCCTCAAAGTATACTTTGCAAGATGCAATTTTGATGAAATCGGCTACTGATTGTGATTGAATAGTCAAAGACAAAATATTCAGCGGACATGTGGGGTGTTATATTACTCTAATAATGAACCACATACATGCATTCAGGGTACAGTACTGCTCGCGCAATCGACGTGAAATACTAATCACATTATCAAAGTCAAAACTGATCGCATGATCAAAGTTAAATGTCGATAAATAATATGTTGTCAGAAGAAGCATTTAGTTGATATAAATAATACAAACTAGAAATGTGGCCTGTCGGCACACGAATACCCCCACTGGCAGCCAAAGAAAACGAGGCATTTTTGAGTATAAGCCATTTAGCCGAGCGTTAAGGTTTCAAACGCATCAAGTCTGTGACCTTGACCCTGGGCATAGTGTGATAATCCATGCATCGGTGTAGAAGATATAGAGCGGAAGGGAATTTCAATAGGTTTGACCTTTGACCTTCAACTGTGACCTTGGACGTAGGTGCGTGGTTATTGTTCGCGACACACCTTCTCATCCTGAGAAACATTTGTGCCAAGCCATTTGATAATCCATGCATCGGTGTAGAAGATATAGAGCGGAAGGGAATTTCAATAGGTTTGACCTTTGACCTTCAACTGTGACCTTGACCTTGGACGTAGGTGCGTGGTTATTGATCGTGACACACCTTCTCATCATGAGAAACATTTGTGCCAAGCCATTTGATAATCCATGCATCGGTGTAGAAGATATAGAGCGGAAGGGAATTTCAATAGGTTTGACCTTTGACCTTCAACTGTGACCTTGACCTTGGACGTAGGTGCGTGGTTATTCATCGCGACACACCTTCTCATCATGAGAAACATTTGTGCCAAGCCATTTGATAATCCATGCATGGGTGTAGAAGATATAGAGCGGAAGGGAATTTCCAACAGACCGACCGACAGACCGACCGACAAGCTGACTCCTATATACCCCCAACAAACTTTGTTTGTGGGGGTATAAAAAAATGTCCTGCCACATTTGCATATCAAAATAGCCTGATAGAACCGCGCGTCTCTGTCAGTAAATGAAAGATTACTAAATGATTTTGTCTGTACAACAGGCACTAGTAATGTTTAAAACTGGTGGAATGGTTACACAATTATACACTTATTTACTTCCTATAAAGAACATTATGTGACTAACAGATGGGATTCCCAACTTTAAATTTTCACCTTTGATCTTCAGACGAGTTTAGGTATTAATATGCAGTATTTGTTTTGTACCTGTTTTAATACATATACAATGTAATATACCATTCCTATACATGTCAATAGGTTACCGTACCTGAAAATTCAAGGTTACCTTTCCTTAGAACTGTTGAAAATTCAAGAGTAACTTCCCTTAGAACTAGGCCTGAGGCATCTGGGGACCGTTTCACTAAACTTCGTACGACTATAATGTTCGTAAGTGCAAATTTAGGATCGTCTGGAAATTTCAATTGATGGATTTACATTTATTGAGCATAGGCTGCATATGCAGCCTATGCTCAATAAATGTAAATCCAATAATTGCTAATGTGAAATTTACAGACTATCATAATTTTGCACATACGAACATTTTAGTCGTACGAAGTTTAGTAAAACGGCCCCCAGTGGCGTTGGAATTGGCGCAGGTTGTCGGTTTGACGTCACTTTGCTTAGTTTAAACAAAGCAACGTGACGTCAGACCGACAACTTCCGCCAATTGCAATGCCAGTTGTGCTCATGAAGTTGTTTTACATGTAAGGGACGTTACTCTTGGTTTTGCAGGTTCACTAACCTATTAATACGACTGGTTATGATAGACGTATGTCTAACACCTGTTCGCATTATCGCTGAAAATAATAGAACAGATACCACTAGCATATATATCGTTAACAGTATGTGATAAAAATGCAAAGAGCACGTATGTCCATGCACATAACTATAATGCTGGTACCCATCATGACAAAAGGGATCTATAGCTGGCCCGTTTGACCGTTGGAATTCGCGACCGGTCAGTTCACCTAGAGGGCAAAGTATTAACCCTCACTACGAAAATTGTCGTCAGCTGTTTTTCATTTCTGCCTGAATTCTTAACAAAAAAAGGATATTGACTGCACATGAGAATCGTCTCCACTGGAGACGATTCTCATGCATTGTCAAAACAGGGTTTGTCGAGACATATTGAAAATAAAACATTTCCGGCAGACGACAGAATTTAATTCAGCGTAGTAAGGGTGAAAGAGGGTAAGTGGCGGGTAACTGAATACTTTCTCGAAAATCAAAAGAGATGTTTTCATACTCACATAATAAAGGTAGGCACTTGGAAAAGTCGCGGGAATACTGGAAGGCCTCGTCCAGTATTCCCGCGACTTTTCCAAGTGCCTAGGCACACTATTCCATCAGTTACAAAAATAACGAATGCCCGCTATTACAGATATAGTTATTTAGTAATATGTATTTTACTGATAGTGACACGCGGTGGTATCAGGCTATGTTCATATGCAAATGAGGCATGATATTTTTTAATTATTTATACTAATTAAATGCGTCACATGAAAAAATAATATTTTTGACAGATTATAAAGTATGATCATTGCACATCATAAATGCATGTACAGAGAATAAATAGTAATGTAGTTAACATTTTAAGGAAACACGGTTATCGTCCCTGATATCAGTGTTATCGTCCCTGATCCCAGATCACATAAAGCATATTGTGTGCCTACTGAGTGGGCATGTACCTTTAATGAGGGTACTTGTCGGGTAATTGAATACATTCTTGAAAGTTATACAGTGGAACCTCTTCAAACCGGACACCCGGGGAGTTCCCCCGGGTGTCCGGTTTGGAGATGTTCCACTGTAAATCAGACATGTGAGCAGCCATGACACAGTATAGTGTTTGGCAATCATGAAACGTCATTGTAATCAGAGATACACAACAGCGAAACACATCTAAGGTAAACATCGACACTTCCCCGAGTGTCCGGTTTAGAGAGGTTCCACTGTATTCAAATCAAACGAGATGTTTTCATACTCACATATTAAAATAACATCCAGGGGGCCGTTTCATTAAACTTCGTAAAACTAAAATGTTCGTAAGTGTAAACTTACATGTATGGTATTCTGTAAAGTTCACATTAACAATGTTTTCTTGTAAACAATCAATGGATTTACATTTATCGAGCTATGCTCAATACATGTAAATCCATCGATTGAAATTTCCAGACGATCCTAAGTTTGCACTTACGCACATTTTAGTCGTACGAAGTTTAGCGAAACGGGTTCCTGGACCTATACCTACATGTAGATCGCGTTGATGGAAACATATTCGGTTCTAACTAATTTCTTTGGCGAAAACAATGCGAACACACATACATATATATATATATACATATATGCATAAGCCCTGCTCTGTCAAGTTGAGTTATAGATGTATTTAATCGATAACAATCATTTTCTGGAAGACGAAAAACTGTTGCCTGTCATTTTGTCTTGTCTGTTGGTTATGCACGGCGAAATTGAAAACGACTTTTTTATCGGAAAGACTAAATCCATCAGATACTGTCTATCTAGAACAAATATGATTACCTCGTCACGGGAAAATGTGGTGTATTGGGCTTGTGACGAGTGCTGCTTGTTTATACGAGACACGCCATGCGATATTGTTCCTTCGGACATCTGCGTAATTTCATTGATTACGTTTACAAAATTTACAATATTTTTCATAAATAAAGTAAAAAGTTGACAAGGTTTTCAGAGTACATGCGGAATATAATTCCGCATGTACTCTGAACATTTTGTCAACTGTTGACTTTATTTATGAAAAATATTGTAAATTTTGTAAACGTATTTCATGAAATTACGCAGATGTCCGAAGGTATAAAATCCCATGGGGTGTCTCATTATATTATGTGACTGTGACTGGAGAAATGGGGCTTATGGCTTTTGCAACCAGTGTACATCCACACAGTCTGATCATGATCTGCACTGTTCAGCATTCCATTGACGAAACACCCGTCATGCTTCAAACAAGCAATCTACAGTGGAACCTCTCTAAACCGGACACAAATCACCTGTGATCTTATTTTTCATGAGTTTCTTGGTCATTTATCTCAGGTGATAATGTATGTTCGTGATCGCATAGCACGTAATTATGTCTCAGAATGATCAAATGTCTGATTTACAGTGAAACCTCTCTAAACCGGACACCCTGGGTACCGCCCAGGGTGTCCGGTTTAGAGAGGTTTCACTGTAGATCGTAACCACGCTACAGGAGTGACATGTAGTTGCGAACGGTACGGGAGTAGATTGCAAGTGTTACCGTTCGCAACTACATATATACAAGAGTGTGCTATTTAACCAGGAGCAAAAATTGTTCATGAATCCCATAAGCCACATTTATTCAGTGACATCTACAAAAAACATCCGTCGATACTATAGAGACAAGCATGTATATTGATTATCTGATAAATGTATCGTAAAACTGCAGTAGTTAAATACATGCTTCCAAGTTGATAGTGAACGGTATTCAAGGTGCATGATCACGTGGTTACAACAACAACAACGTCGCCCACTCCAAAGTAAGTATTATTTGATATTTTCCATAATATTCAACGGATTTTGATGAAATATAGATGCATTTGGTGGTACAGGGAGTTTGGCACAGACTTATGTCGTTTTTGCAAAGATTCGATTTCCGTGTCGGAGACACGGAAATCGACTCTTCGCAAAAACGACAGAAGTTTAGTCGAATATACAGAGACCACCAAATTCAGCTTAACAAGACGCGTTTGATGCGCCATATTTCATCAAAATCCGTTACGTAATAAGGACAATATAAAATAATACGTACTTTCAATCGGATTGATTCTGGAAGTTTCAGTACTTGTTGTTGTTGTTAGTACCACGTGATCTCATACGTCTTGATATTGGACAGCGCTAACGCGAATGCCGATATACATTTTGATATTCAGGTTTCATTCCAGTAAATCGAGTGTGGTACATAGTGTTCCAAAGTAGTACATAATAAAGAAATGGTGTGAAACATTTTGCTTGTTTGAGCTAACCGTTTGTGGTTACTGGTGAATTTCGGATTGGAATTATTAGAAGTACATAAACATTTACTCCTGAAACAAAATATTGAGTGAATTTGTATTGTACTGCCTGTCGCGTATTCCTACGTCACATGACACTATCATTCGTTGATCAATTGATCAGTTTAATCAAGCATGCCTTCCGAGTCATGGGAATTTCTTACATGATTGCCAACATTTTCTCCTCATATGTTACTGTCCACAAGCTATTTCATTATGAAAATGCTAGTCTGACAGAAAGTATTCCATTCTATATGTATTTTAAATAAATCCAGGTGACACAGGTTTCCGTTAAATTACATAGTGATAAACAATGGTGGAATGTAACCTCCATGACCTGAAACATGTATCGCAAAAAGAAATAGTAAAATACATGGGACCCGTTTCACTAAACTTTGTACGACTAAAATGTTCGTAATTGCAAACTTATGATAGTCTGTAAATTTCACATTAACCATATTTTCTTGTAAACAATTATTGGATTTACATTTATTGAACATAAATGTAAATCCATCAATTGAAACTTGATATACATGCAGGTATACGTCTGCAAATCTCGCAAACTCAATACGCCCGATTTTGTCAAGCCTGGCTAGTAACAAATGTGTCCTGTCAGAGAAAAGTAATCTTATGTCGTGAGCGACCAGTGTAGTCCCGGATCAGACTGCGCCCCGAGGCACAGTCTGATCAGGACCTACACTGTTCGCCATTCAGTCACGCAGACATGCTTGATGCCATCAGTTGAATGATTGACAATGTAACAGCTGTGGAACCGTGCAGAATGATCAGGCTCTATACTGGTTCTAAATACCGTAAGGCAGGTTTTCTCAGACGGCAGTGCAAATATGATTATCTATGCGTCTATTAAGGGATCGTACCCGCGGACATATTTAACACAGAGAATATATTCCGATCTCTAGACGGACAATACACGTTACGCGCACGTACTGTTTCGGTCCATTGCAATCTACGTTTTCTTAATGATCAGCAGCAACTGAAGGGGTCAGTGGAAGAAGGGGGATATGTTCTTAATTGACTTCGCCCCCTTCTGATCTGCCGATGACGCCGATCTCTTAGCTGAACATGTCGATATTTCGAAAAAGAAACACTCTGACAATTTTATATTTCTACATGTATATATCAGGGTGTCACTTTCGTCTGCTGATGACGCCGACCTCATATGTGTACTCGAAGCAGAGTCGATATCATTTTGAGAAGGCTATATGTATATACCTGTACTTCAGCTTTCTCTAGCATTGCCTGATAAACTAGATAACAAAGACACTAGCCTGGTATTCTCTGTATGTCGACATGCCTAATATCATGGAAACACTGCTCGGTTCCGAAACGGTAGGAATTCCTCGGCGAGTCTCGAAATTCCTACGCATTTCCTAGCCTTGCCTGATAAACTTGACATCAAAAGACACTAGCCTGGAATTATCTATATGTCGACATGTCTGCTGTCATGGAAACACTGCTCGGCTCCGAAACGGTAGTAATTCCTCGGCGAGCCTCGGAATTCCTACGAGTTTCCTAGTCTTACCTGATAAATTTGACATCAAAAGACACTAGCCTGGTATTCTCTATATGTCGACATGTCGACTGTTATTGAAACAACACTATGTCTGCCTGGCTCGGAAACGGTAGAAATTCCTCGGCGAGCCTCGGAATTCCTACGCGTTTCCTAGCCTTGCCTGATAAATTTGACAGTCTCTATATGTCTGCCGATACCCAATCTCCAGCATGCAGGGCGCTTTAGGCGAGAACTATCGAACATCCATTTGCGACCAGACAATGACATATTATATAACTTGTTGAGGCGATGACTGAAGAATTGAGGCTTATGGGATTTGTGACCATCGTTACTCCTGATCAAATATCACACTCCCGTTGCCCGATAACGATCTATATTGCTTGTCATACATTTAAGCATAACGGGTGTTTCATTGATTGATGCGTGAATTTACAGAATGAGCTGGATCTACACTGATCACTAACCCCATAAGTCCCACTTCTCCAGGCACAGTCACATATGAGAAGTTGGGCAACAGAAATATAGCAACATGATGTATGATCAAATTTCCGAAGAGGAAATTACTGAAATATGTCGTCCTTTAATAACTTGCGAGCTTGTCTTCTAATTGGTTCATTTGCAGAACTCAAATTTCGAGTGGCTGTTACTTGATAAATGGAGCTTATGGACCTTGCGAACAGTGTATATCCAGATCAGCCTGCGCATATTCACAGTCTGATCAGGATCTGCACTGTTCGCGATTCCATCAATGATACATCCGTTATGATTCTAGCAAACAATATCGATCGTTATCGGGCTACAGGAGTGTGCTATTTGATCAGGACCTACACCGGTCACACATCCCATAAATCATGTTTCTCCAGTCACAGCCACATATTAACTCCGCTCTGGAATCAAGTGCCGTCATTTCGTATCGCCGATATTGATTTCATGGGGTTTTGTACCTTGAGAACATGAGCGATATCGCGTGAAAAAATATTTACAAAATTTCTAATATTTCCTGTATATGACGTGAAAAGTCAACAACATGTTCACAGCAAATGCGGAATTTAAATTCCGCATTTGCTGTGAACATTTCGTCAACTTTCGACGTCATTTATGGAAAATATTGTTAATTGTGTAAACAAATCCTGAAAAATTACATATCTTATTAGGTACAAAATCAAATGGCGTGTCTCAAAAACCAATCATATCGAACTAGATCTGCAAAAACAATATAAAAAATGTTTTTATAGGAATTAAAGTAAATTTCATAACCAGACCCACATATGAAATATCCCACGTCAGTTTGTATCTTAGTAATGAAAAATATTTACAACATTTATAATATTGTCTCTAAATGACGTCGAAAGTTGACGAAATTTTCACTGCTAATGTGGAATATAATTGCGCATTTTCTCTGAGCATTTTGTTAAATTTCGACGTCATATGCGGAAAATATCGCAACTTTTGTAAACATTTTTCATGAAATATCGCACATTATCGAACAATATACGAGTACGTATTGTACCAATGCACAGCCGGTTACATACTATAGATACATATATGTTTTCACAAACCGCTCTTTACGTTATTGCGTTTCTTCAACAATTAACAACCGCGGATGTTCTACAGTAATGAGGTATTCTGTGTCAAATTATGTCTGGCAAACTGATCTATGTGATTCAAGCTTAAGTTACCGTAAAAACATTGTACAATGTATGTGGCGGTGATTGGAGAAACAGGGCTTATGGGTTTTGCGACCAGTGTAGATCCAGACCAGCCTGTGCATCCGCACAGTCTGGTCAGGATCTGCACCGTTCGCCATTTCATTAATAAAGCACACGTCAGTATTCTAACAAGCAATTTAGAGCGTTATAAGGCTACAGGAGGGTGCTACATTTATTTGAACAGGAGCTACACTCGTCACATATCCAATAAGCCCCTTTCTTCAGTCACTCAGCCGAATATGAGGCCAACGAAATGTCAATGACCGATAGCACATCGATGTCAACGTTATATGGTTTGAAGAGGTTTCACTGTACCTATTTATTTATTTATTTATTTATTTGTTTATTTAATCGTGTTTAATGGCCGGTCAACATATAAGGTCATTTTATGGGTTGAATATTTATAGATAATTATTCAGCCCTGCTATTAGAATAACCTGACCTGTAGCCGATTTCATCAAAATTGCAAAGTATACATATCTAGCAAAGTATACTTTGAGGGAGTAATCATTTATTTTTTCCCGAAATGAATTATGTCATATAGAACTAACGACTGCATATATTTGATGATTAAAAGTATGCAGACTTATTATACTGAATTTATTACATTATCACAGCCAGAATGGCTGTGATAATGTAATAAATTCAGTATAATAAAAATTAATAAATTTATCCTAAAATTGAAAATTCTCCCTCAAAGTATACTTTGCTAGATAAGCATACTTTGCAATGTTGGTGAAATAGGCTACTGGTGCCAGTCTTCACCACACCAGAGTCACCTACCCCCACTCCCTAAAAGTAATATAATTAGTACTAATCTTACTACTTTTATAATGGACATACAGTAACGAGTGATTGCATGATCACGTGCAATCTTTGTCAACATTTTTCTAAATTGCAAAAAGAACCACTTTTTCTATTAATTCTATAGGGCATTGATTGGTTGGTGTTTTACGTCTGTTCAACAGCAAGGTCACTTACAGAAGGGACAATGTTACAACAGTAACAGCGGACAGTAACAATGTTACAACAGTAACAGCGGACAGTAACTCCAGGCCTGTAACCAGAAGAGCCGTTTAACTAAACTTCGTACGACTAATATGTTCGTAAGTGCAAACTTATGATTGTCTGTAAATTGCACATTAACACTGTTTTCTTGTAAACAGTTATTGGACTTATATTCATTGAGCATAGGCTGCAGTTCAATAAATGTAAATTCATCAATTGAAATTTTCAGGCGATCTTAAATTTGTACTTACGAACATTTTAGTCGTACGAAGTTTAGTAAAACGGCTCCCTGACCTTTTGAACGGACATGAACCTCCAGCTGTACAGTGGAGTCAGCGTGTAAGTGCACACACGAACGAACACGACAGGTTGGAACCAACCTATCGTGTTCGTTCGTGTGTGCACTTACACGCTGACCCCACTGTAGTGGGTTCCGGGGGCATGCCCCCCTCAGACAAGTTTGAAATCTAGCTGGTCTGAAACGCATATTCCCTGCATTATCGGCAAAGCCAGAGCACATACATATGATTCGACTCTCAAATTTTCCTGTTTCGATATTTATCCCGTCAACACAGTGCGTATGTGCCGTGAAACACGGTGCCGTGAAACACGATATCCTGTTAATACGACCTAATGCGGTGGCTGGGATTATTTTGTTTGCATTTTAAAACCATTAGTAGGTGTTGACGGGATAAATAGAATAGTAGGTTAGTGCCGTGAATGGGAAACAATATCTGGCGCGGCTCGGAAACGGGATGTGCTCGGCAGAGCCTCGCCCATCCCGTTTCCTAATCCTTGCCAGATATTGTTTCCCATTCACGGCACTAACCTACTATTCTCTATATACAATAACAATAATTCTGATAATGATAATTATGACGTAGTACATGAAAATGTGGACCTCCAGGCTGTACGTGGAGGCTGCCCGACCGCACCGACCCCTCCTAGTCACGGGCCTGGGGACGTTTCATTAAACTTCGTACGACTAAAATATTCCTACGTCCAAATGTAGGATCGTCTGGAAATTTCAATTGATGGATTTACATGTATTGAACATAGGCTGCTAAATAAATTTAAATCCAATAAATGTTTACAAGAAAACAATGTAATGTGAAATGTATCATAATTTTGCACTTACGAACATTTCAGTCGTACGAAGTTTATTAAATCCGTCCGAATGTTGCAGAGTTACCTCCCGTAACTAATGAATATGTACATGTAGGTGTGAAATAGTTATTCGCTGATGCTCATTTATTGAATTACAAACATAAATTGTTGCAAGTCTGGAATATGCATTACTTTCAATTTATTTGGCAGTGACTGGAGAAATGGGGCTTGTGTGATTTGCGACCAGAGTATCTCCCGATCAAATAGCACATTCGTGTACGTTGATAACGATGTGTATTGCTTGTTAGAAAAGCATGATAGGTGTTTCGTTGATGTAATGGCGAGCAGTGCAGATTCTGATCAGACTGTGCGGATGCACAGGCTGATCTGGATCCGCACTGTTCGCAAAACCTATAAGCCCCATTTCTCCAGTCACAGTCACACATATGTACACAATGCAAGTGCAGGATATGCATCATGGGAACTTTCTCACAAACGGGACTTTATGACACTCTCGACCACTGTAGCCCCAGATCAGCCTGCGCATCCGCGCAGTCTGATCAGGACCTACATTGCTCGCTATTTGGCCAATGAAGTTTACCATATTTTCATTAATAAATCTACGTTGTATTTATTTTAGTGCATACAATAGGCGTTCGTAGTGTATTCACGCAGTATATTAAGAGTCATAATAGTCCAGGGTGCATTTTCTATTTGAAGTTACATGTATGGTGATGGGTAACACGTCTGTAACTTAAAGGTACATGCCCACTCAGTAGGCACAACATATTCTTTATAGGAATTTAATAAGTGTATAATTGTGTCACTAGTCCACCAGTTCTAAAAATTACAAGTGCCCGCAAAACAGATATAATCGTTTAGTAATATTTATTTTACTGATAGTGACGCGCGGTGGTATCAGGCTATTTTCATATGCAAATGAGGCATGATATTTGTTACTTATTTACACTAATGAAATGCGTCACCTGAACAAATAATATTTTCGACAGATTATAAAGTATGATCATTGCACATCAAAACATAATTACGGAGAATAAATAGTAATGTCTGTTAACATCTTAAGGAAACACGGTTATCGCCCCTGATATCAGTGTGAAAATGTTCGTCTAATACAAAATGTATAATAATGCCAATCAATACGTGGGGTAATGGTGAATTAATGTTTATTTTGCCAGAAAATGTCATACGTACAGAATATACAAACGTATCTGTCTCACTATTGTATAACCTACTGCGTGGGCATATACCTTTAAGTCGACCTGTGTTGCAGTTTAATATACAAAAGTTCGTCGGCAGAAAAACGTGATTCCAACAGACAGTACGATACTTACTTATAACCAACTGCCCACTTTTATAAGTATACCAGCCTCTCGTAATAATTAATGACCCAGACTCCAGAATCCAAGAATGGGTTTCAATCAATAGATCGCCCTCAGAACATTCGGGTTAGGGGAGAGGAAGTATGGCATTGCTATATCAACTAGAATTTAACCACGAACTGATCCCAGCGCATGTATTTAATTCAAATTTCATTAATTTTACAACAATTATAAACAAGTGTGAGAGCGCGTATGCACATGTTAGATAACGAATGTTAATAGATAACGAATGTTAATAGATAACGAATGTTATCCTTAATATGACAGGAAAGCAGAGTGCCCGGGGAAACTGGGGCCTGTTTCACCAAACATCGTACGACTAAAATGTTCGTAAGTGCAAAATAGGATCGTCTGGAAATTTTAATTTCTGGATTTACATGTATTGAGCATAGGCTGCATATGCAGCCTATGCTCAATAAATGTAAATCCAATAATTGTTTACAAGAAAACATTGTTAATGTGAAATTTGCCCGGATTAACCCCACTGATCACAATATCGACCAACATATGATATCGCATGATGGATAGAATACTGACCATATTGGCGAGAAGCGCACTCGTTACAAATTGCGTGCGCTAAATGAACAAACGAATATTTAAGTCAGTTGTACTTACATTTGCATTTACAAGCGACTGCATGAATGTTTGATCCGAGTTTGCACATGGCGTTTAGGATTGACCCACGTTTGACCCACCTTTGGCTCACGTGAGCGCTACGTTTGACAGAAAACTAGTGTGTGTGGTTACTGTGCGTTTCCACACTTTATCGACACACACAAATAGTGAAACGTTTCCGATGTAATATCGCTTCGCATATACAGAGTCTCAGTGTTTGCGCTTTTGTCTCAATGTGCATGTTTTTGAGAGGAAATGCTACGTCATGAAAACAACTGCATTTTCATTGGATAAGAAAACCAGAAAACGTACAACGGGTTGAAGTCGTTAAAAAATGCGCAAACCGGAATACAAGGATTTGATTGCCTAATATAAATACAGTGGAACCTCTCTAAATCGGACACCAAGCCACACCTGTGATCTTATGTTTGATGAGTGTTTTGGTCATTTATCGCGGGTGATAATGTCTGTTCGTGATTGTATAGCACACAACTATGCTATGGCTCAAAAAGATCAAATGCCTGATTTACAGTGAAAGCTCTCTAAGCCGGACACCATGGGACCTCCCAGGGTGTCCGGTTTAGAGAGCTTTCACTGTACAATTATTAGTTCTCGGATTTCACGTTTAAAATATCATCACATGTAAATCACTTTACTATCTGTTCCACGTTTTGCTGCCGACGAACTTTTGGCTATTAAGCGTACTAAATCTAAAAACTATTTAAATGTAAGTACTTAAACGTATTACATCAAAAAAGAAGATAGGGAGTGATGGTAACGGTCCAAAAACGAAACATGTTGGAATTTGACTCGGAAACCTGGCTAGGTAGCTTGAAAATGATGTAACTAAGAAAACAAAAGTTAGATTTTGAAAATCAGTTCACAAATTCAAATGTTGTTATTGATGAACAGGTACATACACTTAAATCAGTTTTAGATTTAATGTGTTTAATAGCCAAAGGTTCGTCGGCAGAAAACATTGAACATATAAAGTATTTATATTGTGTAGTAATATTAACGTCATGGAGTATCAGTGATAAAATGTCTATGGATTCATGTTGAAGTATTTTCATGCTTTTTTGCAAACGAACAAAAGTTCAAATCTTAAAATGTTCTGTGGGAAAGTACGGGGCCCCGCAGGGGACGCAGAATTATTTCTTTTTATTAATTCGTTCTCACGAAATAACAATTCGTTCCCTCAATTTAACAATTCGTTCCCACGAGTTCTTTCGAGGGAACGATTTGTTAAATTGAGCAAACGAATTGTCATTTCGTGGGAATGAATTGTTAATTCTTTGATGGAACGAATTGTTATATCATGGGAACGAATTGTTAATTCGAGGGAACGAATTGTTATTTCGTGAGAATGAATTAGTAAAAAAAATTCATGACCCCTGCGGGGCTTCTTAGGAAAGCACTTACAGTGGGGTCAGCGTGTAAGTGCACACACGAACGAACCCGACAGGTTGGTTCCAACCTGTCGTGTTCGTTCGTGTGTGCACTTACACGCTGACCCCACTGTACGTTATGACAAGTGTGCTCTTTTGAAAACTACAAGACAAGTCGATGAATAAACAACTCGTAAAGTACATTTATAACCGATTTCATTAACTGTTGGAGACTCTCCTGCCGGAAAGAAAATACGGTGTAAATCGAATTTGTTGATTTGACATTTCTCACAACAAATTAGGACATCTTCATTGGTTAAATGAAGCAGACATGTGACTTGTAAGGCAACGGATATTTCTCAAAACAATGCATGTAGAGTTTTCTAGCATTTATGGACAATGTTTTCTTTGGTGTAAACCAACGAAAACACCGTTTTCTATTTAAAAGTAACGAAAATGATGTCAAAACTATGTGTAAACGACTCAATATGCGTTGCAAAAACGACACATATGTTGAAAGAAACGACAGGCGTTTAAATAGTTGGATATTTAACCGAAATATCGTTTTCCAGTACAGAAAAACACAAACGATATTCGTTTCTATGCATATCGTTGTACAAAACGAACGTTTTAAACTCACTTTGCATCGTTTCAATTTGTGAACCTTCGACAAATCTTCGCTGTACATGTATATGTTGTTTGTCATTTTCCATGAAGTCGACTATTCGTTTTAAACTTCGAACTAATACTGACCAAACCTCGACACGTGAGGCGTACATGTACAATGAAACCTCTCTAAACCGGACACCATGGGAGGTCCCCAGTACAGTGCAATCTCTCTACACCGGACACCGTGGGAGGTCCTCATTGGAACCTCTCTAAACCCGACACCCTGGTAGATCCCCAGTACAATGGAACCTATTTAAACCGGACACCCTGGGAGGTCACAGGGTGTCCGGTTTGGAGATGTTCCACTGTAATTAAACATTCCATGAATAAGATTTGTCATTTTCAATCATGAACAGACACGACAATGAAAGAGATTACAGTGAACCCATCAGAATTAACCCTTTCACCCCTAAGTAACTGGAATGGACTGTGATATGCTAATGTTCCGACCAATCCAATGGTCACAAAATACTTTTCAGATTCGTCCATTTATGAAAAGGGGGTGTTTTTGTTCTAAGAAATATTAAAATTACTTTCAAAAAAAGTGCAGATCCTGATGAGACGGCTCGTTACGAGCCGGCTCATCTGGATCTGCACTTTTTGCATAAACCGCTATAGCGGGATTTCGGGTTCAAAGGGTTAAACAAAATGGGGTAGCCAGGGTGTCCGATTTAGATAGTTTCCTTTGTATACTAAAGTCTATGTTTCAACGTTATGTCTGCCATAGAGAATAGTAGGTTAGTGCTGTGAATGGGAAAAATATCTGGCAAGGCTTAGGAAACGGGATGGGCGAGGCTCTGCCGAGAACATCCCGTTTCCGTGCCGCGCCAGATATTGTTTCCCATTCACGGCACTAACCTACTATTCGATTCATCCCGTCAACACATACAAATGGCTTTAAAATGAAAAAGGAAATAACCCCAGCCACCGCACATATTCATGCGCAATGATTAGGTCGTATTGACAGGATATCAAAAATGTTTCACGTCACCGTGTTTCACGGCACATACGCACTGTGTTGACGGGATAAATAGGGATTCACTAGTCTCACCAACTCGATATACTTACACCTAGGTATTCACTAAGGAGGCAACGTTTATAGATTAGCTGATATACGAAATGAATAATGTAAATACCTTTCGCTGTTTGCACGTTTAAATCGATGTTGTCGTTTTCTCTTACCTCATTGAGAAACATATGAACTAATGAAGAACACGATATTTCATATTATAGTGAAACCTCTCTAAACCGGACACCCTAATAGGTCCATAGGATGTCCGGTTTAGAGATGTTCCACTGTAAATCAGGCATATGATCATTCTGATACGTATGTGTCTGCATTGCAATCACGAACATACATTAAAATCTGAGATAAATGGCCAAGCAACCCATCAATAAATATGATCTCGGATGATGTCTTGGTGTTCGATTTCGGGAGGTTCCACTGTATTGGATTTGGAATAGACATTCCGAACAGTATATATCTACGGAAGCCCATTAGGGCCACTTAACGATTTTTTATTTCAATTTATTCAAGATCTTTTCTTGATATTTTAGAGATCTTTTCTTGAATTTTCAAGATGTTTTCTAAAAATTTTATTTCAATTTATTCAAGATCTTTTCTTGAATTTTCAAGATCTTTTCTTGAAAAGAAAAGATCTCGAAAATTCAAGAAAAGATCTTGAATAAATTGAAATAAAAAAAAGTTAAGTGGCCCTATTTCCTTTGGGCTCAAATTCCCACGCTTAGAAGGTCTTCGAGTAAATTCTTACACTTAAATATAAGCTAAAAAAAATTAATATACAACCCGTGTATTATTGGTTCCACAAACGAACGATTGTGTATCGTTTACACATCGGTTATACATCGGTTACATAGCGTTTCGTTTCCTTTAATAAGCAAATGATGTTTTCGTTAGTTTAAACTGTCATGTTTAAACCAACGAACACGTTTTCTAATAAAAAACAACACAACCGATATCAAAACAATGCGCTGATAGAAACGATAGGCGTTTACATGTAAATAGTTGAAAGCCATGTATTTAAACAAAAATATCGTTTTCACGTACGATTTGTCGGGTTGTCGTTTCTATGCATGTCGCTGTACGAAACGATTGTTTTCACTGCGTTTTCGATCCGTTTTCGTTTGTTTCGTTTGGGAATCTTGTTGTACATGTATGTCTATGGCCTAAAATATCTGAATTATTTGTTACCGTACTACTACGCTCCGAATGAACCTACAAAACCGTCTACGTTAAACTTGCCCAATTATCAACGTTTTTGAACGCCTATTGGCAATCTTAAACTAGCAAATCAAGCAGTTTGATTGACTGAGCCTGAGCTGTAGCACAGCTCAGGCTCAGTCAATCAGGCTGCTTGATGTCGAGCAAAATATTCAAGTATTTATAAAACAATTCACGAATATTGGGAAGATTAACGCAGGTGTATTTGAGACGTCTAATGAAGCAGAATATATGTTTTATATAATCCTCTGATGATATATCGGTGTCAAATAAAAATGTTTTAGTAAAATACACAAATGATTTGTGCAAAAAAAACGTATTACAATTTAAAATGTACCTGATCAGAAACCACACGTATACATGTATAAGATTATGTAGTGTTTTTCGTAAATGTTACTACATTTATTTATTACTACAATAGTAGTTGTGAACAGTAACTCTCGCAATCTACTCCCGTACCGTCCGTAGCTACGGACGGTACGGACTAGATTGCGAGAGTTACTGTTCGCAACAGCTACGGACGGTACTGGAGTAGATTGCGAGAGTTACTGTTCGCAACAGCTACGGACGGTACTGGAGTAGATTGCGAGAGTTACTGTTCGCAACTAATACGGTGGTAACTTATATTTAGATATGTAACTTAACACAGGCTAGAAGTTTAAATTTGTAGGTATTTCTAAATAGTGTTCATAACACTCATACTATGTCACGTACACATACATATTGTAACTGCTCGTCATGTGATCTATTTGAGACTAGAAATAAGTATTTAGCGGTTTTCAAAAGTTTTATGGTATACAATTGGCATTAAAGGTGCATGCCCACTCAGTAGGCACAAAATGTCCTTTATATCAGAGACATCATCTGAGACATTTTCTGTCAAAATAAAAATTCAGTAACCATTACCCTACGTAGTGATTGGCATTATTATACTTTATGTTATAGAATCACGGTTATCGCCCCTGATATCAGTGCGAAAAGTTACGTCTGATATAAAATGTATAATAATGCCAATCAATACGTGGGGTAAAGGTGAATGAATGTGTATTTTGCCAGAAAATGTATCAGATGATGTCTCTGATATAATGAACATTTGGTGCCTGCTGAGTGGGCATGTACCTTTAATCGCTGCAAAAACCTGGTTTTGACAGCACATGAGAATCGTCTCCACTGGAGACGATTCTCATGTGCTGTCAAAACCAGGTTTTTTTCGTATATAAGATAGTTTTATTTCGTTCCAATCCTCTTCACACTGTTTATCTATCAAAATCAATGTATACCGTTATTAAATAAAATATGTTTATACTAAATGTAAATACGCTTGCTTACCTTGTAGATGAATAATCCACGCATAAATTTCACTAATCCCGATAATCCAAAAGAAATATTAACGGAAACACTGAACACTAACGTTAGTTTAGCAGCTGTGACTGATTAGCTATGGACAGTTACATTCAATCGGTCACACTTTCTGTTTCAAACGCTCTTTCTGTAAGTATCAATTAATACACATACATATATCAACTGTTTTTAAATTCGTCCAAAGCGCAACAACTGTCATTTGTTCTCTATGAATGTACACGATTCTGAATAATGTTATTATTTTCTGTTGTATTTAATATCAGGAATTCTTAGTTGATCTGTCCAAAAGCCTTCGTGTGTCTGGATTAAAATGTATTACACTTTGCTACACTTTGGAACACGATAAAATTGAATATCTCCACGACAGATTATATCGATATTGTACTTAAAATAATAACTGAAATATCCTTTAATTAGCTAAATAGCCTCAAGACGACAAACAAACATTTAGCAAAGCACTATTAAAACACCTCGTCAATAACCAGCGTATTAGTTACATTTTAGTTCGTAACTATCAACTTGATTCGTTTGACGCACTAACTTTGTTTTTATCCCGTAACGCACTGGTATGCATCGTCTGTTTGAATGACAGCGAAAACTCACATTCGTTTCGTACCAACGTCTATGGTACCCCGCTCCTGTCTCCACCAGCAAGCGTATGATTGGTACCAGTATTGGAACTCTGCTAGTGAGCACACACGCTTAGCCACAGTCGCGGGAAACCATCGTTATTCTAATTATAACCAACCCAACATTTACGAGAATTGGCCATCGTGTGCGTATGGCGACTAACATGCGCAAAGGAAATACAATTCTGTTCACCATATGACAAGCTCCGTGTGTTGTCGTCTGCCGAAGCTGTTTATTTGGTTATTTTACTGAATCAAACATGTATTGGCAGCGCATGAGAATCGTCTCCATTGGAAATAATTTAAAACTGAAAACCTGCAGACGATAATATTCTTTTCCCGCATTTTATGGATAAGAAAAATGTTTTTGTAATCAAAATAAAGCTCCAAACATACAAGAGTATATTAAAACGTATATTGAACTACCTATGCATGCACACATTCAACAAGTTCGCCACCTCATTCTAAATAAACCATAACTCGGACTGTTTGGCACCAGGGTAAGTAAGTCAGCTGCACGAGAACGCTTGTAAATCGATGGTCCTGCTATTCCCATTATAGATAGTTTTACCAGGGTGGCCGCATGTTTCTTATCTCACAAATCGTAAATGAATCTTCGATTTGTAATAAAAGCAACTACCGTCTGTTTCGCAGAAACCTGTCTTATTTATGTGTACAATTGCGGCTGCGTGTTTCTTCGGAGTTTGCACGTGCCGTTTTGGTTTAAAGGGGGCATATCAGGATTTTTAAAAAAAAATACTATAAAAAATAAAAACGTGTTTTCATCATTGCCCGGTGTAAAGTGGTTTATTAGAAGATATATATGATACTAGGACTGCTGGGTTGTTTCAATTTTCACAAATATCGGTACATGCTTATCATATTTTCTATCTTGTTGAACTCAATAAGATAGGAAATCCGATTTGTATGTACCTATATGGGTGAAAATAGAAACAACCCAGCAGTCCTAGTATCGTATATATAGAGAATAGTAGGTTAATGCCGTGAATGGGTAAAAATATCTGGCTCAAAAAATGTCTTTATTTCTCATCAGAAGTATATGTTGTGACCACTCATTTGAACCGTCTCGCCGAGACGGTTCAAATGAGTAGTCACAACATATACTTTGGTTCAGAAATAAGGAAAATAGGTAGAGAATAGTAGGTTAGTGCCGTGACACGTTCGTATTTTTTCATAGTATTTTGTTCAAAAAATCCTGGTATGCCCCTTTAAGCCACGTTTAAGTTCACGTTTAAGCCACGTTTAAGCCACGTTTAAGTTCACGTTTGCGATACGGTGGCAAAACAAAAACAGTTTATGTGGTTTCTGTGTGTTTTCCCAGTTTACACGTTACTGCAGATCTAGAGATTCACAAAAACCCGTGTTTTTTTTAACTTCGAATGACTAAAATGTTTGTAAGTGCAACATTATGATAGTCTGACAATTTAGCATTAACAATGTTTTCTTGCAAACAGTTATTGGATTTACATGTATTGAGTATTGGGCATATGCAACCTGTGCTCAATTCATGTAAATCCATCGATTGAAATTTCCAGACGATTCTAAATTTGCGCTTACGAACATTTTAATAGTACGAACTTTAGTGAAACGGGCCCCTGATACGCATGGATTTTTCGACAACCTTTTGACAACCAAAGTACATTCAGTATGTCCTAATATAATTTATCTTAATATCAAATGTGAACACAGGATCGTTTTCCATGACATGAGTTCCTTGATACACAAATCAAGCATGCATGTACAGTGCAACCTCTCTACAACAGCCACCCATGGGAAGAGGCAAAATTGGCTGTTATAGAGAGGTGGCTGTTGTAGGGAGGTTAATGCTGAATACAATTTTATCGTCTGATGTTTATTTATTTTCTTCAATAATTCTCAATAAAAACATGTTTTGACAGCATTTTAGAATCATTTCCAATGGAAATGATTCTAAAATGCTGTCAAAACATGTTTTTATTGAGAAAGAATGCAAAATCAACATCAAACGACAATGTTCATGCTCAGCAGTGTAAGGGTTAGATATAGAGGAAATCATCCATTTGGGATATAAAATAGCGGCTGTTACAGAGAGGTGGCTGTTGTAGAGAGGTGGCCGTTCGGGGAGGTTCGATTGTAATACAAAAGCTAGAATTAGGAAACTTGGACATTCAGCTAATTTTGAAATTTGTCCAAATTAACTATAGTCTGTTTCACGAAAGCTGCCCAAATTTTACGGCCATTTAAACAATTCAAAAACCATATTTTTTTCGATAATATTAAATTAAAGGAAAATTTAAGAATGAACCTTCTTTTTATTTCGTGAAATTTGGTCAAATATTGATCTTAAAACGAAAAATTGATTTCTCTATGGGAATTTAACATGGGGGAAAAAGGTAGAGGAGTTGTGGGAGGAGTCAAAAAAGGAGTCAGGGTCTACACTGGCCACGCATGTCATAAGTTACATTACTCCGGACACGGTCATTATATGCCAATACTCGGAACTTTATTCGCAAACGCGATACATTTCGGTTAATACGTGATGATTTTGCGTCCAGTTTGTTCACAAACATTCGGTTTTGCAAGTTAATATAGGGTTACACTGGTCGCATGTGGTAATGTATACATCCCAGTTCTCCACACTCACAGCCAATGTACATGTACACGCCAATAACAAGACCTGTTTGCGCAAATTCCACACATTTCAAGTTGCTAAGTCATTTGCATCAAGTTTGCTCGCAAAAATGCTCGTCATTGCGCATGTTCACCATTTGCTAGTTGAGTTTACAAATGTAGACATAGTCTGTTACATATAAGTACAATGGGCTTGGGCTACAAGTTGTCACACCATTAGTTGCAGCCCTTACCCTCACCATTGACTATACAGGTAGCCACGCTTACGATGCCTCTTTTGTCAAATACGACTTTCATTCGATAACATGTCACATTCATATTGAAGACAGATAAGTCGTCATTGTGCATGTTCACCATTGGCTAGACTGGCAGCAACGCTTGCAGTGACACTTTTGTCAAATGCGACCGCATTCGATAATGTGTCATATTTATATTGAAGACAGACAACTCCATCTCCGCCACCAAATGTGCTCACGATTTGTAGATCTTTACTATCAGCGCGTTGTCTGTAGACTCGCAGGAAGTATGTCAATAGCATACACGACCGGCTGCGTTGATCTTACCAAGATGGAAACTCTATGTCCAGAAGGGGAGATAATCCATGATCAGGAGTCGAATCAAATATCGAAATTAATAAGTATTTATTTATTATATTTAAGTCCTCCTATTGGAGGTTCATCTTGCCAATATGTCGACGGTTATGAACCTATATTGGCAATATCAATATCGCAATCAAGCAGTTTGATTGGCTGTGCCTGAGCTGTAGCACAGCTCAGGCTCAGTCAATCAAGCTGCTTGCTTTCGAGCACGATATTCAAGTATTGTGTAATAAAGAAATTGACAAATGTTGGCAAGATTAGCGCATGCAGTCGTGTCACCCAAGCATGTACATGTAAGTACACCTCCACCTGCGCTAATCTTCCTAAATATTTGCTAATTGCTTTATTACACAATACTTGAATAGTGTGCTCCAAATCAAGCAGCTTAATTGGCTGAGCCGAATATAGAGAATTCATAGTAGGTTAGTGCCGTGAATGGGAAAAATATTTGGCAAGGCTTAGGAAACGGGATGGGCGAGGCTCTGCCGCGCCAGATATTTGTTCCCATTCATGGCACTAACATACTTTTCTATTTATCCCGTCTATGGCTTTAAAATGCAAATGGCTTTAAAATGCAAAAACAATAACCCCTGCCACCGCACATATTCATACGCAGTGATTAGGTCGTATTGACAGGATATCACTGTGTTGACGGGATAAAAAAGGAAGGCTCATTCTAAAATTATTATATTGTTTGTGCAATATTTATATGGCCATAACATTTGGACAGGTTTCGTCAAACAGACAGTAGATATTTGTTTTTCCAAAAGGCAAATATTTATTACATATACCGAAGAAAACACTATACATGTAGTATCAAATTCATGCTAATAAAAAAGGTATTGCTGTGCGTATGGTTATTACTTTATTATACTATTTTATTTCATCATCCAACTGTTGTTTTATTCGACAATATACATGTACATTGTACTATCATATACTTCGATTGACAAGTCGTATAATTAACACAAATTCTAGTACATGTATTTCCGTACCGTACCAGCAAGCACATTTTGTGAAACATAAATCTTTTAGCTGTAAAATTATAACACAATACGATTTCAGAACTCTAGTTTTTTATATATTATATTCATTTTTTTAACGAACAAGCCTGTTTTTTCTTCAGAAATATACTATACATACATACAATTACGTGTTGCTGTTTCATCACTGCTAACATATATCGGAGACCCAGTGCCTTTTCAGAAAGCCATTATCATGAAAACCTTCTACGATAGTTCATGCCGATAAACTACTTTATATTGTACAAGTACGATGTGGTCAGACAATATCTAATTAGTTTCGAGCCCCTCGAGAGCCTACCTTTAAAGAAGCATTCAGGAAAAACTATCATTTCAAGTCTGGTCTCAACTCCCGTATCGCATTTCGCCGATATTGATGTCGAAAATAAGTCACAAATAACACAACCGTTTCGTAAAAAGACGTCGAAAGTTGAAGCAAAATTCAGTGCACATGCGGAATTTAATTCCGCATGTGCTCTGGATTTTGTGTCAATTTTCGACGTCATTTACGGAAAATGCAGAATGTTTTCAAAATCAGTATCGGCGGAAATCGGCGATTCGATAATGGGAGGTAAAATAAAAGACCGGGTCACATACAGGTAAATGTATAATACATGTACGTGCGCTGAATTGAAACCACGAGGGAATCCAATCTGTAGAGATACAGTAACGGCTGGGGTTTTATTCTGAGTTTACACATGCCGTTTTAGATTGACCCACGTGTTCCGCTACATTTTCCAGAAACATCTTTTGTGGTTTATGTAAGTTTCCCCCCGTTTTATCCTCACTGCGCATGTTCAGTGATACAAAAACGGTGTTCATCGGAAACGTTTAACCGTTGATATATCACTGTGCACGTGCAGCATTTTCTTTCAATGAGCATGCGCATGCATTTTATAGGAAATATTACGTCATGAAACAAAACTGCATTTCCATTGGATCAGAAAACCAGATAACGGAAAACGGTTTGAACTCGGTAAAAAACGGGAAACCCCGTTTCAGATGTCTACAAACGTGATTACAGGGATTTCATTGGCGAATAGAAACAATTGAAAACGTGTGTTAGGATCACGTTTGTCCCACGTTCACTTTTGGGGCCCGTTTCACTAAACTTCGTATGACTCGGAAGTAGAAAACTAGACTATATAATAACATTCGAACTGGTACATGTAGCCGATGTTGTTAATTTGTAGTGTGTAGCTAGCATGTATCTAAAGATAATCGGAAAATGGTAGCATTAGCTAACCACGTTATTGTGATAAGCAAATTAATAACAAAAAATCGTTGCATCGTACTATGTTTAGCAGCCCGTTTCAATAAATTTCGTTCGATTAAGAAGTGCGTAGGTGCAAATCTAAAATGTACAAGAAAGTTCGCATACGCAGCAGATTTTGGGATATCTTTCGTCGAGTTGTTCAGAGTATCGTACGGTGACACAGAGGGGGCATGGAAATATTTTTTACTTTCGAGTGCGCACGCAATAGCTATTGCGTGCGCACGCGAAAGTAAAAGATATTTCCATGTCCCCTCTGTGCCACCGTAGTATCGTCTCCTACATGTCGGTGGAAAATGGAAACAATAGTAAAACACGTTAAAGGTACATGCCCACTCAGTTGGCACAAAATTTTCTTTATATCAGAAACATCACCTGAGGCATTTTCTGGCAAAATAAACGTTTTTTCACCATTACGCCACGTATTGATTGGCATTATTATACATTTTATATCGGACGTAAGTTTCCACCCCGGTATCAGGGACGATAACCGTGTTCTTAAAAAGTTAACGGACATTACTATTTATTCTCTGTATTGATTGTTTGATGTGCAAAGTCATACTTTATAATCTGTCGAAAATATTATTTTTTTCAGATGACGCATTTAATTAGTATACATAATTAAGAAATATCATGTCTCATTTGCATATGAAAATAGCCTGATACCACCGCGCGTCACTATCAGTAAAATGAATATTACTAAATGATTATTTATGTATATCGGGCACTCGTAAATTTTAGAACTGGTGGAATAGTGACACAAAAGTATATATTTATTATTTAATTCCTATAAAAAACAGTTTGTGCCTACTGTGTGGGCATGTACCTTTAATGTGTGAAGTAATTTTACAGAAATATTCGTACATGGATTTGTTTATTGATTCATTCCCACGAAATAGCAATTCGTTCCCTCGAATTGACAATTCGTTCCCACGAAATAACAATTCGTTCCCTCGATATAACAATTCGTTCCCTACAATTAATAATTCGTTCCCACGATATAGCAATGTTAATTTGATCAAATTGTTATATCGTGGGAACGAATTGTTATTTCGTGGGAACGAATTGTTAAATTGAGGGAACAAATTTTATATTTCTGGGAACGAATTTGTTAAATTGAGGGAACAAATTGTTATTTCGTGGGAACGAATTGTTATTTCGTGGGAACGATTTGTTATTTCGTGGGAACGAATTAATAAAAATAATGATACGTCCCCGGCGGGGCGCCGTAGAAACAGGCCCCTGGTTTCCAATGGGAACACAAACACCAACGTTGCCGTATACAGAACCTGCGCAGTTTTCCGCGCCGATAGTTCTGACTCCAAAACAAGCACTACAAAATACGCGCCATGAATGACCTCCTTAACGGTTAAACGTTGTGCTAGTTTTATAGTCTGTTCACTTTCACTGGTCCGTTATCATAATTGTAGCAGACTGTTCCAAGCCGTAATCTGATTGAATATTACACCCGTGAAAAAACGTCGCCCTCGCAATATCCATGACGTCCGGACTGTAAAAACAGACTAACGCCATTCTGCCTAGTTATCATATTCACAGTCTATTTACTACATGTACCAAATACATTTCACTGCAATATACGGCAGTATGCACGTGCAAATGGCTAAACGCGAACAGCGCAAAGCCTGATCAGACTGCGCGGACGCGCAGGCTGATCAGGCGCTACGCTGGCCGCCCAGCAAAAATCCAAAACGTTCATTTCATCATCCTTACAATCTCTATTGACATTTCCCGAAACTTGTGGATCTAACAATCAAATGAAGAACTTTTACCCATAATTGAATTGCGAAAGACCTGCTTCTGGTAACTCGTAATCAATTTGACAGACGTCAAAAATTAGTCGATAAACACGTTTCCAGCATTATCCCCCGCCCGATAACTTCGCTCTGATAATCAGCATTCCGCTTCGAAGAATGACAGTTTTTTAATAAGTATTTGAACTGGAAGACAAATATGTTCGCCTAACTCCATTTATTAAACAAAGCAATTGTTACTTGCAGCGGTCTCGGGAGATTATCATATTTTTTCATTTGTTCTATACTTAGAGAGTACACAGCAAAATGTGACACATATGCAATTCATATGAACAAAAATCATATGATATTGGTATGTAAAACATATATGAAAAACATATGAATTGCATATGAAATTCATATGTAAAGAGCCGATATGAAATTCATATGATGTTCATATGAATAATTTGCATATGAATTTTTTTCATATGAAATTCATATGAAAGTTTCATATGAACTTCTAATGTTACATATGCAATTCATATGAACAGTTTTCATATGAATTGCATATGAATTGCATATGAATTGCATATGAATTGCATATGAAATTTTTATATGAAATTTTCATATGAAATTCATATGAAAAACATATGAAATTCATATGCCACACATTTTGTAGTGGATGATGTATTGTAACGTAACGTTGTTGTGATCACCATCTGAATTGCACCTTCTGTGGAACCTCACAAAAACGAACAACGGAGTAGATATGCAATCATACTTTTGTTAACACGCAATCGATCGATCGATTAGTGGATTTATTCGAAATTAACCTAGTTCTCAGAGTCTCAGGTTACCGCCCGTGCCCAGACTATCAAACGGCGCCTCAATCGGGTCCGATATGTTGGATTTACATTTATTGAGCATAGGCTGCATATGCAGCCCATGCTCAATAAATGTAAATCCATCAAATTCTAACCAACCCCAACTGAGTATGTATCACTGGTGAGCACGTTGTACACTGACTAGACAGTCCAAAACTGACGGCCTTATATATTATACGGATGCCATTTAATGTTTATTGCATCAGCAAATCCAGATTGAACTTGACCCCGTTCATGTGGCTTGTCTAAATATTATTATACACCCAGTAATACTTGATTTAAAATCTGAGGTACAGGTCATATAGTTACCGTATTACGTGGTGGTAAATATTGTTATTACTTAAATATCAATTTTTGCCTAGAAATTGCCTGTATTCGCCTACAGCAATATGATACACAGTCCAGGCTGATACGGCGTGTTTTCCAGTCTGATACTGAAACTTCTAGTCTGATACTGCCATTTCTAGTCTGATACCATCGTTACTAGTCTGATACCGCCGTTTCCAGTCCGATACCATGTCTCGCGCGCGTATTTAACCAGTTCATTTGGGCATGCGCATTGCGTATGTTTACTTTATCGGCGGCGTAAATTTTGACAGATGCCGGGAATTTAAATTTGTAGGCTCTGTATTTCATCATTCAATCATGGATAACGGTATATATTTTAATATAGGATTATCACAACTGCCGGATGATTGATATTGAAATTGATATCTAAGTAATCTAAGTAATAAAGACGTTAATACGTGTCTTGTTTGATATCGGCCTAAGTATCGTCCCTCGGTAACTTGCTACCAAGTTACCTCGGGCCGATACCTAGGCCGATATCAAACAAGCCACGTATTAACCTCTAAATATGATATATGGAAACTCGGCCGGCACAGTGCCACGACCAGTTACTGGATGTGACTAGTAGCCTATTCCACCAACATTGCAAAGCATCCTTTTCTAGCAAAGTATCCTTTGAGGGAGTAATCATTTATTTTTCCTGAAATGCATTATTTCATATAGAACTAACGACTGCATTGATTTTTATTTTATTTTTTACTTTTTTTTTGTTATTATATTTTTTTTTTCACACACAAACATGAAATGAATGGGAAAAATATCTGGCGCGGCACGGAAACGGATATTTTTTCCCATTCACGGCAACTATTCTCTATCTATTTTCCTTATTTATGAACCAAAGTATATGTTGTGACCACTCATTTGAACGGTCAAATGAGTGGTCACAACATATACTTCTGATGAGAAATAAAGAAATTCTTGAGCCTTGCCGGATATTTGTTACCATTCACGGCACTAACCTACTATTCTCTATGTATGTACCTACATGTATATGGATGTAAGTAGAAACAACCCAGCGATCCCAGTATCATCCTATACATTGTATATTCAATTAAACCACTTTACACGGGGCCATGATGAAAACACGTTTTTATTTGTTATGCTAGTTGCTAAAAAGCATCCGGATATTCCCCTTTAAACGCAAATATCGTTTTCGGGTACTCAACAAACAAAATATATTCGTTTCTCTGCATATCGTTGTACAAAACGATGGTTTTCACTTCGTTTTCCATTCGATTTCGAGTATTTCATTTGGTAAACCTTCAATGCATATTCCCTGTAAATCATCGAAAGCCATGTATTGATTGCCAAGTGAACACTATTTCGTTGTTACATGTTACATGTACCTACCTGTATGCAAAGTTAACAGTTATTTATTCAGCCTTTTCGGATTGCACTCTCGCCCCTTCATAAATTGTATTGGAACAGTCATATCGTATGAAACACAATTGATTCAAGAAGACAAACTAGACAGGATTTATTTGTATTGGTCTATACGTAAAGTATTGGTTTAAACCCAGAAACCTTTGTTTATTCGCTAATATGTTATTTCAGACGATCGATTCGTTGGTGTCTGGAACGTAGATTGCTGTCAAATATATAATTATCAACTGTCAAACGTGTAAAATGTTCCTTTCATAAATGACATGAAATGACACGTATTTGATTGGCACTCCTCATTTGTGTTGTTGTATGTATTATCATCTGTATTACTCTTACCAGTGTTTTGTCAGTTATTCTAGAACATGTTTCCCATGTACCTAAATATCATGATCGATATCAAACAGCTTGATTGACCGAGCCTGAGCATTGCTCAGGCTCGGACAATCAGACTGTTTGATTATGAATTTCATATGTCGAATACATTCTCTGAATATTTCATAATCGCATACCCCGAGAACAAACTGACGTACGTGTAATTAGACGTTGCACGACTGGCTGAAATATTATGTTCACAAAACATTCAGGACGACTTCACAGAAAATGACAAACTGGAGTGTCATAAAAATTGCAGTTTCCTGAAACTAATGAAACTTTATAGCTTTTATGTTTTCCATTCAGCTCCATGAAGTAATTGCATAAATGGTATTGCTATAACATGCTCATAACTTTTGTACTAAATCATTCGTTTGTTTCTTTGTTTGTTGGGGTTTAACGGCCTATCAACAACTAAGGTCATTTAAGGCCGGGTCAATACTGAGGTTTAGTACTAAATCCCAAATATTACCTGTGCTAGTACACGTACATGTTCGAGTAATGGGGAGAAAATCCACAAATCAGAACTGAATATTTATAATACAAAAACTATATATTCAACCCTGAAATCAGAATAATCTTGATCTGATGCCAGGTACTCGCCTGGCCCCCTCCCAAAAAGCAGTAGGATCAGTAATAATCTTAATACTTTTATAATGGGCCATAACCCAATTCAACTCCCAGGTAACAAAAGAGCCAAAGATGAAAATGTACATGAAGGCCAAACCAGGCAAATCGTGATTCCTATAAGGAGAAACCCCGCTGTTAATTTACACCATCGCGTTCGCCCGACCAACCACCCACACTAAATCATTCATTCAGTTACATGGTACTTATATTAATACAAATTGATGCCAGGCTATGAACTGGTACATTTCTGGGCCCCGTTTCACTAAGCTTCGTACGACTAAAATGTGCGTAAGTGCAAATTTAGGATCGACTGCAAATTTCAATTGATGGATTTACATTTATTGAGCATAGGCTGCATATGCAGCCTATGCTCAATAAATGTAAATCCAATAATTGTTTACAATACAATATTGTTAATTTGAAATTTACAGACTATCATAATTTTGCACTTTCGAACATTTTAGTCGCATGAAGTTTAGTGAAACGGCCCCCTGAATGCCGAGGAAGGAATTTGATATTATAAACAATTTTCCCTGATAAACTAAACAATACGTTAGTGTTTGCCAGTACAATTATACAAATGTTTCTGTATTTACGCAACACATTGACAATGTATGGCCATGATCATGTGATAACACAGTTATATGACGTTCGTCCGAATGTATGATCGATAATCCGCTCGCTAAAGCTCGTGGACTATCTCCTCGTACGTGCGGACGAACCGTGATCCAACTGACGCGTTATATGTATGTATATGTACACCCTGAATTTGTTCCTGGTTCAACAAATACGGAAGCCCATTAGGGCCAGCCACTTCACTTTTTTTTTTATCTTTTCTTGAATTTTCGAGATCTTTTCTTGAATTTTCAAGATCTTTTCAAGAATTTTCAAGTTCTTTTCTTGAATTTTCAAGATCTTTTCTTGAAAATTCAAGAAAAGATCTTGAAAATTCAAGAAAATATCTTAACAATTCAAGAAAAGAACTTGAAAATTCAAGAAAACATCTTGAAAAAATGGAAATTAAAAAAAAGTGAAGTGGCCCTAATGGGCTTCCGTAAACAAACGATTGTCTATCGTTTACACATCGTTTTGACACTGTTTTCTTTTTTTTTTATAATTATTAGAAATCGATTCTTTCGTTGGTTTAAACGTGTCACGTTTAAACCAACGAATACACCGTTTTCTAATTAAAACGAACGAACACGATGTGTAAAAGACACGACCTGTGTTGCAAAAGGCGACACGACACGCGTTGAAGGAAACGACAGGCGTTTAAATAGTTGGGAGCCGGTTATAAACGAAAATATCGTTTTCGCGTACAAATAAACGAAGCGATATTCGTTTCTATGCATATTGTGGTACAAACCGATCGTTTTCACTGCGTTTTCCATTCGTTGTCGTTTGTTTCGTTTGGGAACAATCAACAAGTATCGCTGTATAGCCAGCCAGCAGTGAGTTCTCAACGTTCACCACCACCAAATATGTATCCTATATAAACTAACCAATGACCACACATTTTGCTATTCTCTGCTACTTTCATTTTTCGTATGGATGTTGTGAGACCTATTTCCCCATAATCTGCAGCCATTCCGCTCTGGATATTCACTAATTAAAATGTAAGCTTAATTATTGTTATGAAAGATAAATAAGTTAATGCAATCTCCTGTGACCACCCTGGTGGTGGCGCAAACAGTCAGCGGCTGGAATGGAAACCGCCTCACATGACAAAAATGATCCGACTTACAAAAAAACCCAAAGCATATGTTGAAACTGATGAAAATGGTACATTGATATGCATGGATATGAAGTTTATCCCGTCAACACAGTGCGTATGTGTCGTGAAACACGGTGCCGTGAAACGTTTTTGATATCCAGTCGATACTATTTTTGCATTTTACAGCCATTTGTAGGTGTTGACGGGATAAATAGAATAGAATAGCCTCGCCGATCCCGTTTCCTGAGCCTTGCCAGATATATTTTCCCATTCACGGCACTAACCTACTATTCTCTATCTATTTTCCTTATTTCTGAACCAAAATATATGTTGTGACCACTCATTTGAACCGTCTCGGCGAGACGGTTCAAATGGTGGTCACTACATATACTTCTGCTGAGAAATAAAGAAAGTATTGAGCCTTGCCAAATATTTTTTCCCATTCACGGCACTAACCTACTATTCTCTATCCATTTTCCTTATTTCTGAACCAAAGTATATGTTGTGACCACTCATTTGAACCGTCTCGGCGAGACGGTTCAAATGGTGGTCACTACATATACTTCTGATGAGAAATAAAGAAATGCTTGAGCCTTGCCAGATATTTGTTCCCATTGACGGCACTAACCTACTATTCTCTATCCATTTTCATTATTTCTGAACCAAAGTATATGTTGTGACCACTCATTTGAACCGTCTCGGCGAGACGGTTCAAATGGTTGTCACTACATATACTTCTGATTAGAAATAAAGAAATTATTGAGCCTTGCCAGATACTAGCCTACTATTCTCTATATATTTTACACAAATGACAGGTTTTTGAAAGAAAAGAGTGTCTATGGTATAACAATATTTTTAACGTACTACTTTTGACTACACCGCGCATGAATATCTGATGATTTAGTGTCGTTAGACCTCAATGATTGACAATACGTCAACCGGTTCATGGATACCTCATCCACAGAGTGCAAACTTTAAAGCGACTGTGTCTCAGACTGTGTATCGGATACCCAATATCTTGTTTTTCGCTTCATGCACAGTAACTGACATAAACTTATATACAAATTGATCGCACCATTTTATTTGATCGCATTCTGATAATTTGACTTGGCATACTTTGGTATTTTCGTAATGTATTGGTAGAAGTTCCCAGTATACAGGTTAATGTAATTAATTTAAATAAAATCATTTAGTTACCAACGTTGCACTATATACAATGTAGTGTCATGTGATATTTTTCGGTCACCTGTGGGTAAATATATACATTACATTACATTACATTACATATAAACAGAAAATGTCATCATTGAAATCGGGGTAAAATGTATTAACCGTGATATAACATATACGACGTGTATACACATTCAATGGACATAATTATACGTTATAAAGTTTCGATAGCAGTAAATGTTCTGGCGACCCGCTAAGTACAATACTGTCAACACGGGTAACTTCTTATTAAACGCATTTCGCAGCACAAAGTAAATATGTGTCACCAAATGTGTTTACTGGTATAGATATAGCGGAAAAGCATTAGCCAGATAGATTTACCGTTTTGATTGGTCACATTCCGCCACAATATACACTTGAAGACAACACGAGCGCCTTAAAATGTGTAATGAAAGTGTGCATATGTTTGTTGACGTTGTCATGTTCCATCCGGAAACCTAAGTATGTACATGTACCACGTATTGAAAATCTAAAACCTACATCTGAAACAGACATACACGGGAATATTTGCGGTGTTACGTTTCCGCAACTAGTGAGACAGAGTACCTTTAAAGCAATACGCTAATATGTGTCTGGAACTGGAGACATGGTGCTTATGGGATACAATGTATGTGACCAAAATAGCTACTGATCAAATATCACATTCCTGAAGCCTGGTAACAATATGTGTCGCTTGTTAGAAACGTGACGGGTGTCTCTGATTGAACGGCGAACAGTGCAGATCCTGATCAGGCTGTGCGGATGTTGTCGCAAAACCCATAAGCCCCATTTCTCCAGTCACAGTCAAATATAATAATATGCCCAGCTTGGCTGCTCGATAGCACGTGGCAAGCGTACATGTATACATGCCAATATATACAATAATTCGCCTCCGATATGTTAACTCCAGCTACAATTTGACCCATTTAAAAAATATGAGCAACCAAAGTTCATACCCAAACCTGTTGCACCGCGCAAGAATATCTGATGATTTAGTGTGGTTAAACCTCAATATGTCAACCGTAGCTACAATAATTCGCCTCTGATATGTTATATACGGCTACAATTTGACCCATTTAAAAATGTGAGCAACCGAAGTGCATACCCAAACCTGTTGCATGTAGGTCAAAATTGAGTAAACTGTATATGTTATACCTTTTGAGAAGGTCGTCAGAAATGTTATCGAAATGAACCTGTTTTCAGACGTCCGAGTACAATTGAGAAGGTCGTTGGATCAAATAATCTTTGATGTAGAACTAGTAAATTGCCAAAACTAATAGAACAGGGAAATCATTTCCCAATGAAGCCATATTTTCTCTAGTTGTTGTTCAACATTCAACATAACGAAATGAAGCTTTCAAATTTACAAGAAATGCATGTAAATGTCAGATAAACACATTGACATGATAAAATAACCAATTTCTGCATGTGTATGTTCTTTATTAATACTGTATTGATACAGCTTGGACAGTATATCGCTAACATATCAAACACGCCGGATAACCGATTGCAAAAATCACTCTTCCATGCGTTACATTAAAGAGATGAGGTTAAATTGCTACCCTCGCGATACGCATGGAGCGGGGTAGCAATTTTGTTCTAGCCAATATACTGCTGTCTAGAGATCTCCCGAAGGTCACGGTGTACGCATAGTTGTAAATAAAATTGAATGCTGTTTCCGGAGAACTTTTGATTATTTATGCAAATAGTCTAATATTGTTGCAAATTGCATTACATGCCACAGAGTTTATCAATATTATCCAATAAAGTTTGCATATTTCGTCCGATCATGTTATGACATGGTGCGTACTTTCATTGTTCTCAATGCATCGTTCGAGGATTACGGAAGCCCATTAGGGCCACTTCACTTTCTTTTTATCTTTTCTTGAATTTTCGAGATCTTTTCTCGAATTTTCAAGATGTTATCTTGAATTTTCGAGATCTTTTCTTGAATTTTCAAGATCTTTTCTTGAATTTTCAAGAAAAGTTCCTTTCAATATGTTTTCTTGAATTTTCAAGTTCTTTTCTTGAATTTTCAAGATCTTTTCTTGAAAATTCAAGAAAACTTGAGAATTCAAGAAAAGAACTTGAAAATTCAAGAAAACATCTTCAATAAATGGAAATTAGAAAAAAGTGAAGTGGCCCTAATGGGCTTCCGTAGAGGATCGTACATTTTTAGAAGGTCGTCAGAAATTTTATCGAAACAAACATGTTATCGGACATTCCAGTATATTTCAGAAGGTCGGCAGAACTGTTATCGAAAGAAACATGTTTTCAGACGTTCCAGTACATTTGAAAAGGTCGGCAGAAATGTTATCGAAATGTTATCAGTGTTTTTAGACGTCCGAGTACATTTGAGAAAATCATCAGAAATGTTTTCGAAACAGTGTTTTCGGACGTCTGAATACATTTAGAAGGTAGTCATAAATGTTATCGAAACAAAAATGTTTTCTTACGATCGAATACATTTGAGAAGGTCGTCAGAAATGTTATCGAAATAAACATGTTTTCGGACGTCCGAGTACAATTGGGAAGGTCGTTGGAAATGTTATCGAAACATGAGTGTTTTCGGACGTCTGAGTTCATTTGAGAAAATCATCAGAAATGTTATCGCAATCGGATTGTTTTCGGACGATCGAGTATATGTCGTTTTTGCGAAGAATCGATTTCCGTGTCGGAGACACGGACATCGATTCTTCGCAAAAACGACAGAAGTTTGGGCGAAAATACAGACCACCAAATGCAGCTTAACAAGACGCGTTTGGTGCGCCATATTTCATGAAAATCCGTTACGTAATAAGGACAATATAAAATAATACGTAATTTGAATCAGATGGATTCTGAAAGTTTCAGTACCTGTTGTTGTTGTTAGTACCACGTGATCATACACCTTGTAGAATATATATACAAAATCTAAAGAAGAGGAGGTCACGTTCATGTATGATGATGTACAATACATGTATATACACTTGAATGTATGAAATAGATTACTTTATTGATTTATTATTAAAATGAAATAAGAAACGACGCGTACTCTACGTGTTATGTTGTTATGTTTGAACAATATAGAAGTGTATGTCCGAATGAGTTAGCATTAAGGACTCGTTCTATACATGATCATCGTTTGATTCAAAGGTAATTGCTTCGTAAATGTGATAGAATGTATGTATAACATATATGTGAATACTGCCTCGTTACTGTATCCTATACGAACGTGGAGTGGCTAAGTCGGCCACCTTTGTGTGTTCCAGCCATCAGCCTGTTTCACCTATTTAGCCGTTTGACAAAGAACTTAAAATGTGAGGTAGAACTTATGATATAATGTAGCTAGGCAGGAGAACGGACTCCTGTCCATTATATTACACCAAACCGTAAACTATGTCTGTTTTCTGGACAGGTTTGTGCCTGTGTTTTTAACAACATGAACCACCATCATAGATAGCCTCATACACAGAAAATCTCACGGTGTATCACTCTTACCTGATAAATCACACAACACATACCATATATACCCACTACTGCAGTTACCTGAGTGTATTGTCCCTGGTGTCTGCTCACATACTATGTGAGTAAATATGGTTTTACCTATGGGTAACGTGTACATTAATATTGGCTGTGCATCTGATTGAAAAGTTTACACATCAACATTTATTTTGAGATTGATGGGAGAAATGCTCAGATATCTCGTCTTTTGTATAGTTTGCTGGCATAATATTTATAGCTTGCCGTTGTCATTTATGTCTATTATGTATTGCACCAAATTTTATTTGGTTTACTGTCGTATTATTTGCTGTATGTGTCAAGCACACGAAGTGGCGAAACTGTGCGATAGCTTGTACATACACAGATGGTGGAGATGGCAACTCAATGAACAATATAGTATACAGTAACAAGACAATATTTACATATGTTATATTCATATATGACATCACTCTTATGAAGCAATTACCATTGAAGCTGAGTGTATCTATCTATGACCTACTACCTTAAATATTCGGTATAATAAATAAACTAACGCCCTTGAGTGAGGGTAATATTGTGGATTATTTCCCCTCGAAATCAATATTGCTTCCTCGGGGAGGTAAATAGAGAATAGTAGGTTAGTGCCGTGAATGGGAAAAAATATCCGACAAGGCTCAAGAATTTCTTTATTTCTCATCAGAAGTATATGTTGTGACACTCATTTGAACCGTCTCGCCGAGACGGTTCAAATGAGTGGTCACAACATATACTTTGGTTCGGAAATAAGGAAAATAGGTAGAGAATAGTAGGTTAGTGCCGTGAATGGAAAAATTGCTTGTATACAAGCACTATAGATGTAATAGAGAATTGTATGTACACACTCACCTGCGTTAAACTTATCAATATGTCAACGTTTCTAAACACCTACTAGCAATCTCAACTTGTAATCAAGCAGTTCGATTGTCTGACACTTAGTTGTATGACAGATCAGGCTCAGCAAATCAAGCTGCTTGATTGCAGGCACAATAGTCAAGAATTTTTTAATAAAACTATTGACAAATAATTCCAGCACAAAAATATTTACACAATTGCCTAACATTTGATTGGCCCGTAGCAAGTCTCTGTCCAAAATTTATATCCCAGTAAACTCCCACGCCGAACTACTTTCCGTAACCGTGAGGCGCAGTTAGAATAAGTCTTAAGAAAACGGAAAATAAACACATTTTCTTGATGAATTTATTTCAAATGCTGGAATTATAAGGAATGAATTGCCTTTTTGTGGAATTTATCGGGGATATAAACTTGGAAAAGTCGCGGGAATACTGGATGAGGCCTTAAAAAATTACAATTTTCGAAAATAAATAATAAAAAAAAATCTTTTTTTTTTTTCGAAAATTGTAATTTTTTATCGCTTCGTCCAGTATTAATACAACAACGGATGTTCTACGTACACAAATACATCGGATTATTTTGTTACGCTTCAAGTTGTGATTTGCCCCCCATTTGCGTCACAAATCGTGCGGTCATCGCTATATTTATGCAAATTCCATTCATAAGTTTTACTACGACTTCCTAATAAGGTATTCGTCGAGTATTTGTTATTTTTGGAATACACCCACGCTAGCGTTCCCGCGAAATTGAAAACGAAACTGGTAATTTCTGTAGACAACAATGGCGACCAACTTTCTCGATAGTGATGATGAATTTAGCGAAATTGAAGGCTTTAATGCATCCGAGATCGGTTCAGACATTCATGTCAGTGAAATATCGTCAGATTCGTCGGACAGTGAAGCTTCAGACGATGAAAATGTCGACCAAAACGCCGACGGTTGGACCTCCGATTTCTCCGACATCGTGGTTTGTACAATGTTTGCGATTTTTTTTATAAATATTCCCCACTTGATCTTATTTTAGCGAACAAATATGAATGTAGACTGTCAATACATTTTGTAAACAGTTGTTCCGACTATATTATGTAGCATATGAGAGTTTAATCGCCGATTTTTGCCGATTTAAAAATTAATTTCGTACACGGTTCAGTTCGTCCCATACTCAAATCCACTTCGTCCCCGATTTTATTTCTTTGATATAGCGTTTGTTAGAAGAAAATACAAGCATACCTTTGCTCATTTTGATATTATTAGATGAATTACTATTAGAAATAACATTGAAAAAACAACAGGTGATGGGGTCTTTTGACGGACATATGCAATCATACATAATTGATAGATAAAAATACAGTTCACTTTTTTGAAATGATTCTAAATAGTGAATTAACACCATTTGCTGGAAAATGGTCATGGTCCCCCAAATGACACCACCAAACAAAATAGCTTATTTCTTTGCAATGTAAAGAGAAAATATTTACAAAATACATACTGATTTTTGCAGATAGAAGATTTCACCCAGGCCACTGGAGCGACCCTACCGGACGGCTTTGATGTGGATACAGCTCTCCCTCGATTATTTTTGGCTGTTGTTCAAGCCAGAGATGTTCGAATTGATGTCCAGGAACACGAACAATTATGCCCGGTGGAATATGGAGCAGTCTGGTTGAATTGACAAGTACTGGACGGAGACATCGGCATCGGAACTCCGTTCATTTGTCGGCATAAATGTACTAATGGGGATTTCCAGCCTGCCTGAAGCCGACATGTACTGGTCCAAAAACGTGTACATTGCTAATCAGGGAATATATAGTATTATGACTTGCAACCGTTATCAGAAACTTGTTCAATAATTTCACGTCTCCGACCGCGCTACAGAACCGGCTAAGGGTCAGCCAGGATATGACAAACTGTACAAGGTGTGGCCTATTATTGAACATGTACAGGGCACGTTTCCTTCAGCATATAGCATTTCCAGAGAAATTGCCATTGACGAGGCGATGGTGAATGTATACGGGCAGGCTTGGATGTCGCCAATACATGCCAGCAAAGCCCATAAAGCGGGAATTAAAATATGGGTGCTCTGCGACGCCAACACAGCCTACCTGTCGCGGTTTGATATATATATACGTCGGACGGCAAAATTACCAAACTGAACATGGTCTTGGCTATAAAGTTGTAACGAGGTTGACCGACAACCTCCACAAGACATACCGGCATGTTTACTTTGACAACTACTTTACAGGCGTGCCACTAATGGACAATCTGATGGGAAATGGACTGTATGTGTGTGGAACTGTTCGCGTAAATCGTAAACAGTTCCTGAAGGAACTGAAGAAGCCGCGAGACGTGAAGAACCGCGGTGAATACAAGATAATGCAGAAAGGCGACAACAACTTGACTGCCACTGTGTGGAAAGACAAAAGGTTAGTCTACCATCTGACTACACTCAGTGAGCTCAAAGAGGAGGCCGATGCACAACGGCGGGTTGGCCAGAATGTGCTACAACTGAAGCAACCACTGAGTGTAGCCAGCTACAACCAATTTATGGGCGGTGTTGATGTTCATGATCAATACCGTATGAAATACGATGTCGGGCGAAACTCTAAGAAATGGTGGCGCTATCTACACTGGTTCCTGATCAACTGTGCGATTGTAAACGCATTCATACTCTACAAGGCCACATCACGTCGCACAACAAAGAAAAATCGCTTCACCCATATTGATTTCCGTTTGGAATTGGTGCGCGACATTATCGGCGGATATAGCAAGCGGAAACGATCTGGCGTTGAAGTCGGTGACATCGGACTTGTTGATGCAGAGAACATTCAGGGCCACATACATGGACGTCTCGATGGACCAAAGCGACGTTGTCGTTATCACCAGAAATATCTGTCCATCAGGCGCGAGACTGTACATGGGTGTGCTGTGTGCCAAGTACACTTATTTATCCCGTCAACACAGTGCGTATATGCCGTGAAACACGGTGCCGTGAAACATTTTTGATATCCAGCCAATACTATTTTTGCATTTTGCAGCCATTTGTAGGTGTTGACGGGATAAATAGAATAGTAGGTTAGTGCCGTGAATGGGAAACAATATCTGGCGCGGCACGGAAACGGGATGTGCTTAGCAGAGCCTCGCCCATCCCGTTTCCTGAGCCTTGCCAGATATTTTTTTCCCATTCACGGCACTAACCTACTATTCTCTATCTATTTTCCTTATTTCTGAACCAAAGTATATCCGAACCACTCATTTGAACCGTTTCATCCCGTTTCCGTGCCACGCCAAATATTTTTCCCATTCACGGCACTAACCTACTATTCTATTTATCCCGTCAACACCTACAAATGGCTGTAGAATGCAAAAATTGTATTTACTGGATATCAAAAATGTTTCACGGCACCGTGTTTCACGGCACATACGCACTGTGTTGACGGGATAAATATGCAACAACGTTCACCCCTTACTCTATAGTTTGTATCTCACATTGCGGATACCATATACAGGTCAAAGACTAGGACACTAGTCTATGGTCTAAGCATAGCTCATTAAAAACGTTATCCAGTCCACCCACTTCGACCTACTATGTATTGAAGTGAGTGGGTGTGATAATTTTGAATATGTCAGTTGCCAAGCCCTGTGCCCGAGCCTTTGACTTGTGGACGGCCACACGACGGGTGATACCATATGGACAGCCACACGACTTAAAGGTACATACCCACGCAGTAGGCACAAACTGTTCTGTATAGGAATTAAATAAGTGTATAACTATGTCACTATTCCACCAGTTCTAAAAATTACGAGTGCCCGCTATACAAATATAAGAATTTATTAATTATCAATTTACTGTTAGCGACGCGCGGTCGGTAACAGTCTATTTTGATAATGTGCGGGGACGACGACTTTCACATCAAGGCTTGCGGTGCGCATGCGCAGTATACTACGCGCGCCAGTAGGCTTCCCAATATGTAAACAAGAATATCAACATGTCGAAACGTCCAGGACGGAAATTGTATGAAACCGCGTCGGCCAAAAAAAATGCGAAATGTCTGAGGGACAGGCAGTACAGAGAGAGAGTGGTTAATATTGGCGACCTTATCACCAAATGGAAAGAGTTACGTGGAGATTTAGATTTGGACTCGAACAGAGATTTTTCTTCTCAACTTCCGATACTTCACTGCGCATGTCAAAGATGTGATATGATTGACCGTGTCACGTGACGAGTATTGGTAAAAATAGCACAAGGTCGGAAAATACCCTTTCTGGTCGCGGCATATAAAATGCGATTTAACACCAATTAACACGCGCCGTAATTAGTGGGTAGACAAATGGCTCATATAAGGCATGACAGAACATGGAAAATAGTAGTACAGTGTAACCTGCTGCGTGGGCATGTACCTTTAATAAGTAAATGTTATTACCGAGCTATATTTTGTGTCCGTTTTGGATCGAGTGAATTTCTTACCTTATCGGCAGACTTGAGTCGTGCAAAAGAAATAACTTTGTTTTTATTGACACACCTGCTTATAACAAGGTGTATGATCACGTGGTATTAACAACAACAATAAGTACCGATACAAAGTACGTATTCCTTTATAGTGACCTTATTACGTAACGGAGTTTAATGTAATATGGCACATCAAACGCGTCTTGTTAAGCTGCATTTGGTAGTCTCTTTATTTTCGCCCAAACTTCTGTCGTTGTTGCGAAGAATCGATTTCCGTGTCTCCGACACGGAAATCGATTCTTCGCAAAAACGACATAAGTCTGTGCCAAACTCCCTAGACCACCAAATGCAGCTTATGAGGACGCGTTTGCTGCTCCATATTTCATCAAAATCGGTTGCGTATTAAGGAAAATATCAAATTGTACTTACTTTGGAGTGGGCGACGTTGTTGTTGTTGTAACCACGTGATCATGCACCTTGTCATAAATTGTAAGACAGCTCGCCAAATGTTGGGTGACTGTTAATTTTAATAATTATGATGTGCTATCCAACCATTGTTTTTATGAGAAAGAAAACAACATGTAAACCAGAAACAGGAACTATTATCACAGAAACTACACACAATGTGCACAATATCGATATGACAGTCATGCCCAACGACAACTACTTTATCACGGGAACTATACACAATGTGCACAATATCGATATGACAGTCATGCCCAACGACCACTACTTTATCACGGGAACTATACACAATGTGCACAATATCGATATGACAGTCATGCCCAACGACCACTACTTTATCACGGGAACTACTGCCTGTTTCACGAATTGCTGCCGATAAACTTTTAGCTATTAAACATATTAAATCTAAAACAATATTTAAATGTTAGTTATTTTTTATCAATAACAAAACAGTCACCCTACCCAATGAAATTCAACCCAATGTTGATTTTATTACGAAAAAAAAGGAGCAGGGTTGAAAAACGAAAAAAAAATGGAAATTTACTTCGAAACCTGGTTAGATGGCTTGGAAATGATGTAACTAAGAAAACAAAAGTTAGATTTTGAAAATCTGAACACAAATTTCAGATTATTTTAAAATAATCTAAGTTTAGTCCCCACGTTAAATCGCTTGTTTTGTTTTTAGCAATAAAATCAGTATTTGATGGAATTTCATCAAATAAATGTTTTTGAGGATGGTGACTTTTTCTTATTGATAAAAAAGAACATACATTTAAATATGTTTAGATAACTGTATTTAATAACCAAAATTTCGTCCGCAGCAAAACGTGGAACAGACAGTAAACACAATGTGCACATCAGTCGATATGACATTCATATGACAACGACAACCACAAATCGAGAAAATGAAAACCGTGTTCGGTATTAACATGGATCGCTGATGTTCTTTTGTATTTTACACCCACGCCTAATATCGTTTGAAGCATCTGACAATGAATAAAATATTATCCCGTCAACACAGTGCGTATGTGCCATGAAACATGGTGCCGTGAAACATTTTTGATATCCAGTCAATACTATTTTTGCATTTTACAGCCATTTGTAGGTGTTGACGGGATAAATAGAATAGTAGGTTAGTGCCGTGAATGGGAAAAAATATCTGGCGCGGCACGGAAACGGGATGTGCTCGGCAGAGCCTCGCCCATCCCGTTTCCTGAGCCTTGCCAGATATGTTTCCCCATTCACGGCACTAACCTACTATTCTCTATTTATTTTACAAACGATGTGTCAAAAAAAGCCGGATACTCCAGGAAAGCTACGATACGCATACTCAGGCCAGTACCATGCGTACGCAGGACTTTATATACGATGTAGACGACGCGAAGGGCCGGAGTTGCGGACCTCGACAGATTATGTGTGGTGTGTATGCACCCGTCGCACAGCACACCACCCCCACCCCACCCACCCCGTCCAAACTTGCATACGGGCATGACACTTACAGTTGTATATTAAGAATGAAAATTCTGTCGAGTTTCTTATGAAATAAAGATTTTATTGTATAAGGAAAATATTACAGATTAAACACAATATGTCACGAGCATTGCTATACGACGAGCATTGGAGGCGCCACTCTAGAACAGTTGGAGAAAAGAGACTTATAGAGTATATTGATACTTGTTGAAGGCTCCATTAGCCTATTTCACCAACATTGCTAAGCATACTTATGTAGCAAAGTATACTTTGAGGGAGAAATTTTTAATTGATTGAAGGATAGCTTTTTAATTTGTATTATACTGAATTCATTACATTATCATAGCCATTTTGGCTGTGATAATGCAATACATTCAGTTTAATAATTCTGCATACTTTTAATCATCAAATATATGCAGTCGGTAGTTCTATATGAAATAATGCATTTCGAGAAAAATAAAAGTTTACTCCCTCAAAATATACTTTGCTAGATAAGTATACTTTGCAATTTTAGTGAATTCGGCAACAGTGGTATTGGTGTATGTTTGGCTGCTATATATTGTATTCGCCTTTCTACATAACTCTACCTATATAGCTAGAGCATTTTCAGGAAAATAGTCTCGACCACCGCTGTGCTCCTGTCATGATATATCATGATAACATGGTGTTTTCTTTATGTGTGTTCATGCGTCTCCTCTTGGGTATTTTGCTCTTTATTATTGTTTACGTTGGTGCTCGTTGACGACACTGTGGTTACAGATGTACACCTGACTGTTTTATAATGGCCTCACTTTAAATAACTAGAACATGTGGGTAAATGAACTTTGGGTGTATTTTAGTGTGTTGAAGACGCTGTGGTTACATTGCTGGACTTCTTTATATGGTCTTCGATGGTTGCCTCTTTTAACCCTTTCAACCCTAAGGAACTGGAATGGACTGTGATATGCTAATGTTCCGACCAATCCAATGGTCACAAAATGATTTTCAGATTCGTCCATTTATGAAAAGGGGGTGTTTTTGTTCTCTAAGAAATATGAAAATTACTTGCAAAAAGTGCCGATCCTGATGAGACGGCTCGTAACGAGCCGGCTCATCTGGATCTGCACTGTTTGCATAAACGGCTATAGCGGGCTTTCGGGTGCAAAGGGTTAAATATACATTTTGTATTTCAAATATTCTAAAATACTATAGAACTATGGGACATGATGGACATGATATACAAATTCATCACTCAATATGTACATAGACAGTGTACATTCTCTTATTATATTTGAAATACAAAATGTACCTTAAGTGATTATATAATGCATTAACATTCTCACAATTATCGTCGCGCATATTGTATCAGTCTATGTTCACAATCTGTTTTATTCGTTAATTAACGGTAAACCACATCCCGGTACGCGGTTGTGCGGTGGCAGGTAACGACAGTTGGACTGTCTGTCATAAATCTTACGAGATTTCCATCATTTCCAAGTATTACCGTATTACCAATTATTATGTAGTTTGTGTAGTAAAGTCGACGCCGTGTTTTACATTGTTGACACTCGCCGTACCAGGATATTACGTTTTACATTTGCCGGTATATTCATTGTGCACGTTAGCGGCAACGGAGAAAAATCTGAGTTTTCTAAAGGTGAAGGATAATTACGGACAACATGCGATAAACACGCCTGGTTTATGTAATCTGACTTACACCAGCGTGCTTCACTTCGTAGTGTGCTATTTGTGACATTAGACTTAATAATTAACCCGATGTCTTTTCAAATGAAGTTGCTGTATGGTATATGGATTGCACTCGCAACATTTCAGTATGTCACCACAGAGGGTAAGTTGACCAATCATGATGTTTTCACAGGCAGAATTAGCGTTACATGACCTCACGTAATAATGGCGATGCATTATAGCAGAAACAAGTTGAGCCTCACGACTGATCCTTGCAGTGAACCGAATATGATACAACAGAAATGATGTAGAATGTATGTCTGTAATTCCAGCACAAAAATATTTACACAATTGCCTAACATTTGATTGGCCCGTAGCAAGTCTCTGTCCAAAGTTTATATCCCAGTAAACTCGCACGCCGAACTACTTTCCGTAACCGTGAGGCGCAGTTAAAATAATTCTTAAGAAAACGGAAAATAAACAAATTTCTTGATGAATTTATTTCAAATGCTGGAATTATAAGGAATGAATGGCCTTTTTGTGGAATTTATCGGGGATATAAACTTGGAAAAGTCGCGTGAATACTGGACGAGGCCATTAATTCCTATAATATACTCTTTAGAATGTTAATTGATACATGTATGTGTTTATATGGACTGTGGACAACACGTTCCAGTCGCTAGAATGTTATCAAAACATAAGCACGTTTTCTTTTTTACACAAGTGCTCGTCTTTACCGCGATACTAAAAGAATTGAATCGTTTTGTTTTCTTCATGTAAGATGTTCTGTTTATTAAACATGCTAAATGGCACTAATTGAAAACTGAAAAATTGGTATACAGTATGCATTTGGCATTTTATTTACCAAAACAGTTAGGCAAACAATCGTAAATACAGTCGTTCTTGTATCAGTAACATCGAGTCACTATATGATGATCTGTGAAATGCGCGGATCTAGGCATATTATGACTAGTATATTAGAAAATACATATGATTTTGTATCGAAGAAAATGTGCGAGTTTTCATGAAATATATTCTGTTTCTACGTCATTTACGGAAAACATCGTAAAGTTTGTAAATGTTTTACATGAGATACTGTGCACAATCACACGGCTTGTCTCATATGTGTTACAATGGTCTCATAAATAGTGTCATATGCTCACTTGACTATTGTCTGTTTCACGAAACCTGCCCAAATTTTACAGCTATATAAACAATGCAAAAACAATATTTTTTTCGATAATATTAAATTAAAGCAAAATTTAAGAATGAGCCTTCTTTTTATTTCGTGAAATTTGGTCAAATATTGGTTTTATTACCAAAACAATGATTTCTCTATGGGAATTTAACATGGGGGAGGGAAGAGGTTGAGGACTTGTGGGAGGAGTCAATAACATTTTTTTTTTGGAAATTGACTGCGAAATCTGGCTAGATAGCTTGGAAATGATCTAACTAAGAAAACAAAAGTTAAATTTTAAAAATCAGTCCAGTATTTACGAAATTCTAAAAAATTTCCACATGTTAAATCCCCATAGACATCTTCACTCCGTGAAGATGTCTATGGGGATTTAACATGGGGAAATTTTGTTTTCGCAATAAAATCAATATTTGACCAAATTTCACGAAATAAAAAGAAGGCTCATTCTTAAATTTTCCTTTAATTTAATACTATCGAAAAAAATATTGATTCTGAATTGTTTATATGGCCGTAAAATTTGGGCAGCTTTCGTGAAACAGACTATAGTTTCGCTGTCTCTGCACGCAGGACCTGCTATACTACTATAACATTAGAAGCACATGTGCTATATTCGTCTAGATAATATGGCCATACACACGTGATATGAGTTGCGCCATATCACTTAGACGATTATGTGTTGGCTGTCTCTGCACTGACACTCTGTACACTTACGTAATGTGAGTGATTTTTTTAACCATCCCGACAATCTGAGTTTACAATTGCACATTCCTACAGTATGCAAGTACATGTATGTAAGTGTCTCTTAAATATGAACAACATAATAATTAACATTGCATGTACATGTTATTGTCTCTGACATATGATATCATAGACTTGTACACGCAGGGTATATTACGTCATTGATGATATGCATTCAAGTTGTAATGGGAGTATGTGAGCACATTCGTGTAAGAGTGAGGTCCTAGATTCGATTCCCATGCTGGGTGTGCGTTGCTTGCCGAACTGTGACCTTTTCCGCTACAACGCGGGGCCGTGACTCATAGACCAATACAGGGGCGCCGGAAGCATCATAAGATTGGTCCGGAGAATCTAGTGGGTACACCCGTTACCCACCCAACATATATGTTGTTACCACTCAGTTGACGGGTCAGTTGAACGGTTTAACTGAGTGGTAACAACGTACACTCCTGATGAGAATTGATAACAATTGCAGAAACAATATTTATATTCCGTATATATATATGAATTCCAAATATGTCAAAAATATTGATACCAGCCGGACCTGTTCCGACGCCCCTGTAATATCGATGTATTTACTCACTATTGAGAGAAATTGTGTATCTACGGCATCCATCTTGTTAATGGAAGTTCCCATGTTCGACCGAGGGCAATGTACATCATGTTACATGATACTATATGTGCGTATATACGTCACATCAACATGAACTTATACACAATCATTATGTCTAAAAGTCGCTCTGCAGTAAATATCCGTGCAACCGTCTCTTCAATATGAACACATATACATGTATGTATCGATATACAGTAATTTATAATTATGCAGATCATTACCATGCTAATTAGTATGTACTTACTCTTCTCTGAAACACGACATATATAGATATACACAGTATGATATGCGAAAACATTTCAACACTACTGATACATGTACCATCAATATGTTTCATCATTTGTGTAGCAATATATGGACAATACACAATCATTATTAATATACTCTCTTGTCTCTAAATTACGGGCACACGAGTGAACATGTATGCATAATTTAATATGGAAAACTGACTATGTATACAGAGCAATACATTTGTGACGTTGGTTTATAAGTATTACGCTCAGTTACCATATTTGCATGTATCGCATATTAAATATTATTGGGTTTCAATTGTGTTTACAATATTGAGCGTATCCGGGGGTCACTGGTTTGAGTATTGGAACTGTTGCACATTCTGCTCTCTCTGACCAGATTTCGTCCTGTGACTTCTACACAATACCACTGTACTCGTGAGCAATTGTGACAGACACGTGCTTATTCCTACCATCACGGTCAAACAAATGTTGTATTAAAGAGCTGGTAACCTAGGAACTATGTCTTGCGTGCATCTACGATTGTCAGTTTGTATTACGTCTTTGTTACCGACCACCGTGCGGTGTACGAGATAATATGACTATGTGTAGATGTATGGACCGCTTTACTAAATTTCTCAAACAATAATTGGTTCACTGACATTTTTTACCTCTCTAAACGCATATTTCTTTTTTTTCGAAAGTTTTCCAATCATTGATGGTCGTTGAGCACGACTTTTCTATCGGCAGTTGTATTGATCTGTTCATCATTTAAACTCTGAGTTTCGCCTTGAGATATATTGGCTTTGTCTTGTAACGTTTTATTTATAAATTACGACGAAAGTTGACATACAAGTTGACCTCTGAATACTTTGTAAATTAGATAAGGAACTAAAATGATGTTTCTTATCAACACGTTCTGTTCATGGATAGAGAGACTCGTAGTATGCATTTTCCCTTACATTTTACTCATTCTTGAATAAATATGTCTATGAGTTTATGATCATGAGTATCGTATGCACCGTGGGTTGACAGACATGCACGAACAAATTTGCTTCAAATAATCAGCAGAAGCCGGAAATAAATCCACAAGTGAGGACATGGCAGTCCGTCCGATTGGATATGTAGGTAAAAGCTGCCATTCCCTAATTAGACAGTGATATATTACCGAAAGGATAGAATTTGTATCGCCGAGACCGTATTATTAATATTAATATTAATATATGCATATGCAATAATTTCCTAACTAAACCCACAGGGGTCCGAATGTGTGCCGGGAAAGTTTACTAAAAGTCCGATCCGGTACAGAGACGTCCCTAGAGACGCCTCTGTACCGAATCGGACTTTCAGTAAACTTTATTCTTTACTATCAATAACGTCTCATACATGTACTATTGCAGATAAATGAATGCATATGTGAAGGTGTATCTATTCGATATATTATGTTTGGCAAATAGTTAGTTAATACATCTGCATACATTTTAGTGGCTAATGTATTTTATTATCAAAAGAAAGACACATTAATCTATTTTAAAAGGCAACTTAATCAGCGTTTCCATGTAGCATGTCTACATTACAACCATGTGCACAATGATTGATATTGCATTCAAAGACGTCTTTGATATTTGTAATCATGACCATATAGTATCATCATATATATCTGTTGCCGTGTTTCGGACTTAAAATGTGACCAGTATAGATAGCTCCTGCTCAACATTAGCACACTGTTGTAGGCTGTTAACGATTTATATTGTTAAGTAGAGAATATATACATTGAGTGAGAGAGCAACATTCATCTAACATCCTACATACATATTCGTACACAGAGTCGTATTTAGTGTGAAATATCAACTTGGGAACAAAAATTGACTGGAGTTATATATTGGGGACAGTCTATAGACCATGTAGCCCAAAGGTAAATTGGTTAACACACTTGGAAACTCACGAATAATTTCCCTTTGGTAATACTTCCGATGCATCACTGGCGTTAGAACTGGTGGTATCTGTAGGTACACATTCCATCAAATCTAACGTCTATGTTGCCCCGAATGTTGCTATAAGGGAAGTAATGCGTGATTATTTCAAGTTATGTAATCCATCTATGCGATTGGTATACATGGTATACAGGCGAAACGTTATTTTATTCAGCCATAATACGTAACTACATGTACCTACTAGGTTCAGACATTAGACAATAATACATACAGCAATACTGTGTGAATTACCTACTTGAGTGCAAACATAAATTGTGAAACAACTAAATAGATATGGGCACAGTTGCAATATGTGCAGCACCTACATAGGAACCAAAAGGAAATTCGAGAGTTGTCTAACTAGTATTGCAAGTAGCCATACAGTGTAATCAAAATGCATATCTACATACATAGTGTGTGGAATAACTGCCTGTCTGGAGCCATACCGTGTGAGACGACTACTACTATCAGTCGTATAGTGTGAAGCAACTACTTGCGTGCATATTTTTGATATACACGAATAAAGTGCACAACAGGTAAATGGATACAGATACTATGTCGCGGTGTCCCTATGCGGGCTTTGCAAAAATAAGAAAGCCATCATTTTAAAAGCGTGCTAAGTACATTGTCTTATCATACGGAAAATTTAAATTGTTTACTTGTTATTACCGTTAATGGATCGGTAATGGATGAGTGATTATTGTTTTCTGATAGCCCATGACAACAAGTGTGATTTATACAACACACCACACGCCGGTCGTTTTTCCTTGACGTTACAATGGGCGTATGATTCAGCATAACAGTAACATATTACGCAACATTTCATTCCATATCATTATGTATACATGCATGTTAATATACTAGTCAATGCGGAATTTGAAGCTATATTATTTAAGGACACCGAACTACACGTGTAGCACAAGTATGCTGTTTTATATACTAATGTGATAATGTGTCTTATTGTAATCATGACATTGTCCTTGCTTCGATGGCCACAATAAATTTCGACCTTGATGACGCATTGCCGGAGACATTTACATAAATAATAAATATAGTCAACATAGTGCAAGTACTTTTATCTGTGGCATACACAATGGTTTAAATTAAAGATAGCGAAATATCAGCATAAGGAGGCCAACAAACATAATAGCATGTGCACATAAACAAACCAAAGGAAACATAATGAATTGCTCTAAATAAATTTAATCATGGAACACGGAATGTAGTTACAACATTGTATCACTGAACACAGCTGTATGTATAGTCTAAGTATGTCCGTCAATGAAGCCAACATGAACATTAATATGTATATTATGTATGTATATGGAAATAATATATATGTAACAAAATAGGACCATTGGGAGACCTAAGTGCCAGCTACTATACAAACAAAAATATCGAATTCAAAATATAAACAATGGAAGCATAAACTATTTACTTGACGAATCCACAGTTTACACACCGCATAGATACTCGTGTATATAACATGTTTAACAATACTTATAAATACACGTACTGACATACAGCTAACAACGTTCGGGTAGTGGCTGTTTTACAACATGATTTACACCATGCCTTCCTTTAAATAGACACATCACTGACCCCTGTCGTGGTAACAAACGCACAGTGATGTAGGTAAGACACAAAGTTGCATATCAGGCCGCCGGCTATCGACCGTACACTAATTAAATCCTTGCTATATTATACGCTGTATGTGATTTTGTTTTTGTTTTTGTTATATAACGGTATCGTGAATTTTATTGACTGACCTGCCTCTACAACCCATGGTATATTACGAACATTCATATGCCATCGCTTAGGTTGCTCTTGGATTTGTTATAGGAATGAATGGCCTTTTTGTGGAATTTATTGGGGTATAAACTTGGAAAAGTCGCGGGAATACTGGACGAAGGCCGGAAGGCCTCGTCCAGTATTCCCGCGACTTTTCCAAGTTTATAACCCGATAAATTCCACAAAAAGGCCATTCATTATAATTCCAGCATTTGAAATAAATTAATCAAGAAAATGTGTTTATTTTCCGTTTTATTAAGAATTATTTTAACTGCGCCTGACGGTTACGGAAAGTAGTTCGCCATGGAGTTTACTGGGATATAAATTTTGGACGGAGTCTTGCAACGGACCAATCAAATGTTAGGGAATTGTGTAAATATTTTTGTACTGGAATTATAAGTATATATTCAATTTATGCGTGATAAATGGCAGAAATTACCCAATATTACTCGGTCTTAATAGTTATTTTATTTTAGAAATCCCATAACGTCCAATAAAAAAAGTCTGAGAAACATATTTACACCGATAATTATGTTATCGAAAGCGTTAACTACAAGCATGTGGAGAAAACGCACACAAACACAAATATCTAGAATTGGTATGCAGTCTAAAAGTGGGCGGGATTGATTCAGTGCACGATTTCTTCGTGTATATTGATTTCCATTTTGCATATTTCAGCAATTCACATCCGTCTCATAGGCGGTGACGGTGAAACCACGGGCCGGGTAGAGGTGTCACGCAATACCACCGACTGGGGCTCGGTTTGTGACGATTTATGGACGGATAAGGAGGCACAGGTTGCGTGTCGCCAACTCGGCTTCAAATGGGGAACGGTATGCTTGAATGATAATATGTGTGGCTGTGACTCGAGAAATTGGTGTAGATCCTGTAGCCTATTTCACCAATTTTGCAAAGTGTACTTATGCTCCACTATGAAAATAACAACAACAACGAAATATACACTAGTTAGCAGAAAAACGAGTACGAAATACTAGTAATCGCAGTCGGCAAATTTAATTGGTTAATTCAGGCCCGTACGCAGAGGGGGTGCTGTGGGTGCGGCGGGTGCGTACTAGTACACCCCCTTAATCCTTTCAACAACACATGCCTGTGTAGTTGTATTGGCTAAAATGTAGAAACAGGGGGCCCGTTTCACTAAACTTCGTACGACTAAAATGTTCGTAAGTGCAAACTTATGATAGTCTGTAAATTTCACATTTACAATATTTTCTAGTAAATAATTAATGGATTTACATTTATTGAGCATAGGCTGCATATGCAGCCTATGCTCAATAAATGTAAATCCATCAATTGAAATTTACAGACGATCTTAAATTTGCACTTAAAGTTTAGTGAAACGGGCCCCAGATGAGCCGGATCGTGACGAGCCGTCTCATCAGGATCTGTACTTTTTGCAAGTAATTTTCATCATTTTGAGAACAAAAACACCCTGTGTTCATAAATGGACTGGTCTGAAAATAATTGTGTGATGATTGAATTGGGTTGCAAAATAAACATATCAAAATTCATTTCAGTTACTTATGGGTGAAAGGGTTAATCTACCCCCCCCCCCCCCCCCACCCACTCTAAATTAATTATTGCGTAAGGGCATGTAATTAGCTGTAATTAGCTGTATATCGCATTTTAGGCAGAATCTGGCGATTGATTGTTTCAAAATAATGTGTGTTGACTGCTTGTGTGTGCATAGACAACATTGGAAATCCATGTTTTATTTCGAAAGTTCTTTAATTGTTTATTGTTCGACAGTATCCTTTTGTTTTGCTGATTTATAACTAATACTTTTGAAATTAGAAACACTTGGCTGCATATATTTTATCTCGTACAATTCCAGGCCTTCGTAAACGCAGCATTCGGCCAGGGTGTTGGGCCGATACACCTGGATAATGTACAATGCACGGGGTATGAACGGACCCTGTGGGAATGCCAACACAACGACTGGGGGAACAACAACTGCCGACATTATGAGGATGCCGGCGTCGCCTGTTACAACAGTTCAGGTTGTTTATAATAATTATGAGACACGCCACGATTTGTGTGATTTTTCATGGAGATTTTTTACAGAAACTGTGATATTGGCTATAAATGACGTTGAAAGTTGACGAAATTTGCATAGAAAAATGCGGAATTCATCTGAACATTTCGTGAACTTTCGATGACATTTACGAGAACTATCGTATATTTTGGAAATAGTTTTCATGATATAACGCACATCTATTTAGGTACAAAATCACATGGCTTGCTTGGTTTGACTTTCTACTCCAATTACATAAATAGAGAATAGTAGGTTAGTGCCGTGAATGGGAAAAAATATCTGGCAAGGCTCAAGAATTTCTTTACTTCTCATCAGAAGTATTTGTTGTGACCACTCATTTGAACCGTCTCGCCGAGACGTTTCAAATGAGTGGTCACAACATATACTTTGGTTCAGAAATAAGGAAAATAGATAGTGAATAGTAGGTTAGTGCCGTGAATGGGAAAAAATATCTGGCAAGGCTCAGGAAACGAGATGGGCGAGGCTCTACCGAGCACATCCCGTTTCCGTACCGCGCCAGATATTTTTTCCCATTCACAGCACTAACCTACTATTCTATTTATCCCGTCAACACCTATAAATGGCTGTAAAATGCAAAAATTGTATTGACTGGATATCAAAAATGTTTCACGGCACCGTGTTTCACAGCACATACGCACTGCGTTGACGGGATAATCTGTATTATTACAGGGCTCCAGATAAGGAATTAGTAATTGAGTATTTTCACTCCATCATTTCTGAAGCAATTGGGTATTTCAAAATTGTAATTGGGTCAAATAAAATCACACTACTGTGTACACATCAACAGACAGCAATTATTGAATTAGTTTGCTTCGAAATGAAAACATATCTTGGCAAATACCAAGATGTGTTTTCATGGAAAATAAGAAAAATATGCTATATTTGTGGTCTGTTCATTGTTTTCTGCAGCATGATAAAGGTACAACAAAATTGTTATTGCTTTTTGATACTCGCTACTTCTGATTTCAATTGGGTTTTTTGGCAAAATTAATTAGGTATTTACGCAAATACGCAGCTTATCTGGATCTCTGTAATATTATGATTCTTAGTGCTAATGATTTCCTTTAAATGAGTCTAGTAATCATGTTTACACATACATATGTCATATGTGATAGCCTCTTGAAGCTATATGCATCAGTTGCCCTGTATGCATAGCAGGCGTAACCTTTATTTTGTCATATTATAGACATTTACTTTCAAATCAGAATGTGTCCAAACCAAAGTCGCACTCTTTCAGTATTTGTTTTGTAATTAAATGTGGCTGAAGAGAAAATGCATGTGCCGAAAAGTCAGCGGCTGAATCTAACCGACATACATATTGTCCTTTCCGTATTTTAGTTAGTACATCAGCAGCAACAACAACAACAAAAAAGTTTTGTGTTTAATTTTCCTCAAATTTCCATAATTTATTAGCTGCATGCCCGGGCCTGCAGTGCCTTAATGCAGCTAAGCGCCTGACCACATATGACCACAGCTTTCAGCCAATGGTGCTTTTAGCCTGAATTGGATGGTCAATTGTTGTTTGTATATACATGTACAAGTACATAACAGGAAACACCCTTCTAAACAATTCACAAAATAATTCAAATGCTCCCGGTGTGCTGAATACAAGGTGTGACAAGGTGTGAAAATCGCATTCACCATTGCACAAGATCTCGTAAATTCTGCCTCTTCACAGTAAACGTGATATGCTAATGTTCCGACCAATCCAATGGTCACAAAATGATTTACAGATTCGTCCATTTATGAAAAATGGGTGTTTTTGTTCTAAGAAATATTAAAATTACTTTCAAAAAGTGCAGATCCTGATGAGACGGCTCGTTACGAGCCGGCTCAACTGGATCTGCACTTTTTGCAGTAAAAGTGGATAGAAGTCGCACACACGCTATTGTCGGCACATGCCGCTGATACGTATTTTCGAGGGTGCACAAATCTTATGGTGAAATATGAGAGAAGGGTATGAGAACTTGTTGTGAGAACTTGTAGCCCAACATTAATCACGATTTATTTCACCAAAATTGGAAAATAAAAAAATAAAATAGTGTCAAAAGAATACTCCCAGCTTCTCTGGCTTTCTTTTTTTACTTTTTGTATTTCACACTTGATAGGGATTCACCAAAGTTTGTAGTGTAGTTAGAAAAATAAATTGTATAACGATGTACTTTATTTACGCAGTTTCATGTAAATAATATATGTATATTTGCATGCAGTCGTCTGCACGGCCGAACTTGTAAAACACGCAATACGTATTTTCGTCCCCAAGTTAAAGTTTTTGTATGTAGATCTCCAGAGCTCCAGATAAGCTGCGTATTTGCTTAAATACCAAATTAAAATTGCCAAAAACCCAATTGAAATCAGAAGTAGCGAGTATCAAAAAGCGATGTTGTGGTACTTTTATCATGCTGCAGAAAACAATAAACAGACCACAAATATAGCATATTTTTCTTACTTTCTATATGAAAACCCACCAAGGAGACAATTCTAATGAAATGCCAAGACATATTTTCATTTCGGAGCAAACTATTCAATAATTGCTGTCTGTTGATGTGTAAGCTGTAGTGTGATTTTATTGTACCCAATTAAAATTTTGAAATACCCAATTGCTTCAGAAATGTCATGATGGAGTGAAAATACTCAATTACTAATTATTTATCTGGAGCCCTGGATCTCCGAAAATGTATTCCGCAGCAAAATTAAAATCTTGTTTCTGTTTCATGTCTATTTTCGCTTTTGCCAATGTTAAGCACAATCGTTTTTTTTTGCGATAGCAAGGGGGGCATAATGTGTTACTCTTGAGGTTCCGTTTACATTTACGTCAAGAAGTTTGTAAGAGTTTCTCCAGTTTGAGTACAGTATCTATGTTTTACAAACATAATGTCTAGTTTTGTTGTGCTTTTTGAATACGGTCTTGTTTTTAAATATCTCACGGTGTAATCGGTGTGTTTGGACCGATTTGTTAGCATGTTCAGATGTCCGTTGCCTCTTTATTATTTGGTAACGCAACACCCTAATTGATACACACCAACACGTCACATTGGTGTGTGCGGCTAGAAAGTCAATATCTGGGGCCCGTTTCACTAAACATCTTACGACTAAAATGTTCGTAAGTTCAAATTTAAGATCGTCTGTAAATTTCAATTTATTGATTTACATTTATTGAGCATAGGCTGCATATGCAGCCTATGCTCAATAAATGTAAATCGAATACTTATTTACAAGAAAACATTGTTAATTTGAAATTTACAGACTATCATAATTTTGCTCTTACGAACATTTTAGTCGTACGAAGTTTAGTGAAACGGGCCCCAGGTGACACGAGACACTTTGCGTGGCAACTGGGTATTGTGCCACTAATCCGAGTATCCGTATCAGGGTGTGTAACTTCACACGTCGCCAATAAACAGCGGCAGCGGTCACTGTGTGGCAGTGGCATATATATAGAGAATAGTAGGTTAGTGCCGTGAATGGGAAAACATATCTGGCAAGGCTTAGGAAACGGGATGGGCGAGGCTCTGCCGAGCACATCCCGTTTCCGTGCCGCGCCAGATATTTTTTTTTCCATTCACGGCACTAACCTACTATTCTATTTATCCCGTCAACACCTACAAATGGCTGTAAAATGCAAAAATAGTATTAACTGGATATCAAAAATGTTTCACGGCACCGTGTTTCACGGCACATACGCACTGTGTTGACGGGATAAATATTGAATATGTGAGATCATCAAAATACAGTGCCATTAAAATAATAATATTAATGACTTTATTTAATGAGGATAAAACATCTGTTGGCAAATCCAATCTTTCCTGAGGTCCGTCGCAATGCTGAATTAAATGTTGCTGTTAACACTTTCATTTTCCATCAAAAACATGGTTTGACAACACTTTAGAATCATATGATTCTAATGTGCTCTCAAATCATGGTTTCATTGAGAAAGAATACAGAATGGAAAACAACAGCAGGCAAGAAGTTTTGTTTCCCACCTTCTAAGGGTTGCTTCATTATGTAATTAAGTAATTGTTTAGCTTTATTAAATTATTTTCACTACTCATTTTGAAAATCAATGCGTATTTTCACATTTCAGTGGGTATTTTTCACTCCCACTTTTGATAATAAATGCGTAGTCTGCTAAAATAAGTGCGTAAAATACTCCAATATGCAGCATATCTGGAGCACTGGGTACATATAATGGCCACCCTGTCTGTCCGAAGTTTGCATTTTATCCCGTCAACACAGTGCGCATGTGCCGTGAAACACGGTGCCGTGAAACATTTTTGATATCCAGTCGATACTATTTTTGCATTTGTAGGTGTTGACGGGATAAATAGAATAGTAGGTTAGTGCCGTGAATGGGAAAAAATATCTGGCGCCGCACGGAAACGGGATGTGCTCGGCAGAGCCTCGCCCATCCCATTTCCTGAGCCTTGCCAGATATGTTTTCCCATTCACGGCACTAACCTACTATTCTCTATCTATTTTCCTTGTTTCTGAACCAAAGTATATGTTGTGACCACTCATTTGAACCGTCTCGGCGAGACGGTTCAAATGGTGGTCACTACATATACTTCTGATGAGAAATAAAGAAATTCTATTTTCCGTTTCCTAAACTTTGCCACATATTTCTTCCCATTCACGGCACTAACCTACTATTCTCTATTTTCGGCTCCTGTCTCTGTTAACTTACACAAGTCAGATCGGCTTGAATCTTCATATACTTATTTGTCATCATCAGTATTTTCATTTTGTTATTTTTAGCCCACTCTTGTGCTCAAGGTCAAGGTAAAACTACTTTTATGTTCTCTATTTCAGTGACATCATCTGAGACATCTTCTGGCAAAATAAACATTCATTCACCATTACTCACATGATGGCATTATTATACATTTTATATCAGACGTAAATTCCCACACTGATATCAGAGGCGATAACCGTGTTTCCTTAAAATGTTAACGGAAATTACTATTTATTCTCTGTATTTATTTTTTGATGTGCAATGAACATACATTATAATCTGTCAAAAATGTTATTGTTTCAGGTGACACATTTATAATTAAAAAATATCATGCCTCATTTGCATATGAAAATAGCCTGATACCACGGCGAGTCATTATCAGTAAAATACATATTGCAAAATGATTATACCTGTATAGCGGCACTCGTAATGTTTAGAACTGGTAGAATAGTGACACAATTCTTGTTTCCTCGTTTCAGAGGGTTATAATGTACTTTATTTTATATTATCAGTAAGGCTAAGGTCACGTGGGAGAACTGACGTCGGCAATGTCGAGGTTCATACAGATGACGGCTGGTTGGAAGTCTGCGACGACGAATGGGACGACGTCGACGCCAAAGTCCTGTGTCGCTATATGGGGTACGTCAACGGTGTCTCACTCTGCTGCTCGAAGCTTGGCGTGGAACAATCGAGCAGCTACACTAATACACCTATTAAGGCGTATAGTCACTTCGGTTGTCAGGGCAACGAGAAAAGCTTGATGGAATGCTCGCATCATGAAGTGCCGACTCGATGTTCGGCGGAAAAGCGTGCATCAGCGATATGTTACCGTCAGATGGAAGTCAATGCAAGTAAGTTTTTGAGTATATAGAGAATATTAGTATAGTGTCATGAACGTGAATAAATATCTGTCGAGGCTGAGAAATCAGGATGGGCGAGGCTTGCCGAGCACATCCTGATTTCGAGCCGAGTCAGATATTTATTCACGTTCATGACACTATAATAATATTCTATTTGTCCCGTTAACCACATCAAAGTTGTTCAAATGTCTCTAAAAATGCATTTGTGGCCTCATAAGTTTGTCTTCTGAAGCAACAAGATTATCGTGTTACGTCATTCACATTATGACGTAACGTCATACATAATGACGTATCTACTAGACGTGAACGAGAAAAAATACACGTACCTGCTTTTCACGTCTAGTAGCGACATAGTTGACGGGATAAACTATTACAGTGCCTCATGTTGATGTTTATCAGGTAACCTACCCTGTATTGACATATTGTTGTATCAGGCATTGAGCTGATACAAACATCCGGGATACAACAAAGTGAAAAGTGACGTGCCATTGGTCGGATGACGTCATGTGACGTTACTGAATGACGTCAGTGTAATGACGCAACATAAACAAGGCCATGTTTTGTCCATAGATAATGACGTCATATGTGGTCTGTTTCGAGCATAAAACGTTACCTGATAAATAGAATACCAGGCTAGTGTCTTTCATGTCAAGTTTATCAGGCTTGGCTCGCAAACGGTAAGAATTTCACGGCAAGCCTCGGAATTCCTACGCTTTTCCTACCCTTGACTGATAACATTGATATCAAAATTCAGTAGCCTGGTATTCTCTATTTATAGATGACATCATATGTTTGGATGTGACTCGATATAAATGGGTCTTATGACAGTTGTGTTCAGCCAAACTCATGGTCTGTCACTGGAGAAATGGGGGCTTATGGCATTCATGGCATGTACAGCTCCAAATCTACCTGTAAATATGTTGTTCACAAAACCTGCACAAATTTTAATGCCATATAAACAATGCAAAAACATTGATTTTTTTATATTAAATTTTATCAAAATTTAATGAGCCTTCTTTTATTTGTGAAATTTTTTCAAATATTTATTTTATTACGAAAAAATTATTTGTCTATGGGAATTTAACATGGGGAAAATAAGGTGGAGGGGTGGAGGGGCTAGTCAAAAAACGAAAAAAACGAAAAAAAAAAATCGAAAACTGGCTAGATAGCTTGGAAATTATCTAACTAAGGAAACAAAAGTTAAATTTTAAAAATCGGTCCAGTATTTCTGAAATTCTAAAAAATTTCCCCATGTTAAATCCCCATAGACATCGTGAAGATGTCTATGGGGATTTAACATGGGGAAATTTTGTTTTCGCAATAAAATCAATATTTCACAAAATTTAACGAAACAAAAAGAAGGTTCGGCATTCTTAAATTTTGCTTTAATTTAATATTATCGAAAAAAATATTGTGTTTGCAATGTTTTTATAGTCGTAACGTTTGGGCTGTTATCGTGAAACAGACAGTAGGTAGATTCGGGAACACAGAAGGATTATGTATGTTTAGTCCGTAATATATTTGTATATTATGAGCTATTTATTTAATCTCAGACATAAAATAACTCACATCTCACAAGTGTTGATATGTCCGTCCGTATGTCCGTTCGTCACATTTCTTGTAAGAAGATTCGAAATGGACTTCCCTGTTGTTCTAGATTATTGTCTGAAACATTGAGATAGCTCAATTATAGTGTTTGTTACATGACAGGTGTTTCATTGATGGAATGGCGAACAGAGCAGATCCTGATCAGACTGTGAGGATACACAGGCTGATCTGGATCTACACTGGTCGCAAAAACATGTAAACCCTATTTCTTCAATCATCTTCAAATATGAGGGGTGTTCAAGAAGCATTAAGGCATTTGTGAAAATTCTTTGGAATGAATATACCACATTTCAAAATGTTTTCCAGATACAGTACAATGAATGCAGATGTTTGATTTAAAAAAATATTTGACAGAGCTCCAGATAAGCTGCGTATTTGCGTACATGCCCAATTCAAATTATCAAAAAAAACAATTGAAATCAGAAGTAGTGAGTATCAAAAAGCAATACAAAATTGTGGTACCTTTGTCATGCTGCAGAAAACAATAAACTGACCACAAATATAGCATATTTTTCTTACTTTTCCCATGAAAACAAATCTTGGTATTTCATTAGAATTGTCTCCAAGGAGACAATTCTAATGAAATGCCAAGACATGTTTTCGTTTAGCAGCAAACTTCAATAATTGCTGTCTGCTGATATAACAGCAGTGTGATTTTATTTTACCCAATTAAAATGTGAAATACCAAATTGCTTAAATTATACATGATGGAGTGACAATATCCAATGACTAATTCCTTATCTGGAGCCTGCTTTGGAACGAAAATATCACATTTCGAAATCAACTTTGTGTGCAATGTATTCAGCTTTATCAGGCTGTGTGAAATTTATTCAGGAGCTACACTGGTCACAGACCCCATAAGCCTCATTTCTACAGTCGCTCAGTCATATATCTATGTTACAGGGCTCCAGATAAGGAATTAGTAATTGAGTATTGTCACTTCATCATTTCTGAAGCAATTGGGTATTTCAAAATTTGAATTGGGTTAAATAAAATTACACTACTGTTTACACATCAACCGACAGCGATTATTGGCATTTCATTAGAATTGTCTCCTTGGAGAAAATTCGAATGAAATACCAAGATGCTTTTTCATGGAAAATAAGAAAAATATGCTATATTTGTGGTCTGTTGTTTTCTGCAGCATGATAAAGGTACCACAATTCTTTTATTGCTTTTTGACACTCGCTATTTCAAATTTCTATCGGATTTTTGGCAATTTTAATTGGGTATTTATTTGGAGGGTGGTGGTCGGGCGAATGAGACGGCGTACATTAACGGTATGGGTTCCTCCTTATAGGAATCACGATTGGCCTGGTTTGACCCTCAGGTACGTTTTTATCTTTGGCTCTTTAGTTACCTGGGAGTTGAATTGGGTTATTACAAATTATAAAAGTAGTAAAATTATTACTGATCCTACTGCTTTTGGGAGGGGCCAAGTGATTCTGATTTCAGGGCTGAATATATAGTTTTGTTATTGTAAATATTCAGTTCTGATTTTGGAATTTTCCCCCCATTTGTACACGTACTTGAACATGTACATGTACTTGTACAGGTAATATATGGGATTTAGTACTAAACCCATTGACCAGGCCTTAAATGACCTTAGCTGTTGATAGGCCGTTAAACCCCAACAAGCAAACAAACAAACATAATTGGGTATCTAAGCAAATACGCAGCTTATCTGGAGCTCTGATGTTATCTTTCAGCCTTCGATATCCGCCTCAGCAATCACTCCAAGGGACTGTGGGGCGAGGTGAACGTCCGACATCTGGGTGTGTGGGGTCAGGTTTGCTCAAAGTTCGACCAGTGGAACGAGAAGGCGGCTCAGATCGTCTGTAAACAGCTCGGCTATGTCGGCGGTACGGCTTACGGGACAGTCAACGAGACCCTCATGCCGATATGGATCACCGAATTGAACTGTACGGGGGACGAGACGTCGCTGGAACAGTGCATGAAGAAACCTTGGGGACACCCGGTGCGATCATGTAAACCCGCATATGTGCTTTGTTACGAAAAAGGTAAGTGTGTGTTCAATGTGCATGATCACGTGGTTACAACAACAGCAATAGCTGAAAGTGTTAAAATCTCGCACACTCCAAAGTAAGTATTATTTGATATTTTCCTTAAAATGCAACGGATTTTGATGAAAATGGCGCAGCAAACGCATTTTCATGAGCTGCATTTGGTGTTCCCAGGAGTTCGGCACAGACTTATGTTGATTTTGCGAAGAATCAAATTTCCGTGTCGGTAGACACGGAAATCGATTCTTCGCAAAAACGACATAAGTTTTGGCCAAATTACTCGACCACCAAATGCAGCGTAACAAGAAGCGTTTGATGCGCCATATTTCATCAAAATCTGTTACATAATAAGGAGAAAATAAATAAAATAATAGGTTTTTGAGGTATATAGCAGTGTAGGCTGTGATCAGACGGCACATGCATTCACATGTTCTTATCATGGCTTGCTCTGTTCACTTATGAAGGATTGTATAGTAATATTATCTTCAATTAAAAAGTGTTAGGTTTCACAAATTGTGCTTTCTGATACAGTAATAGGGGAAGCACATTATCAAATCATCGCGGTATATGATGGTAGCTTCTTGTAATTTAATCCAAGAAAATGGTACGCTTGATTTATGATGGTTATTTCAAGTCGAAGTGCCAACCTGCATATTGAATACGATCGTTTTTGTTAGTTAATCATACATAGAAGCAATATAATATTTTGAATATGTCAAATATGTGTACGAGTGTCTGTTTTGTATTATATACACGTAACAATGAGCATTAAAGATTAATTTCGCCAGAATTGATTTCCAAAATCAATCATAGTTTCCGTAAATGACTTCGGAAATTAACGCAGAGTTCAGAGCTCATGTGGAATTCAATTCCGCATGAGCTCTGAATTTTGTGTCAACATTGGACTTAATTTACGAACATTATTGCATATTCTTTGAAATCAATATCGGCATACAATGGCAATGCAATAAGCAAGGTACATTTACTGCCACAAAAAAATAATCCTTTGAGACCCAGTACCGATAATATAGAGAAGAGTAGGTTAGTGCCGTGAATGGGAAAAAATATCTGGTAAGGCTTAGGAAACGGGATGGGCGAGGCTCTGCCGAGCACATCCCGTTTCCGAGCCGCGCCAGATATGTTTTCCCATTCATAGCACTAACCTACTATTCTATTTATCCCGTCAACATTACACATAGCTTTCAAATGCAAAAAAATAACCCCAGCAACCGCACATATTCATACGCAGTGAGTAGGTCGTATTGACAGGTATCAAAAATGTTTCACGGCACCGTGTTTCACGGCACCGTGTTTCACGGCACATACGCACTGTGTTGACGGGATAAATACTGTTCTTCCAGGTATTAGCTCCAAATCTACTTGTAAATATGTTGTACTGTCTGTTTCACGAAACCTGCCCAAATTTTACGGCCATATAAACAATGCAAAAACAATATTTGTTTTGGATAATATTGAATTTAAGAATGCGCCTTCTTTTTATTTCGTGAAATTTTGTCAAATATCGATTTTATTACGAAAAAATGATTTGTCTATGAGAATTTAACATGAGGGAAAATGAGGTGGAGGGACGAGTCAAAAAACAAAGAAAACAATTGAATTTGACTCCGAAAACTGGCTAGATAGCTTGGACATTATCTAACTAAGAAAACAAAAGTTAAATTTTGAAAATCAGTCCAGAATTTCTGAAATTCCAAAAAGAATCCCATGTTTAATGCCCATAAACATCTTCACTCTGTGAAGATGTCTATGGGCATTTAACGTGGGGAAATCGCAATAAAATCAATATTTGACAAAATTTCACGAAGTAAAAAGAATATAATATATAATATAATAATACTATATTGTGCTTCCAGGTATCAGCGTGCAGCTAGTTGGCGGTGGTTCCAACTACGGCCGAGTTGAGGTAACCCACGACAACCATACCGGCACCATCTGTGATTCGTTTTGGACGACCAGCGACGCTCGCGTCCTCTGTAAACAGCTGGGCTTCGCGGATGGCTACCCCGTGTCAAAGTCTGCCTACGGCGAGGGGTCGGGTCCCGTCATGATGAACGGCCTTGGTTGCAGTGGATACGAGAAGAATATCACAAGGTGTCGAAATGGGGGATGGATGACGTACAATGGGACAAAGTGTGCGGAACATAAGAACGATGCCTCAGTTATATGCTTTAAGGACGGTAAGTGATTTTTCACGTAAACTTGCCTAAATTTTACAAGCTATATACACCTTACAAAAACAGTATTTTTAATACTATTACTTTTCATTTAATTTAAGAATGGGGATACTTTTCATTTCTTACAAAAAAATAATTTCCCCATGTAAAATCCCCAAATTCCACATTTGCTGTGAATATTTCTATCTCATTTACAGAAAATATCACAGTTTCTGTAAATATCGATTTGAGACAAACCATGTGATTGTGTACCTTAGCACATGTGCGATTTTTTATGAAAGAAATTTACAGAAACTGTTATATTTTCAGCAAATGACGTCAGAAAAATGACGAAATTACCACATCAAATGGGGAATAGAATTTGCTATGAAAATGTCGTTAAGTTTCAATATGAAGAAAATATCTCAGCCTTAACCCTTTGAACCCGAAATCCCGCTAAAGCGGTTTTATGCAAAAAGTGCAGATCCAAATAAGTCGGCTCGTAACGAGCCGTTTCATTAGGATCTGCACTTTTTGAAAGGAAGTTTAACATTTTTGAGAACAAAAAATATCCCCTTTTCATAAATGGACTAGTCTGAAAACCATTTTGTGACGATTGGGTTGGTTGCAAAATGAGCATATCAAAATCCATTCCAGTTACTTAGGGGTGAAAGGGTTAAATGGCGTGTTCCATATATGTATGTTGCAGTTCGACTGTCCAGGGGAGACCACTCCCTCGGGGTGGTACATATACAGATCATGGCGGACAGCAGCTGGTCCGTGCTGTGTGGCGAGGGATTCTCCAAGATGGAGGCCAGGTTGTATCTACGGGATGTTATCATGTACCCAAAAGTTGTCAAATTAGTACTAATTCTATTACTTTCAGGGAGTCAGGCTAAGTGACTTTGGCATGTTTGGTGTGGTGAGGACCCGGGGCTTTTCCAAGTTTATACCCCGATAAATTCCACAAAAAGGCCATTCATTCCTATAATAATTCCAGCACAAAAATATTTACACAATTCCCTAACTTTCTTCTTTTTTTTTTTCTTTTTTTTCGAAAATTGTAATTGTTTATCGTTTCGTCCAGTATTCACGCGACTTTTCCACAAAAAGGCCATTCATTCCTATATTCAGGGCTGAATATATATTTTCGGGGGAGCATACAGTACCGCTTTGTCCGCCGTCAAGTTTTACGTTAAAGTTTGTATACACCCGTTTGAAAAAACAGGACGTATTATGTATTCACCTTGTACGGGCTGGCGGGCACAGCTTGTCCACGCAATAACTAGAGTCTACTTTACGGATTGTAACCAAATTCGGTATGCATGTTTATCACGGCAAGACGAAGAAACCTATTGATTTTGAAAAATTTCCGATGACTTATCTCCTCTTGGCGGCCATTTTTATTTGTCTCACTCTGTATCCTTGTCCACGCAATAACTCGAGTTCCACTTCACCGCTCGTAACCAAATTCGGTATACATGTTTATCACGGCAAGACTTACTCCCTGTGGCGTCCATTTTTAATTTTCGGACTACTACTTGACGGATCGTAACCAAATTCAGAAAACCCTATTGGTTTTCAGTGACTTACATGTATCTCCCCTTGTTGACTGGCCTTGCCTCGACGGGTGTATATTGTGACCTTCGGCACTCTTGTTCAAATTGCTATATCTCTGTGACTGCTTGGGATATCAACTTGAAACTTCATATACACATTGATCACCATCCATATTTTCATTGTATACCCTACCCATCCTACCCAGAAGCCCAAGGTCAAATGTCTGTACATTTTGTGTTAAAGTTTACGTTAAAGTTTTTTCAAATTCAATTCAAATTAGCATCCAAATATTTATTATGACTAATAAACGTCCGTCCGTCCGTCCATCACAAAATTTGTGTCGTGCATACATGTATCTCCAAAGTTTTTTGCGCTACGGTCGTGAAACTTTACACGAATACTTGACATCGTGTGAAGTTGTGCACCTGGGGTTTTAGATGCGGATTCATCATGTATTTACGGAGTTATGGCCCTTGACTTAGCGAAAATTGGGGATTTTCAAATTGTGTCACGCGTATCTCCAAATGTATTTCAGTTAGAGTCATGAAACTTTACAGGAATACTGGTCATCGTGTGATGTTGCGCACCTGGGTTTTAGATGTGGATTCATCCAGTATTCACGGAGTTATGGCCCTTGGAAAAGTGGGGATTTTCAACTTGTGTTGCGCGTATCTCCAAACGTATTTCAGTTAGAGTCGTGAAACTTTACAGGAATACTGGTCATCGTGTGATGTTGCGCACCTGGGGTTTTAGATGCGGATTCATCCAGTATTCACGGAGTTATGGCCCTTGACTTAGTGAAAAGTGGGGATTTTCAACTTGTGTCGCGCGTATCTCCAAATGTATTTCAGTTAGAGTCGTGAAACTTTACAGGAATACTGGTCATCGTGTGATGTTGCGCACCTGGGGTTTTAGATGTGGATTCATCCTGTATTCACGGAGTTATGGCCCTTGGAAAAGTGGGGATTTTCAATTTGTGTCACGCGTATCTCCAAACGTGTTTCAGTTAGAGTCGTGAAACTTTACAGGAATACTGGTCATCGTGTGAAGTTGCGCACCTGGGGTTTTAGATGCGGATTCATCCAGTATTCACGGAGTTATGGCCCTTGACTTAGTGAAAAGTGGGGATTTTCAACTTGTGTCGCGCGTATCTCCAAAAGTATTTCAGTTAAGAGTCGCGAAACTTTACAGGAATACTGGTCATCGTGTGACATTGCGCACCTGGGGTTTTAGATGCGGATTCATCCTGTATTTACGGAGTTATGGCCCTTGACTTCGTGAAAAGTGGGGATTTTCAACTTGTGTCGCGCGTATCTCTAAACGTATTTCAGTTAGAGTCGTGAAACTTTACAGGAATACTGGTCATCGTGTGAAGTTGCGCACCTAGGGTTTTAGATGCGGATTCATTCAGTATTCACGGAGTTATGGCCATTGACTTAGTGAAAAGTGGGGATTTTCAACTTGTGTCGCGCGTATCTCCAAAAGTATTTCAGTTAAAGGCCCAACAATCGGTGCCCTGGTACCGAATTTAGTAGGAGGGGCATATCCAATTACTGATAGCGTCCCCAGCCTATCAGTTATACACTGGCTTTATAAATAGAATACATAAACAGCAGCACATGTTTGTCGTCTGCTCCCAATGTAGAACAGTGAGGGGGCAGCTGGATAGCCAGTGTAGGGGTTTCTGTACTGACCAATATCTAGATATACATGATATATGGTATGTAGGTTTGTTATCAAACGTGTGGTCCCATAAAACACACAAATCATACAGTGTATACCAATCCCTCTAATAGTATCTGTATGTTTTATTTGTGCAGGAAAATGATTGAGAATTTACTAAAAGTGTTAAAACTTATATAGTATTTTGCTGCTTACTATTTCAAAGCAAAGAGTATTTTGATGCTATTATATAAATTATTAAAAATAGAAAGAAGTAAAATTGAATGAAACACCTTTCCATGTGTCACACAATAAGTAAATGGGGCTTATTGAGTGTTTGATCAGTTTAACTCACAATCAGATAGCACATAACTATAGCATGATGCAGTTTACATCATTAATTAGAGCCACCATGAATGATCACCAAACTTAACAGTGTATATCCTGATGAGGCTGCGAGGATGCACCAGCTGATCCGGGGATATGCATGTCGTAACGTGTCCAGTGTCCGTTACTTAATTAGAGTGTGTCATGTATATATAGTGAAACCTATATTGTGCTTCTGGACCTGAACAAGGTTCCTATCTCCGATGTATTTTGTAAGTACATGTAGTAACCAATATATAAGAATATGTGTTTGTAATAAGTCGGTATTTTATAAAAATGTGTAACTGTGTCATGTCATTCCACAGATAACCCCATCCCAGTTAAACTACATTGCTGCAGATATAATATATGCTGACAGCTAATTAGAGACCAGTGTTGAAATAGCCATTACTGGTATGTGTTAGGATACAGGAAATAAGGCTGCTAGCAAACTTGAATTCATGTAGTCATGTAAATTCCAGATCAGACTGCACATACATGCTGTTTTGTGACTGTGCATACTAACCCGAGTATATGCTGTTTATAATTAGTATATACTGCATTTTCACAGCCACTGTATCAAGTTATAGGCGAAATATTTCTCTTGCTGGTCTATTAAACCATGGTTTTGTTTCATTCACCTTGTTATGTGCATACCAACCACACATTTAATTTGATATTACTGTCCAAAATCAAAGTTGTGCGGCTGGCACACTGTCTGATGTTGACCATACAGGCAGTTATAGCTGTTAGCGTTATCACTAAACACGTGGGGTTGTTTGCAATGTCGGGTCATGAACTCAGCTCTATGCATGAATTACATATGTAACAGCTACGCTCCGCCCGGCAAGTTTGAATCAGTTGTCAGTTGAGTACATTGTATTACTTCAAAAGCACATTTACATTTTTTTTTCTTAAATCCAAATTTTTCTAAACCTTTCAAAGTTGTATTATCTATGTCTGTGTGAAATAGTGTACTTATTTGTTCAGTGGTATTTCTAAAATATCTGAAAATGTGTCCCTGAAGTGAAGCATGCATAAAATTATCAAAAAGCCTGCCCAGCGCCATCTGGTGGCTTTTATATCCCAGTTGGGCCTTTAAGAGTCGCGAAACTTTACAGGAATACTGGTCATCGTGTGAAGTTGCGCACCTGGGGTTTTAGATGCGGATTCATCCTGTATTTACGGAGTTATGGCCCTTGACTTAGTGAAAAGTGGGGATTTTCAACTTGTGTCGCGCGTATCTCTAAACGTATTTCAGTTAGAGTCGTGAAACTTTACAGGAATACTGGTCATCGTGTGAAGTTGCGCACCTAGGGTTTTAGATGCGGATTCATTCAGTATTCACGGAGTTATGGCCATTGACTTAGTGAAAAGTGGAGATTTTCAACTTGTGTCGCGCGTATCTCCAAAAGTATTTCAGTTAGAGTCGAGAAACTTTACAGGAATACTGGTCATCGTGTGAAGTTGCGCACCTGGTGTTTTAGATGCGGATTCATCATGTATTTACGGAGTTATGGCCCTTGACTTAGCGAAAATTGGGGATTTTCAACTTGTGTCGCGCGTATCTCCAAATGTATTTCAGTTAGAGTCGTGAAACTTTACAGGAATACTGGTCATCGTGTGAAGTTGCGCACCTGGGGTTTTAGATGCTGATTCATCCAGTATTCACAAAGTTATGGCCCTTGACTTAGTGAAAAGTGGGGATTTTCAACTTGTGTCGCGCGTATCTCCAAAATTATTTCAGTTAGAGTCGCAAAACATTACAGGAATACTGGTCATCGTGTGAAGTTGCGCACCTGGTGTTTTAGATGCTGATTCATCCAGTATTCACAAAGTTATGGCCCTTGACTTAGTGAAAAGTGGGGATATTCAACTTGTGTCGCGCGTGTCTTCAAACGTATGCAGAAAATACAAGGTAGCTACATGTACATATATGCTGTTGCTGCCTTAAATTCTGCTTTTCCAAGTCCTGATAACATGCAGTGGTGGTATTGGGGGAGACATATGTTTTTGTCTGAAAAACAATCCTCTAGTTTATCTATGTTACTAATTGAGATTACGATGTGAAACTTCATATACACATTTATCACCATTTATTGTGATTAATAAGCATACTACCCTAATACCCAGGGTCAAGGACTTTTAATTTCAATCCAGGCCTCATCGGGGAGCATTTGTCGGATTTACCGACCATCTAGTTTTCTCTGTAAATATTCAGTTATGATTTTGGGGAATTTGCTCTTTGATCTAATGGCAAATTCTCCCGAAATAAATTATTGTCTGAAAATGTTTTATGTTGATAGAATTGACATGTTTATAACATTTTAAGGTGGCCTGGTCACCTGTTGTTGTGTGTGTGATGTGTGTGTGAGTTTATTAAAGTTAAAACTGATTTTTTTCTAAAATATTATATTTTGTCCTAATTTGGTTGAATACACCACGAAAATTTCCAATTCCAGAGGTATCGGTCATGTTCCCAAAATGGAGAAAATAAACCCTGGAACTTACTTGTACATTTCTGGGAGAATTGTAGTTTATAAGAGCTTTGTGGTCAAAGTCGCTACCAGTATATGTACATTCAGAGCTCCAGCTAAGGTGCGTAATTTGATCAACTTTGGAGAAACATTCGTTATTTCTTCGCCAAAATTGGCAAGTTGGGAGTGCTTTAGAATCGTCTCGATGAGACGATTCTAAAGCAATCCCAACTTGCCAATTTTAGAGAAGAAACAAGAAAAATACCCGGAATATTTGGTCCAATTACGCACCTTAACTGGAGCTCTGTGTACATTCATCCCCGGTAATACAGTGGAACATCTCTAAATCGAACAACCTTTCAACATCGATGTGTTAAATTATGACCGATTTGACTGTCAAAGATCGCTGATGTTGATCAGTGTTCATGATTGCAATGCACACAGGCATGTGTTTCAGTGCTCTTACGTCGGAATTACCGCGAAACATCTCTAAACCGGACACCCTGGGGACCTCCCATGGTGTCCGGTTTAGAGAGGTTCCGCTATAGACAGATAAATGTCTGTTGCAGGGTGGTATGCCGTCAGCTTGGATTTGAAGATGGGCTAGCCTTGGCCCTCGGTTCATTTGGTACCGTGTACGGGATGTATGTTCGTCCGAATATTTCTTGCACAGGCACAGAGTCGTCCATCTTGGATTGTTCGTACGACGAATTCCGACGTTGTCAGATAGACTCGTTCTTGGGATATGCGGCCGTCTCGTGCTTCAACGGAACACTGACTAACAGTATGTGTTATTAATTCTCATTTCAAGAACTTTCATTTCAATATACGATATTTTCTAACACACAAATATGAATCGGCGGTTCCCTATAGGTTTCGCCCTGTCTGTCAGTCCGTCCGTCTGTCTGTCCGTTAGTTTTTTGGAAGTTTTTGCAAGCGTTTCTCAAATCACCTATAGCAGGCGCGGATACAGGGGGGGGGGGGTCCAGGGGGGGTCCGGACCCCCCCCCCCCCCACCCCCCTGCTCCCGGCAAAAAAAAAAAAAAAGACGAAAATCTACAATACTCGAATAGTTGGATGACTTTTTTCGTGGCCTAAGTGTCAGGAAATCGCATCTGCAGCGATCTGGCATCTAAAAAATTCCTGGGGGAGGACCCCCAGACCCCTCTACTTTACGATTTCGCGCTCGCGGAGGTCGGCTATGTCGACTTGTAATTACAGACCACCCCTGCAATTATTTCTGTATCCGCGCCTGTATAGGGGCCCTAAGTGCGTCGACAGACCACATTTTCTAGTTTGTAATGGAAAATATAGTGTGTGACCACTCATTTTAACCATCTCATCAAGTGTGGTCACACATAGACATTCATGGAGAATGAGAAAACATATTTGAAAACGTTAACTCTGGCACAGACCCTTCCACTTTAATCACACTTTTCCATAAATAAAAAAAAAAAAGTTTTCTAGAGAAAACCAGAAACTATTCGCAATCATTGTCAACTGTTTGGATCTATGCTATTTACAAACATTGGTACTTTGATCTATAGTGTTCAAATAGTATAGTTCGGGGAACAGTCAAAATTATTGCCCCGAGGTGCTGTGGAAGACCCGATGCACTATTGCCCAGAGGCCGAAGGCCGAGGGCAATAGTGCCTCGGGTCGTCCACAGCACCGAGGGACAATATGTTTTGACTGTTTCCCGAATTACCATGAAATAACTGTTTTATTACTCAAACTATAACAGTGAATGTGACACAATTAATGTAAATTTGACGTGGGCCGCATCGACAGACCAATCACGTTCGATTTGATGACGTAATCTTCGACAAAAAAATCATAACGTCATGATTTTCAGAGGTGAAATAGTTTTAACTATTGCACTGGCACGCGGAACTATTGACCGGGCACATCAAAACCCAGGGAATTAGTCAAAGTTATGGAATATCAACTTATATAGGGAGTTGGGTAATACTGAATAATTTTACTCCAACCGCATTCAATCAGGCAAACAACCCTTTGCATTATCTATTTCACTTAAAGGTACATGCCCACCCAGTAGGCACAACATGTTCTTTGTATCAGAGACATAATATGAGACATTGTCTGGCAAAATAAACATTCATTCACCATTACCCACGTCAATTTCCACATTGATATCAGTTGCGATAACCGTGTTTCCTTAATATGTTAACGGTCATTACTATTTCTTCTCAGTATTTATTTTTGATGTGCAATGATCATACTTTGTAATATGTTGAAAATATTATATTTTCAGATGGCGTATTTAACTAGGATACATAATTAAAAAATGTCATGCCTCATTTGCATATGAAAATAGTCTGATACCACCGCGAGTCACTATCAGTAAAATATATATTACTAAATGATTATATCTGTATAGCGGGCACTCGTAATTTTTAGAACTGGTGGAATAGTGACACAAGTATACACTTATTTAATTCCTATAAAGAACATTTTGTCCATACTGAGTGGGCAGGTACCTTTAAAGTCTGCTGTTGTCTATTAAGCAATAAAAATATTACCTGCTTTTATTATTTCGACAATTCTTCTATTCTTGCGTTAGTGTCAAAATTGAATTTCAGACAGTAGCTCTAATGCTGCGATGATTGTGATATTGCAGCGCGGGAGCTACGTTTAGAGGGCGGGGCTGGTACCACAGTGGGGAATTTGACCGGCCGTGTGTCCGTAAAGCAGTACGGTATCTGGGGGCGTGTCTGTCCCAACTTCTGGGACGATAGCGACGCTACAGTAGTGTGTAAGATGCTCGGGTATATTGGCGGTGTGGCGTATAAATACACATCCTCGGGTATGTATGGGTATATTTGTGTGTCCCTACAGTAGTACAGTATCTGGGGGGGGGGGGAGGGGGTGGGGGGGGGTGGGGCGGGGGGTTGTCCCAATAGCGACAAATAGCGACGCCATAGTAGTGTGTAAAATGCCAGAGCTCCAGATAGTAGTGAGTATTAATATAGGAATGAATGGCCTTTTTCTGAAATTTATCAGGGTATAAACTTGGAAAAGTCGCGGGAATACTGGACGAAGGCCGGAAGGCCTCGTCCAGTATTCCCGCGACTTGTCCAAGTTTATATCCCCGATAAATTCCACAAAAAGGCTATTCATTCCTTATAATTCCAGCATTTGAAATAAATTCATCAAGAAAATGTGTTTATTTTCCGTTTTCTTAAGAAGTATTTTAACTGCGCCTCACGGTATCACGGAAAGTAGTCTTCGGCGCGTGGGGGGGGAGTTTTACATTTGAAATAAATTCATCAAGAAAATGTGTTTATTTTCCGTTTTCTTAAGAATTATTTTAACTGCGCCTCACGGTTACGGAAAGTAGTTCGGCGTGGGAGTTTACTGGGATATACATTTTGGAAAGACTTGCTACGGGCCAATCAAATGTTAGGGAATTGTGTAAATATTTTTGTGCTGGAATTATAAAGTAATGAAAAAGTTGTCGTATCTTTATCATGCTACAGAAAACAATAAACAGACCACAAACATAGCATATTTTCTTATTTTTCCATGAAAACACATCTTGGTATTTCTAATGAAATACCAAGATGTGTTTTCATTTAGAAGCAAACTATTCAATACGTGCGGTCTGCTGATGTGTAAAAAGTAGTGTGATTCTATTTTACACAATTAACATTTTAAAATACCCAATTACTTCAGAAATGATGGAGTGACAATACTCAATTACTAATTCCTTATCTGGAGCCCTGAAATACTCAGGTAAATTGACAGTGTGGCGTATACCGGTAAATACGTGTCCTCGGGTAAGTCCATTGATGCATTGACAGATGTATGTCTTTTTTGATGCCATCGTCGTTTGTAATATGCTCAAATACATTGGCCGTTATGTATGAATATAAATGTATGTATTTATTGCGCAATATTGGCTTTGTCAGTGAATTAGGAGTATATGTTTTATTTCTCTCTGTAAATATGTCTTGAAATTTCATTAGAATCGAGTCCTCAGGACTCAATTCTAATGAATTTCCAAGACATATTCGTGATATTTACGGGGAGAAATACAAGAAAATATGAGGAATTTTTGTCCGCTAGTTTTGAACTATTTATAGCCCACAAGTTTCCCAGCATGCAAAGAGTTAATAATACACTGGTGTATTGTTTTTCTCATCGCTATTCGGAACATATTTGCGAATTGCAAACAAATATTTATCAGCACACAGAATAAGACTCAACGTTTTATTCGATGAATTTATATGACCTTTGATTCGCTGGTCGCAATCAGCATGATATCCTTTTCTCAACCAAGCGCTCATGAATATGTGAATGAATCCTCAAAGACAACATTTCATTATAGGAATGAATGTGCTGGAATTATAATGTAATATCCTCTGCATTTCTTCAGGTTCTGGACCATACACGCTGGGGAATATGCGTTGCCGTGGCAACGAGTCGTCCCTGTTTGACTGTCCCGTGAGCAGCGGCCGATGCGACGCCCAATTCTCCTCCGGCGATGCGGGCGTTCTCTGCTACACAAACAGAAGTAAGACAAGCACTGTGATTTTGTACCTTGAGTAATTTCATGAAATACGTTACAATATTTTCCATAAATGGCGTCAAAAGTTGACAACATTTTCAAGAGTACATGCGGTATTATCCCATAAGTCCTATTATCCAGTCACAGCCACATATGAGACACGATTTAAGACCTTCGGAATCTGCGTAATTTCATGAAATACGTTTACAAAATTTACAATATTTTCCGTAAATGGCGTCGAAAGTTGAGTACATGCGGAATTATACTCTGAAACTTTTGACTTTATTTATGAAAAATATTGTAAATTTGTAAACGTATTTAATGAAATTACGCAGATGTCCGAAGGTACAAAATTGCATGGCGTGTCTCATATGAGAAACTTCAAATGTCAAATCATTTTCACATATGGTAACCTATGTATTGGAATCGCCTCGGACAGTTAGCCACTGAAAATACGACAAAAACAAAATTCTAACAAGTTTGGGCTTCCATACATTGAACATTTTGTCAGCGGTTTCCCCAATGACGTCATTTGTATGTTTTAATATACTCGATCCGGGGCCAACTATTTCATTCACAAAACAGAAGTAAACATGGCGATGTCAAAGTAATGCAGAAACATTAACAAAAATCCTGCTACAACATTGTTTTGTACCGACAAGGCATTTTCAGGCGCAACACCGCTTCCGTGGCGGAATTCTTGTAGTACCCTATGTTCAGTACTTTCAGTACTTTGATTATATTTTACAGCGGCAGATGCCGACTCTAGAACGCGGCACAAAATGTCCCAAAACACAAGCAGCGGTATGTGGATCTCAGAGTGAAAATACAGGGTGTAGGATCAGGTATTATACAAGTGTGAGAAAATGTTGTACAGCATTTTTGCATACGTTTCCGTCAACCGGGGCCCGTTTCACTAAACTTCGTACAACTAAAATGTTCGTAAATGCAAATTTAGGGTCGTCTGGAAATTTCAATTCATGGATTTACATTTATTGAGCATATGCTGCATATGCAGCCCATGCTCAATAAATGTAAATCCAATAATTGTTTACAAGAAAACAGTATTAATGCGAAATTTACAGACTATCATAATTTTGCATTTACGAACAGTTTAGTCGTACGAAGTTTAGTGAAACGGCCCCTGATTGTAATATGCCTAACTTCTGAATATGCTGCGAGTAACTAGTCATATATGACTGTGACTGGAGAAATTGAGATTAAGGGTTTTGCGACCAGTGCAGATCCTGATCAGCCTGTGCATTGGCACAGCCTGGTCAGGATCTGCACTGATCGTCACGCCATCAATGAAATACCGGTCAAGCATCTAACAATCAACATAGATCGCTATCAGACTACACCAGTGTGATATTTGACCAGGAGCTACACTGGTCATACATTCCATTTCTCCAGTCACAGCCACATAAAAAGAGAATATCAGCAAACTGTCTGTTTCACGGAACCTGCCCAAATGTTACGGCTATCTAAACAATAGACAAAAAAAACAATGTTTTTTTAATAATATTAATGTATAGCAATATTTAAGAATGAAATTTATTTTTATTTCGTGAAATTTGCTCCAATATAGAATTTTATTGCGACAAAGCAATTTCCACAAGTTAAATACCCATAGACATATTCACATAGTTTCACAGAGTGAAGATGTCTATGGGGATTTGACAAAGGGAAATTGCTATAATTTCAGAAATGGTGGTCCAATTTTAAAAATCTAATGTTTTTTCCTAGTTAGATCATTGTCAAGCTAGCTAGCCAGGTTCGGAGTCAACTTCCAAAATCGTTCGTTTTTCGACTCCAGTCGCTCAAGCACTTTTCCCCCATGTTAAAATTCCCATAGAGACAGTATTGTTCGTCATAAAATTAATAATTGAAGACAAATTCACGAAATAAAAAGAATGCTCATTCTTAAATGTTGCTATCATTTAATATAATCGAAAAACATGTACCTGTCGATATCAGGTTTATCAGGCTTGTCGCGGAAACGGAGGGAATTCCCTGGCGAGCCGCGGAATTCCTACACGCCTCCTCAAATGTAGCCTATGGCATGTCAAACGTTGCTATATTACATATCTATTTTATTATTATTATTGTATGTTTGTTATTGTTATTCAATGTTTCGTTATTGTTATTCAATGTTGCGTTATTGCTATTCTATACTTCGTTATTGTCATTGTATGTTAGATATTCTTATTCAAAGTTTTGTTATTGTTATTCAATGTTTCGTTATTGTTATTCAATATTTAGTTATTGTTATTCTATACTTCGTTATTGTCATTGTATGTTCGATATTCTTATTAAATGTATCGTTATTCTTATTCAATGTTTCGTTATTCGTAATCAATGTTTCGTTATTGTTATTCTATACTTCGTTATTGTCATTGTAAAACTTGTCATTCGTATTGTATGTCATATGATTGTATAATTATCTTGTTATTCTTATTCGATGTGTGCTATTTTTATCCTTCGGAATGATGTAATGCATTTCCCTTTGTAACAAGGCATTTCATTGGCTTGTCATAAACGAACGTAGAGCGCGTGTATTCCGAATCGAGGTTACAGAAAATGCTACCACAATATTGTCAAGAACAAGGAATTTCACACGTTATCTTAGTTTACTATGGCATGTCAAACGTTGCTATATTACATATCTATTTTAATATTAGTGTATGTTTGTTATTGTTATTGTATGTTTCGTTATTGTTATTGAATGTTTCGTTATTGTTATTCAATGTTGTGTTATTGTTATTCTATACTTCGTTATTGTAATTGTGTGTTCGTTATTGTTATTCAATGTTTCGTTATTGTTATTCAATGTTGCGTTATTGTTATTCTATTCTTAGTTATTGTCATTGTATGTTCGATATTCTTATTCAATGTTTGTTATTGTTATTCAATGTTTCGTTATTGTTATTCAATGCTTCTTTATTGTTATTCAATGTTGCGTTATTGTTATTCTATGCTTCGTTATTGTCATTGTATGTTCGATATTCTTATTCAATGTTTGTTATTGTTATTCAATGTTTCGTTATTGTTATTCAATGTTTCGTTATTGTTATACAATGTTTCGTTATTGTTATTCTATACTTCGTTATTGTCATTGTATGTTCGATATTCTTATTCAATGTTTCGTTATTGTTATTGTTTCGTTATTGTTATTCAATGTTTAGTTATTGTTATTCAATATTTAGTTATTGTTATTCTATACTTCGTTATTTTCATTGTAAAACTTGTCATTCGTATTGTATGTCATGTGATTGTATAATTATCTTGTTATTCTTATTCGATGTGTGCTATTTTTATCCTTCGGAATGATGTAATGCGTTTCCCTTTGTAACATTGGCTTGTCATAAACGAACGTGGAGCGCGTGTATTCCGAATCGAGGTTACAGAAACTGCTACCACAATATTGTGAAGAACAAGGAATGTCACACTTTCTCTTTGTTTACTACAGTTTTGGTAAGTACACACATGTTCCGAATATTTATTATGTCTACCCATCATGGGCAAGGGGATTTGCCTTCGCCGACTGTGCGTACACCTGTGGTGCAGTGTAGTGGTTCCGGAACATATTTGTACTTATCAAAACTGTCGTAAACTAAGAGAAAGTGTGACATTCCTTGTTCTTGACAATATTGTGGTAGCATTTTCTGTAACCTCGATTCGGAATACACGCGCTCTACGTTCGTTTATGACAAGCCAATGAAATGCCTTGTTACAAAAGTGTAAACGTTTGCCGGGGCACGATGGAACTGTTTGAACCCGAAGGCCATAGGCCGCGGGTTCAAACAGTTCCCGAGTGCCACCGCAAACGTTTTCCCACGGCTGGACATGGTCGAACGTTATTGTTACATTTCCGTCGGCAATATCGGATATATGCAGTACTTTCGATACTTTGATAACCTGTACAATTCAGTACAATTTAAACATCTGATTTACACATACATATTCCGGGGCCGCAGTACACGTCGCGTGATGCAGCCGCATCAATTGTGAACTGGTCTGGTGCCGTGATAGTTGTAGTAACGCCATGAGACACATGCATTTTACCATGCCTTCTACGCACTTACCACCTGCAGCTTTATCATCAGGAAATGACAAATTAGGATGATACTAATCAGATAAGTCGTGAGTCTACTCGTTGTATTAACATCAGCTATATTATATCCCTCGTCTACAGGTGACGCATGTAGCACGTGTCGTTGACAGTTTGTAATTAAAATAACACGTGCTGTTGAGGTGTAGACACATGTTGTTGATATTTGATACCCGTAGTGTACATTTCTTCGTCATGCACGTGGTTAGCGAGAATGCTCGGATTGTCGTACATGGGAATTTAAACGCACTGTGTACAACACCCCCTGCATTCATTTTACAAAGATGGAAACGTGTGTGAACATCTATTGCCAATCTCAACTCGCAATCAAGCAGTTTGATTGGCTGAGACTGAGCTGTATAACAGCTCAGTCTCAGTCAAGCAAGCTGCTTGCTTTCAAGCGCGATAATCAAGTATTGTGTAATAAAGAAATTGACAAATATTTACATGATTTGCGCAGGTGGTCGTTTATCATATGGTGTCGCAGATGTTCAATATATAACGTTCGACCATGTCCAGCCATGAGTAAACGTTTGCCGTGGCAGGAGGAAACTGTTTGAATCCCAAGGCCGTAGGCCGCGGGTTCAAACAGTTTCAGAGTGCCACGGCAAACGCAATAATCATAACGAAAATAAATTTAGAAATATTGAGAAGATGTCGCAGATGTCCAATATAACGTTCGGCCATGTCCAGCCGTGGGTAAACATTTATCCTGCAACGAGGAAACTGTTTGAACCACAAGGCCGCAGACCGCGGGTTCAAACAGTTCCCGAGTGCCACGGCAAACGTTTACCACGGCTGGACATCTTCGAACGTTATTGTTACATTGCCGTCGGAAATATCGTGTAATTTGAGCATATACAGGTATGCAGTACTTTCGGTACTTTGATAACCCATTCCATTCAAGCAGCTGATTTACACATACATATCCCGGGGCCGCAGTACAAAATTTCAGTGCGACCGTTGTGAAATGGTCTGGTGACGTAATGGCGCGTTCTAATAGCGTCATGAGACATATGCATTACGCAGGATTTGGCTTGGCCCCGAAATGAGCATTGTCTACTGCCATAGTCAAACAGTACGCGCTGTACGTTTGAACACGGCTGTGTCATACAATGGCATTCATGTAACACTATGTGAGTTTCGCGTGCACTCTAAATGACCTATTTCAACCAATGTAACAATATGTGAGTTTCGCGTGCACTCTAAATGACCTATTTCAACCAAACGTAACAGGTTATTTGATTGCAGTCCACAAAACACATGCGTTATACAACTATACGTTTTTAATGTTGATCTTATGTATATTTTACAGCTACTCTCGTCTCTCATAATTCTGTTTAGACTGACAAGTGCGCTTTGAGTAAATAAGTGTTTGTCCTGTTTTATTATGTGCTGTACACTCGATGAAACGTAAATAAACTATCGTATTGTATCGTAGAGTGGAGCCCCTCTAAACCTGACACTCGGGATATATTGATGTTTAACTTAGATGTGTTTCGCTGTTGCATCTGTGATTACAATGACTTTTCATGATTACAAAGCACTAGAATGTGCCATGAAGCGCTAACATGTCTAATTTACAGTGGAATCTCTAAACCTGATATCATGGGAGGTTCCCAGGGTGTCCGGTTTAGAGAGGGTCCACTGTATATCAAGTAGATGGGCAAGCTATCAGAATCTGCAATAATCAGGGGAGATAAGCTGATTGCATAATTTGTTATTTTCTCTATACATGTACATGTACCAATAATTCCAGCACAAAAATATTTACACAATTCCCTAACAGTTGATTGGCCCGTAGCAAGTCTCTGTCCAAAATGTATATCCCAGTAAACTCCCATGCCGAATTACTTTCAGTAACCGTCAGGCGCAGTTAAAATAATTCTTAAGAAAACGGAAAATAAACACATTTTCTTGATGAATTTATTTCAAATGCTGGAATTATAAGGAATGAATGGCATTTTTGTTGAATTTATCGGGGATATAAACTTGGAAAAGTCGCGGGAATACTGGACGAGGCCTTCCGGCCTTCGTCCAGTATTCCCGCGACTTTTTCAAGGTTATACCCCGGCCGATAAATTCCACAAAAAGGCCATTCATTCCTATAGTAAACATTGTAAGGAATAATTGCGACATCTCAGTGTTTATTTTTGCTTCCTGTGAAATGATCATGCTATGACACATTTAGAACGTAGTTTCCATTTTAGACGCTAGTGAAATTTATAATAATAATAAGAAGAAGAAGAAGAAGAATAAATTTCTATTTGATATGAGAATTATGAAACGAGTCACGCACAATTTATGCACGATTTCATAAATCTCATATCCAAGGGAAATGAGTTTGAGATTCCATTAGATATCTATTATACTTCTGTCAACAGACGTGTGTGACTATTTTGCATGTAGTTAAAATATCCGGGAGTGGATTGCAAGAGTTACCGTTCGCAATTGCATTTGTGGGATACCAACATCATAAAGGAATATTATTTAAATCGAAAACATTATATTCAGCCCTGAAAATAGAATAACCTGACCGTCAACGCAGTGCGTATGTGCCATGAAACACGGTGCCGTGAAACATTTTTGATATTCTGTCAATACGATTTGGAGATGCGGCTGGGGTTATTTGTTTTGCATTTTAAAGCTATTTGTAATGTTTACGGGATAAATAGAATAGTAGGTTAGTGCCGTGAATGGTAAAAATATCTGGCGCGGCACGGAAACGGGATGTGCTCGGCAGAGCCTCACCCATCCCGTTTCCTAAGCCTTGCCAGATATTTTTTCCCATTCACGGCACTAACCTACTATTCTCTATCTATTTTCCTTATTTCTGAACCAAAGTATATGTTGTGACCACTCATTTGAACCGTCTCGGCGAGACGGTTCAAATGAGTGGTCACAACATATACTTCTGATGAGAAATAAAGAAATTCTTGAGCCTTGCCGGATATTTTTTCCCATTCACGGCACTAACCTACTATTCTCTATATGGTGCCAAGTTCATATCACACCAAAGTCACTTGTTCAAGCAAATCATACAACGTAGGGCATGATACTTGCACAAACATAAGATTTGTCTTCCATCTAATTTATAATGTAAGTTGTAAGACATGTCGTTAAGTATTTTGGTATACTTGATATTTGCACATAAGTACTTTTAAAGGTCAAACTCCACAGACAACGCAACAAAATAATCATCAAAATTCACGGATCGAAAACAAATGTCCACAAATCAGTACTTTTAGAAGTCAGTCGCCACGCAAAACGACTCAAATTTCGTCAGTATGCAACAGCATTTGCTCGGCGCACAACCTACAGAATAACGCCATTAGCGGAGGTGTTGAATACATCGGGCTCTTGTTTTCTTTTGTAGAAATACACGTCATCAATCATTGAGCATTCAGCATGTCCATTAGCGGTTATTACCATAGAAAGATTCCCATGTTTATGGCCGTACTGTCGGAAGAGACACCCCGGTAACGCTATATTTCACTGTTAACAATCGCATTTTCGGCGACGTCATGAAAAATCCGGGCTTATATCGGTTCCGAAGAGCGTAGCTCGTGCTGAACTTGCGCTCTGAAGTTGGTTTATTTCTTCGTCGGTGTATGCGTTGATAGTCGGCGTATTGAATTTCGTACAGTGAACGTCCGGATCAGATTGCGCGAAGCGCGCAATCTGATCCGGACTTCACTGGTCGAAAAGGCAATACGCCCGTTTGTGTGGGTTATGTGGCCATTAAATGTATGGGCTTTCTTTACCGTATTCACTGCAGGCACCGGAAGAGCTATTCTGCTGGCATTGTGAAAAGACGGAGATGGGTTATATACATGTATGGGGTTGTGTTTTGGAGACGTTTGCCGTATAGTTACATGAAATGTATTGTAGATTGCAGTTAACTGGCGGTTCATCCGCCCGTCCGAGATGGCAGCTACGACACTATAATTCCAGCACAAAAATATTTACACAATTCCCTAACATTTGATTGGCCTGTAGCAAGTCTCTGTCCAAAATTTATATTCCAGTAAACTCCCACGCCGAACTACTTTCAGTAACCGTCAGGCGCAGTTAAAAGAAAACGGAAAATAAACACATTTTCTTGATGAATTAATTTCAAATGCTGGAATTGTAAGGAATGAATGGCCTTTTTGTTGAATTTATCAGGGAAATAAACTTGGAAAAGTCGCGGGAATACTGGACGAAGGCCGGAAGGCCTCGTCCAGTATTCCCGCGACTTTTCAAAGTTTATTTCCCTGATAAATTCCACAAAAAAGGCCATTCATTCCTATAGTGTTCGCATGGTACACCACCACCTGCGCTAATCTTGCCAATATTTTCCAATGTGTTTATTACAAAATACTTGAATAGTGTGCTTAAAAGAAGCATGCACTCAAATTTTCAATATGTGAACTATAACTATTACTTATATCCATATTGGAGCATCGGTTGAGTATCAAAATATGTCATGTATGTGCATATAACGTTACGTCTGTCATTTCACACACGCCATGCGATTTTGTACCTTCTGACAGCTGCGTTATTTCATGAAATACGTTTGCAAAATTTAGCAAATTTTCCATAAATGAAGTCAAAAGTTGACAAAAAATTCAGACTACATACGGAATTATATTCCGCATGTACTCTGACATTTGTGTCAACTTCTGAAGCCATTTACGGAAAATATCCCATTTTCTGTAAATATATTTCATGACCTATCGCAGATGTCCATTGGTGTGTAGTCCTTTTAAAGTTTCAATAGAAACATATTATTCAAGTAATGTATTTTATGTATATGCTGAAATGTAATTATAGCTGCTCATTAAATGAGCTGTCTCTTATAATTCTTACAGAATGGCAATTGTACATGTACCTGTATTGTTTTATTGCTATGTATTTTATGATGTACAGTTGATGAGACGTAAATAAACAATTGAACTGTATAGCATGGCGTGTTTCGTGTGTATTAGCGTCTATATCTCGCTAGCCTCAATTTTTCCGACCTGTGAAATTGGCCAGCAGTGTTGGTGTTACAATCCTGATAACTGCAGAACCACTTTGTTGATTTTAATGTTGAAGTAATGTATTTATTTTGAGCTTTTACATATGCGGACATCATACAAATATCTGGTTTGAAAATGTGCTTTGTGATAATAGTTTGGATATTCAAGCAACACGACTGCCACACTGATAGTAAGGACCTTCCTCTAATAATATGCATTGAGAGGCGATTTTGTTTTTGTTCTCTAACATGTTAATTTTTATTTCCCTGCCTTTTTGCTTGTTTATAAGATAAGAATAAGGTGTTGTTCACAGATTGGACTTTAAGGAATTAAATGCGAGGGAGCGCTAGCGACCGCAGCATTTAGTTCCTTAAAAGTCCAATATATGAACAATAACATATTTATAGTTCAGCAACAGTTTACTATGCATCTCCCATCCGAGTATTGATTTTCCATTTCCTGTCGAATAATTAATGATTAAATCTGTCAATATGTAACTTATTGGAGTTAGATCTTGAATTATGTGAAATTATGGTTCGCCCTACTTTCTAAGCCAATCGCTGTGCAGCATTGTGCTCCACTTATTTCACATGTTGCCCCAATAAGTTACATATTACTAGATTTAACGATTAACTGCTTGACAGGAAATGAAAAATAAATATTTGGATGGGACATTGTATTGTACACTTGGCTAAACTATAAGTATAGTATTGTTCACATATTGAATTTTTCATGAACTAAATGCTGCGGTCGTTGGCGCTCCCTCGCATTTAATTCCTTAACAATCCAATATTTGAACAATAACTTACACTACTGTCTGTTTCACGAAAGCTGCCCAAATTTTGCGGCCATATAAACAATTCAAAAACAATATTTTTTTCGATAATATTAAATTAAAGGCAAATTTAAGAATGAGCACCGAGTGCAAAAAAAAAAATTCCCCATGTTAAATCCACATAGACATGTCTATGGGGATTTAACATGGGGAAATGTTTTAGAATTTCAGTAATCCTGGACCGATTTTCAAAATTTAACTTTTGTTTTCTTAGTTAGATAAGTTCCAAGCTATCTAGCTAGGTTTCGGAGTCAATTTCCAAATTGTTTCATTTTTTGACTCCTCCCACACTCCTCTACCTCTTTTCTCCCATGTTAAATTCCCATAGACAAATCAATTTTTCGTAATAAAATCAATATTTGACCAATTTTCACGAAATAAAAAGAAGGCTCATTCTTAAATTTTCCTTTAATTTAATATTATCCAAGAAAATATAGTTTTTGCATTGTCTATATAGCCGTAAAATTTGGGCAGCTTTCGTGAAACAGACAGTAAGAGTAGCTCGATACTGGTCAACGATTGGCTTAGAAAGTAGTGCGAACTATAAACATAATTAGGGAAGTGTTAACCATTTCACCATCCCTTCTACGCGCTATGCACCTGTGATCGAAGGCGGGTATGAAAATCCGATAATTAGCTGACAGACGCACGCTTATGGCCAATGACAAGTCCGTATTAATATGTCACAGACATTCATATATCTCAACTATGTTTGTGACATCCATCCTTGGAGGTACCATCTCAGATACAGCCCCTTTAAACCGAGTTCCCGTCCCTGTATGACCTTAATGTGACCTTAATGACCTTAACGTACACTTGTTATTACATTATACACCACCATCTACGTTAATCTTCAAAATATGTCTAAGAATAAATTGGTACATGTAATATCAGCTCGCAATCAAGCAGTTTGATTGGCTGAGCCTGAGCTGTAGCACAGCTCAGGCACAGCCAATCAAGATGCTTTCTTCCAAGCACAATTATTCAAGCGTTTTGTGTAATAAAAACATTGACAAATATTGGCATTATTTGAGAAGACGGCGATGCATAATATGTAAATCAAATTAACGCAATTCTCTGAGCTGGATCAATTCGTCACCGTTTTTTTCGGGGGCTTCCCGGTTCGCACTTTGCCAGACTCGAATCACAATCACAAGCAGAAACTTGAAACGAAATTTAAAATGTCATTACTCCGCTGCATCATAAGGAGAACTTTCATTAGTTGCCATGGAAACTGATTTGACGCTGCTAATAACCTTGACTAGCTGTTCCATACGTGCTGTGAATAATGCCGTTTTGTGGTGTTCTGTGAGTTTGGTCGGTTGGTGGCAAATGCGCCCAGTGTAGCTTCTGATTAAGCATACTTCTTACTACTGTCTGTTTCACGAAAAATACCCAACTTTTACGGAATAAACAATGCAAAAAGAATATTTCTTTCGACTAATATTACATTTCATCACAATTTAAGAACGAGCCTTCTTGTGTTTCGTCCATTCTTTAGATATGGCATTTTTCGGGCAAAATAAATATTGATTTAGCATTATCAGCCGTGTTACATGTAATTTACAATTACACTTTTCATACCAAACGTTGCCAGTCAGTTTTTTATCAGGGGCGATAAATAACCGAGTGTCTTAAACTGTTAACAACTATTTATTTTTTGAAGTGCATTGATTTATAATGTGATTTATAATATTTACAATATTTGTTCATGTGACGCATTTAGTTAATATAAATAATTTAAAAATGTCCAATCTCATTTGTATATCAAAATAGTCTGTTACAACCGCGCGTCTCTGTCAGTAAATTAACGATTGCTAAATAATTGCATATAATTATTAAAACTGATGGAATAGGTTTTACGTAGTTACATGTATACACTTATTTTCATCCCCATGAAGTTTACTTTGTGCCTTCATGTAACAGATGTGTCCCGAACTTTAATCAGCAAGTGTGGAAGTTAACCTACGTTTTGTAATCGACATTATATGCAGGCCCGTACGCAGAGGGGGTGCGACGGGTGCGTATGCACCCCCTTATCCCTTTCACTCTTAACCCGCAGGCATGTATATGGTATTGGAAAACAGTGTAGATCCAGATGAGCCGGCTCGTAACGAGCCGTCTCATCAGGATCTGCACTTTTTCCAATTAATTGTCATAATTTTGAGAACAAAAACACTCCATCTTCATCTTCATAAATTGACTGGTCTGAAAATCATTTTGTGATGATTTAGATTGGTTTCAAAATGAACAAATCAAAATCCATTCCAGTTACTTAGGGGTGAAAGGGTTAATGTACCAAGGTCTGTCCATGGATGTGCAAAAACAATGTTTAGCCCTTCGCGCCGTTGATAACGCACCACCCCATAATTCCTGCGTACGGGCCTGCTATGTCATTTACGGAAATTGCATTTTTAGAGACGTTTCAAATGAGCGGTCACACGTGTGCATGGCGTAATAATCGCCGAGATCCGAAGGATATTGTCCCTCCCTTGGATAAGGGCTGTAATTAATGTTGTAATAACTTGTAGTAAACTATGTTAAAACTAAAACACTACCGCATGCGTTAACTTTTTATTATTGTTTTCTATATTTAAGGGTGAGAAATGGCTGGAAATGCCCGGATGTCAACGTTCCTGAACAGGTATCGGCAATCTGAAATCGCAATCAAGCAGTTTTATTGGCTGAGCCTGAGCTGTAGCACAGCTCAGGATCAGCCAATCAAGCTGATTTCTTTCCAACACAATAGTCAAGCATTTTTAATACATACATTTACAAGTATTGGTAAGACAGGCGCAGTCGACGTATTTTTACTTTATATATTTGCAACCACTTTATCACATCGCAGTTTTCCGCAGATAATGATTTTAACTGTCAGTCATAGTTTACGCAAATGACGTCAGACGTTGACCCATAATTCATATCTCGTGTCATAGTTTCCGTAAATGACGTCGAAAATTGGCAAAATATTCAGAATTAAATTCAATTCAGTACAATATAATACAATGAAAAGCAAAACAATACAATACACTCGAGTCTGAACGCAAGAGTAGACGCAGTTAGAAAACGCAGAAACCGATGTTATGAATGTTAGGGAAAACAAGTGAAATCATAACACTTATATAGCGAAGTGTACAATATTTTCGGAAGTTCTAAATGTAATGAAACGAGGATGGCGTATTGAACGTAACCAGATTACAACATTTCTATAAACAAGCACAAATGAGACACGCCGTGTGATTTTGTACCTACAGTGGGGTCAGCGTGTAAGTGCACGCACGAACGAACACGACAGGTTGGTTCCAACCTGTCGTGTTCGTTCGTGTGTGCACTTACACGCTGACCCCACTGTATGAAGATACGCGACCTTTCATGAAAACTATTTAAAACATTTACTATGGTTTCCGTAAATTACGTCAAAAGGTGGCGAAACGTTTATAATAATATTTTCGCAATAATACAATACGTTCAACAAGTCGGAAAAGTGGGTTCCTGGTTTCTACAGAATTTGTTAAATGTTTATAGCAAATGCAGAATACAATTGTCGCAAACTTTCTATGTAATTGTTTCTCTGTAAATTAAAGAACAATATCATAGTTTCTATAAATATTTAAAATCGTTCTCAATTTCTTAGATACAAATCACATGGCCAGTCTCAATTGACAACATGTGTATTTAGACTAATGAAAGCTGTAACAATATCCTCCCGCCAAGGCAATAAAACACTGGGAGATCACTCGCTGGAACCACAGTAGAACCGATCTAAATCGGACGCACAGTCAGTCTATGTATCCTTAAGTATCTGGTTGCCATTTTCATCTATAGTTGATGATAATGCCGGCTCAAATTCGCAAGGTACGTCCGCATGCATTGGTCTAGGCGTACATGATTGTCTGATTTACAGTGGAACCTCTCTAAACCGGATACCCTGGGAACATCCCAGGGTATCCGGTTTAGTGAGGTTCCACTGTATTTGAATCTCAATGAGAAACACTTTTGCAAAATTTGGCTAAGACCCGCCTGGCGGAACTTGAGTTATAGCGTAGACAAGCTGTGCCCGCCCGCCACCCGCCGCCGACCGCCCGCCGCCGCCAGCCTATACAAGGTTATTACATAATATGTCTTGTTTGTTATTCAAGTTAGCGTATAAAAATACAACAAATGCAACAAATTTCCCACATTTTCAAAATATACTATACATTATAATTGTCTACTTGCGCAGTAACCCGATTTTTTTCTGTCTGTAACACAGGGCGAATTACAGACAGAACATTCGGGTTACTTGCGTAGATGTGATGATCAGTTTATAAGCTACATGTAGTTTTAGTGTTATGTAACTCGAATTGTCTGACTATCACGCAGGGCGAGTCGCCCTGCATGAAAGCCAGAAAATGCGGGTTACATGTAAGTGATATCGTTAGTCTATTATTGCCTTGTAACTATCGTGACAAGCCGGTTTCTGTCGCCATAAATGACAATTCGTAGTTAGCATCGCAAATTTCCATAACTGACTGATTCATAATCTCTACGGACTTTTAAATATTGCAAAACAAACACTAAAACTACACTAATTAATATTGAATGAGAGAATGCAGCGCCCTGGGTATTATAATCGCCGTTCACAATCGCGATATATTTGCATTTCATCAGAATTGTTCCATTATTATGAGAACGCAAACACGAAGAACAAACCAATTGTAACTGTACACTTTCGTGTGTTTACATATTTTAGAATGATCGCGGTTCGCCAGGCATTTGCATTATGATGCCTCTAGATAATGATAGTGTCATCTAATTTATTCATAGTTCTATCCACAATACCTGGAGTAATATTTATGAGGGAAAAGTACTGACTGATATTTCGCAATAATCCAGTTGAGTCGTATATAGAGAATAGTAGGTTAGTGCCGTGAATGGGAAACAATATCTGGCAAGGCTCAGGAAACGGGATGGGCGAGGCTCTGCCGAGCACATCCCGTTTCCGTGCCGCGCCAGATATTTGTTCCCGTTCACGGCACTAACCTACTATTCTATTTATCCCGTAAACACCTACAAATGGCTGTAAAATGCAAAAATAGTATTGACTGGATATCAAAAATGTTTCACGGCACATACGCACTGTGTTGACGGGATAAATTACCATTTCCAATGATCAAGGTATATGATCACGTGGTACTAACAACAAGTACTGAAACTTCCAGAATCCATCTGATTCAAAGTACGTATTCTTTTATATTGTCCTTATTACGTAACGGATTTTGATGAAATATGGCGCATCAAACGCGTCTTGTTAAGCTGCATTACATGTAGGTGGTCTCGCCCAAACTTCTGTCGTTTTTGCGAAGAATAGATTTCCGTGTCTACCGACACGGAAATCGATTATTCGCAAAAACGACATACATGTACGTCTGGGCCGAACTACCGGGACCACCAAATGCAGCTCATGAAGATACGTTTGCTGAGCCATATTTCATCAAAATCCGTTTCATATTAAGGAAAGTATCAAATAATACTTCATTGGAGTGTGCAAGATTTCAATACTTGCAGCCACTGTTGTTGTTGTTATAACCACGTGATCAAGCACCTTGATGATGTACTTGCACTATAATTTATCAGGTAACCTGCCCTGTATTGACCGAATACGTACTGACTGATAAGATAGTGTTGTATCAGACGTTGGCAAGTTTATTATGAAATCAGTGACCAAGTTTAACCCTTTCAACCCTAAGGAACTGGAATGTGATATGCTAATGTTCAGACCAATCCAATGGTCACAAAATGATTTTCAGATTCGTCCATTTATGAAAAGGGGGTGTTTTTGTTCTCAAAAATATTAAAATAACTTTCAAAAAGTGCAGATCCTGATGAGACGGCTCGTTACGAGCCGGCTAATCTGGACCTGCACTTTTTGCATAAACCGATATAGCGGGATTTCGGGTTCAAAGGGTTAATAAAAATAGTATTTAATCAACGCACCCATTATACAGTTCCTTATTAGTTTACATTGTAATTATGTTGCATGAGCACAGCATCATGCATTTCAACTGTACTGATTACTTATTGTGTTGCTCTGGATACCTCATTTACATAATATTATATATTACACTACTGTCTGTTTCGCGAAACCTGCCCAAATTATGTGACTATATAAATATTAAGTTTTATCAAAATTTAAGAATGAGTCTTCTTTTTATGTCGTGAAATTTTGTTAAATATTTATTTTATTACGAAATATTGTTTCTCTATGGGAATCTAACATGGGGGAAAAGGAGGTAGAAGACAGTCAAAAAAACGAAAAAGTTTGGAAATTGAAACCTGGCTACATGCAGATAGCTTGGAAATGATGTAACTAAGAAAACAAAAGTTAAATTGAAAGTTGAAAATCGATCCACTATTTCTCAAATTATAATTGTTCTCCGCGTTAAAGGTACATGCCCACGCAGCAGGTTACACTGTACTACTACTTTTCATTTTCTGTCATGCCTTATATGAGCCATATGTCTACCCACTAACAAGTTATTTTTAATTACGGCGCGTGTTAATTGGTGTTAAATCGCATTTTATGTGCCGCGACCACAAAGGGTATTTTCCGACCTCGAGCTATTTTTACCAACACGCGTCACGTGACACGGTCAATCATATCACATATTTGACATGCGCAGTGAAGTAACGGAAGATGAGAAGAAAAATCTAAGTTCGAGTCCAAATCTAAATCTCCACGTAACTCTTTCCAGTTGGTGATCTGGTCGCCAATATTAACCACTCTCTCTCTCTGTACTGCCTGTCCCTCAGACATTTCGCCTTTTTTTTTGGCCGACGCCGTTTCATACAATTTCCGTCCTGGACGTTTCGACATGTTGATATTCTTGTTTACATATTGGGAAGCCTACTGGCGCGCGTAGTATACAGCGCATGCGCACCGCAAGCCGTGATGTGAAAGTCGTCGTCCCCGCACATTATCAAAATAGACTGTTACCGCCGCGCGTCGCTAACAGTAAATTGATAATTAATAAATGATTATATTTGTATAGCGGGCACTCGTAATTTTTAGAACTGGTGGAATAGTGACATAATTATACACTTATTTAATTCCTATAAAGAACATTTTGTGCCTACTGCGTGGGCATGTACCTTTAAAGCCCCACAGACATATTTGTTGTGGGTTTTTTTCCACAATAAAATTAATTTCACGAAATAAAAAGAAAGCTCATTCTTATCACACCTTTGACATATTTCCGGGTGTTGTTTCTGTATTCAAACGGCTTGCACGGTATGTACATGTACATGAGGATTTGATTAATGTACGAGGAGACAAGCGTGATCTAACTTATTTATCACATCCTCATGCACATACCTTGCACACGAGCTGTGTTAATACAGCTGTGTTAATACAGAAACAACACCCGGAAATGTCTCAAAGATGTATATAGTTTATATGAAACCCGAAAGGCCAATACATATTCATAAAAGCATAACATTTTCAGGAACACCGTTGCTAGATATGTATTACAACTTGCGCTAGCTAGTGCATACCCAAACCTGTTGTATGTATGTCAAAATTTAGCAAACTTTATATTTTATACATTTAAACAAATAACCTTTGATGTCGAACTAGTAAATTGCCAACATTTATAGAACAGAGACTGAATCAGTTTCATTGGAAGCCATTTTTGTCTTGTTCTTGTTCAACATTCAACACAACGAAATGAAGCTTTCAAATTTACAAGATATACATGTAAATGTTAGATAAACACCTTACCAAGGTAAAATAACCAATTTATGCATGTGTATGTTCTTTATTGATAATTTATTGATACAGTTTTATATCGCTAACATATTAAACACGCCGGATAACCAATTGCAAAAATCACTCTTCCATTTGTTACATTAAAGAGATGGGGTTAAATTGCTACCCTCGCGAGAGGTATGAAGTGTCCATTTTGTTTCTAAGTTTGCTCATGCTATACATGTAGTTCTATGTATTTTTTGTATATTGTTCATGGCATCAGTTCTAAATTCTCCCTCTAATTTGTGTTTGTAGACGAAACATAAAACATCGATAGCCAATTGTTTTTTTAAATCTTTCAGTTAGGGGCATAACATCTGTCAATTTATCCGGGATGTTTTCTGTAGAATACTTCAGTTTCTATGTGAAACTATGCAATTAGCCCCATTGGGGCGTTCACTTCACGAGTAATTGAAAGTAAAGACTTTGAAGCTTCCTTGTCTAATTAAAATAACTGTTTCGCTAACGCCTTTCTTTCTTCGTACGTACGAGACAAGCCATGTGAATTTGTATCTACATGTACATTGGAATCTCTCTAAAACGGACACATCTGACTATTAGTTTAATTTTGATGGTGTTCATTGCATTTTATCTCCGATTACAATGACTGTTCATGATCACAAAGCACACACAAAGTGGAACATCTCTAAACCGGACACTGCGATATTTCATTCAACATATCTACAGCATATTTATATAATTTATGAATTTACATTTATTGAGCATAGGCTGCATATGCAAATCCATCAATTGTTATCTCATTACCGCATCTATACGGCACATGTAGTGGCCAACTCGACCATCTCTGTGCGTTCAAGCCATCAGCAAGTTCATCTCTAGTGGCGTTTGACAAAGAACATAACATACAAAGTAGAACATATCCTGAAATGTGTGTACCTGTAAACATACATAGAACATACACGTTTTCATTGGAAACGTTTCACTGTGTTTGTATCACTGAGCATGCGCATTGCAGTTGAGATGGGAAAACGCATAGAAACCATACAAACGTAACTCAAACGTGACCCACGTGTAAACTCGGAACACAAACTTAGACGTTAACTCATTATGGAATGAAAGGTACATAGAGAATACCAGGTTAGTGTCTTTTGATATCAAGTTTATCAGGCAAGGCTAGGAAACGCGTAGGAATTCCGAGGCTTGCCGACGAATTCCTACCGTTTCCGAGCCGAGCCTGATAACTTGATATCAAAATACACTAGTCTGGTATTCTATTTATCAGGTAACGTTTTATGCTCGAAAATGATCACAGATGACGTCGTTATCTATGGACAGAACGAGGACTTGTTTACGTTGCGTCCTTAAACTGACGTCATTCGGTAACGTCACGTGACGTCAAACGACCAATGGAACGTCAATTTTCACTTTGTTGTAACCCGGATGTTGATATCAGGTCAATGCCTGATATAACAATATGTTATCAGTCAGTACGTATTCGGTCAATACAGGGCAGGTTACCTGATAAATGCCCATTCAGTAGCACACAAAGTTCTTTATATGAATTAAATAAGTGTACAATTGTGTCAATATTCCACCAGTTCTAAAACTTACGAGTGTCCGCTATGCAGATATAATCATGTAGTAATATGTATTTTACTGATAGTGACTCGCGGTGATATCAGGCTATTTTCATATGCAAATGAGGCATGATATTTTTTAATTATTTATTCTAATTAAATGCGTCACCTGAAAATATAATATTTCAGACAGATTATAAAGTATGATCATTGCACATATATTTAGAACAAAATACACGTTGAAGCGGAGCGAAATAACAAGTGCGCATATTGTGAATTATCCATCGTAATTAACTAAAATATGTGACAGCAACTCTGGAATTATTCTCTCTATCAAATTGCCGTGTTTTTGCCGATATTGATTTCGGGGAAATCTGTAAATGACATTATAACTGGATCGACAACGTTCAGAGATGAATTCCGCAAGTGCTCTGAATTTGGTGCCATTTTTCGACCTTATATACGGAAAATATGTTATGTTTTCGAAATCAATATCGGCGAAACAAAGGCGATGCGATAATGGAGACAACAGCGGAGCCGCGTTCATATTTGAATGGGACGCATTATTGAGACACGCCATGTGATTTTGTACATTAAGTCCTCTGCGTAATTTCATGAAATACGTTTACAAAATGTACAATAGTTTCCGTGAATGGAGTCAGAATTTGACAACATTTTCAGAGTACATGCGGAATTAATTATATTCCGCATGTACATTTGTACTCTGAAAATTGTGTCAACTTTTGAATATATTTATAAAAAATATTGTAAATTTTGTAAACGTATTTAATGAATTGTCGCAGATGTCCGAAGGTACAACATCAAATAGAGTATCTCAATTATAACGACATTCAATAATTGTCTGTTTGTTTTATTGAGTTTCAATTGTAACTGTTTTGTTTGTTCTTTGGCTAACGCATTTAATTAGATATAAGCAAATAAAATGTTCAAAGCAACATTGTTATGTTTAATTGTACGTAGAATCGATTGCAAATATAAATTATTGTTTGTCATTACATGGCAGTTAAAGTAAGCGACATTAAATTACATTTATTTTTACAATATTCGTATTGAAGTGAATTGTCCAATTTTGTTGTGTACAATTAATCGCGAACTTCGAGTTTTCGAGTTTCGTATCAGAAATGGCTAGTTTCGATAACTTGCGTTTCGAGTAGACATTATCGAGTTGCGCATTTTAAGTTGATATTTCCAAATCGAATACGTAGAGTGTTTCGTGTTGTAAACTTGGGTTTTGAATCGACATTTTCGAGTTTTGAGTTGAAATATTAGAGTTTCAAATATTATTTTCGAGTTTGGAGTTGTACATGTAGAGTTACATTTTAGTTGAATACTGTGGGTTTCGAGTCGACATGTTCATGTTCGAACTGTGTGTATTATCTTAGCGACCAGAGGCGCGTTTCACTAAACTTCGTACGACTAAAATGTTCGTAAGTGAAGTCTGGAAATTTCAATTGATGAATTTACATGTATTGAGCATAGGCTGCATATGCAGCCTACAGTAGCGATTTTCTGCTCCTTACCTATTTGTATATACTAATATCGTATAAATATCGTAATCGTATAGTATTGGTATATTTAATGAGCATGTCGTATGATCATATAATATTGGTATGTTAGTACCGTATCATCGTATGGTACAAAAGTACTACACGAATATTATACAAACATCCGTACGGATATGGTATGAATATGTACGATACAAACGTACCAGAATTATACACATGTATACAAATCGTATAAACGTATGATTTGAATGGTATATCTATACGATATTGGTTGGTATGTACGGTACAAACATACCGTACGTTTATATTATATGCATATCGTATAGAAAACATATCGTATTGGTATAGTATACGTATAGTAATGGTATATAGTTCGTATAGTTGACCTGCAGAAAAGCGCTACTGCTACGCTCAATAAATGTAAATCCAATAATTTGTTACAAGAAAACATTGCTAATGTGAAATTTACAGATTATCATAATTCTGCACTTACGAACATTATAGTCGTACGAAGTTTAGTGAAACCGCCCCCTGGTTAGATTCAGACCAGAATCCGCATCCACGGTTATTGGACACATCGACTACTGTCTGTTCCGCGTTTTTCTGTTGACTATTTTGTTTGGCTATTAAAGACATGAAATCTAATAAATATTTAAATGGAATTACTTTTTCAACAATAACAAGAATGTTACCCTCCACCTTTTTTATTTGATAAAATTCAATCAAATATTGATTTTATTCAGAAAAAAAATCCTATGGGAATTTAACATAGGAAAACGAAGATGGTGAGTGACGGGGAGTCTAAAAACGGAACACAATGGACATTGACTTCAAAACCTGGCTAGTTAGCTAGGAAATGATGTAAATAAGAAAACGAAAGTCAAATTTGGAAAATTGCTCCATAACTTCCAAAATTATTTTGAGAAATCTATTTTAGCCTCTATGTTAAAGGTACATGCCCACTCAGAAGGCACAGCTGCATGTTCTTTATATGAATTAAATAAGCGTACAATTGTGTCACTATTCCACCAGTTCTAAACTTACGAGTGCCCGCTATGCAGATACAATCATGTAGTAATATTTATTTTACTGATAGTGACGCGCGGTGGTATCAGGCTATTTTCATATGCACATGAGGCATGATATGTTTTATTAATTATTTATACTAATTAAATGTGTCACCTGAAACAATAACATATTCAACAGATTATAAAGCATGATCATTGCACATCAAAAAATAAATATAGGGAATAAATAGTAATGTCCGTTAACATATTAAGGAAACACGGGTGTCGCCCCTGATATCGGTGTGAAAATTTACTTCTGATATAAAATGTATAATAATGTCAATCAATACGTGGGGTAATGGTGAATGCATGTTTATTTTTCCAGAAAATGTCTCAGATGATGTCTCTGATATAAAGACCATTTTGTGCCTACTGAGTGGGCATGTACCTTTAAATTCCCATAAGTATTAGGAAATTGGTAGATTCAATGTGTTTAATAGCCAAAGGTTTGTCGGCAGCAAAACGTGGAATAGACAGTGATATGGTAAACGGCATTCTGTTCTGATATGGCGATCGCAATACAGTGAAACCTCTCTAAACCGGACACCCTGGGAGGTCCCCAGGGTGTCCGGCTTAGAGACGTTCCACGGTATAACACACAGACGACTACAGTCTGTTCCACGTTTTGCTGCCGACGAACTTTTGGCTATTAAACACATTACATATATCGCAATAAAATCACTATTTGATGGAATTTCATCAAAGAAAAAAAATGGGGAGAGTGACTGTTTTGTTTTTGATGAAAAAGTATTTACATTGTAATCTTGTTTTATTTAATGTGTTTAATAGTCAAATGTTCGTCGGAAGCAAAACGTGGAACAGACATTAGTTCCAGACACGCGTGGGTGTTTTGCGATCACGAACATACATTATCGTTGGCGGTAAATGGCAATGAAACATATCAAAGGTAAGCACACATATTTTCTTTATGTCCGGCTTAGAGACGTTCGACTGTACAGAGACCGCAACGGTCGGACCTCATATATAGTTCCTTCAAGTTCATACCTCCATAAGGAACTAATCGACCACGTGTTGTCGCACCAAATGTCAACAAGAGAGTGTGATTCTGACAAACAATTATCAACGTGTATGATCATGTGTTTACAACAACAACAACGTCGCCCACTCCAAAGTAAGTATTATTTGATTATTTCCTTAACATGCAACGGAGTTTGATGAAATATGGCGCAGCAAACGCGTCTTCATGAGATGCATTTGGTGATCCAGGGAGTTCGGCACAGACTTACAGTAGCGATTTTCTGCAGGTCAACTATACGTACTATACCAATACTATACGTATACTACAATGTATACCAATACGATATGTTTTCTATACGATATGCATATTATATAAACGTACGGTATGTTTGTACTGTACATACCAACCAATATCGTATAGATATACCATTCAAATCGTACGTTTATACGATTTTTATACATGTGTATAATTCTGGTACGTTTGTATCGTACAAACATACCAGATTATGGTATATTCATACCATATCCGTACGGATATATCGTATATACAGGAACGGATATCGTATGTTTGTATAACATTCATATAGTACGATTGTACTATACGATGATACGGTACAAACATACCAATATTATATGATCATACGATATGCTCATTAAATATACCAATACTATACGATTACGATGTGTATATGATATTAGTATATACAATTAGGTAAGGAGCAGAAAAGCGCTACTGTATGTCGTTTTGGCGAAAATACAGAGACCACCAAATGCAGCTTAACAAGACGCGTTTGATGCGCCATATTTCATCAAAATCCGTTACGTGATAAGGAAACTATAAAAGAATACGTACTTTGAATCAGATGGATTCTGGAAATTTCAGTACTTGTTGTTGTTGTTAGTGCCACGTGATCATACACCATGATTATAGCACTCACGATATTCCAACGTTAGATGCGCATGTTTTTGATAGGTAAGGGATGTGGTTATGACATTTGCGTAGTAATACTTACATACATGGCGCAACTACAACACTCCTGTGTTGTACGGAGCCCCGCAGGGGACATGGATTGCTTTATTAATTCGTTCCCACGAAATAACAATTCGTTCCCTCAATTTAACAATTTGTTCACACGAAATGACTCGTTCCCCGAATTAACAATTCGTTCCCTCAATTTTACAATTCGTTCCCATTTGTTTTATATTATCAAATTGTATTATTTACAAAAATAAAAATAGTTGTTCAATTTACCTTTCAATACAAGAAAACTATAGTCTGTTTCACGAAAGCTGCCCAAATTTTACGGCTATATAAACAATTCAAAAACAAGATTTCTTTTGATAATATTAAATTAAAGAAAAAATTAAGAATGAGCCTTCTTTTTATTTCGTGAAATTTGGTCAAATATTGATTTTATTGCGAAAAAACAATTTCCCCATGTTAAATCCCCATAGACATCTTCACTCCGTGAAGATGTCTATGGGGATTTAACATGGGGAAATTTTTTTGAATTTTAGAAATACTGGACCGATTTTTAAAATTTAACTTTTGTTTTCTTAGTTACATCATATCCAAGCTATCTAGCTAGGTTTCGGAGTCAATTTCCAAATTTTTTCGTTTTTTGACTCCTCCCACACTCCTTTACCTCTTTTTCCCCCATGTTAAATTCCCATAGAGAAATCAATTTTTCGTAATAAAACCAATATTTGACCGAATTTCACGAAATAAAAAGAAGGCTCATTCTTAAATTTTCCTTTAATTTAATACTATCGAAAAAAATATTGTTTTTGAATTGTTTATATGGCCGTAAAATTTGGGCAGCTTTTGTGAAACTGACTATAATTAACATTGAAGACGTACGGAGCCCCGCAGGGACATGTTTTCTTTTTAATTCGTTCCCACGTTCCCTCAATTTAACAATTCGTTCCTTCGAATTAGCAATTCGTTCCCACGAAATGACAATTCGTTCCCTCAATTTAACAATTCGTACCCTCGAATTAACAATTCGTTCCCACATTCCCTCAATTTAACAATTCGTTCCTTCGAATTAACAATTCGTTCCTTCAATTTAACAATTCGTACCCTCGAATTAACAATTCGTTCCCACGCGAAGGAATTGTTATTTCGTGGGAACAAATTGTTAATTCGTGGGAACGAATTGTTAAATTGATGGAACGAATTGTTAATAAAAAAAAATTCTACGTCCCTTGCGAGGCTCCTTAAAGATATGAGCATCGTGTAATATCAAAACTACGTGGCGTTCTCGTTACCATATTTACTCGTTTAATCGTGTATTAATCGTTTATGGCAGTCCGATTTGCATCCATAATCTTAAATTGCGTAATAAATCAGGCGCCATAAGGTTATGCTGACCATTTGCTGGCAGTTTATATCACAGGTTCTTGAAGAACGGTTCATATGTCGATGTTTTATGAGTTAGTTCGGTATATATCTGGTGGTTTGGGTGCATTGTTACGCACATACAATTTACGTCATTTCCCGCGAGTTACATGTATACATGTATGGGCATGTTAACAGTGTAAAAGGGGTCTAAAAGTTCGGAACGGACTGCGGATCGGGAAACCCCGGGTTCCATTCCCACATCCCCGCTCCAACCTCGACCCTCTCCGAATGGCCGATTCGTCGTGTCCTTGAACAAGACAACTTCGTGCTAGCTAAGTCCTATCGTATGGGGACTTAAATAGTCGGTCCCGACATGCAAGGTCATACAATTTGTGCCGTTCGTAAAATCAAAGCATTTACATTGACGGAACGGTGAATGTGTAGATAATTGACGATTTCTGTCGTGTGTAATGATTGAGCATTAGTAGTTGCACAAAACTATATAAATTACCCAAAACCAACGAATTCCACCCAAATCTACAAAAATCCACCACAATACCCATATCACACCAACATACTGACCATATAGTATACACTGTGTATCCCGATACTAGAAACACGAATAGGTAACACAAATATGAGCCATATGAAACACGATACACGGGCTTCACCAGCATTTTTTTAATAGGGGGTTCGACTTTCAGCTGTGAAGCAACCGAAATATGTAAGGGGTCCAGGGGTTGCCCCTGGACCCCTTACACATTTCGGTTGCTTCACCATCCTGAATATATTTTGATTTATATAAGCCAAATGCGGCATTCGGCTATGTTTTTACAGCAAATTCCTCCTGGGGAAAGAATTTCTGGTCCATTTAAGAAGCATTTTCTGTAAATTAGCATATTGCAATACGTTTGGCGCCGCTTGACTGTATTTAGTTAGTAGGGCATTTGCATATACTATGTCTGCTCATTCATGCACTGAACCTAAATCCTTTAAACAAAATCCTACTGGCTCCAAAAATAGGGGGGTTTGTACGAACCCATCGAACCTCTCCTGGCGACTGTACGCAAAACAAAACAAAACGTGTTCCATTATATGACAAGCCACGCGAAGAAGATATGCAGTATCTCATACAAAATATATACAAATTTCCCGTAAATGATTGTTGCTATAAATATTTCGTCAACTTTCGAACTAATTTACAGAAAATATCAATTATTTATTCATGAAAAAGTACACTGGTTCAAATCGTATGGCTTGACTCATAAATTGGCAATTAAATTGCGTTATATTCCAACTAACGATGGTTTCTGTGATTATAGCCATTGTGACCACGTAAATGTACATAAATTACCATTCAAACGGGGAAATTATGTATTATCCTTCATAAAACAGAAAAAAACGACATACTGGAAATTACTAATGATTTAAATTATGCAATAAACATTCATGGATTCTGTTTCTCAATCATAAAACTGCAATTATTGCCAGTATTCAATTCCGATGTAACCAGCCATAACATCAGGCAGTTCCCAATGGGCTGTTATATAAAAACGCATAATTCTCTATTCCCCCGAATAAGCATTAAAACACAATAACTGACTACGATATATTGCGTGTTTCACGAAAATATGGGAGTCACGGCTTAAGGTCATTTTTACATTATTTCTGGCATTGCATTGCACATATACGGACGTACAATGTTACTTGTAGTTCTGAATCCATAACTCTAATTACATTTCATTACACTGCATTACCAAGGTGTATGATCACGTGGTTTACGAACCCGATTTTCCGACGTGACGTAATCTGTGACGTCATTTTTACAGTAGATTTTCATTAAAATCTTCCTAACAAACGGACGGAATTTGATGATATGTAGCGCACCAAATACGATGGCATATGTGCTTTATGGATACTCTGAAAGTTATTTACAATAACTTATAAATTTCACAAAGAATCGAGTACGGTGACGGTTTTATCGTTTATTTCTTACATTCACGTGCTCAAGTTTTTATTTACATTTACGGTAGGCCTATTACCGATTCTTCGTCAAAACGACATAATTATGGGATTAAAGCCGCCTATACAATAAATGGCAACGTGTACCGCATTTGCTGCGGTATATTTCACAAAAATATGTCATTCCATTAGCAAGATGTTAAAGGAAATCTACTGTAAACACATCTAAAAAACATGACGTCATGCCGTTCGGAAACCACGTGAAGCTAGTAAAATGTACATGTAACACTCAAACGTACAGTCGAACCTCCCAGAACGGCCACCTCTCTACAACAACACCCTCTCTATAACAGCCACTATTGTATATCCTAAATGGATGATTTCCTCCGTATCTAACCCTTAGACTGCTGAGCACGAAAATTGTCGTCTGCTGTTGCTCTGCCTTCTTTCTCAATAAAAACATGTTTTGACAGCATTTTAGAATCATTTCCATTGGAAATGATTCTAAAATGTTGCCAAAGCATGTTTTTGACGATAATTATCGAAGAAAATAAATAAACAGCGGACGACAAAATTTAATTCGGCATTAACCTCCCTACAACAGCCACCTCTCTACAACAGCCAGTTTTGCATCTTCCATGGGTGGCTGTTGAGGAGTATTCGTATCTGGAAATTAACTGTTCCACAAAACGTGCAAAAGAAAAATTTAGTCATAAATCATTCTCACAGAATTAACGAAATAACGAGACCAGGGCGAGATTACGTGTTGCGCTTGCGCAGCTGCCCGCATCAGTGTCACCGCAACGACTGCAGGTTTTGCATTATTTAGTACTTCGCGCCTGTGTAGCATGCAAGCTTGTCACGGACAAAGAATTAGGTAGACCATTGACCGTCGGTCAATGGTCTACTTAATTCTTTGTCTGTACAGTAAGGAGTGACCTCTGAAAGCCGGACACCTTGAAATGTTGCTAGAGCAAGTCCATAGCAACGATTAGACGCACGGGGTGTACGTGTATATAGGGTATACCAAATTACACCGAAATCTCTCTAAACCGGATACCCTGGGATGTCCCCAGGGTGTCCGGTTTAGAGAGGTTACACTGTAAATCATGACCATTCTGAAATGTATTGGCGTGCTTTGCAATCATGAATATGCATTAAGATCTTAGATAAATGATCAAGAAACCAATCAAACATAAGATTAAAGCGGTAGCCTTGGTGCCCGGTTTGGAGAGAATCCATTGTATAGTGCAACCTCTCAAAACACTGTATAGTCCAACCTTTCAAAACACATAGTGCAACCTCTCAAAACACTGTATAGTGCATTCTCTCAAAACCGGACACCCTGGGCCCCCAGGGTGTCCGGTTTTGTGAGATTCCACTGTCGTTCATGTGTATTTACATTCCATGTTATCGGATAATGTTGAGCTTTGCAATAATGAACATACAGTATCATTAGAGGTAGCATACAGTGAACGCCATCGCATTTAAGTACATACGCAGCCACCAGCGGTCACCATGCCCAGTTATCCACGAACGTACATGTGTATGGTGGTCATCCTAACTAGCAATCAAGCGGCTTGATTGGTTGAACCTTAGCTGTAGCACAACTCTAACTCAGCCAATCAAGCTGCTTGATTTCAAGCACAATATTCAAGTATTTTTTAATAAAACAATTAAAATATTGGCAAGGTTAGCGCAAACAGTGGTGTAGTTTGATTCATCAATGTCCGCGAATATGTCAGACAAACTGACTTTTAATACATATGTACAAGTTGGTATAACTTTGACTGCACCGGGTATGGAAGGTGTTCCAGCCAATTCCCACCCTTAAATATAAGCTGCTTGATTCCAAGCACAATATTCAATATTCAGGCAGCCGTGAATCAGTTTTTTCAGGATGTTGCCATCGTGTCCTACTGTCTGTTTCACGAAACCTACCAAAATTGTACGGCTATATAAACAATGCAAAAACAATATTGTTTTCGATAATATTAAATTGTATCAAAATTTAAGAATGTACCTTCTTTTTATTTCGTGAAATTTGGTCAAATATTGATTTTACTACGAAAAATGAGTTCTCTATGGGAATTTAACATGGGGAAAAAGAGGTGGAGAACCTGGAGGAGGGGTCGAAGAACGAAAAGCTGTGAAATGATCTAACTAAGAAAACGAAAGTTACATTTTGAATATCGGTCCACAATTTCTGAAATTAGAAAATTGTCCCCATGTTAAATCCCCATAGACATCTTCACTCTCTGCGAAGATGTCTATGGGGATTTAACATGTGGAAAACAAAAATTCGCAGCAAAATAAATATTGGACCAAATTTCACGAAATAAAAAGTAGGCTCATTCTTAAATTTTGCCATAATTTAATATTTTCGAAAAATATATTGTTTTTGCATTGTTTATATAGCCGTAACATTTGGGCAGGTTTCGTGAAACAGACAGTAGTTAGACCTGGTCCAATGTAATTTACTTTAATGAGCATTCCACGACATGTGCGTGTGTGCGTGCGTGCGTGGCGTGCGTGCGTGCGTGTGTGCGTGCGTGCGTCTCAAATAAGACAGACAGCATCAGCAATCCATGTGACTGTGCCTGGAGAAATGGAGCTTATGGGATTTGTGATCGGTGTAGCGCCAGATCATATATCACAGTCATGTAACTGGATAACGATTGATGTTGCCTGTTAGAAGCATCACGGGTGTTTCATCGATCAAATGACGAACAGTGCAGATTCTGATCCTGGATCTACATGTGCACTGGTCGCAAAACACATAGGCCCCATTTCTCCAGTGACGGCCACAAATGATAGGAGAAATAGAGAATAGTAGGTTAGTGCCGTGAATGGGAAAAAATATCTGGCAAGGCTCAATAATTTCTTTATTTCTCATCAGAAGTATATGTAGTGACCACCATTTGACGGTTCAAATGAGTGGTCACAACATATACTTTGGTTCAGAAATAAGGAAAATAGATAGAGAATAGTAGGTTAGTGCCGTGAATGGGAAAAAATATCTGGCAAGGCTCAAGAAACGGGATGGGCGAGGCTCTGCCGAGCACATCCCGTTTCCGTGCCGCGCCAGATATTGTTTTCCCATTCTCGGCACTAACCTACTATTCTATTTATCCTGTCAACACCTAGAAATGGCTGTAAAATGCAAAAATAGTATTGACTGGATATCAAAAATGTTTCACGGCACCGTGTTTCACGGCACATACGCACTGTGTTGACGGGATAAATACCAATATTAAACACAACGAGCTTTACCGGGTATCCAATTTTGATATTAGTTTTAGAAAGTGTGTCAGCATGACGTTTTTGACAACCTCTGGATCAGTAAAATATCAGATAACAAGCGTTCTATTGGCCAAAATACGCACTGCCCGATAACATAATGTCGTATCAGGCATTGACCTGATACGAATATCCGGGTTACAGCAAATTGAAAACTGGTGTTTCATTGGTCGAACGGCGTCACATGATGTTGCCGAATGACGTCACAGAAACAAGTCCGCGCTCTTGTCGACAAATACCACGTCATAATTGCTCATTTTGTAGTCTAAAACGTTACCTGATAAATAGAATCCCTGTTAGTTTATCAGGCTCGGTTCGGAAATGGTAGGAATTCATCGGCGAGCCTCGGAATTCCTACGCGTTTCCTAGACTTGCCTGACACTTGATACATTATGAAAAGACACTAGCCTGGTATTCTATATACGTATTTCGGCAGTCTATATACGTTTACAGATGGTATTCTTGGAATGAATTGTCACCGATTAACCCGAATGTTCTGGCTGTAACGCAGGACGACTTATGTAAGTCGCCCTGCGTTGCAGACAGAACATTCGGGTTACACGTCGATTTGCTTAACAACCAGCACAGCAATACAATTTCATATTTTATGTCCTGAAAACTTATCTTGATCACAATTACATTGTTCTGATCTGATTGTGTGTTTATATGCCGTTGTCCCTAGCGTCACATAACGATACAGCAACTTAATTGTCTCTAGCAACGGCAAAAAGTGGGCGTATTAAGCGTGGACCAGTGTAATCCAAGATTAGCCTAGTGAGTACGTAGACGCGCCGTCTGAACACTGTTCGCTATTGATTTGACGAAGCACTGCCAGACGAACTGTAAAATATCAGGCATTGTATCACGATGGATGTGTATGTAGTATGCAGGCTTATCAGGAGCTATACTGGTCAAGCACACCAATAAGCCTTTATATCGCGGGGAGTGAAAATAATTATTTTTCGATAATATGAGTTAAGGTCTTGCAAACACTGGCTCAATTAAATTCTGAACTCGGCAGATCCTGATCAATCTACACTGTCATGCAGCTCGCGAATAAGTCAGACAGCGCATCCCTCCATAATGGACAGTTCAGCAGCTTAAAGGCGAACAAGGTACGCTGATTTGGGTGTACACTGGTCGGAAAACTAATCCGCTTTATTCTCTCATATTTTATCAATATTTCATTAGTGCTGAGACACAAAGCGGATATTACAGTGAAACCTCTCTAAGCCGGACACCCTGGGAGGTCCCCAGGGTGTCCGGCTTACAGAGGTTTCACTGTAAATCAGGCATTTGATCATTCCGAGTCACAGCTGTGTGCTGTGCGATCACGAACAGACATTTATCAGGTAACCTGCCCTGTATTGACCGAATACGTACTGACTGATAACATATTGTTGTATCAGGCATTGACCTGATATCAACATCCGGGTTACAACAAAGTGAAAACTGACGTTCCATTGGTCGGTTGACGTCACGTGACGTTACCGAATGACGTCAGTGTAATGACGCAACGTAAACAAGTCCGCGTTCTGTCCATAGAATACGACGTCATCTTATGTCATTTTCGAGCATAAAACGTTACCTGATAAATAGAATACCAGGCTAGTGTTTTTTGATATCAAGTTTATCAGGCTCGGCTCGGAAACGGCAGGAATTCCTCGGCAAGCCTCGGAATTCCTACGCGTTTCCTAGCCTTGCCTGATAAACTTGATATCAAAAGACACTAGCTTAGTATTCTCTATTTATCAGCTGAGATAAATGACCAAGCAACTCATCAAAAAATGAGTTATATTAGTGTCCGGTTTAGAGAGGTTTCATTGTAGTTATTTTACTTGATAGTGCATCAGGCTATTTTCATTATAGGAATGAATGGCCTTTTTGTGGAATTTATCTGTGTATAAACTTGGAAAAGTCGCGGGAATACTGGACGAAGGCCGGAAGGCCTCGTCCAGTATTCCCGCGACTTTTCCAAGTCAGTGCAGTCAATGTTAACAAATGGCTGCCGTTGATGAATTTTCGGTTTGGAGGGGTTCCACTGTATTATAATCTCAGACCGGCGTAGTAGTATAGTTCCAGTCGTGTCACGTGATCGACTGAATCACAAACAATGTAGCCCATGATTAGCATGCGATGTTAGCAATTCCGCTGATTACATGTAATTTCATGGTTGATAATGAATTTCATTACAATTCCGTGTTGGGATATAGAAGTGATAAGTACGGTGTTCCGTTCATGCCATCGTACTATCTCCGTCGTAGTATCGTGATATCGTACTATCGGTATCATCGCATCGTACTAACATCATCGTAGCATCGTACTATTCTAATCGTAGTATCGTATTATAGTAATCGTGGTATCGTAGTATGGTCATCGTAGTATCGTACCAACGTCATCGTAGCATCGTACTATCGGTATCGTAGCACCGTGATATCGTCATCGTAGCATCGTACTATCCTCACCGTAGTATCGTACTATCGTTATCGTAGCATCGTATTATCGTCATCATATATCGTACTATCGTTATAATAGTATGGCCTTCTGGATAGACGGGCATTCGCGTATGAGGCCAAATAAAATAAATTCTACATTTTCATCCGGGCTGTGAAAGTTATAAGGTCTTGTAACGAAAGATTAGTGCAGCTTTTATAGCTGCACTAATCTTTCGTTACAATACCTTATAACACGTAATTCGTCGTTTAAGATGGGCTACATAGCATCAAGGATTTTCCGTTCTCTCGTATTTATGTTTCCGATAGCATCAAAATCCGTCCGTTTGTTAGGAAGATTTTAAAGAAAATATAGTATAAAAATGACGTCACAGATTACGTCACGTCGTAAACAGGATCACGTTATTCCCGCATGTTTCCGAATGATCATAATAACTATGTCTGGTGTTGAGTATTCTTTTCTACATATTGTTTATGTCAGATATTGTAACATAGATGAGCATTGAATTAAAGAGCACGATGCAATGCTGGAACTTAACATGAAGAGCTAATCTTGCCAAGATGGAAACGTTTATGAACATATATTGGCAATATCAACCCGCCATCAAGCAGCTTGATTGGCTGTGCCTGAGCTGCAATACAGCTCCGGCTCAGCCAATCAAATGCTTGCTTTCAAGCACAATATTCAAGTATTATGTAATACAGAAACTGACAAATGTCGGCAAGATTAGCGCAGGCGGTGGTGTACATTGTACGTAAATAAATCGGACGATCCTATAAGCAACAATTGCTGGTGGATATGTATTAAAGTCCTCTTTCTGAGTTGGCCGTCCATTTATCCGGCGGCAACCTATTACCGGACAGACTGTAAGACAATAGGTAGCAATTCTGGTCTCTAATTGTCAACTTCCCTATGGGGATAGTTAATTAAGTAATTATATACTCAATTATCTGACATAAAGGCTGGACCTTTTGTTTTTAATTACATCCGTATTAGGCACGAGTCTTTTGCATTTGTGTTAGACTTGGCACCCATGGGACCTTTTCAGTAAACTTAGTACGAATAAAATGTTCTAAGTGCAAACTTATGATAGTCTGTACATGTCACATTAACAACGTTCTCTTGTAAACGATTATTGGATTTACATGTATTGAGCATATTATGCCGATGCTCAATAAATGTAAATGCATCCCTTGAAATTTCCAGATGATCCTAAATGTGTACTTACGAACATTTTAGTCGTACGAAGTTTATTGAAACGGCTCTCAGAAGTGAATGTTGTCCAAATGTGATCCAAACGCATGTTTGGTGCCTCCCTGTTAGCCAATCAAATCCAAGGTTTCCCATTTGTAAAAGTTTAATAAGGGTGTTCCCGTTTTTTACCGAGTTCAAAAAGTTTTCTGTTTCTGGATTTTCTATCCAATGGAAATGTCGTCATGGAAACCTCACAGGGTGTCCGGCTTAGAGTGGTTTCACTGTAAATCAGGTATTTCGTCATTCTGAGCCATAGTTGTGTGCTATGCGATCACGAACAGACATTATCACCTGAGACAAATGACCAGACCAAGAATTCATAAAACATAAGATCGCATATGCTTTTTGGTGTCTGGTTTAGAGAGGTTCCACTTTACGATTACTGGATTTACATTTATTGAACATAGGCTGCATATGCAGCCTATGTTCAATAAATGTAAATCCAGAAATTAAAATTTCCAGACGATCCTATTTTGAACTTACGAACATTTAGTCGTACGAAATTTGGTGAAACAGGCCCCTGTTGTGTTTGCACAGACCTTTTACCGACTAGATGTCCGGTTGCATATTATATTGAAATAAAATGTCAAACCATAGGCTTTTTCCAGACAGATATATTACAGAAAATCGACAGAAATATTATGTTTTGACGTTTGAGGCCTTATCAGGTCAGTAATTCGGTAATGGAAAGGTCGATTGAACGCTTATTAATGCACCCTTATCGTTGTCGGGGCTAATCGACAAAACAAATAAGCAAAACGCAATGCAAGATGTATTTCAGTAAGTTGTGTTATTTGTATCTTTAAAGGTATATGCCCACTTAATAGGCACACACTGTTCTATATAGGAATTAAATAAGTGTATAATTGTGTCACTATTCCACCAGTTATAAACATTACGAGTGCCTGCTATACAGATTATAATCATTTAGTAAGTATGTATTTTTCTGATAGTGACGCGCGGTGGTATCAGGCTGTTTTCATATGCAAATGAGGCATGATATTTTTTAATTATTTATACTAATTAAACGCGTCACCTGAAAAAAATAATATTTTCGATAGATTATAATGTATGATCATTGCACATCAAAAAATTAATGCAAGCAATAAATAGTAATGTCCGTTAATATTTTAAGGAACCACGGTTATCGCCCCTGATATCAGTGTGCAAAATTACGTATTACATAACATGTATAATAATGCCTATCCGCAATACGTGGGGTAGTGGTGAATGAATGTTTATTGTGCCAGAAAATGTGTCAGATCATGTCTCTGATATAAAAAACGGTTTGTGCCTATTGCGTGGGCATGTACCTTTAATATGAAGATTTTAATTTGTCGTGAATTGCAATTCCGCCAAATGTTTTCGAACCATGTCTGCGCGCGAAATATCCTATTTTGCATACACAAGGTGTATGATCACGTGGTACTAACAACAACAACAACCAGAACTGAAACTTCCAGAATCCATCCGATTCAAAGTACGTATTCTTTTATATTGTCCTTATTACGTAACGGATTTTGATGAAATATAGCGCATCAAACGCGTCTTGTTAAGCTGCATTTGGTGGTCTCTGTACTTTCACCCAAACTTATGTCGTTTAAGCGAAGAATCGATTTCCGTTTCTCCGACACGGAAATCGATTCTTCGCAAAAACGACATAAGTCTGTGCCAAACTCCAGGGACCACCAAATGCAGCTCATGAAGACGCGTTTGCTGCGCCCATATTTCATCAAAATCCGTTGCATATTAAGGAAAATATCAAATAATACTTACTTTGAAGTGGGCGACTTTGTTGTTGTTGTAACCACGTGATCATGCACCTTGATATAGGTGACTGTGGAGAAATGTGGCTTATGTATTTTATTTTTACTATTTTAACTCCTGAACAAATAGAACTCAATATAGGAATGAATGGCCTTTTTGTTGAATTTATCGGGGTATAAACTTGGAAAAGTCGCGGGAATACTGGACGAAGGCCGGAAGGCCTCGTCCAGTATTCCCGCGACTTTTCCAAGTTTATATCCCCGATAAATTCAACAAAAAGGCCATTCATTCCTTATAATTCCAGCATTTTAAATAAATTCATTAAGAAAATGTGTTTATTTTCCGTTTTCTTAAGAATTATTTTAACTGCGCCTGACGATTACGGAAAGTAATTCGGCATGGAGTTTACTGGGATATAAATTTTGGACGGAGACTTGCAACGGACCAATCAAATGTTAGGGAATTGTGTAAATATTTTTGTGCTGGAATTATTGATGTAATGGCGAAAAGTGCAGATCCTGTAAACTCCCGGCTATAGTGGAGAAAAAAGTGGAAAAAACGACAGAGTTAAATTTACGCTCGGCCGCCGACCAAAGGCTTGAGTATCGGACTCGGAACGACGGGCCGGGCCAAAACATAATTTACATGTATTTCAGGTTTAAAGCAATCATATTTCATGTATCGCAATATTAATATTTGGGGTTACAAAAAACGGGTGTTTACAAAAACCGGCGCGTACGTCAACGGTTTTTGTTACCCCCCGTTTTTGTTAACGGGGTTTACAAAAACCGGGGGGTTACAAAAACCGGCTGTACAATCTAATCAAAAATGCGCATCTACACACCATAAGGAAGGCACACATCAAGTATCGAGCCCTTACCTATTACGGTCAAAATGGTTTACTACTTACAGGGCAAAATTGGGATGTTTTATGTAAAAAAAGGAAGTTAATCCATGACCGGGGGTCTAATTAAATATCGCAATTTACACACCATATGAAAGGCCCACACCAACAAGGTGCATGATCACGTGGTTACAACAACAACAACGCCCACTCCAAAGTAAGTATTACATGTATTTGATATTTTCCTTAATATGCAACGGATTTTGATGAAATATGCCGCAGCAAACGCGTTCTCATGAGCTGCATTTGGTGGTCCAGGGAGTTCGGCACAGATTTATGTCGTTTTTGCGAAGAATCGATTTCCGTGTCGGTAAACACACGGAAATCGATTCTTCGCAAAAACGACAGAAGTTTGGGCGAAAATACAGAGACCACCAAATGCAGCTTAACAAGACGCGTTTTATGCGCCATATTTCATCAAAATCCGTTACGTAATAAGGACACTATAAAAGAATACGTACTTTGAATCGGATGGATTCTGGAAGTTTCAGTACTTGTTGTTGTTGTTGTTAGTACCACGTGATCATACACCTTGACCAAGTAGTGTCAAGTCCCTAGCTATTACGAGTGTGGGTCACATGATACATAACTTTAAAAACATGTCTAAAACTACACTTATCATTCTACATTCCGTCAGGGTAGTCTCTCGTGGTGTCTATGCCAGAATATGCCCGTTGTCGCCGTGCCGTGATATTCGTTGCTAAGCAACCGGTGCTGATACATTCGACACACACGGTCAAGTGTGACTGGATGTCATCTAAGTTACTGTTACCGATACTTTGTAGTGCATTTTTCAAATAATGGTTAGTGCCGTGAATGGGAAAAACATATCCGGCAAGGCTCAAGAATTTCTTTATTTCTCATCAGAAGTATATGTTGTGACCACTCATTTGAACCATCTCGCGATAGTAGGTTAGTGCCGTGAATGGGAAAACATATCTGGCAAGGCTTAGGAAACGGGATGGGCGAGGCTCTGCTCATGTCAAAATATATATTCTAATATTATGTTCTGATGGTGATTTTGCCAATAGCTCATTGCGTAATATATATTGTATGTTCTAATGGTGATCTAACGGTGCCGTGAAACATTTTCGATATCCTGTCAATACGACCTAATCACTGCGTATGGATTATGTAATTATGCCGTATACACATATACTGCATTATTTTCATAGCGTGGAGCTTATAATATAAGCTCCACGCTATGAAAATAATGCAGTATATATGACATATTATGTCTGAATAAGGCGCGAATTCGCGAAATTCCGCGAGAGTCTGCGAACTTTATAGAGTGAATCGTCGAAATCGCTATGTGTACAGTGGAACCCCGCTAAACCGAACACCCTGGGATCCCATTGTGTCTTATTTAGATGGGTTTCAATGTAATGTATGTCATTGTCCTGTCTGTTCATAGCAGAAAATGACAACAAGTGGCCATCGAGTGATTACTTACAGTGGAACCTCTCTAAACCGGATACCCTGGGGACTTCCCAGGGTGTCCGGTTTAGAGAGGTTACACTGGTGACTTTCCAGGGTGTCCGGTTTAGAGAGGTTCCACTGGGGACTTCCCAGGGTGTCCGGTTTAGAGAGGTTCCACCAGGGACTTCCCAGGATGTCCGGTTTAGAGAGATTCCACTGGGGACTTCCCAGGGTGTCCGGTTTAGAGATGTTCCACTGAGGACTTCCCAGGGTGTCCGGTTTAGAGAGGGACTTCCCAGGGTGTCCGGTTTAGAGAGGTTCCACTGGGGACTTCCCAGGGTGTCCGGTTTAGAGAGATTCCACTGGGGACTTCCCAGGGTGTCCGGTTTAGAGAGATTCCACTGGGGACTTCCCAGGGTGTCCGGTTTAGAGAGGTTCCACTGAGGACTTCCCAGGGTGTCCGGTTTAGAGAGGTTCCACTGGGGACTTCCCAGGGTGTCCGGTTTAGAGAGGTTCCACTGGGGACTTCCCAGGGTGTCCGGTTTAGAGATGTTCCACTGGGGACCTCCCAGGGTGTCCGGTTTAGAGAGGTTCCACTGGAGACTTCCCAGGGTGTCCGGTTTAGAGAGGTTCCACTGAGGACTTCCCAGGGTGTCCGGTTTAGAGAGGTTCCACTGGGGACTTCCCAGGGTGTCCGGTTTAGAGAGGTTCCACTGAGGACTTCCCAGGGTGTCCGGTTTAGAGAGGTTCCACTGGGGACTTCCCAGGGTGTCGTTTAGAGAGGTTCCACTGGGGACTTCCCAGGGTGTCCGGTTTAGAGATGTTCCACTGGGGACCTCCCAGGGTGTCCGGTTTAGAGAGGTTCCACTGGAGACTTCCCAGGGTGTCCGGTTTACAGAGGTTCCACTGGGGACTTCCCATGGTGTCCGGTTTAGAGAGATTCCACTGAGGACTTCTCAGGGTGTCCAGTTTAGGGATGAGGTTCCACTTTTGGAGACTTCCAGGGCTGTTTCCCGGTTTAGAGAGGGTTCCCAAAAACCCCTGGGGGACTTCCCAGGGTGGTTCCAGTTTAGAGAGGTTCCACTGGAGGGGGACTTCCCAGGGTGTCCAGTTTTGAGAGAGGTTCCACTGGGAGACTTCCCAGGGTGTCCAGTTTAGAGGAGGTTCCATGGAGACTTCCAGGGTGTCCGGTTTAGAGAGGTTCCACTGATTCCCATGGTGTTTCCGGTTTAGAGAGGTTCCACTGAGACTTCAGGGTGTCCGGTTTAGAGAGGTTCCACTGAGAACTTCTCAAGAGGTGGTTCCGGGGATTAGGTTTGAGGTTACTGTACGTGTTTTGAATTAATTGGATAAAATTAAAAACAGTTGACTGAATTCATAAGACACTCTGTAGAGCCTCGTTTCTTATGAAATCAGTAACCTCGTTTAATAAATATATTAAGTCACGTCTAGTAACTGGCACATTTCATGCGCCGGTTACTAGACGAAGATGTGTTTCTGCAGTATCGTCACGATGTAGCTGAATGGGGAATTCGTCAGGAATTTGGAGCTTAATTCGACGTGAAACATTTTACGCCGGTTCGGTGTGTAGCACCGCTGCATATAGCAGGTGCACGTGACGTTCAAGTACGTAAATTACCCATAATTCCTCTGCATTAAACGGCGTGTTCAAAATCCCGTGAAACATCGACGACAATAGGGAGCCATCGCATTACTGATCAAACCAAATGGAGCGGTATTTTTTCTCGTAAATACTGCACGTCGGAATTTTTTGTTCGACCGTCGATTATTCATCGCGGTTAAGCTGTCATAGTTGACAACAGAACACCAGTAAATTGTCTATCCGACATGCATAATCATTTAGCCCGATTCTGATGAACAAAAAGATTTTCCGGTATTTTGTCCCAGCGTTATGATTGATTTCAAATTTGCCCAGTTCAAGATTTACAGCCCAGATTTGTTCCTGGTTCCACAAACGGACGATTGCCTATCCTTTTCACATCGTTTCGTTTTCTGTAATTAGAATATGTTTTCTTTGGTTTAAGCGTGTCACATTTAAACCAACGAAAACATAGTTTTCTAATTAACCCTTTGAACCCGAAATCCCGCTATATCGGTTTATGCAAAAAGTGCAGATCCAGATGAGCCGGCTCGTAACGAGCCGTCTCATCAGGATCTGCACTTTTTTAAAGCAATTTTAATATTTTTAAGAACAAAAACACCCCCTTTTCATAAATGGACGAATCTGAAAATCATTTTGTGACCATTGGATTGGTCAGAACATTAGCATATCACAGTCCATTCCAGTTCCTTAGGGTTGAAAGGGTTAAGAAAAAACGAAAACGATGTGTAAACAACACGACATGCGTTGAAGAAAACGACAAGAATTGCGTTGAAAGAAACGACAGACATTTAAATAGTCTGTAGCCGGGTATTTAAACGTAAATATATTTTTTCGCGTACAAAACAGCAACCTAATAAATACTCGCTTTTATGCATATCGTTGTACAAAACGACCGTTTTCCATTCGTTATCGTTTATTTCATTTGTGAACGTTCAACAAATCTTGGCTGTATAGATATGTTCGCTAGCGGCAACGGTGATGAATACTTGATTAAACAGCGACCAACGTAGAAACAAAATTGCTACCCCGCACCTTACCTCCATACCTCTCACGAGGATAACTTATCCAAGGTGCATGATCACGTGGGTATAACAACAACAACAGTGGCTGAAAGTGTTGAAATCTTGAAAGCATTATTTGATATTTTCCTTAATATGAAACGGATTTTGATGAAATATGGCGCAGCAAACGCGTCTTCATGAGCTGCATTTGGTGGTCCATGGAGTTTGGCACAAACTTATGTCGACAGAAGTTTGGGCGAAAATACCACCAAATGCAGCTTAACAAGATACGTTTGATGCGACATATTTCATCAAAATCCGTTGCGTAATAAGGACACTATAAAAGAATACGTACTTTGAATCAGATGGATTCTGGAAATTTTATTACTTGTTGTTGTTGTTAGTACCACGTGATCATACACCTTGAGATAGGAGGCGAATTATTGTAGCTACGACCAGCGTAGATCCTGATCAATAGTATACAGTACCGCTTTTCTGCAGGTCAACTATACGTACTATACCAATACTATACGTATACTATACCAATACGATATGTTTTCTATACGATATGCATATAATATAAACGTACGGTATGTTTGTACCGTACATACCAACCAATATTGTATAAATATACCATTCAAATCGTACGTTTATACGATTTTTGGCGGGAGACATACTGTCTCCACGCTATTGGGATCGTGATTCTGGCCGTTTGCACGGGTCTACTTTCGGAAGTGGCTCTCTGTTCATCGGGGGACGTCTCAGTAGGCTCAACAGTCAGGTGACATTTAAAGTCAGCGAGTGAACTGAAAGCAAGTAATTAATAGCAACGGCAATGCTCAACATTATGTGTAAAATAGTTGGCATGCCCAACTTTACTTTTGAAGAGAACAAATTGCTGTTATTGAGACGCCCCCCCCCCCCCACCCCCCCCCCCCCCCCCCACCCCCGTATCATCATTGGGATCGTGATTCTCTGTTCATCGGGGGACGTCTCAATAGGCTAAATTTGCGTTCGCAATTAACAACAGTCAGGTGACATTTAAAGTCAGCGAGTGAACTGAAAGCAAGTTATTAATAGCAACGGCAATGCTCAACATTATGTGTAAAATAGTTGGCATGCCCAACTTTACTTTTGAAGAGAACAAATTGCTGTTTTTGAGACGCCCCCCGTATCGTGTACCACGCCGTCGCAATGCGACGTCGAATGTCATTTCTTTTTCATATTGTGGTTTACGGGCGATTTTCGAAAAATTACCCTCTGGGTGAGCGAAACAAAATTTATGAAAACATTTTGCCGTTCATGCAGCATACACGTATGTAGGCCTACGCCCAGTCATAATTTTGAACAGATTCCACATAATACGTCTGCAATATACCTCGTAAAACGGTTTATTAGTCGGACATAAAGCACCTTTGCTTCATCAACCTATTTGTGTTTAGAGCAGGCTGTATTTTACAAACACCAGTAACTGATCAAGTTCTCCAAATTTGCAGATTGTACATCCAATAATCAACATCGAATATATTTCTAACAAGGAATTTCTGAGTATGCAAATTCACAAGTGGCTACTTGTCTCCCGCCAGTCAGTACTTTCAGTACTTTGATTATACATGTGTATAATTCTGGTACGTTTGTATCGTACAAACATACCAGATTATGGTATATTCATACCATATCCGTACGGATATATCGTATATATACGAACGGATATCGTATGTTTGTATAATATTCGTATAGTACGTTTGTACTATACGATGATACGGTACAAACATACCAATATTATATGATCATACGATATGTTCATTAAATATACCAATACTATACGATTACGATATGTATACTATATTAGTATACACAAATAGGTAACGAGCAGAAAAGCGCTACTGTACATGTAGTTCCCCAAGATCGATATTTGCATTAATCTATATGTAGCTACATGTAATAAGTGCATTTTCAGGGAATACTTTATTTGTATCTGTGCTAAAATGTAATAGTTCATATAAAACAAAGTTCTGTTTACATTTTGATGATTGTAATTAGTTATAGGTCATGTGTATTTATTACACGATCAGAATCACAAATGAAAAAAATATATTTCAAAACAGCTATGGGTTCCACAGGGCCTTGCTGGTAGCGAACGCCACACTGTCCACTTAAATTTAGGATCGTCAGGAAATTTCAATTGATGGATTTACATTTATTGAGCATAGGCTGCATATGCATGCAGCCTATGCTCACTAAATGTATATCCGATAATTGTTTACAAGAAAACATTGTTAAAGGTACATGCCCACTCAGTAGGCACAACATGTTCTTTATATCAGAGACATCATCGGATACATTTTCTGGTAAAATAAGCCCTCTTTCAACATTACCCCCACGTATCGATTGGCATTAATATATATTTTATAAATGTCCACACTGATATCAGGGTCGATAACCGTTTTTCCTTAAAATGTTAACGAACATTACTTACTATTTATTCTCTGTATTTATTTTTTGATTTTCAATAATCATACTTTATAATCTGTCGAACATATTATTTTTTCAGGTAACTCATTTAATTAATATAAATAATTAAAAAAATAGCATGCCTCATTTGCATATGAAAATAGTCTCATACCACCGCGCGTCACTATCAGTAAAATAAATATTACTATATGATTATATGTATATAACGGGCACTCGTAATTTTTAGAAATGGTGGAATAGTGACACAATTATACACTTATTTAATTCCTGTAAAGAACATGTGCCTACCGAGTGGGCATGTATCTTTAATGTGAAATTTACAGACTATCATAATTTTGCACTGACGAACATTTTACTCGTACGAGATTTAGTGAAACGAGCCACTGGGAGCCGTTTCACTAAACGGTTCGTACGATAAAAAATGTTCTGACGCATATTTCTATAAACACCAAACATTAAGGCTACAATTTTCCACTGACATGTAGGAGTCATTGAATCTGAACAATTTATTCAACGATTTGTCACAATCGGCTGCTAATGGCAACTGTGCAGTAATTTTAGTTTTGCACCTACGAACTTCTTAGTCGTACGAAGTTTAGTGAAATGAAACCATGACTTCCAATGAACACAAACGTAAATGCTACTGTACGCTAGGGGTGGGTGAACAATAGCCAGGGGCGTGTTTCACTAAACGTCGTACGACTAAAATGTTCGTAAGTGCAAAATTATGATAATCTGTAAATTTCATAACATTAACAACATTTTCTTGTAAACAATTATTGGATTTACATTTATTGAACATAGGCTGCATATATGTTCAATAAATGTAAATTCATCAATTGAAATTTCTAAATTTGAACTTACGAAAATGTTAGTCGTGAGAAGTTTTAGTGAAACGGTCCCCTGTTCTTGCTCTACAGCGCCTCGCTGGTGGAAAACTTCACAATGCCCATTTCTCTGCGACGCCCGCAATTAACCGTGCGATGATTTATGTAATTTTCCGTTATTCCCGCCATTTGTTCGCTATAGTTTACGTCGACACATTGACGCATTGCTTCCCGGCATTGTTGTGCGATGAAATATTTAAAATCAAAGAATAGCACGGAGCATCGGCTTCCGATAATTCACCGCGATGCCAAGACAATAATATGGTGTGGTGATTTTGCTAATAGCATCATGAGATTGTACCGCGCATTTTCGCATTGCGCCGTTTGCTAAATCACCATGGGACAATACCATACGTGTTTACATTGCGATCGCCAGCGAGTGTCTCATCCCTGAAGGTCAAGTCACCAAGGTCATGGCCACATGTGAGAAAGCTATTGAGAAGTTTGGTAGATATCCAACTGACGAATCAGGAAAAATTGAACATTTGAATGTACATCCAAACTTGTTGAACCGAAAGTATAGGTCACCAGGATGAAGGACAAGCATGACGGGTAATTCATTAATAGAATGGCTAACAGTGCAGATCCTGATCAGACTGTGCGGATGCACAGGCTGATCTGGATCTACACTGGTCGCACAACCCATAAGCAGTCTCCAGCCACTATGCTATGGAACCAGTTCAATGAATCAATCATTGCGGAATAAAATTTGATCATCTATCGACATCCAATCCGGAGGTTGTGGGTCACTCAAATAACACAGGGTGGATAGGATAGCCATCAACGCGAGGAAGCTATTGATGAAGTTTTGTAATGATTCGAATAACTGATCGGGTGATATTTGACATTTAGATGTATGTCTGCATTTGTCTGACGCCTACGTCACCGCCTACGCGGGAATTGTATTCACTAATTTTCACTTACCACTACCGAACGTCGGTGAGACAAAAATCACCAATAGAACATACAATTTATTTTCAAATTGCAATATTCACAGACACACCGTTAGAGGGAGATGGGTTGTTCCCAGGGAACACCTGACTTTCAATCCAGAAGTTGTGTGTTCAACCCTCTCATTGGCCATCAACAATATGTTCTTAGTATTTCCATCCCACTGATCTTCCCGATTCGAAACCGAGGTCCCGTCCCTAAAGATATGTTTTGGCATTGCGCTATTAATAACACTACCGTGAGATAAGGCAATGTATTTTCGCATTCCATTTTTAGAAAATTCACCTTGACGAAATACAATATTTGTTCTCATTGCGTAAACAGATGTAGAAAAATCATAACTATATGCACTATTAAATTAGTTGTAACAAAAATACCCTGAGGAAATGCAATACAGTATACATGTATGTTTCGAGATGAGCTAGTATACGTGTAGCAAAATCATTCCATATTCCGAAACGTCCGTAAGTCTTGCTACTGTCTGTTTCTATTTCACGGCTATGTAAACAAAAGCAATATTTCTTTCGATAATATTAAATTTTTGCAAAATTTAAGAATGAACATTCTTTTTATGTCGTGAAAATTAGTCCAATATTAATTATATTGCGAAAAAACAATCACGGTCCACATGTTAAATCCCCATCACAGTGAAGATGTCTATGGGGATTTAATATGGGGAATATTCTTAATTCAGAAATAGAGGACCGATGTTCAAAATTTAAGTTTTGTTTTCTCCCGTTAGATCATTTCCAAGCTATCGGTCAAATATTGATTTTATTGCGAAAAAACAATTTCCCCATGTTAAATCCCCATAGACATCTTCACAGAGTGAAGATGTCTATGGGGATTTAACATGGGGATTTTTTTTAGAATTTCAGTAATCCTGGACCGATTTTCAAAATTTAACTTTTGTTTTCTTAGTTGGATCATTTCCAAGCTATCTTACTAGGTTTCGGAGTCAATTTCCAAACTTTTTCGTTTTTTGACTCTTCCGCCTTCTTTTCTCTATGTTAAATTCCCATAGACAAATCATTTTTTCGTAATAAAATCATTTGACCAAATTTGACGAAATAAAAAAATAGAGGCTCATTCTTAATTTTTGCTAAAATTTAAAGGTACATGCCCACTTAGTAGGCACAAACTGTTCTTTATATGAATAAAAAGTGCATAATTGTGTCGCTATTCCACCAGTTTTAAACTTACGGGTGCCCGATATACAGATATAATCATTTAGTAATATATATTTTACTGATAGTGACTCACGGTGGTATCAGTCTATTTTCATATGCAAATGAGGCATGACATTTTGTATTTATATTCATTAAATGCGTCACCTGAATACATAATATTTTCGACACATCAAACTATGAATACAGAGAATAAATAGTAATGTCCGTTAACATTTTAAGAAGATACGGTCATCGCCCCTGATATCAGTGTGGAAATTCACGTCTGATATAAAATGTATAATAATGCCAATCAATATGTGGGGTAATGGTGAATGAATGTTTAATTTGCCAGAAAATGTCTCAGATGATGTCTCCGATATAAAGAACAGTTTATGCCTACTGAGTGGACATGTACCTTTGATAGTATAGAAAAGAAATCAACTTTTACGGCTATATATACATGTACAATGCAAAAACAATGATTGTTTTTGCATTGTACATGTATATATAGCCGTAAAAGTTGGGCAGGTTTTGTGAAACACCAGTAGATACATGTACGGACATAAAGGCGTCAACAATCTTTCCCTTTCTCACCCATTTGTTACAACGCGTCACATATTAGACGTCTTAAGACACCTATCAATATTACATACATTTCTGGTAATGGTCTAGTCAATAATTATGTCAAAGACTCCCGCAAATATCAATCCGATTAGTACGCATTGCTTAACGAATTGTTCACACCATTACATAGAAAAATGTATGAAACGAGTTATTGAGTAAGTAAATGGTACAGGGGCGGATCAGGAGTGGGCTTCTGGGGTAGCACCCCCCACCCCCCGTTCAGCCAATGAGTTTACATAGATCACAGTTTACCACCAGTTGGAGTCTGAATTTAATGCCGTAAAACACAGGAAAGTGCATTTCGAAGAGCTCAAAAATAGAACAATCCCCTAGTTGCGAACGGTAACTCTTGCAATCTACTCCCGTACCGTCCGTAGCTAGCTACGGGAGTAGATTGCAAGAGTTACCTTCGCAACTAGACAACCACACACCCCCCCCCTCCTTCCCTAAATGCTGGATCCGCCCCTGGGGTATGTTGTAAGTTAGTCTACATATAAAAGTGCAATTTCTACTGAAGCATATATGAGACACGCCATGTGATTGTGTACCTTCGGACATCTGCGTACATCTAATTTCATTAAATACGTTTACAAAATATACAATATTTTTCATAACAAGTACTCTACAAATTTTGTCAACTTTTGGCGCCATTTACGGAAAATATTGTAAATATTGTAAACGGATTTCATGAAATTACGGCGATGTCCGAAGGTACAAAATCGCATGGGGCGCCTCATATGTGGCTGTGATTGGAGAAATTATGGGATTTACGACCCGTGCATATCCAGATCAGCCTGTGCATCCGCTTCATTGCATTACATAACATATAGAACAAGCTATTGCCCATAAAACGGAAAACGTGCAGATAGCCTATAAATAGACAATATAAGGTTTGATCTCGGGAACTGTTTGAACCCGCGGCCTGTGGCCTTGGGGTTCAAACAGTTCCCTCGGGCCACAGCAAACGTTTGCACACGGCTGGACATGATCAAACGTTATTGTTACATTTCCAACAAAAAACTGATGTAATTTGAAATAGTAGGTTAGTGCCGTGAATGGGAAAAACATATCTGGCAAGGCTTATGAAACGGGATGGGCGAGGCTCTGCCATCCCGTTTCCGTGCCGCACCGAATATGTTTTCCCATACACGGCACTAACCTACTATTCTATTTACCCCGTCAACACCTATATGAAACGGGATGGGCGAGGCTCTGCCATCCCGTTTCCGTGCCGCACCAAATATGTTTTCCCATACACGGCACTAACCTACTATTCTATTTACCCCGTCAACACCTACAAATAGCTTTAAAATGCAATAAATAACCCCAGCCGCATCCTCAAAATTGGAAGATCGACTAGTATGACAACCGCACATATTAATACGCAGTGATTAGGTCGTATTGGCAGGATATCAAAAATGTTTCACGGCACCGTATTTCACGGCACATACGCTCTGTGTTGACAGGATACTATACGAGGTGCATGATCACGTGGTTACAACAACAACAACGTCGCCCACTCCAAAGTAAGTATTATTTGATATTTTCCTTAATATGCAACGGATTCTGATGAAATATGGCGTAGCAAACGCGTCTTCGTGAGCTGCATTTTGGTGTTCCAGGGAGTTCGGCACAGATTTCTGTCGTTTTTGCGAAGAATCGATTTCCGTGTCGATAGACACGGAAATCGATTCTTCGCAAAAATGACAAAAGTTTGGGAGAAAATTCGGATGATCATACACCTTGCTATAGTCGTGAATAAAATTGTAATCAGTGCAGCATAGAAGAGTTAACCAATTTCCAACCTAATTTACGGAAAGTGTCAAATTGAAATTACCGTTTGTTTGTGTGTCAGCTCTATTGAAAGCGTTAACCTGTCAGCATTGTTTGCTTATAAAACACCATATCGGGCAAACAGCAGCATCCTGTATTCAATGCATTTTACGGAACCTTGAATGCAAATCAATCGATTGATAAATACATATAGTATAGTTTTACATGTAGCTGCTACATGTACATGTACGTTTGAATACTACGGAGCCCAGCAGGGAACATGGCTTTTTTTTATTAATTCGTTCCCACTAAATAACAATTCGTTCCGTCAATTTAATAATTCGTTTCACGCTCGAATTAACAATTCGCTCCCACGATATAACAATTCGTTCCCACTAATTAACAATTCGTTCCCACGAAATAAAAATTAATTCCCTCGAATTGACAATTCGTTCCCACGAGATAACAATTCGTTCCCTCGAATTAACAATTAACAATTCATTCGTGGAAACGAATTAATATTCCGTAGAATACAAAGTCAATGTTCAATTGTTAAATTGAGGGAACGAATTGTTAATTCTTGGGAACGAATAGTGAATTCGCGGGAACGAATTGTTAAATTGAGGCAATATTGTCGTGGGAACGAATAAATAAAACAGAAGTATACGTACCCTGCGGGGCTCCGTAGAATACAAAGTCAATGCTTGTTACAATGCATATAGCATGGACGTCACCAGCATTTTGTACAGGTGGTTCGACCTTGGGCGGTCTGACGTGGGTCGTATACAAAACAAACACCATCCTTGGGCACACATTGTGGTTCATAAGTTAGTGTGTAACAAAAAAACACGTTAACGCATTTGCCTTACGGACAAGGTTAGCATACAGTGAGGTCAGTCTGTAAGTGCACACACGAACGAACACGACAGGTTGGTTCCAACCTGTCGTGTTCGTTCGTGTGTGCACTTACACGCTGACTCCATTGTAAGTCCTTGACATTGGGCGGTCGGACGTGGCTCGTGTGCAAAACAAAGCACCATCCCTAGATGCACATTGCGGTCAAATATTATCAAAATCCGTGAAGCTATTAATACGTTTTTTAAAAATGAAAGGTGTTACTAACCGAAGATTTGTTCCTGGTTCCACAAATGAACACTTGCCTATCGTTCACACATAATTTTGACATCGTGTTTGTGTATATATTTAACCAACGAAAATATATGTTTCTAATTATAAAAATTATATGGAAACGATGATTTAACGATAGACTATCGTTCGATTGTGGAATCAGGAACGAATCCGGACTGGAACATGTTAGTTATGTCGATGTTCAACCTGAGCCAAAGTGTATGATCACGTGGTTACAACAACAACAATTACTGAAACGTCCAGAAGCGCCTTCGATTCCAAGTACGTATTATTTTATTTTGTCCTTATTATGTAACAGATTTTCATATGGCGCATGTAAATGCTATTACGCACACGTTTGCAGTGCAGCGTGGTGTAGTGATATATTGCAACATGTGACATATAAAGCGGAAAACGTGCAGCTAATTCAGTGGCTGTGGCCCAGTCTTACTTCTGGAGGTCAATTTGTGAAGGTGGGTTTATGTCAGTGGGCTAATCGCAATATACTGTTCCATGGAGCGAACATAAAACTGGATTACATTGCATTAATACGCATCATTTCAAACCATTACATTCAAAGAACACTTCGACATAGTGTTTCCTTTAAGAGCGCAATGGATGTGTCCAATAAATTGGACACATTCATTGCGCACTTTAAGGAAATGACAGCAACTGAAATATCATCTTCTATGGTACGTTTGCATGTACTGTTATTTAAGCATTAAACCAAAAGTGCGAAACCTGCTTTTAGTTAGAAAAGATTATGTGTAATAGAAATGGTGAATTTATAGTTGGATATTACTTCGGTTCGCCAAGAGTTTTACTGCATAACTCATGCGTGACACTAACTCTAATAATCAGTCCGGCGCTCCAGATAAGAGATTAGTAATTGAGTAGTGTCACTCCATCTTTTCTGAAGCAATTGGGTATTTCAAAATTTTAATTGGGTAAAATAAAATCTGTTTACACATCAACAGAAAGCAATTATTGAATAATTTGCTTCGAAATTAAAACATGTCTTGGCATTTCATTATAATTGTCTCCTTGGAGACAATTCTAATGAAATACCAAGATATGTTTTCATGGAAAATAAGAAAAATATGCTATATTTGTGGTCTGTTTATTGTTTTCTGCAGCACGATAAAGGTACCACAAATTTTGTATTGCTTTTTGATACTCGCTACTTCTGATTTCTATTGGATTTTTGGCAATTTTAATTGGGTATTTAAACAAATACGCAGCTTATCTGTAGCTCTGAATCACGGTTTCTATGTTGCGAGATATGTCACCCGAAATGATGTCAAAATGATGTGAAAGGAAAAAAAAATGAGTCTTTATAATTATAACAACTATCCCTAGAATTCCCTTTATGGAAAACACAAACAAATATAAAATTTTCCAAGTATTGTCAAAGCAGTTTGTGCATGTACACGTAACATGATACTTGTTTAGCCCTAACCGCGTCGCTGTTGTCAGGAAATATTCATGTTATAAAGAGGATACGTGGCGGGTAATGGAATAAATACATGAAATTTAATAAAAAAAAATCCTAAGGCCTCAAAAAAAAAACCTTTCGTGCGGGCAACGGTCCGGAAAACACTACTGTCTGTTCCACGTTTCTCTGCCGACGAACTTTTGGCTATTAAACACATTAAATCTAAAACATATTTAAAAGTACATGTAAGTACATTTTTATCAATAACAAAAAAGTCACCCTCCCCAAAACTTTTTGTTTCATGAAATTCCATCAAATATTGATTTAATTGCGAAAAAAAGATTTTCCTATGGGAATTTAACATGGGGAGTCAAAACGAAAATTTTTGGAAATTGACTCCGAGACCTGGCGAGATAGCTTGAAAATGATGTAACTAAGAAAACGAAAGTTAGATTTTGAAAATCGGTCTCAAATAAAAAAAATATTTAAAAAAAATCTATTTTTAGCTCCCATGTTAAATTCCCATAGGACAATCGTTTTTTCGCAATAAAATCAATATTTGATGGAATTTCATCAAATCATTTTTTTCAGGGAGGGTGACTTTTTTGTTATTGATGAAAAAGTACTTACTTTTAAATATATTTTAGATTTAATGTGTTTAATAGCCAAAGGTTCGTCGGCAGCAAAACGTGGAACAGACAGTAGGTAGGTACGGTTGGCTTTTTTTAATACTACTAGATAACTGTACAAAAAATTAATGTTTAGATTCTCTTCCAAATTTTGGGTAAAAATGGGGCGGGTGGGACACTTTTATTTTTCATTTTTTATTTTCAGGCAATACTAAAACGAGGTGTTGAACGGCAATGCGCAGTTGCGTGCAATTGTGGTTTGTAATAACATGTTCATATTGAAGTATTGCTAATCTGGAGGGGGCGTGTTCCGGGGTTGCTGTATTACGCTATGTAAAGCCACAGGTGGAAGACTCGGACCTATGACACCAAAAAAATGCCTATTAAAAAAAATCCCATTACCCCACCCACTTGGTCTCGTACAGTACATAACGTTAATTCAAGGTGAGCATAAATAGCGCTATTATAGAAAGAGCCCTCTTTTTTCCGGCTCGCACAAACACAATAAACATCGATTAAATGTATGAAATATGTCTCTGGCAATCGATAAAGGTATTAGGTGTGTGAATATACTCACTTCAAATCGCTGTTTCAAGTATTTATTGAGTTATTCGCGTTTTGATTACCCCATCCAAAGCGAAAGTTGCGTGTACGAAAGAATCTCACACAGAATCGGAGGCCGTCCGGCTGGATTATCGGTCATATTTGGCCGATAGCTGATCGCCAGCTCAAACTAAAGTCGTGCACCATGATCATATACATTAGAGACTCCAACCATACAAAGTTCGTCCAATTGTGATCGTTCGCCGATCTAAAAAACACTTTTTTCTATAATTTCGTTCATTATCTGGAACTGGGTCAATGCACTATCTTCCATAATACAACCACCGAAGCGTCTATGTAAGAACATCTCTGATTGGTTAAACCTAAAAATAGACGCGAGACTTTCCATTTTCAGGGTTTCCGGAAGACATAATCTGATAGTACGCGAATCATGAAAGAAAGTCAATAAAATTAGAAAAAAGTGTTTTTTAGATCGGCGAACGATCACAATTGGACGAACTTTGTATGGTTGGAGTCTCTAATGTATATGATCATGGTGCACGACTTTAGTTTGAGCTGGCGATCAGCTATCGGCCAAATATGACCGATAATCCAGCCGGACGGCCTCCGATTCTGTGTGAGATTCTTTCGTACACGCAACTTTCGCTTTGGATGGGGTAATCAAAACGCGAATAACTCAATAAATACTTGAAACAGCGATTTGAAGTGAGTATATTCACACACCTAATACCTTTATCGATTGCCAGAGACATATTTCATACATTTAATCGATGTTTATTGTGTTTGTGCGAGCCGGAAAAAAGAGGCTCTTTCTATAATAGCGCTATTTATGCTCACCTTGAATTAACGTTATGTACTGTATGAGACCAAGTGGGTGGGGTAATGGGATTTTTTTTAATAGGCATTTTTGTTGGTGTCATAGGTCCGAGTCTTCCACCTGTGTGTAAAGCACTCAGATGAAAAGCTGTGGGAGCGGTATAATACGCGGGCCGCATCATTCTCGTAAATTTTACCAAATGTTTTTTAATTAAAAAAAAATAATTAAGGGCGGGCAGGCGGGTTTTATTAGGGGCGGGCGGGGATGAGAATCTAAACATGAATTTTTTGTAGCCTAACTGTATGTGACAATATGGTGGAATATGTTCACTAATTGCTACTTACTGTTGTTGTTATTGCTGCAAGCACACGGAGGACAAGCGCCTATAGTACGCTAAGGAAGCCTTCAGCACACGGAGGATCGAATATGAACGTTGTTTTAAACAGCCAAAAGATCTAGGGTCGGCGGCATATTCATAGGTATGGTCAAGTTGCCGCACCACAAGACATTTTTGTTTAGGCCTAATACCAAATACCGATGCGCGGTGACATATTTCTATTTTAAATTACGTGTGAAACTGTCATTTACATTTATGCAGTTTCGTAACATGACTATTACCAGCGCCCATGCACCCATATGGGTGCAAAAACATGTCCTATGTACAGACACTCCACTGTATAAATAGAGAATAGTAGGTTAGTGCCGTGAATGGGAAAAAATATCCGGCAAGGCTCAAGAATTTCTTTATTTCTCATCAGAAGTATAATATGTTGTGACTACTCATTTGAACCGTCTCGCCGAGACGGTTCAAATGAGTGGTCACAACATATACTTTGGTTCAGAAATAAGGAAAATAGATAGAGAATAGTAGGTTAGTGCCGTGAATGGGAAAACATATCTGGCAAGGCTCAGGAAACGGGATGGGCGAGGCTCTGCCGAGCACATCCCGTTTCCGTGCCGCGCCAGATATTTTTTTCCCATTCACGGCACTAACCTACTATTCCATTTATCCCGTCAACACCTACAAATGGCTGTAAAATGCAAAAATAGTATTGACTGGATATCAAAAATGTTTCACGGCACCGTGTTTCACGGCACGTACATGTACGCACTGTGTTGACGGGATAAAACCTTAAGTTTTCTTATCAATTTATGAATTTAATCTCCGCCGATACGTAATATCCGCACGAACTGTCTCCATAAAATAATAAGCACGTGAATAATTCAGATGGTATCACGTGGTCTACCATATGGGTTGCCATACCAAAGGTTACGTAACATACTAACTATGACAAAGTGGTGTTTACTAAGAGGTTTGCGAGAAGGTACATTTGGATCATATAAGCAATACAGTGATACCTCAGGCTCTCGAAACCGGACACGCATGCAGTCCGTGTATCCTTAATTGTATGGGATTCCTTGGTGTTTATTTATGATGGTATTGCCTGTTCAAGTTCAAAAAGCACAGCCGCATACATTGGCATAATCAAATGTCAGATTTACAGTAGAACATCTCTAAACCGGACACCCTGGGGACCTCCCAGGGCGTTCGGTTTAGAGATGTTTCACTTTATGTATAATCTGCTAGCGTTGGCTTTAGCTTTATTATTACAGACAACATGTTAGGTGTTGAGTACAGCTTCAAGGTATTATGTTGTGTTTTTTTGCAATTAATATAATCGAACCTATGTGTTTATTAAATATGCTATTTATTAAAGGTACATGCCCACTCAGTGGGCGCAAAATGTTCTTTATAGGAATTAAATAAGTGTATAATTGTGTCACTATTCAGTTCCACCAGTTGTAAAAATTACGAGTGCCCGCTATACAGATATAATCATTTAGTAATATATATTTTACTGATAGTGACTCGCGGTGGTATCAGGCTATTTTCATATGCAAATGAGGCATGATATTTTTTAATTATTTATTGTAGTTAAATGCGCCACCCGAAAATATAATATTTTCGACAGATTATAAAGTATGATCATTGCACATCAAAAAATAAATACAGAGAATAAATAGTAATGTCAGTTAACATTTTAAGGAAACACGGTTATCGCCCGTGATATCAGTGTGGAAATTGACGTCTGATATAAAATGTATAATAATGCCAATCAATACATGGTGTAATGGTGAATGAATGTTTATTTTGCCAGACAATCTCTCGGATTATGTCTCTGATGTAAAGAACATGTTGTGCCTACTCGGTGGGCATGTACCTTTAAACCAGTTGACTAATTGTATAAGAAACTCACCACAGCCCCGTTTCTTACTGGATCAGTAATCATCTATGTATTAAGCGCGTTGAATCATTTCACGAGAAACTCATATAGCCGAGTTTCATATGTAATTAGTTTAATACAATCATGCTAAGTCATTCAATGAAATATGGAGACAATTCTAATGAAATACCAAAATGAACTTCATGGAAAATAAGAAAAATATGCTATATTTGTGGTGTGTTTATTGCATAATAAACGTACCACAAAATTTGTATTGCTTTTTGATACTGGCTACATCTGATTTCAATTGGGGGTTTTGGCAATTTTAATTGGATATTTAAGCAAATACACAGCTTATCTAGAGCCTTGAAATATGTAAGGTTGAAAAACAAAACTGGTAACATGTAACAGCCAGTGATCAGTTAGTTGTCTGTTCAATCAAACTGAACGATTTGTACGTGTGTACCGACGAAATTAACAATTTGTCCTTAAAATACGAAAATCGATTGGAGGACGATATGAAAAACAGTATGATATTCTTCGTGTATGCTATTCATCTTTTGTAGAAAGTTTGAAAACAGTATATTGCACATATAATCACAATACCCTGAAATACATGTACATATATGTACAATGTATGTTCACTTCAATTCCTTATTGACTTTTTACCAATCGAATAGACTGGTTTGCCTCTATTCGTCACCTTTTACTTCAGAACTGCAAACACACGCTCAAATAAAACAAACGTGACTTGAATTAGGCGAAGTCTGTGAACAAAACAAGCGGTATGAATTCAATTTTATCTGCCAGGTCTCCATTTGTCACGCTTGCTGCCATCTCGCTTGTCACATTAGTTCCATAGCGTGACTTTCTTCGTGATAAATGGTCGACTTACTGGTTTAAATTTGTTTTTAGTAGTTAAGAAAATATAGAATCTTGTACGAGATGCATATATGAACTGTGGTTGTGACTGGAGAAATGGGATTTATTGGAAATATTACCAGTGTAGCTCCTGATCAAATTGCACACTCCCGTAGCCCGATAACGATCAATATGTATTGTCGAAAGTATGCCGGGTGTTTCATGGCGAAAGTGTAGATCCTGATCAGACTGTGCTGGATGCACAGGCTGATTTGGATTTACACTGGTCGCAAAACCAATAAGGCCAATTTATCCAGTCACAGGCACAAAACGATTTGAAAACGACGGTATTGTACAACGATATTCATAGAAACGAATATCGTTTTGGATTTTTTGTAAGCGAAAACGCTATTTTCGTTTGAATACCAATGTGCATAATCACGTGGTTACAACAACAACAACGTCGCAAACTCCAAAGTAAGTATTATTTGATATTTTCCTTAATATGCAACAGATTTTGATGAAATATGGCGCAGCAAACGCGTCTTTATGAGCTGCATTTGGTGGTCCATGGAGTTCGGCACAGACTTATGTCGTTTTTGCGAATAATCGATTTCCGTGTCGGTAGACACGGAAATCGATTCTTCGCAAAAACGACAGACGTTCGGGCGAAAATACAGAGACCACCAAATGCAGCTTAACAAGACGTGTTTGATGTGCCATATTTCATCAAAATCTGTTACGTAACAAGGACATTATAAAAGAATATGTACTTTGAATCAGATGGATTCTGGAAGTTTCAGTACTTGTTGTTGTTGTTAGTACCACGTGATCATACACCTTGAATACACGACTCTAAACTATTCAAACGCGTGTCGTTTCTTTAAATGCAAGTCGTGTCGTTTGCTTCAGCGCATTTCGTGTCCAATACATATTGTTTACACATCGTTTTCGTCTTTTAATTTTAAAACTGGCGTCCACTGTAACGTCCCACAGCCAAGAACCGAACCCGGATCGCATTGGTAAGAAGCGAGCGAAACAACGTAGTTGCTATCGGACAACCGTTTGGTGTAGGTTTTGTGTGGATGGACAACCACTTGGCGTATGTATGAGCTAACCATAACCCTTGAAATGTTTCGCATAAATATAACACTAACCCTTACCCGAATTATCTCCCCCTTGGACCTAAACCTAATGTCAGTGTTCAGATAGTAATTTAGTTTCAATAAATAAATACCTCCAAATGGCCTACACCGAACGGATGTCTTATTTCCCAGGGGGAGGTAATTAGGGTAAGGGTTAGTGTTATATGTGAAACTTTTCAGGATATGGGTAGCCCGTACATACGCCAAGTGGTTTTCGACACCAAACCTACACCAACCGGTTGTCCGATAGCAATAACCGGCGCAATAACGTTAACCGGACAACGGATGTGCTCCGCAGAATACGGATTAGATCAAATCGCATACACTACCGCATGCGGTAATCTTACCAATAATTTTGTTATTTTCTTTATTTGACAACACTTGAACATTATAACGATGACAAGCAGCTTGATTGGCTGAGCCTGAGCTTGATCGCGAATTGATATTCCCAACGGATGCTTACAGACATTGACATCTTGGCAAGACTAACACGGGCGTTGGTGTAAAATATAAGTTTTAAGTAAACATACAGTGGGGTCGGCGTGTAAGTGCACACACGAACGAACACGACAGGTTGGTTCCAACCTGTCGTGTTCGTTCGTGTGTGCACTTACACGCTGACCACACTGTACTATGTTGACAAACAACAACGGCGATCACAACCCATGATAATCGAATGTTGTTTTGTCACTGACTGATCGTGTGATTCTCGCGGATGATAGTCCTAAGTGGAACATTACCATTTGTATCAGCGATCAAGCATGACAAATTGATCCTAAACCACCCGCGAAAACCGATGACGTTGTTCGAACAACCAGCCATGACGGGCGAATACATACACGACAGTTTAAGGAGTTTTCGCTTGGTATTTATATATAGTTGCTTAAGGAAAGTGAGTTGAATATCTGAGATACAGTGGAGACGCTGACACGTGATCTTCAGATTGATAAATGGTTGTTTTATATTTGTCGGCAAACAAAACAATCGAGAAGTGTGTTTTCTCTCACATTCTTAATGCCTTGTCATTTTATCGTTATCTTTAGAATTGTTCCCGAAATTGTCTTGCACTGAAGGAACCTTGGGACATTGTGTACGCTGTGGAGGTCGATTGACAAGTCACGTGAGGTCACGTGAAGCATTGTCTCTGATTGGTCGAATATGACTTCTCTAACATGTCTAAGGCATAGGGCGACTGTGATTCAATGCGTTTACTTGCGCAAAAAAACATCAAGGCACGTTATACGTGGAACTACGGCAACTTCAAAGGGACATCGGTATTTATTTTTGTACAGTGATACCTCTTCGGTTTGGAGATGTTTCATTGTAAATCAGACATGTGAGCACTTCATGGCACATTCTAGTGTGTTGTAATCATGAAAAGTCATTGTAATTAGAGATACATAACAGCGAAACACATCTAAGGTAAACATCTATATTTTCCTGAGTGTTCCGTTTAGAGGGGTTCCACTGTATCTCATTCTCATTGCCACGACATAGGATCCTAGTTTCGAAGAGCAACTCTTGCGATCTACGCCCGTACCGTCCGTACATGCATGTAGCCAGAGGGGTACGGGAGTAGATTGCAGGAGTTAATACTCTTCGTAAATACGCATTCCCGTGACATAGGATCTCGTTCCTACTGAATAGGACCTTGTTACCACGAGTTAGCTATCTCGTTCCCACAAGATAGGACCTCATTAACACGAGTTTAATAGCCATCTCGTCCCACATGTATCTACAGTCTATACAAAACTATCTGTCTACCTATATTATAACCTGAAATTTGTGCCTACTGAGTGGGCATGTACCTTTAAAGGAAGAAACTGTAGTCGTATTGATGAAACATACGATTTACCTGAGACCGCATGCGCCTGCCATTACTCCAGACAAAACAAAAGAGCACGTGATCCCATACCCTCAATTCAGCTTCTTTTGCTGTTGCAATGTACAACATCTATCGAACCGTTCATTGGTCTACACCATATGACGTCAAGACGCGTTTCGGTGTACATTTCTTGTTCCCGCCTGACTGCTTATCATGACGTACGAGAAATCCAAGCACGATCGAAATGAAGTCCTTTGTTTCATGATATAATCATACCGGGAGTATTTTCTATGCGACCAGCGTAGGTCCAGACCAAACTGCGCATCCGCGCAGTCTGGTCTGAACCTACATTGTTCGCCAGTCAATCAAACACATATGATTAACCCTCCAGCTAAAGATGTGGAGCAGTACCCGACTATGTGCAAATGATCGTTTAATTGATCGTGATTTACGCTGGCCAGAAATGCAATAAGCCCGGTTTTCTCAGATCACGTCCCCTCGGTATGATAGACGTTTATAGACGCGTTGTTTATTTTCAGACAACCGAGTAGATTTCTGTGTCGAACTAAAATTGACAGAAAATTGGACCTTTCGCGATAAAAGAGTACAACTATCATGTGATCTGACATCATAGTCGTATTCACCCCAATGTAGATCCTGACCCTTTTATACATTCATACAGCTTCACAATATTTCAAATTGTTCGTCAAATGGTCCGTTGTCTCGGATGATGCACAGTGTATGCTCTAACCACAGACTGAGTGCATTGGCATGCTGGTTCGGTTATACATTTTTACCATGGTCAATAAACATTTTGTTGTCAGATTGAGGTAAAAAATGTGTCAGTGTTGATTAAGCGCAAAAAAGCGTAAACAACGATCACGGTCACCACTATATATAATAATGCTTTTTGTTATGACAAAATTCAATTTAACCCTTTCAACCCTGGATATCCTACAATGGCTTTTTCCATGTATGTGGATTTTTTAGAGGTGAATAATAGTGACAAATACTGTAGATCCGGGGGCCGTTTCACTAAACTTCGTAAGCCTAAAATGTTCGTAAGTGCAAAATTATGATAGTCTCTAAATTTCACATTATCAATGTGTTCTTGTTAATAATTGTTGTATTTACATTTATTGAGCATAGGCTGCATATGCAGCCTATGCTCAATAAATGTAAATCCATCAATTGAAATTTGCAGACGATTCTAAATTTGCACTTACGAACATTTTAGTCGTAAGAAGTTTAGTGAAACGGCCTCCCGGAAGAGACGGCTCGTTATGAGCCGGCTTATCTGGATCTACAGTGTTTGCACAACTTGGAGATAACCACCATTTAGTCACGCGTCCAAAGTACAATGTTTTTTTTCTTCTCAAACTTTTCTTTATTTACATGAAATATATATATGTACATCCAACAATTAGTTTGCGCATGTCGACGACCATTCTGTCCGGATAATGGTCTCATACATTCAGCGCTCAATGAACATGTGTTTAGGTTCTCGTGAAATTGCCTACTGTCTGTTTCACTAACGCCTGTCCAAATTATAAGGATGCATTCGCAATACGAAAACAATATTTCTTTCGATAATATTAAATTTTATCAAAATTCGGAATGAGCCTGAAAGTTGGTCCAATATTGATTTTATCACTAAAAATCGATTTCCCCTTGACTCTGATTTAATATTGGGACATTTGTTTCTAATTTCAGAAATAGTGAACCGATTTCAAAAGTTAACTATAATTGTTTTCTTAGTTAGATCATTACCACGCTATCTAACAAGGTTACAGAGTCAATTTCCAAAATTGTTCGTGTTTTGACACCTCCCCCAGCTCCTCCACCTCCTTTTCCACCATGTTAAATTCCCATAGACAAATCATGTATTCGTAATAAAATCAATAATGGAACAAATTCCACGAAATAAAAAGAAGGTTCGTTCTTAAATTGATAAAAAAAACGTTTTTGCACTGTTTATATGGCCGTCACATTTGGGCAGGTTTCGTGAAACAGATAGTAGATGTAAATGGAATAGGGGATCGAGTATTGAACGCACACCGCGATGTCAATTTCTGTGTTGATTTTGTGATCATGTGCCATTAACCTGTCAGTCATTTCGTTCTGTGAAGATCAAACGTCACCCAATGTTGCGTTTCTGATGGGATTGTTTTGGCGCGGGGCTAGATTTATAATAACCTGTTATTGTTCCAATCTGCAGGAATCGAACACATTGTAACCTCGCTACACCGGACTTCTTTCTCTTGACTTTCCACATGGCTGTGCCTGATTGGCTTGATTGGCTGTGTACAGCTCAGGCTCAGCAAATCAAGCTGCTTGATTTCAAACACCAAGCCAATCAGGCACAGCCAATCAAGCTGCTTGCTTGCGAGTTGATATTGCCAATAGATGCTTCGAAACGTTGACATCTTGGAAAGATTAACTCGGGGCTGGATGTACACATCGAGTTATGTTTAAAAAGGTACATGCTCACTCAGTAGGCACAAAATGTTCTTTATAGGAATTAAATAAGTGTATAATTGTGTCACTATTCCACCAGTTCTAAAAATTACTTTCTTTTTTTTTAGCTTATATTTAACGGCGGCACTGGCTCTATGACCTTGCATGCCGTCTCCCAAGAATGGGAGAAAGAACGGAGGTAGAGATTTTTGAGAGAAGCCGGTAATTCGTATTTACAGAGCAACTACGAATTATCGGTACCCATTTACAGCTGGGTGAACTGGAGCAGTGTGGATAAAGTGTCTTGCTCAAGGACACAACGCACGCCGCTAGTCAGGCTCGAACCCACGGCCACGGCGTGCCCGCTATACAGATGTAATCATTTAATAATATATATTGTACTGATAGTGACGCGCGGTGGTATCAGGCTATTTTCTTATGCAAATGAGGCACGATATTTTTTAATTATTTATACGAATTAAATGCGTCACCGGAAATGTTTTGTATGCATATTATAAAGTATTATCATTGCACATCAAAAATTAATACAGAAAACAAATAGTAATGTCCGTTAACATTTTAAGAAAACACGGTTATCGCCCCTGATAGCATTGTGAATATTTACATCTGATATAAAATGTATAATAATGCCAATCAGTTTATGTTACTGAGTGGGCGTGTACGTTTAATCATGTCAGTATTTATCTGTAATAAGCAATCTGTCACGTTCAAACTTGGCTGTGCTCGACCAATGAAACGGTTCATTTCGAGTGAACATTTCGAATACATTCTCAGAACATTTTATCATGAAAACTTGGTGAATATAATGTAATATAATACATGTATGTTTATGTATAGGAAACATGCAATGCCCTATTCCTACTTTTCCTGCATATTATTTAGAGGTTAATACGTGGCTTGTTTGATATCGGCCTACATGTAGGTATCGGCCCGAGGTAACTTGATATCAGCCTGAGACCGAAGGTCGAAGGCTGATACCAAGTTACCGAGGGACGATACCTAGGCCGATATCAAACAAGACACGTAGTAACGTCTTTATTACTTAGATTACTTAGATATCAATTTCAATTTCAATCATCCGGCAGTTTTGATAATCCCATATTAAAATATATACCGTTATCCATGATTGAATGATGAAATACAGAGCCTACAAATTTAAATTCCCGGCATCTGTCAAAATTTACGCAGCCGATAAAGTAAACATGCGCACTGCCCATGCTCAAAGGAACTGGTTTAATACGCGCGCGAGACATGGTATCGGACTGGAAACGGCGATATCAGACTAATAACGATGATATCAGACTTGAAATGGCAGTACCAGACTAGAAGTTTCAGTATCAGATTGGAAAACACGACGTATCAGCCTGGACTGTGTATGTTATTGCTGTAGGCAAATACAGGCAATTTCTAGGCAAACATTGATATCTAAGTTATAACTGTGTTTATCAGGTAAAGAGCTTTTCATTGGCTTAATGCATACTAACTGATAAACAATGGTCGTATCCCGCATTAGCTAGATACATGTACAGTCGAACCTCCCTGAACGGCCACCTATCTACAACAACACCCTCTCTGTAACAGCCACTATTTTATATCCCAAATTGATTTGTCCACTATAATTATTTAGACTGCTGAGCACGAAAATTGTCGTCTGCTGTCGCTTTATATTTTGCCTTAATTCTCAATAAAAACATGGTTTGGCAGCACTTTAGAATCATTTCCATTGCAATGACGTCATCATAACAATGCAACGTGAACAAGTCGTCGTTTATTTCACCAATGGCGAGCCTCGGAGTTCCTACGCGCTTCCTGGCCTTGTCTGTGAAACCTGATTTCGAAAGACACTAACCTGGTACATGGAACAGTTGCATGTAACCACGTGTATCGGTTCCATAACCCCGGTAATCGGTTAGTAAAACGCGGGATGCGGTTCCACTATAAGCGTTCATTTGTGGTTGAACTGCAGTTCGTTGAACCGCAAAACGCGGTTATGCGGTAAAGGTACCGCGGTTAGGATGTGACTAGTATCAAGGTGTATGATCACGTGGTACTAACAACAACAACAAGTACCGATTCAAAGTACGTATTCTTTTATAATGTCCTCATTACGTAACGGATTTTGGTGAAATATGGCGCATCAAACGCGTCTTGTTAAGCTGTATTTGGTGGACACGGAAGTCGATTCTTCGCAAAAACGACATAAGTCTGTGCCAAATTCCATAGACCACCAAATGTAGCTCATGAAGACGCGTTTGCAGCGCCATATTTCATCAAAATCCGTTGCATATTAAGGACACTATCAAATAATACTTACTTTGGAGTGGGCGACGTTGTTGTTGTTGTTGTAACCACGTGAGCATGCACCTTGAGTATACTCACCCATGTATTATCCATTTGATGTCGCATACATATGATTATCTTTTCATAACTACATTACATGTGGTACAAATTGCGGTAACTTTATAATTCAATAATCGAACAGGCTTTGCTGCCAGGAAGCTAGTTGAAATCACTGCGGAATACATTCGGAAGTCAATCATATTCGCGCGTTATTCACATGCTCCTACTTCCGGTAGGCAAGTATTGGAACGTGTCGTAGTAAATCTTCATTAAAGAGACTTTTTGTGCGGCTGCGACTGAAGAAATGGGGCTGATGGCGTTTGCGATCAGTGAAGATCCAGATCAGCCTGTGCATCCGTACAGTCTGACCAGGACCTGCACTGTTCGTCATTCCATCAATGAAATACCCGCCATGCTTAACAATGGATATAGTTTATTATCAGGCTACGTGAGTGTGGTATTTGATCAGGAGCTACACTGGTAACAAATCACATAAGCCCCATTTCTCCAGTCGCATTCCTATACCTGTACATGTAGCTCAACCCATACAGTAAGCTGAAGTTATCACGTTTGATGTATTTTATTCCTCAAAGTTGTTATCATCAATCTCTGTGACTTGTTGTACACGTTCATTATAGGGCTAACTGTATTGTAATTTTCAAATTTGCGGCGTACATCAGAAAATGATTGGTCTGAAAATCTGTTTAATGGCGCCGCGCTAGCGGAGCCATTAAACATGTTTTCCGACCTATCATTTTCTGATATACGCCGCAAATTTCAAAATTACAATGCGGTTAACCTATTTTTAATGCACTCCTTTACTACTGGCGTGCCAATCAGATGCGTGATATTTATCGAGTGCATTTGAATGTATAATGTACGTGCCGTAACAAAACATATCGATACTCTATCAATTTCACATGAATCAGACAGCATGTAAAACATACTGACATTGACAAACACAACAATATGTCGCCATGTGCACTACGGAATTACATACATGTACATCATCAATATTACGAAAAAAATAAGACATTTTTATTTGACAATATATGATAGCTTTATAACGAGTATCGTTCATGCTATAATGAAATAAAGCCAATGATGTATCCATTTTAATGTTGATCATAATGCCTTTCTTCCATGTTTAGTTAGAACTATTTCGCTTTGATAGTTCATCTGTGAGTTTGTTTTAACGACAAACGACAGACAGAATAAACGACAAAGCTCGTGACAAGAATTCCAATTATGTCGTTTGTGGCAATTTGAAAGAAAAGTTAATTAATTTTCCATCAAATGTTTTCTTATTGAGACAATTGAAATTGATATGGTGATTCCAGATAGGAAGTTTGATCGACATGCTTGACACGTGTCACTTGAAAAGAATTGCTTTTTTTGTTAAAATCTACACGGAAAATTAAAGTGTGCCAGCGTGAGTGTAAATTTCAAATGTACAGTGGAAACATATCTAAATTGGACACCCTGGGAGGTCCCCAGGGTGTCCGGTTTAGACAGGTTCCACTATAAGCAAGCACTATATCAACATGTGTTGTCATTTCCAATCATGTACAGACTCGACAATGAAATAAATGACCCATCTAAATTAAACAAAATGGGGTTGCCAGGCTGTCCAGTTTAGAGAGATTCTTCTGTATTAAGGATTTAGTGTAATCAATTGTTCACCGGGTTGAAAGTGAAAATCAGTAATTCGCTACACAATTTGTATGCCATATAAAGTATCAAATTATTTTTACAATGGCTGTCCATGGCAGTAGATGTGTTCCTATGTTCAATAATTGTATAAACCCTTTCAACCCTAAGGAACTGGAATGGACTGTGATATGCTAATGTTCCGACCAATCCAATGGTCACAAAATGATTTTCAGTTTCGTCCATTTATGAAAATGATGTGTTTTTGTTCTAAGAAATATGAAAATTACTTGCAAAAAGTGCAGATCCTGATGAGACGGCTCGTTACGAGCCGGCTCATCTGGATCTGCACTTTTTGCATAAACCGCTATAGCGGGATTTCGGGTTCAAAGGGTTAATATTCAATAAATAAATAAATAAATGTGTATTTATGCTAAATACATGTATATATGTGTTCAACCTGATGACATTTTTTGTTTAATGTTTTCTTTTAATTGTTTTCACAATCTCTTTTAAAGCGTGTCTCGAATGGTTTGGTACATTAGTTGTTAGACCTATCGGTTCACAAAATATCGAACCATTTACTTACTGTACAGTTTCCTTTGGCCTTAAGTATACATTATATAATTGTTATTTATATCTGAGACATCATCTGAGACATTTTTCTGACACAATAAACATTTCATCACCATTACCCTACATATTGATTGACATTATTATACATTTTATGGCAGCCGTAAATTTCCACACTGATAGCAGGGGCGATAACCGTGTCTCTTTAAAATGTTAACGGACATTACTATTTATTATATATATATATATATTTGATGTGCAATGATCATACTTTATAATCTGTCGAAAATATTATTTTATCAGGTGAGGCATTTAATTAGTAAAAATAATTAAAAATAGCAGGCCTCATTTGCATATGAAAATAGCCTGATACCACTGCGATCTACTGTCAGTAAAATAACTATTACTAAATGCTTATATTTGTATAGCGGGCACTTGTAATTTGTAGAACTGGTGACACAATTATACACTTATTTAGCTCCTATAAAGAGCAGTTTGTGCCTAGTGGGCATGTACCTTTAATAAACACTGATTTCGTTTACTACATTCAATTCAGTATAATAAAAATTAATAAATTTATCCTTAATCATTTATTATGGTATTTATTTAACGAGTTTGCTGATTTCCTAACAAACGAGGCTATGCCGAGTGAACACGTTTAATAAATATCATATTAAATTAAAACAACTTCTATGTATTGCATAAGCATGTCATCATAATATCATGATGCACTGTTTATTTAACATGTTTTTCGTAGCAGGCTCATTTGCATATGTATTTCACTGTGATATTAAAGTTTAAACTGCCCAAATGTTATGCAATAAACATATTTACAAGTTTTCATTTAAAATCCCTGTGTAAACCCCACTGATAACTACAGTGGTGTCAGCGTGTAAGTGCACACACGAACGAACACGACAGGTTGGTTCCAACCTGTCGTGTTCGTTCGTGTGTGCACTTACACGCTGACCCCACTGTACATGGTGGCTATGAACGCATTGGTGTACCTATTGAGAAGCTACGGAGCCCCGCAGGGGACATGCACTTGCTATACCCACTTTTTTGGAAAAAATGGGTATATTGTTTTCGTCACGAGTGTCCGTCCGTCCGTCCGTCCGTACGTCCGTCACGTTTCTTGTAACTCGAACAACTTTTTCACCTTCATACCTACGCGCCTGATATTTGGTATGTAGCTTCGTTATCATGTGCAGATGCGCAAAGTGAATTCGGATTTTTCATCCGACCCTCCATCATTGATTATCTCCCCCTTTCGGACTCAGAATTTCCCATTTTTTCCTTGTAACTCGAAAAACTTGTTCACCTTCATGCCTACGCGCCTGATATTTGGTATGTACCTTCGTTATCATGTGCAGATGCGCAAAGTGAATTCGGATTTTTCATCCGACCCTCCATCATGGATTATCTCCCCCCTTTCGGACTCAGAATTTCCCACTTTTTCCTTGTAACTCGAAAAACATGTTCACCTTCATACCTACGCGCCTGATATTTGGTATGTAGCTTCGTTATCATGTGCAGATGCGCAAAGTGAATTCGGATTTTTGATCCGACCCTCCATCATGGATTATCTCCCCCTTTTGGACTCAGAATTTCCCTATTTTTCATTGTAAGTCGAAAAACTTTCTCACCTTAATACCTACATTTCTGATATTTGATATGTAGCTTCGTTATTATGTGCAAAGTGAATTCGGATTTTTGATCCGACCTTCCATCATGGATTATCTCCCCCTTTCGGACTTAGAATTTCACTATTTTTCCTCGTAGGTCGAAAAACTTTTTCAACTTAATACCTACGCGTCTGATATTTGGTTCGTAGCTTCGTTTTGATGTGCTGATGCGCAAAGTGAATTCGGATTTTTTATCCGACCCTCCATCATGGATTACCTCCCCCTTTCGGACTTAGCATTTGGGGAAAGTGGGTATATTGCGATGGCGCGCCATCGACTTTTTCTAGTTTTTATTAATTTGTTCCTTCGAAATAATAATTAGTTCCCTCAATTTCACAATTCGTTCCCACGATATAACAATTCGTTCCCTCGAATTAATAATTCGTTCCCACGAAATGACAATTCGTTCCTTCAATTTAACAATTCGTTCCCACGATATAACAATTCGTTCCCACGATTTAACAATTCGTTCCCGTGGGAAAGAATTGTTATTTCGTGGGAACGAATAGTTAAATTGAGGGAATGAATTGTTATTTCGTGGGAACGAATTACTAAAGAAGAAGTATACGTCCCCTGTGCGGGGCTCCGTAAGTAGCAGCTTATACGGAGGAAAGAAATAAAAAGAAGTTCACATGTCAAGGTTACGTTCCAGCATTGCATTGTGCTCTTTAATTCAATGTAAACCTATGTCACAATATCTGAAATATACAATATGTAGACTGAAATACTCACCACCAGACCATTATTCTCATGGTCTAGTAGCGTTGTGACACTCTATTATGCTGAGAAAACAACAATCAGTGGAACCTCTCTAAACCGGACACCAATAAAATATATGTGCTCTCATTTCGAGAGGTTTATTGATAACGCATCTCAAAAATAATGCATGTTCATGATTACAAAATATATAAGTATGTCCCAGCATGGTTATATATGTGATTTGTAGTGGAATTTAGAGAGGTTTCAATGTACTATTATGTAAGAAATTCCTCGCCATCTGAAAGCTTGCTTCAATATCACGGTCATTCTTTTCTAAGAAATGGAACACAATTTTCCCTTATCACCTCTGTATCCCAGACACAATAAAAACAAAATAAAGCTAACTTATTTTGGTTGCAGACTAGCTGTTACATATTCCTTTAATTATTTCAAGAGACAAATCACCACCAGCCACAATGAATACAGCCCCGTACGCAGAGGGGGTGCGGCGGGTGCCTACGCACCCCCATGAACCGTTTCAACACCACAGGCCTGTATAGTGGTATTGGCAAAAAGTGTAGATCCAGATGAGCCGGCTCGTGACGAGCCGCCTCATCAGGATCTGCCATTTTTGCAAGTAATTTTCATAATGTTGAGAACAAAAACACCCCATGTTCATAAATGGACTGGTCTGAAAATCATTTTGTGATAATTGGATTGGTTGCAAAAGCAACATATCAAAATGTATTCCAGTTATTTAGGGGTGAAATGGTTAATCTGTCGAGGTTTGTCCGTGGATGTGCAGGACTAAACAGTTTAGCCCTTCGCGCCGTCGATAACGCACCCCCTAAATTAATTCCTGCGTACTGGTCTGGAATATGCAATAATCAACAATATTGTATGGCACTACTTTTTAAAATGTACCACATAGACTGGTACCCGGTTTTACTGGAATGAGACCTGAAAAACATGTCGATTCCCCTCCGTGTTACAGCTCAATGCAATGTGATTAGACACGGTATATATTACTGTAGACAGTGGCGGTATATAATGGAAGCCATTACGAGGAACTTTTTATTTTACTTTAATCTCAGATTTCTCATAAATATCGCATTAGTAACCCGCTGGTATTTATATTACGTTGCGTGACGATTTTAATGGTATTGTGTCTCGGATGAAATCTCGTTGCTATCTCAACATCCTTAATACAGTGAAATCTCTCTAATCCGGAAACCCTGGGAGGTCCACAGGGTGTCCAGCTTCGAGAGGTTCCACTGTAAAACAGGAAGATGACTACTTCAAGACACGCTTGAGTGGTTTGTGATCATGAACATGCATTGACATCGGAGATAACGGGCAATGAAACCTATCGAAATTAAGCACAACTAACATTTATCCGTGTCCGGTCCAGATAGGTTCCACTATACATGTATCACTGATGCATCGGCTTAAGCTGTTTCACGTCGAAAAATGCAATCAGCTTATTGATTAGAGATAATTAGAGATATCTACTTAGTGATATCGCATAAACGCAGTTTCGTCTAGTAACCGGCGCAAATTTCTTGCGCCGGTCAAAAAGACGAAACTGTGTTTATGCAGTGATTATGCATGCAGCTGAATGGGAACTCGTCAGGAATCCGGCGCCTATTTCGACGTGAAATTTACCCTATCGCGGACAGCAACTGATATGCCGTTTGTCGCTTTATAAACTGTACATGTACCTGACATAATACCAAGCAAATGCATCATTTTATTGGATCAAATTATAAATAGTTTGTGTTGTGTTCATTGCATAAGACTATGATTAGATACACTAGTTTTCCACATTTCTGGAAGTCCTTGAATTTTGTTTGTTTCTAGACCTCGACCTCTTTTTATTCGAGCACTAGCGAAGAATTATACAACCAACATCCAAATTTGAGGTATTTTAAGAACGCGTGTCTTACGCCATAAAACAGTGTTCTAACAGCTTAGCCTGATCGCCTTTTCAGTGTGATAAATGTTCTGTTTGCTTTTTGTGCTGAATTCATGTTATTGCAAATGGTTCCTTAGTCTAAGAATGCGACGATTAACCGCCACACTCGATTATTCGCGATTTGAACTCCATGGTTCGGTGCACGAATGCAATCTTCGATTTAGGCTCAGAATATAAATCTCTATTTGTCATTTTGGGGTTTCCAACCCCAAAAATATATTTTATCTAGTTTTCGCCCCCTTGTCAATTCGGCCCAGAACAAGCACTCAGGGCCCGGTTGCTCAAAACCTCTGTTAGCTTAACATACTGTTAAATCCTTAGCACTGCTAAGGATTTAACAGTCTGCTAAGCTAATAGAAGCTTTGAGCAACCGGGCCCAGACGGGTTTTCACTGTTAGGTAGATCACGTCATGCATAAGAGGGTATCTTGTTAGAGATCGACAAAACCGCATCAGCGGAACTGTCATTTGTTATGCTTTGAATTAACGACGGAACTGGCTTGATCACCTTGCATGTCGGGACCGATCCTATGGGACTAGGCAAGCACGAAGTCTAGGACTCACAGAATCGGCCATTCGCAGCGGGTCGAGGTGAGAATCGTCTCCCGATCCACAGTCCGCTTCTCTACCTACTGAGCTACTGTCTGTTTCACGAAAGCTGCCCAAATTTTACGGCTATATAAACAATTCAAAAACAAGATTTATTTTGATAATATTAAATTAAAGGAAAAATTAAGAATGAGCCTTCTTTTTATTTCGTGAAATTTGGTCAAATATTGATTTTATTGCGAAAAAAGAATTTCCCCATGTTAAATCCCCATAGACATCTAGTGAAGATGTCTATGGGGATTTAACATGGGGAAATTGTTTTGAATTTTAGAAATACTGGACCGATTTTTAAAATTTAATTTTGTTTTCTTAGTTAGATCATATCCAAGCTATCTAGTCAGGTTTTGGAGTCAATTTCCAAATTTTTTCGTTTTTTGACTCCTCCCACACTTCCTTACCACTTTTTCCCCCATGTTAAATTCCCATAGACAAATCCATTTTTCGTAATAAAATCAATATTTGACCGAATTTCACGAAATAAAAAGAATGCCCATTCTTAAATTTTCCTTTACTTTAATATTATCGAAAACAATATGGTTTTTGAATTGTTTATATGGCCGTAAAATTTGGGCAGCTTTCGTGAAACAGACAATAATCCATGAGATAATACGGCCACCTTGGAACTGTCATGATTTGGGCTAGTTTTCGTAAGGTTTCTGAAAATGTGTTGTTGCTGTTGTTGTTATTGTGAAATCCCCGCGCTTATTTTTCGCGAAAAGCTTTCCACTCTAGATTAATGATTAGTCTATTTGTCATCCACAAACGCATACTGCGAAGAATTTCAGGACGTTGAGTCATTTGATTATTTAAATGACCCATCGGTACTGCATCTATATTAATTACGATACTACATTGCCAATTACCCTACAATTATAATGGGGCATCATTGATTTACTATGACAGAGCAAAATATTCAGTATAATTGTGTTAAGTATCTGATGTATTGCCTGGCCAGTACAAGGAAGAATGAGGTTGTATATGGCAAAACGTGTAATAGTACGACAGCTTAAAAGAGATATGGACATAAACTAGATGGCCGCGGCCTGCATGTCGCGCCCGCCGAGGCTTAAATTTGATAGTATACCGAAAAACTTTAAACAAAACTTTTAACCAACAAAAACTTTAACCCGAACGTACGTATGGACGGGCGTACGGACGTACGTACATGTACGCCAATGTACCAACTAATCGCACAACCGCAAGCGGACGCGACAGAAAATTTATCTCGTTCCCACAACAGAGAAACTCGTTCTATTCTAACATATATCATCTCGCTACCACGACATAGCATCTCGTTCCCGCCAGACAACATCTCGTTCCCACGACATAGCATATCCATCCCACCAGACAACATCTCGTTACCACGATATAGCATCTCGTTCCCACGTCTCGTTCCAGTTAGTATCTCATAATTAGGACTTGCTACCTCCTAATTAGGACTTGCTATATGTGTCAATGCGAAAAACTGTTTTATCTCCTAATTAGGAGATACTAACTCCTAATTATGAGATACCAACTCCTAATTAAGAGATACTAAGTCCTAATTACGATATACTAAATCCTAATTATGAGTTACTAAGTCATAATTAGGAGGTTGTAAGTCATAATTAGGAGATACTAACTCCTAATTAGGAGATAATACCTCCTAATTAGGACTTAGTATATCCTAATTAGGAGTTGGAGATAAAAATAGTTTAGCATTGGCATCAGGACGCTTCCATATACTACGGTATGTATTAAATTCGTTCAATAAGTATCATATTGAATCATGACCCATGTAAGATCATCATTTTAATTAAAAACATAGGCCTCCAGCGACTAATTTGCCATTCTGCCCATGGGACTCAAACGATAAGCCTCACGTGTGGCTGTGACTGGAGAAATGGGGTTTATGGGATGTGTGACTAGGGTAGCTCCTGATCAAATAGCACACTCATATAACCTGATAACGGTCTATAATTATCGCTCCGTCGCCGCGAAGGAGCGATAAACTTCGTGGCGACGGAGCGACGGAGCGACGAGGCGAAATGTCATATTATGGTGGCTGATTAGGGACATTTCGCCTCGTCGCTCCGTGTTAGATGCATGCCCCTTGTTTAATTGATATAATAGCGGACGGTGCAGATCCTGATCAGACTGTGCGGATGCACAGTCTGATCTGGATCTACACTGGTCGCAAACCCCATAATCACCCATGATTCATCCAGCCACAGCTACACATGATAAAACATATATTAGCCAAGATGAAAGCTTTGTGCGCAGATTATTCAAATGATAGACACTGCATTATAGTAGTAAAATCCCTATGGAAACGACGTTTCTGTAAAACATAACAAGAGCTGTACGAGAACAGCATAGCTCGACTACGAGGGTTGTCGATGTACACATAGCTTAACAAACAAGGCAAGGTGGACGCGGCCCGCATAAAAACCTTAACCAATGTTGACTAAAAACCTTAACCAAGGAAAATTAACTAAGTAATTCAAGGTTAAATGTAGGTCAATGTCAGATATAGGTCAGGGGTTATTGATGTACATCACTAGGAGATGACGTTTTCCAAGTATGGTTGCTGTATGCCCAGGAGTATTGCATATACAAGCTTGACTAAACACCTTAGCCAAGGGGAAATAACTAAGTAATCCAAGGGTAAAAGTAGGTCAAGGTCAAATATATGTCAGGGATTATTGATGTACATCACTAGGAGATGAAGTTGTCCAAGTATGGTTGATGTAGGCCCAGGAGTATTGCATATACAAGCTTGACTATAAACCTTAACCAAGTTTGAGTGCAAACCTTAACCAATGGGAAATAACTAAGTAATTCAAGAGTAAATGTAGGTCAAGGTCAAATATAGATCAGGGGTTATTGATATACATCCCTATGAGAAAAGGTTGTCCAAGTATGATGTCTGTATGCACAATAGTATTCCATCTACAAGCTTGACTAAAAACCTTAACCAAGGTTGACTAAAAACCTTAACCAACGGGAATTAACTAAGTACATGTAATTCAAGGTTAAATGTAGGTGAAGGTCAAATATAGGTCAGGGGTTGTTGATGTACACCACTAGGAGATGAAGTTGTCCAAGTATGGTTGGTGTAGGGCCAGGAGTATTACATGTACAAGCTTGACTATAAACCTTAACCAAGTTTGAGTACAAACCTTAACCAAGGGGAAATAACTAAGTAATTCAAGAGTAAATGTAGGTCAAGGTCAAATATAGATCAGGGGTTATTGATGTACATCCCTATGAGAAAATGTTGTCCAAGTATGGTGTCTGTATGCACAATAGTATTCCATCTACAAGCTTGACTAAAAACCTTAACGAAGGTTGACTAAAAACCTTAACCCAGGGGAATTAACTAAGTACATGTAATTCAAGGTTAAATGTAGGTGAAGGTCAAATATAGGTCAGGGGTTGTTGATGTACACCACTAGGAGATGAAGTTGTCCAAGTATGGTGGGTGTAGGGCCAGGAGTATTCCATATACAAGCTTGACTAAAAACCTTAACCAAGGCGTGACGGTGACGGTGACGGTACGGTGACGGTGACGGTGACGGTGACGACGCCGACTCCGACGCCGACGCCGACGCCGACGCCGACACCGACGCCGACGACGCCGACGCCGACGCCGACGCCGACGACGCCGACGCCGACGCTGACGCCGGGGTGACTACACAAGCTCTACATATTCTTCGAATAGTCGAGCTAAAAAAGGCTAACATGAATACGGTCTTGGAACGGTTGTTAGACGACTGTGACAGTGGATAAAGTAGACCACGTTCATGGTTTTTGATTGATTGATTTTATTTAACCATATGTATTGATCTATTAAGACTGCATACAGTAGTTTCAAGATATACACAAGTTACTACTAATAAGAGCAAACGGTTTGGGCTGCAAGTTTTAACCATGACCCAACTAAGAAATAAAAGTTGAGTTTTGAAAATCTAACCACACGCATTAAAACTATAGATAGACCTATGTTTGATTTTGGAAGACGCGGAAAAAGCGGCGAATAATAGTCGCGCCTGCTGCTAAAGCATGCGCAACAAATAAAACCAATGGTTGACGAAATGTCCTCAAATAAATTAAAAAAATGGGGAGGGTGACTTTTTTTATTATTTATGAAACAGTACCACCGCCTGCGTTAATCTTGCCAATATTTAAATTTATTTTTTAAAATTCAAAATACTTGAAATTTGTGCTTGAAATCAAGCAGCTCGACTGACTGAGCCTGAGCTGTGGCACAGCTCAGGCTCAGTCAGTCGAACTGCTTGATTGCGAGTTGAGACTGCTAATACATGCACATGTTGAGAGACGTTGGCATATGGGCAAGATTAATTCGGGCGGTTGTTTGTACATGTATATACACTGTCGACGCAAAGTCGCCACGTTTTAAAAAGAAACATATCCTATCAAAGGCACTTGAAAAACGAGACTTATATTTCCCCATGTTAAATCCCCATAGACATCTTCACACGGAGTGAAGATGTCTATGGGGATTTAACATGGGGAAATATGGGATTTATGGCCAATGTAGCTTTACTCCTGATGACATAGCACACTTGTGGAGGCTGATAACGATCTATACTCAACAACACTAGAAACGTCCCATTTTTTGAACCGATATATCTCTGGATATGTTTATGTTACACATTCTGTGAATGTACATGCGAGACACTGGTCATTTTGTGAATACACCCGTGTTAAGCTTCCACCAAATACACGAGGTTCAAAACGGTTACCAACCGGAACGTTTATTTCCACTTATTGCACGTGCGCGCTATACCTGTACTTGATAAATTAATTCAGTCAACGTCGTACGATACTTGCGACACAGGCTAATCCGAAAATTGAAAAACGTTTTACTTTTTCATTGCTTTCATCATGCCACGCTTGTCTAAAGTTGAAAGAAATCAGGCAATTGGAATGCTGGACGCGGGAATGACGGCCAGTGCCGTGGCCCGCAGGTTCGGCTGCTGTCGGAAGACCATACAGAGGCTTGTGACCCGGTATCAACAGACTGGGACTGTTGACGATCGTCCCCGCCCCGGTCACCCCCGTGCCACCACCGCCAGGTCTGACCGCTACATCACGTTAATCCACTTACGTCAGCGTCGTTTGCCAGCCACCGTAACGGCTATCAGATACGGTGGGATCATGGGGAACCGTAAGACTGAGATCGTGGTCATACAGGGCCATCTCAATGCACAGCGCTACATTGCTGAGGTGCTAACTCCTCATGCAATGCCTTTCATTCACTACCACGGCCCTGGTATAACATTGCAGCAAGACAATGCCCGCCCGCACACAGCCAGAATGACAACTCAATATCTGGCTTGCAACAACGTCGACGTCCTTCCATGGCCTGCGGCTTCCCCTGATATCAACCCAATCGTATGGTGTACGAACGGGGTCAAAACTAAATTTACAGGTCCAGCTATAACAAAAATACAGGTGCAGCTGTAAAAAATACAGCTACACCAGTAAAAATACAGCTGCACCTGTAAAAATACAATTTAGTTTTGACACCATTCGTACACCATATGTACGAACGGTGTCAAAATTAAACTTACATGTGCAGTTATAAAATATACAGGTGCACCTGTAAAAATTACAGCTGACACCAGTAAAAATTAAGATGCACCAGTAAAAATACGCTGCACCCTGTAAAAAAATACAGCTGCACCAGTAAAATACAGCTGCACCTGTAAAATACGTGCACACCTAGTAAAAATACAGCTGCACCTGTAAAATTAAATTTAGTTTTGACCACGTTCGTACACCATATGTACGAACGGTGTCAAAATTAAACTTACATGTGCAGTTATAAAATATACAGGTGCACCTGCATTTTTTACAGCTGCATCTGTAAATGTACAGTTGCACCTGTAAAATACGTTTATAGCTGCAGCTATAAAAATACAGCTGCAACTATGCATTTACAGCTGCAGCTGTACATTTTACATATTATTTACAGCTGCACCTGTATATTTGTATAGCTGCACCTGTAAGTTTAGTTTTGACCCCGTTCGTACACCATACAATCGAGCACGTCTGTGATGAGGTGGGTCGTAAGGCGAGGGCTAACCACCAAATTAACAACATTCGAGATCTGACACGGGCGCTTTACAACAAGAATGGAGGAATCTGCCTAACCCACTAATTCTGCGTTACGTCACGTCCATGCGCCGTAGAATTATGGCGTGTATTCATGCAAATGGTGGCCACACACGATATTAATCATACAGAATACAGTGGAAGGTTTTTTTAGAGAGAAATCATCAAGCACTAAACATTTAAAAAAAAAATCAGATTTTTGATTTTGACCCCTCCCGAATTCGCCGTGATGTCACTCGAAATCATTTCATTGCAACAAAATTTTGTCAACTGATATGGATTCACAAGTGATTAAACTTCATTTTCTGTACATGTTTTAGTTCCACCATCCTTATAGATTTCCAGCAATCTTTCCCTGAATATGGTGGGACGTTTCTACTGTTGCTCAGTATATATTGCTTGTTAAAAGCATGACGGGTGTATCATGAATGGAATTGTGAACAGTGTAGATCCTGATCCGACTTAGTTGCGAACAGTAACTCTTGCGCAATCTACTCCTGTACCGTCCGTAGCCTAGTTGAGAACAGTGACTCTTGCAATCTACTCCTGTACCGTCCGTAGCCTAGTTGAGAACAGTGACTCTTGCAATATACAATGTACTCCCGCACCGTCCGTAGCCTCTACGGATGGCACGGGAGTAGATTGCAAGAGTTACCGTTCACAACTAGATCTGACTGTGCGGATTCACATGCGGATCTGGATCTACACAGGGCGAAAACCCTATAAGCCCCATTTCCCAAGTCACATGCACGTTTGAACGTCTATGCTGGTATAACATGGACATGTATCCGATATAACCGGATGAGCTAAATTGCAGAAATCCAACGCATGTGTACGGAGCCCAGCAGGGGACGTAGAATTATTATTAGCCGATCTATTTATAGATCGGCTAATATATTGGTTATCCGCGATTTGTTAAAATGTTTGTAACCATCCTTTTCTCCTATATTCTGTAATCTACAAACGCGAAATTTGTTGTATCACTTCCAAATTACATCAACCGGATAATTGTTCATGTTTGGCCATTATCTCTGGTGAACACTTTAAATATAGCGAAATAACACAATTTGGCTATAAATAAACGTTTTCACTACAAGAGTTCGGTAAACTAAAGTTAGGCGGTTTGCAATTTGGCTATAGATAAACATTTTAACTACACTAGTTCGGTAAACTAAGTTAGGCTGTATGCAATTTGGCTATAAATAAACGTTTTATCTACAAGAGTTGGGTAAACTAAAGTTAGGCGGTTTGCCTTCTAGTCCAGGGGCAATTGTAGGTATATATATAAGATTCCGGCACCTCGTGTTAATTTATGGCACCGGTGTTTTTATAAACTTGAATGTATAAGGTTTCCAAAAAATCCGGGTGGAAGTCGAACATTGCCAATATATGAGCCAATAGGTCATGGTCCTTAACTTGGAAATTGGTGTAAGTTGTTAAAAAATATTTCTGATGGAATATAAAATAAAGAATTTACGTAAACTACACTAATATTCAGTATATAATTATCATATGTTCAAGATGGCCGCCAAAAATCGGGTATTTATATGAGATTTCGGTTGACTTGCTACATATTTGTGTAATGCTAAGCGCCTTCACCTATATGCAAAGGTTAATTCTTTCAACTGGAATAATATTGTTTACATTTCACTACCATAAGTATTGCTATGATCAGATATTAATGATTGCTAAATATAACTGGGAGAATTTGTTAATTCGTGGGAACGAACTGTTATATCGTGGGAACGAATTGTTAAGTCGAGGGAACACATTTTTAAATTGAGGGAACGAATTGTCATTTCGTGAGAACGAATTGTTAATTCGTGGGAATGAATTGTTATATCATGGGAACGAATTGTTAATTCGAAGGAACGAATTGTAATTTCGTGGGAACGAATTAATAAGAAAAATCTATGTCCCTTGCGGGGCTCCGTACATGTGACATCGAGAGTGTAAATTTGTCCTGACGTCGGATTGCGACAAAATCCATATGATTCGGCTCTTGGGAAATGAGCCCATATTTTTGTGGAAAAAATAGAGTCCCGGATCAACAAAGCTGTCTGCGAATTATCAACATACGCACGTATAAGGTGAATATGGAAATAATTATGGAAGTTCCATAGCCGAGTAATTATCCCCCGCCGATAGGCAAGAGGGGGATATAGCGTCATTCCACGTACGTCCGTGCGTTAGTAACACCTTTCTTTTTTTCTCAATAACTTATAAACCGCTTCACCGATTTTGATAATATATGGCCACAATGTGTGTCTAGGGATCGTGGTTTGTTTTGCATACGACACACGTCCGACCACCCAATGTCAAGCTCACTGAAGACATATGTTCACCTTCGGCGGTCGGACGTGGGTCGTGCGCAAAACGATGCACCGTTCTTAGACACACATTATGGCCAAGTATTATCAAAATCGGTGAAGCGGTTCGTAAGTTATTGAACAATTAAAGGTGTTACTATATAAAGTACGTAATCTACGTACATGTACATGGACTAACGCTATATCCCCTCTTCCCTACCGGTGAAGGGGTACTTATTGTCACAGATAAACTGTCAATGAAACCCATCAAAGTGAAAGATATTTGGGTTTCCTGTGTCCGCCTTATATCGGAGGTACAGATATACACCTGGCGTCCGTTTCACTAAACTTCGACTGACTAAAATGTTCGTAAGTGCAAAATTATGATAGTCTGTAAATTTCACAATAACAATGTTTTCTTGTAAACAATTATTGGATTTACATTTATTGAGCATAGGCTGCATATGCAGCCTATGCTCAATAAATGTAAATCCATCAATTGAAATTTTCAGACGATTCTAAATTTGCACCTACGAACATTTTAGTCACCCCTGGCGTACGTTTCACTAAACTTCGTACGACCTAGAAATTCGCAAGTGCAAAACCAAAATGTACAACAAAGCTCGCATTGATAGCGGCCGATTTTGGGAAAGTCTTCGGTGGATTTGATCAGATTTACCGATAGGTGGAACCTGGTAGCATTAATCAACCACGTTAATGTGTGAATTAATTAATATAAATCCTCGTACGAACATGGTTGTCGTACGAAGTTTAGTGAAACGGGCCCCCAGCTGTCGAAAATGGCAAGAAACGCATGCGAACACTAATGTACATGTATATACAGTGAAACCCCTCTAAACCGGACACCCTGGGAGGACCCCAGGGTGTCCGGATTAGAGAGGTTTCACTGTACATGAGGCATTTGATCATTCCGTGCCATAGGTGTGTGCTATGCGATCATGAACAGACATTATCAAATAAGATAAATGACCAAGAAACTCATAAAAATTAAGATCACATGTGGTTTCTTGGTGTCCGGTTTAGAGATGTCACAGAATCGGACACGAGAGAGCAACAAGTAAGCGAACTTGTATTATACCTAGATGAAAATAAAGTTGCAAGTTGTTGAATATTTTAGAGCAAATGCGGAAATATGTTCCGCATTTGCTCTAAAATTTTCTACAACTTTCATGAGTATTATTTATGTGAAATACCGCCGGTGTTCAAAAACAAATCCAGCAAAACGTTCCCCATTTTCGGGCACTTTCGGAGTCGAACTTTTTGATCGAATGCCCGATAAGTCTGGTTAACAGCCTACATGATACAAGGTTTGTTATCTCATGGACAGTGCGTCTCATTTTTGTTATTGCTCTCCCGAGGGTAGTTTGTAACAGAATACGAGTAGGTATCGAACAGGATTCCGAACGAGTTTATTGAGGGGCGAATCGAAGAGTTTTGTCGTCCAGACATGATACACGTATATTTCGTCGCAATAAAATGTAAATTAAAGTATTGTTCAGTGTAGTGACTCCCTATGACAAGGACCAGTCAATGTGGACTGATGAAAAACGTTATGTGTTATAATATAAAAATAATACATAATGGAATTGGAGGAACAGGCATTGAGGAAACTGTAATAGTCAAAGATCCTGTAATTTAGTTCATTGTCTTGTCTGTTCACGATTGAAAATGACGAAAACTGTTCATGGTTTAGAGGCAATAATGAATTGTTGAACCCTTTGCAATGTACAGTGGAACCTCTATTCACCGGACACCCTGTGAGGTACCCAGGGTGTTCGGTGTATAGAGGTTCTATTGTACATGTACACAACCACATTCTGGAAGGTGGAACTATTTAAGGAATACAAACATGGGCTGTTGCGTTTACTGTGGTAAACACAACTGTTAGTATGCTTAAAGTGCGTGGATTCCGAAGGACAGACCAAATGTATTATAAACCACAGTAAACGCAATAAGTATTACTTATATTTGCACTGCATTTTCGGATAGTTTCAAAAATGAAAAATAACCAGATAAGATTAATCTTGTTTAAATATGTTTTTCGCAATTCATGGAACAGCGACGTTGCCTGTCAATAGCGTGCTGTTATTGACAACCTCGTGGAAATTAATGACGTAAAACGAACTTTAATCAATCAACAACATCGCGAAACGTCACTTGGGTCTAATGTTTTGTATTGGGAAGTAAACGCAATACGTCGAATGTGCCTTTCCATTATGCATTTATGGAATGTGTAAATATTCTGCCAATAAACGGAAACCTGATAAAGCGCCTCCATATACTTTTGTAACAGCCTTTCATTTGAAGTCATCTCCGTCAAAATGAGCAATGGAATTGATGCCCGGCAGATATGGACATCAAATGAAACTAGAAGTCCTAATGTCAGTCGGCAACCGAGGGCATAATGGCCTGAAATTAATTACAGTCACTGTAGCGAATTCTGACGACAATTACCTAATTTGTGAGGGCGCACAGGAAATGCAATAATTATGTCTACGTGTACGTGTAAGTGCCCTCCTATAGCCGGGTCTGTTCTACGTTTTGCTGCTGACAAACTTTTGGCTATTAAACACATTAAATCTAAAAAATATTTAAAAGTAAGTACTTTTTCATCAATAACAAAGCTATCTCGCCAGGTTTCGGAGTCAATTTCCAAATGTTTTCGTTTTTTGATCCTTCAGATTACTTCAGTTTCAAAAAGTGAAGATCGTAACGAGCCGTCTCATCTGGATCTGCACTTTCTGCATAAACCGCTACATGTATAACGGGTGTTCGGGTTCAATGGGCTAAAGGAACGATTACATATCGTTTACACATCGTTTTGACACCGTTTTCGTTTAAATAATGAGAAAACAATGCTTTTGTTGGTTTACTCGTTTCGCGTTTAAGCCAACGAACACATCGTTTTCTAGTTAAATACAAGGAAAACGATATCAAAACCATGCGTTGAAAGGAACAAAAGACGTTGAAATAGTTCGGAACCGTGTATTTATATGTAAACAAAATATAGATAATCTTGTCAATGCATATCGTTGTACAAACGATCGTTTTCACTTCGTTTTCCATTTCGTTTGGGAACCTTCAACATATAGCGTGTCGGACATAGAGTGTGTCAGGTACAGCGAAGTTTTGTTGAAGGTTCCCAAACGAAACAAACAAAAACGTTTTTGTTTTCGTTGGTTTAAACGTGATACGTTTAAACCAACGAAAGCATCGTTTTCTAATTATACAAACGAAAACGATGGTACAACGATGGGTAAACGATGGGCAAGCGTTAGTTAGTGCAGCCAGGAGTTATAACAAGCTATGCATTTACCATATACAATCTGACTGATAACAACACTTATCAGGTAACCTACCCTGTATTGACCGAATACGTACTGACTGATAACATATAGTTGTATCAGGTAATGACGTGATACAAACATCCGGGTTACAACGAAGTGAAAACTGACGCTCCGTTGGTCGGATGACGTCACGTGACGTTACAGAATGACGTCAGTGTAATGACGCAATGTAAACAAGTCCGCCTTTTGTCCATAGATAACGACGTCATATGTGGTCATTTTCCAGCATACAACGTTACCTGATAAAGAGAATACCAGGCTAGTGTCTTTAGGTATCAAGTTTATCAGGCTCGGCTCGGAAACGGTAGGAATTCCTCGGCAAACCTCGGAATTCCTACGCGTTTCCTAGCCTTGCCTGATAAACTTGATAACATTATCTATGTCATATCTTGCATTGACTAGATATACACATCCGGGCATTTTCCCTGACATTCCATTGATCACATGACATAACCGAATGACGTCATGGTATAACATAAAAAAGTTTGCATTCTTTGTCATTCTTTGAATCCTACAGCGTAATACGCTACCTGATAAATAGAATCGCATGGTTCGGTTTGGAAACGGTAGGAATTCTTCGGCGAACCTCGGAATCCCTCCGCGTTTCCTACCCTTGACGAAAACTTAATAGCAAATGATATTATATGGTGTACTGGTGTAAGTAGCTATTGGTTTATGAGTAGGTATTTTAATTAGATTTCCATATACATTACATGGGGCCACACGAAGGGTACAACAACCTTAAGAAACATGAAATTAATGTATTTGTTCATACACATTCAGTTTCCGGACCTGGTGTCACCTACCTGTATACGTACATGTATAGCTAATGTTGGACTTTGCTTTTAGAAGTCTTTGAATAGAAGTGTCAACTGTTGTTACATGCAAGATAGCATATTTCAATTAAATCTGCATTGCGATGTCGTTGACAAATGCCTTGAACTAACGTATAAATAAGTAGCATGTTAATGGAACATGTAATTCAATTTTCCCGCAATATATCACTTATTAAATGGTCTGGCAAAACAATAGTAATTGCCTTTGCGACCAGCGAACACCCTGATCAGACTGCGCGCGCAGTCTGATCTGGGTCTTCACTGGCCGCTAACCAATCAGAAGATGACCATGTGCGAATCGCGAAATCAAAGTAGTCTATCACCGGACAGCTTGAACACCCAAGCTCCTCAGAATCTACTCTGGCGAAACGTGGAATAAATCCGGTTATTCCAGACACTGGTCGAAATAGAATTGTGCAGTCAGCTGTAAATTCCGTTTGACATTCTATGACACTGTATTTGCTTTTCTGGTTTTAATGCATTTCCTGGTGTGGATAATACCAGCTAAGTTACTACAAATTGAATTCTATTTATAGGATAATCTTCAGTGTTGATATTAAAAACGACAGTAGAAAACACATTTTTCACGTAAGCCCAGATTGAAATATAAAATCATTTATTTTTTCGTCATAATACACTTTGCGCATTTAACAGATACCGAGCATAGCATTGATCAAATACGCACTGGTCGGTATCCAAGTATAGTATCATGCATTGAGGCCGATACAATGTACATGTATCCTTGTTAATCTGGAGTAAGTAAAGCTACGTTTCATTAGCTGGACCTTGTCACATGACGTCATCGAGTTTTGCGTCATTAAACAGGCGCTATAATTCTAACGACTTCATGTGACGTCGATCGACCAATGAAACGTTAGTGAATTTGGTTTTCGAATACCGATTGACCTTTATGCCTGTTTTATCAGGTAAGGAGTTATGTGTGTGTTTTTGTGTTGGGGTTTACCGGCCTATCAACAACTAAGGTCATTTAAGGCCGGGTCAATGGGTTTAGTAATAAATATTACCTGTACAAATGGAGGGAAAATCCCAAAATCAGAACTGATTATTTACAATAGAACATCTATATATTCAGCCCTGAAATCAGAATAAGCCTGACCTGATGCAGGCCCGTAGCCAGGGGGGGGGGGGTGTCAGAGCGGTCGAACGACCCCCCCCCCCCCCACCACCCAGCCTCGAGGTCCACTTTTTTAGCCTCGAGGTCCACTTTTTTTAGACCACCCTAGATACCTCAGGCCCTTGGGCTTTCAAAACCCCCCCCCCCCCTTCAAACAGGTCTGGTTACGGGCCTGTGATGTCAGGTCCTCGCCACACAAGAATCACTTGAAAGAGTTTTGTAATAGCCCATACGTACGTACTGATTGATAACAAAGTGTCGTATCAGGCATTGACCTGATACGCATTTCCGGGTTACAACGAATTGAACACTGACGTTTCATTGGTCGAACGGCGTCACATGATGTTACCGAATGACGTTAGTGGAATTACGTCACGGAAATAAGCCCGCATTCTTTTCAACGAAAACCACGTGAAAATTGCTCGTTTTATAGCCTAAAACGTTACCTGATAAATAGAGTATCATGTTAGTGATTTTATTTATATCAGGTTTATCAGGTCGGCTCGGAAACGGTAGGTGTTCCTCGGCAAGCCTCGGAATTCCTACGCGTTTCCTAGCCTTGCCGGACAAACTTGATATCAAAAGACGCTAGCATGGTAGTCTCTATAGCGGAGTCACTACCTGATACAGCATGTTGTTATAAGTCATCATGGGCACCCAACTACCGGGTACATGCTATTGTTCAATAAGTCGTTATGCAGCTCCTGCGAGCAAGGAAATCACGCAATATGCTGTCGTTAGAACATAATCACATTTTGGTGTTTTACATGTATAATTTGGCTACTGCACACCTGTGTATAGACATAAATATACATATGCTACATAAAAATGCGTCCAGTATTTTCATAATTCTGTGCGTGCCGTGCGTGCGTGCGGCGTGCGTGCGTGCGTGCGGCGTGCGGTGCGTGCGTGCGGCATGCGTGCGTAAACAAAAACCAAACGATATTCGTTTCATAGAATATCGTTGTACGACAGTTTTCACTTCGTTTTCCATTCGTTTTTTTTTGTTTCATTTGTGAATGTTAAACAAATATTTGCAGCAGGTAGCTTCGAGTCATCTTCATGTGTAGAAGTATATGGTCAGATCATTACTTGCAAAGATTTATTTTGTTATTTGTTCTCCAATCCCGTTCTGACTCCATTAAAATGACTGTGGCCCGTTATATGGGGTACCGTACATGTACATGTATATACCAGCCAATATATATAGGGGGTGGGGCTACTAATCTACCTTGTACATATGTGGCTGTGACTGGAGAAATATGGAGTATGTGTATTGCAAACAGTGTGTATCCAGATCAGCATGTGCATCCGCATATTCTGATCAGGATCTGCACTGTTCGCCATTCCATCAATTAAACACCCGTCATGCTTCTATATAATACGTCATATTGGTCGGTATCAGGCCACAGGAGTGTGTTATTTGATCAACAGTTACACTGGTCACAGATCCCATAAGCCCCATTTCTCCAGAGTCACAGTCACAATAACTAATGAAGCCATTTTGTTTACATTTGGATGAGAATTGGGTTTATGGGTTTTGCGACCAGTGTAGATCCAGATCAGCCTGTGCATCGGCTATTCTGCACCGGTCGCTATTCTATCAATGAAACACTCGTCATGCTTCTAACAAGGAATGTATATCGTTATCCAACTACATGAGTGTGTTATTTGATCAGGAACTACACTGGTAACAAATTCCATAAGTCACATTTTTCTAGCCACAGTCACATATAAGTATATGATCAGATCAAGCCTTGCAAAGGTTACTATTGTAATTTTTCTCCAATCCCATCTCACCCCAATGTCTGTGGCCCGTCATATGGGGTTAAATTCGAGATATCACGTTTGAACCCGTCTCGCCGTTATCATAAACCCCACCCTTAATTTGACAGGTATATTAACACGGTTTGACAGTCTCTCTAATATCCACGTTAAAACGATGTAGGCACAATCCATTGTTAACTAGATTGGTCAGTAAGCGAGGCTTACGGAATACCCCCGCGTGGGCCCAGGTACCCCTAAAATATGTACAAATTTCCAAGTGTGTGGGCTTGTGACCTTGACTCTGGGATTAGCGCTAGCGGCATGAACGTGAATTTGTCACAGGGTGGTAGAGGTCCATTGGAGCAATGAGTGTGTGAAATGTGAAGCAGATCCGAGCAAGGAAATAGAAGTTATAACCGATTTCTCTGATGTTAAGTTTTGTAAAGAGACTACCGTATAACCTCGAATTAACGCCCCCGGAGGCGTTACATTTTACAAAATGGGGAGGGGGGCGTTTATTTGTCACAGGGTGGTAGAGGTCCATTGGAGCAATGAATGTGTGAAATGTGAAGCAGATCCGAGCAAGGAAATAGAAGTTATAACCGATTTCTCTGATGTTAAGTTTTGTAAAGAGACTACCGTATAACCACGAATTAACGCCCCCGGAGGCGTTACATTTTACAAAAGGGGGGGGGGGGCATTTATTAGCCAGTAAAAAAAAAAAAAGAAAAAAAAAAACATTTACCAAGGACCGCCAATTTCAAACACAAATAAGGATTTAAGGATTATTTGTGTTTGAAATTGGCGGTCATTGTTTTTTTTATTTGGGGGGGGGGGGGCGTTTATTAGGAGGTGGGCGTTAAGTCGAGGTTATACGGTATGTATGTGACGTTGACCTCGAGATCAGCGGGGATTTGTCACAGCATATGAAATATTAAGTATTTTCAATGAAAGAAATAGAAGTTATAACAATATTTCTCTGATGTTTAAGTTTTGTAAAGAGACTAAGTATTTGACCTTGACCTTGGGATCAGCGGGGGTTGGATGGTCGTGGATTTGGCACAGCATGGGTAGTAGAGCCTTACAGGAATGCAATGTGAAATATTTGCATTTTAGATGAAGGAAAATAGAAGTTATAAACAATATTTCTCTGATGTTAAGTTTTGTAAAGAGGACTAAGTATTTGGACCTTGACCTTGGGATGTCTGCGGGGGTTGGACGGTCGTGGATTTGGCACAGCATGGCTAGAGAGCCTTACAGGAATGCATGTGTGAAATATGAAGCATTTTAGATGAAGGAAATAGAAGTTATAACAATATTTCTCTGATGTTAAGTTTACCCGGACGCACGGACGGACGCACGGACGGACGGACGGACGGACGGGACGGACAACCTGACTCCAGTATACCCCCCACAACTCATTGCGGGGGGTATAATAATACTGTATCTTAAAGGTACATGCCCACTCACTAGGCACAAAATGTTCATTTAATTAGTATAAATAATTAAAAAATATCATGCCTCATTTGCACATGAAAATAGCCTGATACCACCGCTAGTCACTATCAGTAAATTACATATTACTAAATAATTATATCTGTATAGCGGGCACTTTGGTGGAATAGTGACACAATTATACACTTATTTAATTCCATTAAAGATCATGTTGTGCCTACTGAGTGCGCATGTACCCTTAAGATACATTCCGTATCCTATGACCACCCTGGTGCTGGCCGAAACCTAGCTACAATAATTTGCCTTCGATATGTTATCTACGGCTACAATTTCACCCATTCAAAAAATGTGAGCAACCGAAGTGCATACCAAAACCTGTTGATGTTATGTCAAAAATTAATAAACTGTATATTTTATACCTTTAAACAAATAATATTCGATGTAGAACTAGTAAATTGCCAAAAATAATAGAACAGGGAAATCATGTTCCCATGGAAACCATCTGTTCTCTAATTTTTGTTCAACATTCAACTTAACGAAATGAAGCTGTCAAATTTACAAGATATACATGTAAATGTCAGATGAACACCGTAACATGGTATAATAACCAATGTCTGCATGTGTATGTTCTTTATTAATAATTTATTGATACAGCTTTGACAGTTTTATATCATATCAAACACGCCGAATAACCGACTGCAAATATCAATCTTCCATGCGTTACATTAAAGATATGGGGTTAAATTGCTACCCCCTCGAGAAGTATGGAGCGGGGTAGCAATTTTGTTTCTAGCCGAGACCTAAACGTATGCTTGAAACTTATGTCAAAGATGCATTACATGTTGTATGCGTGTGAAGTAGATTTAGACATCAGTTGACCTGGGTCTGTCGCCAAGTAAACAGTGTATATGGCCTAACTTTTATGCTTTATCTGCTACTTTCTCACACAAAAGTAAATGCTATTACCCCAAATCAGAACCGACTCGATGAGACGGTTCAAATGATGGTGGCAGCATTTATTTCTGGTGAAGAATAAAGAAACTATTAGAAGTTTCTAACCCGCCGTAAATGGTGCATTAGTATATAATAATATCCGACAATACTATTTCTCAACGAAAGTATATGTTGTCACCACTCATTGGAACCGTCTCGACGAGACGGTTCAAATGAGTGGTGACAACGTATACTTCTGATGAAGAAGAAAGGAAATATTTAGAATGTTCTAACAGTAAAATGGTGCAATAGTATGTAATATGCTAGAGTGTGACCGAATAGTGACCGAATAGTGTGTTGCCATCGGAAACATTGAAATATTTTATTTTTAAATTTTTTATTTCCCTTCGAAAGTATATGTTGTTACCACTCATTGGAACCGTCTCGACGAGACTGTTCAAATGAGTGGTGACAATGTATACTTCTGATGAAGAAGAAAGGAAATAGTTAGAATGTTCCAACAGTAAAATGGTGCAATAGTATGTACATTGTAATATGCTAGAGTGTGACCGAATAGTGTGTTGCCATCGGGAACATTGAAATATTTTAATTTTAATTTTTTTATTTCCCTTCGAAAGTATATGTTGTTACCACTCATTGGAACCGTCTCGACGAGAAAATTGCAATGGTAGTGACACCATATACATCTGATCAGGATTAAAGGAAATATTTAGAAGTTTATAAAAGTAAAATAGTGCAATGTAATATGTGTGACTTTTTTATTATTGATGAAACAGTATTTGCATTTAAATGCTTTTAAGATGTAACGTGTTTATTAGCCAAACGTCCGTTGGCAGTAAAACGTTGAACAGACAGTACGTTAGCGTGTGACCTGTTGATGTATTGAAATCGGCAACAATAACGCGACTTCCGCCACTTTAACAAAGCAGAAGTGCAGCCAGGACGCACGCCTTCCGTTCAATTCTCGTCTGCTGAGCGATCCGTCATTTCGCGCCGGAAGTCGACGTCGGCCATATTTATTTATGAATTACATTACGCTCGATTCTCACAGACAGGAGCATGCCACGTGTTTTTGCAAGACCAGTGGACTGGTGAGGATGTACATGTATTGCATTAATTTCCAGACTGGTCGAGACGAATTTGGAGTGAACTTTGCGGTAGAGTACTTCCAAGGTGTATGATCACGTGGTACTAACAACAACAACAACAAGTACTGAAACTTCCAGAATCCATCTGATTTAAAGTACGTATTCTTACGGAAGGCACACACACCAAGTTTCAAGTCCCTACCTATTACGGATAAAAAGTATTACGTCTTACAAGAAAAGTGACGGGCGGACGTACGGAAGTACGTATGTACGGACAGACGGACGAATGGACACCCATGACGAAAACAATATACCCATTTTTTTTTCAAAACGTGGGTATAATAATTTGGAATGCCTATGTATGAAACAACTATCATTCTAATGCATTCTATAAATATCACGCAATCTGATTGGCTGATGGTCATACATTACATGTATATCATTGTTGATGAACGGTCGAAAATTATTTCAATATGTATTCCTACGCCAATTCTAAGTTTGTGGTCGGTCAATTTACTCTGACACATAATGACCGACACAAACATGGGGTAACATAAAAAGTCCCAAGTGGTATTCTGGTCAAAGACACAGCTGTCTTGCATCTGAAACGTCCTGGTCCGAAACGTCCTGGTGACCTGGTCCGAAACGTCCTGGTGACCTGGTCCGAAAGTTGCATGGTCCGAAGCGTACGGCGAAAAAATATTGCAAATACAGTGGGGTCAGCGTGTAAGTGCACACACGAAAGAACACGACAGGTTGGTTCCAAACTGTCGTGTTCGTTCGTGTGTGCACTTACACGCTGACCCCATTGTATCTCACCGTTGATCACGTTTCATGTTTAGATCGTTCACACAAACAGACAGTATGTATCCTGTGTAATCTTGCATCTCAAATGGTAGTATATCACGAATGATTAAACAAGTTATCACAATATTTATCAACATCAGGAAATTTCATAGGTAGCCGCCTTTGAAATAATGTTGCTAAGAGATCGCACTGGAGTGACATTAAAAGCGCAAAGTAGTAAATAAGGCAATTATAATCCTAACGACAAATTTATTGGTTTTATTATTGAAAAGTAATGAAATCAGCAACATAAACGTATATACATTCATGCAAAAATTGCTAATATCCTGTAATTGTGTTGGAACTATTTTCTTCGTAGAAAATATGATTTGTGTGATCCGTCCGGTATGACCTGCTGAACCAGCTTGCAATCCGGTACGGTTTCCCAACTAGACTCGATAAAGTTTTTAAAAACATTACAGGAGTGCATTAATTAGAAATAGGTTAACCTCGTCGCCATTGAACAGATTTTCTCGACCTATCATTTTCTGATATACGCCGCAAATTTCAAAATTACAATACAGATAACCCTATAGTGTCTTGCCCAAATGACACGAATGGAACATAAGCATAGATATTTATTTCTGCGATTTAATTTTGCTTAACCCTTTCAACCCTAAGTAACTGGAATGGCCTGTGATATGCTAATGTTCCGACCAAACCAATGGTCACAAAATGATTTTCAGATTCGTCCATTTATGAAAAGGAGGTGTTTTTGTTCTATGAAAATTACTTGCAAAAAGTGCAGATCCTGATGAGACGGCTCGTTACGAGCCGGCTCATCTGGATCTGCACTTTTTGCATAAACTGATATAGCGGGATTTCGTGTTCAAAGGGTTAATTAATGTATCAAAATCCCAGACGATTTTACCCTATGGTCATAGGGACGACGACTGACATGTGCATACAAGCCATGTAATGTAATGGGGGATCGTAGCTAGTTATATCCCGTTGAATCTATTTATAGAAATCCGGTCCCAATTATGTTGTTTAGGGCCTTATTGCGAGTGTAGCATGATTTACTGTGAAAATGAGTAAATATCGTGATTTCGACTAGTGTTGATCCAAATTATCCTACATATCTACGCAATCTGATCTGGGACTACATTATTTGCCAGATTAATATGTTCACACTTATTGTTGTAAATGTTATTGCAATCAGTGTAGACTCAGATCAGACTGCACATCTGTGCAGTCTGATCTTGGTCTACTCTGTTCGCAAACTCGTTTGTTGTGATATTCAGTAAGAAATAAACGCTGAAATACAACATAGGACCGGATCTCTATAAATAGATTTGCAAAGGGAGATAACTAGCTACGATCGTATACAGACATGTACATGAACATGAAGGTATATTTGTACAGTTTCCAATTACGCGTCTACACGATTGGTCCAGAAGTCAATTTCCGGTTGTTGCCTAGCGTTACGGCGTCTTCCGGCGGACTTGTTTGTCTCTTGTGTTTAGCTATGACGGATACCGTTTCCAGACACCTAGTGCCCCGAGACACGGGGACACGAATCTACAGCGAGATCCGACGTCGTTCAGAATGTATACGACGTTACACATTAATGTGACACGCCATGTGATTTTGTACCTTCGGACATCTGCTTAATTTCATGAAGTACGTTTACAAAATTTACAATATTTTCCTTAAATGATGTCAAAAGTTGACAGAATTTTCAGAGTACATGGGGAATAATTATATTCCGCTTGTACTGTGAAAATTTTGTCAACTTTTGTAAACGTATTTAATGAAATTACGCAGATTTCCGATGGTACAAAATCACATGGCGTGTTTAATTTGTGGCTGTTACTGAATAAATTGATCTTATGTGATTTGTGACCAGTGTATCTTCTGAACAAATACATGCAGCACACTCATGTTGCCTGACAGCGATCTGTATTGCTTGTTAGAAGAATATCGGATGTTTGCTTGATATAGTGCTGAACAGTGCAGATCCTGATCAGACTGTGCGGATCTACACTGGTCGCAAACTCCATAAGCCCCACTTCTCCAGTCACAGCCACATTTGTGAAAGAAACTTGAGCGGCATACAGTGTGGTCAGCGTGTAAGTGCACACACGAACGAACACGACAGGTTGGTTCCAACCTGTCGTGTTCGTTCGTGTGTGCACTTACACGCTAACCCCACTGTAATTCATGTATACAAAAAAAATGTAAATATTTTTCTGATTTTTTTCTCATTTCGCATCAAAAGTGTATGTTGTTACCACTCAGTTGAACCGTCTCGGCGAGGCAGTTCAACTGAGTGGTAACAACATACACTTTGGGTGGGTAGCGAACCAACCTGTCGTGTTCGTTCGTGTGTGCACTTACATGCTGACCCCACTGTAATGTTTATTGAAATAATTTACTTTTCAGAGTCTGATCGTGGCTGTTTAGTTGGAACGCCAACGCCTGCGTTAATCTTTAATATTGCCAAGATGTCAACGTTTCTAAAGCCTTTATTTTGTAATTGTTTGTTTTACAAACGACCAAATCTCTGAAGTGCCGTAGGAGGATGAAAAAATATAAAAATAAAAAAAAGAATTTGCAATTTTATTTTTTCGTGATTTTTGCTCTATGTATGTTGAAAGTATAAAACACTTATTCTGGGAATGTACCCATTTTGGTCTCGGCCAAGACTAAATGATAAGGTTATAACATGCATAATGAATGAACGCTAAAATATTTCTTTAGGAATAAATGATAATACACTTTTGGCACTACAACTTAATTGCATCGTTACTCTAGGAAAATATTTCATATTAAAATCTAAATATGAAAAACGCGATATAGTGTTCGAATCATTCATAAATTACATGAAGAACATAAATCAGAAAATAGCAACATAAAAATTGAAGGACAAACGAGAACAACACATTATCAAGTGGAGTAGGCGTGATATTCTATTTGATAGGAACACAAATGGAAATATTTATTTCCTTAATTATTTTTTTCCAATTAATGGATTTACATTTATTGAGCATAGGCTGCATATGCAGCCTATGCTCAATAAATGTAAATCCATCAATTTTTATTGTTTATCTCCCCTAACTTTAAGCTCTTCTCAACACTATACTTTCTAATACATTTTGTATGTAACTTTTGTAGTGTAATTAGATACTATCATATTCAATTTCTATACAGTGTGCATGATGTATTGAAAAGTGAAAACAAACATTTAGTCATCAAAAAAAAAAAAAATTGTAAGAAAAAATAAATTTAAATTTTATTTTTTCTTCAAATATTTTTTTTTTCAAAAACGCTAATTTTTCGGCGGCGTGTTTGTGACACAAAAAAATAAAAAAATAAAGGCCTAAGCATATATTCGCAAGATCAACTCGTAATCAAGCAGAGTAACACAGCTCATGCTCAGCCATTCAAGCTGCTTCAGTTCAAGTACAATGTTCAAGTATTTTGAAATAAAAATTTATTGGCAATATTAGCGCAGGCGGTAGTGTAATACCTGTTTTCGTAGATCCTCCGAGTGCGTACGAATGGTTCCGGACTATTCTCGGTTGGATCTGGAAACCCCTGGGAAAATGTCGGTCTGTGTTACACCGGGCCCGAATCTCGGGAAAACACGTTCAATGTTGTAATATCACACATTAAACGTCGATTTCCCAAGATTCAAACCTAGATTTACAACTGGTTGTTAGCGCTCTCCACTCGACTTATTCTGGTCATAGATATTTCATTTCGGGTTCCGGAATTCCGTCCGCTGAAATGTTTTGACATTGCAGAAAATGATCCGCGAAGTAGACGAAAATGGCGTCGATGGCGGATGGAACAGAGGTAGGTTTGATAAGAACCAAGCGTAAATATGCAGCTGGTCAGTGATTGGTTGTTTCCGAAGGCTCATTCGAACCATTCAGCCATCATTCCGGGTTCCGGATTTCGTTCCGCTAAAACCGAATTAAATATCACCAACAATTGTTCCGCGAGGTAGAAATAAATGGCGTAGCAAGGTGGACTGTTTCCCGGTAGAAATATTTCGCTATAACCATGTAGCGGTGCAAGACATGGTACCAGCTCGATTCACGAGACATACCGAGAGTTCCCGAGTGTATCGACTTAGCATCCTCCTGGCGCATGTGCATCCCTCGTCGGTTAACGGTTGTCCAATCAGCACCCGGGTCGATGATTTGCTAAGAGTGACTCCCAGAAAAGCACGTTCAATGTTGACATCAAACACATTAAACACTGATTCCCAAGAGCCAACCTCAACGGGTAAGTTAAAATTAAAGGGATCATTGAAAGAAGGGGGCTAACTCCATAAAGGAGTTAGCCCCCTTCTTCCGCTGATACCTTTAACTGGCATACATTCCATGTTTGAGTAGATGTATGTCGATTTTTCCTCAAGACGTTGAATCAAATTGCCAATGAGTCGTGTTTCCTTTGATATATCCAACATCACCCGTAGCGTCCTCTCTCCCGACTTGCATAATTATGCTGAAATGCCCTACGTCATAAACATTCACATACAGATATACGTTAACGGTACATGCCCACTCAGTAGGCACAAACTGTTCTTTATATCGGAGACAACATCTGATACATTTCTGGAAAAATAAATATTAATTCACAATTACCCCACGTATTGATTGGTATTATTATACATTTTATATCAGACGTAACTTTCCACACTGATATCAGGGGCGATAACCGTGTTTCCTTAAAATGTTAACGGACATTACTAATTATTCTCTGTATTTATTTTTGATGAGCAATGATATTACTTTGTAATCTGTCGAAAACATTATTTGTTCAGATGACGCATTTAATTAGTATAAATAATTAAAAAATACCATGCCTCATTTTCATATGCCAATAGCGTGCACGCGTCACTGTCAGAAAAATAAATATTACTAAATGATTATACCTGTATAGCGGCGACTCGTAATTTGTAGAACTGGTGGAACAGTGACACAATGATACACTTACTTTATTCCTATAAAGAACAGTTTGTTTTAAAGGTACATGTACATGCCCACTCAGTAGGCACAACATGTTCTTTATATCGAAGACATCATCTGAGATAGTACCTTTAATGTATTTGCGAGTATCCAGTCAATCCTTATTCTTCAATACACCGTGTCATTTACTACATGTGATGTTTTTTATTAATTTATATGACCTTTATCCAGTGGTTTCTTGAATGGCCATTCTATGCCAGAGTCTTTGAAATATTGCCGAATGGTTCCTTGACTACGTTTTCAATTTAATAATTTTGAATTACACAACCGCCGTATTTCAGCGATGTTGATTTCGAAATTATTATACACAAATGAATTAAAGTATATAGAGACCATCGTACATTTTGAATAGCGGGAAATAATACACAAGTGTGCGTCGGCTTCCGCGTAAACAACGAGTGAGCGTAGCGAACGAGTAGCTTGCACGGACGCCAACGGACACGAGTGTATTATTTCCGTTATTCAAACATGTACGATGGAATATCCTATTTATTACACTTCCACGGCGGATATATATGCACAGTTAGTCTATTTTTGAGATTATAATCAATGAATTGTGATGTGCGCATGAATAGTTATACAATGACGTATTTTCCCGCGTTTTGACGTTACGTTGTGTGACGGAGGTCAAATGTGACGTCACGTAAACTTTTTGAAATCCAAATTACGCAGCTGTTTCTATGAACCAGGTATATTTGAGTGCATATTTGGAATGTGTTCAATCACATTAACATTCTAGATTAGTCGAGACCCTTTCCAAATTTTCAAATAACTTTACTTTGACTGTAATACAAAATAAACAATTTGCATGGTAGCTCGTGGTTTCCAAGAAAACAGGCGCGCAATTACGGGTGTTCTCTTCACGGTGTATTATTTGTAAGGAGTTGATTACGGGATTTCTCTCACAGCGAAACCCGTGCAAATAATTTGCAAGAGTGTAATAATAATTATTATTTATTTATGAAATGTTCAATTAACCTTTATTTCATGGGATGGATTAAATAAATACAGTCAAACCTGTGAATAAAGGCCAGCCATGGGAAGTGAAACATCTGGCCTTTGTTCACGGGTGGTCTTTATTGGCAGGTTCATTTATATAGTAATTGTGCGATTGGGACAATTAAATGGTGGCCTCTACAGCCAGGTGATTGCTATTCGGAGGTGGTCTTTAGCACAGGTTCGACTGTATATACTTTCGCGTTATCAAACGAGTGAATACCAGGGCCCGGTTGTTCAAAACACCAGTTAGCTTAACGGACTGTTAAATCCTTAACGGACTGTTAAATCCTTAACTGAATGGTTAAAATCTCTGTTAAAACAGAGATTTTAACCATTCAGTTAAGGATTTAACAGTCCGTTAAGCTAACGGATGTTTTGAACAACCGGGCCCAGACTAGTATGTTTTTTCGAAAATTGTACTTTTGTATCGCCAATTGTTTATTGTTATGCCAATTGTTTATTTTTATCGCCAATTGCGAAAGTGGCGATCGCCAGCGGAATCCCTGCGTTACACCGACGTGGTTCTGTAATGTCACGAGACGTTGTCGAACTATTACATTAATTCAAAATGGAAACGCCCACGTTTATATCTTAATAAAATGCATTAGCCACACGTGACGCCGCGTGCGCATTGTTGGTTTGCTAAAGCTCATTTTACGTCATCAATCTTCACGATGTTGTCAATAACTGCACGCTATTGACCGGCTAGGTCGCGGTTCCATGAATTCAAACTAAGTGACGTAAACGAAAAGGATTCTTAATGTTAAAGGAACAATTTGGGGTGATTTTATCTATTAGGAAACATAATAATACATTATTTGCAGACATGAACATATACGATACATAAAGCATACAGTAGCATAGAAAACACGGGGTTTCCCAACGTACATATGCATAGTACAACCTTATCTAATTTTAGAGACATTTGGCGTGAAAATGTGACATTACAAGTCATGTGACGGTATCTGCGACGACACTGGCACAACATGCCTCAGTAACATATGGACACGTCCTGGTGCCATTATAAAATAGTTTTATCTCTTAATTAGAAGATATTAACTCATAATCAGGAGATATTATCTCCTAATTAGGAGATAATATCTCCAAATTAGGAGTTAATATTTCATAATTAGGACTTACTATCTCCTAATTAGGACTTAGTAACTCATAATTAGGACTTAGTATCTACTAATTAGGACTTACTATCTGTGTCAATGCTAAAACATGTTTTATCTCCTAATTAGGAGATAATAACTCCTAATTAGGAGATAGTAAATCCTAATTACGAGATATTAAGTCCTAATTATGAGATAGTAAGTCCTAATTATGAGATACTAGTTAGGAGATACATATATTTTATCATACTGTTGTCTTGTTGTATGGCGCGACGCCACACCGGTGCGCACTTGTTGATAACCTGTCCGTACATTGTTAGACGTGGCTTCCCGTAACATTCGACATGTACTTTCACTTTAAAAAATTGAAACAAAACAATGTCAATAAGTTTTGGATTGAAATACTACTGTCTGTTTCACGAAACCTGCCCAAATTTTACGGCCATATAAACAATGCAAAAACAGTATTGTTTTCGATAATATTTAATTCTATCAAAATTTAAGAATGAGTTCTTTTTATTTCGTGAAATTTTGTCAAATATTGATTTTATTACGAAAAATCGATTTGTCTTTGGGAATGTAACATTGGGGAAAAGGAGGTGGAGGGGCTGTGGGAGGAGTCAGAAAACGAAATGATTTGGAAATTAACTCCTAAACCTGGCCATGTTGATTTAACATGGGGAAATTGTTTTTTTCGCAATAAAATCAATACTTGACCATATTTCACGAAATAAAAAGAAGGCTCATTCTTAAATTTTACTTTAATTTAATATTATCGAAAAAAATAATTTTGTAATTGCTTATATAGCCATAAAATTTGGGCAGCTTTCGCGAAACAGACAGTAATTATTTATTTGATATAATTTGTTCATTTGCTTATTTCTAAGCTGCTTTGTAGCTTGAATTGCCAAGTACTTCATTTAACGCCATACTTTGGTTATTTATATTCATGAAACAATCCGAAAGTTCAATGTAAATATAAGCATTAAAACCATGGGCTGTTGTGCTTACTGTGGTATGAAACACATTTGGTGTTTTTAAAGTTTGCGATGAGTCTTTCCAACTCAACGTACTTTAAACTGGCCAGATGGTGCTCATACCACAGTAAACGCAACAGTCTATGGTTTGATTCTTTAAATAAAAAGAAACATTTATATATAAATATTACCTGACGTGTTAATAGCAACATATTGACAGTCTGAGTTTGCTATTGCATCTTGTACAGTGGGGTCAGCGTGTAAGTGCACACACGAACGAACACGACAACCTGTCGTGTTCGTTCGTGTGTGCACTTGCACGCTGACCCCACTGTATCCAGTCAAAGCACGGTATGGTAATTGATACAATTTAATCTTACCTGTTAATAACTCAATAGCAGCCGTTGAATCCGTTGACGACCCAATGTTCAGCACGTGCCTGGAAGCCCATCTATGTGGTTTGGAAGCTGATGGTCTCTGTACTTGCTTATATACCCTTCAGTACGTACCTCATTAGTATAGAAAGTATAATATCACACGCAAAGGGGTCTTGTCCCAACGCAGTTGAGTTCATTGATGTAAACCATTCTCGTATCCGTCAATTGTTTTCGCAATTGCTATGTGTGTTTGGTGACTTACCTCCTACGCGATTTTGAAGAAATACACGTCCATTTTCTATTTCTGTACATGGTTAGTGTTTGTTATTGAATTATAAATACAACACTTGTTGCACTAAGACATGGTAAGGGTGTTTTTCATCGGACTATCTAGATGACAAATCCAGTGGAACCCCAGCTGCGAGGCAAGAACGGGTTGTGACAAATCGAGCGCGCCTCCTGTAGCCTCAGCAGGAGGCAAGCGCTCTTAATTTGTCACAGCACGCACACGATTCGGTGTTTGGATATTTATGTCAGCCATGCCTAACGTTTACAAGGTAGAGCGTCGGGCAGCGGATCGGGACACCCCTGGTTCGTTTCCCACCTCGACCTGCTCCGAATGGCCGATTCCGCGTGTCCTTAGACAAGACAACTTAGTGCTAGCCTAGTCCTATCGGATGTGGACTTAAATAGTGCCAGTGCCATCGTTAAATCAAAGCATTTACATTTACATTTACTCAAACGAAAATATCCTTTCTATGCAAGTCGCTGTACATGGACCCAGGGGGGCGTTTCACTAAACTTCGTACGACTAAAATGTTCGTAAGTGCAAAACTATGATAGTCTCTAAATTTCGCATTAACAATGTAATTATTGGATTTGCATTTATTGAGCATATGCTGCATATGCAGCCTATGCTCAATAAATGTAAATCCATCGATTCTAAATTTACATTTACGAACATTTTAGTCGTACGATGTTCAGTGAAACTGGTCCCAGATCCGAGCTCATGTAGTAGATGTATAGCATTACTATCTCTACAGGCAGGACGAGCATGTCTCATGAAGTCTGTAGAGGATTCTATCCGGTCCACACAGTGCGTATATGCCGTGAAACACGGTGCCGTGAAACATTTTTGATATCCTGTCAATACGACCTAATCACTGCGTATGAATATGTGCTGTGGCTGGGGTTATATTTTTGCATTTCACAGCCATTTGTAGGTGTTGACGGGATAAATAGAATAGCAGGTTAGTGCCGTGAATGGGAAAGCATATCTGGCGCGACACGGAAACGAGATGTGCTCGACAGAGCCTTGCCCATCTCGTTTCCTAAGCCTTGCCAGATAGTTTTCCCATTCACGGCACTATCCTACTATTCTCTATATCTACAGGCAGGACGAGCATGTAGCATAATGTTTGAAGAGGATTCTCACTCACTCTATTAGCGAGTATATTAGCGAGGTTGACTAGGCTTGGCGGCATTAGCACACTTTGCGATCAGAAACTGACGAATAGCGAAATGCACTGAATTGTCGAGTATACAGTATATATATATGTATGGAAGAATATTATTATTAACATTAAAGATTGAGCCTTCTTTTTATTTCACGTTGTGCAATATTGATTTTGCGAACGCTAAACGTAAGTACATGTATGCATGAACCTGTGAACAAAGATGTATATGGGGATTTAACTTTTTCAAAAATAGTGGACTGTTTTCTCAGTTAGATGAGTTGCAAGCTATCTAGGTTTCACAGTCAATTTCTTTTCTCTTTTTTTTTCGTTTTTCGACGCATCCTGCAGCTCCTCCATCTCTCTCCCCCACCCCCATGTTAAATTCCCATGAGCAGTGGAAATCAATTATTTTCTCGCAATAAAATCAATATTTGACCAAAGTTTGCGAAATAAGAAAAAGAAGGCATATTTAAATTAATATTATCTTATCGAAAGAAATATTAATTTTACATTGTTGATATACCTGTATCCAAATATTTTGGCCAGGTTTCGTGAAACAGACGGTAGTCGGTTTCATTGTTTTCTGTGCACATTTGAGGCCCAGTTCCTTTAACCCATTACATTCTGAGGATATGACATTTTGATTGCGGACAATCATAAATATCTTCTTTAAATGTGCTTAGAAGTATATGTAGCGACCACCATTTGAACCACCGTTCAATTGAGTGATCGCACCATATACTTTCATTGAGAAATAACAAAAATAAGAATAAAATATTTAAAACAAATGTATACCCTTAAAGGTGTATTCTGCATGTAATTGGTTAAACCGGCACGCGGGTTATGCAAAAACTGTTATTATGGAATATACGATGTCAATGTGCATGGTCACGTGGTTACAAGAACAACAACAACAATTACTGAACTTCCACAAGCGTCTCTGATTCAAAGTAAATATCAGGAGAAGAATTCACATAAGTGTAAAAGCTTGTTTTCTAATCCTGTTCTCAATTGTATGTATATATATATCACTTGCCACAACTTGAAATAAATATTGTTTAAACTAAAGTACGTATTCCGGTATATTGTCCTTATTATGCAACGGATATTAATGAAATATGGCGCATCAAACGCGTCTTGTTTAGCTGTATTTGGTGGTTTCGGTACGTCTATCGTTTTTGCGACGAATTAACCCTTTGAACCCGAAAGCCCGCTATATCAGTTAATGCAAACAGTGCAGATCCAGATGAGCCGGCTCGTAACGAGCCGTCTCATCAGGATCTGCACTGTTTGAAAGTAATTTTCATATTTTTGAGAACAACAAATACCACCTTTTTATAAATGGAATAGTCTGAAAATCATTTTGCGATGATTGGATTGGTTGCAAAATTAACATATCGCAGCCCATTCAGTCACGGTTACTTAGGGGTGAAAGGGTTAATATCCGTGTTTACTATCAATACTAACAAGTAAATCGATTCTTCGCAAAAACAACATAAGTATGTGCCGAAGTCCCGAGACCACCAAATGCAATCACGAAGACGCGTTTGCTGCGTCATATTTCATCAAAATATGTTGCATATTAAGGAAACTATCAACTAATATTTACTTTGGAGTGGGCGCGTTTTTAACATTTTCAGACATTGTTGTTGTTGTGGTAACCACGTGATATCATTTTAAAAGCTTGTTTTCTAATCCTGTTTCAAACTGTATGTATTACATGTATTTATATCACATATCTCTCTTGAAATAAATACTGTTTAAACCAAGTGTGGTAATTCACGTTTGATATGATAAAAACATAATACTGCCAATAAACACATTTATGTACGTTTCTTTCGCCCAGGGTGTTCTGTTTAGAGTGGTTTCATTGTAAATTAGGTATTTTATCATTTTGAGCCATAGTCATGTGCTATGCGATCACGAACAGACAGTATCACCTGAGATAAATGACCAAGACACTCATCAACAATCAGATCGTTTTTGGTGTCCGGTTTAGTGAGGTTCCACAGTATAAATGAATGGACGAACACATATATCTCTCTATATTAAATCCTGGGATGCGGCTTACAGGTTTAAAGCAAATGGGTTTGTAACACTGAAAATCAATCCATGCTACGGGTGTTCGTTGACACATTTTCACAGTTACAATGTAATTGTCTTTCAATTCATGCCGATGGGATTTACAAAGCAATCACAAATTCGACTACACGTAATTGCGTGTTATACGGAAAACAAACACTCCGAAACCTACGAAGTCCCGCAGGGGACATGGATTTTTTTTATGAATTCGTTCCCAGAAAATATCAATTGGTTCCCTCAATTTATCAATTCGTTTCCACGAAATGACGGTTCGTTCCCTCAATGGCTGTCAACCACAGATTTAGTTGACACATGTACGCGTGTGGGGAAACAGTATGGGACTGACTGCAATTGAAGGTTGGTGTCGATTTCAGCTAAGCTTGTGTGTGTGCTATTGTCATGTGTCACACCTTAGCACCGATATGGCTATTTTAATCCGTTTGACCTTTATTCATTTATCTTGTATTTAAGAATGGGTATTGATTCAATGAACGTTCCATACCCGGGAATATGAGTCCAGAAATGTGTCAACCCAATGGCCGTACAATGCAGTCGAAACATGCGCGTTAAATTAAGGCGATTATGAGGTGATTTATTTAACCTACATGTAGCCTCCGATTGGCATTCGTTTGCCAAATTAATTTATATTTCTGAGTCTTGCGTAGTTCATGGTTAAACTGTTTTAGATTCAGGTAAATGAAGGTACCGACTTGGAACGGCCAGTCAGCAAAATGGTGTACTGGGACAGTTGAGATAACTCGTAAGACCGCCTGCGCTAATCTTGCCAATATTTTTTATTCAGTTTCTTTATTACACAATACTTCAATATTGTGTTTACAATCAAGCAGCATGATTGGCTGAGCCTGAGCTGTGCTACAGCTCAGGCACAGCCGATCAAACTGCTTGATTGCGAGTTGATATTACCAATAGACGCTCATAAACGTTTCCATCTTGATTAACGCAAGCTGCAGTGTACCATCAAAACAACTGCGGTTTGCTTCATTTTGTAGATGACCATATTCCTCACGCGAACATTACAAATATACACTGAGTGGATCTAAGGAAGCGTCATGGGGCCCTTTTCACTAAGCTTCATACCACTAAGAAGTTCGTAAGTGCAAATTTAGGATCGTCTGGAAATTTAAATTGATGAATTTACATTGATTGAGCATAGACTGCATATGCAGCCTATGCTCAATAAATGTAAATCCAATAATTGTTTACAAGAAAACATTGCTAATGTGAAATTTACAGACTATCATAATTTTGCACTTACGAACATTTTAGTCGTAAGAAGTTTAGTGAAACGGGCCCCAGGTCCCAATGCCAAAATACATTTATCTCCTAATTAGGAGACACTAACTGCTAATTAGGAGATACTATCTCCTAATTAGGACTTACTATCTACTAATTAGGAGATAAAATGTGTTTTAGCATCGGCACAGATAGTAAGGCCTGATTAGAAGATATTAACTCGTAATTAGGAGATACTAAGTCCTAATTAGGATATACTAACTCCTAGTAGGCTGCTCAATAAATGTAAATCCAATAATTGTTTACAAAAAAAAACATTGTTAGTGTGAAATTTACAGACTATCAAGTTTGCACTTACGAATATTTTAGTCGTACGAAGTTTAGTGAAACGCCCTCTGTATTTTATCTAACCTTGAGCCACAGCCCATCCCTACTGAAGCTAGTATTCAATGTGTATGATCACGTGGTACTAACAACAACAACAAGTACCGATTCAAAGTACGTATTCTTTTATAGTGTCCTTATTACGTGTCTCTGACACGGAAATAGATTCTTCGCAAAAACGACATAAGTCTGTGCCAAACTCCCTAGACCACCAAATGCAGCTCATGAAGCCGCGTTTGCTGCGCCATATTTCATCAAAATCCGTTGCATATTAAGGAAAATATCAAATAATACTTACTTTGGAGTGGGCGGCGTTGTTGTTGTTGTAACCACGTGATCATGCACCTTGGTATTGTTATAATCGTAGTAGGTAACGACTGGAACAGTGTCCGGCATAGTTTAAAAGGACGAAACAACAGTCGTATTGATGAGAGATAAGATTTACCCCACCACTCATGGGCGCCGCCATTACGCAAAACAGAAACAATAGACAGTGAAACCTCTCTAAACCGGACACACTGGGAGGTCCTCGCGGTTTCACTGTAAACCAGGCATTTGATCGTTCCGAGCCGCAGTTCTGTATTATGCGATCACGAACAGACAGTATGACCAAGAAACTCATGAAAAATAATATATCATGTGTTTTCTTTATATCCGGTTTAGAGAGGCTCCACTGTACCACGTGGTTCCCCAATGGGAATACTAAAGAAAGCCGAAGCCAGCCGAATTAATTAGTTTGTACAAGGATAGTAGTACACCAACGTCTGCGTTAATCTTGTCAAGATGTCAACGTTTCTCAACATCTATATAGGACAGCTCAGGCTCAGCCAACAAAGCTGCTTGATTTCAATGTTCAAGTACGTTGGTTTGAAAACAAGGGCATCGATATTACAAGGCTAATCCCCTCACTGGCAGCCTTAATAATAAAAACAACTTTAACGCATTTGCATTACACACACGGTGCACATAAGTCCTCAGTGACCTTGACCTTGGGCGGTCGGACGTGGTTCGTATGCAAAACAAGGCACCATCCTTAGACACACATTGTGGCCAAATATTATCAAAATCGGCGAAGCGGTTCGTACGTTATTGAAAAATGAAAGGTGTTATCAAACGTCCGTACGCACGCATGTGCATGTATACATGGACTAACGCTATATCCCCTTTTGCCTACATGTATCGGCGAGAGGATAATGGGGTCAGCGTGTAAGTGCACACACGAACGAACACGACAGGTTGGAACCAACCTGTCGTGTTCGTTCGTGTGTGCACTTACTCGCTGACCCCACTGTACATTCACATATTGGCAAGATTAGCGCAGCCGGTGGTGTACACAAAAGCATCAGTCTATTAACCATCGAAGGCTCTTAAAATGAAATTACAATAATTTATTACGATAACTGGAAATAAATGCGGCATGCCAAACTGACATAGATTCGACGTCCCTTGTGTGTATATATACTGGAGTCTAAACGGAATGAATAATATCTTCTAATCACGATAAATTCGGCCAATTTGGGGCTGTCACTTGGAAAAGTGCGGCGTTATGTTGTGTATGACAACCACAGCAAACACTTGCTCTACACTGGTGACCAGTGTAGAGCTATTGTTTGCTGTGGTTATCCTACTATACATATAGCAGATATGGATTTATTTCGGTTCACAAATGCATCCTTACGGTATGAGAAAGCGCCAAGAATATACAAGATACGGCGAAGATTTGTTGAAGGTTCCCAAACGAAACAAATGAAAACGACGTTTAAACCAACGAAACTCGTTTTCTAATAAAAATAACAACACGAACGTGTTGTGAAAACGAAGTGCAAACGATACTAAAATGGTTTGTTCGTGGAATCAGAAGCAAATCCAGGCTGTACAACATGATATGCCAACATGCGTAAGCCTTATTATTCACGTCACTGGGCTACACTTTTGATTTTTTAGCTATCCAAATTGTCATTAATACGTTTTGCTGAAGCGTATGTTGATCTCAGTATGCCGTCTTATCCAGATTGTCACTAATCGTGTCTCAGTTATTTGTAAAACTAGCAATGAAAACCCTGAGAAGACTGATCAGTGTATACATTGCTCGCCCCAAAAAACCGCTACATTTTCTCAGACATACCTCACACATTATTCAATCAACATTTTGAATATTCGGACGCATAACTAAAATCCCACAAGTAGTATGGTATACCGTATTGTTATCGCTCAAATTAACCAAATCTCGTACCGTCATCGTTTCGCCCCCTTGTGGCTTCGGACCATTATGACGCGACAACCTCACATTACTGGCCACTTACCCATTCCCAGTGGGCTGCCGATTGGATTGGTACCAATATATTAATGATAATAATGATACCGATAATAATTAATGGTAATTTCATATACATGTACAGCGAAGAATTGTTGAAGGTTCTCAAACGAAAACGAATGGAAAACGAAGAGAAAATTATCCTTTTTTACTACTTGTTTGATATGCAAATAGTTATATTTTTTTTCTGTGGTTGGGGCCGGTTGTAGGGGAAAACGGTATTTTCGTTTAAATACCTGGCTTTCAACTATGTAAACGCCTGTCATTCCTTTCAGCACATCGTGTTAACATCGTTTACTATTTGTATTTTTAATTTTAAACGTGACAAGTTTAAACCAAATAAAAAATAAAACGGTGTCAAACAAATCGGTCGTTTGTGGAAACAAAACCGGACTGTACACTACATACTGGGGTTAATCTTGTTCATAGTTCGTTATTACACTACTAGCTAAAAACACCTATGGGATATATAGAGAATAGTAGGTTAGTGCAGTGAATGGAAATAAATATATGGCAAGGCTCAGGAAACGGGATGGGCGAGGCTCTGCCGAGCACATCCCGTTTCCGTGCCGCGCCAGATATTTTTTCCCATTCACGGCACTAACCTACTATTCTATTTATCCCGTCAACACCTACAAATGGCTGTAAAATGCAAAAATAGTATTGACTGGATATCAAAAATGTTTCACGGCACCGTGTTTCACGGCACATACGCACTGTGTTGACGGGATAAATGTAAATGTTCATAATTCTCCAAAAAATAACTAGTTCTTCCGAAATCGAAGGGGACCGATTCAAATCTATTATTTAAAGTATTAAACTAATGTCTGTGAATCAAGCTTGATTCTACATGTGGTATTGTATGGTATTTTCACAACAGAAAATAATTGCATAAATGGTCACTACAATGTACATGTAATACGTGTAAGGCGAATATTTAAATTATTTCCCCTGTTCTCACAGTTTCTGATAGTATATTCCTGAATATTTGTTAAATTCGAAAAATTATATCATAAGAAACGAAGCCCTGTAACCCTTTCACCCCTAAGTCACTGGAATGAAATGGACACTCCCGTGTTATATTTCAGACTATTCCATTTATTGTTTTCAGAAATACGAAACTATGTGTAAATGGTGCAGATCCTGATGAGACGGCTCGTTACGAGCCGGCTCATCTGGATCTACACTGTTTGCAAACATCATAACAAAGGGGCCTTTGTGTATTGTTGAACGTGTTGATAAACTCGTTTATTAAAAAAGAATATTACATCATCGCCCATATAACAGCCTAGATTTAGTATTGCCAGCGTGCGTGTAATAAGAATAAAAGTACATGTATACATACACAAATCATTCTGGAAATTCTGGCCCTCGCTGACCCTGGTTATCACGTGACGTAAGTAGTATGGATATTGACTTAGTTAAAGCGAGGCGATTTGCAAAACGTCATTACTAATTGTGTTAGGTTAGATTTCACGGTCAAAACAATCTCTTTGTTTTATCGTTTGATTACAACGGATTTAAAGTGACCTTGGAATTCATCATGGTTATATGAAATTTAGCACAGGGAAATTAGTTACAATCGTGTGACGTTATGGGGATCATCGGAGTCCATTTTGATCCCCGGAACCTCTCCAAAAAGAACATTGTGATGCTGCATACATACTTTAATCATAAACAAACAGTATTGTGGTGAGGGCAACCCTACCTAGACTCTTTGGCCGTTTAACAAAATGTGTATTTTCCATCTTAGGTGTGCTTAATGCGTCCTTTGCGTATTTTCGGCGCTTGCCTTACGTGTGCCTGCAGCAATAACAACAACATTATAGTCTGTTTCACGAAAGCTGCCCAAATTTTACGGCCATATAAACAATTCAAAAACAATATTGGAATTAAAGGAACATTTAAGAATGAGCCTTCTTTTTATTTCGTGAAATTTGGGCAGCTTTCGCGAAACAGACTTTAAGTACAAATGAGTGAACGAACCTATTCTACCGTATTGGTGTCTAGTAGTATTTAAAACCAAAACAAAAGCCGACCAGCCCGATCTAGTTTTGTCTTGACTGTTGCCCGCACCACAGGTTTTTTTACAGGCCTTATTAATATTCAGTCGATCGTATTGTGTATTTGTTCGAAACTACTATCCTAATGCTTAGAGTGTCGGATCGGCACCCGTGCCTGGACTATCAGATGGCGCAATAAAGGCGACCTAGTTAGGATCAGACCAACAAATATACATTAACAAATACATGTAGTTGGGAATTGGGCATTTTAATGAAAATATCGCAGAGCTCCAGATAAGAGTATTATACCCCCAAATTCAAATTAAATGCGTATTTTACTTTGACAAATGTATTATTGATTTTCTTTCTTATTAAAGAGGCAACACATTTAAAAAAACGTGTTTGCTTTTTGCAGCTCAAGTAAGTAAACTGCAACTTTATTACAGTATTTTGACTACTCAATTTGAACACCGATGCGTATTTTCGAAATTGCTACGAGTATTTAGTACTCCCACTTTTGATAATCAGTGCATATTCTGCTAAAATAAGTACGTAAAATACGCCATTAATCACCTTATCTGGAGCTCTGATATCGTTTTCGCGTACAACTCGACCAAACTATACGATTATATGCTTATTGTTTTACAAAACAATCGTTTTCCATTCGTTTTCTTGTTTGTTTTTTGTTTGGGTACCTCCAACAAATCTTCGCGGTAGATGAAATATTAATTGTATAAATTTATTATTCTCAAATTAGAAAAAAAATGTGACGTATTAATGGACTCGGCCTTGAAAGAAATATAGCTGCATGTAAATACAGTGGAATCTCTCTAAACCGGACACCCCAGGGTGTCCGGTTTAGAGAGGTTCCACTGTAATTAAGCACTCTATGAACAATTTGCGCCATTTGCAATCATGTACAGACGCGACAATGAAATAAAATATAGTGTAACCCATCTAAATTAAAACCCATCTAAATTATTTATAGCTACAATAATTCGCCTCCGATATGTTATCTACGGCTTCAATTCGACCCATTCAAAAAATGTGAGCAACCGAAGTGCATACCCAAACCTGTTGAATGTAGGTCAACATTTAGTAAACTGTATATATTATACCTTTAAACAAATAATCTTTGATGTAGCACTAGTACATTGCCAAAAATAATAGAACAGAGAAATCATTTGCCCATGGATGCCATCTTTTCTCTAGTTGCTGTTCAACATTCAACATAACGAAATGAAGCGTTCAAATTTAAAAGATATACATGTAAATTTCAGATAAACACATTGACACGGTAAAATAACCAATTTCTACATGTGTATGTTCTTTATTAATAATGTTTTGATACAGCTTTGACAGTTTTATATCGCTAACATATCAAACACGCCGGCTAACCGATTGCAAAAATCACTCTTCCATGCGTTACATTAAAGAGATGGGGTTAAATTGCTACCCTTGTGAGAACTATATGGAGCGGGGTAACAATTTTGTTTCTAGGTTCTTGACTGACTGGTAGAAAATATAGTTTATTGCATTTGTAAACTTAACCCTTTCAACCCTAAGGAACTGGAATGGACTGTGATATGTAATGTTCCGACCAATCCAATGGTCACAAAATGATTTTCAGATTCGTCCAATTATGAAAAGGGGGTGTTTTTGTTCTAAGAAATATGAAAATTACTTTCAAAAAGTGCAGATCCTGATGAGACGGCTCGTTCCGAGCCGGCTCATCTGGAACTGCACTGGTTGCATAAACCGCTATAGCGGGCTTTCGGGTTCAAAGGGTTAATGCGTTCCCACGAAATAACAATTCGTTCCCTCAATTTAACAATTCGTTCCCACGAATTAACAATTCGTTCCCTCAATTTAACAATTCTTTCCCACGAAATAACAATTATTTCACACGGGAAGGAATTGTTAATTCGTGGGAAGGAATTGTTAATTCGAGGGAACGAATTGTTATATCGTGGGAACGAATTGTTAATTCGAGGGAACGAATTGCTAAATTGAGGGAACGAATTGTCATTTCGTGGGAACGAATTGTTAATTCGAAGGAACTAATTGTCATATCGTGGGAACGAATTGTTAATACGAGGGAACGAATTGTTATTTCGTGGGAACGAATTAATAAAAAACGGGGCTCCGTAGATACATGTATAATTACACTTACAATAATTATCTTAACTCTTTGCATGCAAGCGGCGAATATATCCGCCAAACAAATTAGGACTACATGTTTTATTTCTCTCTGTAAATATGTCTTGGAATTTCATTAGAATTGAGTCCTCAGGACTCAATTCTAATGAAATTCCAAGACATATTCATGATATTTACAAGGAGAAATCAAAGAAAATATGATGAATTTTTGTCCGTTAGTTTTGAACTATTTATAGCCCACAAGTTTCCCAGCATGCAAAGAGTTAAAATGGTTTACAGAATTCCAAGCAATCTCGCAATATGGCGTAGGTTTTCTTAGATTCGACGGTGCGATTAAACCGCCGCGCAATAATTTGATTTTGCCATCATTTTTCAGAATAAAATTCTCGGCCAATTTGAGTAAGCAAGAAAGATTGCGGTGGACAATGGCCGTTTGGTGAATTAACACGTAACCGATGTCTGCATTTACTGTCTGTTTCACGAAACCTGCCCAATTCAGTGGTATGGCCATATAAACAATGCAAAAACTTTTTTTTTTTTCATAACGTTAATTTTTATCAAAATTTAAGAATGAGCCTTCTTTTATTTAATGAAATTTGGTCCAATATTGATTTTATAAAAAACAACAAGTTCACATGTATAATCCTTAACATGGGGAAATGTTTCTAATTTCAAAAATAGTGAATTTTAAAGATAGTGTAAATGTTAGTAATTATATGCATGTTTATGGATATGAGTTTTCGAAACGTATATATGTATGCTTTATAATCATGTCATTAAAATATACTGTAAGAGTAACATGTTTAATATAGGAATGAATGGCCTTTTTGTGGAATTTATCGGGGTATAAACTTGGAAAAGTCGCGGGAATACTGAGCGAAGCGGTAAAAATTTACAATTTTCGAAAAAAAAATATTTTCGAAAATTGTGATTTTGTAAGGCCTCGTCCAGTATTCCCACGACTTTTCTAAGTTTATATCCCCGATAAATTCCACAAAAAGGCCATTCATTCCTTATAATTCCAGCATTTGAAATAAATTCATCAAGAAAATGTGTTTATTTTAACTGCGCCTCACGGTTACGGAATGTAGTTCGGCGTGGGAGTTTACTGGGATATAAATTTTGGACAGAGACTTGCTACGGGCAACGGGCAAAAATAGTTTTTGCTTGCTACGGGCAAATGTTAGGAAATTGTGTAAATATTTTTTTGTTAGAATTATTTAGTAACCAAATAATGACCAGCAGGTCCTGGAAGTAAACTGTGTCTATGACATAAAATGTATGAATTATGTGTACATTTAACTGCACCGAATAAAAACGGTCAGCGTGTAAGTGCACACACGAACGAACACGACAGGTTACCTGTCGTGTTCGTTCGTGTGTGCACTTACACGCTGACGCATGTATTAGTTATTTACCGATTACCTATGAGTATTAAGCACAGGCTTTGGTGTGTTTCGGCTTTCATCGGTATAACTCTATATATATGAACAAGGCTTCTAACTTTGGTCGGACACGACCTCGTATCATAACAAATTCCGCGATTTTATTAACGCTAATGTGAATATTTTGGCAGAAAGTTCACATGATCATTTGAGAATTATTGTTATCTTGTTAAAATAGCATAGTTAGAACATAATTATGCGAAGAATATCGAATTACAGCTGCTTTTCCTAGGTCGGACACAACATCGTATCATAACAAATGCAATAATGTGTTTAAAGCTTTAACGTCAATATTGTAGTGGGTAGTTCATATGATCATTTGAGAATTATCATTATCCATCAGAAATACATAGAATGCATAGAATATTACAACTTTAAACATGTTATTTTGTTAACATACGAGGTCGTCTCTGACCAAAGTTAGAAGCCTTGTTCATTTATATAGAGCTATACCAATGAAAGCAGAAACACGCCGAATGCCTGTGGTATTAAGCAGAGAATGACCATCATTGTGGAAAATAATTACTGTTACCTGTCTGCCGTTGTCTGCCGTTGTTCGACACCGCTCACAGCCGTGTTCAAACGACAGCGCGTGCTGTTTGACCATGGCTGTAGACAATACTCATTCTGGTGACAAGACAACACCTACGTAATGCATGTACGTTACGTTTCCTCATGCCACGGCAAACGTTACCCACGGTTGGACATGGTCGAACCTTATAGTTATATATAGCCACCATTAATGATGGTGGCCCACCTAAGCACATGCAATATTTTTACGGACACGTTTGACACCGCGCATGAATATCTGCTTGATTTAGTGCGCTCAAAGCTATAGACAAATTTCCCTCCGCACAGTTCCATAGTGAGTAATGATATCTGACATTTATTCCTCTGTCTGCTACTAACAATATCAGTGCCAGAAAAGTGTAAATAAATCACTCGAATTTGGTATATTTAAATCTACATACGGCAGCAATAAACAATTTCTACCAAATTCGATGAGAAATAGATTGAAACAAATTGCTACCGGGATGGCATGCTTTACGACAAACGAGATTTCGCAATACATGTATAAAACAATAACACGGATGTGAAGATACTTGTACATATATCTCCCTTGTCGTGTCGCCTGATTTTGAGGACATCGAATTTGGAGAACCCGTCATATTTTCCGTTAAGGTTGTCGGAAATTAACACAGACTTCATATGAAGTCTGTGTTAATTTTCGACAACCTTAACGGAAAATTGACTTTCGCACGAGCTCTATATGTGGTGTCAACTTTCAACGTCATTTACGGAAATTATACTAATTTTTCGAAATATGAAATACTATAATTAAAAAACATGTTCACGTGGATGTTGAATAAATATTTCAGCACAATGGTGTAGATTTTTGCTTTTATTTATAGTACAGTAAGTGAATTGTTTTATATAAGCAACATACATGTATATAAATGCATGTTTCGTAGTCTAGTAATGTAAATACAACATCATAACTCCGATTTTTACAACAATATGTCTACTTTAACAAACGTACGTACATTTACATTTACATTTATATGCCATAGATTGTGTAATGTGTTTTTTTACCATTTCATGGTGTTATATTTTGTTAGTAAAATGAGTGTTGAAACAAAACATAGGCAGATTGTATACATGGGATCAGCACGAGTTATGATTTAATAGGATAGTTATTACGAGACTGTTATGATTTCATACGAAACGATGCTATGCTGAGTTTGATATGAAACCAGTGAACGAGTTTAATACATATCGTATTAAATCAACACAATTGTTAGCATAATTTAAATTTATTGCATAAGTAGATCATTATTCATTGAAGTTGTACGGCACATGGATTTTTTTTATTAATTCGTTCCCACGAAATAACAATTCGTTCCCTCAATTTATTAATTCGTTCCCACAATATAACCTAATTTTGGCTATGACTGGATAAATGGGGCTTATGTGGTTTATTGTCAGTGTAACTCCTGGTCAAATAGCAGACTCCTGTAACCTGATAACGATATACATATGCCTGTTAGTAGCATGACGGGGTTATTTCATCGATGTAATGGTGAACAGTGCAGATCCTGATCAGGCTGTGCGGATGCACAGCCTGATCCGGATCTACACTGTTCGCAAAACCCATAAGCCCCATGTCTCCAGTCACAGTCACAATTATGACCTCATTTCCGACGTGTCCATTTCAGCGGATGCTTCAACTGTTCGTCTTGGTCGGTGATTTGGCCGCTGCATATATCTCGTTTTCTGACCGGATATGACAACGTAACGTTAGTGGTCAGATCGCGGAGAAAAAACACGTCATCAACGAGATACATGTACATGTACAGTACGGTCAAGGAAAATGTGACTCTATACATAAAAGTATGAAAATACCATTATTTGAGACACGCCATGTGATTTTGTACGTTCGGACATGTGCGTAATTTCATGAAATACATTTGTGATTTAGATTTTTTTCCGTAAATTTCGCCAAAAGTTGACAATTTTTGTTCAACTTTTGACTTTATTTATGAAAAATATTGTAAATGTTGTAAACGTATTTAATGACATTACGCACATGTTCGAAGGTACAAAATCACATGGCGTGTCTCATTTATTCCTGAAAGTGAAAGTACGTTCAAAACACAAGGACTAGAAGGTTGAAAATATGTAGGTCAATGTCAGAATGGTATGCGAGTTTGTATACATGTATGCATCTAGTGCCGTGAAGATGTTTTAAAATATACAAACTTGCATGTCGTATCTACGGAAGCCCATTAGGGCCACTTCACTTTTTTTTAATTTCCATTTAATCAAAAATTCAAGAAAATATCTTGAAAATTCAAGAAAATAACTTCAAAATTCAAGAAAACATCTTGAAAATTCAAGAAAAGATCTCTAAAATTCAAGAAAGTATCTTGAAAATTCAAGAAAAGATCTCGAAAATTCAAGAAAAGATAAAAGAAAAGTGAAGTGGCCCTAATGGGCTTCCGTACGTATCTGACATATTTTTAATTTCTTTGAATTTCGAATGTACTCTTACTTTTTCTAGTGCTTAGAAAGTTGGCATGAATCGTTTGTGTTTCCAATGAGTAGCTAGTGAGACTGCGACCATTTTAACGACGTGGCTGATATACATTATAAAACCCGACCCATTTGGGATTGGGTCCGTTTTGTAACAGGGCGGTTTAGACATGCAGTCGTAAATTTGTCAGTTATTTCCCTTCGCCAGATGTATCTCCATTTGCTAACAGAAATCAAACAAAACCAGCTGCCGGCATGTTCATTTTGACGGAACAATTTCTCTTTTCATAAGCGGGCAATCAGAAAGGTAATTATTGGAATATCAAATAATATATTGCTTATGGGTTTTGCGACCTGTGTACATCCAGATCAGCCTGTGCATCCGCACAGTCTGATGAGGATATGCACTGATCGTCATTCCATAGTCTCCTAGTGACGTAGTGAGTGTTGATAACGCTAACTAAAGTTGACCTATATTAAGTTCACTGAATGAATCACATTATTGGCGGTATCTTACGTAGTATGTATGCGCTGGAAATGAAATACAGAGCTCCAGATAAGCTGCGTATTTGCTTAAATATGCAAATAAAATTGCCAAAACCCCAAGTGTATTCGGAAGCAGCGAGTATCAAAAAGCAATACAATTTTTGTGGTACCTTTATCATGCTGCAGAAAATAATAAACAAACCACACATATAGCATATTTTTCTTACTTTCCATGAAAACACATCTTTGTCTCCAAGGATGACAATTCTAATGAAATGCTAAGACATGTTTTCATTTCGAAGCAATAATTGCTGTGTGTTGATGTGTAAACAGTGTGATTTTATTTTACCCAATTATAATTTTGAAATACCCAATTGCTTCAGAAATGATGGAGTGACAATACTCAATTACTAATTCCTTATCTGGAGCCCTGGACATACGACGGTTGCATCACTGACTGAACGGCGACCAGTGCAGAACCTGATCAGACTTTGCCGATGCCATAAGCCCCATCCAATCTCTCTCATAGTCATGAGTATACATTTAGTTGCGGGAAGTAACTCTGCAGAATACTCCCGTATCGGACGATACGGGAGTATTCTGCAGAGTTACCTCCCGCAACTATCATGATTGTCATGCGTATCAGGGGCGCATCCAACATTTGGGGAACAACATTGTGGGCCGTTTCACTAAACTTCGTACGACTAAAATGTTCGTAAGTGCAAAATTATGATAGTCTGTAAATTTCACATTAACATTGTTTTCTTGTAAATAATTATTGGATTTACATTTATTGAGCATAGGCTGCATATGCAGCCTATGCTCAATAAATGTAAATCCATAAATTGAAATTTACAGGCAATCTTAAATTTTCACTTACGAACATTTTAATCGTAAGAAGTTTAGTGAAACGGGTCCCTGGTATCGTCGTATAGCGTCAATTAAACGACATTTACATTTTAGAGACTATCAGAAAGTGCAATGTAAATATAAGTAACACAAACATTGAAGGTTGCGTTTACTGTAGTACGAACTATATTTGGTCTGTTTAAACGCACGTTAAAGAGACCAAATGATGTTCATACTACAGTAAACGCAACAACACATGGTTATATTCTTTAATTATGTTTTATTTATGTGTATCATAAACAACCCATAAGTATGTGCCTGACTTGATGCGAGTTTCCTATGGGTTACTACTGTCTGTTCCTCGTAAAATGGCCAGAAAAGTGCAGGAAACTGCAACTCAATGATTGTATTATATACAAAACATGATTATGCTAACCTACCAGTAATTTTTACAACTGGTATTTTAATGCGGTCTTGTAGTTAAGTGTTTCTATTATACGCGTTCGTCCGCGTTAAACTCAATAAGTCAACGTTTCTGAACGTGTATTGCCAATCTAAATTTGCAATCAAGCAACTTGATTGACTGAGCCGGAGCTGTAGCACAGCTCAGGCTCAGTCAATCAGGTTGCTTCATTTCAGACACAGTATTCAAGCATTTTTAGACTAGACATTTTGTTTGTAAAACATGGATATGCCCCCGTGGAATACTGGGGTCCGTTTCACGAAACTTCGTAAGACTAAAATGTTCGTAAGTGCAAATTCCACATTAACACTTTTTTCTTATAAACAATTATTGGATTTACATTTATTGAGCATATGCAGCCTATGATCAATAAATGTAAATGCATCAATTATGAAATTTCCAGATTACCATAAATTTGCACTTATGAACATTTTAGTCGTACGAAGTTTAGTGAAACGGGCCCCTGAACTCTAACTGGAGAAACTCTTACAAACTTTTAGACTTTTAGACGTAAATGTACACGGACGGAATACGTACGGACGGACGGGCGGATGTACGGAACCTGAAGACAAACGCAATATGCCGCCCCCTTGCTATCGCATAATAAATCTATTGACACATAATTCCAGCACAAACATATTTACACAATTCCCCAACATTTGATTGGCCCGTAGCAAGTCTCTGTCCAAAATTTATATCCCAGTAAACTCCCACGCCGAACTACTTTCCGTAACCGTGAGGCGCAGTTAAAATAAGTCTTAAGAAAACGGAAAGTAAACATGTTCTTGATAATTTATTTCAAATGCTGGAATTATAAGGAATGAATGGCCTTTTTGTGGAATTTATCGGGGATATAAACTTGGAAAAGTCGCGGGAATACTGGACGAGGCCTTAAAAAATTTACAATTTTCGAAAAAAAAAAAAAAAAAAAAAAAATAAAAAAAAAAAAAAAAAAAAAAATATATCTTTTTTTTTTCGAAAATTGTTATTTTTTATCGCTTCGTCCAGTATTCCCGCGACTTTTCCAAGTTTATACCCCGATAAATTCCACAAAAAGGCCATTCATTCCTATAATATTGACAAGATTAGTGCATGCGGTGGTGTAGCACAGGTGGTTCAAACCATTCATGGTTTTAAGTTACACTAGACGAATGGCAATAAATAGATTCGTGGCATAATTATATTTTTTTTAAAAGCAGCTACAATGTGTGCTGTAATATACGTTTCTTGTTAATAGGACCGGAAGCCTAAATCGGGACCAATCTGACATCGCCCACACTCAATAACTTTCTGGAACCACTTGAAAAACATTAGCGAGGGAGGATAGTGTCGGATTTTATCACTGCGTCAGTTAGTACGTTTTAGCTTGACACGTGCTCTAAAAAACACTTGAATCGCATTTGCGGTGGCGATACATTCTGTATTTTCTAGACCAGCAAGCACGTATTGGAGCAGTGTCCCATTTCGGCAACACTTATACATAACATTTTTCTGCCTTGCACCAACAGATATCGCGTAGAACACTTCAAAATTCTGCATTTTTGGACTTATATCTCCGCGTATGGAAGGTCTTCGAGCCAATTCCCACCCCTAAATATAAGCTATATATAACCAACACGTATTAGCGTGATACGTGTTGCTTTTCACAATCCGGGTTACGCATGTGTAGGTTCCATGTTAAATCCCCATAGACATCTATGCATTTGCAGCCTATGCTCAATAAATGTAAATTCAATAATTGTTTACAAGAACACTTTGTTAATGGGAAATTTCCAGACTATGATAAGTTTGCACTTGCGAACAATTTTAGTCGTACGAAGTTTAGTGAAACGGTCCCCAGGTACATGCATGTATTCACCTTTAGCTTTTTGTACGCTACTGACCGAAATGTAAGAAACAATATTCAACCATATAACCGAAGTGTCCTGAAAAAGATTTCCTACGAACGTCTGTTTCATTTCGGAATAAAATTCGAGGGTCGTAGACTAATCCTTTTAACGGAATTAAATTAGACAGAAATACTGGCCATTAGTTTGGCCAATCTGCAGCTAATGTCTCCATTGTCCTCACGAAAATACGACACTACGCTAAATAACAATTTAGCGAATGGCTCTGTATGTTCTTAAGTCCAATTTTGGGTAAATATGTGGCCGACTGACTGGAAACAATTGGGCTTATGGGGTGTATGACAAGTGTAGCTCCTGATTAAATATCACTCCTGTATATAGCCTGATAATGATTTACGTATATATCTCTTGTTAGAAGAACGATGGGGTTTTCATCCATGGAATGGCGACCGGTGCTGATCCTGATCAGCCTGCGGATGCACAGGCTGATCTGGATCTGCACTGGTCGCAAAACCCGACAGGGCTCCAGATAAGCTGCGTATTTGCTTAAATACCCAATTCAAATTGCAAAAAACCCAATTGATATCAGAAGTAGCGAGTATCAACAAGCAATACAAATTTTGTGGTACCTTTATCATGCTGCAGAAAACAATAAACAGACATTTTTTCTTATGTTCGATGAAAGCACATCTTGGCATTTCTAATGAATGAAATGCCAAGACATGTTTTCATTTCGAAGCAAACAATTCAATAATTGCGGACTGTTGTTATGTAAACAGTAGAGTGATTTTATTTTACCCAATTATAATTTTGAAATACCGAATTGCTTTGGATGACGGATGATGGAGTGACAATACTCAATTACTAATTCCTTATCTGGAGCCCTGGAACCCATAAGCCTCATTTCTCCAGTTACAGCCACAGCCACACATAAGGACGACAAATGACCACCATCTACACTGGTAAGTTGGTTTCCAATTTAATTAATTTATTACTTGGTTTTATTCCCGGAATCCGCCGGGCTAAGTGTTATTTAAGAGATATATACATTAAGCAGATTGTCACCGTTAGTAGAATTAGTGTGATTCACATATGGCTGCGTCTGAAGAAATGGGGCTTATGGCATTTGTGGTCTATTTCGCTCTGCCGGGTCCAGTTTCACTAAACTTCGTGCGATCAAAAGAAATCGTACCACGATTTTTAAGAATTTATGTCTCAGATTAACGTGAATGACTACTATTATATGACTGAGAAGTCCAGCCAATGATATTTCCCAAATAGAAGGTCACATGATTGCGGACATACATGATATTCACCTTTCGAATAGCATCAGTCTCGAACTCGTCTCGCTTGCGAGACGAATCCGAGAATGATATTAGAAATGTGAATATCGCATTTCGAATAACACTCTCGGACTCTTCTCGCGCAACGAGACGAGTCCGAGACTGATATTCAGGTGTAGCAGAAGCATATGCAATCACACAATCAAAGCATGAGGCAATTCGTGCGTTGTTGTATCATAATTATAAGTTCTCATTGCTGTACTATGGGTCATATAATAAAATAATTATTGTCTTTTGAGTGTACACGAGATTTACGGACCTTCGAAAAGTCATATTCACTTCGGCCTTCGGCTTCGGTGAATATGACTTTCATCAGGTCCGTAAAGCTCGTGTACACCTCCTCAAAAGACAATAATTGCATAAAGCCACCGTCCATGTCCATAAAAGACTTACCGACATACATGTAGGGTAACAGTGAAATGTTATAAATATAGGGAATACCTATCTAGTATCTTTTGATATCAAGTACATCAAGCAAGGCTAGGAAACGTGTTTGAATACCGAGGCTCGCCGAGGAATTCCTACCCTTTCCGAGCCAAGCCTGATAAACTTGATATCAAACGACACTAGCATGGTATTCTATTTATCAGGTAACGTTTTAGGCTACAGAATGAGCCATCTTGCCGTGTTGTTTTTTTCGTTCAAAAGAACGCGGATTTGTTTCCGTGGCATCATTCCCCTGACGTCATTCGGTAACGTCATATCGATGGTCTAGTAACATAAGGTCGTAACTGCTATGCTAAAGCATAGCAGTTACGACCTTATGTTACTAGACCATCGATATGACGCCGTTCGACAATGAAACTTCAGATTTCAATTTGTTGTAACACGGATATTCAGGTCAATGCCTGATACAGCAATACATGAATGTTATCGGTCAGTACGTATTTGGTCAATACAAAGCTCGTTACTGGAGACATTTCAAGTTTGCACTTGTGAACGTCTTAGTCGGACAGTCAGCATTTATAGTGAAACCTCTCTAAACCGGGCACCCTGTGTGTCCGGCTTAGGGAGCTTTCACTGTAAAGCAGGCGTTCCATCATTTTGAGCCATAGTTGTGTGCTATGCGATCACGAACAGACATTATGAGATAAAGGATGAAGAAACTCATCAAAAATAAGATCACAGATGTTATCTTGGTGTCCGGTTTAGAGACACCCAAAAAAATTAATTTTATCAAATGCCATCAAATATTGATTTTATTGCGAAAAATTTCCTTATGGGGGCTAAAAGTAGATTTTTTTTATATTTTGTTTATTTGTGGACCGATTTTCAAAATCTAGCTTTTGTTTTCTTAGTTAAATCATTTCCAAAGCTATCTCGCCAGGTTTCGGAGTCAATTTCCAAAGTTTCGTTTTTCGACCCTCCTGTTCAGCCTCCTCTTTTTTGCCCCATGTTAAATTCTCATAGGAAAATCGTTTTTTCTCAATAAAATCTATATTTTATGGAATTTCATCAAATATGGGGAGGGTGATTTTATATTATTGATGAAAAAGTGCTTAGATTTAAACATTTTTTAGATTCAATATGTTTAATAGCCTGTGGAGCAGACGGTAGTACAGGGTGTTCCAAAAACCGGGGACCTAAGTCAAATGGCTTTAACCTATTTTTTTTTTTTTTTAAGAAACTGAGCCGTTTCCGTGTCAGAAAATATCCAGGGCCCCGTTTCACTAAATTCGTACGATAAAGAGATGTGTAACCAATGACTCTCCGGGTCAAATAACGCCCTCCTGCAGCCCGATGAAGATCTATATCACGTGTTAAATTCATGCCGGGTGTTTCACTCAAGTTGATGAAATGGCGAACAGTGTAGATCCTGGGGCCCGTTTCACTAAACTTCTTACGACTAAAATGTTCGTAAGTGCAAAATTATGATAGTCTGTAAATTTCACATTAACATTGTTTTCTTGTAAATAATTATTGGATTTACATTTATTGAGCATAGGCTGCATATGCAGCCTATGCTCAATAAATATAAATATATAAATTGAAATTGATAGACGATCTTAAATTTGCACTTACGAACATTTTAGTCGTAAGAATTTTAGTGAAACGGGCCCCTGATCCGCATGGTCTGATCTGGATCTATACTGGTCGAAAAACTCATTAGCTCCTTTTCTACAGACGCTGTCACATGTAATGTATTTTTTCCGGAGACGTATCATTGAAACGGCTTCACGTGATCTTATCATGGAGCTTTTAATTGGATTCCTCTTGAAAAACCGAAGTTCCTTACCATATGTGTGCCTATCCTGCGAAAATGAACTTTTTGCACGAATTTTAGAGCTTAATCTTCTTGGACATTCAATCAATCAGTAGCCGATTCAACCAAAATTGCTAAGCATACTTACCTAGCTAAGTATACTTTGAGGGAGTAATCATTTATGAAATGCATTATTTCATGTATAACTAACGACTGCATATATATTGAGTATGCAGAATTATTATACTGAATTTATTACATTATCACAGCCAAAATGGCTGTGATAATGTAATAAATTCAGTATGATAACAAGAAACGAGGCAAAGCCACGAAGGCCAGGTTTTTTCCAAGCATAGACACTTGGATAACATAATTATACCCACTTTTTGTAGACTAGATGGCCGTGGCCTGCATGTCGCGCCTTGGGGCGAGGCATGGACACTACAAAAATAGATATAGTAGATGGAAAACTTTAACGAAAAAACTTTAACCGGACACACGGACGTACGGACGGACGGACGGACGTATGCCAAAATGCCGACGATATCGCGCTTTCCACCAGCGGGTGCGACAATGATGATAAACACCCATTTGAAGTATCAAGGTAATGGGTGAAGCAGTTGCAGAGATATAGTACACGAAAAAACTTTAACAAAAGAAATCAAAGTAATTTGACCTTGACATTGGGCACAGGGGCCGCACGGTTGGGGGTTAGAATGAAAATATGGATGATGATAAACACCCATGTGAAGTTTCAAGATAATGGGCGAAGCAGTTGCAGAGATATAGTATTACAAAAATGTTTTAACCAAAAAACTTTAACCAGACGTACGTTAAAAAGTTAACGTTGAAAATGTCAATTATGTAGAAATAATAGGTGAAGGTAAAAATAATGGTCACATGTTGGATAGTTGTATGTGGTAGGCACCCCTTGGTTATGAAGCTGTGAAAGTTTGGTGGTCCTAGGTGGTACAGTACCAAAGAAATGGACTTAAACACGAAAACTTAACATTGTAAACGCGAAAACTTAACACTGCGCGGAAAAAATGGGTCAAGTTCAAGAAAAAGTAACATGTTGGATATTGATATGTGGTGGGCACCCCTTGATTATGAAGCTGTGAAAGTTTGGTGGTCCTAGGTGGTACAGTACCAAAGAAATGGACTTAAACACGAAAACTTAACATTGAAAACGCGAAAACTTAACATTGAAAATGGCTAAGTCGACTGCGCGGAAAAAATGGGTGAAGTTAAAAAAAAGTAACATGTTGGATATTGATATGTGGTGGGCACCCCTTGATTATGAAGCTGTGAAAGTTTGGTGGTCCTAGGTGGTACAGTACCAAAGAAATGGACTTAAACACGAAAACTTAACATTGTAAACGCGAAAACTTAACATTGAAAATGGCTAAGTCGACTGCGCGGAAAAAATGGGTCAAGTTAAAAAAAAAGTAACATGTTGGATAGTGATATGTGGTGGGCACCCCTTGATTATGAAGCTGTAAAAGTTTGGTGGTCCTAGGTGGTACAGTAACAAAGAAATGGACCCGAACACGAAAAATTAACATTGATTGTGGACGCCGCCCGCCGCCCGCCGCCCGCCGCCCGCCGCCCGCCGCCCGCCCGCCCGCCCGCCCGCCCCCCGCCCGCCCGCCCGCCCGCCCTTCCCAAATATTACGGCCGCATAAACAATGCAAAAACATTTATTTTCGATAATATTAATTTTGTTAGCAAAATTTAAGAATGGGGCTTTTTTTATTTCGTGAAATTTGGTCAAATATTGATTTCATAATGTATTACGAAACATTTATTTGTCTATGGGAATTTAACATTGGGGGAAAGGCGGTGGAGGGCTGTGGGAGAAACGAGAAATAAATGGAAATTGACTCGAAACCTGGTCCACTATTTTTTAAATTAAATAAAAATCCCTTGTTAAATCCATATATATCTTCACTCGTCTATGGGGATTTAACATGGGGAATTGTTGTTTTGTAATACAATATTGGACCAAATTTCACGAAATACAAAGAAGGCTCATTCTTAAATTTTGATAAAATTTAACATTATCTAAAAAAGTATTGTTTTTGCATTGTTTATATAGCCGTATAATTTGGGCAGCTTTCGTGAAACAGACAGTAAGCTAATCCCCTCGCCACAAACAAAAAAACTCTAACTCAGTTGACTTACAAACAAGGTGAACATAAGTCCGTAGTAAAATTGACCTTGGGCAATCGGACGTGTGTCGTATGCAAAACAAAGCACCATCCCTAGACACACATTGTGGCCAAATATTATCAAAATCCGTTAAGCGGTTGATAAATGAACGTACATAGACTAACGCTATATCCCACCTAGCTTATCGCCGAGGGGATACTTAAAATGTGGCTGTGACTGGAGAAATGGGGCTTATGGGTTTTGCGACCAGTGTAGATCCAGTCCAGCCTGTGCATCCGCAAAGTTAGATCAAGAGCTGCACGGTTCGCCATTCCATCAATGAAACACCCGGCATGCTTCTAACACGCACTGTGGAACGTCTTCGGGCCACGGGAGTATGCTTTTATTTGTGAAAAATATTGTAAACGTATTTAATGAATTTACGCAGATGTCCGAAGGTACAAAATCACATGGCGTGTCTCATATGTAAGCTGTAACACATGTACATCTTGATCATCCTGTACACACCCGCAATGTCATCATGATGTGTGTTATTGACACTAGTTACAATGTCATCATGATGTGTGTAATTGACACTAGTTACAATGTCATCATGATGTGTGTAATTGACACTAGTTGCAATGTCATCATGATGTGTGTAATTGACACTAGTTACAATGTCATCATGATGTGTGTAATTGACACTAGTTGCAATGTCATCATGATGTGTGTAATTGACACTAGTTGCAATGTATCATATAGAGAATAGTAGGTTAGTGCCGTGAATGGGAAAAAATATCTGGCAAGGCTTAGGAAACGGGATGGGCGAGGCTCTGCCGAGCACATCCCGTTTCCGTGGCGCGCCAGATATTTTTCCCATTCACGGCACTAACCTACTATTCTATTTATCCCGTCAACACATACAAATGGCTTTAAAATGCAAAAAGTAACACCAGTCACCGCACATATTCATACGTGGTGATTAGGTCGTATTGACAGGATATCAAAAATGTTTCACGGCACCGTGTTTCACGGCACATACGCACTTTGTTGACGGGATAAAATTACATAAACGTCATTAGCTGAACAGCGTAGGCCCTGATCAGACTGCGCGACACCGCGACACCGCGCAGTCTGATCATGGCCTACGCTGGCCGAAAACATCGCAATATCCCGTTTACTAGAAGACGTACAATTTTAAATCCACATGTTATTTATTAATCTTTCTATCTTTGGAAACGGAAATGCCGAGTCTGTCGAATATCGGTTACTAAGGATTCGGCGGCGAATTTTAAGTACGAGTATGCCAGATAAAATAGCGTCTGCATTTACATGCGCCTGTACGGCTCCGGGCCTGTTCGTCACAATGGCGGGCCTGTTCGTCACAATGGCGGGCCTGTTCGTCCCAATGGCGGGCCTGTTCGTCCCAATGGCGGGCCTGTTCGTCACAATGGCGGGCCTGTTCGTCACAATGGCGGGCCTGTTCGTCCCAATGGCGGGCCTGTTCGTCCCAATGGCAGGCCTGTTCGTCCCAATGGCGGGCCTGTTCGTCACAATGGCGGGCCTGTTCGTCACAATGGCGGGCCTGTTCGTCCCAATGGCGGGCCTGTTCGTCACAATGGCGGGCCTGTTCGTCCCAATGGCGGGCCTGTTCGTCACAATGGCGGGCCTGTTCGTCACAATGGCGGGCCTGTTCGTCCCAATGGCGGGCCTGTTCGTCCCAATGGCGGGCCTGTTCGTGCCAATGGCAGGCCTGTTCGTGCCAATGGCAGGCCTGTTCATGCCAATGACCGGCCTGTTCGTGCCAATGGCGGGAATGTTCGTCCCAATGTCGGACCTGTTAGTCCCAATGGCGGGCCTGTTCGTCTCAATGGCGGGCCTGTTCGTGCCAATGGCGGACCTGTTCGACTGTTCGTCTCAATGGCGGACCTGTTCGTCTCAATGGCGGGCCTGTTCGTCTCAATGGCGGCCCTGTTCGTCTCAATGGCGGGCCTGTTCGTCTCAATGGCGGGCCTGTTCGTCTCAATGGCGGTCTTGTTCGTCTCAATGGCGGGCCTGTTCGTCTCAATGGCGGGCTTGTTCGTCGCAATGGCGGACCTGTTCGTCTCAATGGCGGGCCTGTTCGTCTCAATGGCGGGCCTGTTCGTCTCAATGGCGGAACTGTTCGTGCCAATGGCGGGCCTGTTCGTGTCAATGGCGGGCCTGTTCGTCATAATGGCGTGCCTATTCGTCCCAATGGCGTGCCTGTTCGTCCCAATGGCGGACCTGTTCGTCCCGATGACGTGCCTGTTCGTAGAAACGAACCCGCAGTCACTTGTGCATGCAAGCATTTGATAGTATGGCGGTCGTTTGGGATCGGTGGGTTTTCTCCGTATACTCTGGTTTCCTCCCACAGTAAGAGCACCGAAGGCTCGAATTGCACATATGTCTAGTCACATATTACATGACATTGCATGACCTGGAGATAGACTTTGATATTTTACTGTGACCGGTTTTAACTATTCCGCGATATCATCGGTAAATGACGTTGAAAGTTGGCGTAAATTTCCGAGCAGATGCATAATGTAATTCAACCAATTCGCCAACTTTCGAAATAATTAACAGAAACTATGACTGACTGTCTAAATCAACTGCGGGAACAGATCAACCGTACTACACCACCGCCTGCGCTAATCTTGCCAATATTTGTAAATATTTTTGTTTAAAAATGCTTGAATATTGTTTCTGAAATCAAGTAGCTTGATTGACTGAGCCTGAGCTGTATCACAGCTCAGGCTCAGTCAATCAAACTGCTTGATTGCTAGTTCAGATTGTCAATAGATGATCAGAAACGGCGGTTTACCGTTATATATTCGACAATGTGTATTATCCCACGTAGTAACCCATTTGATTTCCGCCAATGTTGACTTTTTTCAGGGAAATTCTTAGACAAAGCCCGAAGCGTATTTGTAGCTATTAAGACGAAATTGACGTTCTTCAGAACCGACGAAAGTACGTCGAGAATCGGAATTGCGGCTTTTAACTTATTTCCGCCACCACTTGTATCAGTATCAATGTAAAATGGATCATCAGCTGACGAAGAAAGGGAAATCGGGACATGTATACCAGTTCACTGTAGAACCCCATAATGTTCACTCTCACCTAGTATTTACTAACCCCCTACTATTCACTCTCCCCTTGTAACCCCCTACTGTTCACCCTCCCTAGTAACCCCCTACTGTTCACCCTTCCCTTGTAACCCCCTACTGTTCACCCTTCCCTTGTAACCCCCTACTTTTCACCCGCCGCTAGTAACACCCTACTGTTTACCCGCCCCTAGTAACTCCCTACTGTTTCTTCCCTTGTAACCCCCTCGTTACGAGCCGGCTCATCTGGATCCACACTGTTTGCCAATACCACTATACATGCCTGCGGGCTAAGAGTGAAAGGGTTAAGGGAGTGCGTACGCACCCGTCGCACCCCCTCTGCGCACGGGCTTGATAGATGTGTTTCATAGGCATTGGCCCAATTACCTTGAGTTTAATCGGTATGTGGTCTATAGTCAATGAAACTAATTGCGGTTCATGGGTAATGATGGTGTTGTTCACAAATCAACAAACACATGATAAACACGTCATTTAATGTGTTCTATCTATACACATGATACATGAATAGTACAGTATCGTGGCTGTGACCTGACAAATGGGGCTTATGGATTTTACGACCCATGCAGACCCCGATCAGCCTGCCAGAATGCATTCGCGGCGTCTGATCAGGGTCAACATAGGTCACTATTCTGCGCAGTCTGATCAAGGTTTGCGCTCTGGTCATTCAATTAGTGAAACGGCAGTCACGATTCTAGCAAGTAATAACACAATCAAACTCATGAGCCGGACTTGATTGTACTGTACTGTCTGTTTCACGAAACCTGCCCAAGTGTTACGGCTATATAAATAATGCAAATAATGCAATAATGCAATATATTTTTCGATAATATTAAATTATAGCTAAATTTAAGAATGTGCCCACTTTTTATTTCGTGAAATTTGGTCCAATATTGATTTTATTGCGAAAAATTAATTTCGACATGTTAAATCCCAATAGACATCTTCATAGAGTGAAGATGTCTATGGGGATTTAACATGGGGACATTTTTCTAATTTCAGAAATAGTGGACCGATTTTCAAAATGTAACTTTCGTTTTCTTATTTTGATCATTCAAATCAAGCTATATATTAGAATCAATTTCCAAAATGTTTCGTTTTTCGACTCCTCCTCCAGGTTCTCCACCTCTTTTTCCCCCATGTTAAATTCCCATAGAGAACTCATCTTTCGTAATAAAATCAATATTTGACCAAATTTCACGAAATAAAAAGACGGCTCATTCTTAAATTTTGATACAATTTAATATTATCCAATAAAATAATTGTTTTTGCATTGTTTATATGGCTGTACAATGTGGTCGGGTTTCGTGAAACGGACAGTAGGTTATTTGATTTGTATGTCATAGTATGAAATTTATCCCGTCAACACAGTGCGTATGTGCCGTGAAACACGGTGCCGTGAAACATTTGTGATACATGTATCCAGTCAATACTATATTTGCATTTTACAGCCATTTGTAAGTGTTCACGGGATAAATAGAATAGTAGGTTAGTGCCGTGAATGGGAAAAATATCTGGCGCGGCACGGAAACGGGATGTGCTCGGCAGAGCCTCTACTATTTTCCTTATTTCTGAACCAAAGTATATGTTGTGACCACTCATTTGAACCGTCTCGGCGAGACGGTTCAAATGAGTGGTCACAACATATACTTCTGGTGAGAAATAAAGAAATTCTTGAGCCTTGTCGGATATTTTTTCCCATTCACGGCACTAACCTACTATTCTCTATATCTATTCATGTTTTACGCTGACATTTGTCAACATGTACGTGTATGTGCATATATGCGCGAGTTCCGCAGCGTGCGATATTGCGTGACTGTAGGAGCGCACTGTAGAGCCGACTATTGTTCATTGACGACTATCGTTCACGTGTATAATTAAATCGGGCGGCGGAACGAGTGGCATATTTCCACATACAAACCTGTAACCTTTTGTATAATTAAATCGGGCGGCGGAACGAGTGGCATATATCCACATACAAACCTTACATAACATATAAGTAAAATAAACAAATAATTGGCGATTTAGAAGGAAGTATTTTGCGAGCTGAAGCGTAGTTCCGGCACTGACCGATACGCATTTCGTTCCATTGTGTTTCAATGGAAAACGAAAGTACGAAAAGCATAAAACCCATTGCTCCCGTCACGGTCACGAATATGACCCGTTATGAGCAAAGAAAAACATCAAAGACGCTTGCCACCAGTGTAGATCCCAATCGTCACGTGCATGTTAGCCACATATGTGACTGTGACTGGATAAATGGGGTTTATGGATTTGCGACCAGTGAAGATCCAGATCAGACTATGCATCATGATCTGCACTGTTCGCCTTTGAATCAATGAAACATGCTTCTAACGAGCAATATAGATTGTTAACAGGCGACAGAAGTGTGCTATTTCACCAGTGACTACACTGGGCACAAATCCCATAAGCCCCATTGCTCAAGTCACAGCCAAAGATCTTGATGCAAAGTGTCCAATACACAAAGGTATAAACAATGAATCAGTGACGGTTGCACTACGCCCTTTTGGAATGCGTGTGTATTCGTCATATTAATGACAAATATGTGCCTGTGACTGAGACATGGGGCTTATGAGTTTTGCAACCAATGTAGATCCAGATCAGTCTGTGCATCCGCACAGTTTGATCAGGATCTGCACTGTTCGCTATTCCATAAATGAAACGCCCGTCAGTATTCTCGCAAACAATATAGCTCGTTATCAGGCTATGGGGTTATGCTTCTTTATCAGGACACTGGTCACAAAAACCATATAAAGCCCCGTTTATCCAGTCACAGTATATACAGTGGAACCTCTCTAAACCGAACACCAATAAAACACCAGGAGGCCGTTTCACTAAACTTTCTACGACTAAAATGTTCGTAATTGTAAAATTATGATGTAAATTTCACATTAACAATATTTTCTTATAAACAATTGATTGATTTACATTTATTGATCATAGGCTGCATATGCAGCCTATGCTCAATAAATGTAAATACATCAATGGAAATTTCCAGACGATCATAAATTTGCACTTACGAACATTTTAGTCGTACGCAGTTTAGTGAAACGGGCCCCTGTGATCTTAGTTGTCATGGTTTTCTCAATTATCTCAGGTGATAATGTCTGTTCGTTATCGCATAGAAAACAACTATGACTCAGAATGATCAAATGCTTCATTTACAGTGAAACCTCTCTATGCCGGACAGACCTGGGGACTTCCCCGGGGTGTCCGATTTGGAGAGTTTCCACTGTATGGAAACAAGAGGGCCATGATGGCCCTAATTCGCTCACCTGACTCCATGAACACCAGAGGAGAATGTGACATTGAGTTCATAAGTGTTTTAAAAATTGTGCTATTGTTAGATGGCAGTCATCTTGGATTAAGCGACGACTCTCATTTTACCAAATCTGAAAATGCTTCACCCAAGGATCTTAACTTACTATGAAGTTTGGCCAGCATCGGCCATGTGGTTCCTGAGAAAAAGACGTTCAAAATCTCGAATAAATGGACCTTTTGGAGGCCATCATGGATGACATAATCATCTGATTCCGACAAATATTGCACCAGAGCAATCGCCTCATCGATACCTTCAATTTGATATATGACATGAACATATTTGGTCAAAAATAAAATTTGACCCACGGGCCACGCCCATTTTTGACCCCGGGTCACCATTTTAACTTAACACCTTTGAAAGAGCATTCTACATCGATAATTCCTACCAAGATTCGTCGAAACCGGCTGGCGGTTCATGAGAAGAAGATCTTTTAAGAATGTGTGCTATTTTTAGACGGCGGCCATCTTGGATTAGCGACGACCTCCGTTTTAACAAATCTAAAAAGGGTTCACCCATGGATCATAACTGTGAAGTTTGGCCACCATGGGCCAAGCGGTTCGTGTGAAGAAGAATTTTGAAATCTCTGATAAAAGAACGACCTTTTGACCTTTCGGTGGCCATCTTGGATGACATGACCATCCAATTTCGACAAATAATGTACCAGAGCGATCGCCTCTTTGATACCTTCGATTTCATATAGACATGACCATATTCGGTCAAAAATAAAATTTGATCCCAATTTGACCCCACGGGCCACGCCCATTTTTGACCCCCAGGGTCACCATTTTAATACCTTTGATAGAGCATTGTACATCGATCATTCCTACCAAGTTTCGTTGAAATCCGGTTGTCGGTTCATGAGAAGAAGATTTTTTAAGAATGTATGCTATTTTTAGACGGCGGCCATCTTGGATTAGCGATGACCTCCATTTTAACAAATCTGAAAAGGCTTCACCCATGGACCATAACTTTAAAGTTTGGCTACCATGGGCCAAGCGGTTCATGTGAAGAAGAATTTTGAAATCTCTAATAAAAGAACGACCTTTTGACCTTTCGGCGGCCATCTTGGATGACATGACCATCCGATTTCGACAAAAAATGCACCAGAGTGATCGCCTCGTTGATACCTTCGATTTGATATATGACATGACCATATCCGGTCAAAAATAAAATTTGACCCCACGAGCCATGCCCATTTTTGACCCCGGGGTCACCATTTTAACAAGTTTGAAAGAGCATTGTACATCGATCATTCCTACCAAGTTTTGTCGAAATCCGGTTGGCGGTTCTTGAGAAGAAGATTTTTGAAGAATTTGTGCTATTTTTAGACGGCGGCCATCTTGGATTACGTGATGACGTCATTTTAACAATTTTGTAATCCCCCTACCTAAGGACCATGAGCTTCGCTCAGGTGAGCTAAAAAGTGTCAGATATTTATTAAAATAGATTACTGATATACGCCGAGTTTCTTACGAAGTCAATCGACGAGTTTAATAAATAACATATTAAATCGTCACAAATGTGAGATTATATTTATTGCATAAACACAGTATCATTCATTGACTATGTGCTGGTAACCTAATGCGTTTTAATAGCGATCTGATTTGCGTATGAATCACACTACGATTTTATTACACACTACTACTGCCTATTTTGTACAATAAAAAACGTTGATAATTTAACTAAACAAGTCATGTGATTTATCAGATAGGTTACACTACAGATTACGTTAATTTTGTCAATATATGTCAATTGCTTTACTTCAAAATACATGAAAATTGTGCTTGCAATCGAGCAGCTTGATTGACTGAGCCTGAGCTTGATTGAGAGTTGGCATCGCCAATATATGTTGATAATCGATTAGCGCAGACGGTTGTGTAATGTAACTACGGAGATCAACGTTAATGCGCGGTCACCTGGCAACGTATTTCACACTCCCGGTTGCCGGACGGACCCACATTGAGTCTAATTCCCAAATCCTGTGTCTAATTGCTGAGGATGGGATCACTATTTTGCCGACGCGAATTACTTTTTGGTGGATGTGACCGGGACAAATGGGGCTTATTGGTTTTGTGACCAGTGTAGATCCAGGGCATCCGCACAGTCTGTTTTGCAGGATCTGATTTAATGTTTTGGTGTTTAACGGCCTATCAACAGCTAAGGTCATTTAAGGTCGGGCCAATGGTTCAATCCCGCATTTAATCTGCTGCAGATCAGGATCTGAACTGTTCGATCAATGAAATACCTGGCATGCTTATAACAAGACATATGGATCGTTATCAGGCGACATGAGTGTGCCATTAGATCGTGAGCTACACTGGTCCCATTTCGCCTGTCACAGCCACATGAGTGCACGTCTAATCCCCGCGGTCCGAAGTCGTCCTGGGGCGAATCAGTCGTCTTAAGACGGGGTGCTATTTATAATGAAAATACATTGTTGCTGTAGGTTGCATTTTCTGTCGAGTGACTCGTCCCAAACGACTTCGAACCCCTGTGCGTCTAATTATAAAGCTCTACTCCATTGTGTGTCTAATTCCTGCTATTTTTAGTATATTCTCAGTGTATTCCGCGGTCTCTCTCTCTTCTACGGAAGCCCATTAGGGCAACTTCACTTTTTTTTTTATCTTTTCTTGAATTTTCGAGATCTTTTCTTGAATTTTCAAGATGTTTTCTTGAATTTTCAAGATCTTTTCTTGAAAATTCAAGAAAATATCTTGAAAATTCAAGAAAAGAACTTGAAAATTCAAGAAAACATCTTGTTTTCAAGATGTTTTCTTGACTTTTCAAGTTCTTTTCTTGAATTTTCAAGATCTTGAAAATTCAAGAAGACATCTTGAAAATTCAAGAAAACATCTTGAATAAATGGAAATTAAAAAAAAGTGAAGTGGCCCTAATGGGCTTCCGTACTCTTGTGTGCATACAATGTGTGTACATGATAATTCACCAACGTACACTACCACATGCACTAATGTTACAAAATACTTATTAGGCGTAAAAAAAGTATTGTGGTGCGGGGAACGGACCAGAAAAAGCTAGGTAGGGAGGGCAGGAAAATCTTTTTTTTCATTTTATTTTTTTTAAATATTAGCGCTCAAAAAGTACGCAAAAGACTGTCACAAAGCCCGTTTTTAAGCATTATAAGGAACGAAAATGATTTTTTTTTAAAAACGGCCAAAAAAGTATAGGGTCGGGGGTGTTTTGCTAGGTAGGGTCGGGTTCCATGCACCACAAGACTTTTTTTTAGGCCCTATAATCTTTATTTCAAAATACTTGAATATTGTCCTTGAAGTCAAACAGATTGATTGGCTGAGCCTGAGCTGTGCTACAGCTCAGGCACAGCAAATCAAACTGCTTGACTGCGAGTTCAGATTGCCAATAGATGTTCAGAAACGTTGACATCTGAGGTTAAGATTAACGCAGGCGGTTGTGTTTCGGAGCTATCTTTTGAAGACATACTTACACAACCGTTATTTTTAGTTTTCTCGTAATAACTTCGAAACGGCTACAGCGATGAGGACGGCGTGATCGGTAAATCATATTATACTATTATCCAGAGTACCTGCGTGGTACATTGTATCTCTAGTTGTTGTTGAGAAGTTTAGTAAACTGTAGATTGAAGAGGAACTAGCAAACACGGGCCCGTTTCACTAAACTTCGTACGACTAAGAAGTTCGTGAGCACAGAGTACTCCCGCTTCCTCCTCTAACTGGAACGACTAGCCACTTGCTGTGACGTGGTCGATTGGACCTTCTGAAAGAAGAGGGGAATACACCAGAATTATAAATAGATTACTGAATCTGGAAAATCTCGAGTAGAAAATAAGAATTTTCATTTTCGTCTTTACATGAAACAAGGTGCATGATCACATGGTTGTAACAACAACAACAGTAGCTGAAAGTGTTGAAATCTTGCCCACTCCAAAATAAGTATTATTTGATATTTGATGAAATATGGCGCAGCAAACGCGTCTTCATGAGCTGCATTTGGTCGTCCAGGGAGTTCGGCACAGACTTGTGTTGTTTTTGAGAAGAATCGATTTCCGTGTCTACCGGCAAGGAAATCGATTCTTCGCAAAAACGACAGAACTTTGGGCCAAAGTACAGAGACCACCCAATGCAGCTTAACAGAACGGAATTTCAAATTCTTAATTTTCCTTTCTACTGAGGGAATCAACTGAGAGAGGAACTACCGCCTGCGTTCATCTTGTCAATATTTGAATGTATTTTTATTTCAAAATACTTGAAAATTGTGCTAGAAATCGAGCAGTTTGATTGGCTCAGCCTGAGCTGTGCTACAGCTCATGCTCAGTCAATCAAGCTGCTTGATTGCGAGTTGAGATTGCTAATACACGTACATGTTTATAAAAGTTGGCATCTGAGCAAGATTAACGTAGTCGCTTATGCAGCCCCCATACAGTGGGGACAGCGTGTAAGTGCACACACGAACGAACACGACAGGTTGGAACCAACCTGTCGTGTTCGTTCGTGTGTGCACTTACACGCTGACCCCATTGTAAGTAATGCAAATAACGTGGCTGTACATTGAGAGAATTTTCTGGTTAGCTTAAAGGGACATATGAAGATTTTTTGAAAACAATCCTATAAAAAATAACAATGTGTTTTCATCATGGCCCTGGGTAAAGTGGTTTAATTGAAGATACACGTATATGACGATACTAGGACCGCTGGGGTGTTTTTATGTTGTTCACCCATATAGCTACATAAATATCGGATTTCTTATCTCGTTCAATAAGATAGAAAATATGATACTTATGTACGCAATTGAAACAATCCAGCGGTCATATTACCGTCACTTATCTTCAATTAAACCACTTTACACAGGTTCATGATTAAATCACGTTTTTATTTTTTTTAAAAATCCAGATATGTCCCTTTAAACAATATTGATTTAGGTACGGTTCATGTAAATTTCGGGTTATACAGTGGGGTCAGCGTGTAAGTGCACACACGAACGAACACGACAGGTTCCAATCTGCCGTGTTCGTTCGTGTGTGCACTTACACGCTGACCCCACGCACACGTTACCTGTAAACGGAGTCAGGACTAGTCTGTTCTACAGGCACATAACACATCGCAGAAACTGAAATAAATAAAAATGGTAATCATAGTAGTTTATGCCATAAACAAGATGGCCGCGGCCCGCATGCCGCGCCCGCCGAGCTTTTCATAGTACACAGAGAAACTTTAACCTCAAACTTCAACCGGACGCACGCACGGACGTCAATGTGCGGACTATATCGCGCTGTCCGCAAGCAGGCTGGTGTTTTGCGAAATGTGGCACGGGAGGGCGGGTTTTTGTATTTTTGTTTGAGATGTTCGTCTCTGTTTTTTGTTCAAGTCGCCAGATGTATATATGTTCCAAATTTACTATAACCTCTTTAGACGTGGACAATCACCAGAATTTCGTCAGACATGATTGGATTTAATATATATGTTGCAGGGTAGTGTTTTTGAGCGCGAATTTACAGTAGTTTTATTTTTACAAATATGAGTGTTTAAAGTAGTGACATATGTTTTTTGGAACACCCTGTACGTTTTTGTTTGTCCATGATGATATAGATGTTTCTGACGCGGCGATATCTGAGAACTAAACAACTGTGTATGGCCTGTAACACCTGTCTCAATTGTATTTAAATAAAAGTTTAATTAACCAAATTCCATGTTCAGACATTAGGTACCAGTCCACCTGAAAAAGGCTTAGTTTCGTAGTTTGCCTATGGGCTTTTTACTGAATATTCCAAAACTGCCTGTCTGTGGCGATTGAATGTGACTTAAAATTAAATACTCCCCATCCTATGCTATTTTCAGCTGACAAAAGCAAGTATTTGTAAAATTATGTGCCAAACTGTGATCTGGGCCATTTAGTGAGCATATTCAGATTAAAATTGTACGCATCTTTCGCTCGAAATGTGTGTTTGTTGTTTGGGGCGCCATTTTAACAGTCTGAAACAGAGGTTTGTGGCTCGAAAACAAAACACTCAGTACCAGTACAGACTATGATCAGTGTGGGCAGGTATACATGTAGACTTGATTCACACATTATTTGTTGGTGCAAACTCCGCACGTCACATAGCTTTCTGGCGCCTTTAGTCCAGCGGCCATGACGGAATAAGTGCAGAAATTGACCACCACATGCTAACTTTCACACATTATAAATGCTCTTAGCTGTATGCCAATTTGATTTGTGTAGCTACTAAAGTTTCTTGACATATAATGAAACAGGTGTATACAGCAAACAGCCTCTGTGAATATATGAAGAGGATATCTGAGAAAAAAACTTGCGGAAGTGCTCGCTCGGCCAAGAATTGCTAAAATATTCTAAAATCTTGGTGGACTGGTACCTTAGTCAAAAACCGAAAATGTTTACATATTCTGATGAACGAAATTTAAATAAAAAATGTTTGATTATATATTACATTAATCAGCAATATAGTTTTACACCTCATACCTCTATAGCAGTGTTTGCAAACAGTGTAGATCCAGATGAGTCGGCTCGTCACGAGCCGTCTCGTCAGTATCTGCACTTTTTGCAAGTAATTTTCATATATTTTAGAGGAAAAGACACCGCCATTTTTACAAATGGACTATAGTCTGAAAAACTGTTTTCGATTGGTCGGAAAACAAACATATCATAGTCATTCCAGTTATTTATGGATGAAAGGGTTACATGTAAGTCAATGCGGTGCACTTGGTGATGATGATAACATATTGTTCTTATTCTGGCTCAAGCGAGAATTTGCATTTTAACATCCAAATGTACGGTCTTACAGATTTTGTACAAATAATCATATCAAATAAGCATAGCACTTACGACCTTATGTTACTAGACCATCGATATATCGGTCGCAGCACATATTTTGCGGGTTGAACTTTTTAAAAAACACGGGTCTTACGCCGTAAAAATAGTTCCAACAGCTTGATCGCTTTTTCATTATATCAATCTAAGGGAGAGAAGTCAATACAGATCCACACAGATAGTCCGTTATCTGTATTAACGGCTTGGCAGTCGGATCATATGTTTTCTTACAATATTTCCAACATACACAGCGGCCTGTGTTAATCTTGCCCAGATGTAAAACGCTTTTGAACGTCTATTGGCAAATCTCAACTCGCAATCAAGCAGCTTGATTGGTTGAGCCTGAGCTGTAGCACAACTCAGTCTCGGCCGATCAAGCTGCTTGATTCCAAGCACAATATTCATGTATTTTGAAATAAAAGAGATGACAACAATTGGCGAGATTAGTGGCAAGTTCATATGATAATTTGAGAATTATCGTTATCCTGCATAAATACATAGAATGCATAGAAAATTACAATTTTAAACATGTTCTTTTGTTATGATACGAGGTCGTGTCCGACCAAAGTTAGAAGCCTTGCTCATATATATAAAGTTATACCGATGAAAGCCGAAACACGGCGTGTTTCGACCCATACGTTGTTCTTCTTAGCCATGCTAGGTATTACATCATGATCTTACATACTGTATATATCTACGGAACACATTGCGTCATTTACGTCATTTGCGTAATACATCATCAGGTAAAATGTATTAAACGTCATCATATAAATGTACGTACGTCATCACATGAGATATACATACATCAGCATGCGAAACATACTTGCATTGTCACATGAAATGAGTTATCTGACTACATGTATTTGATCAGTAGCCCATTTCACCAACATTGCAAAGTATACTTTTCTAGCAAAGTATGCTTTGAGGGAGAAATTTTCAATTTTAGGATAAATTTATTAATTTTTATTATACTGAATTTATTACGTTATCACAGCCATTTTGGCTGTGATAATGTAATAAATTCAGTATAATAATTATGCATACTTTTAATCATCAAATATATGCAGTAGTAAGTTCTATATGACATAATGCATTTCGGCGAAAATAAATGATTACTCCCTCAAAGTATACTTTGCTAGATAAGTATACTTTGCAATTTTGATGAAATCGGCGACTGAAGCTCCACTGGTCACAAATCTCGTGACATGTAAATACGTCATTATCTGAAATATACTTACGTCTTCATATAAAATGTACTACGTCATCAAATGAAATGTACTACGTCATCACATGAAATATATGTAAGTCATCATATGAAATATACTTACGTCATCATATGAAATGTACTTACGTCACCATATGAAATATATTTACGTCATCGTATTAAATGTTCTTACGTCATCATATGAAATGTACTTACGTCACCATATGAAATATATTTACGTCATCATATGAAATGTACTTACGTCACCATATGAAATATATTTACGTCACCATATGAAATATATTTACGTCATCATATGAAATGTACTTACGTCACCATATGAAATATATTTACGTCATCATATGAAATGTACTTACGTCACCATATGAAATATATTTACGTCATCGTATTAAATGTTCTTACGTCATCATATGAAACGTACTACGTCATCAAATGAAATAATATTTCATTTGATGACGTAGTACAGTTCATATGATGACGTAGTATATTATACGTACGTCATCATATGAAATATACTTACGTCATCATATGCAAAGTTGCTCTGGCCGGTTTCATGTCCGCCGTGCTGTAAGCGATCTCTTTTTCTGAAGGCATCTGCGATACGAAACATAAAGCAATAATTGTAGAATTTGATCAAACGAATGATGGAAAAGTGAAACAGCAACAGCTAAGAATATATAGAGACGAGTAGTGAAAATACTGTAATATAGTTGAAAATTCACTTAATTGGTCTGCAAAACATTTGCAGCTCAAATAAGTGAATTTTTAAATTTGTTTTATTTTTTATAAAATCAATGATATATTTGTAAAAGTAAAATACGCAGTGAATTTGAAATATTGGGGAAAAGAATCTTTAGATACAAATCCTATCTGTAGCCTATTTCATCAACATTGCAAAGTATACTTTACTAGCAAAGTATACTTTGAGGGAGTAATCATTTATTTTTCCTGAAATGCATTATTTCATATAGAACTAACAAATGCATATATTTCATGATTAAAAGTATGCAGAATTATTATACTGAATTTATCACATTATCACAGCCAAATTGGCTGTGATAATGTAATAAATTCAGTATAATAAAAATTAATAAATTTATTCTAAAATTTAAAATTTCTCCCTCAAAGTATACTTTGCTACTAAAGTATACTTTGCAATGTTGATGAAATAGACTACTGGAGCTATACATACTGTATATATATATATACTTACCAGTATACGCGCGTAACCGCACACACACGGACACGAAATCATCGAAGGCGATCATGGTCCGCAGTGTTCCGTTGCAAAAGTGCGCCCGCGAGTATCGCTTGAGCAGCGTAGTTAGGAGGTCGGCGCTAATTCTGTATCCTGAAACACACATCGATGGTCTAGTAACATAAGGTCGTAACTGCTATGCTTTAGCATAGCAGTTACGACCTTATGTTACTAGATCATCGACATGTAGTGCATGTGGTACACACCCGGCTGCGTTAATATTGTCATAGTTTGTCAATGAGTATGTACATGTACACACCCGGCCGCGTTAATCGACTGGTGTTGTCAAGTTGATGAGTCACTGATGCTTCTAATGACGTTTAAAAAAAAATGATGACATCAATGTTAAAACAGCATTGCTTTATCACGCCATAAGGTACGTGTACGTCATTTGGAATGTCTCCACTTTATTCAGTTGACATAACGCTTGCGAATAGGTAATCAGGGGTGATACGGCCAGCCAATTAAATTCGATCCAGGTGTTATTACAAATTGGTCATATCACATTTATGAATATGTTACAGCACGGCATAACAAGATTTCCAGGTTATATAAATATAGAATAGTAGATTAGTGCCGTGAATGGGAAAAAAATATCTGGCAAGGCTTAGAAAACGGAATGGGCGAGGCTCTGCCGAACACATCCCGTTTCCGTGCAGCGTCATATATGTTTTCCATTCACGGCACTAACCTACTATTCTTTTTATCCGGTCAACACATACAAATGGCTTTAAAATGCAAAAAAAAAATAAATAACCCCAGCCACCGCACATATTCATACGCAGTGATTAGGTCGTATTGACAGGATATCAAACATGTTTCACGGCACCGTGTTTCACGGCACATATGCACTGTGTTGACGGGATAAAATATATTATTATATACATGTACGTACCAAAAGTCCGAATGACGTTTGCGAGTTCCTCGCACTCAATAAATCCCGAATTGTTGGTGTCGTATTGCCGAAACATGTTATGCCAGGCCAACAAGCATCGCTGTAGTTCCAGAAATTCGGGCCATTGCATAAACCCGTCCGGATTTCTCTGAACCGCGTTAAGGAATTTAACCAGACATCGAAGCCGGCAGATCAGTATGTGTGACGCGGTTCACGTTACACTCTTCCCCTGTTTAATATTATTAATTTTAACCCTAAGTAACTGGAATGGACTGTGATATGCTATTTGTTCGGCGAATCCAACCGTCACAAAATGTTTAGTCCAGTTATGAAATGGGGGTGTTTTTGTTCTAAAAACTATGAAAATTACTTGCAAAAAGTGCAGATCCTGATGAGACGGCTCGTTACGAGCCGGTTCATCTGGATCTGCACTGTTTGCAAACCCCGCTATAGCGGGCATTCGGGTTCAAAGGGCTAAACTCGCCTATTTAACAAAATCTGAATAGTTTAAACAGAGGAAGAGTGTCATGTTTTGTATGTACCCATTACACTCTTCCCCTGTTTGGCTACGAGTTCGTTCTTCCAAATGGCTGTTCGCCCCTGAGACTGTTCGTGCCAATAACTGTTCGACCCGGGACGTTTATTACTATCACATTAGTTGGACTTACGTCTCGTAAATCGGAACTGCTCGTTCCATTATAAACAAGAGGGACATGATGGCCCTAATTCGCTCACCTGACTCCATGAACACCAGAGGAGAATGTGACATCGAGTTCATATGTGTTTTAAAAAATTGTCCTATTTTTAGATGGCGGTCATCTTGGATTAAGCGACGACTCACATTTTACCAAATCTGAAAATGCTTCACCCAAGGATCTTAACTTACTATGAAGTTTGGCCAGCATCGGCCAAGTGGTTCCTGAGAAAAAGACGTTCAAAATCTCGAATAAATGGACCTTTTGGAGGCCATCATGGATGACATAATCATCCGATTCCGACAAATATTGCACCAGAGAAATCGCCTCATCGATACCTTCAATTTGACATGAGCATGTTCGGTCTAAAATAAAAATAAAATTTGACCCCAATTTGACCCCACGGGCCACGCCCATTTTTGACCCCGGGGTCACCATTTTAACAACTTTGAAAGAGCAATGTATATCGATCATTCCTACCAAGTTTCGTCGAAATCCGGTTGGCGGTTCTTGAGAAGAAGATTTTTGAAGAATCTGTGTTATTTTTAGACGGCGGCCATCTTGGATTACGCGATGACGTCATTTTAACAATTTTGTAATACCCCTACATAAGGACCATGACCATGAAGTTTGGTGACTATAGGCCCAATGGTTACCGAGGAGAAGACGCTTGAAAATGTTCACGGACGACAACGGATGACGACGACGGACGACGGACACATTGCGGTAACAATAGCTCACATGAGCTTCGCTCAGGTGAGCTAAAAGTCCGTCGGCGAAATATAAATCAATATAATTATAACACGTCATAGAAGTACTAATACGTGTTTGATCATCGCCAATGATTTATATTGCCACCGTATTGATTCATTAATTAATTTATTCATTAACCGATTCAGTCTCGGATCTATTGAGTTTATTACGTCAACTGACAAAATAGCAGTAGGTACTAGTGATGGCGTAGTATTATTGATTGATTGATTCATATATTGATTGATAAATTGATTGATACATTGATTGATATATTGATTGATTTATATATTGATTGATTGATTTATATATTGATTGATATAATGATTGATATATTGATTGATTGATTGATTTACATATTGATTGATATAGTGATTAATATATTGATTGATCGATTGATTTATTTATGTGTTACTTGATTTATTGATATATTGATTGATCGAGTGTTTGATTTATTGGATGATTGATTGATTGATATTGATTTATTGATATATTGATTGATTGATAGTATTTCCATCACACTGGTCTGCAGGATGAGACTTTAAACTGGTGGTCCCGTCTCTGTGTGGCATTAGCTGTTGATGGGACGTTAAACCCATTCACTTTGTCTTTGATTTGCCACGAACGTACGTGCAACCAGATATAGAGAATAGTAGGTTAGTGCCGTGAATGGGAAAAAATATCTGGCAAGGCTTAGGAAACGGGATGGGCGAGGCTCTGCCGAGTACATTCCGTTTCCGTGCCGCGCCAGATATTGTTCTCATTCACAGCACTAACCTACTATTCTATTTATCCTGTCAACTTCAACCAATAGCTTCAAAATGCAAAACCCCAGCCACCGCTCATATTCATACGCAGAGATTACATGTAGGTCGTATTGACAGGATATCAAAAATGTGTCACGGCACCGTGTTTCACAGCACTTACGCAATGTGTTGACGGGATAATTACATCTACATGTATAGTTCCTTCGTTCATCATAAAACTAGCACAAAACCCCAAATTTGCATTTATAACGAGGAACGGAAATAATTACTGTCCGATCGGGGTTGGAACCCAGAATAGTTCGCCATCACTAGTGCGACTGGCATAAAATGCACGTGTATGGCAAATCCCCTCTATAAATAGTCTTTAGTTATTATCATCAGGATGGTAACATAATTAAGGATACATCGAGCATTGCCATCAGAATACTGAAATGAGAAAGGGAACATATGATTAGTAATCAAAAGTATTTACACTACCGTCTATAATGGGAACAGGATATTCATAGTAATGCAACAAATATGACATATGTTCATCGAGTGGTGTGAAATGTCCATAGTTTCACGAGTGAAATATGGACATTTCACACCACTCGATGAACATTTATGTCATATTCGTTGCAAAAATATGAATATTCTATTCATTATATACCGCTCCATGGAAATTAGTTTTTAGACTGTATACGGTAATGAATGTGTATTTGCAGCCTATTTGCAGTCCGGCACTGCAGATGCGCGTTATGAATATAGATAGCGGAAGTAGTCGTATTTTCACCGGAAGTTGTTTATTTCATCGATGAGAACATATGACATTTATTTACATCGTATAACTATGTAGTTCATGGGTGGTATATAATAAATAGAATTATCATTTCACAACACAAAATAAGGAAAGTGCGCCAAGCCAAATTATCTCCCTGCTTAACACGGTTTCTGATAACATGAAGAAGAAGAATACAATACGTCATGACATGCACAGCATTGCAACCGCAAACAAAGCACAAAGCACATGCCTGTGTATCACAAGGTGTATGATCACGTGGTACTAACAACAACAACAAGTATTGAAACTTCCAGAATCCATCTGATTCAAAGTACATATTCTTTTATATTGTCCTTATTATGTAACGGATTTTGATGAAATATGGCGCATCAAACGCGTCTTGTTAAGCTGCATTTGGTTGTCTTTGTATTTTCGCCGAAACTTCTGTCGTTTTTGCGAAGAATAGATTTCCGTGTCTTCCGTGTCAAAAACGACATAACTCTGTGCCGAGAACTCCCAGGACCACCAATGCAGCTCTTGAAGACGCGTTTGCTGTGCCATATTTCATCAAATTCCGTTGCATATTAAGAAAAATATCAAATAATACTTACTTTGGAGTGGGTGACGTTGTTGTTGTTGTATCACGTGATCACGCACTTTGTATCATGTAGAGGATGGACAATGGCCGAGTCTCATATTTACCTGAGAAGCATCCAGGAGGCATCCGAACATTACGACAAACATCGTCTATAATACTGTCCCAATGCCTCGTCTTGTACGTAATAGTTATAGATCACATATTTAATTTTTAATACATTAATTTCCAGCGAGCGCTAGCTGGCAAGAACTTAGTTTATTAAAATGTAAATATGTGAACTATAACTTATTGTTTACACTGCCCATTCGCGAAGCTCCGCCCCTAAACGTGATTTGGAATCGCTATACTAGTATGTGATTGGCGGTGTGACACGTGCATGTAGTGAGCGCGTGTGTGGGCGGTAATATGCTTTGTGCCATGTGAACTGATGACAACAACGCGTACAATAAGTTCTAAATATAGCGCTGAACATTTAATTATTAATTTAATAGATATTGGCGAAAGCGTCGCAATATGTGATTAATTGAGACGAAATGCTGTTCTTCCATTGGTTGAGAAACGAGGGTAAACAACAAATGTACTTGAATATAACGCATGTGTTTGGGAATGTGGTCAAATAAGATGGTGCGATTTATTTAATACATACGTATATGTCATTTACTGTACATGAAACGAAAAACCACATATTGAAAAATTGAGGAATCATCCGGGACACGGTGCCTTTAATTGCCAGCTACATAACCGCCTGCGTTATACTTGTCAATATCATCAACGTTTTCAGTCGAACATCTATTGCCAATCTCAATTCGCAATCAAGCAGTTTGATTGACTGAACCTGAGCTGTAGCACAGCTCAGGTTCAGTCAATCAAGCTGCATGATTTTCAAGCACTATATTAAAGAAAAATGAAATAAAGAAACATGTCAAATATTGGCTAGATTAGCGCAGGCGGTGGTGTTCTTGCCAAGATTCCTGTCCCTTACCTGCATAGCTCTCTGTTCCAGATTACTGAAATAAAAAATATAAAATTGTGAAAATATACAAAATATTAAACGTGTAATGTGTAACGATTGAGCATTAGTAGTCGCACAAAACATGTAAATTACCCAAACCCAACAAAATCCACCCAAATCCACAAAAATACCCACATGACACCAAAGTAATGACCATCTATTCAAACACCTGGGCCTAGCTTCTATTTTGCGGTTGGAGAAATAGTACTGACCCAAACGGCCGAAATAACTCATAAAACATAGAGATGTTAACAGTGCTCCAGATAAGGTGCGTATTGACGTATTTTATGCAATTATTTCAGCTGAATACGCATTGATCAAAAGTGGGAGTACAAAATTCGCACAGCAATGTGAAAATACGCATTGATTTTCAAATTGAGTAGTGAAAATACTGTCATAAAGTTGAAAATTTACTTAGTTGAGCGGCAAAAAGCAAACAGTGTTTGATTTTTGCAGCTCAAATAAGTGAATGTTTCAATGTGTTATAGTTTTCATAATTTCTTCCCTATTTAGTATTGAAGAAAATCAATGACCCATTTGTAAAAGTAAAATACGCAATGATTTTGAAATCATTGGGGTATAGTACGCTTTAGACACAAAGCTTATCTGGAGCCCTGATTAACCATTCTTCAAAAACCTGTGGTTGTGGCTGGAGATAATTATGGGACTTATGCTACCTGTTTGTACGGAGCCCTACAGCTAGGGACGTCGAAATATTTTTTTTATTAATTTGCTCCCACGAAATAACAATTCGTTCCCACAATTTAACAATTCGTTCCCACAAATTAACAATTCCTTCCCTCAATTTAACAATTCGTTCCCACGAAATAACAATTCGTTCCCCCACGGGAACGAATTGCTAATTCGTGGGAACGAATTTTTATGTCGTGGGAACGAATTGTTAATTCGGGGGAACGAATTGTTAAATTGAGGGAACGAATTGTCATTTCGTAGGAACGAATTGTTATATCGTGGGAACGAATTGTTAATAATTCGAGGGAACGAAGTGTTAAATTGAGGGAACGAATTCATGTCCCCTGCGGGGCTCCGTATAGTTTTGTACTGGTAGAGTGCACAGGGGTCCGAAGTTGTGCTGGGAAAAGTGTGCTGAGTCCGAATCGGTGGGCGTCTTAGTCGGTGGGCACAAGACGCCCACCGACTAAGACGCCCACCGATTCGGACTCAGTACACTTTTCCCAGCACAACTTCGGACCCCTGTGGTAGAGTGGACCATTTCGCAAGATCCTGGTGCAATTTCACTTACTGTTGTAGTACGCTTTGATGGACTGGGTATTGTTCAATATGTTACACAGGTCTTCCGACTGTATGCCGTTGGACATCTGAAATGTCATGGTACAGGTAAAAATATCAACCATCGTCCAGTGATCCCTCTATGAGGGGCCAAAATTACAATTTTCGAAAAAAAATTAAAAAATTGTAATTTGCCGAGTACAGTCAGCCGTTAGCCCCCTAATTGTCATAACTGGTCGCCAAAATAATAAACAATAATGGGCGATAACTGTCCTGATTATATACGTACTTTCGTTTCCCATTGAAACACAATGCAACGCAAGATGTCAATAGTTGTCCTTATTATATATTACGTACTTTAGTTTCCCATTGAAACACAATGCAATGCAATACGTCAATATTTTTCCATATTGACGTCGCGTGGGTTCATATTGGTCAGTGCCGGAACTACGCTTCACATCGCAAAATAGTTCCATCTAAATCACCACTAATTTGTTTATTTTATTTATACATGTAGTTTGTATATTTTTTGAAGAGCATATAATTAGCGAATGATGTACGTATATAATAAAAAGGTTATTTGATTTGTATGTGGATATATGCCACGAGTTCCGCCGCGAAACGATATTGTGCTCATAAAGTCGCACAATATCGCACGCTGTGGAACTCGTGCATATATCCACATGCAAATCAAATAACCTAGAAGTATTTATTGTTTGCATATGGCCCGGATGTATGCATGCAATGGCCACCTTAGAATACAATCTGAAGATGCATGTATAGGGGCCACGGAAATAGGTTAAAGGTGCATGCCCACTCAGTAGGTTATACTATAGGGAGACAGATAGCTTTGTATATTTTGTAGTTATGACATTTTCTGGCAAAATAAACATTCATTCACCATTAACCATGGCATTAATAATTCCAGCACAAAAATATTTACACAATTCCCTAACATTTGATTGGCCCGTAGCAAGTCTCTGTCCAAAATTTATATCACAGTAAACTCCCACGCCGAAGTACTTTCCGTAACCGTTAGGCGCAGTTAAAATAATTCTTAAGAAAACGGAAAATAAACACATTTTCTTAATGAATTTATTCAAAATGCTGGAATTATAAGGAATGAATGGCCTTTTTGTTGAATTTATCGGGGATATAAACTTAGAAAAGTCGCGGGAATACTGGACGAAGTTCGTCCAGTATTCCCGCGACTTTTCCAAGTTTATACCCCGATACATTCAACAAAAAGGCCATTCATTCCTATATTATATGTTTCCTTAAAATGGTAACGGACATTACTATTTATTCTCCGTACATGTATTTATATGTGTATGTGCAATACTGTTACTTTATACTCTGTGGAAAAAGAAAATTCAGGTGACGCATTTAAGTAGTATAAATAATAAAAAAATAGCATACCTCACTTGCATATGAAAATAGCTTGATACCACCGCGAGTCACTATCAGTAAAATAAATATTACTAAATGATTATATCTGTATAGCGGGTTCTGGTAATTTTTAGAACTAGTGGAATAGTGACACAATTATACACTTATTTAAGTCCCATAAAGAACTGTTTGTTTGTTTGTTTCTTTGTTTGTTTGTTTGTTTGCTTGCTTGCTTGCTTGCTTGCTTGCTTGCTTGCTTGCTTGCTTGCTTGTGTTTGTTTGTTTGTTTGTTTGTTTGTTTGTTTGTTTGTTTGTTTGTTTGTTTGTTTGTTTGTTTGTTTGTTTGTTTGTTTGTTTGTTTGTTTGTTTGTTTGTTTGTTTGTTTTGTTTTGTTTGTTTGTTTGTTTGTTTGTTTGTTTGTTTGTTTGTTTGTTTGTTTGTTTGTTTGTTTGTTTGTTTTGAATTATATTCAGCCCTGAAATCAGAATAATCCTGACCTGGTCCTCGCCACACCAGAATCACTTGGCCCCCCCTCACAAAAGTAGTAGGATCAGTAATAATATTACTACTTGTATAATGGTGAATAATCCAAGCGCTCCAGATAAGGTGCGTATTGGCGTGATTTTACGCAATTATTTTAATGAAAATATTGTCATAAAGATTAAAATTCACTTAGTTGAGCTGCTTTTTTAATAAGTGAATGCTTAATTTTGTTATATATGTTTTCATCCTTTGTTCCCTATTTAGTAATGAAGACAATGAATAATCCATTTGTAAAAGTAAAATACGCAATGATTTTGAAATCAGGGGGTATACTATAGACACAAAGCTTATCTGGAGCTCTGTAAGTAAAGTGTGCATTGATATCATACCGCGTTTGCTTGGCTGCTGCTCACGTATCTTCCGAATAGCTCTGCCAGCTCGTTTTCTGCCCCCATTTTGTAGGCCTGTAGAATAAAACAGGACGTACGTATAAATTACAAGTGCATGGAAAGTGGCCCATATAAATGTAGTCTTCGGACTGGTGACCATTATAAACAAACTGACCCAGTAGTAGATTACAAGTGCATGCATTATCCAGGGATCGTAGCTAGTTATTTCCCTAAGTTTGAAAATCTATTTATAGAGATCCGGTCCTTTGTTGTATTTCAGTGTGTATTTCTTACTGAATAGTACAACATATGAGTTTTGCGATCAGAGTAGACCCAGATCAGACTGCACATATGTGCAGTCTGATCTGAGTCGACACTGATTGCAATAACATTAATAGGTGTGGCAATGTGAAACTGGCAAATAATGAGATCCCAGATCAGATTGCATAGACTGATATGTAGGATGATTTGGACCAACAATAATCGAAATCATTTATTATCGACTCCTTTTCACAACAAGCAATAAGACCATAAACTACCCTATTTGAACCGGGAGAGTCGGAATCACACCCCCACCACCACCACCACCCCCCTGAATCCGCCCATGATATGGGACCCCAAAGTTAACCATATTATTGCAAATATGTTTACAAAAAGTCGATGTAGCTGGTAAGGAATGGTTTGCCATGAATTGCTCCGTTTTATGATTAATATTGATCCAAATAGTAAACAATTTGATACAAATGCATAATACATCAGTACACTTGATATCATTCGATATATCGACGTTATATTAGGTGGCTGTGACTGGAGAAATGGGCTTTATGGGTTTTGCGACCAGTGTAGATCCAGATCAGCCTGTGCATCCGCAGTCTGATCAGGATCTGCACTGGTCGCTATTCCATCAATGAAACACTCGTCGTGCTTCTAACAAGCAATACTTATCATTATCCAGCTACATGCGTGTGTTATTTGATCAGGAGCTACACTGGTCGCAAATAACATACGCCCCATTTCTCCAGTCACAGCCACATTCCTGTATGTTAACATGTTAACGTACATGCATAACATGTACACACGTATAGCGTTCATTGTTCAATAACCTGAATGTTATGACTCTCACGCATGGTGACAGACAGCAAGTACAGATTCGTTGTCCGCGAGTCGTACTGTACAAGTATGCATACGATCCAATATAGAACAGTGAAGAATGCGGGGACCGCAGGCTGATCTGGGTCTACGTTGGCCGCGGGCATTTTGTCTGGATATCATTTTTAAAACCAACAAAGCTTTCTAATCTTTGTTCACAGTTACAGTATGTATATTGTTCCAGAGCTCCAGATAAGCTGCGTATTTGCGTAAATACCCAATTAACCCCAATTGAAATCAGAAGTAGCGAGTATCAAAAAGCAATGAAAAATTTGTGGTATCTTTATCATGCTACAGAAAACACTAAACAGACCACAAATATAGCATATTTTCTTATTTTTCCATGAAAACACATCTTGGTATTTCATTAGAATTGTCTCCTTGAAATACCAAGATGTGTTTTCATTTAGAAACAAACTATTCAATAAGTGCGGTCTGCTGATGTGTAAACATTAGTGTGATTCTATTTTACCCTGTTAAAATTTTGAAATACCCAATTGCTTCAGAAATGATGGAGTGATTGTTTGTTGATTAATGTTTAACGGCCTATCAACAGCTAAGGTCATGTAAGGCCGGTCAAACGGGTTCGATCCCATTTTAACCTGCTGAATTGGAGGGGGGTGGGGGATCACAAAATCAGAACGGAATATTTACATCAAGAACAAATATATATTCAGCCCTGAAATTAGAATAACCTGACCTGGTGCCAGGTCCATACAACACCACGTAACTTGGCCCCTTCCCCTAAAATAGGATTACGAATATCGTAATACTCACATAAGTGGTATAACCAGATTCAACTGTCACATATAAAATGCCAAAGACGTATGCGAGGGCCAAACCAGGTCTCCAGTCGGGATTCCGGTCAGGGTGAACCCCGATCGTTAAATTACCCATCGCGTGCTCCCACCTGCCACCCACAGAAATGATGGAGTGACAATACTCAATTACTAATTCCTTATCTGGAGCGCTGTATACTAAATACATATCATTTAAACTAACCTGCCAAGCGTTAAGTTGAAACACATTTTGTTGGTAAACGTTTCCATAGTTTCCGTAAAACTGACTTTGTTGTTGTTGTTGTGCATAATGTGGGTGATTTTGTTGGTAGTACTCCATAATGTCAGTTCGCTATATTACTCATCAATAAACACCGTACACGTTAATTATTATTATTAACACGAGCTATCCGAACACACATGCATTTACACAGCCAGGTTGTTTAAATACACATTTAGCGTGAATGGAATTTAACAACAGGATCGGAGTAATCCGAACATTACAGGTGCGAAAGGTGTTCCGATTGATTTAATGTTTACATTATTGCTATGGAGCAAAAGTAAAGGGCGACAATCATAGGATAACATTAATAGAATTAACCCTTCCTAAGCTGTTGACGGAAATTGCTGTCTGCTGTTTTTCATTTTTGCTTTAATTCTTAACAAAAACTTGGTTTTGACAGCACATGAGAATCGTCTCCACTGGAGACGATTCTCATGTGTTGTCAAAACCAGGTTTTTGTCGAGAAATATTGAAAATAAAACATTTCCAGCAGACGACAACATTTAATTCAGCGTAGTAAGGGTTAATGTTTCACTGAATTCCATAACCAGCTTACGCATGACTGGATATACGTACGTTGTTAAAAGCGGAAGTCTCTTAAAGGCGCACATGCCCACTGAGTAGGAACCAAACGTTCTTTATAGGAATTAAATAACAGTATAATTATGTCACTATTTCACCAGTTCTAAAACTCACGACTGACCGCATACATATATAATCATTTAGTAATATTTAGTTTACTGATAGTGACTCGCGGTGATATCAGGCTATTTTTATATGCAACTGGGGCATGATATTTTGTCATTATTTACAAATGTACCGAGATAACGGGTACCCTAATACTTTAACGCAAATGTTACTGATGCAAATATCTAAGCAATTTGACATTGCCCTTGGACATGAAGGCCGCATGGGTGTGGTATGGAATGGAAATATGGATGATGATAAGGAAGTATATGAAGTTTGAGATCAATACGACTTACGGTTACATAGATAATGGGTACACAACAACTTTAACGCGAACAGACGGACAGACAAACGGACGAACGGAAGGACGGACGGAATTACGAAAACTATATAATACTCGGGGAAAATAAACATTCAGTTACCATTACCGGGCGTGTTAAAGGTACATACCCACTCAGTAGGCACAAACTGTTCTTTATATCAGAGACATCATTTGAGACATTTTCTGGCAAAATAATCATTCATTCACCATTACCCCACGTAGTGATTGCCATTATTATACATTTTATATCGGATGTAAATTTACACACTGGTATCAGGGGCGATAACCGTGTTTCCTTAAAATATTAACGGACTTTACTATTTATTCTCTGTATTTATGTGTTGATGTGCAATGATCCTTCTCTATAATCTGTGGACAATATTATTTGTTCAGGTGACGCATTTACTTAGTATAAATAATTAACAAATGTCATGCCACAGTTTCATATGAAAATAGCTTGATACCACAGCGAGTCACTATCAGTAAAATAAATATTACTAAATGATTATATCTGTATAGCGGGCACTCGTAATTTTTAGAACTGGTGGAATAGTGACACAATTATACACTTATTTAATTCCTCTAAAGAACCTTTTGTGCCTACTGAGTGGGCATGTACCTTTAACTTTCCAGTTCAGTAGATTCAATCTGCTATTACTGCTGTGCCGTACACGCGATTCACTTGAAACTTAATGATACTATTTATCATCATACATATTTCCATTCACAGCCCAAGGTCAAGGTCAAATGACTTTGGAATTTCCAGTTCAGTAGATGCATGCATGTTTCTCCATCCACCAATAACATCTTCAGCGTGTCAACGATTGGCCAGAACCTCATGTTCATGTTTATATTATAGTGTAAATCATAATATGATAAAAAATTACTATTTTCGAAAAAAAAAAAAAAAAATATATATATAATACATGTTATGTATACACCACTGCCTGCGCTAATCTTGCCAATATTTTTTCAATAGTTTTATTGCAAAATACTTCAATATTGTGTCTGAAATCAAGCAGTTTGATCTGCTGAGTATGAGCTGTACCACAGACCAGGCTCAACATATCAAACTGCTTGATTGCAAGTTGGTGTCGGGTTCATACCACACCAAAGCCACTTGGCTCCTCCCCCTAAAAGTAATATAGCTCGTCCAAGGGAACGAGTATAACAAGATGCAACTCTCACATACAAGAAACCAAAGAGGTACATGAGGGCCAAACCAGTAGCCTATTTCACCAACATTGCAAAGAATACTTATCTAGGAAAGTATACTTTGAGGGAGTAATCATTGATTTTTCCGAAATGCATTATTTCATACCGAACTAGCGATTGCATAATGTAATACATTCAGTATAATAAAAATTAATAAATTTATCCTTAAATTGAAAGTTTCTCCCTCAAAGTATACTTTGCTAGATAAGTATACTTTGCCATATTGGTGAAATAGGCTACAGGTCTCTGGGCGGGATTCCCGATGAATCCCGATCGTTCAATTACCCATAACATGCCCCCCCCCCCCCCCCCCCCACCTGTCACCCACCGAAGACAATAGTTAACGGACACTGGTTTGTATGGATGGCCAGTGTTAGTGTAATTGCAGCATGTAACTCTGCGACTCCCATACCGTACGTACTGGTACGGTACGGGAGGGTCACAGAGTTACAGGCTGCAACTAGTGTTAGTGGCGAACTGACTATGATTGGGAGTGGATTGTATTTGATGTAACGGTGTTTAAAAGGCCTGTCAACAGCTATGGTCATCTTAGGCCGGGTTAACGGGGTCGAATCTCATATGTTACCTGTTGTAATGAGGGTAAATTCCAAAATCACACCGCAGTACATAGTTACATAATAAGAATACATAATTTCAGCCCTGAAATTAGAACAACCATACCTGATCACCAGCGTCACTTAGCCCCACACCCTAAGTCATGTGATTGGTACTAATCGTACTACTTATATAACGGGCATAGTCTGATTCAACTCTCAAGTAGCAAGAAAGACAAACTTGTACCTAAGGGCCAAATCAGGGATATCGGGATTCTGGCAAGGATGAATCCCACTGTGAATCCTGTTAATGCAGAGGATGAGAACATCCTAAATATTTAAAATAAGTATATGTCACGACCACCATTTGAACCGTCTCGTCGAGACGGTTCAAATGAGTGGTCACAACATACACTTTCATTGAGAAATATCAAATATTTAATAAATGTGTTAAACTTACCATTGCCCAACCAACCATCCACAGTGGAACGCATTCGATTTCATTTTCACGTATTGGTGTTTAACGGCCTATCAACAGCTAATGTCATTTAAAGCCGGACCAACGGATTCGATCCCGCATGTAACCTGCTGCATTAGGGATTTGATGTATTGGCGTTTAACGGAATATAAACAGCTAAGGTAATTTAAGGCCGGGTCAACGGGTTCGATCCCGTATATAACCTGCTGCATTGGGGAGGGGGAATCCGAAAATCAGAACGGAATATTTACAAAGAAAACAATATATATTCAGCCCTGAAATTAGAAGAACCGGACCCTAAAAGTAATAGGATTGTGAATAATCGTATTACTAATACAAGGGGTATAACCAGATTTAACTCACGTACAATAACACTAAAGACGTACCTGAGGGCCAAACCAGTAGCCTATTTCACCAACATTGCAAAGTATACTTATTTCGCAAAGTATACTTTGAGGGAGTAATCATTTACTTTTTCCAAAATGCATTATTTCATACAGAACTAACTACTGCACATATTTGATGATTAAAAGTATGCAGAATTATTATACTGAATTTATTATAGGAATTAATGGCCTTTTTGTGGAATTTATCGGGGTATAAACTTGGAAAAGTCGCGGGAATACTGGACGAAGGCCGGAAGGCCTCGTCCAGTATTCCTGCGACTTTTCCAAGTTTATATCCCTGATAAATTCCACAAAAAGGCCATTCATTCCTTATAATTCCAGCATTTGAAATAAATTCATCCAGAAAATGTGTTTATTTTCCGTTTTCTTAAGAATTATTGTAACTGCGCCTCACGGTTACGGAAAGTAGTTTGGCGTGGGAGTTTACTGGGATATAAATTTTGGACAGAGACTTGCTACGGGCCAATCAAATGTTAGGGAATAGTGTAAATATTTTTGTGCTGGAATTATTACATTATCACAGCCAAAATGGCTGTGATAATGTAATAAATTCAGTATAATAAAAATTAATAAATTTATCATAAAATTGAAAATTTCTCCCTCAAAGTATACTCTGCAATGTTGGTGAAATAGGCTACAGGTCTCCGTTCGGGATTCCGGTAAGGATGAATCCGATCGTTAAATTAGCGATCACATGCTCCCAACCAACAACCACACTGTACGGATGTACTAGATTCAACTCTCAGGTAACAAGTCTGTTTGTTTGTTGGGGTTTAACGGCCTATCAACAGATAAGGTCATTTAAGGTCGGGTCAGTGGGTTTAGTACTAAATCCCATATATTACCTGTACAAGTACATGTACAAACATGTACATGGCCCAACCAAGACCGCCAAACATGTCCCTGAGGGCCCAACCAAGCCCACCAAACATGTCCATGAGGGCCCAACCAAGCCGTCAAACAATGTCCAGAGCCCAACCAAGACCGCAAACATGTCCCTGAGGGCCCAACCAAGACCACCAAACATGTCCATGAGGGCCCAACCAAAACCGCCAAACATGTCCCTGAGGGCCCAACCAAGACCGCCAAACATGTCCATGAGGGCCCAACCAAGACCGCCAAACATGTCCATGAGGGCCCAACCAAGACCGCCAAACATGTCCCTGAGGGCCCAACCAAGACCGCCAAACATGTCCATGAGGGCCCATCCAAGACCGCCAAACATGTCCATGAGGGCCCAACCAAGACCGCCAAACATGTCCATGAGGGCCCAATCAAAACCGCCAAACATGTCCATGAGGACCCAACCAAAACCGCCAAACATGTCCCTGAGGGCCGAACCAAAACGCCAAACATGTCCATGAGGGCCCAACCAAAACCGCCAAACATGTCCCTGAGGGCCCAACCAAAACCGCCAAACATGTCCATGAGGGCCCAACCAAAACCGCCAAACATGTCCCTGAGGGCCCAACCAAAACTGCCAAACATGTCCATGAGGGCCCAACCAAGACCACCAAACATGTCCCCGAGGGCCCAACCAGGGATATCAAGATTCGGGTAAGGATGAACCCCTTCGCATGTTCCCGACCTACACCCGGCATAACATACTTTATCCCGTCAACACAGTGCGTATGTGCCGTGAAACACGGTGCCGTGAAACCTTTTTCACATCCTGTCAATACGACCTAATCACTGCCTATGAATATGTGCGATGGCTGGGGTTATTTATTTTGCATTTTAAAGCCATTTGTATGTGTTGACGGGATAAATAGAATAGCAGGTTAGTGCCGTGAATGGAACAAAATATCTGGCGCCTCATGGAAACGGGATGGGCGAGGCTCGCCCATCCCGTTTCCTAAGCCTTGCCAGATATGTGTTCCCATTCACGGCACTAACCTACTATTCTCTACATATCTATGCATGTGCTTAGTTAAAAACGTAACACAAATACCAGCTAAAATGTTTTAATGGCTTTGAGAAGATGGTAGAAACATATAAAAATAAAAAAACAACACAGGTGTTTGCAAATAATAAGCACTTATACGTACATAATAAACAATAAGCAGTTTTAGTATATACCTACCCATGAAATACATAGTTATACGATGTAAATAAAAGTCATATGTTCTCATCGATGAAATAAACAACTTCCGGTGAAAATACGACTACATGTACTTCCGCTATCTATATTAATAAAATCAATGTTCGGGAAAACAGCGCAAATAGGCTGCAAATACACATTCATTACCCTGTAGTCTAAAAAACTGCTAATTTCCATGGAGCGGTACATAATAAATAGAATATTCAAAAAAAAATAAAAAAATTGCAACGCATATGACATATATGTTCATCGAGTGGTGTGAAATGTCCATATTTCACGAGTGAAATATGGACATTTCACACCACTCGATGAACATATATGTCATATTCGTTGCAAAAATATGAATATCCTCCATATAATACAAACACACTACAATATAGAGAGGTTACAGCACTATACAGCAGTTGCAGAAACACATACAGGTGACATCATAGAGCTACATGTAACTATACTGGGTCTTTAGGGACATTTTGGCTTCAGGTCTATGCTATTTCTATGTTTTGTAGACACAAGTTGCGAGCACGTAACTCTGCAAAACCTCCCGTACATTTTGCTACGGAGGGTTTCGCAGCGGTAGAGTCTGCAACCACGCAACCTGCGTTAAACTTGTCAATATCTGAGCATCTACTGGCAGTCTCGACTAGCAATCCAGCAATTTGATTGGCTGAGCCTGAGCTGTAGCACAGCTCAGACTCAGCCAATCGAGCTGCTTAGTTTTAGAAACACTATTCAAGCATTTTTAAATAAATTAATTAACAAATATTGCCAAGATTAGCGCAGGCGGTGGAGAATTAAGAATTTTAAATTTCGTTGCTACGCTGCCAGGGCCTGTCCATATAAAACTTTTTGAGTATGGAGAATATTCTCCAGACGTTTCTCATGGACAGGCCCTGATATTATTCCGTGGCTCGAAAGAGCAAAATTCAGAGATTCCTACAAAGCCAGGCCTGACATGTGGCTGTGACTGGAGAAATGGGGCTTATGGCATTTGTGTTTGTTTGTTTGTTTATTGGGGCTTATCGGATTCGTGACCAGTGTAGCTCCTGATCAAATAGCACACTCCTGTGGCCCGATACCAATTGATATTGTCAGAAGCATGGCGGGTGTTTCATTGGTAGAATGGCGAACAGTGCAGATCCTGATCAGACTGTGCGGATGCACAGGCTGATCTGAATCTACATTGGTCGCCAAACCCAAAGGCCCAATTCACCATTCACAGTCACGTATCAGCTCCACATCAAGACAATAGTTTTTGTCTGTTTGTTTATTGGGGTTTAACGGCCTATCAACAGCTAAGGTCATTAAAGACCGGGTCAATGGGTTTAGTACTAAATCCCATATAGTACCTGTACAAATGGGGGGGGGGATCCCAAAATCAGAACTGAATATTTACAATAAAAAAACTATATATTCAGCCCTGAAATCAGAATAATCCTGATTTGATGTCAGGTCTTCGCCACACCAGAATCACTTGGCCGCCTCCCAAAAGCAGTAGGATCAGTACTAATCTTACTACTTTCATAATGGCAATAACCCAATTCAACTCCCAGGTAACAAAAGAGCCAAAGATAAAAACGTACCTGAGGGCCAAACCCGGTAAATCACGGTTCCTATAAGGAGGATCACCTAAGACACGAGTACATGTACCGGTATGTAATCTATTTATCAGGTAGCATTGTTTTATATGGAATGATCAAGTATATTATTATTTTCAGTGAAAACACAGTAGAATTATTACATGTAGTCATGACACTACCACTTGTTATTGTCACTGGATGCCATTAGACGTCGGTAAAAGTAACTTTTGAATCAAAATTGAAAATACAAGTGCCTGATTAATTGATTTATTTGTGTTTAATGGCCTATCAACAGCTGAGGTCATGTAAGGCCGGGCAAACGGGTTGAATCCCGTTTTAATCTGCTGCATTGGGGGGAAAATCCCAATCAGAACTGAATATTTACATCAACAAAAAATATATTTTGTCCTGAAATTAGAATAACCGGACCTGGTGCCAGGTCCATACCACAACAAAGTCACTTGGCCCCTTTCCCTAAAAGTAATAGGATTAGGAATAATCATATTACTCATATAAGGGGTATAACCAGATTCAACTCTCAAATACAGCAATACAAAAGTTGAATCTGAGAATGCAAGCACCGGAGTGTATTCCACAACACGACAATTTATTTCTTTAACCCATTAAAGACGGGATACACTTATAGTAGTATGAAACTTTTTTTTTGGGGGGGGGGGGAATCCTATTTTCTTCATTTTTCATCTCAAAAGTATATGTTGTTACCACTCATTTGAACCGTCTCGACGAGACGGTTCAAATGAGTGGTAACAACATATACCTTTATGGAGAAATAAACAAAAGAATGAGATTTTTCCAATAAAAATTATTGTATCCTTAGACTGAAATGGCTTAATGGTGTTTACTGGCCTGCCAACAAATAAGGTCGTTTTATGGTTGAATCCCATATTTCACCTGTTGTCTCCAGTAGCCTATTTCATCAACATTGCAAAGTATACTTATCTAGCAAAGTATACTTTGAGGGAGTAATTATTTATTTTTCCCGAAATGCATTATTACATATTATAGAACTAACGACTGCATATATTTGATGATTAAAAGTATGCATACTTATTATACTGAATTTATTACATTATCACAGCCAAAATGGCTGTGATAATGTAATAAATTCAGGATAATAAAAATCAATAAATTTATCCTTAAATTGAAAATGTCTCCCTCAAAGTATACTTTGCTAGATAAGTATACTTTGCAATGTTTGTGAAATAGGCTACAGATGGACGAGAATACAAGTGCCCGAGTCTATGTCGGAATAAGACAATTTATTTATTAAACCCTTTCAACACCACAGGCCTGTATAGTGGTGTTGGCAAAACGTGTAAATCCAGATGAGCCGGCTCGTGACGAGCCGTCCTATCAGGATCTGCACTTTTGCAAGTAATTTTCATATTTTTGAGAACAAAAACACCCCCTTTTCATAAATCGACTAGATTGAAAATCATTTTGTGACGGTTGGAATGTTAATGGCCTGTCATTTCATGGTCTTTAATGGTCTATCAGCAGCTAGTCGTTTTAGGCCCGAGTTAACAGCGTCAAATCCTATACGTCACCTGTTGTGATTGGGTGGGGAATTCCAAAATCAGAACTGAATATTTACAGGGAAAAAAAATATATTCAGCCCTGAAATTAGAATTACCTGCCTAGTGACTGATACTCGCCACATCAGAAATGACAGCGAAGGTCATTTTAGGTCGGATTAACGGCGTAAAATTATTTAATTCATTCCATATAATTCCATTGCTTAGGGCGATTCCAGAATTGATTGTATCTGGGGAGTGGAAGTCATATGATTTTTTTTATTTATGGTCGAACAAATGAATTCCTTAAACATTCATCAGAAAGGTTATTAAACTACTGTCTGTTTCACGAAACCTGCCGAAATTTTACGGCCATATTAACAATGCAAAAAAAAATATTATTTTTCCAAAATTGATTTTATTACGAAAAATTGATTTGTCTATGGGAATTTAACATGGGGGAAAAGGAGGTGGAGGAGCTGTGGGCGGTGTCAAAAAATGAACAAAATTGGATTTTGACTCTGAAACCTGGCTAGATAGCTTAGAAAGGGTCCAACTCTGTGAAGATGTCTCTGGGGATTTAACATGGGGGAAATTGTTTTCACCATAAAATCGATATAGGACCAAATTTCACTAAATAAAAAGAAGGCTCATTCTTAAATTTTGCTTTAATTTAATATTATCGAAAAAAGTATTATTTTTGCATTGTTTATATAGCCGTAAAATTTGGACAGATTTTGTGAAACAGACAGTAGAGTAAGTGAGCAGAGGCTCATGGATACTGCTGCCCGCCGCCTGGACCGACAAACTAAAATTTTAACGCAAAGATTTGAAAAATATGTAAAAAACTTGACCGCGAATTTCTAAGTAATTTGACCTTAACCTTGGACATGAAGGTCGCCGCATGGGTGTGGTGTGGAATGTTTGTTTGTTTGTTTGTTGGGGTTTAATGGCCTATCAACAGCTAAGGTCATTTAAGGCCGGGTCAATGGGTTTAGTACTAATGACAATATGGATGATGATAAGGAAGTATATGAAGTTTGAGGTCAATCCGACGTACCTTGGCAGAAATAATGGTTACCCGAAAACTTTAACGCGAATGGACGGACGGAATGACGAAAACTATATACCACTCGACATACTTCATATGCCGGCGATATAATTACAAGGATAGTGTTTTTTTCTTCAAAATGTGCATTCCACTGCCCAGATCCAATTAATTCATTCTGAATTGCCCCGAGTTGTTACCTGAATTTAATATAATATAATTATACATTTTATACATATATCGTCTAAATTAAGTGGGCTAAACACATCTATAATTAAACAAAACACGAAACATGTTGAACTGAAAACAGTACTACAGATATAAGACAGTGAAAAGACCAGATCACAACAAACGTATATTTATACAAACCATAATAACCGTAAATATTCGGACACCATTTGTAGCAAATTATATCCAAATACTTGTATACTGTTATTGTGATAACTCAATACAGCCATACAAGCCATTTGGGCATTTTTCGTTGTGGGAAACCGGATAGCCCCCTCTCTAATAGTAGCCCCCCCCCCCCCCACCCCCCCCCCCCCCCCCCCCCACCTCACTTCCCATATTTGCATTCTAAATGTTATTTTCACATACACAAGCCATTTAAAACATTGTTTTAAATGGCTTTTGTATGTGAAATTAACATATCTGGATCATAATATCCACGTTTTGATCCCCACGAATTGCATAGGCCCGATTAGAATAAATACGGTATAAGTATGCATTTCCTACAAGAAATTCTGTCTGAATATTTAGACTTATTACGATAGCAAGACTTAGATATGTATACATATGATATAAATAAAATATTACCGGTATAGATTTTACGGAGCTTCACAGGGGACATAGAATTCTTTTTTTTATTAATTCGTTCCCACGAAATAACAATTTGTTCTCTCATTTAACAATTCGTTCCCACAAATTAACAATTCGTTCTATGAATTTAACAATTCGCTCCCTTGAATTGTCGTTTCGTGGGAATGAATTGTTAATTCGAGGGAACAAATTGTTAATTCGAGGGAACAAATTGTTAAATTGAGGGAAAAAATTGTTATTTTGAAGGAACGAATTAATAAAAAAAAACATGTACCCAGTGGAGCTCCGTAGGATTTCTAAAGTTAACAGATTAATTTGTGTATGAGCAATAACATGTATAACACATCCACTGCAATTTTTTTAGCTTTACTTCATACATAAACCTAATATATAACAGCACAACCTACGGTCGTCTTGCCAACGGGACTGCACTTCTAATGCGGCTGTGACTGGGGCTTATAGGATTTGTGACCGGTTTAGCTCCTGATCATATAAAACACTCTCCCGATAACAATATATATTGCGTGTTAGAAGCATGACGGGTGTTTCATTGAGGGAATGGCAAACACTGCAGATCCTGAACGAACTGTGCAAAAGCACAGGCTGATCTGGATCTACACTGGTCGCAAACCATATTAGACCAGATTAGACCAGATTAGACCATCAGCCTAGATCCAGGTAAGGAGGTATAAAACACACACAGAGGTACAAGGACAATTGGCTGAGAAAAGGGACCTTATGACTTGGCCAACCATTGTAAAGCTCCAGATAAGGTGGGTATTGGCGTATTTTACAGACCTATTTTAACAGAATACACATTGATTATCAACAGTGATTATCACAGCAATGTGAAAATACGCATTGATTTTCAAATTGTGTAGTGAAAATACTGTAATAAAGTTGGAACATTTACTTAAAAGCTTTTCGCAGCTCAAATAAGTGAATTTTCAAATTTGTTTCATTTTTGATATCATTAGTTCCCTTTTTAATATTAGGAATACAATCAATAACACATTTACAAAAGTAAAATACGCTTTGAATTTGAAATATGGGTGTATAATATGGGTGATACAAAACTTATCTGGAGCCCTGTATTGTCGCTTCTGGGCTTTTTCCTCAATGGTAGTTAGCATAGCTCAGTGACAGAATAGCGAACAGCGTAGGCCCTGATCAGACTGTGCAGAAGCGCAGGCTGATCTGGGACTACGCTGGTCGCTCAATCCCACTATCGGCAAACAGCATAGGTCCTGATCAGACTGTGTACAGGCTGATCTGGAACTATTACGCTGGTTGCTCAAAGTGAGCAGACTTGCAGGCTGATCTGGGACTATGCTCGTCGCAAACGTCATACGGTACGTTTTCTCAGCCGATTTTATAACAATGTAGTCAGTATAATATAAGTGCATTGTAACTACAAAATATCAATGGAATATATTAACATGTAGATTCAATAGTTTTCCACATACATATTTCTGGGCCCGGTTGCTCAAAACCTCTGTTAGCTTAACAGACTGTTAAATCCTTAGCAATGCTAAGGATTTAACAGTCCGTTAAGGTAACAGAAGCTTTGAGCATCCGGACCCACGTGATTAAACATTGCATTTTCAACTGGAATCTTTAAAAATTGCATTTTAAGTGAGTCATTAACATGAATACCGGTATTATACATGTTGCATTTTCTTTGTCAACGTTGCATTTTCTGCCGGTCATCTATAAAGAAATAATCAAGTGAAATTCACAGCAAGTCGCAGCCAGCGATTCAATGGGATTGTGAAATCACACTCCGTTCACCACTCAGTGGGTTTAATGATTAATTGATCAATTGCGGGTTTATGTCTGTTCAACAGCAAAGTCCTATACAGACGGCACAGCCAATAAATTTCGGGGGCGGGGGATTTGTTTTTGTTTCTTGGGGTTTAACGGCCTATCAACAGCTAAGGTCATTTAAGGCCGGGTCAATGGGTTTAGTACTAAATCCCATATATTACCTGTACAAGTACAAGTACATGTTCAAGTACGTGAACAAATGGGGGGAAAATCCCAAAATCAGAACTGAATATTTACAATAACAAAACTATATATTCAGCCCTGAAATCAGAATAATCCTGATCTGATGCCAGGTCCTCGCCACACCAGAATCACTTGGCCCCTCCCAAAAGCAGTAGGATCAGTAATAATTTTACTACTTTTATAATGGGTAATAACCCAATTCAACTCCCAGGTAACAAAAGAGCCAAAGATAAAAACGTACATGAGGGTCAAACCAGTCAAATCGTGATTCCTATAAGGAGGAACCCCAACCGTTAAGTTACGCCGTCACGTTCGCCCGACCAACCACCCACTGGTCAGTAATAATCTTACTACTTTTATAATGGCAATAACCCAATTCAACTCCCAGGTAACAAAAGAGCCAAATATAAAAACGTAACAGAGGGCCAAACCAGGTAAATCTTGTGATTCCTATATTAAGGAGTAACCCCTACAGTTAAATCGCTGGCAGACTTGATTAAAAAAATAATTGCATTTTTTTTTTGCATTGTATATTAACAACCCGATGCCTGGTCCATACGACACCAAAGGCATTACAATATCATCTCATATGATACACATATCAAAATAGTACATACAAATACCTCTGGGGGAACACTGTACAATCAGTACTGAAGTTAAAACAACGGTATCGTTATCACTAAGCTAATCCACTCGCTGGCAGACTTGATAATAATAAAAATAATAATAAAAAAAAAACAGTTTTGCATTATAGATTAACCCGACCTGGTGCCAGGTCCATACCACACCAAAGACATTGCTTTATGAATCCTTAAGGACGGATTGATCAATATGATACACATTTCTTGCCATCCTGCCAAAATAGTACATACAAAATACATACATTTATTGCATAAATGGGCCTTCGCAGTGTTAAACATTCACATTGTATTAAAATCAGAATACAGTGGAACCTCTCTCAACTGGACACCAAGGAAACACCTGTGATCTTATTTTGATGAGTTTCTTGGTCATTTATCTCAGGTGTTAATAATGTATGTTCGTGATCGCATAGAATACAACTATGGTTCAGAATGATCAAATGCCTGATTTACAGTGAAACCTCTCTATGCCGGACACCCTGGGGACCAGGGTGTCCGGCATAGAGAGGTTTCACTGTATACTAGTGTAAAAATATGCAACTGAGACAGTAATAAATGCAGTATAATAAAAAATAATAAATTTATCCTGAAATTGGAAATTTCTCCCTCAAAGTATACTTTGCTAGACAAGTATACTTTGCAATGTTGGTGAAATAGGCTACTGAAAACATGTCATGTGATAAGTACAGCTTCAATGGATGATACTGTGATTATGCAACACATGTAAATCGAATCTCTTGTGTAGATTTAATATGATATTTATTAAACTCGTTGTGGCAACTGATTTTGATCAGTGAATTATTTGAATTATTGGTGTTTAACGGCATCTCAACAGCTACGGTCGTTTAATGCCGGGCCAACGGGTTCGATCCCGTATTCAACCAGCTGCATTGGAGGGAAATCCCAAAATCAAAACGGAATTTTTACATCGAAAAACAAATAAAATATTCAGCCCTGAAATCAGAATAACCTCATCTGGCAAGGATGAATCCTGATCGTTAAATTACCCATCGCATGCACCCAACCAACCACCACAATTTCGTTAGAAATTTATCAGTAAACATATTTAATAGATATATCATATGAAAACATCAATTGTGAAAGATCCTCATTATACATATTTGGATTTAATATTTCACTATGTGACTTCACAATCTCGGAGGTACAATCATAAAACCAATTACAAAGGTGGTGGGCAGGACGATTCAAAAATGATTGGTGGGTATAAAACAAAATTGCATTAAAGATTTTCACACATACATGTACAACCCTTGGACATAATAACAGGGACCAGTTTCACTAAACTCCGTACGAATAAAATGTTCGTAAGTGTAAAATTATGATAGTCTGTAAATTTCACATTAACAATGTTTTCTTTTAAATAATTATTGGATTGACATTTATTGAGCATAGGCTGCATATGCAGCCTATGCTCAATACATGTAAATCCATTAATTGGAATTTACAGACTATCCTAAAGTTGTACATTTTAGTCGTACAAAGTTTAGTGAAACAGGCCCTAGGAATATACAATGTAATGAAGTCCGAATTTAGCACATATCTAGCTGGCCATGATAACACGGGCAACGTTATCACCGAGCTAATCCCCTCGCTGGCAGCCTAAATATAGAGAATAGTAGGTTAATGCCGTGAATGGGAAAAAATATCTGGCAAGGCTTAGGAAACGGGATGGGCGAGGCTCTGCCGAACACATCCCGTTTCCGTGCCGTGCCAGATACTTTTTCCCATTCACGGCACTAACCTACTATTCTATTTATCCAGTCAACACTACAAATAGCTCTAAAATGCAAAAAATAACGCCAGCCACATCCTCAAAATCGGAGAATCGCACATATTCATACACAGTGATTAGGTCGTATTGTCAGGATATAAAAAATGTCTCACGGCACCGTGTTTCATGGCACATACGCACTGCGTTAACGGGATAAATAAATTGATTTGATTTATTGGTGTTTAACAGCCTATCAACAACTAAGGTCATTTACGGGTTTGATCCCGCATGTAACCTGCTGCATTGAGCGTAAATCCTCAGTGACCTTGTTTTGTTTGTTTGTGTATTGGTGTTTAACGGCCTATCAACAGCTAAGGTCATTTAATGCCAGGCAAACGGGTTCGACATTTAAACTGCTGGTGGCAAAATAAATATATATTCAGCCCTCAAATTAGAATAAACTGACCTGGTGCCAGGTCCACACCACACCAAAGTCACTTGGCCCCTTCCCTTAAGTAATATTGGTAGGATTACTATTATAAGGCGTATAGCCAGATTAAATACTCACATACAAGAAGGCCAAAGACGTACCTGAGGGTCAAACTAGGTCTCCGGTCGGGATTCCGTTAAGTTTGTTTGTTTGTTTATTGGTGATTAACAGCTAACGTCATTTAAAGCCGGCCGAACGGGTTCAATCCCACATGCAAACTGCTGCATTGGGGAGAAAGACCAAAATCAGAATTTACATCAAAATCAATATATATTCCCAAAAGCAATAGGATCAGTAATAATCTTACTACTTTTATAATGGGCAATAACCCAATTCAACTCCCAGGTAACAAAAAGAGCCAAAGATAAAAACGTACCTGAGGGCCAAACCAGGCAAATTGTGATTCCTATAAGGAGGAACCCCACCGTTAATTTACACCATCGCATTTGCCCGACCAACCACCCACTATGTACGCTACATCCCCTCTTGTCGATCGGCGAGGAGATAATAACAAGGTGTATGATCACGTGGTACTAACAACAACAACAATTACTGAAACTTCCAGAATCCATCCGATTCAAAGTACGTATTCTTTTATATTGTCCTTATTACGTCACGGATTTTGATGAAATATGGCGCATCAAACGCGTCTTGTTAAGCTGCATTTGGTGGTCTTTGTATTTTCGCCCAAACTTCTGTCGTTTTTGCGAAGAATCGATTTCCGTGTCTACCGACACGGAAATCGATTCTTCGCAAAAACGACATAAGTCTGTGCCGAACACCCCGGACCACCAAATGCAGCTCATGAAGACGCGTTTGCTGCGCCATATTTCATCAAAATCAGTTGCATATTAAGGAAAATATCAAATAATACTTACTTTGGGAGTGGGCGACGTTGTTGTTGTTGTTGTAACCACGTGATCATGCACCTTGAATAAGGGACAAAATATAAACTAAAATACATACATGTACAATGTATATGCAAAATGCGCATACTAAATAGATCAATGGCTATATTGATAATTATGACACTCTATGTAAATAAATAAACCAATATAATAATCTTGCATGAATATTACAATTACAAACCTTTTAGTCAATATTTGTACAGAATATTCACAATCTACAGCAAAACTTCACCAACTGTTCATGTTATTTATGGAAAAATTTACAAAATATGATTCAAAAGAAAAATTGAATAATTTGTTGGCCGAACTATAGTGTGTGTTTCTTTATGTCCGATCTCATTTTAACCTGCTGCATTGGTTGGAAAATCCAAAAATCAGAACGGAATATTTACATAAAGAAAAATATATTCAGCCCTGAAATTAGATAACCTGACCTGGTGCCAGGTCCATACCACACCAAAGTCACTTGGCCCCTTCCCCTAAAATAGGATTACGAATAATCATATTCAACCAATATCAACTGTCACAAACAAAATGTCAAAGGTATATGTGAGGTCGGCGTATAAGGATCGTCACTATATATAGAGCTATTTATTTATTTAATGGCGTTTAACGGCCATAGTTTTTGAATTCCATAGTTTGCTGTTTGCAGCTCAAATAAGCAAATGTTCACATGTTTATTTGCTTTTTTATGCTTATCTGAAGCTCTGCCATTTGATTAGTGGAATAGTCCTGAAATTAACACGGAAGAGTCCATGCCAGATATGTAGTGATGAAAGGGTTGACAAAATACACAACAAAATACAAAAGAAATACACATTGAACACACAAATTGCAATTAGTAAACAATTAGTAAACAATTAGTAAACAATGAATACACAACGTAATACATAAGATCAGTATATGAATATGCTATCACACCTACAAGCATTATAAAACACTTTTGTATCAGATCTGTAACCTATTTCACCAACATTGCAAAGTATACTTATCTAGCAAAGTATACGTTCAGGGAGAAATTTTAAATTTTAGGATAAATTTATTATTTTTTATTATACTGAATTTATTACATTATCACAGCCAAAATGGCTGTGATAATGTAATAAATTCAGTGTAATAATTCTGCGTCATTTTAATCATCAAATATATGCAGTCGTTAGTTCTACATGTATATGAAATAATGCATTTCGGGGGAACTAAATGATTACTCCCTCAAAGTATACTTTGCTAGAAAAGTATAC